>JAPVLO010000048.1:9892500-11219232 GCA_027257055.1 Cephalopachus bancanus
AAAGTGAGGGAAGTAGAAAGTCAGGGAAAGAGAAAAAATAAAATTCAATACACAAAAGAATCTAATTCCATGACCATCAATGCTTGTTATGTACAAAAGTAGGGGGAATACGTAGAAAGAATACAAAAAAATAATTTTTCAAAATTCCTTAAAAATAACTGAAAAGAAAATACAAGTTTTTAAATTTTTATTTCAAATGACCCATATCTTGCATTTTTTGGCTCAAGCAATACTCCCTCCTCAGCCACCGGCCCACCCCCATCAAACACACACACTATGACTACAGGTAGGTACCACCACACTCAGCTAATTGTGTGTGTGTGTGTGTGTGTGTGTGTGTGTGTGTGTGTGTGTGTGTGTGAGAGAGAGAGAGAGAGAGAGAGAGAGAAGACGAGGTCTCACTACAGAATGAAATTTTAGAACCCAAAAGGTAATTCATTGGAAGTTCTGTGTGGTGCTATGGTAGTAGAAGCCAGTGTTAAATAAGAAACCAGCAGATAGACATCCAAATTCTCATTAGTAACCTTAGGTACAGGACTCTGAAGAACTGTGTGTCTGTGAAGTACAAATATTTAGCTAGAACACTATATTTAACCAAGCATTCAACTATAAGAGAAAAGTAAAACACTTAAAGCATGCCCAAACACATTACTGCAACCCATCAACCCCAATCTGGAAGACTAACTAGAAGACACATTTTGAAAGGAGCAATGAGTCTAAAAGAGAGAGACTCTATAAGAAATAGTGAAAAACAATGAAACAAGTATAATTTATAATTAGGCTTAAATGAAAATGATTTTTGAAGAAAAAATTACAGTTTTAATTGTAAAAATAATTTAGTATCTCAATGTAAAACAGATTTTTCAATTTACTGCTATAAAAGCTGAGAAGAGATAGGGGAATTAGGAAAATAATTGCCAAGATTCTTAATTTATAGCATAAAAATATCAAGAAAATGATCACCATAAGGCATAGCATAGAAGTACAAAGTTTAAATGCCCATGTTAAAATTTCAAGTGTAACCATTTGAAAAATATTAATGAGATCTCAAGCTTTCAAACCATTAGAGATAAATAGAAGTAATATAACTGTATGAAATCATCAAAAATAAGAATATTTTAAAAAGACAGAGAAAGTAGAAAACATAGTAAGTTTTCAGAAAATTATTTAAGCATCTACGTAATCACAAATCAAATGAAGATCTAAAATCTAACAATTTAAATTAGTGGTCTCTAATTGGGTTAAAATATAGTATTTTTTGTATTTAAAAGAGCTATACTTTAAGCAAAATAATTTATAAATGTTGACAATGAAAAGAGTATATCAGATACATGCCCATAAAAAAAAAAAAAAAAAAAGCAGATGTGTTAACATAGATGTTAGGACAAAGAGAATGTTAACTGAATACATTTAAGAGAAAAAAATAGATAACTTTGTATTTAATAACATCTCTAATCCTTTAAAAGATATGTTCATTCACTCAGTCTATCATATCATGAACCTATGTTGTACCAATCATATTTTGGCCTCTACAAAGAAAGCAGGTAATAGACATAATTTCACAGAATTGTAAAACAAACAATGTAGTTGCCTTAAACTGAGATGGCAAAGACTATAAGATAAATAAGTGTTTGTAGTGATGATCAGTTTGGGCATGTTTGTTTTGAGTTGCCTAGTAGAAAACAAAGTTGACTATGTAAATCTTTGGGTCAGGATGAAATGTAGTTAGAAGAATATGAAAGCAAACAAAAAACCCATAATTTATTTATTTAAAATTAGGTGTTTATTCTTACACGTTTTAACTTCAGTCACCTTCAAAGTCCTCTCTGTCCAATGCAATACATCTATCAAGATGCTTTTTTCACTGCTGAAAATAGTTTTTGAACTCATCAATTTTGATTCCTTTGGGTGCTTCTGTTGTTTCTTGTATTGCCTCTTTCACACTGGCAAAACCTTTCCCTTTGAGAACTTTTTTCACCAGTAAAATAACAACAAAAAAATCTCTTGGGCATATCAGGTGACTAGAGAGCATGGGGCACTGAGGTCATGCCATTTGGGGTCAAAATCTGCTCAACATTCAGGGCAGTATGAGCAGGTGTGTTATCACGGTGGAAGAATCAGTCACGTGTTTGCCATAAAAAAAAATTATTGAAACTGAAGGCATCCTCTCACAACAATGCTAGCTAACAATGGTACACTGATGCAGATGGGTTCCTTGAACACTTACCAAGCAGGGGTAGCCTGTAGTACAAAGGACCCACCCTCTAAAAGACAATTCTGTTTTTTGTTTTGGGGGGTTTGGAGGGGACACTCATAAATGTTTAAATCTGTACTGTAGAAACTGCAATTAAAAAATGTGACAATGATATTTGGTAAGTGTATATATGAATTTTTTTAAAAAAAATCAAGACCCCCAAAACTAAACCTTGGAAATTCTAATCTTTTTAGAGTAAAAATGAGAGAAAACAGTGAAGAAAATTGAAAATGAAAGGCAAGAGTATACAAGGAAATCCAGGAGAATGTTGATGATCTGAAATACAAGCTAAGAAATGTTTTAAGGATGAGAATAGCAAATGCTGCAGATAGGTCAAGCAAAATGAAGACTAAGAGTTGACAGTGGTATTTAGTGACTATGAAGTCATTGATGGGCTTGTATTGGAAGTTTCAAAAAAGAAATAAGAGCAATAGACCTTCCTGGAATGGGATTAAGTAATATAAATATAAAGGGGAGTAATAAATTAAATAATTTTGGTGAAATACTTTAAGGAGTTTTATTGTAAATAACAAAAAAAAATCAGGTTGGTATATAAAGGGGTGTAAAAGCAAAACTAGCAGTTTGTTTCTTTGATGTAAAAGATCCTATACATGCCTGAAAAATAATAAGTAAAATGGAAGCCAAAATTAATGGAGTGATGTACTTCAGACAACTAGTGATAACAGAATCCACTGTATGAACGAAGATGCTGTCTTTACATAGAAGTGTGAACAATTTATTTATAGTGAAGTAGAAACAAAACAATTAAGTGGTTTGCCACAAAGACAATTAAGTGGTTTGGATGGCAGTGGCAGCTTCTGGAAGATCTTTTGGTTACTACAATTTCTTTCCTAAACAGGAACTGAGGTCATCAGCTAAGACTGCAGATGTTAAAGATTCATGAATAATTTGACCAGTGTCTGAAATGGTCAAATAAAAAAATGACAGATTGGATAGAGAATGGAAGTGTATAATACAATTGTTGAACAGGAGTAGAGTTACATGGAAACAATTAACATGACAATGCATTTTTCACCACTGTGTTCAAGTAGGTAAATGCAGGTGCAAGGTAGGGAGAGAAGAGAAAGTGGTTGTGATATTACCAACAGAGTTGAAGACATAGGAAAAGGATTTATCATAGTGATTTAATATATAATTTTTTTATTTTAAAGAAGTGGGGTATAATTCAGGTTTACGTATACAAACACTGATTACGCAGGTACCCTTGTTGTTGAGGTGTGCCCCTCCCTCCCCTAGCAGTTTCCCTCAACTTCCAATCCCACCCACCCCCTCTTCCCTGGAAGTTTCCCTGGCAGTAGTGGGAAGCTGCCAATTCCTTTCTTATAGTATTATGATAATTGTTCAAGGTCCACTTATGAGTAAGAACACGTGTACTTTGTTCTTTGTTTCTGTGATAAATCACTTAGTATGATCAACTCTAAATCCATCCAAATTGCTGCAAAGTCCATAAGTTTGTCCACGTAATTTAAGTGAGGTAAAGCTGTAAGAGAAGACAAGAAATAAGGGAGGAACAGAGAAAAATTAGAGAGATTTATACATTTTAGGTTTTGGTTATTGGTGATGAGATTTTAGAACATGTAAAGAGTGGCAAGAAAGGGTGGGGATTAGAAAGTAATGTGCTTGAAATTGAGATTATCAAAGGTTTGCATTTATTTACAATGACAAGATCTAAGAAATGAACTAGTTGTTAGGTAAGTTATCTATGTCAACATTTAAATTGTCAAAAGTTGTCATGTTGGACAGCCAGACAGTACACTAGGAGGGAATATTTTAAAGGGATATGAGAAGAAATCTATGTAATTATGGATACTTGTAAAATGGAGGAAAACATCAAATTTAAATTTGGTATTTCTAGGAAGATGAGAAAGAAGCATTATTAAAGTTGCATGTTTTGAAAGAAAATGTAGTAAATAGATTGCATATAATTAAGAAAATATTCCTTCTCCAGAAATAGAAAAGAGGATGGTAGGGGGAGTGAACACAACATCAATAAGTGTACCTGATCTCAAACCAGGTGAAGTGGGGACCAAAGGGAGGCCCAAACTTACCTGTACAATGACCACTTGTATACTTAATTCTGAATTGTACCTCACATCTTTAAAATAAAAAATTAAATTAAATTAATCCAACTTTTAAAAAAGAGGACTAAGGAAAATAAAACTGCTATAAATTGAGAATTTTACAAAAGAAGCAGTACATATTCTCAAGGTTGTAGAGCCTAATAAGAGCAAGAAGGTAAAGAATTGTTATAAAAAGTGTTTCAGTGGTATATGTGTCTATTCTTGTACCAATACCACTCTATCTTCCTTACTGTAGCCTCATAATACAGTTTAAAGTATGGAAGTGTGATACTCCCCACTTTGTTCTTTTTGCTGAGGATTGTTTGACTAACTATGTTCTTTTTTGTTTCTGTATGAATTTATGTATTATAATTTCCAGGTCTATGAAAAATGATGTTGGTAATTTGATGGGTATTTTATTGAATCTGTAGATTGCCTTGGGTAGGATCGACATCTTAACAATATTGTGCCGGGGACCAGCTCCAGCCGGGTTCAGGGTACCCCAAAGGTGGAGATGGCGTCGGTGATTGGTGGGAAGAAGAGAGAAAGAGAGAGAGAGAAAGAAAGAGACTAGACTCCAGTCTAGTGCAGAAGCGATGTGTGTTATTGGGAATTACAATGGGTCTTTTATACACAAAGTCAGATGTGGGAGGGGCGTCCCCCACCCACCAGAAACCTTAATCCATGAAAACTTAATCAATGATTGCCTTTAAACCCTTTTCATATGCTAATCTTAAAATCCCATAACAAAGGATAACCTAATCTGTGACTGACATATTCTATAAACCTTTTTCATCCTAAGCTGATTGATTTATGCCAAGTTAAACAATTCTATAGAAGCTTAAGTATTTACTTTACAAACAAAAGTGGCCCATCCCAGAATGTTTGGAATGTGGCCCAGTCCAAAGTTCACAGTGGGCTACCTGCAAGTAACCCAGCCACATTCTTTCAGCAAAATGGCTGTCTTCTAAAACTATATTCTACAATTTACATCTTCAATAAATCCTAAGATCATGACCCAGAAGCCTGTGACCAATACTAAGGCTCTTAAATGTGACATGAGTTTGAATTATAAGTTGTATGAAAGCCAAAACTGCAGTTTGCGGAAGTATGGGAGCAATGAGCTTCTAAAGTTAGCTTGTGTTCATCCCGGTCTCAGAGTTTTTATGTTTTGAGCTCACAGGAGCTTAATCTGGTTAGTGCTGAGTAGAAAGGGGGAGGAAATGGGGTCAATAGCTCCCGAACGCATCCTAGTGGTCTCGGGATCAACTGCCCTTCCTGATCCCTGATGCTCAGTGGGCCTCCGTGGCTGGCTCCCAACACTATTGATTCTCCCAATCCATGAGCATGAAATGTTTTCAATTTGTTTGTGTCATCCTTGATATCTTTGAGCAGTGTTTTGTAATTCTCATTGTAGCGGTCTTTTACTTCTTTAGTTAAACCAATGGAATAGGACAGAGATTCTGGAAGTAAAAACATAGTCCCTCAACTAAATAATCTTTGACAAAGTCACCAATGACATTTATTGGGGTAGGGGGAGGCTATATTTAGCAAATTGTTATGGTAAAACTAACTAGCCACATGCAGAAGAATAAAACTGGATCCCTACCTATCACCATATACATAAGTCAACCCAAAATGCACCAAGGACGTAAACATAAAACCTTAAGCTAGAAGAATCCTAGAAGAAAATCTAAGATATACCCTTCTGGATATTGGAGTAAGCAATGAATTCATGACCAAGTCCCCAAAAGTGAGTGCTACAAAAGCTAAGATAGATAAGTAGGACCTCATCAAACTGAAAAGCCTTTGCACAGCAAAAGAAACCATTCAAAGAGTAAAGTAACAATCCACAAAATGGGGGGGGGATCACACAAATTATGCATCTCACAAAGGCTTAACACCCAAGATCTACAAGGACCCCAAAGTGAAAGAAACAACAACAAAAAAAAATTTCATTAAAATGTGAACAAAGGACATGAACAGAAACTTCTCAAAAGATGATATACAGGATGCCAACAGACACATGAAGAAATGCGCAGTCTCACTAATTGTTAGAGAAATGCAAATCAAAAGTACAATGAGATACTACCTAATTCTGGTAATGGTGGGTATCATTAAGTCAAAAAACAACAGGTGTTGACATGGCTGCAGAGAAAAGCATTCCATTAAATACTTCCACGCAGTTAATGGAATTCTACGCTAGTTCAACCTCTATGGAAAACAGTGTGGTGATTTATAAAAGAACTAAAAATTGGTCTTCCATATGTTCCAGGAATCCTTCCCCCGGGAATATACCTGGAAAAAACATAAATCATTCTACCAAAAAGACACCTGCACATGCGTGTTTATCTCTGCACTATTCACGACAGCAAATACATGGAACCAACCCTGCTGCCCATTGAAAGCAGACTAGATAAAGAAAATGTGGTACATATACACTATGGAATATTATGCAGCCATCAAGAAAAACAAAATCATGATCTTTGCAGCAACTTGGATGCTGTTGGAAACCATTGCACTAAGTGAGCTGTAACAGAGTCAAGTAACTTAATATCACATGTTCTCACACATAAGTGGGCCCAGAACACTGGTCACATTAGCACAGGTGTAAGATCAGCAGTCACTGGGCCCTGCTAGGGAAGGAAGGGAGAGAAGAGGGTAGGGTGCATGTGACAACACAAAGGTTACCTGGTTCACTACTGGGGGAGGGGTCACCTAGAAGCCCAAACTTCACCTGCATGCAGCCTACTTATATAGTATATTCTCCCTTGTACCCCACATCTCTATATACATAAATAAATTATTTTTAAAAATGGGTTCAGGTGTTTTTATCTAGTGTTTATTCCTGCTTAACAAATTATCCAAATCTTAGGGCTTAAAGTTGTAACTATTTTTTTTCTCATAAGTCTACACACCAGCCAAGAATTTCTGTTGACTTAGGCAAGAATTGCTGATCAGAAATGGGATTGTTCAGGCCTTTGCATTCAGGTAATGAATTGGCCAGGGCTGGCTGGTATAAGATGGTCTTATCTAGAATGTCTGAGTTCTGCTCCATGTGTATCTCATACAACTACAGTTTCCATTCCCTCTATGCATAGCAATGGCAGAAGATTTGAATTAACAACGTATAAAGGGAAAATAAATTACTGATAAACATTATAAGAGGTTCATTCTCATTAGTAATTAGTGAAATACAAATTTAAGTGGTTAAAAGGTAACATTTTGCCGGGCTCAGTGGCTCAGTCTGTAATCCTGCGCTTTGGGAGGCCGAGGTGAGTGAATTGCCTGAGCCTGAGGATTTGAGACCCGCCTGGGCAACTTGGCAAGACCTCATCTCTACAATTAAACAAAAAAATTAGCCGGGCATGGTAGTGCGCGCTTGTGGTTCCAGCTACTTGGAAGGCGGAGGCGGAAGGATCACCGGAGCCCAGCAGGTCGAGGCTGCGGTGGCCAGGAGCAGCCACTGCACTCCAGTCTGGGCGACTGAGTAAGACTCCAACTCAATTAAAAAAAAAAAAGTAACATTTTAAGAAAGGTTTATAAAGATAATTGGTGGATTGGGGCTGGAAAAAATAAGTGCTATCATTTACTTTTGAAGGGAGAATAAACTGGTCCTCCTCTTTTGGAAGTACTTTCAGCAGTATGTATCAATATTTAAATTCAAGCTAAGTTTGACCTCAAAACGATTCTTCCGGGTATCAGTCATAAAAGGATATTCATCATAAAAGAATAGTCACTGCACTTCTAGAGAAAGATTTTCATGGGTGTTCGTTGTAGCATTTTATAAAGTATCAACCTTTGGAAGCAACTATAAATATGTAAAGTTGAAAATAGTAATCGCTCATGCATCAGTCAAAGAGTTAAATGAAACAGGTAGCACATTCAAATTGGGTAACTGCATATTTTAATGAAGGCATCATTTACAGTGACATGGATGCAAGTTTAGCAATGCAGCAAGAATAGTATAATTTTCTTGGGTTACAGTGTAAAACTCCCAGTATATCTGAGCCCAATCAGAAATTTGTAACAGGTGTATGTGGAAGAACGTCTGACAAGAATTATGACCTTTGGCAGAGAAAGATGGCAAACAAATCAGAAACAAAGCTTGAAGGAAGGTGAGGAATGAATGCCCTCACTTAGCTTTTTTTCTATTTTCTGTATCTCCTGCCAATGGCTCCCACTGCCCTGACCGAAACAACCAGAAGCCAGGGGCAGTGAAGATATTAGAGACCAAGAGCTCTTCCATGCCATCATTTCAGTTTTGTTTCTCAAGTCACAGGGCAATTGGAGAAGAGTGGTGACTGATCTGAAGAGGCAAATGGAAGTTATCCAGCACCACACATAATACAACATGAGACAGCAGATAGAAGAGTAAGGTGAGTTTTTAATCTACTGATATAAATTCATTTTATATATAATTACTTTAGTGTATTAAAATATCTGGAATACATACATTAAGTTTTTAATGATAGTCTTTATTTCTGTGGATAGTAGCCAATGGATAAGGGTGGAGACAAAAAGAGTGATTTTATTTATCTAGATTTTAAAGTTTACAATGAGCAAGCATTTGTGTATCAAGTTTATGTAACTGAAGTCTAAAATCCTTAAGTGAATAAAATCATTTCTAAAATTTTATAAAGCAATTGTGCAAGGGTAAGTGTTGAATCAAAGTTTATATTATGATACACAATAAAATATATTTCAGTATGTGCAATATAGAGAAACTGGGTGATGAAACCACAATAGAAGACTGTTTCTTTTTCTTAAGTGAATCATTTATCAAACTATAATTATTCAACTTTTAATTATTGGGCACAATAACATTTTCTCTTTATATCCTGTATTTTATATCAATGTACATTCATATGGATTCTTCCATTTAACATTGCAAAATCATTTCGTCTGGTGGTAAGCAGAAATAATTTTCTCTATCTTATCAATGGAAAACAAAGTTTGAGGTACAGAAGCAGTAATGACTTTATCTAAATATTTACAGTGAGTTACTGACAGACATAAATGAAGTGTATATTTCTCCATAGTTCTGGCCTGGAAACCTTCACTCTTTATCATCTGGCAATCAAGATGGTTTTTATTAAGGGAAAATTATAAATGAATGTCAAATGAGTGACTTTATTTCTTGAGAATACTTCTAACTTCTAAGAAAGTTGAAAAAATGGGTTTATTTCTACAAGTAAATTTGCAATAATCTAGGCCTATACTTCTCCAAACGTTTGACAGTTTCCCAGGACACCATGATGAAGTCACAGGTTGGCTAAGGGATATCTTAACTTTTCATAAAAACACAGTGATACTAGATATTCAATGACTCTGAGTAAACTATAGCTCTAGGAAATCTAGTGTCTACATGACACTGGTCTACATAAGCTTCAATTGTATGATATCTTTTTTCAAAGTTGAGGTTTTGCTGGTTACTGTGATAATAAGCAAGTGCTACGTGGAAATGAACAAACAGAAAACAGGGAATGAGGGTGGTTGTGGTCAATTTGATTCTGAGGTTTGAGGAATTGTACAATGACAAACAGCTACATGCACGCCTTTAGAAGGAAATGGTGTTTATTTAATGGTAGTTAATTTATTCTAATTTATTTATATCTTTTAATTTTTCAAACGACTGCTGGTTTGTTAAAGCAAACAAGTCATTGGGACCTAAGGGCTTAGTAAAACAGTACTCATTTCTTTTGACTTAGTGGTACTATGACAAAAATTTCTGAGTTACTAAGATCATGTTGAACAAATACTATTGAAAACCTTGGATCTAAACTATTAAAATTATACCCGAGAACCAAATTACAAAAGTTCTTAGGCATAACATTTCTAAATGCACATCTTAGACATAATTCTGGTGAATCAAAACTTATTATTTATTTACTCTAGATTATCAAGCAACATTCCATGCTTTTACTGTTTTTTAAATTTATATTTTTTCAGATTGGATTAATTTACATGGACCTCCCTTTCATGAAATTTGTATCTAGAAGAAATGTTTCAGGACTTATCATTAACTGTAACTAGAAAGAGCTAATGCCTTGCTTTCTTCATTCACTCTAATTATTTCCCTATTTTTGTTAATTACTTGTGACTCATTTGGCAAAGAAAATACACTGATATGCATATTCTAGCAGAGAGCAGGTGTTAAGCATTGTACTGTGAAATTATACTAGTTGATACCACATGCAAGAACATGAATAGAAATATAAAGAGAAAGAAGTCACACTACATTATGTTGTCATGTAGCACCATAAACTAGGAATCAAAGCATAATCTGAGCCACCATCTAGTTATGTTACCATGGGTGGCCATGTCGTCTCTGAGTCTTAGATCCCCCCTCCCCACTGGGAAACAAATCAATCTTATAGTAATTGACCAATTTCTAGTGCATTTTGAGGCATTTAAGAATTAGGGTAAGGCCAAGTATGGTGGCTCATGACTATAATACCAGTGCTTTGGGAGACTGAGGTGGGAATAAGTTTGAGGCTGCAAGTTCCAAGACCAACCTGGACAACATAGCAAGACTCTGTCTCTACAAAAAAGCAAAAAAGCTGAACTTGGTGATGGACATCCTTAATCCTAGCTACTCTGAAGTCTGAAGTGGGAGGATTGCTTGAGCCCATGAGTTCAGGTTACAGTGACTGAGTGAGGAACTGATTGTGAATAAATAAATGAATAAATTTTAAAAATGATTAAAATAGTAAAGTAATTTATAGTCTCAGTTACTACATAAAGTAATAAAGTACAAAGCACAAGGTCAGATTAGACATACTGTTAGTTAGATATATGTATAGTTGCTACTTAGTTCAGAATCACTTTAAGAAGATTCCAGAAAAATTTTAAACCCCTTGATTTAACACAACTGGTCTTTTGTGAATTGACCATCACTTATTTTTATAATTTTGTCTGCTCACATCATTACTAATTTATATTAATGTGTTGCATGGTTTCATTTATTCATGCTTTGACTTTAATAAGTAATTTTTAATAGTGAAGAAATCTACATAAACTACAATAATGGTCTGATGAAATGCAATTGAAATATGGGAGAATAACAATGTGCTATGGGAATTCAGAGAAAGGGGAGATTAATTTCTGTGAGAAATTAGTTTTCTAGGACTAAGTGGTATTTGAAGTAAACCACAGGGGACAGGTACAAGGTACAGCAGGGCAGATTATGTGATGATATTATAAACAGAGGAGCAAAACCCTGCTTATGAACAAACTCAAGCATATTACTGCTTTCGAGGGTTTGGCTTCATTTTGTTTCCCCTGCTAACTCTGCCTTTTCTGATCTAGTTTAACTTCATCAAAACTATGAAAATTAACTAGACCATTAATGAAGTATTCTTCAGCTCACTGAGATTCTTCTGTTCTTAAAATTGTCCAACAGTAACCTGGTTTCTCTGCCCTAATGTTGTTCTCATCCTCTTCTCACCATAGCTCACTGTGGTGTTGTATCCATTGGTGTCGGTATTGACAAGAGCTATGCTGAATGGTCACTTGCCAGGTGCAAACTCTGCCCTTCTTCAGCCTGCTATCTGCCAGTAAGATGGACAACAGGGAACCATAGTAGATCAATCAGAAAAAAATAGGTGACATTGGCATTTTATTTAACTAACTTCCTTACTGTGCAGTATCACTTGGGCTTTGCTTTCCTGGAAGATAATGACTCTTGTCAAAAGAAAATTCACTATTAAACTTTCTCTGGGATTGTTTCTTCCTCTCATCTCTTTAACTATATAGGTAGTAATAGCTATGCTTTTTTTTAGCTTTAAGCCTTTATACATTGCCTTGTGGTATCACTCAATGACTGATGTGAAGAGAAAGTTAAATGACATGCAATTTCAGTTCTGATATGTAAAGAGCTTGAAAGATTTCACTCTTAATCTTGCTACAAGAAAACAACATTTAGGGAGGTTCCGGTAAGATGGTGACAACATAGGTGGACTTGTGAGATTCTCCGAACGTGAGTTCCCAAAACGACTCTTACTTTTCTTCCCCCATCCCCCTCCCCACCACCAGCTGCACTGTTCCAAGGCCCAGGGACCTTTGGTCCCATGCAGGGTCAGATATTGCGGCCCCGGCTACTGCTGTTTCACCATACATGACTCCCACGTGCGTGGGAGTCTTGGGTCTCAGCTCCCTCCCTAGCTACATCGTCTCTCACCTAGCACCCAGCACCCAGCCACCAATCACTCAGGGAGGCTCTGGGCACCCATCCCTCAGAGACACCAGTCCCATTCCTGGCTGAAGTACCCTGTGGGGGGCCCAGGGCCACTCTTGCCACTCACCACCTGCCCTTTGGAGCTTTGGAGCTCTGGAGCTCTGGGCCCACCCTGGCTGAGGCACTCAGCACGTGACACCAAGCTTGGGGACCAATACAAGTGGAGAGAAATGATCTGCAAAAGTGAAACTGCCACCTTGGCCATTCTCCAGGCAGAGATTTGCATTGCCCCGCCCACCTACCAGCAACCCCCACATCGGTTCCTAAGGTAATGTTGATAAACAGGAGACAAAGCCCCATCCCTATGCTGAATCAGACAAAAGCAACTAAGCATCGCAAGCCTCCCAAGCAGCAGGCTAAAAAATAAAAAAAACCCAAACTGTGAGTAAATCTAGCTGCCTGCAATGAAAAACAAAGGGGACAGGCTGGAGATCAGAGCTAAAGTGACTTGAGTCTGATCTCTTATTTTGACTTTTGATTTTACCATTTTGACTATTTGTTTTGATCACTTTTGTTGTTTGCCTTCTGACTTAAACTGTTTCATGATTTTATTGGTCTGTCTCTGTGTAGCTACCAGTATTCTTTAGGGAATCTTTTTTACATGTTTTTTTTTCCCACTTCTCTCAGGCCTTGTGTCTCTTTCTCACCTGTTAGTTGGTATGTATGTCTGTTTTCCCTCTCACTCTTCTCTCTTTCTAACTTCCTATTGCCCCCCCTTCCTCCATTATTTTCCTCTTTTATACCTCCGTTTAATCTAGGGACCAAGCCTACATACCACAGCACAGACAGATTGTAAGGCAGTGAGAAACAGGTTCCAGTGTGTTCATGCACCTGTTGGTGGATGCTAGAATCAGCATATACATTCGGAACCACAGCTTCCCTCTCAGTTATATCTCAAAACTGCAAAAAGTACAGCCTGCAGCCCACACTCCAACCTCAAAAGTGAACAAAGCCAGAAGACACTCATAAGGAAGAACAGGATATTGCACAAGTGAAACAAAAGCAACCCCACCTTCCCTCAAAAACAGAATTCAAGAAGGGGAGGGAAAGGGGGACAGAGAAAAATCTACACAAATGAAGAAAAACCAAAAGAAGAGTATGGGTCTCTCCCAGACCCCTGGGAGAGCAGACACTGAGAAAATGACTTCGGAATGCAAACAATGAAGAGCCCCCAGAATGAAGGGTCTCAAACTACAAAACTAGATATTAAGACATTAATGGAGAGATTAAAAAGAATTGAGGAGACACAAGAAGAAACTAGGAAGGAGTTGATATCTGAGATAACCACAATAAAGAATACTGTGAATAAAATAAATAAAAAACTGATAATCATGGAAAGCAGAATTACCCAAGCAGAAGAAAGAATCTCAGAGCTTGAGGACCAAAATATAGAACTAACCTAAACTCTTAAAAACACAGAAAACAAACTCAAAAAGACAGGAAAAAAACCTTCAAGAGATGAGTGATTACTTCAAGAGACCGAACCTAAGAGTAATTGGCCTTTCTGAGGCAGAAAGAGAGACAGAGATCATACTGGAATAAACTTTCCATGATATCATTCAAGAAAACGTCCCTTATCTAATCATTGATGCAAAAATTCAAACAAAAGAGATTCAGAGAACCCCTGCAAGACAACAAATGAGAAGAACAACTCCTAGGCACAAAATAATTCACCTCAACAAAGTAGGCATAAAAGAAAAAATCCTAAAGGCAGCAAGAGAAAAAGGCCAGATCACCTACCATGGAAGACCAATTAGAATAGCAGCAGATTTATCTACAGAAACCCTGTAGACCAGGAGAGCTTGGAGCCCTATCTTCAAAGTCCTAAAAGATAAACAATTACAACCAGAATAACCTACCCGGCCAAGTTAAGCTGCTTCAGCAAGGGAGAATTAAAATATTTCCTAGATATCCAATCCCTAAGAACCTACGCTGCCACCAAACCACCTCTACATGAAACACTTAAGAAAATTCTAAACACGGACGAAAAGAAAAAAAGAACAATGTTCTTCCCAAGCGTACAGGAAAAAGAATAAAATACACACGAACCAAACCCAAAACCAAAAGAAAGGCAAAAAAACCAAGTGGAAGAACAACAACTCTATAAGAACTCTATGATAGGGATGAACTCTCACATTTCAATAATTAGCCTGAATGTGAATGGACTAAACGCACCACTGAAAAGACACAGAATGGCAAAAGGGATAAAATATCACCAGGCAACAATATACAGCCTTCAAGAGACCCATCTCACTAGAAAGGACACTCACATACTCAAAGTAAGAGGTTGGGAAACAAATTTTCAGGTGAATGGAACATAAAAGAAGGGAGGAGTCACGATCCTAATTTCAGACAATACCATTTAAGCTATCAAAAATTTAAAGATACAGAGGGTCACTACATAATGATAAAAGGTTCACTCCACCAACAAGAAATATCTATCTTAAATATATATGCACCCAACATAGGTGCACCAACTTTCATAAAGCAACTTCTAGGAAAACTAAACAAACATATTGACCCTACCACCATCATAACTGGTGACTTTAATACCCCACTCACAACCCTAGACAGATCATCAGGATAAGAAAATCAGCAATGAGATCTGGAACCTCAGTGTGACTCTTGACCAAATGGACTTAATTGATACCTACAGAACACTCTATCCAAAGACCACAGAATACACATTCTACTCACCACTGCGTGGAACATATTCTAAGATTGACCACATACTTGGCCGTAAATCAAGCATAAGCAAATTTTAAAAGACCGAAATTTTACCATGCACCTTCTCGAACCACAGTGGAATAAAAATAAACATTAACACCAACAGGGTCCACCCAAAAGCCAAAAAGACATGGACACTAAACAGCATGATGCTAAACAACTCCTGGGTCAATGATGAAATCAAAACAGAGATCAAAAGATACCTGGAAACAAATGAAAATAAAGAAACATCTTACCAGAATCTCTGGGATGCCATGAAAGCTGTAGTAAGAGGGGAATTTATATCCGTACAAATGCACATGAAGAAAATGGAAGGATCACAAATTAACAACCTAACAAGCCACCTAAGGAAGCTGAAAAAGCAAGACCACAAAATCCCTAATTTCAGTAGAAGAATCTAGATCACCAAAATAAAAGCCCAAATCCAGGACATAGAAGACAAAAAGATAATACAAAAAATCAATGAAACAAAAAGCTGGTTCTTCAAAAGGATAGACAAGATTGATGGTCCCCTAGCTAGACTGACCAAGAAAAAAAGAGAAAAAGCCCAAATAAGCACAATCAGAAACACAAAAGATGAAATCACATCTGACCCTGAAGAAATATAAAAGATCATTAGAGAATACTATGTTCACTTGTATGGGAACAAACTTGAAAACCTTAAGGAAATTGAGGACTTTCTGACATCACACAACCTGCCTAGGTTGAAACAAGAAAAAAATTGAGACGTAAATAGACCAATAACAATCAAGGAAATCGACTACATAATAGGAAAACTACCTACAAAAAAAAAAAAAAAAAAAAAAAAACCTGGTCCAGATGGCTTTCCGGCAGAATTCTACAAGACATTTAAGGTGGAGCTGATACCAGTCCTACTGAAGGTATTCCAGGCGATTGAAAAAGATGGAACTCTCCCTAAATCATTTTACGAAGCCAACATCACATTGATACCCAAGCCAGGTAAAGATCCAACAAAGAAAGAGAACTACAGGCCAATATCTTTGATGAATATAGATGCTAAAATTCTCAACAAGATCCTAGCAAACCAGATTCAACAGCACATCTCAAAAATCATCCATCATGACCAAGTAGGCTTCATATCTGGGATGCAAGGCTGGTTCAACATTCATAAAACCATAAATGTAATTACATACATCAACAGATGTCAAAACAAAAACCATATGATTATATCATTAAATGTAGAAAAAGCTTTTGATAAAATCCAGCACCCATTCTTGATAAGAACTCTTGATCATCTAGGCATACGGGGAACATACCTCAAAATAGTAAAAGCCGTCTACGAGAAACCCACAGCCAGCATACTCCTAAACAGACAAAAATTGGACCCATTTCCCCTGAAAACTGGAACAAGACAAGGATGCCCCCTCTCACCCCTCCTGTTCAACATAGTATTGGAAGTCCTGGCTCGAGCAATCAGAGAAGAGAAGGTAGTCAGGTGTGTCCAAATAGGAAACAGGAAGTCAAGTTATCTCTCTTTGCAGACGATATGATTGTGTACATTGAAAACCCAAGAGAATCTGTCAAAAACCTCCTTACACTGATAAAGGCCTTTGGCAAAGACTCAGGATATAATATAAATGTGCAAAAGACAATCGCACTTCTTTACACCAATAATAAACAAAGAGAAACCCAAATAAAAACCACAGTGCCATTCACAATAGCCCCCCCCAAAATGAAATACTTTGGCATTTTCCTAACCCGAGATGTGAAAGAACTTTACAATGAAAACTACAAAACACCGCACAAAGAAATCAAAGATGACACAAACAAGTGGACAAATATCCCATGTTCATGGATTGGAAGAATCAACATTGTGAAGATGTCCATCTTACCTAAGACAATCTACAAATTCAATGCAATACCCATCAAATTACCAGCAACATTCTTCTCAGACCTAGAAAAAACAACAATTCATATGGAAACACAAACAACCAAGAATAGCCAGAACAATCCTCAGCAAAAAAAATAAAAACAAAGCAGGTGGTATCACATTACCAGACTTCAAACTTTACTATAAAGCTACAATCATCAAAACAGCTTGGTATTGGTATAGGAACAGGCATATAGATCAATGGAATAGAATTGAGATTCCAGAAGCAAAACCTCAATTTCTCAGTCAACTCATCTTCAACAAGGCCTCCACCACCTACCACTGGGTAGAGGAGAACCTATTCAGTAAATGGTGCTGGGAAAACTGGCTGACCACATGCAGAAGATTGAAACAGGACCCCTATCTATCCCCATACACAAAAATTAACTCCCAATGGATCAGAGACCTAAATGTAAAACCTCAAACCATAAGAACCTTAGAAAATGAAGGACATACCCTCATGGAAGTCAGAACTGGCATCCAATTCCTGAACAAAACCCGAAACCCACAGGTCATAAGAGAGAAGATAGACAAGTGGGACCTTATTAAACTGACAAACTTCTGCAAAGTCAAAGAAACCATCAAGAGAGCATGGAGACAGCCTACAGACTGGGAAAAAGTATTTGCCAACTCCAATTCTGACAAAGGCTTAACATCTTGGAAATACAAGGAACTCAAATGTGCTAAAATGAAAAACACAAAGAACCCCATTATAAAATGGGCAAAAGATATGAACAGACACTTCACAAAGGAAGACATCTGAGCAGCCAACAGACACATGAAGAAATGTTCAACCTCACTAATCATCAGGGAGATGCAAATCAAAACCACACTGAGATACCACCTAACTCCTGTCAGAATGGCAATTATCAACAACTCAAAAAATAACAGCTGCTGGAGAGGGTGAGGTGAAAAGGCAACACTTCTATGCTGTTGGTGGGAGTGTAAACTAGTGCAACCTCTGTGGAAAGCAGTGTGGTAATTCCTAAAAGCTCTAAATATCAACCTCCCATATTACCCCACAATCCTCCTACTGGGAATATATCCTGAAAAACTCAAATCACTCTATAAAAAAGATACCTGCACACGTATGTTTATCACAGCATTGTTCACAATAGCAAGAACCTGGAAGCAACCATGCTGCCCATCAGAAGAGAACTGGATTAAAAAAATGTAGTACATACACACGATGGAATACTACGCAGCCATAAAAAAGAACAAAATCATGAATTTTGCAACAAACTGAATGGAACTAGAGTCTATAATACTGAGTGACCTCTCACAAAAACAAAGATCTGAGTATCACATATTCTCACTCATATAGTGGACCTTAAACATCCAATGTAATACTATAACAAAGTGACTGACAGTAGTGGGAAACTATGGGGGGGAGGAGGGAGATGGTATTAATGGTAGTAAATATCTGTCTGGGGACAGGGAAACACCTCTTATCAACAAGGGTGCATGAATGAAACGTATTTGTATACCTAAACCTTAACTGTACCTCACAATATCATAATAAAAAATATTGATTATAAAAAAATAAAATAAAATAAAAATAAAAACAAATAAATAAATAAAAAAACACATTGAGTTACCACCTAACCCCTGTAAGAATGACCATCATTAATAAAACAGACAACAACAGATGCTGGTGAAGATGTGGAGAAAAAGGAACACTTCTACACTGCTGGTGGGAATGTAAACTAGTACAACTTCTTTGGAAGACCGTGTGGCGATTTCTGGAAGAACTACAAATTGAGCTTTTATATGACTCAGCATTTCCCCTACTGAGAATATACCCAGAGGAACTAAAATTATTCTACAAAAAAGATACTTGCACACATATGCTTGTTGCAGCTCTATTCACAATAGCAAAAACATGGAACCAGCCGTGTTGCCCATCGAAACTGGAATGGACAAAAATGTGGTACATCTACACAGTGGAATATTATGCAGCCATAAAGAAGGACAAATATATGGACTTTGCAGCAACTTGGATAGATTTGGAGTCGATCATACTCAGTGATTTATACAGAAACAAAGAACAAAGTTCCATATGTTCTCACTCATAAGTGGACCTTGAACAATTATAGTGCTATAAGAAAGTGATTGGCTAGCTGGGCTCGGTGGCTCAGCCTGTAATCCCGTGCCTTTGGGAGGCTGAGGTGAGTGGATTGCCTGAGCCCGCGGGTTCGAGACCCGCCTGGGCAGCGAGACCTCATCTCTACAATAAATCAAAAAATCAGCCGGGCGTGGTAGCGCATGCCTGTAATTCCAGCTACTTGGAAGGCTGAGGTGGAAGGATCGCCGGAGCCCAGCAGGCGAGGCTGCGGTGGCCGGGAGCGACCATGCAATCCAGTCTGGGTGACAGAGTGAGACTCCAACTCAAAAAAAAAAAAAAAAAAAAGAAAGTGATTGGCAGTAGTGAGAAACTGTCAGGGGAGGGGGGTGGGATTGGCAGTTGAAGGAAACTGCTAGGGGAGGGAGGGGCATACCTCATCAACAAGGGTACCCGCATGATCAGTGTTTATATACCTAACCCTGAAATGTACTCCACATCTTTATAATAAAATTTTTAAAAAAATTTTAAAAAAAAGAAAACATTGAAAAACTTGAAAATTAATGACTGTACTTGGTCCAGAAAAGTGAGGTTGCAGAGCAAACCTAAATATGGACAGAAAATGTAAATTCAGAGATTTATACCCAATATCTGCTCACCTGGAACAGAAGCCACTTGAGTCAAAAACTGGTAAGACAACCTTAATGGTAATATTGATTAATTGCTAGAAGTTCATGTGGACTAGTGAGAAACTTCAGGGGCTTAGCCCTTAAGACTTCTGATACTTTTGTGAGTTTTGCATCCATGAACTCTTGGTGAAGATTTGCAAAGTACACACCTTTTTATCTCTGGCAGGAGAAAAGGAAGAATAATCATTTTTGAAAATGCCCACAGCATTCTCCATAACAAACACTCTCCAGGAAAAAAGATTTTATCAGAAGCTTTTCCCAGATGGGGAAGAGCATGCTACCCATTCCAACAAATAAGAAATAGAAGTTGGGGCTTGGAAGAGTTGGGAGGTGGGTGAGGAGGACTATACCACTGTAGAAACACTAGTGAAGATTGCAGTCCTAAAATACAGGTCACCAAAAGTCTAAGATTTAGTCATAAGATTACAGAATGAGGTCATCCTTTTGTTTCCCCAAGCTCTGGCCCCCTTCCCTACCTTGGGGAGATGAATCTCCTTTCTTGCTCTCTCCATTTTCTAATTAAACTATATTTTCCAATCTAAAAAAAAGATTACAGAATGCTTCTCTTCCCCACCCACATGAATATTACCTCCACATCAAAAGAGCTCCAATGTAATAACAGTGGACTACAGCTAAAAGAGCTGCAAGACACAGACTCTAGAGCTGAGGTTGTTCAATAGTGAGCAGGTTTATGCAAACTAACACTGAATGACCGAGAAAGCTGAGAGACCAAAGAAAAAGGATAATAAATCTACTTTCTCAGAAAGAAATATGTAGTAGGGACTTACAAACAGAAGCCCTGTCTCAGCCAGCTGCAAGAGGAAATAATAAATTTCTATGCCCTACAACCCCCCCCCAAACCTGCAGTTAATATGCTGTAAATGATTTGCCTATGGGCAGATTTTATAAGTATATGTTTACAATACCATCAAGATTGTTTGGACCTAAGGGCAAAATTTACCACTGTAAATATGTGAAAATAGAAATCTTGGAGGCATTCCCAGAACTAGTTGTTGATCAGAAGTCAACATGGCCGATTAGCATTCAACTTGGTGTGACTTCGGCCATCACAGAGGTGAAGTTTTTAGAGAAACCCAAAGTCAATGGAAGAGATAAAAAAAAAGATATCAGAAGACTTGAAACTATGGCAACTAGAGCTACATAAAACATTAAACATAGCCCGACTCCTAGCCAGATTAACATACTCACATTAAAGGCTTATTTACCTCAGTTTTTATTACTCTATAGAACACGTCTGACTTGCAACAGCAAAAATTTACAAAGTATGCAAAACAGTAAAAAGTAATAATAACAAAAAACTTACAAACAAAAGCCACCATGTGAAGAGATAAAGCTTTCGGCAGAATTAGACTCAGAAACAGAACGGTATAATGGACACTAGAAACTTGGACGGGGGAGGGGGAGAAGGGATGAAGGGACACAAAAAAATCACCTATTGGGTACGATGTGCACAGGTGAGTGTATTGCATACTCTTAAACCCCAGACCAAAAGTATTTGTATCCCCCAAATCTATTAAAAGAAAAAAGAAAAAAAAAAAGAATTGGACTCAAATGATATAAAGTTTAAAATTATCAAACAAGGAATTTAACTATCATCCATATGTTAAAAGTTTTAATACAAGTAGACAAAATACAAAAGCATATAGGTAACATACAGAGAAAATACAGAAACTCTAATAATTCAGATGATATAAATTTTCTAAAAAACGTAAATACAAATGAAAATTGCCTTTGGGTTCATTGGTTGACTGCACATAGCAGAGAAGAATCCCTGACCTTGATGACAGTTTAATAGGAACTTCCCAAGACCTGTGGAGGAATTTCAAAAGGGATATCATGCACATAATTAAAACACCAGGGAAGAAGAAATCAAACAGAATAAATATTTGAAGTAATAATGGCCAAGTACTCTTCAGAATTAATTACAAACACCAAACCACAGATCTACTGTGCTCAGAGAACAAGCAGTAAAAATACTAAACAAACACAAATAACACACACAAAACACTAGACTTCTATATCCAATGAAATTATAAGTAAAGGGAAAATAAAGTTATCATCAGGCTTGCATACACACACACACATACACACACATACATGCGCCTCAAAAATTCATTATTACCAGAACACCTTTGTAATAAAGTGCAAAAGAAGTTTCAGACAGAAGAAAAATTATATAGGGTAGAAAATGAGGTCTATGAAAATAAAGAAATAAGTGTCAGAGAAAGAATAAAAATAAAATATTTTTCTTTCTGTTAATTGGTCAAAAAGATAACCGTTTAAGGTAGTAATAAGATACTCTGGTTTCTCTTCAGATCATACAAATCTCTCACCTTTTACTACAGATTTCTATGGAGAGGAACAATTCTGAGTCTTAACCCAATTTTCTGAGGCCTTGCATCTGCATGGCTAACAAAGTTGTGAAAACAAAAGCATTTAAGAATTAAAACAAAATAAAGTAATAGGATAGAGGTATGTACTGGGTGATTACAGCATCTGTTTAAGTGAAATGAATGACAGTAAATTATAAGTTAGGAATTGTGACTACTTACTATAAGGCACCTACACTACACGTGACTTCACTGTGCTATTTGAAGATAGACCTGGGTTTAAAAGTATATATGTTGGAAACTTTAGGACAAACAATAAAACTTTAAAAAATAAATAAATAAATGATATGCAAAAAGAGGAGATAAGATGAAACTATATTTAATAACCAATTATAATCAGACAAAGTAGAAAGTGATGGGGAAGAAGAAATAAGTAAATGTAGTAAATAAATAGGTATGTGAATGGTAGATATGAATCCAATTATATCAATAATTAGCCTCAAGATTCAAGAAAAGTAGATAATCTGAAAAGACATATATTAAATAATCTGAATCAATAATTAATAACCTTCCAAAAATCATCAAGCCCATATGGTTCCACTGGCAAATTCTACCAAATACTTAAGGTAGATATGATATTAATTCTGTATAGTAGTATCTTACAGAAAATAGAAATGGAGGAAATACTTCCTAATTTATTCTATGTGACCCAGCATTACCCAATTACCAAACCCAAAAAGACATTGCAAAATGAGAAAAAAAATCTTCAATAAAACACTAGAAAATTTAATTCAGCAATGTATAAAAAGTAATATACATCAAAGTCATATGGGATTTATTCCAGGAATGCAAGTCTGTTTCAATATTCAAAAATCAATTAATGCACTTTATCTTATAAACAGATTTAAGAAGAAAACAATCATTATATCAATTGATGCCAAAAAAAAGTATTTGGAAAAATGTAAAACCCATTTGTATCACTGAAACAAGTCAAAAACCCCACCAAAAAAAAGCCTCTCAGAAAATTACAAATAGCGAGCAACTTTCTTAACTTGATAGAGAATGCCTGTAGAAAATATATTGCTCACATCGTACTTAACGGTTGGAAACTGGACACTCTCTCCCAAGAGCTGGAACAAGTAAGGATGTTACCTTTTACTACTCCTATTTAATATTGCACTGGAAATTCTTGATAATGTATGAAGACATGAAAAGGAAACACAAGTTGTCTATATTGGAATGCAAGATATAAAAGTGTCTTCACTCACAATGACATGACAGTCTGTGTAGAAGTGCCAAAGAGCCGGGCTCAGTGGCTCAGCCTGTCATCCCGTGCCTTTCGGAGGTTGAGGTGAGTGAATTGCCTGAGCCCGCGGGTTCTAGACCCGCCTGGGCAGCGAGACCTCATCTCTACAATAAATCAAAAAATCAGCCGGGCGTGGTAGCGCATGCCTGTAATTCCGGCTACTCTGAAGGCTGAGGCAGAAGGATCGCCGGAACCCAGCAGGTCGAGGCTGCGGTAGCTGGGAGCGGCCACTGC
The DNA here is from genome assembly GCA_027257055.1 of Cephalopachus bancanus. Taxonomy (NCBI): domain Eukaryota; kingdom Metazoa; phylum Chordata; class Mammalia; order Primates; family Tarsiidae; genus Cephalopachus; species Cephalopachus bancanus. Next base: position 9,916,335 of record JAPVLO010000048.1, read on the forward strand.
ACTCCAGTCTGGGCAACAGAGTGAGACTCCGACTCAAAAAAAAAGAAGTGCCAAAGAATCAAAACCAAAAATCCCTCTTGGAACTAATAAGTGGTTATAATTAGGTTACACAAGATTATAGTAAAGTCATACAATACAGAGTTAATATAGAAAAATCAATTGCTTTTCTATAAGCTAGCAATTAATCATTAGATTTTGAATTTAAAATACTTTAGGAAAAGAACAAAAATAAAATTTAAATGCTTCAGTATAACAAAATATGTGCATGCTTTATAGATGAAAAACTACAAAATTCTGAATTAAATCAGGACCAATAAAAATAAATAGTGATACTGTAAAAATTGCAGTTCTCTTCAAATTGATATATAGGTTTAGCATAATTACCATCAAACACTCAGTAAGATTTTTGTGGCTATATAGAAGATTATTGTAAAATTTATATGGAAAGCAAAGGAACTGTAGTAGATAAGACTCATTTTTAGAAGAAGAGCAGAGCAGGAGGATCAAGACTTTATTATATAGCTAGACTAATCAAAACTGTGGTATCAGTGGTGGGATAGACACATACATCATTGAAACTGACAGATATCTTCATAGTTTCCTGCCCATTGAGAGAAAGATATCCACATACATCTTCCCCAGACCTACTTATCACCAATTTTCTAATTATTTTTCTTCCAAGAACCTGACTATCTGACAAAATCCTTGTCTACAGTACATGATTCCATGGGAATGCATACTTTTGGCTTCCTCTCTTTCTGAGCAATCTAAACATCTAGGTGTCCTGACAAATCTATCCACTGTGCTTGTATGTTATTCAAAACCATCTGTAAGCCAAGTCTGATTTTTACCTTCCTTAACTGATTGTGTTTGCCACATTTACAATATACTTCCTCAGAAACACCAAGAATAGATTAAATAAATGGATATTATAATCTAGCCAAATTGATACATAAAGTCAACAATGACATCACCTAAGAAAATACACAGAAACATGTTCAGGATTCTATGGAAAACCCAACTGACTAAAGCAGAGGTGTGTAATGGAGAGGTCAGATAATGAAGTTGGCAATTTTTGACCCTGTTTTTCACTTTGAGTCACTTCTGACAAAGTGTGGAGGAAGATCATATCTGATATTATTAAAATACCTAACTCTAACCATTACTGTGACATTTTCATATATCAAGTATTGTCATGTGTTCACTTAACTTTTAAAACATCATAAGGTAAATTATTTTTGTCACATTTTAGGTACAGAGATTTATAATTATGCCAAAGTCACACAGTTAAAGATAGAAGTGGGATGTGAACTCAAATCGTCTGGATAGAATCTGGTTTCTTAACCATAAGCAATGTTGCTTTTCAAATAAAAGACTTAGAGGTTTCCAATATGTTTGCCAAAAGCTTCCAAATATAATTGCTTTGTTTTATTTACTTCACACTTTCTAGCTCTACTAGCTTGGTTTCAACCCCCTTGGCTAGTCTACAACATTGGTGATCACAGTAGAGAGAGATATTACAACACATGATCTCACTGAAAAAGTTATATCATCAATTACCAATGACTTCCATGCATAAGAGAGAATACAACAGAGACTTATGGAACGCAACCCTGTTTAATTTCTCTACTAGGTCTTTCATTTTTAACAGACCAATTGACAGCTTGACAAATGGTTCCCAACCTCAGTTTCATTTCCAAGTTTATGGATACTTTCATTTATTCATCCATTCATTCTGGGATTTCCACTCCACAGCCGACTGAGTAAGATTGCTGTAAAACTTCTGTCCTGTGCTCAGCCTGTGCTTTGAATAAAACAAAGCTTCACGGAGCTGTGGACTACTCTTAGCACTCCTGATCTCCTCTTGCTCAGTCTCTACTCCTGCTCTGACAACTAGGAGGGTGCAAATTTCACAGAGACAGAGAAGTAAATTAGAGTAATAAGAGAAGCATCAATAGCAACTTGGGGGGAGTGTACACTTTTTCCTATGAGCAATGTAGAAAAATTTAATGTTTCTGTGCAAGGACATGCTCTTTCTTCCATTTCTTAATGGAGCAGATCATCTAATGCACATTAACTATGAAAGATTTGACCATTGGAATATTCAGCTAACTTTTAATTACATTTCTATTCTATTTTATTTTAGATTATTTGAATGCAAGCAGTTTTCCTAGGTAGTCCAATCCATTGCTGATAAAAGCTAAATAGGAGTGATGTCTACAGTGGCTATCTGAGAGAAATAAGAATTACAGTAAATTCGCTATGGATTATAAATGAGACAGATCTGTTGAGAAATTGAAATTACTGAAAAAATCTTTACAAAGAAAGTCTCTGAAGACTTTTTTTTCCTTTCAGGTATTCCCTTTATGTTTGACTCTCTTAAAACTTTGTTTTTATAATGGCACTGTTTTCTGGGCAAAGGAAAGATGACTATATGTAGCAGGTAGCCTGTGCTAAAACTTGAAACTTCCAAATGGTAAGGAAAAAAAAAATACCAGCTTAAAATTCAAAGAAAGAAATTTAAAGTTTTGTTTATTGCATAAACACCAAAGTAAGAAGTTATTTTTTATTCTGAATTAACTTAAGGTCAATGAGATTGAATTCCTTAATTTTCCATTTTAGCATAATATGCAAGACTGCACATAGATGTAGTCAAATTAAAATCAGAAGCATTTGTTTTACAGGAAAACTTTCCAGAGAATAACTATAGGCTATTGTGATCAGCATTTGTTTCAAATGTAAAATTAAATTATATATATTTTTTTTGTTGGAAGACATAATGACATCAACTATTTTTATGCGGCAACTGCCACATTTTCAGTAGTCACACTAGCAGAAAATTTAAAAAACAATCTATTATTATAATATTTATTTTAAAAATGATGGTAATAGTTATTTTTAACAATTAATTGCAAGAATATCAATGAACAACACTCTGTTCTATACAGTTATACACAATGTCAAGAAGAACTGGGAAAGTAAATCCCATAGAACAACCTTGATGGCGGTCTCATCTTCTTGGAAAAGATACTCATTTATCTGAGCCCATTTCACCTTATGTAAAATAAGGGAAATAGAGCCTACCTCTAAATTTGCTACAATAGCAAAATACCCATGTTTATGTGATGTGCTTCACACAGAATACAGAATATAATTAGATAAAGCAATCTTGACTGGTTGAACATAATCCAACAGCTTCAAAATGAGGCAGAATTACTAGAATAGTGATAGGGGAGAAAACAAAAGGAATTATATACATGGGAAGCAGCACTTGTATAAAATGTTCCCATGCTTTTTTTTCACGATTTTTCATTTATTCAGAATAACTTATTCATATTATTTTTGTCACTTGTAACAACCTCTTATATGTTTTCTTTATTCTGTCATTAATTAGTTCTCAAAGTAAGAAGAAAAATTCTCTCACACATTCCAGGACAACTTCATCTTAAATTTACTTTTTATCTCTACAGTAAAGAGAATAGACAGATTAGGTGAATATCTTTGAGACATTCCAACCACATTAAATGTGCTTGTTGAACCCTACAATTCTCCTGCTTTTCTTTTTCAGCAGCTATTTTCAAATTAAACCATAGCATTTTCTAAAATCTTGACATATTATATACTTTCATGTCTTGAGACAAAATCTCAGAGATGCAGTATGAGGAAATAAAGTTTTTAATTTATAAGGCTTAACTAATTACCAATGTGTATAAATTCCCAAGTTCAATTTGAACAGTATCTTCTTGCAAAATGTAATGTCAAAGGATGCTAAGATGTTAATATATAATTCAGATTTGATATGTGACTTTAAAAATTCTAAACAAGTAAGAAATAAAAAAATACAAACAAAAGAAAACTCCCATTACAATTGAAATCTGCTCTAGTGGCCTATTTTATAATTTATTGCTAAGGAATTGTTAGAACTGAATAAAATGATGGCAAACCATTCAGCAGATCTGTAAAAAGGATTTCTGTATTGGAAAGTCTTTAGGGTAGGGGAATTCATACAGGCAATACCATTTATTTAACCCAACCTCTGCATTTAATAGATAAGAAAGCTACAGAAAGACTATGGAATTTGCCATGTACTGAGAAAGTGACTGAGGGTAATTATAGTCCATTTATTTTTCCATTTAACCACTTTTATGGGTCATTGACTTAAAAATATCAAAAAAGCAAAAGTAATTTACTTTGTATCTATAACTTAAGTATTTACAAAGCTTGGCCATGTGGCACTTGCAATAAAATGAACTACAGCGGTCATGTATTAATAAAATTTTTGCTGAAATATAAAATGTTTAAGTATAATGTAAACTAAAATAAATTGAAAGGCATATTACACTTTAGATAAGACATCTTTTTCATTTAAAAATCTAAAAGACTTAGATGACATTTCCAATGTTTACTATCTTTTTTAAAATGTCCGTGTTCTATCTGGGTCAAGCATAGTAAAAATTCTCCACATAAATTACTGGAATGACTTTATTCAGAGCATCTGTTGAAGTGTCACCTTCCGCTGTAGACCAGTGACAGACATTAACTAAGAATTTAATTTCTTTCTGACAAATATTTCTTAAGCACTATTTGTTAGCAGTGAACAAAGCAGTCATGGAGTTTATACCCTAGTGGGGGGTGAGACAGAAGTTTAAAAGGTAAGCATATAAGTTTATTATTAAAAATTGGGAATGAGTTATTAAGGTGATGAAGTAGGAATTTTGGTAGAATAAATTAAATGCATATTAGTTCTGGAGGCAGGACTCTTGGGCTACTTGTATAGGATAAGAAGAGGTCTGTCTATAGAAATAACATTCAAAGTGAAACTTACATCATGAGAAAAATTCCACCATCAAACAGAATTAGGATGAATAATATCCCAGATAGAGGGAATGGCAAACACAGATGGGTCAGGGTCAGGAGATTTTTAAAAGGAGATTTAAAAAAATCCGTTTGCTTATCTGAAACTGGCTTCAAATGTGAAAGACAGATTAAAAGGAGTCAGATTAGCCAAGATAAGAAGTTTGGAATTTAGTTGAAGTAAAACAAAATTTATATAAATGGCAACTCCCTTGGGTCCCTTCTGGCTCTGGGAACTTTTGTGCTCTTTCGATAAATCCAGTTTAAAATAAATAAATAAATAAATAAAGCTTTATTAACATATAATTAGTATATCATAAATATATATCATAAAACACACATTTAAAGTGTGAAATTCAATGATCATAGTGTATTTTAAAAGCTGTACAAACATCACTAAAATCTAATTTTTTATTGTAGCAAAATATACGTAGCACAAAATCTATTGTCTTAACAATTTTAAAGTGCCTAATTTAGTGACATTAAAAGTACATTAACAATGTTGTTCACCTATCACCACCATCTGGTTCCAGAGCTTTTTTTTTTAATCACCTCAAGTGGAAATCTCAAATCCCTTGAGCAGACACTCACATTCTTCTTCTTCCATGACCCTGGAAACCATCAACTGCTTTCTCTCTTTGGATTTGTCTATTCTTGCTATTTCATATAAATGGAATCCTATAATATGTGACCTTTTGTGTCTGACTTCTTTCATTTAGCATAATATACACTAATGATCATATGAAAACTTCTATGAACAATAAGCAAAAAGTAAAAAAACCCAAATTTCTATTAACAAATGAATGGATAAACAACACATGGCATGTCTATGAAATGGAATTTTATTTTGGCATAAAAAGTAATGATGTTCCAATACATACGAAACATGAATGAACCTTAAAACCATTATAATTATAGGCCATTTTGTATAAAGAATTTCTAAACAAGATGTGAAATCTAATTTACTTTTGAAAACATGCTGTATGGAGAACGAATTGGAGAGAGCAAAAGAAAGGAAAGCTAGTTAGGAAACTAATGTAGTTGACAAGGGCGGTATGGTGTTTGTTGAGACTAAGAAGTTTACAACATAAAGAAACAGGGAAACTGACACATTAGCAAGATATTTAGAAATAGAATTATCAAGTCTTGTGCTTCACTGAATTTAGAAACTGAAATGAAAAGAGAATCAATACAAACACACAAGTGTAGAATGCAGCTATGTCACTTACTGTGATGTGCACAAATGTGGAAGGATCAGATTTTAGGGAGAAAATCAGTAGATCAAATGTGATTATGTGTTGGTGAGGACATGGACCCACTAGAACTCTGAAAATGAAGGCATATATTAGGGTATTTTACATAGAAATACATAAAATTTATATGATTACTTTGGAAAACTGTTGAGCAGAATCTTCAGTAAACAAATTTGCTCATAACATATACCTGGGTAATTCTATAAAATATACTCAATAGAAATAAATACCTATGTTCATATGAAGTGTATACGAATTTTATGGCAGTAGCATTCATTGTATTTCAAAACCAGAAGCTACCAAAATGCCCATTGATAGTAGAATGATTGAATGAATGGTGGTACACAAATACAAAGGAATACGATAAAGCAATGAAAACCAGATCCAACTGCATTACAACAACATAGATAGATCTCGAAAATATAATGTGGATCAATAGGAGCCTGATACAAATAAGCTGATCACATACAGTATGATTGCAATTATATCAAGTTTTAAAAGAAGCAATTTTGTCTGTACTTTAAGAATCCAGGATAAGGTTATACTGGGGTGGCAGTAAGATGGCATGAGATTCCTTTTTATTGAGTTGGAGTCTCACTCGGTCGCCCAGACTGGAGTGCAGTAGCGCTCCCGGGCCACCGCAGCCTCACCTGCTGGGCTCCGGTGATCCTTCCGCCTCAGCCTTCCGAGTAGCCGGAATTACAGGCATACGCTACCACGCCCAGCTGATTTTGTGATTTATTGTAGAGATGATGTCTCGCTGCCCAGGTGGGTCTCGAACCCGTGGGCTCAGGCAATCCACTCACCTCAGCCTCCCAAAGGCGCGGGATTACAAGCTGAGCCACCGAGCCCGGCTGGCATGAGATTTCTGACCATCCCTGTCTTAGTGGCTCCACAACTCTTATATGCTTTAAACGACGTGGCAGTGTTTTCCTTGGCAGATGTGTATATGTGTGAGTGTTCTTTCTCCCTATGTCCATTTCCCCTGGTATAGATTTTAAGCTTTTAGGATTAGTAAAGACTGTGTCTTATTCCACTTGGATCCTGACTCACAGAATCACAGTAAATGTTGACAAAAAGAAATACGAATACCAGGGCAATGGGAAGCAAAAGGCTATGGATCGCTGTACAAGATGGCCGCCTAAAAAAACGTAGGCAGTACTTATAGTTTCAGACATACCATGGCATGGCAAAAAATCAAAGACTTATAAAGAAAATAAATTTGGTATCTGTCACAGAAGGCTTATTTGAGCTTATTAGAAGTGATAGTCACTCAACAAATATTTGCTTGGATGACTTAAATTTTTAAAAATTCTTTTTTCCTTAGAAATAGGACTTTAAAAACATTAGGAGGCAATATATCCAGAAAAATGATCATCTTTTCTAATTTCTGTTGTTACAAGGGAAGCCAATGAGATGCAAGCAAAATATGGTAGAGTGGGGATTTTAGAGAGGTTCCTCAAGAACACTGTCAATATCTGGCATGTTTCCTTGTCACCCTCTTCCTCACCCATACATACTCTCTCAACTTCCTGCCTGGAAATGTGGATGAGATGACTGGAACCTCCATGACTCTGAGGTGGCCTTAAGGACAGAGGCCACCTGCTAAAGTAAAGATACTTAGTGGTCATGAGGAATAAAGTTGTACATAACTTTTTAGAGCTTCTATACCGTCCTAGACTGTCTCCTCATATTAACTTTAGGCAGGCATATATAAACCTATATGTATCCAGCCACCAAAGTTTAGTTTCTGTTGCTGGCAGCAGGTTATAGCTCCTAACACAGAAACTATCTCTGTGAAGGTAAGAAATGTCTCCCATATTACACAGCAAGTAAATGGTAGAGCTGACTTTAAATCTGTCAGTGTGCCAAAATATTTTATTTAATTCACTACATATTACTGAATGTGTATTCTCAGTTTTATGCTTTCTGCTGTCTTTTGGTGGGGGAGGGGGGTACTATAGCCAGAGGAGTAGTTAGAGAACTGTATCTGAAACCTTCTATGAATCAGGGCAGAGGTTTTAGGATTACTGAGAAATTATCGTATTAGGAAGATCTAAACGATGCCAATACATCACCATGACTTCCCTACGGCACCTGTGCCATAAAATGGCAATAAAATTGTTGTTATCAAATGAAAGAATATTTCACACAGCACAATCTTCCTGATATGTCACAGTGGCTGTCAACTGTTAAATCATGCTGAACACTGTGGAAAGAATTAAAAATACTGGGTCTTAGGTTTAACCTGTCAACCAAGCAGTTGAAATAAGCACACAATATTGAGGAAAACAGAAACAAGTATGACTTTTCAAGGACTTTTACATCCTTCCAAAAACAAAACAAAGCAAGATATACACAGAGCTCTAAAGGTTCATTAAAAGCTTTGAAAGAGGTTATATTAAGAAATAGAAAACGAGATGCAGTCATATATTCCATTAGGTCATCTCAAACCACTACAAAAGTTTACCATGTCCCATGCCATCTTACCAGGAAACACTAGGATTTTAACTGTGAACAGGGACTAAATTGAAAGTCAGTGTTTCAGCCAGGTTGGCTACAACCAGACATTGTAAGAATTTGCCTCTTTTCTCTTTCTCTGATTTTTTTTTCCCAGAAACCCATTTGGTTTGTTCCCAAGAGACTTCTTGAATCTGGCCTTCCACTGTGCCTTCCTTCTCACCATATTGAATATCACTGATGGTAATATTTTATTAATCAAAGCAGAGAGTTTCTTTCTCAACAGCTGTTGTGCATATTAGGTAGCTTCTCCACGGGTCATTCCCATCTGAAGCCCTTTCCTATTTTGCCAGAGCCAGGCTTCTGAGATGTCAGCATGTTTTTCACCTACATCTTCCCAGTAGTTTTAGACAGTTACAGAAATGGAAACATCCATTTATTCTTTTTCACCAAAAATGACTTCCTTGGTATATTTTTATTTACCGTTTGACTTTGGAAATGATATATTATATTAGTTTTTTTAGAACTGCTGCAGACTGAGTGGCCGAAAGCAATGCAAATGTATTCTCTCATAACTTGGGAGTCCAGAAGTTTGAAATAAGGATGTAAACAGGGCTTCATTTCCTTACAAAGCTCTGGAGAGAATCTTCCATGTCTTTCCTTTGATGGTGGCTAGTAATATTTCCTTTCCTTAGCTTACAGTTGCATCAGTTTGATCTCTGCCTCTGTTTTAACGTTTTCTCTTTCTATTCTATTTGTGTCGTCTATGCTTTTCTATCAAAAGAACATTATGTTTTGGGTCTGCCAAGGTAATCCAGAATGAAAATATTTCAAGATGTTAACTAAATTATGTCTGCAAAACTTTTCCCAAATAAGTTAACAGTAACAGGTTTCAGGGATTTGGACATGTGCATATCTTTTTAGAAGCTATTCCTCAACTTACTACATACAGTAAAATCAAGATAAGAACTGTGACAGAGTGCAACACACACTTTTTCCAGAAAAATCCCACATTTTTTTAGTTCTGGCTGTCTAGTTAGTTTCTATCTTACCTAGGCTCAGACATTGTGCAACATTTTTCATTCTTATCAGCTAAAGTCCCAGTTTACAGCTAAACTCAGGCTTGAAATACATTGGTTACCTCTAAGATTCTGCATTATATAGAAACATATAATCAATAAGACTTATTTTTAAAGTTTTATTTTTGATTAAAATTCTTTAGGAAATAGCATACTAATTAGATACAATCTGTTTTTATTTTTCTAGATTTTATTCTAGACATTTTTTCTGATACTCAGCACTCATAGAATATGATCAGATCTCTAGCCTCATCTAGATATGCAGCCAAAATTACCCATATAATTGAGAAAAGGTCTCTACTATTAATCAAATGTTAAGGGAGAAAATGTATAAAAATAAAGGTTTGAGGAAGCTCTGACCACAATGTCATTGTAACCCTGGATCTTTGGTTAGTCCATTGACTAATAAATATTTATACATTTCATTTAAATGCTCTTTATTTTTTATTCTCCCCCCACGGAAAGTTTATTGACTTCTAGAAATGTTTCTTTTCCTTTCTGAAGAAAACTTGACCAGGAGTGGTGACTTAAGCCTGTAATCCCAGTACTTTGGGAAGCCGAGGTAAGGGGATTGCCTGAGCCCACAGGTTCGAGAATAGCTTGAGCAACTTGGCAAGACCTCATCTCTACAGTATATTAACGAATTAGCTAGGTGTGACAGCACATGCCTATAGTTCTGACTACTTGGAAGGCTGAAGCAGAAGGATTACCTGAGTCTAGCAGGTTGATGCTGGGGTGTGGAGCGCCTCCGCCCTAGCATGGCGCCTGAAGCAGCCAGACCACAAGACAAAACAAGCCCTGATAAGGCAACTAAAGGATATCAGCATACAATCCTCTCTTAAGGCCTTGCCGCGTTACCTTAATTGATTGGCAGAGATACTAGATTTAAAGTCACGAATAGGAGGAAGAAGAAGAAGAACGATGTAGTAACCTGGGATTAAAGCAGCTTGCAGAAGAATCGTGTGAGAGTCGTTATTGAAAGCGACAAGTGGTGGCCCGTACGGGGAACTCAAAGAAGCCGAAATCCTTGGATTCAGAACTGCAGCTGCTCAGGGCAGTCGACTGGTATGTAGATCCCACAAGGGAGGAAACAAACAAACAAACAAAACAAAACAAAAAAAAAACTAGAAAGGTCCTCGGTAAAGAGGCGATTTAAGAAGGTCCTCGGCAAAGAGGCGATTTGGGAAGGTCCTCGGCAAAGAGGCGATTTGGGAAGGTCCTCGGCAAAGAGGCGATTTGGGAAGGTCCTCGGTAAAAGAGGCGATTTGGGAAGGTCCTCGGCAAAGAGGCGATTTGGGAAGGTCCTCGGCAAAGAGGCGATTTGGGAAGGTCCTCGGCAAAGAGGCGATTTGGGAAGGTCCTCGGCAAAGAGGCGATTTGGGAAGGTCCTCGGCAAAGAGGCGATTTGGGAAGGTCCTCGGCAAAGAGGCGATTTGGGAAGGCCCTCGGCAAAGAGGCGATTTGGGAAGGTCCTCGGCAAAGAGGCGATTTGGGAAGGTCCTCGGCAAAGAGGCGATTTGGGAAGGTCCTCGGCAAAGAGGCAATTTGGGAAGGTCCTCGGCAAAGAGGCGATTTGGGAAGGTCCTCGGTAAAGAGGCGATTTGGGAAGGTCCTCGGTAAAGAGGTGATCTAAAAGGGCCCTCGGTGTAGAGGTGATCCCCTTTTTGCTAACATGGGCACTACTTCCTCTCACCCGCTTTTTCAGGCTCTTAAAACTCTCCTAAGAACAAAAGGACTAAAATTAAGGGATAAAACCTTGACTGATTTTATCACACAGGTAGACGAGATTGCACCGTGGTTTGCCGTTTCGGGGAATCTCACAGTGGGTAGTTGGGACAAAGTTGGGCAGGATATTGAGCGCGCCCGAGAGCTAGGAGAGGTGGCAGGCGGGGTCCAGCCCCTTTGGAGACTGGTTCGTGCCTGTTTGGAAGATCAAAAGTGCGTGCAAACAGTCGAGCAAGGCCAAGCAGCGCTTGACCAAATAAAAGAGGAACGATCAACTTCCTCAAGAGGGAACAGCGAGGCAGCCTCTGACTCAGAACTGGAGTCAGATGAGGAACTTAGAGATCTCGTGACTCGAGTTGAAAAGTTAGAACTCAGTCGGGGCCGCGCCCGAGATAAGGGCGGATCCTCTGTCCCTGGGTCGGTAGGAGTTCCTCCCCCGTATAATCCTTCTGCGCCTCCCGGAAAAGGAGGCGCTTCATTCAACAATGAAGTGTGGAGGGAGGTCCATGCCAGTGGCACATGGCAAACTTTTCCGGTGTTCGTGGACAATGCAGGAAACCGGTACCATGAACCATTAGATTTCAAAACAGTAAAAAACCTCGCAGAGGCCGTACGAACGTACGGGCTCACTGCTGCCTTCACGACAGCAATGGTGGAGGCACTAGACCGGTTCGCCATGACCCCTGGAGACTGGCAGAGATTAGTGAAGGCTTGCATGAACCCGGGACAATATTTAGATTGGAAGGCCTATTACATAGAATTGGCTAATGAGCAGGCAGCAAGAAACCGAGCGGTGGGTAACGGGGCTTGGGACGTTGATATGCTGTTGGGGCAGGGCCGTTTTGCTAACCAACAGATAGGATACCCCCAGGTTGTGTATGATCAAATTAATCACATGGCAATGCAAGCCTGGAAGGCCTTGCCTAGCCGAGGGGAGGTATCAGGTAATCTCACCAAAATTACTCAAGGTTCCACAGAGCCTTTTTCAGACTTTGTGGCCCGAATGATGCAGGCCGCAGGGCGGATTTTTGGGGACCCAGACACTGCCATGCCCTTAGTGAAGCAGCTGGTTTATGAACAGTGTACAAAGGAATGTAGGGCTGCCATAACACCATTCAAAGGAAAAGGGATGGAAGTGTGGATGAAAGTGTGCAGAGAGATTGGGGGGCCCCTGTCCAATACTGGATTGGCCGCGGCAGTCTTACAATTAACCAAGCGAGGTGGTACCGGATGAGCCACCAGTTCTGGAAACTGCTTCTTATGTGGTAAACCAGGACATTTAAAGAGGGTAATGCCCAGGCTGACAACCTTACGTGACTTCAACAGGCTTTCTTTGTAACCCCTGCCCAAAAGGCACAAGATTTTCATGCCCAGTTTCATGTTAACTGAAAAACACTACAGACCCGTTTCCAAATACCACGTCATGTGGCCAGAGATATTGTAAAATCTTGCGAATCATGTGTTACTTTCCACCACCCCCCTTCATGGGGGGTGAATCCAAAAGGCCTTCTCCCCTCACGGGTTTGGCAAATGGACGTCACTCATGTGGCAGAGTTCGGTAACCTCAAGTATGTCCATGTTTCCATAGATACCTGTTCCAGAATTTTGTTTGCCTCGGCCATGGCTGGAGAAAAGGCACATCATGTTATCTCCCATTGCTTGGAGGCGTGGGCCGCCTGGGGCATGCCTCAGCAAATCAAAACAGATAATGGCCCCGCCTACACCTCCCTAACATTTCAACGGTTCTGTGCACAAATGAACGTGGACCTGCGCCATGGGCTCCCTTATAATCCCCAAGGTCAAGGGATAGTCGAGAGGGCTCATCGCTCACTAAAAGAACTACTTCAAAAACAAAAAGGGGGAATAGGCATGGGTTACAAACCTAAACAAAGACTGTCATTAGCATTATTAACTTTAAATTTTCTTCAGCTGGACAACGAGAACAATTCTGCTGCGGACCGCCATCTAGGCGCAGTACCGCATAAAAGGGGCTATGTTAAATGGAAAGATGTTATCACGGGACAATGGAGAGGTCCCGACCCAGTATTAACGTGGGCGAGAGGATCTGTGTGTGTTTTTCCACAGGACAGCCCAGACCCGGTGTGGGTACCTGAGCGACTAACACGCACTACAAAGACCCCCGAGGAACGAACCCCGATTGCTGATGATGAATCCGACGACGTGGCTTCTGCTGGGAACGCTGATGCTGAACCTCCCCATAAGTCGTGCTGAGCAACAATGGGGAATTTTAACAGTATTTCCTAGACATTTATTCGGCACGTACTTTCCCCAGATTTTTAACTGGCACCAGCCCCTGATTTCTATTACACTCTTGCTGGGGCCCTAATGCTCTCTCTCCTTTTAGACAGAGGAGAGACTTCGGCATTACAGCCGCCATCATTGCAGCAATTGCAATGGCAGCCGCTGCAGCTGCTACAGCCGTTGTTGCCATGTGTACCACAGTACAGACCGCCACCACTTTAAACACCTTGTCTTCCACTGTTGCTGCGGCATTAAACACCCAAAGTAATATTAACAGTCACTTGTGTGGCAGCATTATGATCTTAGATCAAAGAGTTGACGTAGTACAAGAACAAGTAGACATTCTCTGGCGCATGGTGCAAATAGGGTGTGAATGGCACACTATTGCTTTATGCGTAACCGGCATCCCATACCACAATATGACCATTGCTGCTAACCTCTCTCGAGAGCTTTCCCTCCATCTTTTAGGTAATTGGTCCCAAGAGTTCGACAACCTGACGGAGGCTCTACGTCGTGAAATCATCAGTGTCAACTCCATCAGAGTAGATCCAGTAGTTGCTCAAACCTTGGCCTCCTGGATCGCCCAGGCGGCATACCACCTTAAAGAGTGGGCGGGAATGGGTTCAATGGCCTTTTTGTTATTCTCTTGTTGTGTCCTGTGCCTCTATTGTCTCTGCCGTATGCATCAACGCAATGCACGTGACCGTGCGCTACTAGCGCAGGCCTTTGCTGCCATGGAGGTGGATCAATCCCCTCAGGTCTGGGTTGCCGTGTTAGGGCAATAAGAACAGGGCAGGATGTGAGAATAGTACTGCACACGGGGGCCCAGGAGGAGTTATCCCGTGGAGGGCATGTCCAGCTGCATATGGGTTGACACCGCCTCTCCCATCCCCAGAAAATCGGTGTCGGACAGGTGGGCAGTCGGTCTGGCGATTACACGCGCGAGATAGACTGTCTTACATGGTCCTTGTTTTATGGGGGCTGTGACCACTACCCTCTCCTGCCAAAATAAATAAAAAAGGGGAGCTGTGGAGCGCCTCCGCCCTAGCATGGCGCCTGAAGCAGCCAGACCACAAGACAAAACAAGCCCTGATAAGGCAACTAAAGGATATCAGCATACAATCCTCTCTTAAGGCCTTGCCGCGTTACCTTAATTGATTGGCAGAGATACTAGATTTAAAGTCACGAATAGGAGGAAGAAGAAGAAGAACGATGTAGTAACCTGGGATTAAAGCAGCTTGCAGAAGAATCGTGTGAGAGTCGTTATTGAAAGCGACACTGGGGTGGCTGTGAGCGTGCTACAACACTCCAGCCTGGGAGACTAACTCAAAAATAAATACATAAATAAAACTTGGTGTGATAAAAACACTAGGGTTTATAATTTCAGCCACACTGATAATGATTCTTTATCAAAAATAGTTTCTTTAATTTCTTTCTCAACGTAGGTGACAACTGAGCACAGTCCCATAAAGCTAATTAATTATGGTAATTGTATCCTATGGTTCTTGAAAATGGGTGCTTACAGAAATTGCTGGAGAAGTGCCTTTATTTGTAGTTTGACAGGTACATTTGCACTTTCAAGTTTTATTCTTCCATATTCTACCAAAGAGTAATTTTCTTTCTGGAGAAAGAAACCAATAGAGGATATGATATCCTCCAAGTCCCATGATAGTCCAGCCTAAGCCTGTCATACATACAGATTAATAGTCCACAATTTTCTGTGCATTGATGTATTTGTCACAAGAATGGATGTATATTTTCTTCCCCTTTATTTTATACCCTCATTATAGTCCTTGTCAAAGGAAATGATTACGTTTTTTTCAGAAAAATGTTCTGTTCTTGGAAGTATAATCTCTGTCATTAGAATGATAAGGGGAAATATAACAATAATATTTTTAGATATAATTCTCTGAAAAATTGTTCTCATGACAGAGTATAATAGAGTATACAATAATACAAAAATAGTCCTAATACCTCAGTACGTGTTAGAGTGTATTAGTTTATCAGAAAAAGTCAGCCTGTTGCTACAATCACATTGTGTTTTCATTTCTTCTTTTGATTTCTGCTTTATTTTTCTTTAAATGATTTAGATTTAGACAGGCAGCTCGGACTGTTATAAATCGTATCTCTTCTATGAGTGCAGTCAAGGAGGGCTCAGGTGGAAGATGCTCTGCATCTACATGGCTTCAAAAAGCACTTTCTGTAGTTGGGCTTTGTTCATGGCAAATGTAGAAGAAAGAGCTTCTGCCATTTACTTCCTTTGTTGTTTATGTTCACGCTAGTGCTAACATTGAATCTGAGATGAAATAAATCGATTTAAGTAAAAAAGACCTGGAAGTTGGGTCCCACTTGATTTCTTTACATTCATATGCTAAATTGTAGGCATTTTACCTTATGTAACAATCCTACAAAATAATTCCTATGGACCCAAATGCAAATGGGATCTATGTGCGTCTGATAATATGAAAACAATATGGAAACTATTTTAATGGTGTTTTATAAATAGATAATTATACACTGTTGCTCTCATTATACATTTCAAAATGCCATTAATGCTATTTAAGCATTATTAAAAATGACTTTAATTCCCTTTAAGAGTCCTAGCAGATCCAAGTCCTTTACTCATGTGACTCTAACCCAGTCAGATAAAATATTAAATGTGTATTCTAAGCTTTTTTCAAGTTTCTAAATAGATTTTAAGTACCTTGTCAACTGAAGTTACGTTTTTCTCCTTTTTGTCTATTTTCAGCATATTTCAGTGATCAATACAGCACCAAAAATCTGACGTCCCTTAGGTATTATCTGTGGTAGTTATCCACCTTTGTAGCAGGACTTGGTTTTCTCCACCTTCTTTAATGAAGAAACAAAGTAAACAAACAAACCAACCAACAAACAAAAACCTCTTCAAAAATCATTAGAGTATGATCCAAGATTTACTAAAGATGACATGTAGAAGGTATATCCACACCAACCATAAACTTCTGGAAACAAACTTTCCTTAGGGCTCCTGTTCAGTTTTTTCTAGCAATCAAAGACCTCCCGCATTCCCCTACCCTGCCCCCCAAACATTGCTAAACTTTCTAGCTTCCTACTCCATTTCTTTATTGAAATAGGCACCTTTTCCTCCAGTCTTTAAAATGCTTGCAGGTTTCTTTTGCCCCTCAACAGACTTATCAAAGCCATTTTCCCTACAAAGAAACGTTCAGAACAATTGCACAGAAGATAATATTTGCTAGGAAGGTAGTATTATGAATACATAATGGGTGCTTTGATCAAAGAAGAAATGTGATGTTCCAACAGGTGTTCTAAGCATCAGAGCTTCATTTAAGTTCTGGTTTTATCGCTTATGTGTATAATATTTGGCAAAGCATCTATCCTTTCTAAATCTTAGTTTCTTCATTTTAAAAAGTAATAGTATTATACATACTGTATTATGTTTGTTGTAGGATTTAGCAGTAATATTTGGAAGCCACTAGGAATGAGTTTTATGTTGTATAAAGTAAGACTATGAAGTCAGAATGTTTAAAAAGACTCTTTGTTCTTTATGAAAACTACATTTCATTTCAGTAAGAAAGGTGAGTAATATAGACCCACAAGTAGCTGGGTAACTACATCTATGTTTCTTAACGCAGAAAATTTAAACTTAAACAAAATCTATGATCATCTTAAGAAATTGCATTCTAGTGAGCAAAGAAGGAAAGGTTTATGGACATTGGGAAAAGAGAGATGACTATTTTGTACTTAATAGAAAGAAAGCTATACCTTACAGACAAAAGTAAAAAATCAAAACAAAAACCCGATTTAACTAGATATTGACACCATGCAGTTGAAAAACAAACACATACATTACTGTGATAGATTTAGGATCTGTGAAGAAATCTTAGAATTTGCCCAGCTGCATAAAACACAGAAGATATATAATTAGGTTGCATTGTTTTTTTCTGGGTAGTAGAATGTTAAGTACCCTTTTTCTCTGAGATTTTATTTAACTTTACAAAAAGACATAAACTTCTTTTTATTGTAAAGGGTGATTTGTTTTTCACTGGTACAGTATCAACTCCTAATAAATAGAATAAATGTGCATTCTGCATTGAATTTTAATCTGTGTGACAAAGGGTTGGTTTGCCCAAATATTTAATAAATTTGACACTTTGTTTTCATTTGTAAAAACCGTTTAGACTACATTTCAATAGAGACCTTTATTAATAAAAGAAAAAGCAAAGAAGATTAATATAAATTCCAGGAATACATAGTCACACCTATCAAATCAAAATTGGAAAACAAGAAACTTCTTATTAAAATGAGATTATTGACATCAGATAGTCATCTCTACACATGTTATTCTCACACTGCCTGGTGGAAAAAAAGAGAAATTCAAAAGACTGCTTTATGGCTTCAGGGAGTGGAATTGAGATCATAGTAATGAGATATTGGTTAAAGAAAACTATGTTAAACAAGCGTTTAATTAGCCTTAGATGTTGTTAGTTTTCTGGCTGTGGTGGATTTGAATGTATTTTTCCTCCCCAGACTGGTTTTCTTTAGGGGATAGAGCTACCCACATTTGACTTTGTACACTTCCGTGTGACTGTGTGACATGTGTAGCTATTTAAATGTGACTATATGAGGGACTTTTTTTCTCATAATACTTCAAAAATTCTATTTTCAATGCTAGTCACAATATAGCATTCAAACTGAAGACATCATCCAATTAGCAATGAAAAAGGTGAAAAGTTTCAATAGCTGGTATCTGAAATCAGACCTAGGTAAAAATGTAACTTTATGTTTTTCTTTGCCTCCTGATTAAAACTATAATTTTAGTTTCATTGATTGAACACCAATCCAATGCCTATGTTATGTTGAGTGTGTGTATGTAAAAATAATGAATTATACATTACATACATAGAGAACATTTGTTATATGTGGGTATTATATTAATCATTCTATTAAACCAGTGTTATGCATATGTATGTATATACATATTTATATATATACAGTTTTACAGTTGCTGAAATTGAGTCTCAGAGAAGTTAGGAAATATGCCCACCTTATATATTAAGGAAGCAATATAAATAGATCTGACTCATTTCAGCTTTTTCTCTACTATCTTACACTGTTGAGGAAGAATGAGGACCACAAAAAGGAAATTTGTCACATATTTGATGGTTAATATTTTTGAAAATTAATGAATTCATTGTTGTTATTATTATTAGAGACAAGCCCTTGCTGGATTGCTCAGGCTGGACTCTCAAGCTAAACTGATCCTTTTGCCTCAGCTTTCTGAGTAGCTGGGACTATAGGCATACACTACCACACCCAGCTGGTTACCTTAAACATGTCTATTTAACATATACACATACACGTGCATACACACACACACACACACACACACACACACACACACACACACACATGCCATATGCACATATATATGTTCCAATAGCTTTAGGGGTACAAGTGGTTTTGGTTACATGGATAAATTATATAGTGTTGACAAAGTCTGAATTTTAAGTGTACCTGACACTCTCATGAGTGCATATTGTACCTGATAGGTGAATTTTTAATTCTTCACCTCTTTCTCATTCTTACCCCTCCTGAATCTCCAGTGTCCATTTTACCATTCTATATGCCTTTGCAGACTCATCTTAGCTCCCACTTATAAGTGAGAATGGACAATAATTTGTTTGCCTTTCTTGCATTACTTTACTCTGGATAATGGTCTCCAACTCCACCCAGGTTGCTGAAAAAGATATTATTCTTTCTTTTTTTAATGACTGAATAGTGTTCCATGGTGTGTCGTGTATGTGTGTGTGCACGTGTTTATATCACATTTTCTTTATGCACTGATTAATCCTTCCTAATTGAGTCCTGTTTACCTTGATAACTCAGGCTCATGCATTCACAGCTATTATGTAAAGCCTAGAAAGATTATATTTTTTGGAATTCCACATTTTATATTTTTTTAGCCAATTTGGCAAGCTGGTGATCACTTACTATTATTGTGTTTACCCTCTTAATTCTAATTTTATTTTTCTCTGGGATTGGGAACTAGATGGCCCAGGTAGAGTAGGGAATCAAGTAACAATGTACAGAGTCTGAGTACGGTCCAATATAAAATCAGCAAAAGAGGTACTAATCATCCTTAAAGTAAAGTTCATTTAAAGCTCCTCATGTTAAATGGGTCTGTACAAAATGTTTATCTCATCAGAAATTTATAACTGCAGTGTCCTTTAAGCCTTTACATATATTCTCACAACATTAAAATCATGTAAAAAGAAACTTGTTTCTCACCATTGATTGGTTTAAACTTAGACTTTTATTTTTTAATCCAAAATTTCTTACCTATCAAGTTATTCATTTTCCCCTTGGGCTTTATTATCAACTCACCGTTTGAACACGACTCAACTGTGCTGCTCAAAGCCTTAGTATATTCCTTTATCACAATTCTGTTTTTTTTTTCTTCTAGTCTCTCTAATTAACTATTTGCCAGTTAACTATTCCAGGATTATCTTATCTGGGAAGTGATAGGCAGAGACCCTCTAGTATCCATTCCACAAATTAGGATCAAAAAGTGTAATTTTCCATAATGCTAATCCCTAAGTCCAAGAAACAACAGTCATCTAAAAGACCTTTAAGTGTTCATAATTTTTATATGTTTTGTCTTCATTTACTTTTTTGTCTTCTTGGAAGGAGATTAGAAATAAAAGCTTTGGCCATTGCCTTGCTAAGATGTGATTGGTCATGTGCTTTTAAGTTTTGACCCACTCCCCAACCTTGGGGAGGTGAATCTCCTCTTTCTCTCTCTCTCCGATTTACTTTCTAAATAAACTACATTTTAAATTTTAAAAAAGGAAATAAAAGCTTCAGTTTTTTTGGTAAAATCTTTCTTTCTCTTTTGTTTTTAAACATCGTGAAGTGTCATTTATAGAACTCAAATTCCTGAATAGTTTCAGTTTCCTAAAATGCCTAGAAGTATGTAATTGAAAATTAACTCTAATGTGAAAGTCTTGTAACTCACGAGAATTGAAAGTAGAAGATATCATAACCTCAAAGCCATTGATTAATAGGTTTATTTACTAGCAGAACTGTATTTGTTGAAAGAATAGCTCAGTTTGCTATATCTGCAGAAGAAAGAGATACCCTATTTCTTTTTTCATCAACCTCTGGCATTTGGAAAATTCTGCTTTCTTTACAAAGCCCACTTGTAGACATGCCAATGTATATATCTCTTCATTGCAAAGACAATGATGAGTTTTTATACTCTCTCAGCTCAAGTAATTCATAGTGCCTATAAAATGTATTTGTCATTTATTTAATCATATTCTGAATTATATTAATCATTTTCTGATTTTTATATAGATAGATAAATATAGGTATATAATAAAATCTTTAATTTTCTACTTAATGGGCTTTCTGTTTCTTTGTTTATATTAAGACTTTGTTTTCTAGAAAAATTAAATTTACAGCAAAATTAAAGGGAAGGCACAGAGACTTGCCTTATCCCCCTTGTACCCACACAGGAAGAGTTTACTCCATTAATTACATCCTTTACCAGAGTGGTACATTTGTTACAAATGAAAAACTGCATTTACATATCATTGTTATTCTAAGTCCGTATTTTATATTAAGATTCACTCTTGGTAGTGAACATCCTATGAGTTTGGAAAATGTATAACGACATGTATCCTCCACTGTAGTATCATACAGAGTAGTTTCACTGCCTTAAAAACCCTCTGTACTACCCACATTCATTCCTCTGTTTTTCCTAACCCTCAGCAATTACTAATATTTTTACTGTTTTCATAGTTTTGCCTTTTCCAGGATGTCTTATAGTTGGAATCATACCATAGGTAGCCTATTGTAACTGGCTTCTTTCATCTACTAATATGCACTTAAATTTCCTCTATAATTTTTCACCACTTGATAGTTTATTCTTTACTGTGTGTGTGTTAGCTATTATTCCTCTGTCTGGATGTACCACAAATTTTTTATCCATTCAACTAAAGGATGCTTTTGGTTGGTTCCAAGATTTGACAATTATAGATAAGGCTACTATACACCTTCATGTGCAAGTTTTAGTGTGAACTTACTTTTTCACCTTTTGGGGGAGGTAAAGATAAAATATATATGTAATTACTAGATGACATGGTATGTTTCGGTTTGTGAGAATTTGTCAAGCTGTCTTCCAAAGTGGCTGCATTATTTTGCATTCCCATGAGCAATGAGTAAGAGCTCCTGTTGTTCTTCTTCTTCGCCATCATTTTGGTCTGTTATTCTTTTAGATTTGGATTATTTGAATATTGGATGGTATCTCATTATTCATTTAATTTCCCTAATGACATCATATGACTTGGAACTTCTTTGCATCTGTTCATTTTCAATGTATATGTCTCCTCTGGTGAGATGCCCATTAAGGTATTTGGCTTATTTTTTAATCAGGTTGTTTGTTTTATTATTGTTGAGTTTTAAGGGTTCTTTGCACATTTTGGATAACAGTCTTTTATTAAATATGTGTTCTGTAAATATTTTTTCCCATTTTGTTGCATATCTTTTTATTCCCTTGACAATGTTTTTACAGAGCAGAAATTTTTAATTCTAGTAGATTCCAGCTTATAATTCTTTCTTTCGTGGATTGTGCCTCTGGTCTCATACCTAAAAAGAAATGACCAAAGCCAAGATCATCTATATCTTATTATATGTTGTCTTCTAGCAGGTTTGTAGTTTTTTCATGTTACATTTATGTCTGTGATGCATTTTTGGCTACTTTTTATGAAATGTTTAAATTCTCAATCTAGATTAATTTTATTACATGTAGATATTCAGCTGTTTCTGTACTATTTATTAAAAGTATTACCTTTGCTCTATTGCATCTCTTTGTCTGGTTTGTCAAAGATGAGTTGACTGTATTTATGTAAGTCTATTTCTGAGCTATCTCTTTCACAGATCCAATTAGCTAGTATTTTACCAATATTATAATCTCTTGATTGCTTCAGCTTTATAGTAGACTTTGAAGTCAGGTTATGCCATTTCTTCAACTTTGTACTTTTTCCTCAATATGATGTTGACTATTTCAGTTCTCTTGCCTTTACAAATGAATTTTAGAATCCGTTTTTTGATATCCACAAAATAGCTTGCTAGGATTTTGATTAAAATTGCATTGAATTTATAAACCAAGTTGGGAAGTACTGACATCTTGACAACATTGAGTCTTCCTATACATGGATATAGAATACATCTCCATTTATTTAGTTATCCTTTGATTTCTTTCAGCAGAATTTTATGATTTTCCTCATATACATCTTATGGATTTTTTTTTAATTTATACCTTTGTATTTGTTTTCTGACATAGGCAATTTTTCTTAACCTGGCTAAAGTTATAATTTGTATTAATCTTCTCTAATAACCAGTTTGTCATTTTGAGGATATTTCTGTATTGATTTCTTATTTTCAATTGTATTATTTTCTGCTCTAATTCTTTTTGTTCCTTTTTTTCAGCTCTACATTGGATTTATTTCATTCTTTCTAGCTTCCTAAGGTGGAAGCTTAAATTATTTTCAATCTTTCTTCTTTTCTACTACATAAATTAATTCAGTGCCAAAAATTTTCCTCTAAACATTGATTTTGCTGAATCCCACTTTTTTATTAATGAATAAAAACTGTACTTTTTAGTACCTGTGATATTTTGATGTATATGCATAATGTATAATGATTAAGGTAATTGGTAAGTTGTATTTTTATTTCCTCTAGTCAAAATATTTTTAAGATTTCTACTTGTATTTCTTTTTTATCCCATGTTTTACATAGAAATGTATTGCTTAAGCTCCATGTGTTTGAAGATTTTCCAGTAATCTTTCTGTTATTGATTTCTAGTTTAAGTTCATATGGTCTAGAAAAAGACATTGTATAATTTCTATTCTTTTAAATGTTTTAAGATATGTTTTATGGCCTAGAATATGGTCTATCTTGATAAACGTTCCATGTCAGTTTAAGAGTAATATGTATTCTGCTGTTTTTTGATGAAGAATTCCATAGATGTCAATTATATCCAGTTGATTGATGGTGTTACCAAGTTCAAGTAAATACTTACTGATTTTCTACTGGAAATGTCCATTTATGATAGAGGGGTGTTGACATTTTAAACAACAATGCTGGATTCCTCCAATTCTCCTCATAGTTATATCAGTGTTTGCCTCACATATTCTGATGTTTGTTTGTTTGTTTGCTTGTTTGAGTTGGAGTCTCACTCCATCACCCAGACTGGACAGCAGTGGTACACTCATGACCACCCCAGCGTCAACCTGCAGGACTCTGGCAATCCTTCCGCCTCAGCCTTCCAAGTAGCCAGAACTATAGGTGCATGCTACCACTCCTGGCTAATTTTTGATTTATTGTAGAGATGAGGTCTCGCCAAGTTGCCTGGGTGGATCTCGAACCCTGCGGACTCAGGCAATCCACTCGCCTCGGCCTCCCAAAATGCTGGGATTACAGGTTAAGCCACCGAGCCTGGCTGAAGTTTATTTTAAAGTTTATATTAAGGAATGTTATCTGATCATATTGAATTGACCCTTTTATTATTATGTAATATTGCTTTTTACCTGTTATATATTTATTATATCTGCCTTGATGTTTACTTGGTCTAAAATCAATATCTTGCTTTTTTTAAAAAAAAAGTTTGTATTAGTATGGCATATCTTTCTTCATCTATTTATGTTTAATCTGTATAAGTCTCTATGTTTTAAGTGGGTTTCCTATAGACCACATATAACTGTGTCCTTTTTTGGGATTCATGCTGACAATCTTTGCCTGTTTTTGTTTTTGTTTTTATTTTCATTTTATTTAGAACTTTGGGGGTACAGATGAGGATTTGCTATGTAAGTATGCTGCTTGCAGGTGAAGTTTGGGCTTCCATCTGTACCTCTATCCCTTGATAGTAGTGAGATAGTACCAGGTTGCCATGTGTCCCCTCCCTGCTCCCTCTCTCCTTCTCCTAGTTCTTTGTTTCTGTGATTGTTCTCTCAGTTGATGGTCTCCAACTGCATTCAAGTTGCGGAAAAGACCATGATTTTGGTCTTCTTCGTGGCTGTATAATATTCCATCATGTATATGTACCACATTTTCTTTATACAGTCTACTTTCAATGAGCAGCAGGGTTGGTTCTATGTTTCTGCTATTGTAAATAGTGCAGCAATGGATGTGTGTACAGTTGTCTTTTTGGTAGATAAATTTATGTTCTCCTGGGTATACTTTCAGGAGAGGGATTGCTGGATCATATGGAAACTGCATTGTTAGTTCTTTGAGAAACCACCACACTGCTTTCCATAGATGTTGAAGTACTTTACGTTTCCACCAACAGGTGTAGAAACAAACCCTTTTCTCCACAGTCTTACTAGCACTTGTTGTTTTTTGACTTGTTAATGACAGCCATCCTTACTGGTGTTAAGTGGTATCTAATTATAGTTTTAATTTGCATTTCTCTGGTGACTAGTGAGACTGAGAGTTTTTTCACGTGTCTGTGAGCTGCTTGTGTGTTGTCTTTTGAGAAATGTTTGTCCATGACCTTTGCCCACTTTTTAATGGGGCTTATTGTTTTTTCCCTTTTAGTTTATTTGATTTTTTTATAGATCCTGGATGTTAGGCCTTTATCATATGCACAGCTTGCAAATATTTTCTTTTCCATTCTTTGGGTGTCTCTTTACTCTCTTGATAGTTAATTTTGCTGTGCAAAAAGTTTTCTGTTTGATAAGATCCTGCCCATATATCTAAGCTTTTGTTGTATTTGCTTTTGAGGACTTAGTCATGATTTCATTGCCTACTCCAATGTACAGTCGGGTGTTCCCTATGTTTTTTTTTTTCTTTCTTTTTCTGAGATTCTTAAAGTTTGAGGTTTCACATTTAAATCCTTGATTCATTTTAAGTTGAGTTTTGTATATGGTAATAGGTAGGGATCCAGTTTCATTCTTCTGCATGTGACTAGCCAGTTTTTCCAGAACCATTGCTAAATAGAATTTCTTTTCTTGAGTGTTTGTTATTGACAACTTGATAGAAGATGAGTTGATTGAGAGATTGTGTTTTTATTTCTGGATTTTCTGTCCTGTTCCATTGAACTATGTGCCTATTCCCGCACCAATACCATGCCATCTCAGTTACTGTAGCCTAGTAATATAGTTTAAAGTCTGGGAGTAAGATACTTCCAGCTTTATTTTATTTTTTTGCTGAGTATTGCTTTGGCTATTCATGCTCTTTTTTGCTTCCATATGAATTTTTGTATTGTCTTTTCTAGGTCTGTGAAAAATTATGTTGGCAATTTAATAGAGATGGTATTGAATCTGCAGATTGCCTTGTGTAGAATGGACATCTTGACAATATTGGTTCTTCCAATCCATGAGTATGGAATGTTTCCCATTTATTGTAGTATCCTTGGTTTCTTTGAGCAGCATTTTGTAGTTCTCATTGTAAAGGCCTTTCACTTCTCTGGTTAGGTAGATGATAAGGTGTTTCTTTTTCTTTTTTCTTTGTTTTTTTTTTTGTGTGTGTGTGGCCATTGTGATAGGGACTGTGTTTTTTGTTTGTTTCTCAGCCTACTTGTTGTTGGTATGTAGAAATGCAAATACCTTTACACATTGATTTTGTAACCCCTGATGTTACCAAAGTCATTTATCAATGTGAGACTCAGGAATTCTCTTGGTATAAAATTATATTAAAATTACATTGTCCTGAAAGAGGAATAACTTAACTTTCTCTTTTCCTATTTGTATTCCCCTGATTTTCTTCCCTTTTCTGATTGCTCTGGCTAGTTCTTCTAGTACTACACTCTATGGGAGGGGTGAGAGTGGGCATCTTTGCTTTGTTCCAGTTTTTAGGGGAAATGCTTCCAGCTTCTGCCCATTAAGCAAAATGTTGATTGCATGTTTGTCATGGATGGCCCTTTGTTTTAGGAATGCTTGTTTTAGGAATGCTTAGGTATACAAGGTTTTCTCCTTCAAGAAGAGATGCTGGATTTTATCAAATGCTTTTTCTGCATCTATTGAGCTAATCACGTGGTTTTCTGTTGTATACCTGTTAATATGCTGAATTACATTTATTGTATAGTAAACGTCGAACCAGCCCTACATCCCAGAAATGAAGTCCACCTGGTTGTGGCAGATGTTACTTGAAATGCGATGCTGGATATGATTTTCTAGAATCTTGTTGAGAATTTGTGGGTCTATGTTCATCAGGGAAATTGGCCTGTGATTTTCTTTCCTTGTTGGGTTTTTGCCAGTTTGGGGTATCTGGATGATATTAATTTCATAAAATAAGCTAGGGAGAATTATTTCCTTCTCAATTGCCTAAAGTACTTTCAGTAAGATTGGTGCAAGTGCTTCCTTGTATATCTTATAGATTTCAGCTGAGAAGCTATCCGGTCCAGGGCTTTTTATTGTGGGGAGAGCTCTTATAACTTAGTTGATTTCCTGAATTGTTATTGGTCCAGTTAGGTTTCAATTTTTATTGGTTCAACTTTGGGAGATTATGTGATGCCAGGAAATCCTCCATTTTCTCTACATTATTTAGTTCATTTGTATCCAGGATACAGGGATACAAATGAACTTCAGGATCAGTTGTGACATTGGCTTTTTCATTTTTAATTATGTTTATTTGGACATTCTCTCTCTCTCTTGTATTTTCTTAATATGAGCGTGCAATGTTGTAAATTTCCCTCTTGTCACTGATTTCATGGCATCCCAGATAGTCTGGTAAGACGTGTCTTTGTTTTTGTTTGTTTCCAACAATCTTTTCACTTCTTTTTTGATTTCTGTGTTGACCCAAAAGTCATTCATCAGTATGTTTTCTAGTATCCATGTCTTTGCATGTTTTGGGGGGAACTTGTTTGTAGTGATATTTATTTTTAATCCACTGTGATCTGAGAAGATGTTTGGTATTTTTTCGACCTTTTGAAATTTAATTATGCTTGATTTATGCCTGAAAATGTGATCAATCTTGGAGTATGTTTCATGTGCTGACAAATAGAAAATATACACAGTAGTTGTTGGCTGGAGTGTTCTGTAGATGTCAATTAGATCCATTTCATCAGGTGTTCAGTTAAAGCTCCAGATCTTGTTGATTTTTTTCCTCAATGATCTATGTAGGGAAGTTAACAGGGTATTGAAGTCTCCAAATATGTTTATGTGAGTGTCTATGTCTTCTCTTATTTGATGTAGCAATTGTTTTATAAAACCAGGTGCTCCTCTATTGGGTGCATATATATTTAAAATGGATATTTCTTACTGGTAAATTGAGTCTTTTATCATTATATAGTGA
The DNA here is from genome assembly GCA_027257055.1 of Cephalopachus bancanus. Lineage (NCBI taxonomy): Eukaryota > Metazoa > Chordata > Mammalia > Primates > Tarsiidae > Cephalopachus > Cephalopachus bancanus. Next base: position 9,944,263 of record JAPVLO010000048.1, read on the forward strand.
CCTTACATGTCCTTTTTAATTTTTGTTCAAGTCTGTTTGGTCTGTTATAAGAATAGCTACCCCTGCTCTTTTTTTTGTTTTCCATGTGCTTAGTTCATTTTCCAGGCTTTTATCTTGAGCCTGTAGGTATCTTTTGCAGTAAGATGGATTTCCTGTCAGCAGCAGAATGTTGGATCATGTGTCCTTATCCAGTTTGCTACTCTCTGATTTTTTAGTATAGCATTCGGTCATTCATGTTCAAGTGAATTATTGATACATGAGAGTTTTTCCCTGTTACATGGCTCTTGGGGGTAGCTTTGCACGTATTTGTGAATGATCTGAATGCTCTGTTAACTCTGTGCTTGCCTGGTACTTTTGTGGTGGGTATAACTGTTCTTGTGTTTCTGTGCTCAAAACTTTCTTAAGCATATCCTATAGGGCTGATCTGGAAGCAGCATATTCTCTTAGGGATTAGATGTTTAGGAAGGCTTGTAATTCTCCATCACTGATGATGCTTAGCTTGGCAAGGCAGAAAATTCTTGTCTGGAATTGCTTATCATTGAGGGTACTAAGCATGGGACTGCAGGCCCTTATGGTTTGTAGAGTTTCTGCTGAGAAGTCTGCTGTAGTTCTGATGGGTCGTTCTGGTATATAGTCTGACCCCTCTCTCTAACTGCCTTTAGGATTTTTTCTTTCATGCTTACTTTATGGAGTCAGATTACTATTTGTCTTGGGAATGGTCTTCTCATGTAATATCTTCCAGGAGTTCTCTGAATCTCTTGCACTTGGATGGTCATCTGTCTAGCAGGTATGGGAAATTTTCTTGGATGACTTCATGGAAGGGTTTTTCCAGTGTGTTCTCAATTTTCTCTTCTGTTTCAGGGATTCCAATCAATTATAGATTTGGCTTCTTTACATAACCCCACATCTCTCCTAGGCTTTGTTCATTCTTTTTGAGACTTTTTTCCTTGTTTTTGTCAGACTGGGCTAGTTGAATATTTTAGTCTTCAATCTCTGAGATTGTTTCCTCTTTCTGATCTCTTCTGCTCTCTAGGCCTATTATTATGCTTTAAAATTCTGGGAGGAAATTCTTCATTTCCAGGATTTCAGAATGAACCTTTCTTATATTGGCCAAATCAAATTTTACTTTCTGCACAGCTTGGGTGATCTTTGCATCTAATGTCTCTTAGTTTTCTCTAGTCATCCAATATTTGAATTCTGTGACTGTCATCAGGGACAGGTTGTTCTGGATGGCTTCTCTTGTTTGGGACTGATAGCTGGCTTTCTTAGGTAATGTCTTTTTAAAGTTTTGAGGATTGCCAGTATTTTTGTGCTGGTTCTTCCTCATCTGTAAAGGAGTAACTCTTCTCTTTTTAAAATTTTTGTTATTTCGTTTTGTTGTTTTGTAGCTAGATAAGTTCTTGCCTTCATAAGGCTTTTTCTGTCATTCAAAATAGCTCACTCAAGGAGGGAGGCATATTCACTGTTGCTCTAAGGCTTGCTTAGCAGTGCTTTGCATTCAAAGTATCTTTCTATTACAGTGTTTTTCCCGCGGTCAAACTGGTCAAACTGTTTTTTGTCCCCTGTTGGGAAATCAATGTGAGGACCCAGTAGGGGGATGGGTCCCTGGCAACTGTTCACCATTCACAGCCCAGAAGTGCTCCTGCTGGGAAACCATGCCTCCAGGTACCTTTTTGGTCTTCCTCTCTCTCATCCAAGTTCTTGCTTAGAACTTGAAAAATCCAGGTTTCCTGTCACAGAGGGACCTGCCCTTTGGACATGTGAGGGTGGTAGAAAAACCTTTCTGTTCTAGAGGGAGAGGTTGGCTACCAGATTCTGGTTGCAGGCACCAAGTGAGTGAATATGAGACGTGAACTTTCCCAGCCTGAGAGCTAGGCACTGCCAGTGGGGAGCATGCACTCTGGAGCTGACTGGCATAGGCATTCAGAGTGCTGGTATGTTCACAGCACCTTATGGGTTCCAGCTGCATGCAGCTGTGCCCAAATCAGGTCACCTCTGGTGTGGGATCAATGTCCCCATATGCAGCTAGGGAGAGGGAACTGACCTGGACCATGTCAGGAGCACTCACCCCCTCTTGCACACAAAGCAGGGCTGCAGGTCTTATGTGAGCTGGGGATCCAGTGGGAATGGGGCACCCCAGTTCCAACATTAGTCTCCCAGATTCTTTCCTCCTTGGTTTCAGTACACCTGAAGAGACCTCTGTGGGATGCAGGTTACTTCTCCCATCTAAAACTGTTCAAGCCACCTCAGTTTACTGGCTACTGAGTCCTCTCTGTTTTGCTCTTATTGAGAAAGGCACAGGTCAGCTACTTCCCAGTGACCATCTTAAATCTCGCCCAATCGTCTTTTTGTTGATATATACAGACAAGTGATATTCAAAGTGATTACTGATATAGTTGAATTAATATCTACCATATGTGTTACTGTTTTCTATTTTTCTCTTGTTCTTTGCTTCAATTTTATATTCTACTCTCTTTTTTTTAACCTTTTGCGGTTTTAATTAAACATTTTATGTTTCTGTTTTTTCTCTTTTTTAAAATATCGGTAATACATTTCAGTTTCCGAGAGTTTGTGATATACATTTTAAATGAATACAAGTCCACTTTCACACAACAGTACTGCTTCATAGATAAAGTGTACTTTCTAATAATATAATAACCCTAGTTTCTCTTTCTCATTCTTTTTATAATTGCTGTCTTCTATTTTACTTATATATAAATATAAATAAGTAAATTTATATACCTAAGATACATACATAAGCATTCATAATTAAATACATTGTTTATTTAACTCTCAGACTTTCCACATTGCGTCTCCAGCAATTTATCAATTACAGTTCAGTTTTTTTCTTACTCTGACACTGGTCAACTTTTTCCCACACCAACCCTGCAATGGTATCAGTTAGTGATTTTCTGCTCCAGTGAGTAATGACTTAATAGGTTTCAGTTTGGGGCATTTTATTTAAGCTCAGTGAGACTCAATTTTGCTATTTGTAAAAGTTAGTCAATAACAGGTCAGGTTTTTGTGGGGATAAATTTAAAAACGGATGCAGAAGGCTTATCCATCGTAATGACAACAATAGGGCTATATCTTGCCTTGGGGTAAACTATAAATTCAGAGTAGTCAAATTGTATCTTCTTTAGATATTTTTATTTGTTTCTCTACACTTTTGGAGTTAACATTTATTTCTTTATTTTTCCAGAATGCCAGCGATAGTATCACCAGTCACTTACCTAACCACATTTTCAGTTGTCTATGAGTGGAAAGCCTTAGCATCGTCAACACATTTATGCCTCCGATTTTACCAGTGTAAAAAATTACTTTATGCTTCATTACCTTATTTACCTGTAAATTTCAATTTCAGAATTTCCAGGAATAAAAGCAATGCATTCACACACACATCTTGATATAGCACCAAAAAAATACATGCAACATGTATGTCAAAAAAATATGGGTAAGAATGCATATAACAGCACTCTTTATAACAGGCTCAAATCGGAAACAAATCAAATGATCATTAGCAATATAATGTTTACATACATTGGGGAATATTGCATACTAGAATATTCCACAGCAATGCTAATCAACAAACTACTGTCATACATAATAGACATCAACATGGATGAATCTTACACAGAAATAAGAAAACAGCAGAATACATAATGTGTAATTTCAAGCCTAAAATCTGCAAATAAAAACACAAAATACTACATAAGTATACCACCATGTCTATAATTTGAAAATAAAGAAAAAAATGAATCCTACATGGCAAACATTAGGATAGCAGTTATTTTGAGAGATGGAAGGAGTAGAGATGGGGAAGGGTCACAAGGGGGTGTTTCTGGGATTCTGATAATTTTCCATTCATTTGCAAGTATATATTTGGGGTGATATATAAATATATATGATTATGGTTGTATGAGGGAGGATCAAAAAAAACACGGCATTATTTTTTGGAGGTTCGGCCCCTTGTAATATAGGCTTCCCCTGCGAGGTAAGTGTTCCAGGAACCTATAGGTATTAGTGTACCAGCTAGCTTTGTTGTGAGAGCTGCTTTCAGCTTCAGTTAATTTTTTTCTTTTGGAGGGGGGAGTTTCTTTTAACTTGTTTTCCTGTTTCATGATGGGTGATTTTCGAGTGCACCTGCCCACACCATGCTGAGTGTTCAGCAGTTTTTGAACAAAAAAGGCATGACCCCTGTGCCTCACCCTTCCTATTGACCCGATCTCACGCTGAGCGACATTTTTTTTGTTTCCCAGATGAAAAAAGCCCTCCAAAGGAAATATTTTACCAATGTGGAAGAGGTAAAACAAAAAAACAACAGAAGTACTAAAAGGCATCAAAATTGAGGAGTTCAGAAAATGATTCGAGTGGTGGAAAATGTTTCTCAATAGGCATATTGCACCAAATGGAGAGTGACTGAAGGTGACTGGAGTTTAAACAAGTAAGAATAAATACAAACTTTCAAATTTTATTTGTTCGTTTATTTATTTATATTTTTACTTTTAAAATGTGGTACAATTCAGGGTCAGGTATAAAAATGGTCATTATGTAGATACCCTTGTTGATGAGGTGTGTCCCCAGTGCAAAATTTTTCATAAACAAATTGAAAAACAATCCCAGGTTTCTTATTCCTCCCATATACTACTCTGTATGCCATACATCAATAAAATAAAAAGTTCTTTTTGTCTTTATAAAATTATATAAAAATGAATTTCTGCAAGTTAAATGCACTAATAAAGTATATTTGATAAATTATAGTCTACCACTTGTAAGAAACAAGGCAGGTTCTTAGAATTTAGTTTTTCTTTATTAGTAATACTGCAGCTACTGTATCTGGACCTGGGGACTTGGGTGTGGTATGAACAAATCATCATTAGGTAATTGACAGCTTACTCCCACACATAAAAGACTCCAGAAATTTTATGGCATTAACCTAAGGAAGTTACTAAAGAAATTTTATGGCATTAACCTAAGGAAGTTAATTTCTTTAAAATATAAATAAAATTAAAATATAATTTTAGCTACGATTATGTGGTAAATAATATATTGATATTTTAATGTAAGTGTACTTATTAAGCATAAACTATGCTTAGTGTTAAATTAAGTATTTGCAGAAATAGGAAACTTTCCTCATTGTTCATTCTTGCATGTTGCTATTTATATGCAATTTTGTTCAAACGTCTAGAGTTAATGAGTCATTTTCATTTTTTTATCCCTTTATTTAGCAATTATGTTTTGAGTTTCTACTCTTTGCCACATTCTGTGCTAGATTCAAAGACACAGAAAAGACCTTGCCCTGTCTTTAAGGAGCATTTCATATAGAATGTTACAAACAAGTTAGGTGATGATTATAATACGTTGTCCTCTATCTTCCATAATAGAGTTATTCTCACAGTACTTATGGAAGCAAGAAAGAGTGAACCCAGACTGAAGGGGATTGATCAGAATAAGGCAGAGAGGTTTACTGACTAGGAAGTGACAAATTGTAGTTGAATGAAGAACAGCATGTTCAAAAGCGCTTTCATTATTCAGTTTATTCTATTAAATATTAATTATCATTTGTTTAGCATCCATCCTTAAATAATAGACTTGAAGATATGAATTTGGAGTATTATTTAATCATTGAGAGCTATCAATTTTTAAGAGGTAAAATATGACAGATTTGGAAATAATGAGACAATCAAATGTATTGTAACCATTAAAATAAAATTCGCTTAAAAAACAATCAAGGTCTTCATAAAGCTAGCAAATCATTACTAAAATGACTTCAAGAAAATAACAATATCTGGATATGCTACCAACTTAGCTCCAATAGACAAGGCTTGACCTTGTGTTGATCTCAATTGCCTCTACATTTTTATTGTTAACAAAGCTTACATTCTACTTGGTGGAGCCTTTAAATTACTAAGAAATCAAGTAACTAAAAAGCCATCCATGAAACTACAAGGAGAAGGAGATGTGTCATTAAAAGTATAGAACAGAGAGGCATGAATGGGAAAACTTTTTATTGTTTTAGAGAACATATTTTCATTTGTTTATGTGTTTTTGTGACCGTGGGACATTTTTGTGTCATAAATTATTGTCTGAATCTGCAAAACTTAATTTCTATCTTTATGACTTCACTGCCATTACTTAAGAAGTCATGACTTTATGAATCCTATGTACTCACTAACACTATTCAACATGGATTTGAGGCTTAATTCCTGTCCATAATGAATTAAAAGGCAAAACAAATTTATATATTCATTATTTTAAGGAAAGATTCTCAATAATGATACTATCTTATTTATGGGAGAAAAGCAACTTTCTTAAGATTAGCTAAATATCTCCTAAAAATTATGTGTATTCCAAATTAAAAAACCCAAATTAAATTTTAATTAAATTAAAATTGAACCAGGTCAGAATAGTCATATATAAGGAGGTATCTATTTAAGGTGCAGATGGGCAGCTGGTAACCAAGAGTTAAAGAGAAGTTAAGAGGGCAGATATAGTAAGTAAAAGAGAATATATGGTAGTGCCAAAGACCATGAAACAATTATTTGTTTTTTAATTGATTCAATTTATTTAACTAATATGTATGACTTACTTTGTAAGACAATCTTCTAGGTGCTTTAAACACTTTAGTGAACATACAAAGATCCCTCCCCTCGTGAAAGTTATAGTCCACTAAGAGTAGACAGTTTCCAACAACACATAATTTTCATTCTAAATGCAGCCATGGTGTTAAAAAATGGTAAAAATAGCCTTATTGCTAATGCACTTTGTTCGTCCATCTATCATTCATCACCAAACAGTCATTGAACACTTATTTGAAAAAGGCCCTTTGCCAAATGCTGAGAAAGATATAATGAGACATAGTTTGCATAAAAACTGCTGATTATCCTGGAGGTCAGCGACGTCTATATGCTCAATGTGTCTGGCTTGATTGAAATTGCTGCTCTCTTGGACAGCTGGTTTTTGAGAACATACCCTTCATAGTGAAATAAATAAAAGGCTGCTACTCTCCTATTGATCAGAAAATGTGGATATAAAATATGACTATTCCACTATTGGAACGGCTTAAATACATCTTTTCATATATGTGAAACTATATATGTAAGTAAAATACAAAAGCTTAAGTTGCTGGATTAAAAGGCACTTTGAATTTATACATCTAAAAGATTTAATCAAATTTTCCTTTTTGGGATTTTATGGAGTTTTATTCTTAACGGCAATATTACTCCACAACCTCAATAACATAGTATTATCAGGCTTATGTATTTTGGTCATGTGAATCAATGGAAACAAATAATTTTTACTTTTTAAATAATACATTGAGGTTGAGCAGGTTGTCATATTTAAGAGGCATTTCCAATTCCGTTTATTTGAATTGTCTATTGATAACCTTTGTTCATTTTTCTATTAATTTGTCATTTTTTCTTAGTTATTTTTGAAACTCTTAATCCTTTGCAATATAAATTGCAATTTTTGTTTTCAGTTTGTCATTTGGTTTTGGACTTGAATCATGGTGTTTTTGTCACAATTAGATATTTTATATGTCATTGACTTTATTCTTTTTTTAAAAAAATTATAGATCCTACATTTTTATGGTTAGAAGAGTCTCAAATTCTAGGAGGTTATAAAATAATTATTCCATGCTTTTCTCAAGTTTTTTTGCAATTTAATTTTAATGTTTTTACATTTAAATATGGGATGCAGTTGGAAATCATTGTGATATTAAGTACAAAGTAGAAGGGATCCACCTTCATATTTTTTCTAAATGACCCCCAGTGTTCCTAACACCAGTGACTGAGTGAACCATTTAATAATTCACTGACTTGAGGCAACCTGTTTAAAATATATTAAATTCCTGTGTTTTAATATCTATTATGAATGGTTATTTCTTTTCTTTTTTGAAATTTTCTGATTTTTTTGTATCTGTATGTTTTTACAAGTGAACTAACAGAGCATTTTAACTAGTCTTTTCCTTACCTTAGAAGGTGTGAGGAAAAACTAATGGTATCTTTGTTATGCAGCCTTTTTTTCCCCCAGAACTCTGTTCAAGTCTTCTTTTAAGTCCTTTAAAAAAAGATTTCTGTCTTCTTTATATAGATATTGCACATTTCTAGTTAGGTTTATTCTTAGCTATTTTATTTCTATAAAGCAATGTTTATTTTTTCCAGATGCCTGTCTAGATTTGACCTTTATCTGAATTTAAATGTAATCTCAGACATGTCTCATATCTTCTCTGTCCCTTGTTGTCTCAAGCACATTCTGATTTCAGAGTTTAATATGTCTGTTCATTTCTAAAAGCCAGTTCTGTGAGGTTCAATTAATTTTTAACATTTTTAGCCTCCCATACCTTGGACCTGCTTCAGATTTAGTATTCTAAAGTATGGGATGAGTGTGGCTTGTTTTTAACCTATCACTAGTTCTCCTCCCCTAGCAACAGAAGGAGGAGCACATTATTATATGTGATGCCATTTAATCTGAAAGTGGTTTCATTTTCAGAAGATGGAAACATACAAGTGTTGTTTCTTCCTCTCCAGTGCTTTTATGTTGTCTTTGTTTGTTTTGTTTGTTTTCAGAGATTATCCTGATTATTCTCCACTTTTTTGGTTAAGTATTTAAGACTCCCCTGCCTCAACCAGCTCCTAGGCATCCAGCAGTTAGCACCTCTCCCCATCTGATTTCCGTTCTTTCAAAAGAACAGGCTGACTCTCCCACTGACAATGCTGATCTATGGAGTATTACATGCTTTCCTCATCTTTACTTAAGTTCAATAGGAAATTCAGTGCAAACTTCCTTCTCTGCAGTGCCCTACGGAGGCAGCTCCAGACCGATGTTAATCTTTGGATGGTTTTGGATAAGAGTTAACCACTAATTATTAGAACTCTAGGGAGCCATTGGGTCTCCAAGCAGTTTTTTTCAAGTGGGAGAAGGCCCTCCTAACATCCCCCATGGAGAGGATGACTGGTTAAGGGACTTAGGATTACACAGAATTCCAATTATGCTACCCAAAGTAATTTTCTCTACGGACTCTTAACTGACATCCCACCATTTTAGAGGTAGGATGAACGATCCCTAATGCTGGCAGAAGCAGGTTTTATAGGCTCAACTTTTACTATAGATGTCTTCTAGCAGCTTGCTTTAGAATGTGGAGATTCTAACTACCTCTTCTTATTTTTTTATTTGGAGTCTGAGCTAAACTGAGACAGAATGAGTTCTGTTTTAACATTCAGATACTCAAAGAAATACTACATTACAGGATTTTGAAGATGAAAGCACATGCATGTCATTGTGATAAAGTACACTTTCACTTTATACTGTGGTCCCCTTTCTATTCTAGAATACACTGACATTTCTCAGGGGGTTAAATTCTATGTAAATCTTTATTTACTTAGGTTCATTGGAACTTGATATAAAAATTAAACATATAGATGGATCAAATCTAATAACAAATTTATATTTTTTCCACACTATGTTCATCTATGTGATAAATCTCTGCCACGTTTTCTTAGGATATTTTGCAAGATGTTTTTATACATTTTACCTCTTTTTCCTCTTGTATTTTTTTGAGAATATTTCCCTAACTTGCAGGTAGTAGTCTCCTGAGAACAATTCAGAGTTGACTCTTCTATTTACTTGTTTACTCATTTCACAGAGTAAAAATATCATTATAATTAAGAAGTTGAAAATACTGTTGCAGAAATATGATGCTAACCATAGAATAATTTCCCATTTCATCATCTGGTTATTACAAAAATGACTATAGCTTCTCAAAATCTCTTGCTTTTTCTTATTTTTGTGCATGTTACTACTACTGCATAGACTTCTTTCTTCTTATCCTTTTTAGATGAAATGTCATCTACTCATCTTTCACGATCCAGTCAGGCATATGTTCAAAAACAAAGCTAAGCTGAAAATGCCATTGTAAAACAATATACAAAATAGGAAATATTAAATGATAATTTTCTTCATCATAGATGTAGAATTTTATATAATTCAGATTGAGCATTATCTACAAACTATAACCCTATTAGCTCTTAAGCTAAAGTGTCAAAATAAACAAATTATACAAAACATACACATTAATTCTTTTAAGATTTTTTGTCTTTTTATGATTGACATATAAAAGAAATAAGGCTCTTATACTTTATGCATATCTCAGAAAATTAGTACCATAGAGTCTCAGTATTTGAAGAAACTCTAACACTTATCTAGATGAAATTTCTGCTGAATCTGAGAATTTACTCCAGCACGTTAAAGTACAATACATACTGTATTGACAGATTGTAGTCAGCTATTTGCTCAAATAGCTCTAGTGAAGAGCAGTAGCCTTTCAAAGCAGAGCCCTTAGGAGTTATTTTAATTTTACAAAGTCTTTTGTGATATGGAATTAATGCCTACCTTCCTGTAACATGCCCATTTTCTCTGGGAACGATAAGGCTTAGCTGCACTTGGGAATTGAGTCTTGTTTTGTGACAAGTATAGGACCAGAGATATTCAGGGGTAAACAAAAACAAATATAACAAAGTTAACACCCTAGGGGTGGCATTGTAGTCTTGTGACAACTTTTCACATCCTTGAAAATAAATATATCATGGTTAATATCAGCATCCTCTTATAACAGGTAAACATTTTTTTTAAGTACAGAAATCTGAACACATATTAGATGCCAATTGTTATAGATAAGCTCATACTCATTGATAATTTTATTGAATGATTGTTTACAGTATATTTGTGACATACAGTACATACACATTTTAATTTAAAGTTGTTTGACAGGGTTTGAAATCTTACAATTTCTAAGAGCCATTGGTGGTTGAATGTTTATCAAAGTAAAATGTATCAATCATCTTTAATAATATGAAAATTATCTGATAATTTTAGCTCCACAGAAACCAAGCATGAGTTTCACCATATAGAACTATGTAAATGTTTTAAAACCTACCACAATCTTTATATACTATTAATGGAATTTTAAGGTAGAAATCACAAAAACAATAGTTCTCTGTATTCTGCACTGTTCAGATCACACTTTCTACTTGTGTCACTTCTGGAAACCAAATTATAAAGGGGCTTCTGGGAAGCTGGAGAAAAATAGAGAATAAGCAGGTTGATGAGGAATTTGCAAAAATATATTACAATACAAACAGTTAAAGTAAATACAAGAGGGTGAAGGACACATGCAACTGTTTGGAGTAGCTGTCATCAAGAAGAAAACATAAAAGCTATTTTTTTATAACTCTAAAGGGCGAAACTAAAACCAGTGTCTGAATAGTCCGGGATAACATATTTCCGTTTCCAATAGCAGAAATCTTCTTTATTGAGTCTCCCTTGACATGGCAAAGACTGCTCAACTGAAAATAAAAGTATCATACCAACAATGTCTGAATATTTGTTTGGAAACTATAAAGTAAATATTTCATGCTGCGTGTAGTCTTTAAAAGGAAACATGTCAGTCTTCAAAACTTAGACTACATAAAACAACAAATATCACCCTCCATCAAAAAAAAAAGAATTTGTTTGCACTTGTTAAGAAAAAGAGTAATATAGATAGAAAATACCTTACAAAGGAATAGTCTTTTTTGAAATAAAATCCATTGTAACAAGATTTCTTCTTTAGACTATCATGGAACAACAAAGATAAACAAAATCCAACTTTAATAAAACAAAACATTTTGCAAAATATGCAAGACAATGGTTTTCAAGGTTTTGGACATCAAGATATGCATGTCAGTGATCCCTGCAAGAGGAGGAACAAATTAAGTGACTCTTATGAGCAATTAACTTGCCTACTTTAGGGAGTTTTTAGATCATGATGCAGTGATGGAGAAACCAGATGGAGCCTCCTAGTCTCCATGAGTTGATGAGATGGAGCTGAGAGCCCAGGAAGGTCAAGTTGACAAAAGTAACCAGGAAAGAGTCATAGACAGGAGAGAGCTACACATAGAATTTTGAAGATATGCACAGGGTCTTCCTCAAGTCTTAAGACCTATCAATGCAGACATGTAAGGAAATGATGAAAGAACCTATTACAAAAATCAGAAGATGAAAGAACCTACTACAAAAATCAGAAGAAAAATAATCTATTGTTGACATTAAAACTGTAAATAGTTCTGTTCTCATCAGTCAGGATAGAAAAATCTTATAATTCAGGAAGCATCAGGTAGAGTAATGATAAGGATTCTGCCTCAGTACTAGGTAAAGAAATTAGTCTTAGGCACCATGATGCTTTGGTTCACTTTACAAAGTTTAATAGAAGACAAAAAAGATCAAACTGTTTTTCAGAAATTGATTATTTCATAGAATAAAGCTCAAAAAATATTTATAGAATTGCAAAAAAATCTAGAAGCATACAATAAAATATGCTGATATCCAATAAAAAATTACTAGACATACAAATAGGTAAGAAAACAGAAAAAAATAATGAGGAGATAAATCAATCAAAGTAGATCCAGAATGACATGGATAGAATCAGTAGACAAGGAAATCAAATCATAATTATAACTACAATCTATGTGTTCAAACAACTAAAAGAAAGAATCAGCATGTGACGTAAACATAAAATATATAAGAAGACATAAAAATTGAGTTAAAATTTATTATCTAAAGTGAAAATATACCAATTGAGATTAGCAGCACATTGGATATTACAGAAGAAAAGCTTACTAAACTTGAATACATAGTGATAGAAAATATCCTAAAAAAAATGCAAAGAGAAACTATTGAAAAAGTAAAAATGAATTCAATTTCAGGGTAGTCAAAGAAAAACTCCTAAAAACATGTAAATATGTAATTAAAATTCAAGGAGAGAAGAGGGAAGAACAATATTTAGATAAATAATAGTCAATTATTTTTCAAATGTAGTGAAAGTTCCAAACTCACAAATCCAAGAATGCTAATTTACCCAAAGCACAAGAAATATGAAGACACTAAACCATGGCACATCATACTCCAGTGATAATGAGACAAATCTGTAAAACATGAAAAAAATTCAAATCTAGTTCTGAGAAATAAATATTAATAGGATAGTTTCTTTTTGGACACAATTCAAAACAGAAAACAGTACATCAATATCTCAAAAATGAAGAAAGTACCCAAATGTCAACCTAAAATTCTATACCAAGAAAAAAGAATATTTCAAAAATAAAGGAGTGATAAAGATTCTTTGTGACCTACAAAGCTGAAATAACTCATCAACAGGAGGTCTAAACTACAGGATATTAAAGGAAGTCCATGAGGCAGTAAAAAAAATTAAGTAAAATAGAAATATGGAGGTGAATTACTTGACTTATGAATGCTCCTTTATGGAGGAACAAGATGTATAGCTAAGAGTACTACTGGGGTAATAATTTTCGAATTATTTAACTTTTACTAGATTGTGCTATGGTATCAAACAGTCCCAAACTCTCAATGACTTACCACAGTGGAAATTCATTTCTCTGAGTCTTGATAAATGTCAGTTACTGATCATCTATGCTTCCATTCCAGGTGAAGTAATATCACTAATTGGAATGTTGCTCTTCTTTTACTGAAAGGAAAAGATGAGGGAACACACAAGGCTCTTAAAGTTTCAGTGCAGAAGTATCATGCCTTCATTTCAGCATGTGAGCAAGTTGCACATTTAAGCTTGATGTCAATGGGATAAGGGTGTTTCACCATCTTAGAGGGAGGGCAGTGAATCCTGGGAGTGATAATAAATATATATTTTTTACATATTGTAACACAGTGATAAGCTAAATGGTGTCTCATTAAATGTACAGGGTTGATAACTTGCTTTTCACTATCACTTTGATCTAAATTGTTACATTTTATCCTGAAAATTATTTGTAATTTTGCCTCTTTCTCATTTTTATCCAGGCCTACTTTTAATCCTTCAGGAAGAATGTAAGTAGATATTCTGGATACTAGCAAATTATACTACCTTTTCTGGTTGAAAGCATCCCAAACATTATAGATTTTTCTTATAGAACATATTTAGTATATGGCTAGTTGAAAATGAAATGGAGATTAACCCAATATCTAAAAATTCTATGTGCCATTCCCTGTAATATGTATTTCACCCACATTATAGCATTTAATCCTCATAATGATCTTTACAAATAGATTTTTTTTTCTATTTTACAATGATCATGTCTCAGGATGCTAAGCAACTTGATTCTAGATCAAACAGCTATACAAAATAGGAATCAAATTAAAATCTAGCCCTTTCAGTTATCATTCATCAGCTCGCTCAACTCTAAAACAATTTGTGAGGACCCCTTAGGTATCCTTTCCTTACTACATATAGAACAATTGTTCGGAGAAATCTGCTTATTAACTGAACAAACAAATAAATGCAGTGTACATCAGTTGAGATAATTTTGTTTCCTGCAAGAGGGAAACCTCAAAGTCTTAGTGATTTAACACAATAAAGGTTTATTTGTCATGTTGTGTCTGATACCAGTCAACTAACTATCTTTCAGCTACCTCATCTGGAAAACTTGACACCAATGTTAGCAGTGCAGTGAAAGCAAACAATAAAAGATACTCTGACTCATATAGTTAGTCCATTGACCAAATTAGCCACATAATTCCAACAGACTGCGAGAAAATGGAAACAATTTTTGTTGAGTAGATACTACCTCTACCACATACTGTAACCATTAAAATAAATATTTAACCACAGAGAGAAACACTTTTATATACTTACATTAAATAAGAATCAAGAAATGCAATTCATAATTATTTTATGGGTTTGAATAAATCTCCCAATTTTGTGCATAACCCAAGAATTATATCTTTTACAATGAAGAAAAGCTCTTAGTACACCTTAGGTATTCACAAGTTTGAAATTGAATTATATATATATATATATCTGTATATTTTACAATAAACTTGGATTATGGACTGGAGGATATTCTATAGAATTAAGCAAAGTTGATTTACATTTTTTTTTTTTTTTGAGTTGGAGTCTCACTCTGTCGCCCAGGCTGGAGTGCAGTGGCATGTAGTCTCGACCTGATGGGCTCAGGTGATCCTTCCACCTCAGTCTTCCAAGTAGCTGGAACTACAGGCACACACCGTGTCCTGTTAATTTTTCTTGATTTATTGTAGAGATGAGATCTTATCAAGTTGCCCAGATTGGGTTCGAAACCGTGGGCTCGGGAAATTCTCTCACCAAAGTGCTGGGACTATAGGCGTGAGCCATTGCACCCAGCCTGATTTACTTTTTTAACACAGGAAACTGTAGAAGAACTACAAAATTAAAGTTCTTCAGTAAAGTATATGTGAATTGCCTCCACCCTCAAGAAATAATTAGGCTATAGTTTTTAAGACATCTTAAATGTAGATCTGACCTGAATTTATTTTCGTCTAATTCTAGATTTCTATAATTTTAGTTTGATTTCTAACATTAAATAGTATTTATAATGGTTATTTTGTTAGCAATGTCTAACATAGTACCTCAAGGCACCATATCGTGTTTACAATAAGCAAGTTAAAGAAAATAAATGAGCTAATTTTTCTCTTTTCAAAATATTTATTTATTTATTTATTCTAATTAGATGTCTCCAAATATAGCAATCCTAATTGAAAAAAACAGTTAGTAATTAAATGGAATAAAATAGCATTGGTTTAAGAGCATTATCAGCAATCTTTCTATCAATCTTAAATTTGAAACTGAGGTCAATGATACGAAATCCAGGCCAAAATGAAAAAGGTAGAGTTGGAATCTCAATGGATGATCTAGAATAGGTGCTCAAAGAATAAACCAAGCCGGGCTCGGTGGCTCAACCTGTATTCCCTTGCCTTTGGGAGGCTGAGGTGAGTGGATTGCCTGAGCCCGCAGGTTCGAGACCCGCCTGCGCAGCGAGATCTCATTTCTACAATAAATTAAAAAATCAGCTGGGTGTGGTAGCACGTGCCTGTAATTCCGGCTACTCGGAAGGCTGAGGCGGAAGGATCGCCGGAGCCCGGCAGGTCGAGGCTGCGGTGGCCGGGAGCGGCCACTGCACTCCAGTCTGGGCGACCAAGTGAGCCTCCAACTCAAAAAAAAAAAAAAAAAAAGAATAAACCAAGATGAGCAGAATATATAAATACCATATGCTAAAAAGATCAGATTGACACTCAGAATTTAAAAGGATCTAGCAGGTAAAAATGTGATCACATTCATAATTCCAAAACACAAGAAAAAATAGAATTGAAATGCTCATACTCAAATGGGGTTTCAGAGAAAAAAATAAAAAACAAACAACAAACACAAAAACTGATCAGAATGTAGTTGGACCTGTGATAGCATCTTAGAATCCTGCATCTGAAGGTAATTCTTTTTTTTTTTTTTTTGAGTTGGAGTCTCACTCTGTCGAGACCTGTAGAGATGAGGTCTCGCTGCCCAGGCGGGTCTCGAACCCTCGGGCTCAGGCAATCTGCTCACCTCAGCCTCCCAAAGGCGCGGGATTACAGGCTGAGCCACCGAACCCGGCTTGAAGGTAATTCTAACTTTTTTTTTTTTTACATCCAGGGTTATACTGCTCTCAAGAAACTGTGCCTTCATTATAAGAAGATTCATGACATTGTCTATCAAGAACTAGGATGTGTAGAACTGCACTAAGAAATAAAGTAGAATTTTGTGCATGGAAGAGACTATATGATTATATACTCAACTCAAAAATATAAAATATAAAACTCAAAAATATAAAATGTTTAATTACATTTCCAACACAATGCTATTTTGTTTCAAACACAAGACGATATAGTATTAAATAAAAATAATAAATATTTCTCTATAATTCTATATTTTATGTAAATATATATGTACATAGACACAACCCAAGAAGAGCACATCAGCTATTCTGGAGAGCAAGTTAAAGTATGCCTGTCAACTTCAATGAGTTAGCAAAAAGCAATTAATATGTCATAGCCCTGGGCCTTCGCCAAAATTAAACTTTGACGTATTTAGAGTTTTATCATCATTCTGACAGTTTAATAGTACCAATATGACAAGTAAAATTTGGACTGGGTCCACATACAATGATACATTTTTTGTTTACATTAATATACGTGCTTTGATTTCAGTATAGTTGCAAAACAGGCAGAGGATGTCTTGTCCTTTCTTGACTTTACCAATTTTTGTGAATTACTTAAAATAATTTTTAAAAGTCCTTTCTCATCTCTCAAAATATACTGGGGTCCAACACAATATAATTTATTTTAGGGAAAAATCTAACACACAGAGGATTAGGTTTTAGCCTCATCTAAAAGGTTTTAATTATTTATAGATCAAAGAATCTCACGGTGAAGTCATGTTTTACTTATGAATCCTCAAAATATCTCCAGTTTAATTGCTTCTACTTTCTTCATTACACCACTTTTCCTTGAACTTTCTATACTTATCACAATAAAGATGATTTCTTTATAATCTTTTTACTAATTAAACTGGGATATCCTTAAGTAAGTGACTGACATGCTGTATATTTTCCCCCCTGTACATTGCACATTGCCGGGCACCTAATAATCATAATTGATGCAATGAGAATGATACCCCAGAATAACTATCTTAATAACCTCTACCCTGGTAGAAATGAGTGCTCAATAACCCTTTGACTGATGAGATCTTTTGCATTCATTTTACATTTGGAAAAGTAATGGCAAATCTATAATTACTCTGATCAATATCACACTATTCCTGGACCCTTGCAGAGGTAGTCAGAGATACTTGTATTGACATGTTGTTTCTGTGAGCAATTATGCTTCCTTTTCAGTTCTCATTGGCTGCAATAAGAGGACAATAAATAAAAAGCAGATGGTGCTGGAAAGAAAGTTTGGACACTTGATTGTCTTGTTAATAAACAGGCTGGATCATGTGAAATTGTAACATTTTGTAGGCTACTTTTGTTGTTCATTTGAATGAATACAAGAGTTACAGTGCCACACTGATGAAATAGTGGATTTCAGTGGAGAAATGTTAGCTTACTCTATAGATGGTATACTTCAAGTCTGGAGTCAGAAAGTATCTCACATCATTGAATATTGAAGATCATTTAGTAATTTCTTGATTATTTCTTCTCTTAACTAATTAAAAATAATAGCATATATAGCTTATCTCTTCTCTCATTTTGATAAATTTCCCATTTTATTCATCCTCAAGCTGATGGTTTCTATTTTAAAAAGCATTATCTTGATTATGTAGATTATTGTCAAAATTACATGATAGATATTTCCTTGAATACAGCATACATTATCTGTAATATCAACAGCATATCTGAAAAATTAATAGAATTACTTCCATTTCATGAAAAAATAAAAGTGCAAATATTTTAATTAGGTAACTTGGCATTACACTGTTACAAGTCTGGGATGCTAAACAAGGTCACTTCAATTCCTTTCCTTTTTATTCTACACCATATTATCTCTATGAGATCAGGCATGTTATGGAGTTATAAAAGCAATGGTGTAATTGATAAAGCAATTCACTAACAGGTTGGAACACATTCCTTTTTCTCACTTTCAGAAAGGGAGCTCTCATGATGCTTGCCAGCATTTCATAAGCAAAAGACCATAAGACCATACTAACACCATTGCCTTTACCCAAGAAACTATACTACAGGCTCTTGTCAAATTTTCAAGGTAGGTTTACATATGTGCTTTATCTTGCTACCCAAAATACGAGCAATGAATGAACCAGATATACAAAGTTGTGCTTCTGTCAGAATAAAAGACTGTGGAAAATGAGAGAGAAAAAAATCCCAGTCCTTAATTTAATTTCAAATTGAATTAAAAAATATTTAATTTACCATTGTCAAAAGTTTCTTCATTTGAAATGTCACTGAGAAAAATGATTTTTCCATTTCCTTTTCAATTCCAAATTTAGGCATTATCCTTGGGGTGAAATGTCAAACAAAAATAGACTCTATGGAATAATTTTTAAAATTCTCTGTTTACTATGAGAATTCTGAACTCCAGTTGCATTGAAAAGTTTTGGGTCTCTTTTTCTAAAAAGAAAAGGGAAACTAATTTTACTTGGCATATATATCATTCAAAAGTTTAAGCATGTAAATCATACAGCATATTATATATAATCAGATTCTGCTTCTGACTGAGCTAAACAAAACTCAAAACAACTTACAAATGTTTGCTAGATACTCCTTCATCTCCATCTTTTTAAAAGGATCTTTGATCATTGAGCAACCTCTTCAGCCTTATTTGTAATGTAAGGAACTGAGAAAAGCAGAGAATAAAAGTCAAACAAATAGTTCCATTTGAGAATAGATATTGGGGGAATAAATGCTGGCTGTTTATCATGTGATTTCTATAAATAGCAGAAGAATGAAGAAAAGGAGGATTTGTGGTACAAGAGAGGGAAGATTATATGATATAGAAACTTTAAGGGAAAATATCTTTAAGGAAATTAAGAAATCTTTCAGTATATTTTGTTATGTATTAATATACCTTTTACGACTTTCGGTATTTATATGTATTTTCAAATTTAATTTTTGAATTTGATTTGTGTTTCTTTCTGTTGTGTCACTAGACTGGTCAATAGCCTAAATGTCCACTTTTGTTTAACTTTGGATGTCTGACAAATAGAATCTTAGATCTGATATACATTATTTAGTTGTACTGCACCAAAAATACCTTTTCAGCATAACCACACGATTGATTTAAGGTGCAAGGAAATTGATATCTATTCAAAAAACCCATATGTTTCTTTCAAGCCAGCTCAAAATGTGTAGAAATTGTGCAAACCTCTCTACCAATTAGAATTTGGAGCATGGGATAAATGAACATAAGTAGTTGAATGTGTAGAGTACAGCACCAGGTGTACAAAGCATTGGGCAAGGCATCCAGGCTGAAAGAATTGAAAATTTTTTTTTTTTTTAATTTTTGCATTTATCCTAGGTTCCATGAACTGGCAGTTTCTTAAGACATTGAAATCATTCCAAGAAGAGAAGAGAGAAAATCGGTGGCAGACCTTTTTGGATTCAGACAAGATTGAATACAGGACTGTTATGGGGCTTCACTTTATCTAAGTGGTTTCATTAAAATTAAACTCCTATGGGCCGGGCTCAGTGGCTCAGCCTGTAATCCTGCGCCTTTGGGAGGGAGGTGAGTGGATTGCCTGAGCCCGTGGGTTCGAGACCCGCCTGGGCAGCGAGACCTCATCTCTACAATAAATCAAAAAATCAGCCGGGCGTGGTAGTGCATGCCTGTAATTCCGGCTACTTGGAAGGCTGAGGCGGAAGGATCGCCGGAGCCCAGCAGGTCGAGGCTGCTGTGGCCGGGAGCGGCCACTGCACTCTAGTCTGGGCGACAGAGTGAGACTCCAACTCAAAAAAAAAAAAAGGAAAAAAAAAAACCCAAAAAACTCCTATGGTATGCAACCACTCAAGTCAGATTTGCAGCCATAAATAGAGGTCGCTTATTCCAGATTTGGAGAAAATCAAAGGGTTCTTTCTTCATTTAGATAAGAAATAAAGGAATCCTAGTTTAAATCAACTTATGGGAAAACAAGAAAATTTGAGACAGAGTTTATAGGGATAGAATGTGAAAAATGAGGGAGGGGAAGCAGGCTACGTTTAATTCTTGTTTTTTGGTTTGGGAGGTGAGATGGATTTTTGGCTTCATCGACTAAGACAAGAAAGAAAAGGATAAAACCAGTTTGAGGTAGTGCAGCTAGAAGTAGGATAAAGGTGAAAAAATAGGTTCTGTTTTGTACATATAGCATTTGATACGTTATAAGCCATTTATAGGAGTTTTCTGTTAGGTAGGGTATTATGTGAGCCTAAAATCTTGCAACTGATAGCATGATTAATAAAGTATAGGGTAGCAAGAATTCACTAAGGAAGATGGGGTGCAATAAGAAATAGAAGATGCTAAATAAATTGAAGGAATCTTCTCAGTTCTATATGGGGGAAGATCTTAGATGAGTGATATCTGAGCAACTAGGATTAAGTAGAAGTTCCTTTTTTAATATTTGTTATAGATTTAGGGGGCACAATTGCAGATTTCTTACAAGAATGTATTGTGTAGTCAAGTCCAGACTTTTAGTGTACCCATCAATTGAATAGTAAACATTCTACCCAGTAGGTAATTTTTCAGCCCTTAATCTTCTCCCACCCTCACACCTTTTGGAGTCTCTAATGTGTATTATTTCACCGTGTATGTTCACGTGTGCCCATTGTTTAGTTCCTACTTATGAGAACATGCAACATTTGACTTTCGTCTGCTTCTGAGTCATTTCACTTAGGGTAATTTCTTCCAGTTCCATCCATGTTTCTGCAAAAGACATAATTTATTCTTATGATAGACTTTACATTCTACACACTTTTAATGCTATATATAAAGCACATTTTCTTTATCTATTCATCCACTGATAAACATTTGGATTGATTCCGTATCTTTGCTGTTATGAGGAGTACGATTATAAACAAATGAGTGTCAGTACCTCCTTGAAATAATGATTTTTTTCATATATATATGTATACAGTAGTGAAATTGCTGGATGAAACGGTAGTTCTATTTTTCATTCTTTGAGAAATCTTCATATTTTATGTCCATATAGATTATATTCATTTATAATCCAACCAATAGTGTGTGTTCCCTTTTCTCTGCACCTTTGTCAACATCTATTGGTTATTAACTTTTTAATAATAGCTACTCTGACTGGAGTAAGATACAGCTCATTGTGGTTTTAATTTTCATTTCTCTGATGATTAGTGATGTTGAGCATTTTTTCATATGTTTTGTGTCTTATTTCAAAAAAAAGTTTTGTCCTTTGTTTACTTTTTAATGGGTTGTTCTTGTTCAGCTTTTTGTAGATTCTGGATGTTAGCCCTTTGTCAGAAATCTCAGTATAAATAGACTATGAGTCTCACATAGTTGTTCACACTTTTGCTAGGTTCAAATCCTGGTTCAGCAAATCATCATGTGACCTTGTACAAAGAACTTAACCTCTGATTGCAATTTTTGCACTCGTAAATGTGGTTGTAAATATGTAACCTGTAAAAGTATAGTGTTGCAATCATTATTTTTATAACATGTGAAAGCATTACAACAGTGCCTGAAAACCCATAATAAGTTACTGCTTCTTTTTTTTTTTTTTGAGTTAGAGTCTCACTCTGTCACCCAGACTGGAGTGCAGTGGCCGCTCCCGGCCACCGCAGCCTCGACCTGCTGGGCTCCAGCAATCCTTCTGCCTCAGCCTTCCGAGTAGCCGGAATTACAGGCATGCGCTACCATGCCCGGCTGATATTTTGATTTATTGTAGAGATGAGGTCTCACTGCCCAGGTGGGTCTCAAACCCACGGGCTCAGGCAATCCACTCACCTCAGTCTCCCAAAGGCACGGGATTACAGGCTGAGCCACCGAGCCTGGCTTGTTTCTTTTTTATCATTAACTCTTCCTTCTCCTCATTTGTATAATTATTATTCTTGTTGCTTTTGACATTACCTTTAGCTTTCTAGTTAAATGCTACCTACCTGTTGGTTGAACAAAATTTGCTATACTTTATCTGCCGTAAATTATAATTACCACTGTTTCAGACTCATCTAGGTATGAGTTCCAGCTCTAAGGAGTAACTGTGTGACCTTCAGTAAGTTATTTAATCTTTATTAGCTTCATTTTCTATAACTCAGCCCAGTATTTACTGCAGGGAAGCACAGCTGCTAAAATGGAATCATAAGAATTAGTAAGTACTTCTTTATGTAGCTATGATTTCCTTGGTTTTTTTGGAATGACTTAAATTATGTCAGAAACCACTTAAACACCTGCACTGACCAACACATAGTGATACACAATATTGACTCTAAACAACATGTTCTGTTGGAGCATAGCAAGCCCCAATAATCCTCCTAATTTTTTGCTTCATTCATAATCATCTATCAGCCAACTTCAGTCAACAGATTGATTTTGATGGAGTGCTCTGAGAGCAGACTCCAATAATGACATATAGAAGTTATTTTTCAGTAGTTTGCTAGTCAGTTTGTTTTCATTCTTGCTGCTGTTGATTTTTATTACTCTGGAAGAAGAAACAGAAAATACTACTTGGAGTTCAAGTGTTCGTGGTTTGAAAAAATATATTTTAATAAAATTTTTAGATATATAGATATGAGAAAATATTACCTTCAGGGATTCATAATTTGTAGAAATCATGAATATAAACCATTACAGTAATATTCTGAGATGGTGAATTGGCTATATAAGTAACTTCAGGATAAATAGGTTGATATAGAGTTTAACTTTTTGGAGGCTGGAAATTATTTTTGTCTAGCGAATATAAAATAGGAGGTCTATTTATTGTTACTACTGCAGATTTGAAGAAAGGTAATAGCTACATCGGGATTTATTGGTCTGATCATTCTAGAATTTATGAAAACATGCATTTGCCATTGACCAAATTATTATGCAACCAAATGGTGCTGAAATATATTGACTTAAGGCCTTGCTTGACAAAATACTGGCTAATCTAACACCCTAAATCCATGATAAAGTGCCCACGAATATGATAACTCAATAAGGTGTCCCTTCTCAAACAGTTTATTTTTGTTACACTCAGGGTCTTCCAGTGGTAATATATATCAAACAAATCCAGGTGTTTTAATTTTACATTTAAACTAGAAAATAATTATTGATAGGCAATTTATTTCCTGCCTTGGTATGGGAATGGCAGAATCCATGCAAAAGCTTAAAGTTTCCAAAAATATTATAGAATAAAGCCAAAGTACATAGAAGAAGAGAAGGGACTAAAAGAAAGGGCAAATGAAGGGAACAGTCTTATTTACCTCACCTGTATTCAGTTAAGTAAGTATTCTGACTTCACACGTCTTCAGTGAATCAAAAAGACCCTATACATCTGTAGAGACTGAAACGTTTTAATTATGTAGTTTCATACTTGAAGCAGTACAAACAAAACGTTTTAATATGTAAGAATGTTAATGTTATCTTTCTCTTGCAGGATAAAAAAGTCTACATGAATAGATATTGATTTCCTGACTGGATGTTACTTAGCATTTTACCTGGTGTTAGTAACCGATAAGCCTAGCATAGGATATTATTATAGAGATTCTGTTTCTCTCAAGCCTTGTTCAGACTCTGATGCCAGGTCTTTTTATTGATGCTTATAATCTGATGGACTTCAAATTAAAAGCAATGAAAATCACATTAGTCTGTCTACTAGATGAGATGTTATTAAGAGTAATGGAATAATGCTATCAGAGCTTCATTTAATGTTTGGTTCTTAAAACCCAAGCTTTTAGACAAATAAAGAACGGCCATGAGTCATTACTCATTGTCATACATGGATATTGATATATTTATCACTGTTGGCTAAAGGAACGTCATCTCTAAGATAATTATTTTCTAGAGTGATGTACATAAAAAAGAGGAGAGAAGGTAATAAATAAAATTAGAAAGTCAACCAGAGGTAGTATGAGTGTGAAGAAAGGTGTGGCACTCCAAGGTCTGATGATAGTTTTATTTTTAACAATGTGTCTATATAAATTTTTATCATATTTGCTGAAATAGAGTTATAGTGCATTATTGCACCAAAATATATCCTCTGAGTCTGGTATAAAACACAATAAAATCAGATACTATAGGTAAGACTACAAAATTGGAATCATATATTCAAGAGTAACCCCATATATAAAGTATTCCAAGAGAAAACTAAAATATGATGCTATTATTTTATGTTAATATATTAGCAAACCTTGGAGAGAGGACTTGGGCCTCCTGATTTCTAAGTGAGTGTTCTTTCTACTGCAAGTTTCTGATTTTTCCTGGAATTTCCCCTTGAGAACCCAGCAACAGCATTGCACATGGTGTCAACATATAATGAAATTATTCATTTGCCTCACCTATATGATCATTAAACTATGACTACATATACATAATTTTCAATGAGGAGGCTGGTAGGCTTTCTTTTCAACTGCCTATCAGTTGCATATTTATAATCCTAAACTCATTAAACTGTGGTTGCAAAAAAAAAAGTGATATAAGAGAATGTTCCAAACTGCTTCTTGAGTCAAATTAGACATGGATATGTAGCTCAGAATTTTTGCTGGTCATTTTTTTTTTTCCTTCATTCAAAGCTATTCTACATATCCAGTGTGTTTTGTGAAAGAAGGAATTGTGGCCACTTGTACATTAGTAGATCTAATTGCCTGAGATTTCTTTGCAGACTAACAGATTATGTGTTGGGGAAAAGGGGATGTGGTGAGAGGACCAGAAATGCAACAACATTATTTAACTTGATTTCTAACCTATGAGGACTCTGGAAGAACCATGTATGTTGATTTATCATTTCTGATGCCCCTTAATTTTGAGCAAAGACAAAAGGAAAAAATACTGAAAAAGTGGACTTAGAATTTCCCATGAAAGAAACAGCACATCTACAAATCCAGTTACCATCTTTACTCATCATTGAAAATGAGTATCAGCCGGGCTCGGTGGCTCAGCCTGTAATCCCGTGCCTTTGGGAGGCTGAGGTGAGTGGATTGCCTGAACCCGTGGGTTCGAGACCCGCCTGGGCAGCGAGACCTCATCTCTACAATAAATCAAAAAATCAGCCGGGCATGGTAGCGCATGCCTGTAATTCCTGCTACTGGGAAGGCTGAGGCGGAAGGATCGCCGGAGCCCAGCAGGCGAGGCTGCGGTGGCCGGGAGCGGCCACTGCACTCCAGTCTGGGTGACCGAGTAAGACTCCAACTCAAAAAAAAAAAAAAAAAAAGAAAATGAGTATCACCAAAATTATTTGCAACTCTCTGTACTCATCACAAGATGAAATCTTTTTGTAATGACGTATTTTGTACACCATCAATGGCATTGCCCTTTACAAGGGTCTGGTGGTGTGTATATATATATATATATATATATATATATATGTGTGTGTGTGTGTGTGTGTGTGTGTGTGTATATATACACACACACACACACACACCACACACACATATATATTATTCTTTCTATAAGTTAAAAATAATAAAATGACTTGCTGTTGCAGCTAATGATGAAAAAGGCCATGAAATCAAAATAAAAGGAGGAGGGGAAAAAATAATCAAATGGAACTTATGGTAGACAGATGACTAAGGGCAGGACATGAATACAGGAAAGCAGAAAAGCAGCAAAACAAAGCAATATGACAGTCCTAGCTTAAAAGTTGTTGTGCACCAGCAGTTCTCAGCATAGATTACTGGGTGTGATTCAGTAGGTCTGAAGCGTGGCCTGAGAATTTCATTCTTGACAAATTCCTAGGTGATGCTGATGCTGTTGGTCCATGGACTACATTGTAAACAGCACAAGTGAATACATATTAAGATCCTCCCTGTCCTGGATACTGGTACAAAGGTACAAGATGAAATTATCCTTGTGGAATGAGGAATTGGGGAGTGGGATGGGAATGAATGTGAAATGATTACTGCAAATTGTGCAACTGTGAGAGGCAATAATGCCATCAACGAGAACCCTGGACATGTGATCATTTAAGAATTGTATGACATTAGGCAATAATGGAGTAGATAGATAGATAGATAGATAGATAGATAGATAGATGATAGAGATAGAGGATAGAAAATTATCCTTATTTATCCGTTGAACACAACACACAGTGCATATTTACTCTGTGCCTGTGATTGTGCTATATGGAAATACAGAAGCAAAAATTCCTACCCACTCCCCCCCCCTTTTCCTAGACCTCCTGGAGTTCTGGGTTTATAGATGGGACAAATATATAAATGCATATATACAAATGCAAATAGATATATGCAATAAAAGTATCCTTCTTTTCACAGTGTGATTCAAAATCTCACCCTCTGCCACAAGTCTGTTAGAAAAAAGATTTTTCTTTAATATCATCTTCTTGTGTTAAATCAAAGAACCCCAAAATTTTACCCCATCCAAGATTGTTAATCAAAAGCTGGGATATTTCAATTCGACCAGCAGAGGGCCCCCTTCATAGGGCCCTGGTGAGGGAAAAAAGACACGTCCATTCTAAGAACAGCTTGGTCGTGTTCGGCCACGGAAGATCTGGCAGAAATTTCTAGAAGTGGAAGGATAGAAGAGGAGCATCTCTTAAGTGTGATTGCTTCGCCCTGCAGTCGTGACTCTTCATGTCATAATGCTTTAAATATTTTAGAGACAGCTTTTTATTTAAATACTTTGGAGGCATAGCTCTGTAGCCCCTCCAAACCCTGACTTGTATAGTTTGAAATCATCTGTGGTGTTTCTTATACTCTCATCATAATGTTAACTCTCAAGCAAGGCTCTAAACAATACAGCTCCCACTCTGAGTTTCATCCCCACCTGCTCTTCTCTTTCAGCTTCCTCCACGATGGTTTCTTGCTGTCTCTCCAAAATTGTGGGACTACGTCTGCTGCACACTTCCTGTTTTCTTTTCCTGCAAGGTCCAGATAACCAGCTGCAGGGCCCACTCCCTTATTTTATTCTGGTCTTCATTCAAGCGTCTCTTTCTCTATTGATGTTACTTCACTGCGCCTTTTAAAATTGGAATTTTTCCCACTCCCTGTTTCTAAATTCTGTGTTTTATTTTTCTCCATAGAATTTACTGCCAATTAACTATCATCTATCTATCTATCTCTTCTTATCTTTCCTCACCAGGATGCAATTCTTTGACAGCATGAATTTTTTTTAAAATCTGTTTCATTAAGTATCCCTAATGCTCACAACTTTGTTTGCCACATAGCAGGCCCTCAATGAGGGAGTAAGTAAATAATTAAAAAGGCATTATATCTAACAAACTGCCAAAGAAAATCTCTGAGAGCTTTCTTGGAAAAAAAAATCTATAAGGATATTTTTGGAAATAAATGTGACAATAACAACATAACATGGAGTCAATAATTTTACCTGTTTTTTTCCTCTTTTAATTATGTGCGTATATGTGTCTATATTATCATGACTTAATGTGTATTTATTCTCCTGTAAAGTTGATAGTATAATTGTCTTAACTAGAAAAAAAGTGATACAAAACACATTGCTTGCTGTAATTCACAAGAAGAATAATTTTTCTCTTTACAATATTCTCCATTAGTATGTTAGTGATGATTGTTTTTGTTAGTAAACCTAATTAATATTTTACCTCATCTACTGTGACAACAATTATTTTTAAAAACTATAAATTACACACAGGTATTGTAAGGAAACTCTAAAATATTCATGACCATACTGTGAAAAGCAACTAGAGATTAGTATCTCGTCAGTTCTGTGAAAGAACATGAACACTTATGAAACAAATCACCTTTGTCAACTACTATGTCCAAATAAGAAATGAGGTTATAGCATGTTTGTGTTATAGAGAAGGGATACTTTTGATGCCAATTGCCTTCAAAAAATATTAAAAAGCTCTCTCTCTCTCTCTCTCTCTCTCTCTCTCTCTATAATGTGTATAATCTATTTTAACCCACTAAGATCATTTTCAGTAATTTATTCCCCACCTCCCACACACACATATACTCCCATTTGAATATGAAATAGATGTTTTAATGATTACCTTTACTGCCATCTTTTGAATAAATTACAGTATTGTTCTTAGATTTTGTTTTCCTGTAAAATCATATTTAGGTATATGATAGACTTTAGTCTCTCTCTTTAAAAGAACCACATTGAAGTCATTTGTGAGGACATCAAGTGATATAAACTTGACTTATATTTCACAATAATGACAGGATAACAAAACACTTGACTTTCAATTTCAATTTAATAGTATAAGGTTATGACTATTAAGACAATGTATCAGGCACTTAATAGAAACCGTAAATGTTGCCTTTAGAAGAAAATATAATGTTAATTTAAATGCTGCATAATTGAAAGAGTAAGGCATGTGGAGTAAAGAAATTTAAATGAAACTTTTGCTTCAGACCTATTTTAATTGGATGTCTGTGGAGAAACCATTTAATGATAGTTAAATCATTAGCAGAAAGTTATAATAATTTCAGGTCTACCTAACTCACAGAGGTGTTTTGATGATCACATTAGTAGCTCTGAGTAAAAATATTTATGTGAAACACTGAACAGACAAGGACCCTAATTCCTATATAGTTTGAGAAAAAACATATAATTAGTGAAAGATTGCTTGATTCCCAACCAAGTTGCTTGAATTTGAAAAACACCCACGTGACCAAAAGAATGAAGAAAATGTCACCTATTATGCATTTATCCTTTCATGATACAGGTATAAAAATAAAAAATATTGGCTTGGCTAAATCATATGAGAGTCATTCTCAAGAGTGATTCCCGAACCGGCAGCATCAGAATCCCCTGAGCTTATGTTGAAAATGCAAATTCTTGGGCATTCCTATACCACACCAATAGGAATCAGAAACTGTACATGGGCACCAGAAATTTATATTTTTAAATTTGTATTTTAAACCCTGCAGACGGTTCTGATGCAACTTGAAGGTTGAGAACTACAGCCACTTTTGTTACTTTTATTTTTTAAATTTTTTTTCAGAAACAGTATCTCACTATTATCTCACACTCCTGGCCTTAAGCAATCCTCCCATCTCAGCCTCCCAAAGTGCTAGGATTACAGACAAGAGTCATTACACTCGGCCCCACTTTCGATATTAAATGGTGTAATGATTCCAGTATAGGAAGAGATGGCATACAACTCACTTGGGTAACTTTGCCCATTACAAAATCTCTATAGCCCTTGCTTTGGTTGCTTCTTACTTCTCAGTCTTATCTCACCAAGATCCCCTTTGCTTTCAGAAACGTTGTCATATTGTGTTTTCTTCAGTTTCTTGTATGCCATATGACTTCAAGGCCTTTCTGGGAATATTTCTTTATTGTCCTTAAACTTTCTTTTTTTTTTCTATACATCCTTTTGCTCCTAATTCAAGCTTTGTTTCATCATGAAAATCTTTTCTAACCTCAGATTAGATCATATCTCGCCATAACTCTTATGACCCTACTTTTCCTTTATATCTCTTATCACAGTTTTTAAAGACATTATTTTGCCTGATTAATGTGTTTCTCACTTACAAGAATGCATGCTGTCTGAAATCACAGTCTGTGCCTGCTTTACTGGCCATTAATTTTCAGTAGCAAGCTCAGTCCCTGCAAGTGGAAACTGACCAATAAATATTGTGGAATAAATGAATAAAATGATACTCAACTGTGCTCTCTTAACTTTCTGAACTGCAGCAAATGTCTAGAAAATAGAAGACCATGATGATAAGGCAGAACAATGATATCTACCCCATGAAGATTAAACCTATAATTTAGCTCAATTAGCACTAATAATTCAGTTAAAAACTGAATTTCTAAAAATGACTTATGTTATCAAGTTATAATTTGCTGGGGTTGAACATTTTATTATTTATTTGACTGAGGATAAATGATTTAGGATAAAATAGGCTGCAAGTAACAACAACAAAATAGCTACAACTGGCATATAGGGTAGGAAACTTATTACCTTACTTAACTATAACCAGGAGGCAGGGTGGTGCTATGTCTGACTAATTAAGCAGTTTAAGGACATTATCAAGGACAAGGTTGACTTTGTTATTGTTTTTAATATTCTTAATATTTTTTGGAGTACTGTGCATTTTTAAAATACTGTCTTCTCTTTTTTTTATAAATCATCTATAGCTGTTTTACTGAAACAGCAAAGTTGAATCAGAGACTTCATAACTCGGAAATCCTAAAAAATTTACTAACTGACCAATTAAAGAAAAAAGTTTGCCAGCTTAGACTTAAATTATTATTTTTTTTAATGAGAGGACTTAGTTATCTATTACCAAATATCCTCTGTCTCTCAGCACTGGCGCCTGTGTCAATAAGGACAGAACTAATTTAGACATTTTGTAATTAAGTGATAAGTCTTAAGGCACTTTTGGTATATGTGTCATCTTAATTGAACACCACAATGATACTCCTCAATCCACCAGATAAGATCTAGCTACATGAGAGGAAGAAAGAAAGAGAACCAGAAGGAAAATAACTTTTATTCCAACTTATTGTCCAGCAAAACCTGTCCTCTTCCCTTGCCATATAGTGATGTAGGAGTACATCGTGAGA
Organism: Cephalopachus bancanus; assembly: GCA_027257055.1. Taxonomy (NCBI): domain Eukaryota; kingdom Metazoa; phylum Chordata; class Mammalia; order Primates; family Tarsiidae; genus Cephalopachus; species Cephalopachus bancanus. The sequence continues at coordinate 9,975,262 of JAPVLO010000048.1, forward strand.
ACATTTTGTTCATGATTCATCTTTAGCTTTCTCTCTTTAAAGACTGAATATACATAAAGATTGGAATACTATTCAGTCAATTTAAAAATAAATAATTTTTTTCATTTGTTACAATATGGTTGGAATTAGAGAACATTATTCTGAGTGAAATAAGTCAGGCACAGAAAGACAAATACCACATGTTCTCACTTAAATGTGGGATCTAAAACAGTCAAACTCAAAGAAGTAGAGAGTAGAATGGTGGTTTCCAGAGTCTGAGGACAGGGGAATGGAAAAAATAGGAAGATGATGGTCAGAGAGAACAAAGCCTCAATTAGACAATAAATTTTTAAATGTATATATATTATACCTCATGGTGAATATAGAAAACAATAATGTGTGTTTCAGAATCACTGAGAGTAAATTGTGAATATTCTCATCACAAAAAAATGGTAAGTATTTGAAGTGATGCAAATGTTAAGAAGCTAGATTTAATTATTTCTTACTGTATTTATAGAGCATAATATCACTTTGACCTCATAAATATATACAATTATAATATGTCAGTTTACAATAAAAAAATAGAATAGCATTCAATTTAGAGCATAAAGGAAGAAAGTACGGCACTCAGGAACTCTTAAGTTAGAACATGTGAATGCATCTGTCTGTATGTCTATATCACGTGTGCAAATTTCCTTTAGACTTTATTATCAGTGGTTCCGACCTTGGGGAAAAGTTGAAGTGTCTGCAAATTAAGAAGTGCTTCAAGACCAAAGTTACAAAAGCAGTACTTTAAAAAAAACATGTTTATCATCACAATGTAACATCTCCACTGCTATTTTTTCCCATTGAAATGAAAGTTTCTATTACCAGGAACAATAGACAAATAAATGTGGACAAAATATATACTTATTTAATATAGTAAAGTATTGTCCTCACATAAAACAGAAATATACATGAAAACTGAAACATAAAGTCAATTATCTGGATGTCTAGAGTAATCCAATGAGGAATATTTATAAACATTTAGATGACTAAACATGTAAATGTTTATTTTAATCTATATGTCATATATATCTTATAACATCCATATAGAACTTTAATTATTTGCCAGAAAACTTCATATATGCCTTTATATTTTCATTTTCCCCACAACACTACACAGATGAAAGCTTAAATCTTAAAGCTAGTGAGATTTATCCTGGAGCATCTAACAAAAAAATAGTATATGTACAATCTGCACTGTTTTACCACTTTTATTCAGTTGCTTATGTGCACATTCCTTATACGGTCTTCCCCTGGTTTCCATAGGAGATTGGTTCCAGGACCTCCCACAGGTATCAAAATCCAAGGGTGCTTAAGTCTCTTAAACAGAATGGCAGAGAATTTGCATATAACCTATGCATAGCCTTTCATATACTTTAGATTATCTTTAGACTAGTTGTAACACCTAATATGATAAAAGTGCTATGTAAATAGTTGTCATATTGTTTTATTAGCACCATTATTGTTTTTGTGTCATTTCATTGTTTTCAAAAATATTTTTGATTCATGGTTGGTTGAATTTGCAAATGCAGAACCTGCAGATCTGGAAGACTGACTATACTTCTTAAATTTACTCTGAACTGCATACACACATAGATGTCTACTTGTTGTTGTGTGGGCAGAAACAATTTATTATTAACTTTTTTGAAATCCACAATTGATTAGTGCTAAGCACTTATTAACTAGGAAATAAGAAACATCTATGTTTCAATAATTACTCACAAATTACTCACTGTTTGTACTGAGGCTTCTTCCATGAGTTCGAGACTCACATTTACAGCTGTCCATCAGTGTTAAGTAAAGTTTTCACAGAATCCAACTCTAAGCTGTTTTAAACCAAACGTGTAATTTCTCTCCTAATTCTAGTTCTCCTGTCTTTTCTAGTATATTAGATTGAATACCCAGCTATCCATGTCAGGACTCCAGGAGATCTTTCCAACGTATCAAGCTTGTTAGTTTGGTCACGTTATTTTCTGTGAATCCTATTATATAGTTTTAGTCTAACTATTAAGCTTTAAGTCATTTCTCATCGTTTCTTGCTTTCTGAAATCAGTATTAGCTACACTCACTCTGAGTCATTCTCTCTTACGTTGGTCTATAGTTACTTAAAAGACATTTTTAATCATATTATTTCCTGACAAGGTATTCCATTGCCCTTAATCCTCTATGCATGCCTCTCCAGTCTCTTCTCACGTCATTTCTCGTGCACCTTGCAACACAATTGTTATGAACTCCAATGCTTCGTGGTATATGCCATGAACTTTCACCCATGTGTGGGTTTGCTTAAACTCTGCCTTCTCTACCTTTCTCCCCCCACCCTTTATCCCATTGCATTGGCTGCTTGAACATCTCTATTTTCCCTTAAGAGTCAGCTCAAATAGCATTTCCTCTGATATCAGTTTTCTGATCCTTCCAGGATATGTGACATCCTTCTCCACATAAGAACACTCACTGAATACTTATATTTTTTGGATTGTGTTTTGCCAATTCAGTATCTTGGGAATTTTCTCTTTTAATTGCTTTGCTGCATTGCAAGAGAGGTCAGGAACTTCATTTCCCAGAATCTCTTCCCCTTTGTGGTTATGGCTTCGCATTATCTCAATAAGAGACATTATTTGGAAATTTAGAAGGTGGAAGAGAAGGAATAGCCATTATTCTTCTAGTAAAGTTGTAGCTGGATGTGTGGGGCAGACAGAAAATTATTTGATTTCCCAATGAACTTATGAGAACCACCCACTTTGCTATTGCACACAGAGTGTTGATTGAGGTTTTTCAGATAGTCCTGAGAATTATAACAGTTTGCTGAGAGCTGTTGAGAATGACCTACTTTAGTGCTTCAGAGTGAGGTCTTTAGTGATCTTTACCTGTGATAATGGCTTGATTCTGTGTCAGCTAATACGGCACTGTGTTTCACAAAATTCTCTTCCTTCTTTTGTTCCATAATGAGACTGAGCTCAAAAGCAATTCGGGGAGATTTGCAAGATGAGCTGAAGTAGCTACCATGGGAATGCATGACACGTCAGTTTTGGTTCAGGCTGTTTCAGCTTGTCTTGCAAAAGATCCACTGTTTCACCTTGTGGACATGAAACATCTGCAGCCTATTGCTTCTACAGCTTCTTCAGTATTTCCTCCTTTAGCTTCTCTGACTCCTGAGACAGATGTATGTTTAGGTCACCTGCTTGTATTTCAGGTTGCTCAAGTCATAGGTGAGATTAGAAGTGAGATGCCCAAGTGAGTCCTAGCTCATCCTCCTGAGTTAGTTTGTCCTTATGAATTTCAGTGTGTCCTTGCTCTCCCCTGCTCCACATTTATCTTTTCTTCTTGACTGCTTGCCCTCATGACTTTAGGCTAGCATCTGACACAGAAACAATAGCTGAACCAACCAACTGCCATATTATATAAGATCAGAATCCTATAGTAATGGGGATATTATATTCCATACCATTCCCAGTGATTCTGTTCTCTGACCAAACCCTGGATCACACTTTCCCTGATCTTCACTGGAGACTTGTCTTACTTCAAACACCTGTATCTCCAACAGCCACATATGCCCAGAATTCCTGTATAAAACCATTTATACCTAAAATTCATGGAATTACCTTTTATTTTCTTCTCTAACCTTAATTAACAAATTATATTTGTGAATGAATGATTTAGTGGAGCGTCAGACTTCACTGTGATTGTGGCCACATGCAGTTAAAAAGGACTTGACCAATAAAAATATGATATAGTCCTGTGTTTTCAAAATTGAAGTTTAAAACTTGTTTGCTTTTGTATCATTAGTGTCTAGAGTAATGCAGCAAACAAATGTTTTTAAAATGAAGTAATAACTTGATGACTTATAAATAATATAGAATACAACTGATTCCCTATAAAGAATAAAGACAATAAAGAAAAGCAAAAGCATTCTTCCTGCTCACAAAAATATTAAAATTTGAGAAGCTCAAGTTTATAGTTTGAAGAGGCCAATGACTGCAATGAGAAAAATCTTATGCAATCAAGTGGAAAATATTGCATAAGTTTCTATCAAACTTTCTATGAAGGTAATTACAGAATCGAGTTTGTGATTAAAAGTTTTAAAAAAATTATAAAGTTTAAAAAAATAAAATTATATTCTCCAAAATTGGTGTAACTCCTATGAATAACTAGCCCTACCTATGTTACGTCAAATTTTAAAGTTAATCTTGCTAAGTTTGAGAGATAAATTAAAAATCAATAGAAACAAAATTTGGTAAATGATAAAGAAAAAGAAACAACTTTAATGTACCAGTAAAAGTTGTATAAAGGTTAAGTGAAGATTCATTGGGGTGACATAGGAGATCTGAAAAAAATGTGCAAGTCCATCTTAAATATATGTGTCTAATTCATTTCTTATTTGGACCCAAATCCCTCCACATCAGTCAGTCCCTTGGTCTCTTTTTATTATCTCTACCCCATCGACCCCACAGCTCTGGTCACCTCTATGCTGACCACGGTTTTTTAGAGTTTCTCAGGCTATGCGTGTCACATCCAGCATTCCAAACCCCAAAGTTTTGAAGAAGCAGCACAGTAAGTAAAAAGGAAGTAGACTTAGCCCACAAGGAGTCCCCCAAGCTGAATATCAAATTAATAATCCCAACAAAGTAGATAATTACCTTATAGCATTACTTATATTGCTATTAAACTGCATAAATTAATGAAATAATGTCCTCTACTTGGGTCAATGAATGACATCAATTTCAGTTCATGAATAATCCATAATTGCAGTAAGATAAATCAAATGAATGGGAAAAATTAATGCTCTTTTCTGATCCTCAGCTATATAATAGCTATTTTATGGGTCTACGTATATTCCCCATTTCCAAATATCATAGCACACACACATAAATAAAATACATATAAAATTTTCTTCTCCTCTTTACATGCATGCTACAAAATATGAAAAAGAGAAACAACTCATCTCACACCCAAAGGTTATCTGCATATAAAATTATATAAATGATTCCGTTAAGCATTAGTAAAATAATGCACTTATTCTTGAATCTCCAGAATTATGTATTTGTTCCAACAATATACAATTGCTGATATTTTATTTACATTACAAAATAGAATTACTAGCTAGGACAAAGAGAACTATTTAAATTAGCATGTTATTTCCTTAGAAATCATTCATTTGCAATTAATCCCCTGAAGTTTATACACCACAACGGCCTGAATACAAGTAGAATATTTTGTTCACATATTTTGCACCCTAAATCTAACTGAATTTTTCTAATTCCACTGAGAGATATTTGATGCATAATAACATAACATTGATGTGTGGTTATCATCTTACATGTCAGGGTAAATTCCCATGAGAAAGTTTAATAAGCTTAGCTGTTGCAAAAGTTTAAATTCTAGTAATCATGATTTAAAAATACAAAAGAATTTGCAAGGTAACCTTTAACAGTTATTTCTATCCCTATAACATATTTAGTAAAATTCATGTTTAGTAACTTTATTTTTCTCCCCAATGTACACACTTTTATTGATTTTAAACCAATTTGACTGACGGAATGTGGTCATTTTAGCTTTTGTTACCAATGTACTTTTCTTATTATCTTCTAAAGGTCTGTGGTTATTTATCTCAATCCATATTCAACCATGTGACAATATTGTATCTTATTTTTATCCTGATACAGTAAAACCAGTATCATATGTATCTGAATGCTATACCATTTCAACAGAGTGTATTAGATCTTGATGCTTAAATAGGGGACAAAGCCTCATTCATTGCTTAACATCCTAAAGTTTTAAGCTTGCTAAATTTTAAAGCAAATTTCTTAGGGAATTTCAGTACAAGTACCATGAATTTGACAAATGTTAGTGCATGATTGCCAATATAAATTTGTGGTTACAGATAGGAAAATGACACCTAGCTCTGTAAGTCTATCATACTGTCAGCTAAAAATTTTCTTTTTTTTTTGAGTTGGAGTCTCACTCTATTGCCCAGACTGGAGTGCAGTGGCCGCTCCTGGCCACCGCAGCCTCGACCTGCTGGGCTCTGGCGATCCTTCCGCCTCAGCCTTCCAAGTAGCCGGAATTACAGGCATGTGCTACCATGCCCGGCTGATTTTTTGCTTTATTGTAGAGATGAGGTCTTGCTGCCCAGGCGGGTCTCGAACCCGCGGGCTCAGGCAATCCACTCACCTCAGCCTCCCAAAGGCGTGGGATTACAGGCTGAGCCACCGAGCCCAGCCTAAAAACCTTCTTAAAGCAGTCCTACTCTACTTACTCTTCTCCCAAACAAAATACCTTTGTAGTCTTATTTTTTGTTGTGTCAATATAGTACATTCTCTTAGTCTTATTTAACACCCTTAAGTTTTCCCACAGTTTTTACTTCTATGCCATTCTCATGCTACTATTAGAATAGTTTTCACCATCTTAAGATCAGCATTTCTTTCAATACTTTGTTAAAAACTCATTTTCCTTAAGCATGCAACTCTAATACAAAAAAAGTAAGCTACATTACCTTAGGAAATAGAGAAAAGCAATGCCTTCATTAGTTAAACCTATGTATGTACACCTTCTTCCATATTCGGCTACAGCAAAGTATATGGAGCTGTAGTTAATGATAGCCAGCAACTTGCAATAGGTTATTTATATGGTGGTTGGCAACTGAGATTTGTCTTTTTACTCAATTATATTGATTTCTTCTTGGATTGCCTTTTTATGTACAACATTGTAGGGGCGGTTCAAACTGGTTTTTAAATTATTATTTTCACTGGCACTTTATTTAAACAATAACATAATCAATTACCTTGTTCTCTTCCAAGAAACTGAATGCAATATAATCAAGTGTAGCTAGAACTATAAATATGAAACATGTTGACCTAGCCGGCATATTTTTAAAATATGCTATCTACCGATTTGTGTTTCTCTTCCTACCTTTTTTAAAAACAAAGAACGGGTACATAATCTTAGAAAATATACAAAAATTACTGTTATATTAAATTCAAGTATAAATGTTAAATAGCGTCGTTAAATGTCACTAATTTTTAAAATGTGCAGTTAAAATTAACTAAAGAAAGCAATGAGAACTTAAATGCTGTGGATGTGACAACCTCTGGAGTGACTTTTTAATAACTATTTTCTTTTTTATTTTTCTTTGGCCAAAAATGGTACCTACCACGAAGAAGTTACTCATGCACAATTCTTTTCGTTCATTTCCATCTATTTTTGCCTTTTCACCCTTAAAGTTTGAAATGGGTTGCAGCTATTAAGCTAATGATGATGGGAAGATAAATTCTGTTTCTCATTGCTTCCATTTTTATCATCATACATTAACTACCTTTATCCGTATTTATTAACTTAAAAATTCTTCTTTGTGTTCTGTCCCCACAAGTCATTGCTATTCTTTGTCTTTTCATTTGTGTTAGTGTTGTACATTTTTGAACTTAATATACTTTCATATCAAATCTTAATCAAATGTATCTCCCCATCTCACTTTCTTTTCCTTTATGCCTCTTCCTTCTTTTTTACACAGAACATACAAAAAGTATTTGAGCCATGGTCCCATGTTATTAAAAGAGAAAAAGTGTAGGATGGTAGTTAATAATATTAAAGATGAAATATAGTCATATGTGGGGCTTTCTAAGTCATTATTAGTGAAAAACCATATATGTGTGTGTCTATGCATATACCTAAGTGTGTATGTATTACATTTGTGTATATATGTGAGTAAATGTATACACACACATATATCTCCAATGGAGAGTTTATTTCTTCAAACAATAGTGACATTAAACAATAGTTTTCTATGTTTATGTTAAGATAATCTATAGATAAGTAAAGAAGGAAGTAGTCAACATTTTTGTATCATTTATCAGGCACTTTCAAAATACTAGGAGATACTAAAGAGAAACACTATAAAATTCTATAATTCAAAATTTATGCAACTTTCATTCTTTCACCAATTCTCTATCTACCCAGCCTTACTCTAATAACCTCAGCTTTCCACTTACTTTGTCTCTGTCTCTCTCTCTCTCTCTCTCTCTCCCCCCATCTCTTGCTCAATATACATATTAATTAATTATATTTACATGCACATACATATTCCATTTAATCATGAGTTCTCTTAAACTCTCATTACCAAAACTCTAACTCATTTCTATTTATAAGACTCCTCTTCGTTTTCCTTTTCTATTAAAATAACTAAGTTGGTCATTCTGTAACCTATAGGCAATGACTTCATGTGATTTGGTTCCTATCCATTCTCGTTTTGTAGAAAACCTGGAAATGTCAATTATGCTTTCTTTCTTTTTCATATTTATCATTTCTTTAAAAAACACAACTCTTATCATGAAAAAATGTACATGCTCTCTGTTACAAAACAAAACAAACTTCTCCACTTCCCCAAACCACATATCCTTCTAAAATTCTCTCTTCACTTTCACAGTCAAACTATTTTTTAGTATTTATACACAGTATCTCTGCTTCCTCATTATAAAGCCCCTCCTCATTTCACTCCAGTCTTCTGCCCCCCATCTCATTCTAAGCTTCTCTCATTCAGAAATCAATGCCTTCATAAGCATTGACAATATTTCTTTTTGATCTTTCATAAAACGAGTAGTTTAAATCTCTTCTTTAAGATTCAGAAGCATAATTTCAATGGCCTACTGGATATTTTCTTTTAAATATTTAAAAGACAGCTGCTTCTTATTTTATCCAAAAAGGACCTCAAAATCTCCTGTTCCATATCTCATCTCTTCCACTGTTCTCAATCTCAGCAAAAGACACCACCAGTCAGAGTTGCCCTAAGAATCACTCTTGATAAACCCCCTACTTTCATCTGCTCTACTGGTCTATCAATTTTATTTATTTCAAAAATCTTCCGTGAATACTTGTGCTCCTTACCGTATACACCTATGCTAGTTCTATATTCTAGAGGCCACCTGAATTATTTGCTTTGTAGTTTCATCTTCCATCTTCAAATTCACCATCAAAGTATCTTCACATTTCTCTTTTTCTCTGTCTGTGACCCTTCTGTTTTTCTCTTGTAAAAGCCCATATAATTACACTGGACCCACACATACAATTCAGGGTTATTTCCCATTTCAAGATCATTCATCACATGCAATATTATTTTTGTTGTGTATTTATAAGTTCTGGGGATTAGGACATGGGCATCCTTGGAGAGCCATTATTCAGCCTACCACACCTAATCTAGTATAAACTAATGCTATCTTTTACCTGTGCAATTAAAGCTGTCTCCTAACTTGTACTATATTTTCCTCACTAATCTCCAGCATCTATTCTTATCTCTTACAAATCCTTTTACCACATTTCAACTAGAATTATGTTTCTACAAATGGTAATTTTAGTTACATTTAGGTCATTTGATGGCTTTCTATAATTTGGGAATATTGATACAGTCTTTAATATGAACAACAAGGCATTGAGGAGTCAGATTCTTGCCAGTGCATTTTCACAGCAAACACTTCACTCTCAGCACATCAGTCATGCTAACTTGCTTTGCATTCCTCAAAGTATCAAGCTTCATAATGCCACATACTAATTAAACATTGCTTTTGCACAACCTTTGCATGGAATTCTATTCTTCCTTTCCTACTGACCAATTAGATTCCAAGTCCAGCTTCATTTCTTCATTCATAGTTTATATAATCAATATTTATCAAATGCCCACGATATGCAATTTACTGTACCAGGTGCTGGGCACTCAGGAGAAAACAAATATGAACCTTTCTTTACCCTCATAGGTCTTATATTTAAGAGAAATCTTATATTTCATGTTTTCTCTAAGGCTGTTTTCTTCCTACTAGGATAGGTTTATATATTACACATTTTTGTATAATATATACTTCAATAGCAATTTCTTAGTCTGTAATGATATTCTTATTTGTGTAATTATTTGATATCCATCATTGAGAACCTTCCATGAAATAAATAATTTTTTCTGTGTTTTTGTTCACCTTTGTTTACAAGTAACCCTGACACATGTATAGAAATACTCAATAAAAATTAGCAGAGTTAATGTAAGCAATGTGTTCTACTATGTGTTTGTATACAGAGAAGTTAAATATATTTGTTGATAGAGCATGTGGATATAGAAATAAATACATATAGTTTATAAAGAGTTAAACATTTGACATTTTTACAATGACCCACTTATACGATATATGTTGATTGAATTAGCTACCAGAGACAAAGATTTTGATGACAATAGTGTCCACAATGAAAGACAACAAAGACTTGGTTTTTGCCTTTATCAAACATGTCTTCCAAAGCACAAATCTTTAGTACTGATAATGAAAGAGAAAAAGAATGTGAATAGATATATCAGTAAATTACTAAGGAATTAATGAATACATTCAGTAACACTTCCCTAAGGACTTTCTGAAAACAAATATTATCTCTAAAATACAGATTCTTGGACAAAATATTGCTCTGAAGGATGATACTATTATTCTAAAGCTTTCTATGACCTTCAATTATAACATCAACCATGAGTTGTTCAAATACTATCCTATTCTTTACTTTTCACTGAATGTATGATCAGAGTCATCAACTATTTTAAAAATCTTAATGATGTAAAAATAAGGAGCTGCATTATCTTTCCAGGTACACAGACTACAATCTATTTAAAGCAACGATATTGGCCAAGGCATAGAGTACACTTCATAAATTTTGGTCTAACATTTTTAACATTCATTGTGATTAAAAAGGAAACAAAGAGTCGATTTTTACATTGAGAAATTTCCTCTGTCACTGTGCCTTTTCTCCTTTGGAAAAATAGACCATCAGATTTATCTTCAAAGTTCATGCTCTGTGTATATTTTTGTTAAAAATAGTACAATGAATCAGAGATAACTTTGTGTTGTCTGGCATAATCTCGCCTGTAAAACGTTTTTATTATTTTCACAAATCATATCTCAATAGTTCAGATAAAACAATTTTAAAAATTGTAAGTATGTCCTCTAAATGTTTTTAAGTATAAAAATCAGTGATTAAAAAATCTCACTTCTAACATATGAGGGAGGAACCCCAAAAAACATGGGATTTACTATAAAATATTCTGTATTGCCATTGCTTTTTAAAACACTAGTGTGTCCAGGTGACATTTTGAACTATGGCCTCCATGTTTCCTAGCTTTGACCCTGTACCCTACCTTGGGGTGGTGAATCTCCTCATTCTCTATAATTTACTTTCTAAATAAACAATGTTTTCCAATCAGTAACAAGTTCTGTATTTATTCTTACAGGTTTAAATTTGTTACCTTCAAAGTGTTTACTATTAAATACAATATGCCTATCAAGATGCTTTTTCCACTGCTCAAAACAGTTTTGACTTCGTCAACTTTGATGCCTTTTAGTGCTTCTGCCATTTTTTATTTCACTTCTCTAATGTCAGCAAAACGCTTCCCTCTTAAGACTTTTTTCATCCTGGGAAACAAAAGTTGGTCCAGGCAAGGACAGTAGAACAGAGAGGATGTTGCATGGGGGTCATAATGTTTTTGGTCAAAAACTACTGAACATAGCCCGTGCAGTCAGATGGGCTCCTAAATCACCCATCATGAAATTGGCAAACAGGTTGAAAGAATCTCCAAAAAAATGTCACTGAAGTTGAACACAACCTCTCACAACAGCACTAGATGGTACACTGATGCCAGTTGGTTTCAAGAACACTTATCTGGTGGGGAAAACACTTAGAAGGGGCCCACCCTCCAAAAAATAATTCCATTTTTAAAATTTGTTTGCTTTGCTTGTTTTATTTTTTTTTTTAATTATTTTGTTCTGATCCCTCCTTGTACTGTGAGAAGACAAGAGCCAGGAGCTCTAAAACAGCTCACCATATTCAACCAGTAAGGCTGAAGGGAGGAAAGGCTTGAGCTGAGTGAGAGTAAGGAGTGAAGCTTCTGCACATCTATTTGTTCAAGTGACTCTGAGCTATGATTTAAAGCTAATTATTATCTTTTCCTACATGAATAAATAGAACAACCAGTATTTGGATATCAATGGAAGTCAACTCTTAGTTTAAGAATTGATATAAAGGGGACAGTTATTTACATTATATTATATCTATAGACAACCACATTTATTATGAGTTAAGATACTCAGACTGTGTAAATCCTCTCTTTTGGGAACAAGGTTGAGGATGAGTGAACATTGACTGGATTAATTATTGTCTTATTAAACTAAAATAGGTTTTTTATTAAAGCATATTTTGCGCTGGCAAGTGCTAAACTATATTATCTGTAGTTTCTGTAGTTATTTAGAACATAAAAATAATGTTTTGCATGAACAATTTTACTGAAAGGAAACCAAGGACACACACAAACAAAAACTACAAGCATTTTCTCCCTAGCCCCACAAAAATGAATAAATCAAAAACATTTTATTTGATAGGCCAGTAGTGTAAATTGGTACCTACGATAGTTAAACTTGTTAACCTTTACATATATTTTGACAAACAACATGCTAATATAAAAACATAATAAGTAGAGATTGTAGACTGCAATGAATTACATGTAAATATAAAAATAAATGTCCCCTGAAATATTTAAGTACTTATTTTTGTCAGTGTTCAATTAATCTAAAAACACATAGCTGCAATGTGACAACTAGTGATTGCCTTTTGAGAGTTGATGAAATAACTTGAAGAGGAATAGCTCTGGGCCATATAATAATAAGAAAAAGATACAAATAAATGAGTATGTACCTTCAAGGAGTACATAGTTCAATGCTGACAACAAACAAGAAAGTAAACACCAAATTACTATGTAATATGTACTATTATAGTGATAATCCTAATAGAAAATGCATACATTATTCAAAAATAGGAAAAAAATGTGAAAAATTACACTAAGACCACAAAGGCATACTATATTATGTTCACTATATTAGCAACAATTCAGAAGTCTGACTATACCAATCACCGAGCATCCTGAGAATTGAGAGGATAATCCCCAAAGCAGGATACTTCATACATGCTAAAGGAGCAGGAATTTTAAAGTTTCCTGACAGGATGAGGTAACACCTTAGCTGAGTTTTGCTTTAAGCATCCTAGGAATGATACATATTATTAGGAAAAGCATAGTTATACAAAAGGGTTGAATGGGAATGTTCAGAAGTATTGAAAGTGGAAAAGACTGAAGAAAGAAAATCATAAAGACATAAGGATATGATCTCAGGTCACATTGGAGAAGGATTTTTGGATTCAGTGGGTAAAAGTACTTGTTTGCTACATGTCACTTAGGTGTATTGTGTACTGGTGTGGATCGGGCTCCTAGTGCACCCATTAGGAGAGGAATTATTTACTATGACAATGACATTATAATACATATACTGTGAGTTGGAAATATAATAAATGTATTCAATCTTTCCACACCATATTTTCAACTCAGTTTATGCTTTTTGTTAGCTATTCAATAAATCCAAGAGATCTGTACTATAGGTAAGAAATTTTGTCTATATTATTATGTTTAGAAAATTTAAAGTTAAACTTATATATTTGTTTTGTCATAATTTATATGATGAAAGGGAGCAATCAAACTGAACAAATTCATCTGAAAGGAGAAAAGCCCTCACTCATAAGCAGATCCTGAATAATTATAATAATATTGTAAAAAAGGAATTGACAATACTGGAAAACTACTAGGGGAGGGAGTTGGGGGTGCACTTCAACAATAAGGATACCTAATCTCAAACCAGGTGACATCGGGACAAACACGAGGCCCCAACTTTACCTGTACAATGACCATTTGTATATCTAACCCTGAATTGTACCCCATATTTTTAAAATAAAAAAATAAAAAATAAAAGCAAAGGGTGAAGCCTTGGAAAACTCACATGAGGATTTTTAATTTTTATTTGATTCACAGTTTAGAATTTTCATACTACTTTCTAATTCACATAAACTCTATTTTTTTCTTGTCTTTAACTATATGAAGGAAGGAAATGAGAAAAGAGAAGAAAATCAAACAACTAAGGCTATGAGTTGGTAGCTGTTAAAGCTGGGTGATATATATGTGCAAGTTTATTAGTCTATTTTGTTTATCATTATATATATTTGAAATTCACCATAATGACATGTTAAAAAACAAATAGGCAGACAAAACTGTGGCTCCTATAGAAAGCTATAGCTGAATTCCAGCACTTTCATCCCAGCTCATTCAAACTTTAGCTCTTTTATTTGTGCTTTCTAAGTCTCTAATGCATATGTATCATTAAAGTTTCACTTGCAGAAGGTAAGTGAGGAATCACCATAAAATTGCTTTGCTAGCTCTTATATGAAGAACCTTCTCATGTTGACATGGATAATTTTGGAGAATGTATCACAGTCCTGAGTCTGGTCCTCAGACTTGAAGTTTCGGAAATCTAGTTTTTTCCCTCTTTCTTTGTAAAAGTTATATGTCTCTCAGGAGAAAGTTGTATTACACAAGTCAGATATTCTATTCTTTCAGTGACTCTACATTCTTATTATTGTATCAAATTGTTATTCTTGTTATTCTTATTATTTTAAAACATTTATAAACTTCTTGATATGTGTCAAACACTTATAAGCCCCTTACAAATATTAGCCCATTTTGTCTTTATAACAATGACTTTACAGATGAGCAATAGCCGAAATAGGCATGTTAGATTACTTTTTCAAAGTCCTGTAGCTTGGAGTAGCAGAGCTAGAATTTGAATCCAGCCAGTATGAACCCACAGAATGGGAAAAAAATTTTGCCAACTGTATATCTGACAAAAGTCCAACATCTAGCATCTACAAGGAACTCAAACATGCCGAAAGGAAGAAAACAAACAGCCCCATTAAAAAGTGGGCAAAAGAAATGAACAGACACTTCTCAAAAGAAGATATATGAGCAGCCAACAGACACATTAAAAAATGCTCAGCCTCACTCATCATCAGAGAAATGCAAATCAAAACCACATTGAGATACCACCTAACCCCAGTAAGAATGACCATCGTTAATAAAACAAACAACAGATGCTGGCGAGGATGCAGAGAAAAAGGAACACTTCTGCACTGCTGGTGGGAATGCAAACTAGTGCAACCTCTTTTGGAAGACAGTGTGGCAATTTCTGAAAGAACTAGAAACTGACCTTCCATATGATCCAGTAATTCTCTTATTGGGAATATATCCGGAGGAACTCAAATCACTCTACAAAAAAGATACCTGCACACACGTTTGTTGCAGTTCTATTCACAATAGCAAAAACATGGAACAACCATGTTGCCCATCAAGGCCGGACTGAATAAACAAAATGTGGTAATATACATAATGGAATATTATGCAACCTTAAGGACAAACATGAACTTCACAGCAACTTGGATGGATTTAGAGTTGATCATACTCAGTGATCTATCACAGAAACAAAGAACAGAGTACCATATGTTCTCACTCATAAACGAAACTTGAACAATTATAATATTATAAGAAAGTGATTGGCAGTAGTGGGAAACTGTCAGGGGAGAAGGGGTGGGATTGGCAGTTGAGGGAAACTGCTGGGGAGGAAGGGGAATACCTCATCAACAAGGGTACCTGCATAATCAACAGTTGTATATCTAACCCTGAATTGTACCCCATATCTTTATAATAAAAAGGAAAAAATATAGTAATATTAACAAAATAAGAAGATAAATAAACGAAATGAATCCAGTCAGTCTGGGTTTGAATCTGTGCTCTTAACCATGATAAATTTGATAATCATCAAATAAAGTACTAAATAAGTCAACACAACTGTAAAAGAGTTGTAAAACTTTTGTTCAAGATACATAGAACAAAGATACTTAAAAGCAAATAGTGATAAGTTCTGTTACCTCTACTAAAGTAAGCCTCTCTGACATTTATTTTTCTGTTTCTCAAAAGCTGTCCAACTATTATTGTGTTCTCTGTGCTATTACAAGACACTCCCATATCTTCATTCTAAAAGTTTCTTAAAGAACACTTTTTTTAAGACAAATTTGCATTAGTCGGGTTTTGTCTTAGTTTAAATTTTATAGAAAATTTTAAGTTATTATGATTCCAGATTTCAAATAAAAATACTGAGGGTCAAATAAGTCAAATAATTCACTTTTATGGTACAAAAGAGTCCATAATTCACAACAAAGAGCTATGTACATATTATTGAAACAGTTCCAAATTAAATAGAATGTCAATGTCAAATAAGAGGCACAAAAGAAGTGCTTAAAGATACCACATTTTAGCAATTTTTAATCTTACACAAAATATAGTATTTTTCCTGCCATCAGTATTAAACAAATTTATTTTTTACTTAATTTTTTGTTTACATTGATGGCTTCAATTGAATTCCATTTTAATAAGTGAAATTTTGAAAGATTGTATTTTCCCCACTGTATTTTCTTTGCATCTTTATTTAAAAAAAAAAAAAAGGTTGGCTGTGAATGCATGGTTATTTCTGGGTTCTCTATTCTCTTCCAATGATTTTTGCACCTGTTTTTATGCCAATACCCTTCTGCTTTGGCTTCTATAGCTTTGTAGACAATGTTGAAGGCAAGTAATGTGATGCCTCCAGCTTTGTTCTTCTTGCTTAAAATTGCTTTGGCTATCCAGAAGCTTTTGTCTTTCCATATACATGTTAATATTCTTTTCTATTTGTATGAAAAATGCAATCTGTATTTTAGTGAGAATTGTGTCTAATCTGTATAATGCTTTGGGTAATATGGACATTTTAGCAATATTAATTTTTCTAACCCAACACAGAATATCTTTTTATTTATTCTCATCTAATTTAATTTCTTTCATTAGTGCTGAATTTTCATTGTTTTAGTCTTTTATTTTCTAGATTAAGTTCATTCCTAGGAATTTTATTATTTTTAAATTTTTTATATAATCAATATTTTTTATTATGATATTGTGGGGTACAGTTAAGAGTTAGGTATACAAATATGCTTTGTACAGGCACCCTTGTTGATAAGAGGTGTCTCCCCATCCCCAGACAGATATTTACTACCGTCAATCCAATCTCCCTTCCCCTACCCCCTATAGTTTCCCAACACTGTCAGTCATTTTCTTTTTCTTTTTTTTTTTTTTTTGAGTTGGAGTCTCACTCTGTTGCCCAGACTGGAGTGCAGTGGCCGCTCCCGGCCACCGCAGCCTCAACCTGCTGGGCTCCGGCGATCCTTCCGCCTCAGCCTTCTGAGTAGCCGGAATTTACAGGCATGTGCTACCACGCCCGGCTGATTTTTTGATTTATTGTAGAGATGAGGTCTCGCTGCCCAGGCGGGTCTCGAACCCGCGGGCTCAGGCAATCCACTCACCTCAGCCTCCCAAAGGCGTGGGATTACAGGCTGAGCCACCGAGCCCAGCTCCAGTCATTTTCTTATGGTAATACGTTGGATGACCAAGATCCATTATATGAGTGAGAACATGTGATACTCAGATCTTTGTTTCTGTGAGAGGTCACTCAGTATTACTGACTCTAGTTCCATCCAAATTGCTGTGAAATTCACGACTTTGTTCTTTTTTATGGCTGCATAGTATTCCATTGTGTATATGTACCACATTTTAAAAATCCAGTCCTCTTTTAATGGACAGCATGTTTGCTTCCAGGTTCTTGCTATTGTGAATAATGCTGTGACAAACATACGTGTACAGGTATCTTTTTATAGAGTGATTTGAGTTCTTCAGGGTATATTCCCAGTAGGGGGATTGCGGAGTCATATGGGAGTTTGATATTTAGAGCTTTTAGGAATCACCACACTACTTTCCACAGAGTTTGCACTAGTTTACACTCCCACCAGTAGTGTAGAAGAGTTCCCTTTTCACCACATCCTCTCCCGGAATGGTTATTTTTTGAGTTATTGATAATTGCCATTCTGACTGGGGTTAGGTGGTATTTCAGTGTGGTTTTGATTTGCATCTCCCTGATGATTAGTGAGGTTGAAAATTTCTTCATGTGTCTGTTTGCTACTCGTATATCTTCCTTTGAGAAGTGTCTGTTCATATCTTTTGCCTATTTTATAATGGGGTTGTTTGCTTTTTTCTTTTCAGCACATTTGAGTTCCTTGTAGATCCAGGATGTTAAACCTTTGTCAGACCTGGAATTGGCAAATACTTTTTCCCAGTCTGTAGGCAGTCTCCCTGCCCTCTTGATGCTTTCTTTGGCTTTGCAGAAGCTTGTCAGTTTAATGAGGTCTCACTTGTCTATCTTATCTCTTATGGCCTGTGGATTCTGGGTTTTGTTCAGAAATTAGATGCCAGTTCCAATATCCATGAGGGTATGTCTTCATTTTCTAAGGTACTTATGGTTTGAGGTTTTACATTTAGGTCTCTGATTCATTTGGAGTTAATTTTTGTATATGGGGATAGATAGGGATCCTGTTTCAATCTTCTGCATGTGGTCAGCCAGTTTTCCCAGCACTATTTACTGAATAGGTTCTCCTCTCCCCAGTGGTAGGTGGTGGAGGCTTTGACAAAGATGGGTTGGTTGAGAAATTGAGGTTTTGCTTCTGGAATCTCAATTCTATTCCATTGGTCTATATGCCTGTTCCTATACCAAAACCAAGTTGTTTTGCTGATTGTAGCTTTATAGTAAAGTTTGAAGTCTGGTAATGTGATACTGCCTGCTTTTTTTTTTTGCTGAGGATTGTTCTGGCTATTCTTGGTCGTTTGTGTTTCCATATGAATTCCTGTGTTGTTTTTTCTAGGTATGAAAAGAATGTTGCTGGTAATTTGATGGGTATTGCATTAAATCTGTAGATTGCCTTAGGTAGGATGGACATCTTCACAATGTTGATTCTTCCAATTCATGAGCATGGGATATTTGTCCACTTGTTTGTGTCATCTTTGATTTCTTTGAGCAGTGTTTTGTAGTTTTCATTGTAAAGGTCTTCACGCCTCTGGTTAGGAAGATGCCAAGGTATTTCATTTTTTTTTTTTTGTCACTATTGTGAATGGAATTGTGGTTTTTATTTGGGTTTCTGTTTGTTTATTATTGGTGTAAAGAAATATGATTGTCTTTTGCACATTTATTTTATATTCTGAGACTTTGCCAAAGGCCTTTATCAGTGTAAGGAAGTTTTTGACAGATTCACTTGGGATTTCAATGTACACAATCATATCATCTGTAAAGAGAGATAACTTGACTTCCTCTTTTCCTATTTGGATGCACCTGACTGCCTTCTCTTCTCTGATTGCTCTACCCAGGACTTCCAAGTCTATATGGAACAGGAGGGGTGAGAGTGGGCATCCTTGTCTTGTTCCAGTTTTAAGGGGAAATGGCTCCAATTTTTGTCCATTTAGGAGTATGCTGGCTGTGGGTTTCTCGTAGGTGGCTTTTACTATTTTGAGGTATGTTCCCTGTGTGCCTAGATATTCAAGGGTTTTTATCAAGAAGGGGTGCTGGATTTTATCAAGAACTTTTTCTGCATCTAATGATATAATCATGTGGTTTTGGGTTTTTGACATCTGTTGATGTATTTAATTACATTTATGGTTTTACGAATGTTGAACCAGTTTTGCATCCTAGAGATGAAGCTTACTTGGTCATGATGGATGATTTCTGAGATGTGTTGTTGAATCCAGTTTGCTAGGATCTTGTTGAGAATTGTAGCATCTATGTTCATCAACAATATTGGCCTGTAGTACTCTTTCTTTGTTGGGTCTTTACCTGGCTTGGGTATCAATGTGATATTAGCTTCGTAAAATGATTTTGGGAGAGTTCCATTTTTCTCAATTGCCTGAATTGCCTATAGTAGAATTGGTATCAGCTCCTCTTTAAACATCTTGTAGAATTCTGCTGGAAAGTCATCTGGTCCAGGCCTTTTTTTTTTTGTAGGTAATTTTCTTATTATGTAGTCAATTTCTTTGATTGTTATTGGTCTATTTAGGTCTCAATTTCTTCTTGTTTCAACCTAGGCAGGTTGTGTGATGAGAGAAAGTCTTCCATTTCCTTAAGGATTTCAAGTTTGTTTCCATACAAATGTACATAGTAGTCTCTAATGATCTTTTGTATTTCTTCAGGGTCAGATGTGACTTCATTTTTTGTGTTTCTGATTGTGCTTATTTGGATTTTTTCTCTCTTTTTCTTGGCCAGTCTAGCTAGGGGACCATCAATCCTGTTTATCCTTTTGAAGAGCCAGCTTTTTGTTTCATTGATTTTTTTGTATTATCTTTTTGTCTTCTATGTCCTGGATTTGGGCTTTTATTTGGTGATTTGGATTCTTCTACTGAAATTAGGGTGTTTTTGTTGTCTTGTTTTTCCAGCTTCCTTAGATGGCTTGTTGGGCTGTTAATTTGTGATCCTTCCATTTTCTTCATGTGCATTTGTAGGGATATAAATTCCCCTCTTACTACAGCTTTCATGGCATCCCAGAGATTTTGGTAAGATATTTCTTCATTTTCATTTGTTTCCAGGTATCTTTTGATCTCTGTTTTGATTTCATCATTGACCCTGGAGTTGTTTAGCATCATGCCGTTTAGTGTCCATGTCTTTGTGGGTTTTGGGGGGACCTTGTTGGTGTTATTTTTATTCCACTGTGGTCTGAGAAGGTGCATGGTAAAATTTTGGTCCTTTTAAATTTGCTTATGCTTGATTTATGGCCAAGTATGTGGTCGATCTTAGAATACATTCCATGCAGTGATGAGTAGAATGTGTATTCTGTGGCCTATGGATGGAGTGTTCTGTAGGTATCAATTAAGTCCATTTGGTCAAGAATCACATTGAGGTTCTGGATCTCTTTGCTGATTTCTTGTCCTGATGATCTCTCTAGGACTGTGAGTGGGGTATTAAAGTCTCCAGTTTTGATGGTGTTAGAGTCAATATCTTTCTTTAGTTTTCTTAGAAGCTTCTTTATGAAAGTTGGTGCCCCTATGTTGGGTGCATATATGTTTAGGATAGATATTTCTTGTTGATGAAGTGAACCTTTTATCATTGTGTAGTGGCCCTCTGTATCTTTTTTAATTTTTGATAGCTTAAATTGTATTTTGTCTGAAATTAGGATCGCGACTCCTCCTTTCTTTTGTGTTCCATTCACCTGAAAATTTGTTTCCCATCCTCTTACTTTGAGTCTGTACATGTCCTTTCCAGTGAGATGGGTCTCTTGAAGGCAGTATATTGTTGACTGGTGATATTTTATCCATTTTGCCATTCTGTGTCTTTTCAGTGGTGCATTTAGTCCTTTCACATTCAGGCTATTATTGAAATGTGAGTTCATCCCTATCATAGAGTTCTTATAGAGTTGTTGTTCTTCCACTTGGTTTTTTTGTCTTTCTTTTGGTTTTGGGGTTGGCTCATGTATATTTTATTCTTTTTTCTGTACTCTTGTGAAGAGCATTGTTCTTTTTTCTTTTCTTCTGTGTTTAGTACTTTCTTAAGTGTTTCATGTAGAGGTGGTCTGGTGGCAGCATAAGTTCTTAGAGATTGGATATCTGGGAAAGATTTAATTCTCCCTCACTGATGAAGCTTAACTTGACTGGGTAGGTTATTCTTCATTGAAATTCTTTATGTTTTAGGACTTTGAAGATAGGGCTCCAAGCTCTCCTAGCCTGCAGGGTTTCTGTAGATAAATCTGCTGCTATTCTAATTGGTCTTCTGGTTTTTTTTGAGCTTGTTTTCTGTGTTTTTAACAGTTTGGTTAGTTCTATATTTTGGTCCTCAAGCTCTGAGATTCTTTCTTCTGCTTGGGTAATTCTGCTTTCCATGCTTATCCGTTTGTTATTTATTTTAAACACAGTATTTTTTATTACTGTTATCTCAGTTACCAGCTCCTTCCTAGTTTTTTCTTGTGTCTCCTCAATTCTTTTTAATCTCTCCATTAATGTCTTGATATCTAGGTTTATAGTTTGAGACCAGTCATTCTGGGGGCTCTTCATTGTTTGCATTCCAAAGTCAGTTTTCTCAGTGTCCGCCCTCCCAGGGGTCTGGGACAGACCCATATTCTTCTTTTGGTTTTTCTTCATTTGTGTAGATTTTTCTCTCTGTCCCTCTCTCCCTCCCCTTCTTTAATTCTGTTTTTTCTGGGAAGGTGGTGTTGTTTTTGTTTTGCTTGTGCAATCTCCTGTTCTTCTTTATGAGGGTCCTCTGGCTTTGTTCACTTTTGAGGTTGGAGTGTGGGCTGCAGGTATACTTTTTGCAGTTTTGAGGTTTAATTGAGGGGGATTCTGTGATTCCGAATCTATATGCTGATTCCAGCATCCACCACCCGGTGTGTGAGCCCACTGGAAACTATTTCCCACTACCTTACAATCTGTCTGTGCAACGGTATATAGGTTTTGTCCCTGGAACAAAAGGTGGTACAAAAGAGGAAAATAATGGAGGAAGGGGTGTCAATACGAAGTTAGAAAGAGAGAGGAGTGAGAAGGAAAACAGACATACATACCAACTAACAGGTGAAAAAGAGACACAAGGCCAGAGAGAAGTGAAAAAAACATGCAAGCAAAATTCCCTGAAGCATACTGGCAGCTACACAAAGACAGACCAATAAAATCATGCCTCTTGATGCATTTTGCCTAACACAAACAGATAGCGTAAGTCAAAAAGCAAGCAAAAGTGAGCAAAATAAATAGTCAAAATGATAAAATCAAAAGTCAAAATAAGAAATCAGACTAGCTCTGGAATCTTTCCTCAGTGTCTAAAGTCTCTTCAGCTCTGATCTCAAGTCTCTCCCCTTTGTTTTCATTGCAGACAACTAAATTTACTCACAGCTTGAGTTTTCTTTTAGCCTGCTGCCTGGGAGGTCTGCGATGCTTAGTTGCCTTAGTCTGACTCAGCATAGGGGAGGGGCTTTGTCTCCTGTTTAGCAACATTACCTTAGGAACCGAGGTGGATGCTGCTCATAGGTGGGCTGGGCAATGCAAATCTCTGCCTGGAGAATGGTCAAGGTGGCAGTTTCTCCTTTGCAGATACTTTCTCTCTGCTCATCTGGGTCCCTGGGCGGTCCACCATGATGGACTGTGGTGGTGTGGGAGGCACCGAGGATCAGCTATACAGCTGGGCACTGGATCCGGGATGCCACCAGCGGGCTGGGCTGGAGGAGGAGGTCAGGAGTTCCTTCCTCTGGAGCTGAGAGCCTCCGATCAGCACCTCCTTAAGATATGCTGTTCCCTTACACAAGCATGGGGTCACGCACTGAGTGCCTTAGCCAGGGTGGGCCCAGAGCTCCAGAGCTCCAAAGCTCCAAAGGGCAGGCGGTGAGCAGCGAGAGTGGCCCTGGGCCCCTCACAGGGTACTTCAGCCAGAAATGGGACCAGTATCTCTGAGGGGCGGGTGCACAGAGCCTCCCTGGGTGACTGGTGGCTTGGTGCTGGGTGCTGGGCGAGATGATGTAGCCAGGGAGGGAGCCGAGACACAGGTGGGAGTCACATATAGTCGGAATTTTATTATTTTTGAAGTTACTGTAAGTGAAGTTATTTTCTTGCTTTTTTAAAATTTAGTTTGCTATTGGTGTATAGAAATGGTCCTGATTTTTATATTTTGATTTTGTGACCTGTAGCTTTGCTAAATTCATTTATTAATTCTTTTTTTATTTTAAGATGTGGGGTACAAGTCAGGATTAGGTACATAAGTGGTCTGCATACCGCTGAAGTTTGGGCCTCACATTGATCCTTACTTTGCCTAGTTTGGGATCAGTTACCCTTATCAATGTTATGTGTTCCCCAGCTCCTTCCCCTGGCAGTTTCTGCTACTGTCAATCTCTTCCTTGTAGTATTATAATAAATGCTCAGGGTTCACTTATGAGTGAGAATATGTGGTACTCAGTTTTTTGTTCCTGTGGTAGATCACTGAGTATGATAGACTCTAATTAGCCATTCAAGTTGCCACAAAGTCCATAATTTTGTCCTTCTTTATGGGCTGCATAATTTTTCATCATGTTTATGCACCACATTTTTTTCAATACAATCCACTTTTGATAGACAGCATGGTTGGTTCCATGTTTTTGCTATTGTGAATAGTGGTAAAATAGACATGTATGCACAGGTATCTTTTTTGCAGAATGATTTGAGTTCCTCTGCGCATATTCCCAGAAGAGAGACTGCTGGGTCATATGGAAGATAAATTTCTAGATATTTTAGAAATTGCCACACTGTTTTCCACAGATGTTTTACTAGTTTACACACCCACTAGCAGAGTAGAAGTGCTCCCTTTTCTCCGCATCCTTGCCAGCATCTGTTGTTTTTTTGAGCTATTGATGATGACCATCCTGATTGAAGTTAGGTGGTATCTCAGTGTGGTTTTGATTTGCATTTTTTGATGATTAGTGAAGCTGAGGATTATTTCACGTGTCTGTTGGCTATTCTTATATTTCTTTTTATTATCTTATGTTTTATTTTAAAGATGTGAGGTACAAGTCAGAATTGGGTACATAAGTGGTTTACATACAGGTGAAGTTTGGGTCTCTCATTGGACCTCATTTGGCCCAGATTAGGATCAGGCACCCTTACTGATGTTATGTGCCACCCTGCCCCCATGGCAGTGTCTCACTATTGCCAATCACTTTCTTGTAACATTATGCTAGATGTTCAGGGTCCACTTATGAATGAGAGTATGTGGTACTTGCAGGTGTCTTTTTTGTGGAATGATTTGAGTTCCTCCAGGTATATTCCCAGAATGGGGATTGCTGGGTTGTATGGAAAGTCAATTTCTAGTTCTTTTAGAAAACATCATACTGTTTTCCATAGAGGTTGAACTAGTTTTCACCACAATAGGAAATGAGAAAGTTAAGCTATCCCTCTTTGAGGACAATGTAATTCTATATCTGGAAGACCCAAGGGAATCTGTCAAAAACCTCCGTGCACCAATAAAGGATGTGGCAAAGTCTCAGGGGCAAAATTTATGTGCAAAAGACAGTCACATTTTTATATACCAACAACAAATAGGCAGAGAACCCAATAAAAAGCATATTCCCTAAAGTGAAAAAAGTATATTCCCATTCAAAATACACACACACAGACACACAAACACACACACACACATACACACGAAATACCTTGGCATCTTCCTAGCCAGAGAAATGATAGATGTCCACAACGAAAACTACAAAACACTGCTCAAAGAAATCAAAGAAGACACAAACAAATGGATAAATATTCCAAGCTCATGAATTGGAAGAACCAACATTGTTAAGATGTCTATCCTATGCAGGGCCATCTACAGATTCCATGCAAAACCCATTAAATTACTGCCTTCTCCGACCTGTAAATGATAATACAGTAATTCATATGGAAGCAAAAATGACCACGAATAGCTAAAACAATCTTCACCAAAAGAAACAAAGCAGGAGGTATCACACTCCCAGACTTTAAATTTTGTTATAAGTCTACAATAATCAAAACTGCCTGGTATTGGTAAAAGAACAGGCATATAGACTAACAGAACAGGATAGAGATCCTGGAACAAATACCTCAACTTCTCAACCAACTCACCTTCAACAAAGTCTCCACCGACAACCACTTAGAAGAGGAGAAACTTTTCAGCAAATGGTGCTGGCAAAACTGACTGACCACATGCTAAAGAATGAAATAGGATCCCTACCTATCACCATACATACAAATCAACTCTAAATGGATCAAAGACCTAAACATAAAACCTCAAAGTATAAGAATCTTAGGAAATGCAAGAGACACACTACAGAAATTGGAATAGGCAAACAATTTCTGATCAAAAGCCCATGTCACATGAGATAAGATAGACAAGTAGGACCTCACCAAACTGAAAAGTTTCTGCAAACATAAGAAAATATTAAGAGAGTGAGGAGACATCCCACAGAATGAAAAAATATATATATCTGTCAGCTGTATATTTGACAATGGTCTAACATCCAGGATCTACAAGGAACTCAAATGTGCCAAAAGAAAAAAAAAAAAAAAAACAGCCTCCTTAAAAAGTGGGCAAAAGACATGAATAGATACTTCTCAAAAGACATACGAACAACCAACATACATAAACAAAAAAACTGCTCAGCCTCACTAATCGTCAGAGAAATGCAAATCAAAACCACATGCAGATACCATCTAACTCCAGTAAGAATGCCCATCATTAATAAAACAAAAGCCAACAGATGGTGGCAAGGATGTGGAGAATAAGGAATGTATGTCTTCTTTTGAGAAGTGTCTATTCATGTCTTTTGCCCACTTTTTAATGGGGCTGTTTGTAAGTTCTAACAGTTGTTGCTGTTGTTTTTGGTGATGTCTTTAGGATTTTTTAATATGTAGAATCATGCCATTTGCAAAGAGAGACAATTTGATTTCCTCCTTTCCACTTTGAATGTCCTTTATTTCTTTATCTTGTCTAATTGCTGTGGCTAGAATTCCCACTACTATGTTGAATAAAAGTGGAAAAGTGGGCATTCTTGTCCTGTTCTAGATCTCAGAGGAAAAGCTTTCAACTTTTTCCTGTTCAGTATGATGTGAGATGTTGTTTGTCAAATATGGCTTTATTGTGTTGAGGTGCTTATTCTCTGCCTGTTTTGTTGAGAGTTTTTATCATAAAGATATGCTGAATTTTATCAAAGTTCTTTTTCAGTATCCATTAAAATGATTATATGGTATTTGGCTTTGATTCTGCTAATGTATTAAAGGGTGTTGGAAAAACTGGATATCAACCAGCAGTAGAATAAAACCATACACTTATCTCTCATCATATTGACAAAATCAACTCTAAATGGAGTAAAGGTTTAAGAGACCCAAAACCATCCAACTACCAAAAGAAAACATTGGAGACAGTGTGTTATAAATAATATTGTTAAAATGACCATATTGCCCAAAGCAATCTACAGATTCAATACAATCTCAATCAAAATATCATCATTTTGCACAGAACTAGAAAAAAAACTATTTTAAAGTTATTTTCAAAAGCCCAAGTAGCCAAAACAATCCTAAGTAAAATGAACAAATGCAGAGGCATCACATTGCCTGACTTCAAATTACACCACGAGGCTATAGTAACTCAAACAGTGTAGTGCTGGTACTATAGACAATTAGATCAATGAAACAGAATACAGAATACAGAAATAAAGCTTCCTACATACAATCAACTAACCTTTGACAATAATAAACAATGAACAGATCGTATGTAGTAAATACCCCATTCAATAAACAGTGCTGGGAAAACTGGTTAGCTATATGCAGGAAAATAAAACTGAACCCCTACTGTTCATCATATATAATAAATTAACTCAAGATGACTTAAACATAAGACCTGAAACTATAAAAATCCTATTAGCTTTTGGTGAGATGGTAAACTATTTCAATATCTATGAAAAGCAGTATATGAAGATTTCTTTAAAAAAAAATTGAATTACCATTTGGCCCAGCAATCTTACTGCTAGGCATGTACCCAAAGGAAAAGAAATCACTATTTTAAATAGAAACTTGTATTCTGATTGTCGTTGTAGCTCTTCACAATAACAAAATCATGCAATAATCCTGTGTTCAACAATGATTGAATAAATAAAGAAAATATAGTGTGCATACACCATGAATGACTACACAGTCATAAAGAGAACAAAATTGCATTTTTTGCAGCAACATACTTAGCACTGAAGAACATCATCTCAAGTGAACTAACTCAGAACCGAAAACCAAATACCACACGTCTGCACTTATATGCAAGAACTAAATGTTCGCAAAGATAAAAATAATAGACACTGGGGACACTAAAAAGGGGAGAGGTGGAAATGGGGTTAGGGTTCAAAAATTACCTATTGGGTATAATGCTCACCTTCTGACGTACAATTTCCACTGCTACACAATATATCCATGTAACAAACATGCACTTGCTCTTCTGAATGTAAAATAAAAATAGATATTCTTAACAATTGAACTGAGAAAATAATTTTTGAAGAAGACTCAAAAGCACAGATACAAAAGCAAAAATAGACAAATTGGATTACAACAAACTAAAACACTTATTCACAGAGAAGGAATCAATCAATAAGGTGAATAGACAAATTACAAAATGGGAAAAAAGTATTTGCAAAGTCTACGTCTGACAAGGAGTTAATGTCCAGAATATATAAAAAAAACCTCAACTCCATAACAAAAATATAATCATAATTCAACTAAAAATGCGTGAATGAAAAATAAATAGACCTTTCTCAAAAGAAAACATACAAATATTCACCAGGTATATAAAAAATGCTCAACATCACCAGTTATTAGAGAAATGCAAATAAAATCAAAATAAGATATTACCTCACCCTCATTAGAATGGTTCTTTAAAAAACTACTGGTGAGGATGTGGAAAAAGTGGACTCATACACTGTTGACAGGAATGCAAATTAGCACAACCATTGTGGGAGCCATATAGAGTTTTCTCAGAAAACTACAACTAGAGCTACCAAATAATCCAGCAGTCTCATTACCGAGTATCAGTGTAAAGTTAAATAAATCAGTGTGTCCAAGAGTCACTTACAGACCCATGTTTATGGAGGCTCAATTCACAAAAGCCAAGAAATGGAATAAAACTAAATGTCCACTTAATGATGAATGGATAATGCAAATTGGGGTCATATATATATTTTACCCATAAGACAGATCAAAATCTTGTCATTTGCAGTAGCTGACGGAACAAACCAAGGAAGAAAGCCCCATCAGGTGACGACCCCAAGCAGTGTGAGATGGAGGACGCACTCCACAACCCACAGAAGACCATTAGAACACACATAAAGGAGGGAGGAGAGAGAGCCGACAGCCAGCTTTGATCCAAGAAGTCCCCACCTCATCCCACTCAGCTTACATTAGAAATAGAGTGCAGCCTCGGGAGTGGGAAATGGTGAATGTGGGACATTAAGACTCAGAACTTGCTACAGCCACCGACTTGGGAAGACGCCCCCAGCCTAATAAAACTCCAGTCCCACATGGGAAGTGGTCTGGGTGTGACACAGCTGCGTGCTGCTAAAGACCACATGGAGCTGGGAATCCATCTGAGTGCTTACACCTTGGAATTGGAATGCATAACAGCCAGTTCCAGTCCATGAGAAAAACGCTGCAAAAAGAAACTTGGAGTTCTGAGTGCTGACAACCACAGACAAATGAAAGGGGTTCAGAGCCAGCAGAGGAGGTGGGCAACTGCTGTCCTTGCAACCTTTCTCTCCCTGTGTAAGCTCTTTTGTACAACAGAAAAGGCTCAGCCCTCCCTGTAGCATGAACACAGCAGACAGGGGTTCTGTTTCCTACTGGGATAGCCAATTGTGCTTGCAAGTGGAAAGGGGGGCGAAGAGGGACCCAGTCTGACCTAGCCCTCCCCAACCAGCTTTACTTCCTTATCCCCCTCAAAATCCCAGGGACTGAGGATCCTTGAGAGTTCCCATGATTCCAACCATCCCTTAAGTCATCTGCACAATTGCCTGGGGAAAGAGAACCTAAGCAGTAAAGCCCACAGCCACCATTACAACTGGCTGTTTGATCCAAGCACCACCTCTTGACTGCTGGTCAACTGGCAGAGCCTGTTACCACATGAGACAATAATATAGCCCCTGAGAAGGAGATAAGAACAAAGCCCACACCAAAGTATATCTCACAGACTAGTGGATAGACTGAGGCATCAGAGAGTTTTACCAGAGGGTCCTCCAGAGATATCAATAACCAACTTCCCCAGTATCCAACCTTGTGCCTTCACATGGCAGGACTCCCTTCAAGCACTCTCTAGCACCAGTTAAAAAATGTTGGCAGACTCCAAAGGTCGCTAGACCTAGAATAGCAACAGAATGCACAGTGGTCAGGCCCTCACAGACTACCACCACCAGGGGAAGGAGTGAAACACAATGGGGGAGCACCCCTTGTGACTGAAAGAAAATAAATAAAACCGAAAATAAATTCCACAAAAGGTCACCCAAGCAGTAGCAACTGTGTCTCACTAAAAAGCAACAAAACAATACATTAAAAAGAGAAGTGTCTGTCCTCACAATTGAGGCAAGAACCAGCAAAAAAACTGGACCCCTACTTCTCATCATATATAAAAATTAACTCAAGGTGGCTTAAAGACGTAAATGTGAGACCTGAAACTATAAAAATCACACAGATTTTTGGTGAAAGTGTAAGGTAGCTCGATATCTATGAAAAGCAGTAGAGATATTTCTCAAAAAACTAAAAATTGAATTAACGTTTGATCAAACAATCTCACTACTAGGGATCCAGCCAAAGTAAAATAAATCACTATTTTAAAAAGATACTTGTACTCATGTTAGTTGCAGTACTGTTTACAGAGCACAATTATGGAATCAAACTAGGTGCCCAAACAATGATTGCCTAGATAAAGAAAATGTAGTATATACACCATGAATTATTACACAGCCATTAAAAAGAAAAAAAAAATGCTGCCTTACTGCAACATACACTGAGCGAGAGCATCATCCCAAGTAAACTAACTTAGAAACTGAAAACAAAACACCACCCATTTGCACCAATATGCTAGAGCCTTAATGAAGTGTCACCCCCCAAATGCTCTCCCAGATCCCTAGCAATGGAACACATCTAGAATGACTTGTCCTTGATAACAGACATAGAATTCAGGCTTTGGATGTCAAAAACAGTGAAGAAAAGCTATGAGAAAATAGAAGTACAGATCACTCAGGCAACAAAAAATAGTGCATGAAATAAAAACTGAGCTGGTCAATATAAGAAAGTTCCAGTCTGAATTCCTGTAAAAGAATTTATTTTTCTGGAATTTTAAAGCACAATGACCAGCTGGAGCAGCAGAATGACCAGAGAGATAAAATAATCTCAAAGCTTGCAGATAAAACTATTGAACTAGTTAGTCCAGTGAGACAAAAACAAAGAGAAAAGACGAAAGAAGTATGAGCAAAACATAAAGAGGTTTAGATTTATGTAAAGAGATCAAATCTATGACTGACTGTCATCATGAAATAAAACTGAGAACAACCTGGAACGAATCTTCCAAGAGGTCATCCAAGAAAATTTTCTCTATCTTGCTAGAGAGCTGATCATGAAGGTGCAAGAAATCCAGAGAATTCCTGCAAGTTATGGCATGAGAAGATTATCCTCAAGACAAATAATCTATTTCCACAAAGTAAGCATGAAAGAAAAAATTCTAAAGGCAGCTAGAGAGAAGGGACACAGTACCTGCCAGTGAAGACCCATCAGAATTGCAACAGACTTCTCAGCAGAAACCCTACAAGCCAAAAGAGACTAGATTTCCTACCCTGTCAAACGAAGTTACATCAATAAAGAAGAATTAAAATTCTTCTCATTCAATCCCTAAGAGAATATGCTACCTCCAGACCAGTCCTTCAAGAGATGCTTAGGAAAGCTATAAGCACAGAAATGAAATAATGGTTTCACCTATCAGAAAAGTATAGGAACGCACAGAGTTAACGGAGTATACAAATCAACCACAAAACCTAATAAGCAAAGCAGTCTCTTAATAGCAATGTGACAGAAATAAGACTTCACATATTAATAATTAACTTAAATGTGAAAGGATTGAATATGCTACTCAATAGGCATAGAGTAACAAATTAAACTAAAAAAATGACCCAATCTTCTGCTGCCTTCAAGAAACCTATCTCACTGTAAAGGACACTCACAGGCACAGGGTCAAGGGCTGGAGAAAGATCTTCCAAGCAAGTGGAAAACAAAAAAAAAGTAGAAGTAGCTATTCTTATTTCAGAATGTAAACCAGTAAAAGTTAAAAAAAAAAAGACACTGAAGAACACTACATAATGATTAAAGGCTCAAGCCACCGACAAGAAATATTCATCTTGAATATATATGCACCCACCATAGTAGTACTCATATTTACAAAACAATTGCTACTTAAACTAAGAGATAGACATAGACATATAGACATCTATAGAATTATAGCTGGACACTTTAATACCCTCCTAGTAACCTTAAGACAGATCATCAAAGCAAAAAACTATCAAGGAAACATAGACCCTTAACTTAACACTTGATCAATTAGACCTCATATACATCTACAGAACACTTCACTCAACAACCACAGAATATACCTTCTTCTCAAGGACACATGGGACATATTCCAAGGTTGACCACATTTTCAGGTACAAATCAGTCATGAATACATTGTAAAAGGCTCTCAGACCATAGTGGAATAAAAATAATCACCAGCAAGAGGTACAAGGAGAAGCTGATACCAAATCTATTGAAAATATTCCAAGGAACTGAGAAGGAAGGAATTCTTGCATGCTCATTCTATGAAACCAATATCATCCTGACATGCAACATTGGCTAAGAATCAGCAAGGAAATAAAACTACTGGCCAATTTCTCTTATGAACATAGATGCAAAAATTGTCAACAACATTCTAGCAAATTGCATCCAACAGCACTTTTCGAGGATTATCTGTCACAACCTGATGGGCTTAATTCCTGGGATACAAGAATTTGTTCACCATACATAAATCAATAAATGCAATCCATCACATGAACAAGTGTAAAACCAAGAACCATATGATTATGTCTTCACACACAGAAAAAATTTCATAAAATCCAATATCCCTCATTCATAAAAGCCCTTGAGCAACTATATATCAAAGGAACATTTTTCAAAATAGTAAGAGCCACCTATGACAAACCTGCAGCCAACATCATACCTGATGGGCAGAAGCTGGAAGAATTCCCCATGGGACCTGAAATAACATAAGGATATCTACTCTTACCCCTTCTACTCAAGAGAGCACAATAAGCCCTAACCAGAGCAATCAGGCAGGATAAAAAAAATTAAGGGGTATCCAAATAGGAAAAGAGGAAACTATGTTATCCCTCTTTGTAGATAATATAATTCCATACCTAGAAAACCCTAGTAACTGTCAAAAACCTCTTTGCACTTAGATAAAGACTTGGTATATAAAATCAATATGCAAAAAACGGTTGCATTTTTATACACCAACAACAAGCAGGCTGAGAACCAAATAAAACAATAACCCCATTTACATGAGCCACAAAAAATAACCAAATTCCTTGGCATCCACCTAACCAAAGACTTTTATCATGACAACGACAAGACACTGCTCAAAGAAATCAAAGATGATACAAACAAATGCAAAAACATACCATTTTCAGAGACTAGAAAAATCGATATCATTAAGATGCCCATTCTTACTAAGGCAATCTACAGATTCAATACAACTATTGTCAAATTGCAAGCATTATTTTGCAAAGACCTAGAAAAGACAATATAGAAATTCGCATGAAAGCAAAAAATAACCCAAATAGCTAAAGCGGTCCTCAGCATAAGAAACGAAGTTGGGAGTATTATCACACTTCCAAACTTGAAACTATATTGCAAGGCTACAGTAACCAAGACAGATGGTATTGGAAGAGGATAGACCCATAGACCAATGGAACAGAAGAGGGAATTTGGAAATCGAACCACAGACCTTCGGCCAACTCTTCTCCAACAAACCTGTCAAAAACAAACATTGGAGAAAAGAAACTACATTTAGCAAATGGTCCTGGGAAAACTGGCTGACCATATGCAGAAAAATGAAACTGGACCCCTGCATATCACTATATACAAAAATTGACTCAAAATGGATTAAGGAATTATATGTAAAACTTCAAACTATAAGAATCTTAGAAAAAAATTAGAGAATACTCTCCTGGGCATCAGGGTAGGCAATTAATTTGTGGTCAAGTCCTCATAAGCAAATGCAAGAGAAAGCTGAGGTTGAAAGGTTGGACCTCATCACACTAAAAAAGTTTTTGCATGGCAAAAGAAACCATAATGAGAGTAAATAGACAACCCAAAGAATGGGAAACCATACTTGCAAGCTATGAATCTGCCAAAGGCCTAACATCCAGGATCTACAAGGAACTCAAATGAATTGATAGGAAAGTAAAAATAAAAAACAAGCCCATTAAGAAGTGGGTAAAGGACATGAACAAACACTTCTCATATGAAAACACTTAAGCAGCCAACAAACATATATTTAAAAAGATCAACCTCATTAATCACCAGAGAAATGCAAATCAAAACATTTTACAACGCGATATCACCTAACCAATGTTAGAATGGTTATCATTAAAAAGTCAAAAGAAAAAAAAAACAACAACACAGGTTTTGGAATGGCTATAGAGAAGAAAGAACACTTCTAAATTGTTGGTGGAAATGTTAGGTAGTTCGATCTTGTGAAAAACAGTGATATGTTTTCTCAAAGAACTAAAAATTGAGCTTTCATACAATTCAGCAATCCCACTTCTGGGAGTATATCCAGAGAAAAAATAAATTGCTCTACCAGAAACATACCTGCACACATATGTTCACTGGAGCACTATTCACAATAGCAAAAATATGAAACCAATATCTATCTATATATAGATGGATCTTTTAAAATAACTATCTGTGGATAGATAGATATATCTATAATATTTTATTTATCTAGTCCACCTTTGCAGCCACATGGATGCAGCTTGAGACCATCACACTAAGTGAAGTATTACAGAAACAAAAAACTGAATAATTCATATTCTCACTCATAAATGGGCCCTGATCAGTGGTCACATGAGCACAAACGGTGGGAACAACGGATGTTGGACACTTCTAAGGGGTGGGGGGGATAAAGAGCACACAATACACAGGGTACCAGATCCTCTGTCAGGAGAGAGGGAGCTGCCAGAACCCCATATCTCTCTAGCATGCAATTTACTTATCTGGTAAAGTAGGAAATCCTCACATGTATTCCACAATTCAAATAAAATAAAATAATAAATCAAAAAAAATAATGTTATAGAAATAGAATGTTGAACCATGGTTGTCAAATGATGGGAGTCGGAGGAGGAAGAGAGAAACTGGGAGATGTTGGCCAATTGATACAAAGCTACAGTTAGACACAAAAAAGTATTTTTTAGTACTCTATTACAGAGTAGGAAGACTGCAGCAAATAACATCGCATTATATAGTCTAAGATACATAGAAAAATGATTTAGAATGTTGTCACCACATTCTAAAGTGAGCATTATACTATGAATACATGCATTGAAATATCATATTGAACCCATAGATATGTACGATTCTTGTAAATTATAAAATAAAAATTAAAAAAAAATTAAATCACCAGAATTAACTTAAAAAAATAATACTTATCTTTGAACTTTTTAGTGTCCAGGTCTTGTCCCTACAGTGTATCACATAATATTTCTTTTCCCTCAGTCTACATATTTGTTGAAAATTAAGAAGACTTTGAACTCAATTTGAATTATCTACAGGGACAAAAATCAAACAATTATTTTGAATGTCATGAATCCAGCTTTTCCATATTACATAGATATATTTTGCAAGAAAATTTCACTGGAGTTTGTTTGTAGCAATATTTTATTTTGCATTTGCTAGAGTGAGTTTTGTTGCAAATTAACAATCAAGTGTTAAGAAAATAGTCAAGTTTTAAACTTTTCATTAACTAAGTCTTCAATAATGTTGACTTCACTAATGTCATCATCAAATAAAAACAAGTTATTTTCCTTACTCAACATTTTCTCATATTGAAGTGTTAGTTTAAATCATAGACTCTTTTATTTTGTATAAAATTACAGTCACTTCAGGAATCGTATTTAGTATTACAGATTTTAAGATGCAATCTAATATACACAAAAAAGAAAGAAAGAGAAGAAACTACTACTTTAACATAAAGACTTCTGTCACTATTGAAAAAATATTTCATTCTGTTGATAAAATATAATAAAAGGCAGTCTTTTTTAGTTTGTGTACTGAGGTTAAATTGGTAATTTGCTCTAAATAATTACCTATTACAGTAGATATAAATATACTAAAGAATGAGAGAACAAGATATTTAGTATGTTTAAAGTATCCTGAAGTCAAATTATTGCTGTAATCAGAAAACATGTTTTAGTTTGATTTCTCTTGTAAAATCAAACATATGAGGTTTCCTGAACTACATTCAGGAGACTCTAGTAGTATATTTTATTACTTGTTTGTATGATTAAAGTTGTTATATTAAGATGTTCATAATGTATTTTAGTATATCATATTGGTACTTTTCTAAGTATCTAAGGGTAAAAACAATTGAGAAAATGGTCAGTTACAAAATATATAATATATGGGTGAAAAATTGTTAGAATATTAATGATTTAAAAATGCTATTCTATGCTATATTTTTACAAAAGTAGCAATGACTCATAGGAAACATTTTATTCAAGTTAACACAAAATATTTTTGAATTAACAAATACTTGTTTAATTGTTTTATGTAGTTTTCTCTGAGGGACATCTTGTGAAATAATACAGAAATGTATCTTTCTATGGAATTTTGAAAGAAGGACATTCAGTCATTTGACTGGCCTCTTCTTGTTATATTTGCCTTCACCATCTGCTGCCTTTTAGTCATAAACTTAAAACCAAACATATTTCACAGCAATAAGGAAGGACAGAAAGTGGCAAATCCTTATTATAAATACATATATACTTGCATGTCTGCATCCGTGGTGTCTCATTCAGATATATCTTTGTCATTTTCAAAATCATTTATATTCACTACATATTCTGATTTGGTGTATTACATTTCTATGCAGTGAATGCCCAAATAAAAACATCCCACTCAGGTTCATTGTCAAAAATATAGAAAGGAAAAAAGAGCATCCTTAATTTCTCATCTCATAAATAACTATTATTATTCTTCCCAGTGTGCATGTGTATTTGTGTGTCCATGTGTGTAAAGAGAAGATACATTTTACTTAAGAAAGTTTCTACCTATATGAGGGAGGACCTCCTAGAAAAGACAGAATTTTTTTTAAACGGTGTATTTATTCTTACATGTTTAAACTTCAGGCACCTTAAAAACATGCTCCTTTTGATGCACTATATCTATGGAGACACTTTTCCATTGCTCACCTTTTAGTATTTCTGCCATTTTTTGTTTCACCTCTTCCACATCAGCAAAATGTTTCCCTGTGAGGACATTTTTCATCCAGGCAAACAAAAAATGTTGCTCAGGGAGAGACCTGGCGAATTGTGAGGGTGGGTCCTTGGGAGAGGGGTCATGCCACTTTTGTTTAAAAACTGTTGAACACTCAGCACATGTGGGCAGATGTGCTCATAAAATGGGCAAATGCCTTGGAAAAATTAAAAAAAAATTCACTGAAGCCAAATGCAGCCTCCCACATCAATGCTAGCTGGTACACTGACACCAATGAGTTCCTAGTACGCTAACTTAGCAAGGGAAGCCTGTACTACAAGGGACCCACCCTCCGAAAATAATTATAATTTTTTTGGTCTCCCTTCATATTTGTCTCAATTGTGTTGGTAGAGATGGATTGACAGATGCTTCAGACAATTAGTGAGGAAATAAAGTAACTTTTTACACTGAGATTTGCTCTCATTTCAGTGGGCAAAAAAATGTTCATTCAGTGAAAGTGGGAAAAATCTAACAAGTAGTGGGAAAAGTATTTCTAACAAGTAGTGAGAAATTCAGACAAAGCTAGATGACAATAAGAATGCACATGAATGCAGGGAAAGAGTTATAGGAAGCATACAGTTAGGTTAGCCATTAATTTTCTAAACCTAAAGACAGACACACAAAAAATTGTATTTCATCTGTGCTTGTCAGATTATCAAGATTCATTTCTCTATAGCAAATAATATTTTTTGTTTGATACATGCTTTTTAAATACAGCTGTTGAAGCATCTGTGATATTAACATCTAAATACTTCTTAGCCTGAAAGCTCTCAGAAGTAAATCTGTGATTTGAGTGCCTTTACAAAGAAAGTCTAAAATTGTATGATATATATATATATATGGATATATATATATATCACACAAACATTATAGCTATATAATGTTTATATACATATATACATACAAATGTTTTAGCTATATAAGTATGAGGTGGGACCCCCCAAAACACAGAATTATTTGTTTTGGAGGCCAGATCCCTGGTAATACAGGCTTCCCCCACTAGGTAAATGTTCTATGAACCCATCAGCTTCAATGTACCAGCCAGCATTGCTGTGAAGTCTGCATTCTACTTCAGTGAATTTTTTTGGAGATTCTTTCTGTGGTATTGCCCATTCATGATGGATAATTTATGAGCACACCTGTCCACATCACACTGAGTGTTCAGCAGTTTTTGAACAAAAATGGCATGACCCCCATTGCCCCACCCTCCCTATTCACCTGATCTCACTCCAAGCAACTTTTATTTGTTGCTTAAGGATGAAAAAGCCCTGAAAAGGAAACATTTTGTCGATGTGGAAGAGGTGAAACAAAAAATGACAGAAGCCCTAGAAGGCATCAAAATGGATGAGTTCAAAAACTGTTAGAAGCAGTGGAAAAAACATCTTAATAAGTGTATTACATCAAACAGAGGGTACTTTGGGGGTGACTGACATTTATACATATAACAATAAATACACAATTTCTTATAAATATACTTCAGTTTTTTGAGGGTTCCTCCCTCATATATAAATAACATACTTACATGAATCCTAATTTTGGTAAACTTGTTTTATCCTATGTTTTATAACCTATCTCCTAACTAAACGTTTTTATGCCAAGCATTTTACCTCCAGAACTGTCCACATCCAGCCACAATCCTGGCATATGTGTGTTGGTAGTCTCATATG
The DNA here is from genome assembly GCA_027257055.1 of Cephalopachus bancanus. NCBI lineage: Eukaryota > Metazoa > Chordata > Mammalia > Primates > Tarsiidae > Cephalopachus > Cephalopachus bancanus. Next base: position 10,013,788 of record JAPVLO010000048.1, read on the forward strand.
TTGTTAACCTCAGAGCGGAGAGGTTAGGTAATTGTCTAAATTAGCATAGTAAAAAAGTAGCAGTAACAAGATGGGAAACAGTGTCTGTCTGTTCTTAAAATGTTGGGCTTAACATGCAGATGTGTATCTAATGGGTTTTTTCAAACTCCATAGTGTTTGTTATTTGAATCCCCCAGATCCTAAGCTTGATTTCTTCATTCCTATCACTTAAGTAATGACAGTTGCTGCCAAGAAACCCCTTTCTGCATCGTGTTATAGATGAATGACAATCATTGCAGAAATATACTTGAGACAAAGATAAATACATACATATATTTGTATCTGACAAATCACACGGTTCTCATTAATCACTATATTTTTTGTTTGCTCCAATATCCTAACAGAACATTCTAATACATTACTACAGCATTGAAATGTAGACGAGGGTAGGCTCAATGGCTCAGCCTGTAATCCCAGCACTTTGGGAAGCTGAGGCAAGTGGATTCAAGACCAGCCCAGGCGACTTGGCGAGACCTCATCTCTACAATAAATAAAAAAAAAATTAGCTGGGCATGGGAGTGCGTGCCTGTAGTTCTGGCTACTTGGAAGGCTGAGTCTGATTGCCAGAGTCCAGCAGGTCGACGCTGAGGTGGCTGTGAGTGTGCCACTGCACTCCTGGGTGACAGAGTGAAACTCCAACTCAAAAATAAAAAAAAGAAAAAAGAAATGTAAACTAGAAATTGAAGACATTTTTACATTTTTTCTTCCTTTTTTAGTTACTCTGTCAGAACCAGAGAAGACTAAGTTGAATTCCAGACTTGCCAGATTCACGGTAAAAATGAGTATGCTTTTTTCCAGAGAATATATTTGTAAAAAAAAAATTATAAATACAAATTTTTAAGTTTCATGCAAACTGCACAACAAGAACTCTTTATATAAAGAAGGCCCGTGGCAAATTGTTCCATAACAAAAGATTTTCCAATTATTTTTATGCTTGGATTTATATTTGAAGCGACTTTCATAAAAATAGTTCCTACCTGTATTTGGTCAGATGTAACGTTAACATCTTTTGGAAGAAGTGACAATAATTTTAGACCTGCAAAGTTAAATGAAAACATGAACCTTTGTCCCTCTTCCCAATCTTACACATTTGACCTCTGAGACATGACATTTTTGCTCCATTCCTATAAATAATGTTTAAGTTGCTTTGCAAATAAGGTTTTGTAATTTTTTTTTTACAAAAATCAAATGAACTAGGTTATATCTTCTAAATTTATTCTATTGACAAAATCCTTCAATGTTTTTTAATTGTGTCATGATAGAATCAAACTCCATTGAGGAATTTATGTGTCCAGAGAAAGTAGTATGACTAGATGTTTATTTTATTTAACATAGCATCTTCAGACCGGGCTGGGTGGCTCAGCCTGTAATCCCAGTGCTTTGGGAGGCTGAGATGAGTGGATAGCCTGAACCCACGGGTTCAAGATCCAGCGGGGCAACTTGGCGAAACTTCATCTCTACAATAAATCAAAAACTAGCCAGGGGTGGTAGCGCGCATCTGTACTTCCTGCTACTTGGAAGGCTGAGGCAGAAGGATCGCCTGAGCCCAGCAGGCGAGTCTGCGGTGGCCAGAAGCATGCCACTGCACTCCAGTCTGGGCAACAGAGTGAGGCTCCAACTCAAAAATAAAAAATAGCATCTTCAGCATTTTTACAAATTAGTAATATAATCAAGTTTTAATATTCAGATTTCAAGCTATATATTGTCTCATGAAAATTTCTCTTAACTCCATTCTGGGTCATGAGCCCATAACATAAACTTTCATAATACCATATACTTTTCTTTATAAAACATTTCCTTCTTTTAGTATTTATGCATGAATTTTTTTTAGATTATTTAATGAAAACCTTGATTAAACCCTCTCACAAAGACAGAGACTTTGTCTAATTTTGTCCTCCTGTAAATCCCTAAGGATTTATCATGGAATATATTTACTGATTAATAAATACCTAAATAAAGTAGTTTTTTCCTTTTAATTTTTTTATTTTCAAGATGTGGGGTACAATTCAGAGTTAGGTATACAAAGTTTCATTATGCAGGTACGCTTGTTAATGAAGTGTACCCCCTTTCCCCAGACAGATTCTCACTGCTGCCAATCCCACTTCCCCTCTCACCTCCTGGCAATTTCCTGCTACTGCCAATCCTTTTCTTATAGTATTACGATAATTGTTCAAGGTCCATTTTTGAGTGAGGACATGTGATACTCAGTTCTTTGTTTCTGTGATAGATCACTCAGTATTATAGACTCTAAGCCCATCCAGGTTGCTGGTAACATTCATGATTTTGTTCTTCTTTATGGCTGCATAATATTCCATCATGTATATGTGCCACTTTTTTTAATCCAATTCTCTTTTGATGGGCAACATAGTTGGTTCCATGTTCTTGCTACTGTGAACAATGCTGTGATAAACATACATGTTCAGGTATCTTTTTTATAGAGTGATTTGAGTTCTTCTGGGTATATTCCCAGTAGGGGGATTGCAAGATCATATGGAAAGTTGATTATTAAATCATTTAGGAAACACCACACTGTTTTCCACAGAGGCTGTACTAGTTTTCATTCCCGCCAACAATGTAGACATGATCCCCCCATCCCCCATCCTCTCCAGCATCTGTTGTTTTTTGAGTTATTGATGGCCATTATGACTGGAGTTAGGTGGTATCTCAGTGTAGTTTTAATTTGCATTTCTTTGATGACTCATGAGGCTAAGCATTTTTTTTCATGTATCTGTTGGCTGTTCACATGCCTTCTTTTGTCTGTTTATATATTTTGCCCACTTTGTAATAGGGCTGTTTGTTTTTTTTCTTTTCAGCACATATGAGTTCCCTGTAGGTCCTAGATATAGACCTTAGTCAGACATACAGTTAGCAAATATTTTTCCACAGTCCGTGGGCTGTCTCCCCACTCCCTTGATGGTTTCTTTGACTTTGCAGAAGCTTGTCAGTTTGATGAGGTCCCATTTGTCTATCTTATCTCTTATGGCATGGGCATTTGGGGTTTAGTCAGGAATTGGTTGCCAGTTCCAATTTCTATTAGGGTGTCTCCTGCATTTTCTAAGGTTCTTATAGTTTGAGATTTTACATTTAGGTCTTCGACCTATTTAGAGTTGATTTCTGTTTATAGTGATAGGTAGGGATCTTGTTTTAATCTTCTGCATGTGGTCAGCCACTTTTCCCAGCACCATTTACTGAATTGGTTCTCCTCTCCCAAGTCATTGGTGGTGGAGGCTTTGTCAAAGATGAGTTGGTTGAGAAATTGAGGTTTTGCTTCTAGAATCTCTATCCTCTTCCATTGTCTACATGCCTGTTCTTGTACCAATACCAGGCTGTTTTGATTACTGTAGCTTTATAATCGAGTTTAAAGTCTGGGAGTGTGATACCTCCTGCTCTGGTTGTTTTGCTGAGGTTTGTTTTAGTGATTCGTGGTTGTTTATATTTCCATATGAATTCTTGAACTGTCATTTCCAGGTCTGAGAAGATTGCTCTGGCAATTTAATGGATATTGCATTAAATCTGTAGATTGCCTTGGGTAGCATGAGCATCTTAATAATGAAAATAATGTATTTTTAAAGTAAGGCATTCTGATATGTGTGGGAATGCAGAAAGATATTCACCACAAAATCAACATTAGACATTCTATGTACCGTGATTATAGATTTGACATAATCATATATTTTTTCATTTGGTGTTTTCTAAAATATATATCATGTTAATTTTATAATAATATTTCAAAAGCAATACAAATCAAATGTAAATATTCATATCAATAGTTTAGTTCCATAAAAATTCAAGTTAAAACTCCTTGTTTTTCATGTTAGCTTCTGCTATTCTCATTTTTAAGATAAAGTTGCATTTCCTTGGCAAGTGCCTTACCTATGAACTGGCATTTTCTGATCAAACGTTGTTATTTCTCTTTAAAACAACACCATGTAATTTGTCTTCTGTATTGATGACTTAATTTTTGTTACTTCACATAAATTTTATCAATATATTCATATTGATTTACTTAGGACATACTATTGGATGATCCAAGGAGATTCTTGCCATAGACAAGTGCTTCAAAAAGAAGTTTTGATTGTAAAAGTCTCATTGGGGTATCAACTAATAAAGCATAATACCTGGTGTGATTTGAAGCCTGAAGCAAAAGTTGTGAGCTATTCTAATTAGCAAATAAGGTGTGGGATTAGTCTAATCAGCTTCCAAAACTATTTAAAATTGAGCAGAGCCTTGGAGAAAGAATAAGTACTCACCAAGAATAAAGTGAAAGAAGAATAGATTCCTGGCAGAGGAACAGCACAGACTATGAAATGGAGATGTGAAAGTGCATGCTGTCTTCAGGGAATAATGACAAGGATGTCACAACCAGTCTAATGGCATCCAAGGGAAGTGTTAGAGGACAAAACCAGGAAGGGAATATACTATTGTAGAAAGCAGAATAGATTCCAAATATTGTGCATATCTCTAGGTGGTTGCCTCAAGAACATAATGGGATCATAAAGATACAGGATGATGTATTCATGTGCTTTCTAGCATTGTTTTTCATTTTAGTATAACATAACAGTATACAATTAAAAATATGGAGAAATTCAAAGGAAGACATCTGAGCAGCAAACAGACACATGGAGAAATGCTCAACCTCACTAATCATCAGGGAGATGCAAATCAAAACCACACTGAGATACCACCTAACTCCAGTCAGAATGGCAATTATCAATAACAAAAAACAACAATTGCTAGAGAGGGTGTGGCGAAAAGGGAACACTTCTATACTGTTGGTGGGAGTGCAAACTAGTGCAACCTGTGTGGAAAACAGTATGGCGATTCTTAAAAGCTCTAAATATTGACCTCCCATATGACCCCACAATCCCCCTACTGGGAATATACCCTGAAGAACTCAAATCACTCTGTAAAAAAGATACCTGCACACGTATGTTTATCGCAGCATTGTTCACAATAGCAAGAATCTGGAAGCAACCATGCTGCCCATCAAAAGAAGACCGGATTAAAAAAATGTGGTACATATACACAACGGAATACTACACAGCCATAAAAAAGAACAAAATCATGAATTTCACGGCAACCTGGGTGGAACTAGAGTCTATAATACCGAGCGACCTCTCACAGAAACAAAGATCTGAGTATCACATGTTCTCACTCATATAGTGGACCTTGAATATCCAACGTAATACTATAAGAAAGTGACTGACAGTGGTGGGAAACTATGGGAGGGGAGGGGAAGGGAGATGAGATTATTGGTAGTAAATATCTGTCTGGGGACGGGGAGACACCTCTTATCAACAAGGGTGTCTGAACGAAGCACATTTGTATATCTAACACTTAACTGTATCCCACAATATCATAATAAAAAATATTGATTATAAAAAATAAAAATAAAAATATGGAGAAATTGTGGATCCTATTTGACTTAAAATATTATAAAGCTATAGTAATTAATTAAAAAATTAGAATGCTCTAAAATAACAGGTAATAGGATGCTTATGAAATAATTTTTTAAATGTTCTATGATTTTAAATAATATTTTGCACTTAATAGCATCTTTGTAATTGTTTGGCTATTGAGAATAGTGCTACAAAGAGAAAATAGAGGATGTTACTTTTCTTTCTTTTGGATATATGCTCAGTAGTGAAGTTACTGGATCATATGATAGTTATGATAAAAATCCTCAACAAACTGGGTATAAAAGAAACATATAAAATTAATAAAGTCATCTCAATAGTGTTTTCCCTAGTTGCTGTACAAATTTACATTCCCATCAACAGCATACATACTACCTTTCTCCACATTCTCATAGCGTCTATTCCCAGTCTTTTTGATAAAAGCCATTTTAACTGGGGTGAGATGACATTGTGGTTTTGATTTGCATTTCTGTGGTGATTAATGTTGTTGAGCATTTATTTATATACATTTGTATAGTTTCTTTTAAAAAATGTCTGTTTAGGGCTTGTGTGCATTTTTACTCATGTTTATTTATTTATTTATCTATTGCTATTGAGTTCTGTGAGCTTCTCATATATTCTCCTTATTGATCTCTTGCAGATAGATTGCAAATATGTTCTTTCATTCTGTCGAATCTTCTCACTTTATTGATTGTTCCCTTTGCTGTGAAGTAGCTTTTTTTTTTTTTTTTTTTTGGAGTCTCATTCTGTCGCCCAGACTGGAGTGCAGTGGCCGCTCCCGGTCACCGCAGCCTGGCCTGCTGGGCTCCTGCGATCCTGCCGCCTCAGCCTTCCGAGTAGCCGGAATTACAGGCATGCGCTACCACTCCCGGCTGATTTTTGATTTATTGTGGAGATGAGGTCTCGCTGCCCAGGCAGGTCTCGAACCCGCGGGCTCAGGCAATCCACTCACCTCAGCCTCCCAAAGGCGCGGGATTACAGGCTGATCCACCGAGCCCAGCTGAAGTAGTTTTTTAACTTAATCTATCTTTAGTTGTCTAATTTTGCTTTTGTTGACTGTGCTTTGGAGGTCTTACTCAAAACATCTTTTCCTAGACCAACATTCTGGAGCATTTACTCCAGCTTTCTTCAACTAGTTTTACAGTTTCAGGTCTTAGAATGAAGCCTTCAATTCATTTTTGTTTGATTTTTGTATATGGTTTGTTCTGCTGCATATGATCAGCTAGTTTTCCCAACACTATGTATTAAAGAGACTATCCTTTCCCCTTTGTATATTCTTGGCACTTTTGTCCAAAATGAATTTTCTATAAATGTGTGGATTTATATTTGTGCTCTCTATTCTGTTTGATCTCTGGGTCAGTTTTTATGCTTGTATTATGCTGATTTCATTACTATAGCTTTGTGATATATTTTAAAGTCAGGTAGGGTAATGCCTCTAGTGTTTCTTTTTGTTCAGAATTGCTTTGGTTTTAGGGTCTTCTGTGGTTCTGTATAAGTTTTAGAATTGTTATTATTTCTATTTCTCTAAAGAATGTCATCGGTATTTTTATAGGCATTTCATTGAATCTGTAAATTACTGTGGATAGTATTGTCATTTTAACTATATTATATTCTTCCAATAATGAACATAGAAAACCTGTCCATTTTTCGTTGCCTTGTCAATGTCTTTTAACAGAGTTTAACATAGTTTTTTTGTATAGCTCTTTCACATATTTGGTAAATAGATTTGTAGGTACTTCATATTCTTTCCAGCTATTGTGAGTGGGATTGCTTTGTTTATTTCTTCAGATTATTTGCTATTGGAGTATATAAATGCCACTGACTTTTGTGCTCTGCAATTTAATTGAAATTATCACTTAAAACAGTTTTTTGGGTTTTTTTTTTTTTGGTGGAGTTTTTAGGTTTCTGAGAATATAAGCTTCATCTGCAAACAAGACTTATTTGGCTTTCCTTTCCAAATTGAATGTCCTTTATTTCTTTCTCTTGTATAATTGTTCTGGCCAGAACCTTGAGTATTATGTTGAAAAAAAGTGGTAAAAGTGGGCCACTTTCTTGTTCCAGGTGATTAAAGAAAGGTTTTCATCATTTTCCTGGGCAATGTGGTATTGAATGTAGGTTTGTCATAAATAGTCTTTATTGTTTTGAGGTATATTTCTTCTATACTCAGGTTGTTGAGGGATTTTATTGTAATAAGAGGTTGAAATGTATTAAGTGCAATTTAGCATATATTGAAGCTGTCATATTGTTTTCGTTCTAAGAATTGCACAGGTTGAAACATGCCTGTAACCCTGGGATGAATTCCACTTAATCATAGTGAAAATATTTCAGACATGTTGTTGAGTTTAGTATTCTATTATTTTGTTGAGGATTTTTGCATCTGTGTTTATTAGTGATAATGGCCTGTAGTTTTCTCTTTTTGTTGTATCCTTGTCTGGTTTTGATATAAGGGTAGTGCTGGTCTCATAGAATAAATTTGAAGTATTCCCTTCCTTATCATTTTTTTTTTTTTTAGTTTGGGTATATTTGGCAATAATTCACTTTTAAATGTTTGATAGAAGATAGAACTTAACACCATTAGGTTCTGGGCTTTTCTTTGCTGGGAGATTTTTGTGTGTGTGTGACTTCAATCTTGTTACTCATTATTAGTTTTTTGGAGTTTTCTATTTCTTCATGGTTCAAACTTGGTAGGTTGCATGTGTCCAGAAATTTATTAATTTCCTCTAGCTTTCCCAATTTGTTGGCATATAGTTGTTAATAATAGTCTCTCATGATTTTTTGCATTTGTATGATTTCAGTTTTTAAAATCTTTTTCTTTTTTATTTACTTATTTGGACTTTTTTTCTTTTTTATTGAGTTAATATAGCCAAAGTTTTGCCAACTTTGTTCATTTAAAAAAAAACAAAACTTCTCATTCTGTATTTTTTAGTCTCAATTTTATTTATTTCCACTCATATTGATTTTTTAAAATTCATTTTGGATTTGGTTTGTTCTTTCTTTTCTAATTTAGTGAGGTGGTTTTAAAATTTTTTTTATTTTAAAGATGTGGGGTACAATTCAGGGTTAGGTATACATGTGTTCATTATGCAGGTACCCTTGCGGATCAGATGTGCACCTCCTCCCATGGTAGATTCCCACTACTGCCACTCCCACCTCCCCTCCTTTTGGAAGTTTCTTACTACTATCAATCCTTTTCTTATAGCATTACAATAATTGTTCAAGGTATGAGTGAGAACATGTGATATTCAGTTCTTTGTTTCTGTGATAGATCACTCAGCATTATTGACTCTAAGTCCATCTAGATTGCTGTGAAGTTCATAATTTTGTCGTTTTTGGTTTTTTTTTTTTGAGTTGGAGTCTCACTCTCTCACCCAGACTGGAGTGCAGTGGCCGCTCCCGGCCACCGCAGCCTCGACCTGCTGGGCTCTGGCGATCCTTCTGCCTCAGCCTTCCAAGTAGCTGGAACTACAGGCGTGCGCTACCACGCCCAGATCATTTTGATTTATTGTAGAGAAGAGGTCTCACAAATTTGCCCAGGCGGGTCTCGAACCCGCGGGCTTAGGCAATCCACTCACCTCAGCCTCCCAAAGGCACAGGATTACAGGCTGAGCCACCGAGCCCGACAATTTTGTCCTTCTTTATGGCTGCATAATATTCTATTGTGTAAATGTACCACAAATTTTTATCCAATCCTCTTTCAATGGAGCACAGTTGGTTCCATATTTTTGGTATTGTGAACAATGCTGCAGTAAACATACACGTGCAGGTATCTTCTTCATAGATTTGAGTTCCTCCAGGTATATTCCCAGGAGGGGGATTGAGGGGTCATATGGAAGATTGATTTTTCATCTTTTAGGAATCACCAAAACTGTTTTCCACAGAGGTTGTGTTAGTTTACACTCCCACCTTTCCAGCATCCATTGTTTTTTGAGATGTTGATGATGGCCATCCTGACCGGAGTTAGGTGGCATCTCAGTGTAGTTTTAATTTGCATTTCTTTGATGACTCATGAGGTTGGGCATTTTTTCATGTATCTGTTGGCTGCTCTTATGTCTTCTTTTGAGAAGTGTCTATTCATAACTTTTGCCTACTTTGTAATGGGGCGCTTTTTTTTCTTTTTGAAATGTTTGAGTTCCTTGTAGATCCTAGATGTTAGGCTTTTGTCAGACATATAGTTGGCAAACATTTATTTCCCAGTCTGTAGGTTGTCTCCCTGCTCTCTCAGTGGTTTCTTTGGCTTTGCAGAGGCTGGTCAGTTTGATGAGGTACTACTTATCTATTTTATCTCTTATGGTATTATCACTTGGGGTTTTGATCAGGAAGTGGTTGCCAGTTCCAATTTCAATTAGGGTGTCGCCTGCACTTTCTAAGGTTCTTAAAGTTTGAAGTTTTACATTTAGGTCTTTAATCCATTTAGAGTTTTTTTGTATTTTTGTTTTTTTGTGGGTTTTTTTTTTTTTTTTTTTTTGGTATGGTGATAGGTAGAGGTCTTGTTTGAATCTCCTGCATGCGGTCAGCCAGTTTTCCCAGCACCATTTATTGTATAGGTTCTCCTGTCCCCAGAGGTTGGAGGTGGAAACTTTGTCGAAGATGAGTTGGTTGAGAAATTGAGGTTTTGCTTCTGGAATCTCTATCCTGTTCCAGTGGTCTATAGGCCTATTCTTTTACCAATACCAGGTTGTTGAGACTTAAAAAAAAAAAAATCTTTCTACTTTATAAAATATACATCTTTGTTGCTGTAAATGTTCCTCTTACTGTTGATTTTGCTGTTTCCCACAAATTTTGATATGTTGTCTTTTCAAACATTTTCATTTCATCAACCATTGTTTCATTTTCATTTGTTCAAAACATTTTTTAGATTTCCTTTTTCATTTATTCATTGACACATTGGTCATTCAGAAGTATGTTGGTTAATTTCCAAATATGTGTAATTTTTGAGGTTCCCTTTGTTATTTATTTCTAGTTTTATTACACTGTAGTTAGAAAATATACTTGATATGAGTTTAACTTGTTTAAATTTGCTGAGACTTGTGTATTGGCATAAGATATTGTCTATTCTGAAGACTGTTCTGTGTGATGGAAAGAATGTGTATTTCACAGCAGTTTGGTAGAATATTCTGTACATTTCAGTTATGCCTATTTGGTATAGTGTGTAGCTTCACACTATCTCTATGTCGATTTTCTGTATGAATCATCTGTTCAGCAAGTAAGGTGTTGGAAATCCCCAAATATTATTGTTACAGCCAACTCTCCCTTTAAATTCATTAATGTTTGATTTTCCCTTGAGTGCTCCAGTTTTGGGTACATAGATATTAGATTTTTTTATATTCTGTTGCTGAATTAACATCTTTAACATTATATAGTAGCATGTTCTCTTTTTATAGTCTTTGATTTGTAGACTATCTTATCTAAGTATGCTCTTGTGGTTTGTGCGTGCGTGTGTGTGTGTGTGTGTGTGTGTGTGTGTGTGTCCCCACTTGTGTGAACTATTATTCTGTTGCTTCATTTGCAGTCTTCGTGTGTCTTTACATGTATAGGTGAGATGTGTTTCTTTTAAGGCAGCATATAGATGAGTCTCATTTCTTTATTTATTCAGTATCTCTTTTTTAAAATAGATAATGAAATTTATTGAATACAATGATATTATTAAGTAAGGACTTATCAATGCCATTTTGTAACTTGTTTTATACTTTTATTATAATGCCTTTTTCTCTTCCTTTTTTTACTGATTTCCTTTGTTGGTAAGTGATTTTCTCTAGTAGTATGTTTTAATATTTGCTTTTTAGTTTTTAGTGTATCTCTTGCAGATTTTTGCATTGTGCTTGCTATGAGGCTTACAAAAATATTTTATATATTTAATAATTATTTTTAAAATTGATAACTTATTTTGGATCACAAAAAACTCTACATTTTAAGACCACCTCCCATGTTTTAGCTTTTTGTTGTCCAGTTTACACATTTTTATACTACCTATTTCTTAACAGATTATTGTAACTATTTTGGCTTTTAATATATTTATCTTTTAAACTTTATAGTGAATTTCAAGCCATGAATACAGTATTAGAGTATTTTCTATTTAGTTAATTTTACCAGTGAGTTTTGCATCTTTAAATGTGTGTGGGAGGGTTGCACTGTTTTTCCTTCAGATTGTAGAACTCTTATTAACCTTTCTTAAACAATAGGTCTGGTGGTGGTGAATTCTCTTAGTTACTTGTATGTGAAAGACTGTCTTTTCTTTATCATTGAAGGCTAGTTTTTGCTGAATATAGTAGTACTCTTGTATGTTTTTTTCTTTAAGTATTTTGAAAATGTTTTTTCTACTCTCTCCTGACCTGTATAGTTTTCATTGTGAAGTCTGTTGCCAGAGTTGGACCTCCCTTATATGTTGTTTGCTTATTTCTCTTGCTGCTTTTAGAATCCTCTCATTGTTTATGACTTTGAAAAGCTTGATTATTAGAAGCCCTGGGGTAATTGCATATGGGGTAAACTGGTTTTTTGTTCTCTGATCTTAAAAATAAAAAAAACTGGATACTTAACTCTTAAATTTGTAAAGTTTCTGTTACTGTATCTTTGAATAAGTTTTCTGCCTCTTCCTTTTGCTAAATTCCCTCCTGAATACCAATATTTCTTGAATCTGGTGTTTTGCTAGTAATTTTCTATATCTTGTTAGGTATTCTTTGTCCCTTTTCATTCTTTTTTTTAATTTTGTGTTTATGAGTTTTTAAATGTCTTTTTTAGCTCATTAATCCTGTTTTCTGCTTAATCCAGTCTGTTGTTGAATACCTCTAATACATTTTTTAGTTCAGCAAACTTATTTCTCAGTTCCAAGATTTAAGTTTATTTTTAAATTTAATCTCTGTAAAAAAAATTTCTAAATATATTTCTGAATAGCTTTTCTGTGTTGTCTTGAATATCAGTGTGTTTCCTTAAAATTGCTATTTTGAATTCTTGGTAGAGAGCTCACATATTGTCATCTCATGGTCAGTCACTGGTTCCTCTGGTTTTTTTTTTTTTTATTTTGGAGGTCATGATTTTATGTTTTTCTTTGTTTCTTGTAAATGTATATCAATGTCTCTGCACTGAAGGTTTTTAGTTTGTTTGTTTTTGTTTTGGCCTGACTTGTTTTGTTTTAAAATTGGATATGTTTGCTTTGCGATTCTTTGTAATTGAGTGTCTGCATTTTTTCTTCCCATGATAGGTCACTGCTTCCTTTTTGGCAATACATAGTACTTTAAGCCAAAGTTTGCCTTGGTTTTAGTAAGGGAACAGAGTGCTGCCTGTCCTAAATGACATGAGTCCCATAGGAGATATCCTAGTAGTGTGAGAAGCCTGTCTAGGGGTTCTGGCTAGGGGCTCTATGATATGAACCTTCTGTAGCATGGTGTTGCTAGAAAACACTCAAATTTGACTTCTCTTGGCCTATTACAGAGCAAAGTTTTCAGTGTTAGGAATAGTAGTCTTGCCTCGCCACATCTTCTCTGGCTGTCCTTGGAATATTTCAAGAACTTGTGATGCTCCTCACGGATTGCAGACAGGTTGTGGCAGAAAAAAGATCTGCTACTAGGGAATGTAAAATGTTGTGGAAGCTGATTGTCCACCTTGATCTCATGTTTTCTAGTGTCAAAACTATGAGTTGGGAGAGAATTTTCTGCATGCTCAATGTCAAGCAGTTTTTGGAGAAATACATCAGAAATATAAAGGTCTGATGTTCTTACATCTGGTTGGAGAAATTTCACTTTCTGTAGTTCTAGGAACTATCTTATTCTCAAATTTGAGTTTGAAGATGTTGCTGGTAGAAATTTCAGTGTTTTGTGTTTGATTTTCACTTTTTGTGGTGAAAAGCAAAGCCAGCTTGCTTATATGCTGCCATTTTGAAGTTATAAATCTCCAGTCTTCATATTTTAAAAAAAAAGTTCTGAGAAAATTGTGAGGTTATATCAAAGCGACATTCCATAGATATTTTCGATCTATTTTTCTATGTACCGTAGAAGAGTATTCCTGTAATTTTGCAGCACATTACACAGGCTCTGAAAGACTTTTTATAAGAAGAATTTGTTTAGTTTTAAACAGAGTTTCTATAGCCATATTTTTGTCATTTTAATAACTAAAATTTATTTGATGCAGAACATTCTATTTAATGTTTCATAAAATCCATTTTATTTTATTTACATTTTTAAAATTTGAAGTACACATTATCATTGTTTTGACTATGTAGCTACCCAGGCTACACAAAGTTAAAGTAACTCACTAAATTTCCAGAAGGGCAAAAGAACACAGCCAAGATCCAAATCTAGGTCAATATGACTCCCAAACCTCTGCTCTATCACTGTAGCAACAAAAGGGTCCATTTCCAGGACTATTTGTAGTAGGAAACTTTAATACATAGCAATGTGCTAATTATAAAATTAGCTTAAAATCACATCTACTTATGTTACTAAAAAGATGTATTTCATAACAATACAAAAACCATGACTTTGATTTCAGTATCAAAACTTCTAAAAGTATCTTTTCCTCTAAATATATGATTGTTATACATTTTAATATAAATGACAGGAAAATTAAATTCTGAAAATCTGAAAGGTCATGCTCACAAACCTAAAATAACAATTTTGATTCTTAACATGAATTCTCAGATCTCCTAGAGTTCTAAAAGCATCTCCAAGGAATCTCACAAAGCTTTTGTTATCTGTTAGAAATTAAAACCAAAATTTGTAACTCTTGGTTATTTTTACAGTGACATTTTCTAAACACAGAAACAGATGTGCAGAAATCCTTGAGGAAAATGAACTGCACTGGCAATTACCTTTCTTCTGTTAAGACAGAGTGTACCCATGGAATCTTTACAGAACAATTTTATAGACTGGAAATGTTCAAATTTAGGAAGAATTCATTTATTTTTATTTGTATATATTTTGTTTTTTTTACTAAATATCAGGTGACATGTTAAACATTAAAACATTAGATAATGTTTCTGCATAAGTATTTCTTTGAAAAAGTATTTGTATCTCAGCAAAATGTCAAAATATCAATCCTAGTCCTGGTCTTCCTACAGAGACACCAGCTTAAAAATAGCATATGATCAATATACCTTTATGAAAATATTAAAACCAATTAAGAAGTGGCAGTACCTCCAGTAAGAACAGTCATATTTAAATAGGTAAGAAGAGTCCCTTCAATATACCTGAAATTACTCCACCCCAAACTGGCACAACTCAGTATCATTCGGAGAAAAGTCCTGAATTATTTTTTTCTCCCTTAGGGAGGAATAAGAAAAGTAGAAGATGCATACCGGCTTTTGGAAGGGCAGTCCAAGAGACGAGTTTCTGCCTCATCTGACTCCCAATACTGATGAAACTGGGATAATTTGGTTGTCAGGAGATCACTGAAAGCAAGGAAGAGTGAGGGTGGCTTTCTCCAGCACTCAAGGACCTTAAATGCCAAAGACAGAGGCTTGTGCAGTCAACATAATTGAGAAAAAATGTGCCCAGCTTAGGGCTTTTCCTCCAGGACTGAAGGAAAAGAGAGGAAGATGTGTCTGACCTTTTGGTTTTTCAGAGACCTGTCTGAGGGGCTGGTTTCTGTCTTCCCTGATTTATAGCATTGACAACAAGCCAGCAGAGTTTGGATGTCTTGGGCCACTGAGAATACAGAAATGCAGAAAAACTTACTGCCACAGCAACACAGAACTTGCAGTACTGAAGACAAGTTCCAGAAAGGATAAGAGATGATCAGCTCTGGCAAAGGAAGCCAGCAACCCTCTATAATTGGGGTTACATGCACAAGTCCAAAGAATTTGCATCATCCAAAGAGCTTTATAGGCCCAGAATTTCTAATGATGCTAATTGTTGAAGATCTTACCCAGTAGGAAGCTAGTTTGTAACAACTAGGATGGGGCCTGTTCTTACAATGCATAAATCTCAGCAAAAATCTGAAGCTACTGAGCCACAGGAGAAAAAGGTGAATGAAGACAAGTAACACAATCCAAATGAATTTCTGGTTCACCATCAAGTCAACCAATATATGCATTATGAAAGTTTCAAAAAAAATTAGAAAGACAGAAATAGCCTCTTTGGAGAGATAATGACCCAAAATTTTCCAAATTGGAGGAAATAAATGGACACTCAAATTCAAGAAGCTCAAAGAACAACTAGAATGAACCCACAGACAACTATACTTAGAAACTTTACAAACAAACTCGCAAAATTTAAAAGACAAAGAGAATTTTGAAAGTAGCAAGAAAAATATTACTAATAACATAAAAAAGAGTTTCCCAAGGACTATCAGTAGATTTGTGACTGAAGAAAGTAGAAAAGTAGGATATATATTTGAAATGCTAAAAGAAAAAAAACAAACAAACCTGTCAACCAAAATACTATACCAGGCAAAACTACCCTTCAGAAAAGGAGATACACTTTCCTAGACAAGTAATAACAGAGAGAGTTTGTCACCACTAGACTTGCTCAGTTAGAAATGTTAAAGGGACTCCTACAAGCTGAAACAAAAGCGCACTAGATAGTAACATGAAAAGTTTATGAAAATATAAATCTCACTAGTACATGTAAATGTATAGAAGCATACATAATACAGTTATGTTGTCATGGTGGTACATAAAGCACTTTTAATTTTTGTATAGAATTAAAAAATAAAAGCATAAAAATAACTATAAATAAAAAAACATTGGTATTGGAAGTATCACGTATAAAGATGTAATTTTTGACATCAATAAAATAAAGTGGAAGTAGGGAAATACAGTAATTTTGTGTTCAGTTGAAGTTATTATCAGCTTCAAATATATAGCTATATCTATAAGGTGTTATATGTAATCCTCTTGGTAAACTCAAATATTATACCTATATATAGTACACAAAAAATGATAAAGTAGTCAAAACATGTCAATATGGAAAAAATCAACATAATAAAAAGGAAGACAGCAGAGAAAAAAAATGAACAAAAATAGCTTTAAGACTGACGGGGAAAATGACAATAGTAACTCCCTTTTTATCAATATTTTTAAAAATGTAAATAAATTGAACTTCCCCATTAAAAAACATATAATATTGTTAAAATGCTCATACTATCCAAAGCAATCTATAGCTCCAATACAATTCACACTAAAATCCCATGTCATATTTTGTTTTTGCAGAAATAAGGTAAAAACCATCCTAAAATCCATATGCTACCCTAAGGGACCCCAAATAGCCAAAACAATCTGGAGAAAAAAGAGCAAAGCTAGGAGCATCACATTACCTGATTAAAAGGTATTACAATATGATGGTAATCAAAATGATATGGTACTGGCATAAAGATTGCCAATCAGACGGAATACAGAGCCCAAGATAAATCCTTGCTTAGCTCGTCAAGTAATTTTTGACAAAGGTGCCAAGAATACATAATGGAGAAAGGATAGTCTCTTCAACAAATGATGTTGAGGAAACTAAAAATCTACAATGCAAAAGTATGAAGATGTATCCTTATCTTACTCTATATAAAGATTTACTCTTAAAATGGATTAAACACCTAAAAGTAAGACCTAAACTATAAAACTCCTAAAACAACAATAACAACAACAGCAGAAACAAAGGGGAAATGCTTCATGACAATGGAATAAAGAATTTTATTTTGTATATGACACCAAAATCTTAGGTAGTAAAAGCAAAAATAGACAAATGATATATCAAACCTAAACACGTCTGCACAGCAAAGAAAACTGTAAACAGAGTTAAAAGGTCAATCACAAAATAAGAGAAAATGTTTGTAAACCATACATCAGATAAAAGATCAATATCTGGAACATATATTTTAAAACTCCTACAATTTAATGACAAAAAATAACCAGATAAATAATAAAAACATTTATTTCAAGAAGGTATACAAATGCTCAATAGGCATATGAAAAGATGCACAAATCACAAATTATCATGGAAATGCAAATCAAAACCACTATGAACTGTCATTTTACGTCGTTAGGATGGCCTCTATCACAAAAAGAAAAGAAAAAGTAATTGTGGCAAAGATGTGGAAAAATTGGAGACATTGTGTACTATTGACATGATTGTAAAATGGAGTACCCACTATGAAAAACAGAAAGGAGGCTCCTCAAAAGATTAAAAAGAGAACCACCATTTGGCCTAGCAATTCTTCATCTAGGAATATATAAAAAATAATTGAAAACAGGATTCCTAAGAGATATTTGCACTTCCACACTCATTGCAGCACTATTCCCAATAGCCTAAATATAGAAGCAGATTAAAGATCCATCACAGAATTAACAAATGCAGAAAATGAGGCATTTACATACGACTTATTATTATTTGACTTTAAAAAGAAGGGAATCCCAGTAAATTTTACAAGATGGAAGGGCCTTGAAGACATTATGCTAAGTAAAATAAGCCAATTATAAATGACAGAAATTGCAGGATTCTACTTACATGATGTATCTAAAGTAATCAGACTCATAGAAAATAGAATGCTGATTGCCAGAGGCTGACGGAAGTTTCCAATGCAGATAAGGTTTCAAACATACATGATGAAAATGTTCTAGTGATCTATTGTACAATGAGTATATATTTAACAATACCATATACTTAAAAATTTTAAGAATGCCAATTTGTTATATATTTTTATACAATAATAAAAGAATGTGTATATATACATCTAAGAAAATAATACATTATATATACATATACTATATATTATGCATAAACATGTATAAGAAAATTATATAGAGAATACATATCATATAGACATATATAAGAAAATTGTATATATTATATGTGTACACATAAAGCACATACATTTTGAATATAAATGTGTATATATGAAATATAAAATATATCTAAAACTATAATAAATATAATAAAGTTATGAAACATTTGAATATTGAATTTTTGAAATTCATTTTGAAACATTGAATATTTACAATTTAAATCTTGGACTTTTGTTCAGTTTCTAAAGGAGGAAACAATCTGCTCTGAAATATTTTCTTATACTCGAGCTCAAACCAGCTTTGAATTTTTATCACATCCAAAAGTTCAGTAAAATAACAAATAGAACTTTTACAAATAGCCTCTTTAGAAACCATATGGACCCACTGCTGTTTTAGGATACGATTCTCTGAAAAATGTGGAAATTTATTTTATGAATGTTGATTTATTTAAATCAAACATTTAAATTTTAGTTAGTGGTATATGCTATCCCAAAAGCATAGAATGGATTTTATTTTATATATATAACATAGATATACACTAAACACTGCAGTTATATATTTTCTATATTTTAACTTGGTGTCATCTCACAGTCCAAGTAGCAATCTATTTTTTTATTCATATCACATTCATACTTATGCATTCCAGTTAATTTTTATTAGATATTGATTTTAAACTTTTAAGGGAGTTTATATTTTATTTATAGTTACTTTTTAATTAATTTGTATATCATTTATTAATTTGTCTCTCCTGCTTTTCTTAATTTTCATACAGTGAGTTAATACTGCACTCTTTTATATTTAATAACTTACAGTTTTGAAATTACAGACATGCACCACTCTATTATTTGACAGGGAATGCTGAAATTGCTGATGTAATCTAAGAAAGATATAATCAGAGATTTGGCCCAATTCAGCTAGGATAATTTTTCATCAATTAGTTTATTAGTTTGGGATTAACATTTATTATTATTTGCAGGATTTTGTAATTTAGATTGTATAGCTTCTTCCTTTTGAGCTTTGCTAAAAGTTTCTTTGTCTTCGTAATGCCATCCAACAGAAAATATCATATAAATGCTTTTACTTGTGCACATTCCAAGAAGTTCCTCTACATTTTTCTCCAGATATCTTGTCAGAAGTGACTGTTTGCTATCTAACATGCATTTATTTGTTTACCTTCAGCAAATGTGATATTAAAGAGTAATCCAGTAACTAGAAAGAGTTAGATTTATTGGAAAAAGAAATAATTAGGGGAAGATCATTGAGGAGGTATAAAGAAAAGAAAATCAGAGTCCAATAAAAGGATTAACTTGGGCAATACCTAGGACATGTCTCATGTAGAAAATGAAATAGTACATTATTGAAAGTAGTTATTTGTTGTTTTTGTTGCTGTTGGCAAGAAGTTGATACTAATTCTGTGGAATGGCTTCTGGTATTACAGAAAATATGAATTAAACTCTGGAAATATATTTATCTGTAAATTTTTTCCACAGACTGTATTAAGTTCACATTCTGTGTGGTAGCTTTGGCAAGTTTATACTTTTTGCCCATTCTTTATTTTCTGCTTCTATTAACTATTCAATGGTACATATACTCTGGTTCAGTTACAATGCACATTTTATGTTGGATAGACAGTACGTTCACATCTTTATGTTTTAGAACATATACTTTCTTCTGTATGAAACACGTCCTGTTATATTCAAACAGTTATCCTTTGTTCATTCTTGGAGACACAATTCAGTTGTTTCCTAGTACAGAAACCCTTTTCTGATACTCCTGAGAAAAGTTTTACTTTGTCCTATCATTATGCTCTCCTTACACACTGGATTTGCCTCTACTGTGGCATTGTTAGTTTTATCCTTTTGTTTATTTACTTCTGTGATTATACTATAAGATACAAATTATCTAAATTCATAGTTTACAAATTTTTGTCTCTAAAGCCGAGCACATGGTCAATATTCAATGGACATTTATTAAATAAATAAACGGGTAAATTAATTATTCTACACTTAGGGATGAATTAGCATGTAATTAACACAACTGCGTAAAGGTGTATATGAGCCAATATTTTTTTTTTTTTTTTTTAATTGGAGTCTCACTCTGTCGCCCAGACTGGAGTGCAGTGGCCGCTCCCGGCCACCGCAGCCTCGACCTGCTGGGCTCCGGCGATCCTTCCACCTCAGCCTTCCAAGTAGCTGGAACTACAGATGTGCGCTACCACACCCGGCTAATTTTTGATTTATTGTAGAGATGAGGTCTCGCCAGGTTGCCCAGGCGGGTCTCAAACCCGTAGTCTCAGGCAATCCACTCACTCAGCTTCCCAAAGGCGCGGGATTACAGGCTGAGCCACCGAGCCTGGCAAGCCAATATTTTTTAATGCTCAGAAAATAAATCAAAGTGTCAAAGCAGAATTTATGTGAACATGGACTAAAAAGGTTATTTCCTTTGGAGTAACAAGTTTTAAAATTTAAATGAGATCACTGAAAAGTCTCTAGTCTCATAAAGTAGATAGATTAAAGGAATGTGAACCTAAACTTTTAATTAAATCTCAGGACACAAAAATAGCAATTTAGCCTCTGCTTTCACCAATCCTCATACACACTTCACAAACATGAAGGAGATACTTTGGGACAGATAAAATAGTCAATGAGTTTATAGAACTAATTACCCAAGAGTTTCACAGGATGATATGCAAATAGTTTAAATAAAGGGATGTAAAAAAGCTAATGACTGCTCCCCAGAACTATGAACAATATTGTAACAATGAATGTTAACAGTAATTTACAAGTGCAATCATAATATTAGAGTGATTTATAGGACTGATTATAAAGATAACTACTTTAATAATTAAGTGCACAGCAAGAGGAAGTTCACAAACTGAAAGTTCATAAAGTGAGTGGAAATCTGAATTTCAGAGGTATGAAGATATGACTGTGGGAATCTCACCATTTTCTGTATGTCTTAGCAAGTGTAAAATTGATCAACTCACCATTCCAAGATCAAATGGTATTTGCCTTGAAAGATTGTTAATAATATAACAAATTATACAAATGATGTTCTCTAAGCAAATTATGCTGAGTTAATTTCTTATATTATGGTTAAGGACATTAGTAAATAAAGCTTTTAGGGAAATTCTATTAAAATATTCTTGAAGACAGAATCAGTCTACCATTTTATTATCACTTTGAAATACAGTATCGAGCATCAAATCTATCATTAAAGGATTTGAAATAATGTTGTTCACTGCTGTATCTCTACCTTGTCTCTTGTTAGGCACTTGATTCATATACAATTGTGATATGAATGAGTAAATATCTGAATATTAAATTTTGCTTGAAAGTAAATTATGTTGAGATTGAGAACTGTATGCTAAATAAATGTTATATATTACATATATAGTAAAGAATATTCTGATCAGATAAATTATGTATATAAAGAAAAAGTCAAGAAAGTGCTTGGAAAGTTTTTATCATTAAATGAAAACATGCATATTGAATTAGAGACACCAAGAACACATTAGGAGTTAGACTGAGTGTTCTTTTCGGACTTTTTAGTGTACATTTACACTTTTTTATTTTAGAGTTGTGGGGTACAAGTGTGGATTTACTGCATAAGTAGGTTGCATGCAGATGAAGTTTGAGCTTATAACTGGACCTCTTTCACCCTGATATTGGACCAGGTACCCAGTATATGTGCTAATCTTAGCTTCTTTTACATTTGCTTTTGAGGACTTGGCCATAAATTCCTTGTCAAATCTGAAGTTCAGGAGGCTGTCCCAATGTTTTTATCTAAGATTCCTATAGTTGGAGGGTTTACAGTTAAATTCTTGCTTCATTTCGAGATAATTTTTGTATATGGTGACAGGTGGGGGTCCAGTTTCATTCTTCTGCATGTGGCTAACTTGTTTCCCAAACACAATTTGCTAAATATAATTTTTTCCCCCAATATTTGTTACTGGTGGCTTTGTTGAAGATGAGTTGTTGAGGGACAATGGTTTTATTTCCAGAGTCTTTGTCCTTTTCTGATGGTCAGTGTACCTACTCCTGTACCAGTACTATGCTGTCTTGGTTACTGTAGCCTTGTAATTAAGTAGAAATTACATGTGATGCCTCCAGCCTTGTTCCTTTTGCTGAGGCTTATTTTAGTTATTCATGCTCTTTTTTTGCTTCCATATTAATTTCTGTATTGTCTTTTTCATGACTGTGAAAAATGATGTTGGCAATTTGATAGAGATTACCTGGAATCTATAGATTGCCTAATGTAGGGTGGACATCTTGATAATATTGATTCTCCAAATCCACAAGCATGGGATATTTTTTTCCTTCATTTGTATGATCCTTGATTTATTTGAGCAGTGTTGTGTAGTTCTCATTGTAAAAGTCTTTCACTTCTTTGGTTAGGTAGATGTCAAGGTATTTCATTTTTTTTGGTGGCTATTGTGAATAGACTTGTTTTTATTTGGTTCTCATCCTGCTTGTTGTTGGGATATAGAAAGTCAATTGGCAGGCAACCTCCTAGGGTCCCCTCCTGTTCTGGTAGCTTTTCTGTCTTCTCAATAAATCTTGCCTTTTAAAAATAATTCAATTGACTTAATATCATCACCCAAGACTTTACTGAAGTCATTTATCAGTACAAGCAGGTTTTTGACAGACTTATTTGGGGTTTCCTAGGGATAAAATTAACTCATCCTTAAGAGGAATAACTTAAGTTTCTCTTTTCCTATTGGGATACCCCTGATTTCCTTCTGACTGTTCTGGCTGGGACTTTAGTACTGTGTTTAATAGGAGAGGCAAAAGTAGACATCCCTGTCTTGTTCCAGTTCTTAGGAAGAATGTCTCCATTTTCTGCCCATTAAGCATAATATTGGCTGCAAGTTTGTAATAGATGGCTCTTATGGTTTTGAGGAATGTTCCTTTGATGCCTAGGTGTTTAAGGGTTTTTATCAAGAAGAGATTTTGGATTTTATCAAATGTATTTTTTGTGTCTAATGATGTAATCATGTTGTTCTTGGTTTTACAACTTTAATGTGATGAATTACATTTATAGACTTACTAATGTTGAACCAGTCATGATTCTTGGGAATGAAGCCCACCTGGTCATAATGTGTGATTCTTGAGATGTGCTGTTGAATAGAATTTGCTAGAATCCTGTTGAAAATTTTTTCATCTATGTTTATCAGGAAAATTAGCCTGTAATTCTCTTTATTTGTTGAACTTTTGCTAATTTTGAATATCGGCATAATATTAGCTCCATAGAATGAACTAAAGAGAACTCCTTCCTTTTTGATTGCCTGAAATACTTTTTTTTTTTTTTTTTGAGTTGGAGTCTCACTCTGTCATCCAGATTGCAGTGCAGTGGCTGCTCCCGGCGACCGCAGCCTCGACCTGCTGGGCTCCTGCGATCCTTCTGCCTCAGCCTTCCAAGTAGCCGGAATTACAGGTATGCACTACCACGCCCAGCTGATTTTTTGATTTATTGTAGAGATGAGGTCTTGCTGCCCAGGCGGGTCTCGAACCCATGGGCTCAGGCAATCCACTCACCTCAGCCTCCCAAAGGCATGGGATTACAGGCTGAGCCTCTGAGCCAGGCTCTGAAATATTTTTAATAGGAGAGGTATCAGCTCTTTTTTGTATGGCTTGCAAAATTCAGGCTAAGAAACCATCAGGTCCAGGACTTTTATGACAGGAGGTTTCTTATAACTGTGTTGATGTCTTGGATTGTTATTGGTGTTTTTAGGGTGTCAATTTCTTCCTGTTTTAAACTTGGGATATTGTATGATGCAGGAATTCCTCCATATCCTCTAGATTTTCTAGTTTATTTTAATACAGATGTTCACAGTAATCTCAGATAATCTTGAACTTCTTCAAAGTCAATTGTGATATTGCCTTTTAAACTATTAATTGTGTTTATTTGGTCTCTCTCTCTCTCTCTGTTCAGGGCTCTGTCAATCTTATTTATTCTTTCTAAAAATGAGCTTTTTGTCTTGCTAATCCTTTCCATATTTTTGACTTGCATTTCCTGCAACTTTGATTTTATTTTAGTAAATTGAATTTTTTTACCGAATTTATAATTTTATTTTTCTTGTGTTTTCAACTCCTTTAGGTGCAATGTTAGGCTGTTTGCTTCAGATCCTTCTATTTTTGTATATGTGTGTACTGTTATAGACTTCCCTCTCAGTACTTATTTCACGTTGTTCCAGAAGTTTGGTTATGTTGTGTCTTTGTTTTCATTTATTTTCAGGAATCTTTTTATTTCTGCCTTGATTCTGTGTTATCCCACAAGTCATTCAGAAGCATGTTGTTTAGTTTCCATGTATTTGTGTGCTTTGAAGGGTTTCTGTTGGTTATAATGTTTATTTTTATTCTGCTATAGTCTGAAAAAATGCTTAGTATTGTTTCAACTTCTTGAAAATTCTTTATACTTGATTTATGCTTGTGATTGTGATCCATCTTGAAGTATGTTTCATGTATGATGAGTAAAATGTATTCACTTTGTTTGTTGGTTGCTGTGTTCTGTAGATGTCTATTAGGTCCAGTTGGTCAAGTGTTGCATGAAGGTTCCAGATTTCCTTGCTGGTTTTTTTGCCTTTATGGTCTGTCTAGGACTGGTAATGGGGTACTAGAGTCTCTACAATAATTGTATGGATGTCTATGTCCTCTCTTAGTTATATGGTATTTGTTTTATAAAACTAGGTGCTTCTGTGTTAGGTGAATATATATATTTAAGATAGATATTTCTTACTGATGGATTGAGTCTTTTATTATTATGTAGTGTCCTTTCTAACTTTTATTTGTTTGAAGTCTATTTTTTTATGTATAAGAATAGCTACCCCTGTTCTTTTTTTGTTTCCCATTTGCCTGAAAGATCTTTCTCCAATCACTTACCTTGAACCTATGAGCGTCCTTTGCAGTGAGCTAGGTTTCCTGGACGCAGCAAAATGTTGAATTGTGTTTCTTTATCTAGTTTGCTTCTGTATGCCTTTTGAGTGGCACATTCA
Organism: Cephalopachus bancanus; assembly: GCA_027257055.1. NCBI lineage: Eukaryota > Metazoa > Chordata > Mammalia > Primates > Tarsiidae > Cephalopachus > Cephalopachus bancanus. The sequence continues at coordinate 10,038,941 of JAPVLO010000048.1, forward strand.
GTCTATTCACACTCAAGTTAATTACTGATATATGATGGTTTATATCTGTCATAATGCTCTTAAGAGGTTGCTTTGCTTCCTTTTCTTTCTTTTTTTCATTTTTAGATTTTGTTGTTGATCTGTAGGATCTGTTAACTCTGTGTTTGCCTGTGTTTTTGTGAAGGGAGAAACTGTTCTTTCATTCTGTCATCAGAACTTTCTTAAACATCTCCTGAAGGGCTGGTCTGGAGGCGACATATTCTCTTAGGGATTGGATATCTGGGATGAATTTTAATTCTCCTTCAATTTTAAGCTTAGCTTGGCAAGGTAGGAAGTGCTTGACTGGAATTGCTTTTTGTTTTAAGAATGTTAAAGATGGGACCCTGACCTTTCTGGCTTGTAGGATTTCTGCTGAGAAGTTTGCAGCATTTCTGATAGGTCTTCTCTAGTACGTGGTCTATTCCTTCTCTCTAGCTGCCCATAGGATTTTTTTTTTTTTTTTTTTTTTGCCTTGTGGAAACAGATCACTATGTGCCTTGGGGATAATCTTCTTATGTAACATTTTTCCAGGGATTCTCTGAAAGATGAACTCACACTCACATTTGGATGGCTGCCTCTCTACAGAGATAGGGAGAATGTTCTTGGATGACTTCTTGAAAACCTTGTTCAGTTTCGTCTTCTGTCTCAGGAGTGGTAATCAACAATAAATTTTGGTCTCTTTATGTAATCCCACACCTTTTGTAGGTTTTGCTAGTTATTTTTGTCTTTTCTTTTTTGGTTTTGTCAAACTGTGTTAGTTCAATATTTTGATCTTTAAGCATTGGAGATTTTCTTCACCTGGTCAATTCTGCAGCCTAGGCTTTCTGCCCTGTTTTCTTTTGGTTTTGTTTGTTTTTCCTTTGCCTGGGTAGTCTTTGCTTCCATCTTCTTGTGGTTTACCTTGGCTGATTTTGTCATTCATAGTCTGAATTCTGTGTCTATTATCAGGAATAGGCCATTCTAAATGGTTTCCATTGTTTGGTGTCTGGGAGGACCTTTTGTGAGTGATGCCTCTTTAAGGCTTTGGGGATTGTTCTTGTTGTTGTTGTTGTTGTTGTTGTTGTTGTTGTTGTTGCCATTTGTCTGTTTGTTTTTGCTGGTTCTGTCTCTTCTGTGAGGACCGACTCTTTTGATTATTTTTTTGTTTTGTTGTTTTGTATCAAGATTTAGTCTAGCTGCCCTAGTGCCTTTTCTGCCATTCAAAAGAGTTCCTACAAAGAGCAAAGGACCTCCAGGACCACAGGTACCTTTACCTGCTCTCTCCAGCTTTGCCTCTTACTAGGCAGTGCTCAAAACTCAAAGTGACTTTGTGTCACCGTTTTTCTTGCAGCTTGACCAGTCAGAATGCTTTAAGATCCCAGTTGTGAGTTCTCTGTTGGTATTTGGAGAATGAATGGGCCCCTTGTCCACAGTGGCAGCACTACCAGAATGGTGTCACTTCCTGCTGCCTAGATGTGCTCCCACAGAGAAACAGTGGCTATCTGGCATTCCTCTTAACTTCTCCTCCCCCACCAATGGCCAATTTGATTTCAGAACTCAAAAGCAGCATAATTTGCCCATGCTTGCTCCAAATCAGTGTACTCCATGTTGGGACCTGCCCTTGGGGATGAATGAAGTTATTAGGTGATCTTTTCAAGTCTGGGGGCTGGCCAACAAATACTACCCATGGGGTATATACCCTGAGTGATTGATTGACTAGGCATTCAAGAGATAGAATGGGTTCCCAGCTCCACATGGACTCTGGCAGCACACCATTGTGCTGTATTCAGGCTGCCTCCCACTGTGGTAGGAGACCTGTGTGACTGGGAGAGGGGAAGTGCACAGACCATGTCAGTGGCACTCACTCCCTCTCACATATAAAGCAGGACTGCAAATCTGATGCAAGTCTGATTCCTGGCGGGGATTGGGCTTCGTGGTTCCAAAGCCTGCCACATGCTCTATTACCCCTTGCTCCCTTGTATCCCAAGAGTCTTCTGTGAGATGTGGAATATTACCTATGTCTCCAACTGCTCAAGCTGCTGGGAAGCACCAGCTTCTGGGGCTATCTTTTGTTTTCTCTGTGAGAAAGGTTCTGGTCAGCTACCACCAGGTGGCCATCTTGGATCCTTCCTGAAAAAAAAAAAAAACTTCCATTGAAATACTTATTGGAAGACATTAACATCACTAATGCAGCAAATGATGTATTTTATCACTGATCCAAACTAAAAATGAAGAAGTTTCTCTAACTTTTTTTTTAATCTTCAGAGAATTTTGAAAAGTGAAAAATCTATCATCCTATGCTCTAGTAAGGACAATATTATATTTTCTCTAATAGAATGAAATCATTATTTACATTTCTTACAATCATTTATATATTTGTAGGTGTTTACATTTATATTGTTTTTGCTTATTTTATGAGATTGTTTAGATAAAAACAGAAATTTAACAAACATTTTTCATGTATTAAATATAAATGGATAATTTCAATAAACTTTCTTGTATCTACTAAGAAATATATCTTCAGTAAATTAGTAGCTCAAAGTATTATGCTTTAAAATCATTTCCCATGGACTTACTTTCTATAAATAAAAGTATAATCCTTGCTGAATCATTTATTTTCATTTAATAACTTTAACATAAATTTTTTCAAGAGGTGGGTTGAAGAAACTAGTGTCTTCCCATGAGAATTCTGAAATCAGGAAAGAGATCATGAACACTGAACATTTTCTTAATGAATCAATTTGCAATTAATTTGGTGGAATATTATTTAATAAATAGTACCTCATAATTTGTTTCATATTATAAAACAAACTTTGAGTGTACTTTAGGGAAACTAAAAGTAAAATTTGTTCATGCAAGTAACATTTTGTTTGATATTAATATAAAAGTCACTGAACTTAGAATAGTAGGAAAACTGGCAGTAAGATATCTTTGATGTGATAACGTAATATTAGGACAAAAACATTTGCCTGATCATAGTTCCAAAGATTAGAAGGTGAAGAAAGATTTAAATTTTACACATTAATTTTGTTGAAAAATCCTAGAGGAAACAATGTCCTTCACATTAAAATTCTAATTATAAATTAACAAAGTGTTTCATATGAAGATTAAAGTAATTGGAGAATTTCTGCCTCTGTTCTTGAAACTCAGACAATATTTCTACTATTATTTAAGGATGATATTTTTACATTTTATTTCATATATTTTCACCAGAATTTGTGATTTTTGTTTTAATTATCATGAAATTTGATGTTAAAGGATAAACTATTAACCTAGCATTCTACAGAAAAATAAATAAAATAATTGGTATTTTTTATACTCTTCTGTGAAGATAACTGTTACCTTAATTTTAGAGATGTAAATTCATTTTATTGACTACTTTTTCTTTCTAATTTCAATCAGCAAGAATGTATTGGACATAGGCTTATGAAGATACAATAATTTTTCTTTGAGTAGTTTATTATTTGTTCACCCTCATTATAATTTGCACATCAAATTTAACAAGTGATCCTTAAGTAAATACATATTTACCAATAGCTATAGACAAAGATAATATAATGAAATTTATGCTTTTCCTTTGGATAGTGTGGCCAATTCTATTTAATAATAGAACAGAAATATTTCCTGTTAGGAAAAGCTCATGCATTTCTTTTTACAGGAACAAGCAATTTCTACATTTATATCACTAGCTGACTTATGGCCTATGACCACCACTGAGATGGTCTGCAGCAGAAAGATTGTTCTACTTCAACAACCATTTATCCTCAGGTACATGCATGTATCAATTCACTCAACAACTACCAAGTGCTAGTCATTAAAGGCAGTGTAAGAAGTATTCAATAGAGTATGAATTGGATTGACTTCAGGTTATTAATTTATTCAGCAACCTTAGCAGGCTGAGATTTTTAGCCTGAAGTACCATAAAAGTGGATAATATATTGTCATGTTAAGTCACTAGGATTTGTAGCTTAAAAACTAGTTTGCTATGTGGCAACAAATAAAGGGACTATGTATTTTAATGTATTTCATGATGCTTCTTTTACAAATATCTACATATTAATGGTTAATAAAATCTACTTTGTAAATGTTCAGGTAATTATGTAGTCTCTATTTGAGCAAATAGGTTTGTATAAACTGAACCCTGAACAATAAATTCTGAGCAAATGAACACTGATACCTTTGCCTCCTACCTTAAGATATATTGGAAGTACTGGTATAAATTAGCTTTGGTGTTTATATTCCTAGCTACCTTCTAAGGCATGATCTTGTGTGTTATGAGAGTGAAGAATAAACAAAACACTGATTTAGATCAGTGTTCCCAAAATAAAAAGACATGACCTGCTACATCTCAAACAAAAGGTGCTAATGGGGAATTCCAATTCATTTCTGAGATTAACCAGAGGTAGCTAGAAAGAGGACCATCAAAATACACTTTAGTGTTTCCAATATGCCAATGTTTTAACTAAATCTGAAGAAAAAAAGATAAAACAAACAATTGATCATACATAAAGTCAAGTATATTTTCAAACTAAAGTCAGTTGCAACTTACCTGGGTCTATAACAGATTATTACCTTAATATTTAGTATGTGCTATATGTTCTAAAATTTACCTTTAAAATTGCATTATTTGCTTTGAGATAGCTGTACATTCACAAAATATTATGAGAAAAAAACACAGTAAAAGCCTGTGTAACCTTTACCCAGTAGTTGTAGACGACTTCCATCACCAAAGGGTCCTTTGTGTCTTTGTTTTACAACCATGCCCATTTCAATCTTATTCACATACTCTACATAATAATCTCAGGCAATTGTCCTTCATTTCTATAATTTTGTCATTTAAAAAAATGTAGTGTAAATGGAATTTTACAGGATGTGTCCTTGGGGATTGACGTTTTTATTCATTCAGCATAATTTTTTAGAAATTTGTCTAGGTTGTTTCATATATATTTTTTTCTTTCCTTTTTTTTGCAAATAATATTCCATGGTGTGAATGTACCATAGTTTGTTTACACAAGTCATCGTACAAAGTCATCTGGATGTATCTATTTTTTGGCTATTACAAATAAAGCTGCAATAAACATTTACATACAGACTTTTGTATTAAGATAAGTTATCATTTCTCTAGGGTAAATGTATACAATGAATGATGGATATAATAGTTGAATGCTTATACTTGTAAGAAACCAAAGTGTTTTCCAAAGTGGCTATATCATTTTACATTCTTACCAACAATGTATGCGTGATCCAGTTTCCACATCCTAACCAGAATTTGCTGTTTCACTATTTTTTACTTTAGCCATTCTGATAAATGTGCAATTATATGGCATTGGAGTTTTAATTTGCATTTCTCTAAAGCAATGATATTGAATATATTTTCATGTGCTTATTTGCCACATGGATAGCCTCTTCATGAAATATCTCCATGTCCTTTGGTTATTTTCTAATTAGATTATTTCTTTACTATCAAACTTTTTCATTTTTGTATATGTTCTTAGCACTAATCCTGTGTCAGATATGTGATGTACAACTGTTTAATAAAATCTGTACCTTGTCTTTTATTTTCTTAACAATGTTGTGGGCAGAGAAAAAGTGTTAATTTAATAAAGTTTAATAGAATAAGTTTGCCTTTTAAAAATTATGCTTTTGGGCTTCTGCGCCTGTGCACAGAGCTCGGCAGTCCCTGCTGCTCTGTCCTGCTCTCCAGGTGTCTGCAGTGTCTCTGCTGCAGCGTCTGTCACCCTGTGACCTTCAGGTCTTGGAAATCTGTAGGGAGGATGCCTGGACACCTAGAAGGTGGGAGATGCTTGAAAATATCATTGCTGGCGATTCAAGGGAGTAAACCTACAGCGCCACTGCACGGACAGATTCCAGGACAGTGGGAAGTGGGTTCCACATTATCCACACGCCTGTCAGTGAATACCAGGACCTGCAGACAGATTTTGAATCACAGCTCTCCCCTTAAATACATCTCAAAACTGCAAAAAGGACCACCTCCAACATACAGTGCAACTTCAGAATTGAACAAAGTAAGAGGACATACATAAAGAATAGGCGATTGAACAAACAGAAGTAAAACCTATCCCTTTACCCCTGAATAACAGAATTAAAGAAGACAGTGACATGGAGGGAAGAAAAAAGTAGAGAGGGGGAAAAACCACACAAATGAAGAAAAACCAAAAGAAGAATATAGGTCCTACACAGACCCCTGGGAAATCAGACACTGAGAAAACAGATTCTGGAACACAGACAATGAAGAGTCCCCAGAATGACTGGCTACATGCAACAAACCCAGACATCAAGACATTAATGGAGAGAATTTAAAAAATTGAGGAGAGACAAGAGGAAAATAGGAAGGAGCTGTTATCAGAAATGACAGCAGTAAAGAATACTGTGATGGAAATGAACAACAGACTAATAAGCATGGAAAGCAGAATCAGCCAAGCCGAAGAAAGAATCTCAGAGCTCGAAGACCAAAACCCAGAACTAACCCAAACTGCCAAAAGCATAGAAAAGAAGCTCAAAAAGACAGAACAAAACCTGCAAGAGATGAATGATCACTTCAAGAGACCAAACCTAAGAATAATTGGGCTTCCTGAGGCAGAAAGAGAAACAGAAGCCACGCTGGAACAAACATTTCATGAAATCATTCAAGAAAGCTTCCCTCATCTCATTAAGGATGAAAAAATTCAAACACAAGAGATTCAGAGAACCCCTGCAAGACAACAAACGAGAAGACCAACTCCCAGACACAATAATTCACCTAAACAAAGTAGCTACGAAAGGAAAAATCCTAAAGGTAGCAAGAGAAAAAGGCCAGATTACGTACCAGGGAAAACTAATTCGAATAGCAGCAGATTTATCCACAGAAACCCTTCAGGCCAGAAGAGCCTAGAGCCCTATCTTCAAAGTTCTAAAAGAGAAACAATTTCAACCAAGAATAACCTACCCAGCCAAACTAAGCTTCTTTAGTGAGGGAGAATTGAAATCTTTTCCAGACATCCAATCCCTAAGAACCTACGCTACCACCAGACCACCTTTACAAGAAACACTTAAGAAAGTACTGAACACAGAAGAAAAAGAAAAAAGAACAACAGCATTCTTCACAAGAGTACAGGCAAAAGATTAAAAACACACATGAACCAACTCCAAAACCCAAAGAAAGGCAACAAATAAACAGGATCAACTCTGTAAGAACCTTATGACAGGGATCAACTCTTGCATTTCAATTATTAGCCTAAATGTGAATGGACTAAATGCACCACTGAAAAGACATAGAATGGCAAAATGGATAAAATATCATCAGGCAACAATCTATTGCCTTCAAGAGACTCACCTCACTAGAAAGGACACCCACAGACTCAAAGTAAGAGGACGGGAAACAAACTTACAGGCAAACGGAACACAAAAGAAAGGAGGAGTAGCGATCTTAATTTCAGACAAAATACTCTTCAAGCTATTAAAAATCAAAAAAGATACAGAAGGCCACTGCATAATGATAAAAGGCTCAATCCATCAATAAGAAATATCTATCCTAAACATATATGCACCCAACATAGGTGCACCAACTTTCATAAAACAACTTCTTGGAAAACTAAAGAAAGATATTGACTCTACCACTATCATAACTGAGGACTTTAATACCCCACTCACAACCCTAGACAGATCATCAGGAAAAAAGTCAGCAAGGAGATCCGGAACCTCAATGTGACTTTGGACCAAATGGACTTAATTGATACCTACAGAACACTCCATCCAAAGACCACAGAATACACATTCTACTCATCACCAAATGGAACATATTCTAAGATCGACCATATACTCGGCCATAAATCAAGCATAAGCAAATTTAAAAGGACTGAAATTCTACCAAACACCTTCTTGAACCACAGTGGAATAAAAATAAACATTGACACCAACAAAGTCCCCCCAAAACCCACAAAGACATGGACACACTAAACAGCATGATGCTAAACAACTCCTGGGTCAATGACGAAATCAAAACAGGGAACCAAAGATACCTGGAAACAAATGAAAATGAAGAAACATCTTACCAGAATCTCTGGGATGCCCTGAAAGCTGTAGTAAGAGGGGAATTTATATCCCTACAATCACACATGAAGAAAATGGAAGGAACAGAAATTCACAACCTAGCAAGCCACCTAAAGAAGCTGGAAAAGCAAGACCACAAAAACCCTAATTTCAGCAGAAGAATCCAGATCACCAAAATAAAAGCCCAAATCCAGGACATAGAAGACAAAAAGATAATACAAAAAAATCAATGAAACAAAAAGCTGGTTTTTCGAAAGGGTAAACAAGATCGATGGTCCCCTAGCTAGACTGACCAAGAAAAAACGAGAAAAAAACCAAATAAGCATAATCAGAAACACAAAAGATGAAGTCACATCTGACCCTGAAGAAATACAAAAGATCATTAGAGACTACTACGTACACTCGTATGGAAACAAACTTGAAAACCAGAAGGAAATGGGGGACTTTCTGACATCACACAACCTACCTAGGTTGGAACAAGAAGAAACTGAGACCCTAAATAGACCAATAACAATCAAGGAAATCGACTACGTAATAAGAAAACTTCCTACAAAAAAAAGCCCTGGTCCAGATGGCTTTCTAGCAGAATTCTACAAGACATTCAAGGAGGAGCTGATACCAATCCTACATGAAGGTATTCCAGGCGATTGAAAAAGATGGAACTTTCCCCAAATCATTTTACGAAGCCAACATCACATTGATACCCAAGCCAGGTAAAGATCCAACAAAGAAAGAGAACTACAGGCCAATATCTTTGATGAACATAGATGCTAAAATTCTCAACAAGATCCTAGCAAACCGGATTCAGCAATACATCTCAAAAATCATCCACCATGACCAAGTAGGCTTCATTCCTGGCATGCAAGGCTGGTTCAACATTCGTAAAACCATAAATGTATTAAATACATCAATAGATGTCAAAACAAAAACCACATGATCATATCACTAGATGCAGAAAAAGCTTTGGATAAAATCTATCACCTCTTCTTGATAAAAACCCTTGAACATCTAGGCATACGGGGAACATACCTCAAAATAGTAAAAGCCATCTACGAGAAACCCACAGCCAGCATACTCCTAAATGGACAAAAATTGGAACCAATTCCCCTGAAAACTGGAACTAGACAAGGATGCCCACTCTCTCCCCTCCTGTTCAACATAGTATTGGAAGTCCTGGCTAAAGCAATCAGAGAAGAGGAGGCAATCAGAGGTTTTCAAATAGGAAAAGAGGAAGTCAAGTTATCTCTCTATGCAGATGATATGATGGTGTACCTTGAAAACCCAAGAGAATCTGTCAAAGGCCTCCTTACATTGATAAAGGCCTTTGGCAAAGTCTCAGGATACAAAATAAATGTACAAAAGACAATCGCATTTCTCTACACCAATAATAAACAAACAGAAACCCAAATAAAAAACACAGTTCCATTCACAATAGCCACAAAAAAAATGAAATACCTTGGCATCTTTCTAACCAGAGATGTGAAAGACGTTTACAATGAAAATTACAAAACACTGCTCAAAGAAATCAAAGATGAGACAAACAAGTGGAAAAATATCCCATGCTCATGGATCAGAAGAACCAACATGGTGAAGATGTCCATCTTACCTAAGGCAATCTACAAATTCAATGCAATACCCATTAAATTACCAACAACATTCTTCTCAGACCTAGAAAAAACAACACAGGGATTCATATGGAAACACAAACGTCCAAGAATAGCCAGAACAATCCTCAGCAAAAAAAAAACAAAGCAGGTGGTATCACAATACCAGATTTCAAACTTTACTATAAAGCTACAATCATCAAAACAGCTTGGTATTGGTACAGGAACAGGTATATAGTTCAATGGAACAGAATTGAGATTCCAGAAGCAAAACCTCAATTTCTCAACCAACTCATCTTCAACAAAGCCTCCACCACCTACCAATGGGGAGAGGAGAACCTATTCAGTAAATGGTGCTGGGAAAATTGGCTGACCACATGCAGAAGATTGAAACAGGACTCCTATCTATCCCCATGCACAAAGGTTAACTCCAAATGGATCAGAGACCTAAATGTAAAACCTCAAACCATAAGAACCTTAGAAAAGGAAGGAAATACTCTCATGGAAATCGGAACTGGCATCCAATTCCTGTACAAAACCCAAAACCCACAGGACTTAAGAGAGAAGATAGACAAATGGGACCTTATTAAACTGACAAACTTCTGCAAAGCCAAAGAAACCATCAAGAGAGCAGGGAGACAGCCTGCAGACTAGGAAAAAGTATTTGCCAACTCTAGGTCTGACAAAGGCTTAACATCCTGGATCTACAAGGAACTGAAACGTACTGAAAAGAAGAAAACAAACAACCCCATTTTAAAATGGGCAAAAGATATGAACAGACACTTCACAAAAGAAGACATTCGAGCAGCCAACAAACACATGAAGAAATGCTCAACCTCACTAATCATCAGGGAGATGCAAATCAAAACCACACTGAGATACCACCTAACTCCAATCAGAATGGCAATTATCAACAACTCAAAAAATAACAGCTGCTGGAGAGGGTGTGGTGAAAAGGGAACACTTCTACACTGTTGGTGGGAGTGTAAACTAGTGCAACCTCTGTGGAAAGCAGTGTGGCGATTCCTAAAAGCTCTAAAAATTGACCTTCCATATGACCCTGCAATCCCCCTACTGGGAATATACCCTGAAGAACACAAATCACTCTATAAAAAAGATACCTGCACACGTATGTTTATCGCAGCGTTGCTCACAATAGCAAGAACCTGGAAACAACCATGCTGCCCATGAAAATAGGACTGGATTAAAAAAATGTGGTACATATACACGATGGAATTCTATGCAGCCATAAAAAAGAACAAAATCATGAATTTCGCTGCAACCTGGATGGAACTAGAGTCTATAATACTGAGTGACCTCTCACAGAAACAAAGATCCGAATATCACATATTCTCACTCATATAATGGACCTTGAACATCCAATGCAATACTATAAGAAAATGACTGATGGTACTGAGAAGCTAAGGGGGGAGGGGGATGAGATTAACAGTAGCAAATATCTGTCGGGGGATGGGAAAACACCTCTTATCAACAGGGTGCCTGAATGAAACGTAATTGTACACCTAACCCTTAACTGTACCCCACAAAACCACAATAAAAAATATTGATTAAAAAAAAAAGAAAAAAAAAATTATGCTTTTGATGATCAAGTCTGAGAACTCTTTGTCTAGCACTAGTTCCTGAAGATTTTCTACTACTTTTTTCTAGAAGTTTTATGATTCTATCTTTCCTACATAGATTGTCTTTTGCCCTTTATGAATTACAAAAAAAAAAGTATATTTGTGTGGTTTAATTCTGGTTCAATGCTGGTGATGATGGGGGAAACTGGATCACGCATACATTGTTGGTAAGAATGTAAAAAATTCAATTGTATTCTTTTTTATCTATTACTATCCTCTTTTCAATTTTACTCATTTTTGCAATTTTCTTTGTTATTTCTTTCCTTCTTCTTGCTTTGGGTTTATTTTGTACTTATATATCTAGGTTCTTTTTTTCTTTGTTTGTTTTGTTTTTTTGAGTTGGAGTCTCACTCTGTCTCTCAGGCTGCAGTGCAGTGGCAGGCTCACAGCCACTGCAGCCTTGACCTGCTAGGCTCAGGCGATCATTCCACCTCAGCCTTCCAAGTAGATGGAACAACAGGCAGGCGTCACCAAGACTGGCTAATTTTTTTATTTATTTCTTGTAGAAACAAGGTTTCACCAAGTTGCCCAGGCTGGTCTTGACTAGACTCGGGCAGTCCTCTCACTTCAGCCTCCCAAAGTGCATATCAAAGTTCTTAAGGTCATTGCTTGAATGCTGATTTGAGAGTTTTCCTCTTATCTCTTAAATGTAGTTAGTGTTGTAAATGTCTCTCTTAGCACTGATTTAATTGCTTTCCACAAATAATTATACATTGTATTTTTATGTGTATTCAGTTCAATGCATGTTTTTATTTCCTTTGTGTCTTCCTCTTTGATTTATGGATTATCTAGGAGTGTGCTGTTTAGTTTTTAAGTATTTTGGAGATCTTTAGTTTGATTATTTGTAGTCAGAGAATGCACTCACTATGATGTGAAACCCTTTAAATTTGTTAAGATTTAATTTATGGCTCAGGATACTGTCTATGTTGGTGTATGTTTTGTGGACACTTGAAAATGATTCACCTTCTGCTATTTTTGGTGAATATTCTGTAGATCATCATTAGATTCTCTTGATTGATGGTATGTTTTTGTTGTTGTTTTACTTCTTTTATATCCTGGCTGGCTTTTTATCTAGTTAGTCTGCCAATTGTTGACAAAGGAATGTTGAAGCTTCCAACTATTATTGTGAATTTGTCTTATGCCTTCAAGTTTCATCAGTGTTTGCTCTACATATTTTGCAACTGTTTGTTGCATATGCACTTAGAATTGCCAAGTACTCTTGGTAGATTGATTCTTTTATCAGTATAAAATGTTTCTGTTTGATAATTTTCTTTTTTCTGTAGTTTTTCTTATCTGACGGTAGTATAGGCACCCTTTCTTTTGATTACTTTTTAATAACATGTCTTTTTTGTTCTTTAACTTCCAACCTGACTATATATTTATATTTGAAAAGATATTATTTTTAGGCAGTAAAAATTTGGATCAGGTCTTGCTTTTTTAGTCTATTCTATCCATTCATGTCTTTTAATTGGTTTATTTATACTATTTTTATTTAGTGTAGTTACTGATATGTTCAGACCTAAGTCAACAATTCTATTTTGACATTTTTTTTTGGTTGCTGTTCTCTCTGGGTTTTATTTCTATATTTTGATTGTTTGTCTGCTTCTGCATTACTTGAACCTAGTTATAGAATTTCATTTTGATGTATCTATAGTGTTTTGGAGTATTTTTTTATGCACAGGCCACTTAAAAACCTTTCTAACATCTCTGTCACCTCAGTGTTGACATGTTTTGATTATCTTTTTACACTTTTCTTGAAATCTTCTTGGTACGACAAATAATTTTCTATTAAAACCTGAACATTTTCAGCATTAAGAGACTCTGGATCATATGCAAACCTTTTGTTTTAGTTGGCTTTTTCTGTCACTTTCTGACAAAGGAAGAAAGTGTGCTACTTTCTTACTACCAAATGCGAGAAAAAGTCCATGATGGCTACTTGATCCCTAATATCATCAAGGTTTCTAGTCTCTAGGCTGGATGTAGGAGTTCTGGCTTCTACCAGATCTCCACTGATACTACCCTGGCTGGGAAGGTTGGAGTAGTGCCTTGTTACTACTTCTATGTGGCCTTCACTGACACCACGTGGGAGTGAGAGATGACCTTATCCCTGTTAGATTGAGCTGGAAGACTCAATTAGGGCTCCGCTAACATCAGAACAGCAGGAAGGGAGAGAAGTCCTTAGGCTACTGCCTCGTGGGGGCGGAAAGCCAAATTCCCTGCATAGTCTCTGACATTGCAAGATGGGACCTAATTGCTGCTCACCAGAAATGCAAGTTCAGGTTCCCCACTTAGCCTTCACTGATACACCATGACTGGGGTTTAGGGAGCCTTGTTAAAGTCTTGCGAAGATGGAAATTTAGGCTTTACAGTCAGTCTTTGCTGTTTAGGTAGTTGTAGAGCAGTCATTTTTACACTTCCCCCCACTTGGGTGACTTAGAGCTATTAGTTTCTAAACTTTTCTGCTCCATGTGTGGCCATATCACCTTGAGCATGCCCAGTCTCATCTCAAAGTTTTCTATTCTGGTAGTCTTTTACTTTTCTGGTCCTTTAGCTAGAGAGAACTGGTGTGTGTACGTGTGCGTGTTTGTGTGCTTGTGCATGCACATGCACATGTGGGTCCATGGATGTTTCCAGGCTATTGGCTTCTCTAGCACCAAATCTGGGTCACATGATGCAAAGAGAAAACCCAGCAAACTCACCACCATCATTCCTTGGGTTTTGGTATCTCTAGCTAGTCTTTATTTATCTATTTTTGCATCTGTCTCCTTCCATCTCTCATAATTTTGGTATATTGGTTTTATATACAGTAGTGTCCAGGCTTTCTAGTTTTACTTATCTGGAAGCATGTAAAAAAAAAGCATATCTACTCCATATTTCTATAAGTCAAAGTTTATATAATTTAAATTTAAATGTTCTAGCATAGACACTGCAACCCTCTGTATTTATTAGCTAGATTAAATAATATGCTCAGGTCAATTAGTTACCTTAATCAGAAATGTATACTCCAAAAGCAGTATTACCATACAAAGACCACACTCTAAGGGCAATTACTATAAGTGTTTCAGTCATCAATATCTCGGACAATGACAAATATAATTTCTCAATTTATTTATGAACATGTGTCAAGTTTTTATTATAATATTACTTGGAAAGGGAAAAGGCCCTTCATAGACAACTTAAAAGATTTATTCTTATTAGGACATTTTAATATAAAAAAATGATCAATAGTAGACAGAAAAAGAAAAAACCTGGTTTCAGTCACTATACTTGACTGACAGCCAACTAAGGGCAAGCATAAACATTTTTTCATTATTCTTAGAACATACCTTATTCCCACAAGAAAATCTTCAAAGAATTACTTAAGTATTTTATCAGTAATGCTAATTTCTTTTCAGAAAAAAGTTGTGAGTCATGGCTTCTAGCAGGTTTCAGACCACGTTCAGGAGACCATTCTTACCTTCCCTTATCAATATTAGAAGCTTCTCTAAGTAGCATAGTGAAGATTAGAAAAAAAGTTTTAATTAAAAAAGGAACTGATGCATTAAATAGCATAAAACTGTTAGAATTTGGATCTCATTTGGGGCAATTAGTAGTATTAAAGATATGGTGATTACTTTAGAGAGTTTATAGAAACTCCCTGATTTTGAATGAAAACATGTGACTCTTACAGTCTCTTCAATATTGACTACTTAGTTTGATCTATGAATGACTCTGTGCTGAGCCACTCATTTGGAGAATCCATTAGTTGTCTCTGACTAATGATCAGCTCAGTCTGAAAATGAGAATACTGTAATATTTGCCTCAGGTTAGTCATGGGTGCAGGGTGTTTTGGAGCTCCCAAAAGATTGAGACTGAATATCACTGAGCTTTCACAAGGAATCACTAGACTGGTTTTTGCCTGGTTTAAGTGTCTGTATGTTTGGTGTAGTTGGTCTGACTGTGCTTTGGTTATACAAATCTATAAAGAAGATTATGAAGAACAAGCTAAAACTCTCACACCTCCGAATATTGGTTTCCACCTACATTTACCAAAACCTACACAATGATTGTGCATTCCGAGCTGTTTCTTTCTGTTTAAAACTTTATGTGTGTCAAAACGTATTTCTGCTAATTAAACACTGTAATATAATTTTTCTTAAAGGGTATCTGAAATACCAGATTTTTCTAAGAGTTTTGAGATTAAGGAAACTATATCACCTAGAACGATTCCATGATTCTAATTAACTTGGAGGAATCTCATTAAAAAATGTGTTGCACACAACATCTGTTTAATAGATTTTATTGTTTTAGATTTTCTTTTTTTTTACAGGTAGACTCTCTTTAAGAAACCATTTATATTGTCAACTTTCTTATTGTCTCTGAAATTTTACACTTTGGAATTACTGGAAAAATTCTTAATTGGTGAACTTCTGAAATATTTGTAGCCACATACTCCCAATACTACAAATTTACCTTTAGATATCACTCAAGTTTAGATGCTTATATTTTACATATGTGTTGTTGTTTTTTTTAATGGAACAATATATATTAAAACCACTAAATTTTTTCATTTATCTTTCCAAGCATGTGTTTGGAGATTTTAAAACCTTAAATTATTCCCCAATACATGGAGTAAATTATTCCTTTTTTAACCTGTTGCTTTTGTTTAATACTGATTGCACAATAGATCAATTTTATTTATCTTAATGTATACCCTTATATTATAGACTATTATAAGCAAACATCTTTCAAATTTCAGCTTACTTCTAAAAGCATTGGGCATTTTCAAAGAACTTTCAGCAATAATTTAAAATTTGTTTTTCTTATAACTGTTTCCAGAATCCAAAAGATTTATATAAAAAATGCAGACTTTTGTCACATTGGATAGTGAACATTTATCCAAATCAAGTGCTAAAACCTGTACCCATGTTTCTCTTTCTGGGCAATACATTGTTTGATGAAACTATTCAGATGATATATTACATAACTCATAAAGCTTCTGACCAAACTATAGACTTAAAGAAGAGTGACCATGTCTAAACTCCCAGTTTGAAAATATAAATCTTTCCATATACCCACTTTACTATTACTCACGACTAGATTCTAATGTAAAATTCAGAATTGACATCACAAAGTATGAATTATACCTGACATGGAAGATACTGAGAAACAGCACCAGAATACAAGTTTCAGAAGCACCAAATAATATTTGTTTCAAACTCTTTGGTTGCTGCCTAACATAGTAATGGGTATAGATGATTTTAGCTGCAACTTAACTAAAACTGGCAAAACAACACAAAAAACAACTGCAATTATCTAAAGTCCATGGGTAAAGCAGTTCTGGAGTTGATTAATCTATTAGCAAAATGAGGTTATCAAGAATCTAGTTTTTTTCCCGCCTTTTAAATTTTTTAAAATTTTAATTATTTTGATTTTAAAGACGTGGGGTATGATTCAAGGGTAGGTATACAAATGTTCATTATGCAGGTCCCCTTGTTGATGAGATGTGACGCCCCCTTCCCCACCCGATTCCCATTGCTGCCAATCCTGTCCCACTCCCATCCCCGGCAGTTTCCTGCTAATACCAATCCTTTTCTTAGAGTACTACGATAATTGTTGTGGTTAGTATGCTGGATTTCTTCACAGGTAAAAATGTCTATTGTGTTTGCAAGCACTAATGGCAGACAGAACAATACCAAGTAGAAAAATAATCTGCTTCTTCCAAAATAGCCCTTCTTTAAAAGTTAGTGAATCTTTTTAGAAACTCCCCAAAACATTTTTTTCTTTTCTTACATTTCACAGGCCATAAATAGGCCATAGGCCTGACCTTAAAATAAGCACTAGAAAAGAATTGTTATGATTCATTTACACTTCTTTGAAATAAAATTATCTCAATACAATTGTGGTTTTGATAACTTTGAACTGGGGAGAAATTTTGCATAGGCAACGATGAGCATCAACTACAACATTTAGTCAACATTCATTTTCAAATGCAAAGTGTCAATCAGCTTGTGCCAGAAATTATCAATAAACTAGGAAATATGCAAGGGTTTATATGAGATTCTAAAATAAAGAAGGAAAAAAAAGTCCCTATACCAGGAATATTAGAGTTTACGTGTTTGTGCACAGGTGGATTTTACAACCATCATGGAGAAATGCTAATGTCCTATAAAGTTTCTACACTCTACAATGTCTATTTTCCCCTTGAGTGTCATCCAAAGTGCTTGCTGAGAGAATCCACTTCTATTAAAAAAAAAAAAAAGTAACTCTAAAAGCTAGATTTAAAAGCTGGCAGACAAGAATCCATTTCACTTATTGCTTGCTCCTATAATCCTAGCAAATCTAATATACGTATTAATTGTTGAATATTTCCAGCCGGTGAATGTTTCATTCATATGTGTAGCAAGCGACACTAAACATTACACATACTTTTTGCTATCAGTAGAGAGTAATAGGTAGGGGAATATAATTTTCTGGGACAGGTACTTGCTGTTTCTCAGATTTTCTGTATTCTCTTACCATTTTCCATTTTCAGAATAATTGCTAAGTTCCATATTAAATGAGGGGAGATAGAATAAAGATAGGAAAATGGGTGGAAGGTAATGAAAGGGAGGAGAGTAAAGCAGTCAAATATTTTAAAGTAAGCAAACAAAGGAATTTAAGTTAGCAGATATTTCAGTTTAATCATTCTTCTCTGTCCTTTACTCCCGGTGTTGTGTGTGGCCCTTGGTACTGGCCTGCAAATTGCGAAGAGCCTACCAAAATAAAATGACAGAAATTGAGAGTGAGCATTGAGAAACACATTACAGCAATATCCAAATGAATCTTCTAGTTATAGATGACAGTTGAATTTCAGTGCTGAATTACATGTAGTGTAGACAGTGTATGTTGGTCCCCGATAAACTGGAAACTTAAAAAGTAAGAATGAAGACAAAAATGTGTCCTCTACCACAAAATGCTTGAAAAGCACTACTGTATAAAACTAAACCCAAAAAGACACAAACCCTCTCTAGTCTTAAATATATGGCCCATTAAAATGTGTTTATTAATAAATAAATGAGTTACATAACAGTGACTGTGAATGGGTTAAAATGAAAACAATAGACAAATATAACAAAGTCTAATTGAACAAGAACTAAATAATAATCAAGTCCCCAGAAACACAGCAGATTTAGAAAGACTCCAGAGATGCCATATCGTCAGAGCAAATTTATGTGCAGGGGCAAAAAGAAAGTAATGTACAGAAAACAGAAGGGAGCAGCTGGGCTCGGTGGCTCAGCCTGTAATCCCGTGCTTTGGGAGGCTGAGGTGAGTGGATTGCCTGAGCCCGCGGGTTCGAGACCCACCAGGGCAACTTGGCGAGACCTCATCTCTACAATAAATCAAAAAATCAGCCGGCCATGGTAGCGCACGCCTGAATTCTGGCTACTCAGAAGGTTGAGGCGGAAGGATCGCTGGAACCCCGTGGGTCGAGGTTGCAGTGGCCGGAAAGGCCACTGCACTCCAGTCTGGGTGACAGAGTGAGACTCCAACTCAAAAGAAAAAAAAAAAGAAAGAAAACAGAAGGGAGGTACAGAGACAGATTGGTTACAACGAGGAGTCTGCCTTATTTGAACAGAGTTTGAACAGTTGACTGCCTATGAGTGGTGGAAGTATGGCTGTTAGGATTGGCTGAGACTTCACTACGGTTACAGAAGCAGACTTGTAGGTTAGGTTTTCAGTTTCCCTGACTACTAAATTAAGTTATGGCTATTTTGTGAAAGCTCAAGTATTGAAATACAAAAGCTTTCTCAGGCCAGAGTTTTGTCTGATTTAACAAGTATAAGGTATAAGATAGCACATATCATTTATGAATAATGAGAATAGGTCACACAAATATCAAACCACTTGTCAATCTCAGAATATTTTCAAAAGTCATATGACCAAGTACTACCCCTAAAGCTTTTGTTTCAATAGTTTATGAAATAGGTTCTATCTGTGTGATTAAAGACAACAACAACAACAGCAAATAAGCACAGCAAACATCTCTCTGCTTGTTTGTCTGGAGAAAAAACCTGAGACTCCATGTACAAAGGTCTAATAAGTCAATTTTAACTAAGGTTCACACCAGTAAAATCCCAGTGACCCACCATGAGAATCAAGGCTGGCATTGAGTTTCAGATGTCAGGACAGACAGGGCCAGGCTAGTCCAGCATTCCAGGAAGAATCCATAAGGTGTGAGGGCAGGAATTTCCTATGAGACTGAGAAATGCAAGTTCATAAGATAGGGAAGATCACTTACAGAAAATAAAATGCACAAGAAGCAGAGAAAGAGAAGTGTTGAGCCAAAAGGAAGAAGTTGGAGAAAAAATTAATGCACATAGAGAGTTTATTTGGGCCAGGCTTGACAATTGCAACCCGGGAGCATAGATTGAAGTTGCTGTGCATATACTCTATTAACAGCAGTTACAAGTGGATTTTTAACAGCAAAAAAGGGAGACAGCGAGTGTACTGGAGTGCAGAGATGTCAGGAGTTATCACTGGCTTACAGAAATAACATTGATCAGTAATTACATTGTTAAACTATACAGTGTAGCCTACAGTATCTGGTGTGGAATTACTGAGTTAATTTATAGCTGCTTGCGGCAATAGCAAGTAGTTTCAAGAGATGAATACATAGCTCAAAGAGGGAGGTAGGATGCGATTACTACCTCATTTTTTATGTCTCTCTGGGTTTGATAATTAAAAAGATTTGCATTCCTCAGATAAAAGTTATTTCATTTTCTCAAAGGGGCACTGCCAAATCTATGTATTTAGTGGAGCTTGTAGGCTTGTAATAGTTGAACACATAAATATTTTAAAGGAAATACATTATTATATTAATAAGGGTCAAAGATACATGCCCTGAAATTTTTTCAGTTCCGTTATCAATTACTTGTCGCTTTTCTGGTGCTTTTCTCTCCGTGTGTGTTAGGCTTGTATTATTCCACAATTTTAAAAAGTGCATTTAGAAATAGATAAAATCAGGATAACAAAGCAGAAACAATATCCAATTTTATAAAAAGGTTTATGGGAATAAAATGTTTGAAAAACTGCAATGTTTTATAGTATGCAAGAAATTCAAACTTTCATACATTTTAAATGGAGATTGTAAGCTCTTAAAATAATATTGGAAGTTAATATGGTAACATTTATAGAAGCATACATTTTGCTCAGCCTGATACTTGGAAATCTCTTTTACTTAAAGCAGTACCAGGTCTAAATATACATGTATAAACACACATATGCACAAACACAATGATGTTTGTTATAGCATTGTTATAATGGAAAAAGGCTAGTAATCTAAATTTCTAAGAACTAGAAAGGTTATTGGATAAAGAATAGATTACTTTATACTATGGGATAGTAAACAACTAGTGAATCAAATAAGCTATTTCTATATGTATTAAACTGGACAGATATTTTTGATATATTCATCCAAGTTACAGAGTAATGTGCAATTAGTTACTTGCAAAAACAAGTACCAAAAATATTATGTATGCTTATTAATGTGAACATTGACATATATATTTGGATAAGCGTGTAGTAAGGTGTGGAAATCTGCAACTATTCTGCTGCCTCAGGAGAATAATGCAGGGAGGTGGTGAGGGAAAATTTGACAACACTGCTTTTATACAAATTGGAATAATTTCATTTGTTAAACAAAAACAGCACATTGCTATTTCACTTTGAGAGCTTTGGCTATTTTTCGTTTTGAGATAAACAAAGTAAATTTACAAGAATAGAAGAGATAGCTCCTATTTACTATGATTCACCAATTAATATTTTGACACGTTGCTCTCTTTACAATCTCAACACAGGTTATTTTCTATAAACCATATGCTTTCTTATATAACTTCAAATATCAAAATTAGAAAATTTGACACTAATACAATGCTATTATAGTGCATAGTCTATCATCAGTTGTCCCAATATTATATTTTATAATATATATTCTTGTATGTGATACAATCCAGGCTCTCAAAGCTATGTTGTATCAATTCTTTATAGTCTCTCTTAATATGCAACAGTTCTAGTCTCTCTTTGTCTTTTAAAACATTAGTATTTTTAAAAATTACAAATCAGATTTGCAGAATGCTCCGCACTTTCAGCTTGTCTGATATTTTCTCTTGACGAGATTCAGACTGTGCTTTTTGTCAGGAACATAATAGAAGTGATACTATTCATAATGTTAAGTTGATCACTTGGGTTAAAAAAAGTATCTGCCAGGTCTCTTCACTATAGATATTTTTTTTCTCTTATTATTAATAGCTAATTTGTGGGAAGATATTTGAATGTTATGTGAATATTCTGTTTTCTGATTAAATGTCCACTCACTAATTTTTATCATCCATTGGTGATTCTTGTCTAAATTAAATATAGCAATAATTGCAAAATACTGATTGTGTCACTCTATCATTTCTTCTAATTGTATTACTTGTGTCCTACTTCTTAAAATTGTAAAAAATGTTTAATAGAGAAAATAACAAGTGACATAATATTATTTATTCAAGGTTGTTGAGGACTGATCGGAGTAAAACTAGGCAAAATCAGTGGTCAAAAAGTCCCAAACCTTGAAGTCAAGTCCTAGGTTTAACAAAGTGACTTCAAACGCATCTCTTAATCTCCCTGTGCCTTAGTTCCATCCCTGCCAAAATAAGGGAAGCAACTGTTCAGGCACTTTTCAGAATTCTGATTCTATGAGATCGGCTAGTATTGATTCCCACGAATTCTTGCACTGGAAAATGTAGCTCAAGTTTAAGAGTTTAGAATGAACAAAGATGAAGGCAATTTGCCTCCTTACTATGCTTCAGTGGCCACGGTTTCTCACAAGACACTATGCACAAGGCAGTGTGATTCTGAGTAACTACAGTACAGTGTAATTTTTCTGACAGTCTATCAAAGAATACTTTTTGTAGCGGGCCAAAATAGTAATTTGAGGAGACAGGGGAAATCTGAACATTTAAATATTTGTTTTAAAATATTACAGTGAATTCCCCCCCCCCATTTCTCATTGCTTTCAAAAGACTGAATTGCATAAGAAGGAAGCGTTTACTATAAGAAATAAACCTCCTCTCCATGTAAAGGATAATGATAAAGTGAAAGTGAGATCACACCTCAGAAGAATATGCCTTTTTCACAATAAAGTTTACGTTTTCATCTTAGGAAAGAGGAAGTTGATATTTTGCATAAGTATACAGCTAGTAGGAATCAAACAGCATAGAGTTCAACCTCTTTACTTCACAGAGGATGAACTGAGGCCAGTTGAGAATTGTTGAAGGTTATGGAGCTGAGAATACAGATCCTTTGCTGTCCATTCCATGCCAATTCTTAGGTTCTTTACTTTCTTTCCCAACTAAATCCGCAAAGTTATTGGGTTCCAAAGATAATATTGTAGAATAATACATTAAGCCCTTCACTGAATGGGTGTGAAATAAAATGTAGCAAGGTCTAACGCTTTCCAAAACACCTCCTCACAGATAACACAGCTTATTTTCCTTAAATTCCAATACAAGAGCTTTGTTTTTTGAGAATTCATTTTAAAATAGCCCTCTACTTATCCTCACTCTCTACAGTTTCAGTTTCCTAAAGTCAACTGCAGTTCGAAAATATCACATAGAAAATTCCAGATTTAAATAATAAGTTTTTAGCTGTGTATCATTCTGAGTAGCAGGACAAAGTCTTATATCTTCTCACTCCTTCCCGCTAGGTCCATGAGTTCTCCTTTTGTCACATTCCAGCTGTCTATGATCTCCACTGTTTAGTAAGTAGTCTTCTCAGTGTTCAGATGGGCTATGGCAGTATCATAGTGCTTGCGTTCAAGTGCTTTATTTTACTTAATAATGGCACCAAAGAGCAAGAGTAGCAATACCGGAAATTCAGATCTGCCAAAAAGGTGTCACCATGCTTTCTTTAAGTGAAAAACTGAAAATTATTGACTTATTAGGAAAGAAAGACAATTATATGCTGAAGTTGTTAAGACCTACGGTAAGAACGAATCTTCTATTCATAAAATTGTGAAGAAGGAAAAATAAATTTATGTATACTCCACATAGGGTTCAGTTATTTGAGATTTTAGGTATCCATAGGGAGCTTGGAATGTATCTTTCAAAGATAACGGGAGACTGCTGCATTTATTCTATAGTTCTTATTTAAAATTTTTTACAGTTTTCTGTCAATTTCTATTAAACCATCTCTTTGCTATTTAATAATTTAATAATGAAGTGTTGTATCCTAAAGATTTTTGTTTTCATAGTTTCTTATCCAGTCTGCCATTCTGTGTCTTTTCAGTGGTGCATTTAGTCCATTTGCGTTCAGGTTGATTATTGAAATGTGATTGTTTATCCCTGTCATGAGATACTTATAAAGTTTTTTCTTTGCTTGTGTTCTTTTGACTTTGGGGTTGATGGATAGGAAAAAAAAAAAAAAAAGCAGGAGGTATCACACTTCCAGACTTCAAACTTTACTATAAGGCTACAGTAATCAAAACAGCCTAGTATTGGTACAAGGACAGGCATATAGACCAATGGAACAGGATAGAGATTCCGGAAGCAAAGTCTCAATTTCTCAACTAACTCATCTTTGACAAAGCTTCCAACAACAACCACTGGGGAGAGGAGAACCTATTTAGTAAATGGTGTGGAGAAAACTGGCTGATCACACGAAGAAGATTTAAACAGGACCCTTACCTATCACCAGACACAAAATTAACTCTAAATGGATCAAAGACCTAAATATAAAACCTCAAACCATAAGAATCTTAGAAAATACAGGAGACACCCTTATGGAAATTGGAACTGGCAACCAATTCCTATCAGAACCCTAAATGCCCATACCTTAAGAAATAAGATAAGTGGGAGCTCATTAAACTGATGAGCTTCTGCAAAGCAAAAGAAACCATCAAGAGAGCAGGGACACAGCCCACAGAATGGGAAAAAATATTTGCCAACTGTATATCTGACAAAAGTCTAACATCTAGAATCTACAAGGAACTCAAATGCGCCGAAAGGGAAAAAAAAGCCCCATTCAAAAGTGAACAAGATATGAATAGACACTTCTCAGAAAAGATATACAGGCAGCCAACAGACACATGAAAAAGTGCTCAGTCTCACACATCTCATCAGAGAAATGCAAATCACAACCACACTGAGGTACCACCTAACCCCAGTAAGAATGACCATCATTAATGAAACAAACAACAGATGCTGGCCAGGATGTGGAGAACAAGGAATGCTTCTACGTTGGCGGTGGGAATGCAAACTAATGCAACCTCTTTGGAAGTCAGTGTGGTGATTTCTCAAAGAACTAGAAATTGACCTTCCATATGATCCAGCAATTACCCTATTGGGAACATATCTGGAGGAACTCAAATCATTCTTAAAAAAAAAAAAGATACCTGCACACATATGTTTGTTGCAGCTCTATTCACAATAGCAAAAACATGGAACCAACCGTGTTGCCCATCCAAGTTGGATTGGATTAAAAAATATGGTACATATACACAATGGAATATTATGCAGCCATAAAGAAGTACAAACATCTAGACTCCACAGCAATTTGGATGGATTTAGAGTCAATCATACTCATTGATCTATCACTGAAACAAAGAACAGAGTCCATATGTTCTCACTCATAAGCAGACCTTGAACAATTATAATACTATAAGTAGTGGGAAACTCTCAGGGGAGGGGGGATGGGATTGGCAGTTGAGGGAAACTGCTAGGGGAGGGAGGGGCACACCTCATCAACAAGGGTACCTGCATAATCAACATTTGTATGCCTAACCCTGAATTGTAGCCCATATCTTTATAATTAAAAAAAATTTTTGAACATTTTCTTTATTTGTTTATCATCTTTAAAGTTATATAAGCTATATATTTGTTTTCTCATCCTCTTTTTTTTCTTTACTGTAAAAGACTGATGCATTGTTTGAATTTTTCCAAACCTATAATTTTTATATAGATTTATTAATAAATGGTTATTCTGTATTTTAATCAGTTTTACTTTTCATTTATAGATTTCTTCTATCTTTTCTTTTTTTTAATAAATTGTGTTGAATGGTTACCTCATTAATTTTCATACATCTTTGATGAAATACTACATACTATACTATGATTGAAACTATGACTGTAGCTTTAGTTACAAATTATACATTTAAAGAGATAATAATCTAATTATCATCATATAACTTAATACAGGTTTTGGTGTAAGACAGATCTGCATTTAATCCCAGATCAACCCATATGTCCAGTTTGGTCTTTAGATAATTACTGTAATTTTTAACCATATTATCTCATTTGTAATATTGTACTATTGATGGCAGACATGAATAAACAAACTATTTAAAAGTGTAAACTCCATAACTAAACAGCCTGGGTTTTAAATCGAGACTTATCAGCTACTAGTTATGTGATCTGAATCAATGTAAACAATTTTTCTGTTCTATAGTGTGCGTATTTGTAACATACAGCTATTGATAGTATAATAGTACCTCCTTCTTTAGTATAAGTTTTACATGTGTCCACACAGGTAAAATATCATAAAACATTATAATAAATACACAGTAAATAGCTATTTATGATTAGATTCGTCTATTAAAAACTTTTAATTACACTGTCCAGAATATAACTGGTATTTGAACAATGTTGTAACTTTTACTGCTACTAATCACTTTTCACACTTAGCAACTGGAATTTATATTTTCTTTCTTTCTTCTCCCATCTGCTCCTTCTTTCCTTTTTCCTTCCCTCTCTTCCTTTCATCTTTCTCCTTCCCTCACTGCATCCTTTTCTTTCTGTTTTCCTCCTTCCTTTCCTTCTTTTCTTTCTTATTTTCGATATCCACCTTGCTTTGGTTATTTTTCTGTTAATTAAGGTTTTTAATTTTATGTTCTTTATTCTAAAGATGTGGGATACAATTCAGGGTTAGGTATACAAACGTTGATTATGCAGGTACCCTTGGGGATGAGGTGTGCCCCTCCCTCCCCTAGCAGTTTCCCTCAACTGCCAATCTCATCACCCTTCCAATGGCAGTTTCCCACTACTGCCAATCCCTTTATTATAGTATTATAATAATTTTTCAAGGTCCGCTTATGAGTGAGAACATACAGTACTCTGTTCTTCGTTTCTGTGATAGATCACTGAGTAAGATAGACTCTAAATCCATCCATCCAAGTTGCTGCAAAGTTCATATATTTGTCCTTCTTTATGGCTGCATAATATTCCATTGTGTGTATGTACCATATTTATTTATCCAGTCCAGCTTTGATGGGCAGCATGGTTAGTTCCATGCTTTTGCTACTATGAATAGAGCTACAACAAACATTCATGTACAGGTATCTTTTTATTTTTTATTTTTTGTAGAATGATTTGACTTCCTCCAGGAATATTCCCAATAAAGGAATTGTAAGTCATATGTAAGGTCAGTTTCTAGTTCTTTCAGAAATTGCCACACTGTCTTCCAAAGAGGTTTCACTAGTTTACATTCCCACCAGCAGTGTAAAAGCATTGTTTTTCTCTGCATGCTCGTCAGCATCTGTTGTTTGTTTTATTAAGGATGGCCATTCTTACTGGAGTTAGGTGGTATCTCAATGTGGTTTTGATTTGCATTTCTCTGATGATGAGTGAGGCTGAACACTTTTTCATGTGTCTGTTGGTTGCCCATATATCTTCTTTTGAGAAGTGTCTATTCATGTCTTTTGCCCACTTTTTAATGGAGTTGTTTGTTTTTTCCTTTCAGCATGTTTGAGTTCCTTGTAGATCCTAGATGTTAGACCTTTGTCAGATATACAGTTGGCAAATATTTTTTCCCATTGTGTGGGCTGTCTCCCTGCTCTCTTGATGGTTTATTTTGCTTTGCATAAGCTCATCAGTTTGATGAGGTCCCATTTGTATGTCTTATTTCTTATGGTATGTTCACTTAGGGTTCTGATCAGGGATTGCCAGTTCCAAATTCCTTAAGGGTGTCTCCTGCATTTTCTAAGATACTTATAGTTTGAGGTTTTACATTTAAGTTTCTGATCCTTTTGGAGTTAATTTTTTTGTATGGCGATAGGTATGGGTCCTGTTTCAATCTTCTGCATGTGGTCAGCCAATTTTCCAAGCACTGTTTACTGAATGGGTTCTTCTCTCGCCAGTGGTTGTTATTGGAGACTTGGACAAAGATGAGTTGGTTGAGAAATTGAGACTTTGCTTCCAGAATCCTTATCCTATTCCATTGGTCTATATATCTGTTCTTGTATCAATACCAGAATGTTTGACTACTGTTGCATTATAGTAACGTTTGAAGTCAGAAAGTGTGATACCTTCTGTTTTGTTTCTTTTTCTAAGGACTGTTTTGACTATTTGTGGTCATTTATGTTTCCATATGAATTTCTGTATTGTCACCTCCAGGTCTAAGAAAAATGATGCTGGTAATTTAATGGGTATTGCATTGAATCCGTAGATTGCTTTTGGCAGAATGAACATCTTAACAATGTTGATTCTTCCTATCCACAAGCATGGATTGTTTTTCCATTTCTTTGTGTCTTCTTGCATTTCCTTGAGCAGTGTTTTGTAGTTCTCATTGTAAAGGTCTTTCACTTTTCTGGTTAGGATGAGTCAAGGTATTCCATTTTTCTTTGCTGCTATTGTGAACGGAACGATCTTTTTATTTGGTTCTATGCCTGCTTATTGTTGGAGTATAGGCATGCAACTGTCTTCTGCACATTTATTTTGTACCCTGAGACTTTGCCAAAGTCCTTTATCAGTGCAAGTAGGCTTGTGACAGATTCTTTTTGACTTTCTAGGTATAGGATTATATCATCAGCAAAGTGGGATAACTTGACTTCCTCTTTTCCTATTTGGTTATGCATGATTTCCTTCCCTTGGCTAATTGCCCTGCGAGGGCTCCCAAAACAATGTTGAGCAAGAATGGTGAGAGTGGGCAGCCTTGTCTTGTTTCAGGTTCAGGGGAAATGTTTCCAGTAGAAACATTTAGTAATATGCTAGCAGTGAGTTTATTGTAGATGGCACTTAATATTTTGAGGTATGTTTCCTGTATACCTGGGGTTTCAGGGTTTTTATCAAGGATCCTGTATTTTATCAAAAGCTTTTTCTGCATCTAATGAGATAATTATGTGGTTCTTGTTTTTATATCTGTTGATGTGTTTAATTACATTTATGGTCTTACGAATGTTGAACCAACCCTACATCCTGGGGATGAAGCCCACCTGGTCATGGTGGATGATTTTTGAGATGTGTTTTTGGATCTGATTTGCTAAAATCTTGTTGAGAATTTTTGCATTTATGTTCATAGGGATATTGGCCTCTATTTCTCCTATTTTGTTGGATCTTTACCTGGTTTGGGTATCAGTGTGATGCTAGCTTCATAAAATGATTTGGGGGAGAATTCCATCTTTCTCACTTGCCTAGAATACTTTCAGTAGGATTGGTATCCGCTCCTCCTTTTGCATTTCATAGAATTCTGCTGAAAAATCATCCGGTTTAGGGCCTTTTTTTGGTAGGTAGTGTTCTTATGACATAGTCAATTTCCAGGGTTGTTATTGGTTATTTAGTGTCTCAATGTCTCCTTGTTTCAACCTGGGGAGGTTGTATGGTGTCAGGAAATTCTTCATTTCATTTATGTTATCATATTTATTTCCATATAGGTGTACATGGTAATCTCTGATAATCTTTTGCATTTCTTTGGGATCAGTTGTGATTTGATCTTTTGTATTTCTGATTGTGTTTATTTGGGCTTTTTCTCTCTTTTTTCTCTTGTCTTTTTATGTGATCCACTTGCCTGGAAACTCATTTTCCATCCTTTAACTTTGAGTCTGTGTGCATCCCTTTTGGGAAGATGAGTTTCCTGGATACAGCAAATCATTGGGTCATGGTTTCTTATCCAGTTTGCCATTCTGTCTTTTAGTGGTGCATTTAGTCCATTCACATTCAGGGTGATTATTTAAATGTGTTTATTTATCCCTGTCATGAGGTTCTTATAAATTTTTTTATTTGTTTGCTTGTTTTCTTTTGGCTTTGGAGTTGATGTATGTGTGTGTTTACAAGTTTCTTATTGCAGTGTATTCTCTATTGACTCTGAGTTCTGCTGTTCTCTTGGGAAGTGTGTGGTCATTTTTTTTTTTTTTTTCTTTCTTCTGTGCTTAACACCTTATTAAGTGTCCCCTGTAGAACTGCTCTGGAAGCTGCAGAATCTCTTAGGGATTGAATATCTGGGAAGGATTTTAATTCTCCATCACTGAAACTGAGCTTGGATGGGTAGGAAATTCTTGGTTGAAATTGTTTGTCTTTGAGGACTTTGAATATTGGACTCTAGTTCTTTTTTGCTTGTAGTGTTTCTGCTGATAGGTCTGCTGCTATTCTGATTGGTTTTCTCCAGTAGGTAGTCTGAACTTTTTTTCTTGCTGTCTTTAGGATTTTTGTGCCTACTTTGTGTAGGTGAATTACTATGTGTCTTGGGGTTGGTCTACTCATTTGATGTCTTGTGGACATTCTCTGTATCTCTTGTGTTTGACTGGTCACATCTCTGGTGAGATGGGGAAAGTGTTCTTGGATTACCTCCTTGAATACTTGCTCCAAGTTGTTTTTCATTTCTCTTTTCTCTTCTGGGATACCAATCAGCCATAGATTCAGCTTCCTGAATTCAGCACATCTCTTGTAGACTGTATTCTTTTTTTCTGAGTCTTCTTTCTATGTTTTTTACAGATCAGGTTAATTCCATGTTCTGGTCTTCCAGTTCTGAGATTCTTTCTTCAGCTAGATTAATTCTACTTTCTATGCTTGCTATCTTGTTATTTATTTCCTGAGTAAATTTTTTTACTGCCAAAATCTCTGTTACAAGTTATATCAGCATTGCATCTTATCTTTCTTGAGTCTCATTCACTCTTTCCATCCATTTCCTAATCCCTGTTGTATTCTGGGGCCGGTTTTTGGTGACTTCCATTGTTTGGGCTCCAAGGTCTGATTTTTCAGGGGTTTTCTCCTTGTTACACTTGAAATTACCTGTGGTTTTCCTTTGGTTTTTCCTCATTTGTGACTGATCTCTTGTTTTTCTCTTTAGCTCTGTTATTCAGTATCAGTAAGGAGGCTTTCCCCTCTGATGTTTGCTCAGCCCTCTATTCTTCCCTGATCTGTGATCTGGATTTACTCCATTATGAAATAGGACTGTGAATGGGAATCTTTGTTCTCTTGTAGTTTTGAAAGTCAAATAAGGTAAGAGATGGGGAGCTAGGATTCAGAAACTACTTACAGATTACATTGTTCCCTGATTATGATATGTGTTTTCTGAGACCCACTCCCCACCACCACTCTATATGATGATGCAATGGGTACATATGTGTAGCCCCTGGGTACATCATGCAATGGGTACATGTGTGTACTGAGATACTATGACAGCAATGAGCACAGAAAAAACAGAATGAAATAAAATGGAAAATAATTCTTAAAAAGGAAAGGAAAGAAAAAGAAAAAGAAAAAAAACACAGAACAATGAAAGTGGAAACCAAAGCAAAGAACAATTGAACACACAGGCACAGACAAACACACACACCCCAAAACAAACTGGAATAACTACAAAGTGAAACAAAACAAACAACCAAAAAAAAAAAAAAAACAAGAAAACTAAACACAAACACACACCTAGCACAAAATGAATGAAGAAGAAAAACAGAAAGACGGGGGCAAAAAAAGAGAATTCAGATTGAACCCTCACTCATATATTGACACACATCTTAAACTAAAAAATAAAATATAATAAAATAAAAATAAACAAAAGAACAAAAGAGCAAAAACAAACCACCAACAACAGGAAAATTAAAAGATGAGCACTCAGTCATTCACATACGCACATAAACAGAAAACAATAAACAAAAGAAGAAAGAAACAGAAAAAGAAAAGAAAAAAAGGGGGAATGCAGGTCAAACCCTCACATACACATTCATGCACAAAGGAAAACTATTATAAAAATAAACGAACTGCCGGGCTCGATGGCTCAGCCTGTGATCCTGGGCTTTGGGAGGCCGCAGTGAGTGGATTGCCTGAGCCCACAGGTTCGAGACCTGCCTGGGCAACTTGGTGAGACCTCATCTCTACAATAAATCAAAAAACTTAGTCGGGTGTGGTAGCTCGCCCCTGTAGTTCCAGCTACTTGGAAGGCTGAGGTGGAAGGATCGCCAGAGCCCAGCAGGTCGAGGCTGCTGTGGCTAGGAGTGTGCCACTGCACTCCAGTGGCTGGGAGCGTGCCACTGCACTCCAGTCTGTGTGACAGAGTGAGAGTACAACTCAAAAATAAACAAATAAATAAATAACCAAACTAACTAACAAACAGGTATTAAATTTAAATTTTTTTAATTAAAAAATTTAATTAAAAATTACAAACAAAAAACCCTTCCCTCTTGTAGCAGGGTCTGTAATTGTTCCTCTAGTGAGCTCTCTCTTGCTCTCTCCTGCTCTCTCCTCTTTCACTCTCCAGTGTCTGGAGCAGGGAAGGAGGAGTGGCAGTGGAGGTGGGTGGTGACGTAGTTCTCCCTTCCCACTCTCATATGGTAAAGATCTCCCTCTGGTGGGAAGGTGCGAGAATGTCGCTTCCCAAGGAATGTACTTGTGGGGAATGACCCAGTCAGCATTGTCTTGGAACAGAGTTCTCCTATTGCAAATGATGTCAAGGCTACACCTGGGATTGTCCCACTCAGTAGTGAACAAGCTGTGTGGGTCTGAAGTTCAGAGTATTGCTGGGGAGGAGGGAGTTTGGGTTAGTCAGTCCCAAACTCACCACTGATCTCTTCTAAGTACTTCCTCGTCCTTTTCTGGCCATACCCTTTGTCCTGCAACTGGTTCACGATAGGGGGTGGGATGCCTGGGACTCCGCACCCATCAGGTCTCTCTGAAGTTTGTGGTTTCAGGATATTCCCTTTGAGTCATGGTCAACCCCTGAATAGTTGATCTACCAGTCAAAGAGATCTTGTCTATTACTCCGTGTGAGCAAGTCAGAACACTTTCCTGCCCTGCCTTCAAGACGGTGGCAGGTTGTCTCTCTTGTCCACTCTGATGGGACTGCCTCTGGACTCCCTTCATAGTCACTACTGCTAGTGCCCAGCCAGGCACTGAAGTGGTGAGGCAAAGCCTGGAGCGGGCAGTCTCTCCTGCTGTAGTGGTGAGGCAGAACCTGGGACGGTAGTCTCTCCCTGCCGCTTCTTCACAGGAAAACCTTTGTCTGTTTAAAAAAATGGCACTTGGCTTCTGCAACCTGGAAAGAGCCAGGGACCAAGCAAAGAAGCAGTAGCACCAGTTATTGCCCCAGGAGGGCGCTGGCCACTTGCTTAAGAGTCCCCACTTAGTCTCTCCCGGCATTTTCTTCCCAGGAAGGGTTTTGTTGATTAAAAGAAAAATGGCACTCAGCTTCTGTGACCCAGGAATCACTATAGTCCAAGTCAAGCAACTGCAGCACCAGCTGCTGCACTAGGAGAGCACTGGTCACTAGCTCCCTAGCCCTCACTCAGTCACTTACATGCCTACTAACTCACCAGTACATACACAAAATTTCCCATACACTTACTCACACCATGACATATAGTTCAACTGGCTCAACTGCCATCTTCCCAACTTATCCATTAAGGTTTGATCAGTAAAGCAAACCTGAAATAATGTCATGACTAAGGGATTTACTACAGGCATTATATACAATATGGTTGTGAAACTGGTGGAGGAATTCCTGGAAGGTTGGGGTGTACCTGAAATTGCTCTGAGGTCTGTAGGCTTGGCAGTCAGGAAGAAAAGATGAACACATAGCAGCACAATAAAGATTAACTGGAATCCATGAGTACCAACTAGACCTTGGGTCCATCTCTCATCTATTGCTGGGGTCCAGCTCCAGTGGGTCAGGGTTTCCTGAAAGAGGGTCAACATCAGCACAGGAGAAAAAACTTGGACACTGACTCTGCTGCAAGTAGGACAAATGCCGATTTATTATCTTTTCCAACTCCTTTTATACCCTACATGTTTTTTGTTTTCAAGGCAATCAGTTACAGTTTAATGGAACAAACAGGCAACGTATCTTTGTTCATCCTGTTTTGATCTTAAAACATTATCATCCTAACCATTAACTATAAATTTTATAAACTTCTAACATTCCTTAATGATTACCATTTCTTAATGTCCATCAAAACTCACTTATTTCTGTAACTATTAAATTATAAATCACTACCAAGTTCTAAGCACTATAATTGTCACATAGATTAGCAAGTCACACCTGTGACCTTCACACAGCAATTTGCAACTAGCTGGGGTAAAACAACATTTTCAAGGTTTCTTAGCCACAAGTTGGCCTGACTAGTTTTCCCTAATTTCACACCTGGTGTTTACAATTTGCATTAATTATTTCCTGCCAGGGAGAATGAGCTTCAACATTTGCAAAACAAAAGGCCTCTGGGACTCAAGTCACCTTAGTCACAATCCCTAACCAGAATTACAAGCCTCCTTAACAAAGGGAAATAAAGGTAAGGGTGCCCTAATAAAGAGTATACTTTCAACAAAACAAATCCTTCTTTTACTAAACACCACTATTTAGTAAAAAAATATTTCTCCCATATAGAACTCTTTAGATCTTCCAACTCCCAGGTTTCCAGTGGCAAGATAGAGAGTGGAGGTAGAAGAAGCAGGGCCGATAGCTGCCCAGAGTTGCCCTGCAACTTGGGGTCTTCAGCCTTCCGGATCCTGTCAACATGAAGGCTTCTGAGGCTGGCTCCTGACAATCTATACCAAATTCAGGAAAAAAAAAACTAAAAGATTCCTCAAGGACTTTTTGTATCCAGACATTCTGTCACTTCCTCTTTGTTGTCAGGATGAATAACACAACCTAGTACAATATCCCAATATTGAGATTTGGTTACAAAAACCTGTGACTTCTGTCTTACTAACAGACACTATCTTGCTGACTTTGAAGAAGCGGCCATATTGGAGAGGACCACATGGCAAGAAAATGAGAAAAACCTCTGACTACCAGTCAATAAGAAGCTGAAGACCTCAGTCCTGAACTCAGAAGGGACAAACTCTTATCAACAATCATTGAATGAGTCTGCGGTAGACCCTTACCTAGCAGAACCTTGAGATGATTGGAAACCCAGCATAGCATCTTAAATACAACCCTATGAGAAGCCCTGAAGCAGAGGACCCAGCTAAGCCATAACTGGATTTCTGACTCAGAAAAAAACATGAAATAATAAATGCATGTCATTTTGCAATGGAAAGTTTTGAGGTAATTTGTTACACAGCATTATGTAATGACTACACTCCTTCTAGCACTAAATCAGTAAGGAATGAGGGGAGTTTGCAGGGAAAATAACTTTTTCAAAAATGAGACTTTTCTTTCTCAGTTTATAAGACATACTCATATCTTCAAATATACATGGGAATGTAAGACATATATATGTACCTATATCTACATATATATGCATATATGTAGATATATAATTGTACCATATATAATATGTATATGGTACATTCAATTTGTCACTGTGTTCAAACAGCAAAGGAAGGTATACATTTATCTCCCTCTTCCCTTTTCTGCACACACAACTCCAATTCAATTGTATGTCCTTTAAAGTAATATGAAGGAGGATGAAAGAATGATGTGTACATTTCTGGAAGGGCAATAACTTTACAACCCCTTACTACCATCTTTCCCAAAATGTTTCTCAATGCATATGATCTTAGAGCTGATATTCTCACTCAGAGTAAAGACCAACTCCTTGCAATGGCCTACTATACCCTGCATACCTGACTTTCATTCTTTACTCATCTGCCATCTCCCATCTTGTTCATTCATGTCCAACCACACTGCCCTTCTGAAAGTTTCTAGAACAGACTCAACCAGCTCCCACTTCAGAGTATGTTACTTTGTCCTATTCTACTTGAATTATTCTTAGACAAGGAACAAAAATGTCTTGTTTCCTCATCTTTTTAACTTATGCAACCGAAGTTCTTTACTTATGCATTCTCTAATTAACATGGTCTTTCTTAACAATTTGTACCAGACATGTGCTGTTCTCCTTAGCCTGCTTTACTTGTCTTAATGCACTAATTGTCATTTGATATATATTTTCTTATATGTTCTTTTACTCTATTTCTCCCATTAGAATGCAAGTTTCTTAGGAGACTGAGGTGAGGAGATGGCTTGAGCCCATAAGTTAGAGGCAAGTTTGTTGAAAGCAGGAACTTTGTTGATTTTGTTTGATTATGTATCCTCACATATTCTTTATCTACTGCTACATATACTAGTTTCCTATTGCTGCTATAACATGACCACAAACACGGTAACTTAACAATTATTTTACAGTAGTAAGGGTCAGAAGTTCAATATTGTTTTCATAAAATCTAGATGTCAGCAGACTTAAATTTTTTCTGGAGACTCTAGAGGAGAGGACACGTTTTAACATTTTTAAGTTCCTAGAGGCTGCCCACAGCTTTTATCTTGTGATTCTTCCTCCATCTTTAAAGTCAATAATAGCCACTCGTGTTCTTCTTCCAATTTGTTGTTCTGACACTCTTCTTATGTAATCAAATCTCCCACTATGCACTCTTATTTTCTCCCTTTTTCCTGCTATAAAGATTCTTCTGATTACATTCAACCCATGCCTGCAAGCCAGGATGATCTCCCCATTTAAAATCTTTAATTGCAGCTGCAAATTCCCTTTTACCATGGAAGGTGATAAATTAACAAGTTCCAGTGGGTAGAATGTAGAGAACTTTGGGTGGAGGACATTTTTTTTCACCTCACAACACTGAATTACAAGGTATCCTAAAATGTAGTAGCTTAAAGCAAAAATATTATTAAACACATTTTCTGAGAGTCAGGAGTCTAGATGAAGCTTAGCTGGTGGTGAATCTGCAGAGATTCTCTCAAGAACTTGCAGTCAAACTGTCAGCCAGGTTTGTGGTTATCAGAAACTTGACTGAGGCTGGAGGACCTACTTTCAAACTCAGTCACAAAAGTTGTTGGAAAGCATCTGTTCCTCACCACAGGGCAGGACCTAGCACTGCTTACAACATGACATGACAGCTGGCTTCCCCTCAAGTGATTGATTGAAGAAAAAGAATGACTTTTTGCAGAAGCATTAGCATAGCATTTCTGAGACTAACATCCTTGGAAAGTCATACCTGGAAGGTTGGCCCTTGGTTGGAATGTGGAACTTGGACTGGCCATCAGTTTTTGACACTCATATGACATCTTACCTAAATGATAAGGGTAGCTCAGTACGCCTAATCTTTTTTGTGTAAACAATGTGATTTATGCTAAACACCTGCATTCTTTCTGGGTATCAGGGATCTTGGTGTTAGTCAGAGACTGTCTCTGTCAGCAGTCCACAATAAAAAT
Source organism: Cephalopachus bancanus (assembly GCA_027257055.1). Lineage (NCBI taxonomy): Eukaryota > Metazoa > Chordata > Mammalia > Primates > Tarsiidae > Cephalopachus > Cephalopachus bancanus. The sequence continues at coordinate 10,075,596 of JAPVLO010000048.1, forward strand.
CCTGAGCATTGGGTTTCTAATGAGCTCTCCTTTTAGCCAATGGTCATACATGTTTTTACAATTCATTATAGGAAGAATTAAATATGTCCTGTGGGACTGTACTAGGAGACAACTCTTGAAGTTTTTCACCTGGTTCCTTTAGACTTTACTCCATGCAACTTTTCCCTTTACAAATTTTTCCTTTAATAAATTTTCAGCCATGCATAAGACTATATGCCGAGTCCTCTGATTTCTTCTAGTGAATAACCAAATCTGAGTGTGGTTTAGGAGACCTCTGACATAACAATAGTGAAAGCCACAGCGTCTTAACTTGATCTAATCTTGGAAGTGACAAGTCAAGATTTCTACCATATTTTATTGATCATACAGATACATTTTGATACTGTAAGGAAGATTATTATACAGAGTGTGAATATCAAGAATCAGAAATTACTAAAGCCCATTTTGGAGACTGGCTATGAGAAGTGCAGCTAATTGTTTACCTAGGACATTTTGAGTAAAGTATTTGTAAGATTATTGTACATACTGATTTGCTGAGGCAATTCTGTTTTACAAATATTACCTCCAGCCGGGCTCAGTGGCTCAGTCTGTAATCCCGCGCCTTTGGGAGGCTGAGGTGAGTGGATTGCCTGAGCCCGCGGGTTCAAGACCCGCCTGGGCAGCGAGACCTCATCTCTACAGTAAATAAATAAAAAAAAAAATCAGCCGGGCGTGGTAGCATGCGCCTGTAATTCCGGTTGCTCATAAGGCTGAGGCGGATGGATCGCCGGATCCCAGCAGGTCGAGGCTGCGGTGGCTGGGAGCGGCCACTGCACTCCAGTCTGGGCAACAGAGTGAGACTCCAAATCAAAAAAAAAAAAATTACCTCCATTTCTTGATAATGTTTAATTCTCCATTTTAAAAAATGTTTATGAAGTCCAATTTATCTTTTTTTTTCTTCTGTTGCTTGTGTTTTGGGGACAATGTTGAATAGAAATGGCAAGAGCTGACATCATTTCTTTATTCTTGATCTTTTGGGAAGAGTAATCAGTCTTCCACCATTAAGTGTCTTTTTTTTTTTGTAGATAATCTTTATCAAGTTAAGAAGATTTCTGTCTATTCCTAGTTTGTTAAGTTTGTTTTTATGGTATAAGGGTGATGTTTTTCATCAAAATATTTTTCTGAATCTATTGAGAAAATCACTTTTGAAAATTTATATTATGGTTTGTTATTTTAATGGATTATTGTATGGCAAGTGAACTTTACATTCCTGGTTTAAGTCCTATGCGATCATAGTTTTTAATTCCTTTTTACATGTTGCCAGCATCAATTTGATGGTATTTAATTGAGTAGTCTTCTTTAATTGCTTGGTAGAATTCACCAGAGAAACCATCTAGGGCTGAGCTTTGTGGATAATTTTTGTTTGTCTCATTACTAATTCAATTTTTGTACTTATTGCAGGTCTATTCAGAATGTCTAATTCTGAGTCAGTTTTGGTAGCTTAGTCTTTCTAGGGATTTGTTAATTTAATTTAAGGTATCTAATTTATGCAATTATTTATATTCTCTCTTTATAACTATTTATATTTTTGTAAATTTGCTAGTAATATTATCTCCTTTATTATTCATTCAAGAAATTTGAGTCTTCTCTTTTTTTTATCAATTTAGTTAAAAGTTTATCATTTCCAAAAAATAACTTTTTGTTTTATTAACTTTCTTGTTTTTTCTCTTTTTTTCTTTTAAAGACATGGGTGCAATTCAGGGTTAGACACATATGTGATCATTCCTATCATTAATGTATCCTCTAGTTTTCATTATTTCCTTTCCTATATATGTTTTAGATTTAGCTTACTGAGAACTTAACTTACCAACAGGAAGCTGGGATCAGAATGAGAAACGCTACCTCCTATAAAAATAAGCTTCTGACTAGGAGCTGGAGAGAGAGTGAGCCGTGTGATCTTGAATGTACCAGTCTGGAGTGGAATTCCATCACACTGATCCTGGAGATGGGTAAGAAAAACAAAACGAAACAAAAACTCACTTTAGATGTTCTTGTCATTTTAGTGGAGTTTCTTGAAAAAAAATTTTTTTTTAAAATTCATAATCAATATTTTTATATGGTTTTGTGGGGTACAGTTAAGGGTTAGGTGTACAAGTATGTTTCATTCAGGCACCCTGTTGATAGAGGTGTTTCCCCATCCCCAGACAGATATTTGCTACTGTTAATCCCATCTCCCTCCCCCTACCATAGTTTCCCAGTGCGGTCAGTCATTTTCGTATAGTATTGCATTGGATGTTCAAGGTCCATTATATGAGTGAGAACATGCGATACTCGGATCTTTGTTTCTGTGAGAGGTCACTCAGTATTATAGACTCTAGTTCCATCCAGGTTGCTGCGAAATTCATGATTTTGTTCTTTTTTATGGCTGTGTGGTATTTCATCATGCATATGTACCACATTTTTTTAATCCAGTCCTCTTTTGATGGACAGCATGGTTGTTTCCAGGTTCTTGCTATTGTAAACAATGCTGCAATAAACATACGTGTGCAGGTATCTTTTTTATAGAGTGATTTGAGTTCTTCAGGGTATATTCCTAGTAGGGGAATTGCAGGGCCATATGGGAGGTTGATATTTAGAGCTTTTAGGAATCGCCACACTGCTTTCCACAGAGATTGCACTAGTTTACACTCCCACCAACAGTGTAGAAGTGCTCCCTTTTCGCCACATCCTCTCCAGCAGCTGTTATTTTTTGAGTTGTTGATAATTGCCATTCTGACTGGAGTTAGGTGGTATCTCAGTGTGGTTTTGATTTGCATCTCCCTGATGATTAGTGAGGTTGATCATTTCTACATGTGTTTGTTGGCTGCTCAGATGTTCTCTTTGTGAAGTGTCTGTTCATATATTGTGCCCATTTTATAATGGGGTTGTTTGTCTTTTTTCAGCACGTTTGAGTTCCTTGTAGATCCAGGATGTTAAGCCTTTGTCAGACCTGGTGTTGGCAAATGCTTTTGCCCAGTCTGTAGGCTGTCTCCCTGCTCTCTTGATGGTTTCTTTGGCCTTGCAGAAGTTTGTCATTTTAATAAAGTCCCACTTGTCTATCTTCTCTCTTAATGACCTGTGAGTTTTGGGTTTTGTTCAGGAATTGGATGCCAGTTCTGACTTCCATGAGGATATTTCCTTCATTTTCTAAGGTTCTTATGATTTGAGGTTTTACATTTAGGTCTCTGATCCATTTGGAGCTAACCTTTGTGCATGGGGATAGATAGGGGTCCTGTTTCAATCTTCTGCATGTGGTCAGCCAGTTTTCCCAGCACCATTTACTGAATAGGTTCTCCTCTCCCCAGTGGTAGGTGGTGGAGGCCTTGTCAAAGATGAGTTGGTTGAGAAATTGAGGTTTTGCTTCTGGAATCTCAGTTCTATTCCATTGATCTATATGCCTGTTCCTATACCAATACCAAGCTGTTTTGATGATTGTAGCTTTATAGTAAAGTTTGAAGTCTGGTAATGTGATACCACCTGCTTTGTTTTTTTTTGCTGAGGATTGTTCTGGCTATTCTTGGACGTTTGTGTTTCCATATGAATTCCTGTGTTGTTTTTTCAGGTCTGAGAAGAATGTTGCTGGTAATTTGATGGGTATTGCATTGAATTTGTAGATTGCCTTAGGTAAGATGGACATCTTCACAATGGTGATTCTTCCAATCCATGAGTTTGTGATATTTTTCCACTTATTTATGTCATCTTTGATTTCTTTGAGCAATGTTTTGTAATTTTCATTGTAAAGGTCTTTCATGTCTCTCTTTAGGAAGATGCCAAGATATTTCATTTTTTGTGTGTGGCTATTGTGAATGGAATTGTGTTTTTTATTTGGGTTTCTGTTGGTTTATTATTGGTGTAGAGAAATGCGACTGTCTTTTGTACATTTATTTTGTATCCTGAGACTTTGCCAAAGGCCTTTATCAGTGTAAGATTTTTGACAGATTCTCTTGGGTTTTCAAGGTACACAATCATATCATCTGCAAAGAGAGATAGCTTGACTTCCTCTTTGCCTATTTGGATACCCCTGATTGCCTCCTCTTCTCTGATTGCTTAAGCCAGGACTTCCAATACTATGTTGAACAGGAGGGGTGAGAGTGGCATCCTTGTCTTGTTCTAGTTTTCAGGGGAAATGGTTCCAATTTTTGTCCATTTAGGAGTATGCTGGCTGTGGGTTTCTTGTAGATGGCTTTTACTATTTTGAGGTATGTTCCCGGTATGCCTAGATGTTCAAGTGTTTTTATCAAGAAGGGGTGCTGGATTTTATCAAAAACTTTTTCTGCATCTAATGATATAATCATGTGGTTTTTGTTTTGACATCTGTTGATGTATTTATTTGGAAATTTTCTTATTTGTTGTATTCACTTAAGAGTCTTTTCCAGAGAAATTAAGGATGAGAGAGTGAATGAGTGAGTGCGTGCGTGCGTGTGTGTGTGTGTGTGTGTGTGTGTGTATTAAAAATAATCTTTACTATGTTCATTGAAGAGTAGGTCTGCAGAGCTCATTTTGCAGTCATGTAGGAGGTGGAACTCCTCATTATGGCTGTAATTTGTGTCTGATGATTGATAAGGCTAAGCATCATTTTGTATGCTTGATATTTATAAAGTGCTGGCTTAAGTATTTTGTTTATTAAAAATGCACTGTACAAATTTTTAAATTGATGTATAAAAATTTTTTAAAAATTTTCTGGGTGCAAGTATTTTGAAGATATTTATGTTGTCTTCTTATTTGCGGCTCATCATTTTACTTTCTTAATGAATCTCTTAATGAATATAGAGACTTAATTTTAATAAAGACCATTTCATCTTTTTCCCTTTGCTTTACTGTTTTCATATTCGATCTAAAAAATAGTTGCATACCTCAAGTAAATAAAGATATCTTTCTACTTTTTAGTTGTTTACCTTTCTCTTTTAGATCAAAGTCATTCTGTGGTATAATGTGTCAGCACTTTTATCAAAAGATAGTTCATTTCCCCACAAGAAACTGCAAGAAACATTTGTCATAAGTTATTTTACATGTATAAAATTTTTCAGGAACTCTCTAGCCTGTCCTATTGATCTATTTGCCTAAATTTGCAGTAACACAATCTGTTTTGGTACTCTAATTTTATAGTAAATCCTAAAGTGTTAAAATATTATTTTTCCAATTTTTGTTACATTTTAAGATTGATTTGGCAATTCTGGTTCCTTTGTATTTCTACATAACATTTAAAATATAACTTGCCAGCTTGTCAATTTCTACTGAAAATTGAAAAGCTTCCAGAAAATTCCAATGTTGACAACTTAAATGTCTTCATTTATTTAAGTGCAATTTAAACTTTTCAGCAACTATTTCATTAAATTTGTAGCTACATATTTGATGTTTTTAATGTTATAAATGGTGTGGTTTTAAACTTTATTTTCTAATGGTTTCTAGTGGCTAGACAGTAATATAAATGTGTGTGGGAGGGCACTGATTCAGTATGCTGCAAACTTGCTAAATTTTTTTGACCATTCTGTTAATCACTGTGTATCTTAAGACCCCAATGGATGCATGAAACCCTGGATAGTACCAAACTATTATATATATATAACTATATATAAACTATTATATATACACACACATACACACAAACACACACACACACTCACACAGAATGAAAGAGAGAAAGAAAGAGATAAGCGGACAATAAGAAAGGAATTGGCAGTAGTGGGACACTGTGGGGGGAGCATATAGCATCCATAGGGGTACCCGTGCTTTACCTGTACAATGACCATGTAGGTACCTAACCCTGAATTGTACCCCACATTTTAAAAATAAATAAATAAATAAAACTTAGATTCAATATAGGAACACTTGTCTATTTATAGGCTTACAATTTATTGACCTATCTCAGCAAACAAGAATATTCGCGCTATCTTATCTAGCAAGCAAGAAAATTAACTAATGGCAAAGAATGAAAAAATCTTCAGTTTTCTATTGATTCAACTACCATTAATCATTTCAATACAAAACTCTTGTTCACAAAAGTGTAGAATTAAGTATAGGAGTTCCTCTTTATTGGTGGTTTTGATTCCTACAGTTTCAGCTATTTGCAGTCAACCATGATCCAAAAATAGTAAATGAAAAATTTCAGAAATAAACAATTCTTAAGTTTAATTGTATGCCATTTTGAGTGTTATCATAACTGTTCAGTTTTATTATTGTTATTGTTGTTAATCTCTTACTGTGCCTAATCTATAAACTTTAAAATAGGTATGTATGTATAGGAAAACATAGTATATATAAGATTCAGTACTCTCCCTGGTTTCAGGGATCTGTAGAAGTTCTTGGAGCATATCCTCCATGGGTCAAGGGGGACTATTTCATGTGTATGATTACAGAGGTTCTTTGGAAACTGTAAAGTATGTCACAAATATAAATGTAACTGTTTTTGCCTAATAATTTGACATATATAATTTTATAGAATGTATTATTTTTATTCAATAGAAAGATAATATGCTTAAAAGAGAGTGACTCATTTTAACTGAGAATATCAAAATTTGCAACTATTTTATAAGTTTTTATTCATCTTTGTCACCCACTAATTTGGTGAACATCTTTATAAGCATTAATTAAATATCTAATGCATCAAATCAGCTAGCTTTCCTTTCCTTAAGGTTATTCATGTTGAATACTCTTTAAAAAAAACACTGTATATTGTATTGATTTAAAATATTAGTTAGTTGTTATGTTTTTATAAGGACATAGAAAATGTCAAGAATATATTAAAGTTATTCATGTTAGTAACATATTTTTTAAAAATTCAGACTTCCATGACACTTTTTTCATGAAAGTATTACCTTTCAATAAATATTCTGATAATATTATCTGCATGTATATACATATTATTTTATTTGCCTTAATCGATAAATATTTGTGTTTTATCTGACATAGGGTATTGGATATTGAGTAATGGAGGAAAAATTCCAAGTTTGATATCAGTATAAGCTTTCCTCAAGCTATTAAATTTGGGACATGATACTTAATTTCACTAGTCTCAGTCTTCTCATCTGCAAAATGAGCATGGCAGACTCAATAGACATTGTTGTAAAATAAAATGAGATAATGTATACACAGACTTACAAAAATGTTAATTGACACAAGGAAAGCATTCTCTCATAATATTTACTCTAATCATCACCATGGTTAATTTTCATTCCTTTAAAATATATTATCAGTATAGTTTAATTACTCCATTGCATTTTCACCAATTATTACCCATTAGTTTATTTTGCACATTGCCTCAAATCAAATGTAGAATAACGTATGGCATAAGAGAAGTCCACTAACTGGTTCAAATAAATCACATGCAATACACATGTAATTTTATTTATATCATAAGAAACATAATAATCAGCAAATTTTAAATAAAAAGTTGTTTTTATGAGAGAATGTCACGATATTTTGTATTCATTTCCTTGTTGCAAAAAAGACCAAGTAAATTACGTTGTGCAACATTATAAATAATGCTATCTTACCTCTTCTATAAACTTTTGTATGAATCCTCAGTAGCTAGATGCAGAATATGTACATTCAGAGCTGTTATAGATATGATGTTTTTTGTTTTTTGTTTTTTTGGTTTTTTTTGAGTTGGAGTCTCACTCGGTCACCCAGACTAGAGTGCAGTGGCCGCTCCCGGCCACCGCAGCCTCAACCTGCTGGGCTCCGGCGATCCTTCCGCCTCAGCCTTCCAAGTAGTTGGAATTACAGGCATGTGCTACCACGCCCGGCTGATTTTTTGATTTATTGTAGAGATGAAGTCTCGCTGCCCAGGTGAGTCTCAAACCCATGGGCTCAGGTAATCCACTCACCTCAGCCTCCAAGGCACGGGATTACAGGCTGAGCCACCGAGCCCGGCTATAGATATGTTTTATTTCAGTTATTTGTACCACCATTTCCTCCACCGAAAAATAATGGAAGTTGACCATTTTATGACATTTATCTGATTCTTTTATCACCTAATACTTTCAAATCTGACTGAAATCACTTTGTTGGCAGCAATAATATCTGATAGGATATCCTTTTTCTATTGATTTTGTGTCTCTATTTTTCATATTTTCTATCTTAGCAAAGCTGAATTTTATATTCTTTCCTACATTCCAGTAACCTAAAAATTATAATTAATGATCTTGAGATTCACAATATTTTTACCTATTGCATCATAGAGGACAGAGATGACTATGCTCATATTGTCATCAATTTCTGAAGGAGGTTCTGATCTGACTGCAATAATTCAGGCAATATTAGAAAACAGTTTGTGCTTTTTGAAACTACATAGAATTCAGGCCTGTTCTTTCCCAATGCAAAACTACATGTATGGCATTTGAGAAAATTCCACTCACTGCTATAATAAAATATTTCTTGCTTCTTAAAACAATGTGCTTGCTGAAATGGCTATCTACCACGCTAAAATTACAATTTCTGTTTATTAAGTTTTTTTCTATTTTATGTTCAGCTCTACATTTGAATCTTGGACCCCTCATGTACTTGATGGTCAAGTGATAGAATAATCATAACATTTGCTCCAGAATGATAAAATCTGGCGATACTATAGGAACAGTTTCTATTTCAGAATTCTTTACTAATGGAATAAATCTAGTTGGTAATTCACTTTATTCATCTATTCTTTCAATGGACTAACTCATACCAATTATTCATTCTTAAATCTTTCTTTAGGTTGGGCACGGTGGCTCAAGCCTGTAATCCCAGCACTTTGGGAGGCTGAGGTGAAAGAACTGTCTGAGTCCACAGGTTCAAGACCAGCCTGGGCAACTTGGTGAGACCTCGTCTCTACAATTATTCAAAAAATTAGCCAGCTGTGGTAGTGCGCTCCTATTGTTCCAGCTACTTGGAAGACTGAGGCAGAAGGATCATCTGGGCCCAACAGATCTGTGCTGGGGTGGCCATGAGCATGCCACTGCACACCAGCCTGGGCAACATAATGACTCCAACTCAAAAAAAAAAAAAATCTTTGTTTAATCTTGCTCTCTCTGCTTAAGTCTTGGATTCAAGTTTACATTGAAGATATTACAAGTTTGGTTCCAGACCATGGCAATAAAGCAAGTCATACAAATTTCTGGTTTCTCAATGCATATAAAAGCTGTGTTTACACTATATTGTATTCTATTATATACACTACCATTGTTTAAAAAAAAAGTGCATTCCTTTATTAAAAATACTTTATTGCTAAAAAAATTCTAATAATTACCTAAGCCTTTAGTGAGTCATCTTTTTGCTGATAAAGGGTCTTGCACCGATATTGATGAATGCTGACTGATCAGAGTGGTGGTTGCTAAAGATTGGGGTGGCTGTGACAAATTCTGAAAATGAAAAAAAAATGAAGTTTTGCCATATCGATTAACTCCTTCTTTAACAACAACAAAAAAATTTCTCTGCAGCAAGCAGTGCTGTATGGCACTTACCCACAGTAGAACTTCTTTCAAAAATGGAGTTAATTCTCTTCCCCACCAATGTTCGATCAACTAAATTTATGTAATATTCTAAATTGCTATAATTTCAACAGGACTATTTTAACCATTGATGAATCATTAATGATCTTAATGGCACCTACAGTGGTGAATCCCTTCCATAAGTTTTTCAATTTTCTTTGTCTAGATCCATCAAATGAATCACTATTTGTGGCAGCTGCAGCCTTCTGAAATATATTTCTTAAAAATAATAAGACTGGAAAGTCAAAATTACTCCTTGATTCATGGGCTGCAAAACAAGTGCTTTGTTAGCAGGCAGGAAAACAACATTAATCGTCTTGTACACCATCAGAGCTCTTGGGTGACCAGGTGCATTGTCAATGAACAGTAATATTTTGAAATAAATCCTTCTCTTTTTTTTCTCCTGAGCACAGGGTCTCAACGATGAACTTCAAATATTCAATAAGCCATGCTGTAAACAAATGTGCCATCTTTCAGGCTTTGTTGTTCCATTTCTAGTGCACAAGCAAAGAAGATTGAGCATAATTCTTAATTCTAGAATTTTCAAAATAGCAAAGGAACATTGGCTTTTAACTTCCAGTTACAGCTCCATTAGCCCCTAACAATACAGTCAGCCTGTTCCTTGAAGCTTTTAAGCCAAGCATTGACTTCACTCTATAAAATCCTAGATGGCATAGTATTTTAATGTAAGACTGTTTTGTCTACATTGATAATCTGTTGTTTAGTATAGCCACCTTCATCCATTATCTTAGCTAAATCTTCTAGACAACTTGCTGCAGCTTCTGTATTAACACTTGCTGTTTTACCTTGCACTTTGATATTAAAGAGATGACTTCTTTACTTAAACCTCATGAATCAGCCTCTTCTAGCTTCAAACTTTCTTCTGCAGCTTCCTAACCTCTCTAAGCTTTTACAAAGTTGAAGAGAGTTAAGGCTTGCTCTGGATTGGACTTTGGCTTAAGGAAATGTGGCTGGTTTTATATTTTATCCAGACCACTAAAACTTTCTTCATATCAGCAATCAGACTTTACGAAAAAAAAAAAAAGTGTGTGTTCACTGGGGTAGCACTTTTAATTTCCTTCAGGAACTTTTTCTCACAACTTGACTAACCCAAGAGACCTAAGATTCAGCCTATTCCTGCTTTCAACATGTTTTCCTCACTAAGCTTATTTCTAGCTTTTGATTTAACATGAAAGACGTGATACTTTTCCCCTTCACTCGAGTACTTAGAGGCCATTGTAGGGTTATTAGTTGACCTGATATCAATATTGTTGTGTCTCGGGGAATATGGAAGCTTAAGGAGAGGGACAGATAGAAAATAGTAAGTTGATAAAACAGTTAGTACGTGTATTGATTAAATTTGCTATCTTATATGGCTGTGGTTTGTGGTGCCCCCAAACAATTATAAAAGTAATATCAAAGGCCAATGGTTACACTGGTTACAGATCACTATGTCAGATGTAATAATAATGAAAAAGTTTTAAATACTGCAAGAATTACCAAAATGTGACATAGACACAATGTGAGCACATGGTGTTGAAAAAAATAACACCGATAGGTTTGCTAAAATTATGATTGCCACAAACCTTCAATTTGTAAAAGTCACAGTATCTATGGAATGCAGCAACATTGAGCACAATAAAATGAGGTATACCTGTACACCTGCATGAGCTTTAGAGCTTAGGTCAGAATTTGTTTTTTACTAGATGGTCATATTTATCTGACTTTTCCTTAACCCTTCATTGAAGTCTGTTAATATTTTCTCTGATTTTATGCTCTGCAATTGGTAAATTTAGTTATGTGTAATATAATAAACATTTAGCAAACATTTGCCAGGTAGAACAACAGAATAATAGATTATGTTATTATTTTATAATTATGTATTGTTTAATAGTTTACTATATCAGAGAAAACAGTAAAATTTATTTTGTATTCCATACACCTAATACAAAGCTTGTAGGAGCTCCAAAAATGTGATTAAGTAAACTCCATTTGACTTTTCAGATCATAAAACTGTTGTAGCATAAACCTTTCTTTTCCCTCCTTATTTCCCCAGTCTGTCAATATCTAGGTCTAGGCTGTTTGAATATTAATCTGATGTCCACGTAGAGCTGGAAAAATATAAAATATAATCAAGAAAGATTTGGACAAGAGTTATATAAGGCCATCTAGACCTTTAGTTTATGATAGCCAAGTGAATTGTGAGATAGGGCTGAGATAGCAGCAGAAAAAGACTCTGAAATCTTAAAGGTATAAAGTAAGCTTCATACACTATGTATACACATAATCACTTAAAAGTTTCTTTTCTTCCTTTGTTATGAAAATCATCCTTTTTATTATAAAAATGTGCATGCTGATTATAAATCATTTATAACATGGATGAGCAAAGGGAAGAAATCAACCTGCATCTCATCACCAACTGTAAATAGCTACAAATTCCAGACAATGTTTTTATGCAGACAGACAGCTAGAATATTAAACTGAATTTCCCTCAAGTTTTTTTAAAAAGCCCCCATTGCATTAAACCCAGGCTATTGAAATGTCCATGAAAGTGGTCTTCAACTTTCAAGCCTTCCAATCCTTTCTCACACAGCACCAATAGTGATATTTTTCAAAACTAAATTGGATTATTGTCTTATATAAAATGTGTTTGAGTTTTTCCATCACTAGTATTATAAACTTCAAAACACTTCCTCATTCTACAAGCTTTTACACAATCTTGCCCTCTTTATCTCTTTAATTTTTTTCCTTCTCATTTTCTCATCTCCTACTGTGCTGTAGAATTTCTAAATTCCCTTTCCTTTATTTTAAAAATTAATTCATTTGTACTAATGCATAATTGACATACATAGTTTCAAGGTGTATGTGAAAATTTAACAGTCATATAATTTGTAAATATCAAATCAGTGAAAGTTTTATCACCTTAAATATCTGTCTTTATGCTAGAAACATTCAAATTATTATCTTCTAACTATTTTGAAATCTACAATAGATTACTGAATATTATAGTCTGATCTATCTAACAATAGGTCTTATTTCTTCTATCAAACCATATATTTGTACCCTTTAATTCATCAGTCCCAACCTTTTTGGCATCAGGGACTGATTTCGTGGAAGATGTTTTTGCCATGGGACAGCAGAGTGAGGGATGATCTGGGGACAATTCAAGCACATTTATTGTGCATTTTATTTCTATTATTATTCCACTGTAATACATGGTGAAATAATTATACAACTCACTATAATGCTGAATCAGTGGGATCCCTGAGCTTGTTTTCCTGCAATTAGATCATCCCATCTGGGGGTGATGGGAGATAGTGACACCTGAAGTGTGTTGCTTATGTCCAGTCTACTCCATAATCTCACTTTGGTTGCTGTCACTGCAGAAAACCCTGCTTCACAAAGATAGAATGCTGGAAATGGAACCAGGCTTTTCAGTAGAGTTCAGGCAGTAATGAGAGCATTGGGGAGTGGCTGTAAACATTACACATGTAACTTCCCTCATTCACCTGCCACTCATCTCCTGTAGTGCAGGCCAGTTTCTAATAGACCAGATAGGCACTGGCCCATGGTCACGGGGTTGGGGACCCCTGTTTTAATCAACGTTTTATTGCCCCTGTATTTCCTACTTTTCTCAGTCTCTAATAACCACCAGTCTACTCCTCATCTTCAAGAGATCCACATTTTTAGTTCTCATATATGAGTGAACACATGTGACAGTCATCTTTCTGTGCTTGATTTCACTTAACGTAATGGCCCCATAAATTTTTTTCTATGTCTTTGCAGTTTGTGTTTCCTAAGCCTACAATACTATTTCTCTGCATATTTACATGACTATGTAAAAGCCTTTGTTTCAGCACCATATTAAAAGGTGAAATAATTATACAACTCACCATAATGCTGATTCAGTGGGATCCCTGAGTTTATTAAAAGAACTATGTCTAAGACAACACTTCATTGCATATTTCTATTTTTATCTTATAACTATTTGAAAATATTTGTTTCAGTAATGTGTTTATTTTGTTTTTACTTTCTCCGACTCCTACACAATATAAACAATACAAGAGGAGAGATGATAACTGCCACTCTCACTGCTAAGTCTTTGTCCAAAGCACAGTGCCTGGCATATAGTAATAATTTTAACGTGTTGAATAAACAAATCACTAAAATACATTTTATATTTGGGGAAGATAAAAGTAGCCAAGTAGCGGAAAAGAATAATAATCCAACATATAATTAGATAAATGCTATCTGAAAATGTCTGTGACAATATAAATCAGTAGATCAATGCACAGTGCTAAGATTATTTTGACCTTCTTTGAGATGTAATTACTCTAGGGTGGTTTAATTGGTTGCTCTTTAAAAAAAGTTAATTGATGTTCTATTTATATTTTACTATAATATTCAGTGTATTTTCTGTAACCTGCTTCAAATCCTCCATGAACTAAGCAGAGATAAAAGAATGAAGGAGATGACTGACAACCTGGAGGAGATAGAAACTATATAATTATCAATGAATGGCTTTCTCGGTCACATATTGTTGTCTTAGAAGAAAAACTTTACTTTTTTGTGATTGAAGATAAAGGAACAGTTTAAAATGCCCTGCATAAAATATCTTCAAGTGAACACAGTGTATTTTAATCCAAATTCAAATTTACATTCATAGTAATTACTGTTAGTTGAGGACTTACTATTGCCATTTTGTTAATTGTTTCCTATATGTTGTGTAGGTTTTTTTGTGCCTCTTTCTCTCTCTTATTGTTATATATATGTTATATAAAATTATATGTATATATAATTTTTTGTAGTGGCATGTTCTGATTCCCTTCTTATTTTTTGTTGGATGTATTCTTATCACAAATATTTTCTCAAAAAAAGTCTTTTTTATCACTTTATTAAAATAACTATGTCGAAGACAACACTTCATTGCATACTATTTTTATCTTCAAACAGATATAACTATTTACAATATTTGTTTCAATAATGTGTTTATTTTGTTTTTGCCTTCTCCTGCTCCAATACAATTGCTATCAAAATTTCAATAATTTTCATTTTCAGAAATAGAAAAAAAAATATATGAAATTTCAAGGGACCCTTAAATAACCAAAAATAAATAAATAAGGTCCTCACAATTCCTGATTTCAAAACATACTACAAGCAAGAATAATCAAGATAGTGTAATAAGACAAATACATAAATGCCAATAAAACAGAGCACATATAGCCAAATGATCTTTGACAAGGGTGCCAAAACTCTATAATGGGAAACTATCACTCTTTTTTTTTATTTTCACCAAATTGTGTTAAGAAAATTAGATATTCACATGTAAAGAAAGTAATTCAGACCCTTACCTAACACCATATGTGAAAATTAACTGAAAATGACTTAAAAACCTAAATTTAAGTCCTAAAGTTATCAGACTCCTACAAGAAAACATCGAAAAAAAATACCACCAGAATATTGGGGTTGGCAATGTACACGCAACAAAAGCAAAAACAAATAGAACTACATCAAACGTTCATGCATCAAAGGAAACAATTAGTAGAGTGAAAAGACAACCTATCGAATAGAAGAAAATAATTGCAAATCTTGTATATGATAAAGGACTAGTATTTAGAACATATAAAGAACTTCTAAAACTCAACAAGAAAAAAAAACCCAAAGGAATGAACAAAAAAGTGAACAAAAGACTTGAATAGACAGTTCTCCAAAGAAGACATACAGATAGCCCACAAGTATATGAAAAGATGTTTAGCATCACTAATCATAAGGGAAAAGTGGATTAAAACCACAATGAGACATCACCTCACACCCATTAGGAGGGTTACCAATCCAAACAACAGAAAATACCAAATACTGGTGAGAATATAGAGATATTAGAATTTTTTCAACGTTGTTGGGAATGCTAAATTGTGAGGCCATTTTAGAAAACAGGATAGAGATTTCTTTAAAAATTACCATATAATCCAGCATTTCCACTTCTCAGTATATATATAGAATGATTCAAAGCAAGATCTAGAAGCAATATTTTCACACTCTTTTTCACTGCAGCATTATTCACAAGAGTCAAGAGGTAGCAGCAACCCAAATGTTGACCAACGAATAAGTAGATAAAGAAAATGTGTTGTAGACATATGACAGAATTTTATGCACCCTTTAAAAGGAGGAAAATCCTGTCACATACTACAACATGAATGAATCTCAAAGCTGTTATGATAAGTGAAATAAACCACTCAAAAAAAGACAATTCAAGGTGATAACTGATAGATAAGGACTTGCTATTGCTATTTTGTTTTCTGTATGTTTTGCAGGGTTTTTTTGGTTTTTCCTTTCTTCTCTTGTTGACTTGTTTTTGTAATAATATGTTTTGATTCCCTTCTCATTTCTCTTTCTGTATGTTCTATAGATATTTCCTTTTTGGTTAGCATTGCAATGACAAAAAACATTTTAAAGTTATAGCAGTGTGTTTTAAACTTATAACCTACCTTCAATTGTGAAAAAGAAAGGTTTTTTTTTTTAAAAAAAAAAAACAACCTTTTTTTAAAAAGCAGCAATGACAAATTGGTGAGAAAGTCATTTATTGATAATTATATAGCTTTCATTTCTTTCAGGTTGTCATTCATCTTCTTACTCTGTTTTTTTGTTTGTTTGTTTGTTTGTTTTGGCCTCTGTCTTTATCCACAGAGGATTTGAAGTGGCTTACAGGTAGCACGCAGACTATTATAGTAATATATAAATAGAATATTAACTAACAATATTTCAGGTAACACTAAAAAATAAATCTCAAAGAGAAACAAAATAATCTCAGTTACAGACATTTTCAGAAAATAAACACATTATTGAAACAAATATTGTAAATAATTATATATACATACATATAGTTGGTCATAATTCTTTTTTCCTACTTGGTCACTTTAATCTTCTCCAGATATAAGATATTTTTTAGGACTGGAGCCTATATCCATGGAGATCAGATCGAAACGTAGGTTCACAGGAGATGACCCAGCACTGCGGTGGGCCTGAACCTTTGTTCTGCTGGAACAGATGTGGAACCTCGGTCCTCTGAAACTTGGAACCATAGGGACTGGTCTGGAATCTAGGACTAGCCTGGTGCTGGGACCGGCATAATGCCTGGGTCCACAGTCTGGAGCCTAGGATCTCAGGGGGTAGCCTAGAGCCTGGAACCATGAAAACGGGCCTAGACCCTGGGTCTGCTGGAGCATAGGGCTGCAGAGGCCAGCTGGTTGGCTGAATGGTAGACCAAGGAAACGGGCTCAACGCTGGGAAATCCTGGAGCCTATGTTAGGGGTGCCTGCTTGATATTTTACGCCATGGATACCAGGCTGATGCTGGGATAGACCTGGAGCCTGAGGCCACAGGAGCTGACTTGCCACCGGGGGAGCTCAGATCCTATATTTGCAGGGGCTGACTCAATGTTGGAGCAGGCTTAAAACCTACGGATATAGCAGGCATCCTAGTGCTGGCACCAGTCTGGATCCTGGAGTCACTGTGGTCAATTTGGTCCGGGGGAAAACCCAGAAACTGAGTCCGCCTGGCAGGCCTGGAGCCTGGGGCTGTGAGATCCTGTCTGAAGCTGGTGCACACATAGAGACTCAGTATGCAGATACCAACCTGGAACCCAAAGTTGCAGGGATTGTCCTGGGTGCGACTACCTGTCAGTGGCTACCAGCCTGATAACAAAGACTGCTGTGGAGTTCAGCCTAGTTTCAGCGTGGACTTGAGGCCCTTGGTTGCAGGTTCAGCCTAGTTCTGGGGCAGCCTAGAGCCTGGGGCTACTGGGGTTGACTGGGCTTTGGGATGGCCTGGAGAAGGATTCAGTAACACAGGCCTGTGGAATCCTTGGTGCATTGGTGGACCTGTGGGCTTTAGTCTATACATACTGGCCTCCCCCCTGGGGGCTATGGGTGCCTTCTTAGTGCTGGCTTTTCACTGGGATGGGTTTGGTTTCATGGTTTGAGGCAAAGTCTGGTGCTCACTTTTCTCCTTTTTGACTATTCGGAGGGTATCTCTTTCTACACTGTGATGCCTGGGGTTGGAGAATGGATGTTATGAGGATGCTATGAGTAATGCAAAACCGTTTTATCTATACTTTTCAATGCATCTGCTCTTAGTTTTGTACTACACCCAGGTGCTGTAATCTTTCATCTGACTTTTTGAATGCTTGTGAAGGTATTTTCACGCATGAATAGTTTTGCAAATTGATATATCTGTGGGGGAATGAGTGCTGGAGAGTATTATTCCACCACCTTGCTGATGACTGACCTATGTTTAACTTTTTGAGGCATCTATAAGTCTCTACTATAAATATACAAGAGCTCCTATTACTCCATATGTTCACTAATGCTCATTTGATTTTTTTCTTAAATTACTATGATACTGGATATAAAATGGAACCTCATTGAGTTTTAATTTTCATTTCTCTGATAACTAATGATGTTAAGCATCTTTCTTTAAGTGCTTGTTGGACATTTGTATATATTCTGGGGAGAAATAGCTATTGAAGTCCTTTACCCATTTTTTAACTTTCTTTTATTGAATTGTTTTTTTTTTTTTATTGAATTATAAGAGTTCTTTATATATCCTGGATACTAGACTCTTATCAAATGTATGATTTGAAAGTATTTTCTCTTTTTATGTTGTCTCATTACTTTTGTGATATTATCCTCTGACGCCAAAAGTTGTTTTCAATTTTGATTGTCTAATTTATCTATTTTTTAAAATTTTGTTGCTTATGGTTTTGGTGTCGTGTATGAGAATCTACTGTGAAATCTAAGGTCATAAATAGTTATGCTTTTGTTTTATATAAGATGTTAATAGCTTTAGGTATTATATTTAAATCATTAATCCATTCTAGGTTATTTTTTATATGGTGTGATATAGTGGTCTAACTTCATTATTTTACATGTAGATATCCAATTGTCCAATACCATTTGTTGAAAACTCTGTTTTCTCTTAGTGAATGGTCTTGGCACACTTTTCAAAAATAAGTTGGCTATAGTTGTTTGGGTATGCTGCCAGACTCTCGGTTCTATTCCATTGGTTAATATATATACCCTTATAGCAGTACCACATTTTGATTACAGCAACTTTTTGTAAGTTTTGAAATGAGGAAATATGAGTTCTCTAACTTTGATCTTCTTTTTTCCAAGACTGTATGTTTAGCTATTTGAGACCCTTTGCAATTACATACAAATTTTAGGATTAATTTTCCATATCTTTTTCTTTAAAGAAGTCACTGAGATTTTCATAGAGATTGCATAAGTCTGTAGATTGCTTTAGGTAATATTGTCATTATAACACCATTAACCTTCCAGTCCATGAATACAGAATGCCTTTTCATTTATTTGTCATATTTTTTTTTCTTTCCACAATGTTTTTTAAGCTTGGTGTATATCTTTCCTTTCAATGGTAAAAAATGTTTCCAGGTATTTTATTCTTAGAGGTATTGTTGTAAATGGAAATTTTATTCTTAATTTTGTCCTTTAGATTGTTCATTGATAGTATAAAATCACAATCAACTTTTGTTTTTTGGCTTCTTACCTTGTAAGTGTTCTAGATTTACTTATTAGACTTTTGTAGTTTGTGTGTTTCTTTATGCATATATAAGTACATATGTGTATTATTTTGGATCATCTACACACTGTGTCATGTTATTTACAAGTAAAGATAGTTTGCATCTTTTTTTCCATTTGATCGCCTTTTAATTCCTTTTCTTGACTAATTGTTATGGCTAGAATATTCTATACAATGCCAAATAGGAGTGGGAAAAAATGAGCATCCTTGTCTTATTCCTGATTTTAGTGTGAAAGTTTTTAGATTTTTTTCCCCTATGTTAGCCATTAGTTTGTCATATATATCCTTACACATTCAGGAAGTTCCTTTCAATTCCTTGTTTATTGAATGTTTTTATTATGAAAGGATTTTGGATTTTGTCATGCTTTTTCTAAACCAGTAGCAATATCCTGTTTTTCATTAAAAATATATATATATATTAATATAGTATATTAAATTGATTGATGTTCATATGTCAAACCACTCTTGCATTTCTGAAATGAGTCACATTTGGTCAGATTGTATAATCTTTTTAATATGCTTCTGAACTTGGCTTGCTAGTATTTGTTAAGGACTTTTCTATATATATTTGCAAAGACTATTAGTCTGCATTTTTCCTTGCATGTGTTGTCTTTTTCTGACTTTAGTAGCAGGTTAATGTTGGCCTCATAGGAAATATTCCCACCTCTTATATTTTTTTAAAGAATTTTAGGATTGGTTTGAACAAACATTTGGTAGAACTTATCATTCTGATCCCATAGTTTTATTTGCTGTAAGTATTTTTAATACTGGTTCAATCTTTTAACTAGTTATAGTTCTGTTCAGATTTTCTGTTTCTTCTTGAGTCTATTTTTGGTAATTTGCATGTTTCTAGGTATTTGTCCCATCCATCTATATATTCCAAACTTTTAGCCTACAGTTATCCAGAGTATTTCCTTATAATCTTTTTCTATCTATGAGGTCAGCAGTTTTATCTTTGCATTCCATTCTAATTTTAATTTAAGGTAAAGGTTTGTCATTTTATTGATCTTTTCAAAAAATAAATGTTTGTTTTTATCAATTCTGTCTATTGTTTTTTCTCACCTTTATTCTATTCATCTCTACTCATTTATTATTTCCTCTCTTCTGCTACCTCTGGGTCTAATTTGTCTTTTTTTTTCTAGTTATGTCTTTCTTAACATAGATGTTTAGAGCTATACTTTTTCTTCAATTTTGTTCCATTCATCTCCACTCTGATCTATTATTTCTCTTCTGTTACTTCTGAGTCTAATTTGTTCTTTTGTTTTTTCTTTTCCAGATACTCCTTTTTTAATGTGTTTAGAGTTATACATCTCCTCTTAGCATTAACTACTATACATAACAAGTTGTGGTATACTGTGCTTTTGTTTTCATTGGTCTCTAAGTATTTTCTAATATTCTTCATGGCTTCTACTTAAGAATTTGTTTTTGCCCAGGTATGATGGCTCAGGCCTATAAACCCAGCACTTTGGGAGGCCAAGGTGAGAGGACTGCCTGAGCCCACAGGTTTGAGACCAGTCAGGGCAACATGGTGAGACTTTGTCTCTACAGTAAACCAAAAGACTATCTGGGCATGGTAGTGTGCACCTGTAGTTCCAGCTACTTAGAAGGCTGAGGTAGAAGGATAACCTGAGCCCAACAGGTCAAGGCTGTGGTGGCCAGGAGCATGCCACTGCACTCCAGCCTGGGCAATAGAGTGAGACTCCAATTAAAAAAAAAAGAAGAAGAATTTGTTTTTAAATTTTTCATTATTTGCAAATTTTCTCTCTTTTTTTGTTATTGATCTTTAGGTTTATTCTATTGAGGTGAGATAATATATTTTGTAAAATTTTATTTTTTAAAACATTTATTTAAATCTTGTTTTCTGATCCAAAATATGGTCTATCCCAGATAATATTTTATGTACCTTGAGATGAATGAGAATTATACTTTTGTTGGATACACTGTTCTAGATATATCTACAAAGTCTAGTTGGTATAAAGTATTGTTGAAATCTATTAGCACTGACATACCAAAACTTTGCCCTTATTCAGTCTCATTCTGTATTAAGTTACTATTGTCAGAAATCATATCTTTATATATTATTGTGTTTCTATTCAGCCCTCACCCTTCCTTTACATTACTACTGTCATAAATAATATCTTTATATATATGTGCTCATTAGCATGAATTCATATTTTTTAATATATTTGTTTTTTAAATATACAGAAAACAACAACAACAAAAATTAGTTACAAACCAAAAATAAAATACTGGCATTTATATTTACTGATATAGTTGTGTTTTCTAACATTTTTTTCTTTCTTCATACAGTTTCTGATACTGTGGTGCCCTTTTAATTCAACTTGAAGGACTCACTTTAGCACTTTTTATAGGACAGTTCCACCAGCAAAGAACTCCCTTAGGTTTTGTGTACCTGAGAAATAATAATTTTTCATTCTCTTTTGAAGGATAGTTTTGCTGGATATCGAATATTTAGTTGATTTTATTCTACCAGGTCTTTAAATATGTTAATCGATGCTTTTTTATTAGAAATTAGCTGTTGATCTTATTGAAGACCCCTTGTATGTGAAAGTTTCTACTCTCTTGCTGTTCTCAAGATTTTGTCTTTTAAATTTTGATTATGGTATGTCTTTCTGTGTTTTATCTATTTGAGTTGATGCTACTTGAAGTTTTTTGTTTTTGTTTTTTAGCTTTTTGGATGTATAGTTCATTTCCTCCATCACATTTGAGATGTTTTCAATTGTTATGTTTTCAAATTTTTTTAACCCTTTTTTCTTCTTTCCTCCCTCTAAGACTCTCATAATTTTCTTAGTGTTTTCTAATAGGTTCTTTAGGTACTCTTGATTTTTCTTTTTTCATTTTTTTCTCTTCCCCAGACTTGATAACTCCAATGGTCCTATATTAAAATTTGTTAACTCTTCTGTCTCCTTTAAGTTGCTATTGAGTGCCTCTACTGTTTGTTTTTAATTTCAGCTACTATACTTTTCTACTTCAAAGTGTGTATTGAGATGCTCCTTAAAAAGTATTTTTATGAGCTTAAGATGGCAGCCAACAGGTCAGGCTGTAAGAATCTCTGTGGAGGCAAGTGACAATAAAGACGCTCTGCATGGCAAGGCAGATGCTGGTGGGAGCATGAAAGTCTGTCTGAGGGGATATTCAGCTGCATGCACCCAGGTCCCCCCTCTAAGGGTGACTGCAAGCCCCCACTGCCCTGAAATTAGATAGCAGTTCACAAAATCGCATGCAGAATCATTTCCTGCCTGCGGGAACGCACCTCAAAAAAGACTGCTGAATCCAGCTGATTCCCAGCACCTGGCACTGGGCGCACACCATCACCTGTCATAGGGGACCCGCTGGAGCGCAGGATCTGATTATTGGAGAGAAACATGGGGAATCCAGAGAGGAATACATGCCTGGTGAAGAGTCGCCTGCCGCAGCCATTTATCAGGCAGAGATTTGCTTTGCCCCACCCAGCTCCCCCTCCCTCCCTGCAGCCTCCACGAACTATTGCCCCAGGCACTCCCTAACCATTGAAGTAGGAGAGAGACTGCTCCAGGCTTTGCCTCACTGCTTCAGCACCTAGCAAGACATTGGGAGGGGCTATGGATGGAGTCCAGTGATCCAATCTCAGTGAATGGCAGATCAACTACTCAGGGCTGGATCATAGTCCAGAGGAAATATCCTAAGAGCACAAACTTCAGAGGGATCTGACAAGTGCTGAGTTCCAGGCACCCCACCCCCTACCCTGATCCAGCCATGGGACAAAGTGTGTGGCCAGAAAAGGTTGAAGAAGAACTCCAAAGAGATAGTGGTGAGTCCGGGGCTGAACCAAACCCCCTTCCTCCCCAGCAATCCTCTGAACGTCAGAACCACACAGCTGGGCCACAACTGAGAGGGACAAACCCAGATAGAGCCTGGACATCAGTCACAATAGGAGAAATTCATTCCAGGATAGGCTTGGCCAAGGCAACCACATGAGAATACATACCTGGGGAAGAGATTATCCTACACATCCCCACCAGAGATCTCCCTGACCACACAAGAGTGGGAGGGGAGGACTGCAGCCCCACCCATGTCCACTGCTCCTCCTCCTTCCCTGCTTCATTCCCTGAGGAAAGATTGAAAAAGATGACTCTGTAGGAGAGATCTAATTAGAGGAACAATTACAGAGCCTGTCCCAAGAGGATAGATTTTTTTGTTGTTGTTGTTTTGTTCTGTTTTGTTTTTTAAATTTGCAAATATTTTTTAATTTTAAAATTTTTCTTACTATTTGTTAGTTCATCTATTTTTAAAATATTTTTCCTTCATACATGAATGCGTATGTGAGGATTTGATCTGCAGCCCCCCTCCCCAATTTTTTTCTTTTCTTTTTCCATTTCTTTCTTCTTTTATTTGTCAATCTCTGTTTATGTGTGTATGTGAATGATTGAGTGGTCATCTTTTGATTTTGTTGTTAATTTTTGCTCTTTTGTTCTTCTGGGGTTTTTTAATATTCATTTTTTATAGCTTAATGAATGTGCCAATATTTGTGTGAGGGTTCCACCTGAATCCCCTCCTTTATTTTCTTATTGTCCCCCTTAAGTCTTTTTGTCTATCTTCTCTATTCACCGTGTACTAGGCACATGTGTGTATTTTAGTTTTCTTGGGTTTTTTAATGTTGTGGTTTGTTTTGTTTCACTTTGTTGTAATTCCAGATTGTTCTGTGGTGTGGGTTGGTTTCTGCTTTGCAACATCATATAGAGTAGTGGAGTGGAGTGGATCTCAGGGAACACATATGACAATAAGTGAACATTTTAACTTGCAAGAAGCATCTGACTCCTAGCACCCCATCCCCCACTTTACTCGGATTTCAAAAAGCACAAGAGACAGCAAAGTTTCCCATCTACCATCCTATTTCAAAATAGTACAAATCCAGAGCCTGGATCAGGGAAGAATAGAGGACTGAGCAAATATCAGAAGGGAAAACCTCTCCCACTTACACAGAAAATCAGAAGTAAAATAAAAAAAATAAGAGATCTGCCACAAATGAGGAAAAGTCAAAGGAAGACCTCAGGCAATTTCAAGTCTACCAAAGACAAAACTCCTGACAAATCAGAACTTGGTGCCCAAACAAAGGAAGTCACCAGCTTCTGGTCCCAGAATATGGCAGGGATAAGGGGATGGTTGGAAAGAGCGAATAAGACTCAAGAAAGACAAGACGCAACACTGAAAGAACTTGTAACAGAGATTCTGGCAATAAAAAATTTCATCCAGGAAATAAATAACAAGATGACAAGCATGGAAAGCAGAATTAATCTAACTGAAGATAGAAGCTCAGAATTTGAAGACCAGAACATGGAATTAACCCGATTTGTAAAAATATAGACAGAAGACTCAGAAAGAAAGAACAGTGGCTATAAGGGATCTGTGATTATATCAAGAGGCCAAGCCTATGCCTGATTGGTATCCCAGAAGAAGAAAGAGAAAATAAGAACAACTTTGAACAAGTATTCCAGAAGGTCATCCAAGAAAACTTTTCCCATCTCACCAGAGATGCGCCCAGCGAAACACAAGAGATACAGAGAACCCCCGCAAGACATCAAATGAGAAGACCAACCCCTAGACACATAGTAATTCACCTACACAAAGCAGGCACAAAAGAAAAAATGGTAAAGGCAGTAAGAGAGAAAGGTTAGACTACCTACCAGGGAAAACCAATCAGAATAGGAGCAGACCTATCAGCAGAAACACTAAAAGAAAGAAGGGACTAGAGCCCTATGTTCAAAATCCTCAAAGAAAAACAATTTAAACCAAGAATTTCCTATCCAGTCAAGCTCAGCTTCATCAGTGATGGAGAATTAAAATCCTTCCCAGACATTCAATCCCTCAGAGATTATGCAGCTTCCAGACCAGCTCTACAGGAGACACCTAAAAAGGTATTAAGCTCAGAAGAAAGAAGAAAAAGAAACACTACACACTTTTCAAGAGAACAGCAGAGCACAGAATCAACAGTGAATACAGTGCAACAAGAAACTTGAAATCTCATACATACATTAACCCCAAAGCCAAAATAAAACAAGAAAACAAACAAAAAAATTTATAAGAACCTCATGACAGGGATAGGCAATCACATTTCAATAATCAACCTGAATATGAATGGATTAAATGCACCACTGAAACCACACAGAATGGTGGACTTGATAGGAAACCATGACCCCATTATTTGCTGCATCCAGGAGACTCATCTCAATACAAGGGACATATATTGCCTCAAAACTAAAGGATGGATAATGAGTTTCCAGGCAAATGTATCACAAAAGAAGGCAGCAGTTGCAATCTTGATACCAGACAAAACAATTTTAAGCTATCAAAAATTTAAAAAGATGCAAAAGGACACTACATAATGATAAAAGGTTGAATCCATCAACAAGAAATATCCATCCTAAACATATATGCACCCAACACAGGAACACCTGCATTTATAAAGCAACTATTAAATAAACTAAAAAAAGATATTGACTCTAAGACTATTATAGCAGGGGACTTGAATACCCCACTGAAAGCCCTAGATATATCATCAAGGCAAAAAAACAACAAGGAGATCCAGAACCTAAACTTGACACCTGACCAAATGGACTTAGTAGATACCTACTGATTATTCAACCCAACAACCACAGAATATACATTCTACTCACCACCACATGGAACATACTCAAATATCAACCACATCATTGGCCACAAATCAAGCATAAACAAATTCCATAAGGTTGAAATCTTGCCATGCACATTCTCAGACCAGAGTGGAATAAAAATAAATATCAAAACCAACAACATTTCCCCAAAGCCCACAAAGACTTGGACACTAAACAGCATGATGCTGAACAACGACTGGGTCAACACTGAAATCAGAGAAGAAATTGAAAGATTCCTGGAAACATATGAAAATGAAGAAACATCTTACCAAAACCTCTGAGATGCCATGAAATCAGTTCTAATAGGGGAATTTATATCTCTATGAGCACACATCAAGAAAATGAAAAGATCACAAGTGAAGAGTCCAACAAATAAACTAAGGAAGTTGGAAAGAAAAAAAAAAGCCACCAAAACCCCAACTTTAGCAGACGAATCCAAATCACAAAAATAAGAGCCCAAATATGGGGCATGAAAGACAAAAATATCACAGAAGACATCAACAAAACAAAAAACTTGTTCTTTGAAAAATTAACTAGATTGATGGGCCCATAGCCAGAATGAACAAGAAAAAGAGAGAAAAAGTCTAAGTAAACGCAATCAGAAATACAAATATCAAATCACAACTGACCCTGAAAAAATACAAGGGATTATCAGAGATTACTATGTACACTTATATGGAAACATTACAATGTACACCTACCTGGAAACAAACTTGATAACCTAGGTGAAATGGAGGACTTTCTAACATCACACAAACTCCCCAGGTTAAAACAAGAAGACACTGAGACACTAAATAGACCAATAACAACCCAGGAAATTGTCTCTGTCATTCTAAAACTACCAACAAAAAAAGCCCTGGATTGGATGGCTTCCCAGCCAGAATTCTACAACACATACAAGGAGGAGCTGATACCAATCCTATTGAAAGTATTGCAGGCAATTGAGAAAGATGGAACTCTCCCCAAATCATTTTATGAAGCTAACATTAACTGATACCCAAACCGGGTAAAGATCCAACAAAGAAAGAAAACTACAGACCAATATCCCTTATGAACATAGATGCAAAAATCCTTGACAAGGTTCGAGCAAATCAGATCCAAAAACACATCTCAAAAATCATCCACCATAATCCAGGATGCAGGGCTGGTTCAACATTCCCAAGACCATAAATGTCATTAAATACATCAACAGATATAAAAACAAGAACCACATGATTATTTCATTTGATGCAGAAAAAGCTTTTGAGAAAATCCAGCATTCTTTCTTGATAAAAACTCTCAAACACCTAGGTATAGAAGGAAGATACCTCAAAATAGTAAGTGCCGTCTACAACAAACCCACAGCTAACATATTGCTAAATGGACAGAAACTAGAAACATTTTCTCTGAAAACTGGAATAAGACAAGGCTGCCCACTCTCACCCCTCTTTTTCAATATTGTGTTGGAAGTCCTAGCTCAGGCAATTAGACAAGAGAAGGAAATCAGGGGTATCCAAATAGAAAAGAGGAAGTCAAGTTATCTCTCTTTGCTGATGATATGATCCTATACCTTGAAAATCCAAGTGAATATGTCAAAAACGTGCTTGCACTGATAAACAACTTTGTCAAAGTCTCAGCATACAAAATAAATGTGGAAAAGACAGTTGCATTCTATACACCATAACAAGCAGGTAGAGAACCAAATTAAAAGCACAATTCCATTCACAATAGGAACCAAAAAAATGAAAGACCTCGCCATCTTCCTAACCAGAGAAGTGAAAGACCTTTACAATGAGAACTACAAAATGCTGCTCAAAGAAATCCAAGAAGACACAAACAAATGGAAAAATATTCCATACTCATGGATAGAAAGAATTAACATTGTGAAGATGTCCATCCTACAAAAGACAATCTACAGATTCAATGCAATACCCATTAAGTTACCAACATCATTCTTCTCAGACCTGGAAATGACAATACAGAAGTTCATATGGAAATATAAAAGACCATGAATAGCCAAAACAATCCTTAGCTAAGAAAACAATGCAGGAGGTATTACACTTCCAGACTTCAAACTTTACTATAAGGCTACAGTAATCAAAACAGCCTGGTATTGGCTCGACAACAGACACATAGACCATTAGAACAGGATAGAGATTCTGGAAGCAAAACTTCAATTTCTTAACCAACTCATCTTTGACAAAGTCTCCACCACCAACCACTGGGGAGAGGAGAACTTATTCAGTAAATGGTGCTGGGAAAACTGGCTGATCACATGCAGAAGATTCAAACAGGACCCTACCTATCACCATACACAAACAATTAATTCTAAATGGATCAAAGACCTAAACGTAAAACCTCAAACTATAAAAATCTTAGAAAACACAGGAAGCACCCTTATGAAAATTGGAACTGGGAACCAATTCCTATTCAGAACCATAAAGGCCAATATCTTAAGAAATCAGATAGACAAGTGGGACCTCATCAAATTAATGAACTTTTGCAAAGCAAAAGAAACCATCAAGAGAGCAGAGAGACAGCCCACAGAATGGGAAAAAATATTTGCCAACTGTATATCTGACACAGGCCTAAGATCTGGGATCTATAAGGAATTCAAATGCATCTAAAGGGGAAAAAAAAACCCTTTAAAAAGTGGGCTAGCCGGGCTCAGTGGCACAGCCTGTAATCCTGCACTTTGGGGAGGCTGAGGTGAGTGGATTGCCTGAGCCGGCGGGTTCAAGACCCGCCTGGGCAACTTGGTGAGACCTCATCTCCACAATAAATAAAAAAAAATTAGCTGGGTGTGGTAGCACGTGGCTGTAGTTCCAGCTACCTGGAAGGCTGAGGCAGCAGGACCGCCGGAGCCCAGCAGGTCGAGACTGCAGTGGCCGGGAGCAGCCACTGCACTCCAGTCTGGGTGACAGAATGAGACTCCAACTCAAAAAAAAAAAGTGGCAAAAGACATAAATAGACACTTCTCAAAAGAAAATATACGGGCAGCCAACAGACACATGAAAAAGTGCTCAGCTTCAGTCATCATCAGAGAAATACAAATCAAAACCACATTGAGATACCATCTAACCTCTGTAAGAAGGTCATCATTAATAAACAACAATAAATTCTGGCAAGGATGTGGAGAAAAAGGAACGCTTCTGCGGTGCTGGTGGGAATCCAAACTAGTACAACCTCTTTGGAAGACAGGGTAGCTATTTCTGAAAGAACTAGAAATTGACCTTCCATATGACCCAGCAATTCCCCTATTGAGAATAAACCCAGAGGAACTCAAATTATTCCTAAAAAAAGATACCTGCTCACGTATGTTTGTTGCAGCTCTATTCACAAGAGCAAAAACATGGAACCAACCGTGTTGCCCATCGAAGCTGGACTGGATAAAAAATGTGGTACATATATTCAATGGAATAGTATGTAGTCATAAAGAAGGACAAATATATGGACTTTGCAGCAACTTGGATGGATTTGGAGTCGATCATACTCAGCAATTTATCACAGAAACAAAGAACAGAGCTCCATATGTTCTCTCTCACAAGCTGACCTTGAATAATTATAATGCCGTAAGAAAGTGATTGGCAGTAGTGGGAAACTGTCAGGGGGGTGGGTGGGATTGGTAGTTGAAGGAAACTGCTAGGCAAGGGAGAGGAATATCTCATCAACAAGGGCACCTGCATGATCAATGTTTGTTTTGTTGTTTTTGTTTTTTGAGTTGGAGTCTCACTCTGTCGTCCAGGCTAGAGTGCAGTGGCCGCTCCCGGCCACCGCAGGCTCAACCTGCTGGGCTCCGGCGATCCTTCCGCCTCAGCCTTCCAAGTAGCCGGAATTACAAGCATGCGCTACCATGCCCGGCTGATTTTTTGATTTATTGTAGAGATGAGGTTTCGCTGCCCAGGCGGGTCTCGAACCCACGGGCTCAGGCAATCCACTCACCTCAGCCTCCCAAAGGCACGGGATTACAGGCTGAGCCACTGAGCCTGGCTCATGATCAATGTTTATATACCTAACCCTGAATTGCACCCCACATCTTTATAATAAAAATTTTTTAAAATTACTTTTATTTCTTTATTAATATTTGCATTTTCTTAGACATTGTTTTTCAAATTTCTTATAGTTCTTTGTTTATGGTTTCCTTTACAATTTAAAGCATTTTAAAGACAGTTAATTTAAAGGTTTTTATCTACTAAGTCCAATATCTATGCTTCCTCAAAACTGGTTTATGTCAGACTTCTTTTTTCTTTTATCCAAAGTTTGCCGTTGGTAATTGTTTAGAGCTGTACTTGTTTAATTGGTGAGATTTTCAAACTATTTTTGCAAGCATTGCATTCCTTGTGGTACATTGTTACTGAAGTTTGTTTCCTTATCTCAGCAGTGAGCCAGTGACCTGACAGAAATTTCTTTACGTGTGGGCTCGGTGGCTCAGCCTGTAATCCCGCGCCTTTGGGAGGCTGAGGTGAGTGGATTGCCTGAACCCGCGGGTTCGAGACCCGCCTGGGCGGCAGATCTCATCTCTACAATAAATCAAAAAATCAGCCGGACGTGGTAGCGCGCGCCTGTAATTCCGGCTACTCGAAAGGCTGAGGCGGAAGAATCGCCGGAGCGCGGCAGGCGAGGCTGCGGTGGCCGGGAGCGGCCACTGCACTCCAGTCTGGGCGACAGAGTGAGACTCCAACTCAAAAAGAAAAGAGAGAGAGAGAGAGAGAAAGAGAGGAAGGAAGGAAGGAAGGAAGGAAGGAAGGAAGGAAGGAAGGAAGGAAGGAAGGAAGGAAGGAAGGAAGGAAGGAAGGAAGGAAGGAAGGAAGGAAGGAAGGAAGGAAGGAAGGAAGGAAGGAAGGAAGGAAGGAAGGAAGGAAGGAAGGAAGGAAAGGAAAGGAGAGAGAAAAGAAAAAGGAATGTTCTCTTTCAGTTTTTTGATTAGCTTTGAGCTGTGACACTTCATGTTAGGGCAGAATACCTAGAACACTGCCTTAGCCTTTATCTCTTGCTTTTGCAGAGCTCACAGTTACACCGTAGATGTACGCCTAGGGTTCACTCAGGTCTATTCTGAACCTGCTTTCAGTACTGCTCATGTTGTACTGTATACCCAGTGCATATTGCACATTTATTATACTTCTATACATTTATTCTTCAAGAAACTTCCTCCTTTCTGCACTTTAGAGTTGTCCCTTGCTTGTCCACTCTCCTTTCCTCATTCAGGCACAGTCAGTATGTCTCTAAATCTTTTAAAAGATTTTATCACTGGCCAGAAAAACACTGTATGTGTGAGGGGGCGAGAAATGAATCTCAGTCTCTGATCTGGTCCCTCATGGAACCACCTAATAGATCAGAACACACAAGTACAGTATTTTAAAAATAAGGTCCTTATTAGCACAAACACCAGCAAGATTCACCAGGATATAGTCTGTCATTCCCTTGGCTGCCATCTCTGCTGTGCTAGGAAGTTAGAGATGGTGGTAAAATGAGTGAAAATTCCCCAATGCTCTCTTACCAAATTTCAAGTTCATTAAGTACAGATTATACATTATGGATTTTGGTTATAGATTTTGAATTATATTAGATTCCAGAGATCCAAAAAAGTTAACTCTGTCAGTGTTTGTCAGCTTGTGGTTAACAGACAGATTGTACTTGACTTCTTTTAACAGAATCATCACAACTAAATACAGCAATTTTAAGTAATGAAAATTCATAGAATAACAATATCATTTTCATGTACTTAGATCAATTAAGGTATCACCTAGAAATATTATTCTCATTTCTGCCCAGAGCAATTTCTTTACAGTACTCTATAAAATATCATTTGTCCATTGTGAAGTTGCCTCAAAATGTATTTTCTCATAACAAATGTAATTATATCATTATTAGTTTGCTTTAATTTCCATTTGATATAAATCTCTAAATCTATTATGTATTGCCTGTTTTTTGAAACCCACAAAATGAACTAGAAAAAGTTATCTGTTTCTAAATACAGTAACATATATTTTCAAGGTACATTGGTTCTATTTCATATTTTTAAAAATCACTTTTCTTTTTATATGTTATCTAGAATTTCGCAATTATTTTTCAAAGGAGATTAAAATTAAAAATTAAATTGAAAGAAGGAAGAAATAGAGTGGTAAAAAGGCAAATTAAATGCAAAAAGCAAGGTTAATTTTATCCTTTTATTGTACTAGTATATATGATTTGCATTGACTAGACCCTTAAAGGATTATATATTCACTCCACTATAGTTATAAGAACTCTCTCCAGAGAAGCAAGTTGTTAAGTATACCCACCCTGAAATTTTTGAGGCAATATATATTGAAGGTAGGGAGCACGCTAGCAACTTTTATTTTCCATTAGAAATGTTTGACTTTTGTCTAAGTGTAAACAATTCATCAGTTAATTCCTAAATTATAAAATAACCCAAATAATAGCATTTAATTTTTTTAGTGTTATATGGGTCCATACATAAAGTAATTTATAAAATATGCATGTTTCAAAAAGGAATAAATACTTGTAATATATTTAATGCAAGTATATTGGAATATTTAAAGATAGTCTATAAATTAGTTTCTAAAGTATTTTAACTTGGAATAAGAAAAAAAATCTTTATTTTTGCTAACTTCTAACCAAATCTTAGATTTTTTTTACTTATACATTTAAAGCAGAAAAATAACAAATATTTTTAACAGTACCTATAACTTAATCATCAATAGGAATTAAAAATATTTTCATAGTAAAATGCAGTTGTTCCAGATATCTAAAGATATCAGTTATATTTATTACTTATTCAAAATTATAGTAATTGCTAGGGCCTGTGCTAGAATGCATGTGATTGCCGTCATCTGGTCTCAGATGCTTCCATGATGCAGCTGATCTCCTATCACATAAATCAGCACCAAGGGGCCTTAAGACACCACAACGTAAAGCTGCATGTTCTCACAATGGTAACTCATACATCTTAGTTTAGTTCAGTATTTCCTGTTTACAACTGTGTGTTGATCAGCATTTGTAAATAAATTAGGATTTTTTTCCTTCATTTTTAAAATTTTTACATTTTGTAAAATGCAATAATCCTGCGCCTTTGGGAGGCTGAGGTGAGTGGATTGTCTGAGCCCGCAGGTTCGAAACCCGCGTGGGCAACTTGACGAGACCTCAGCTCTACAATAAATCAAAAAGTCAGCCGGGCATGGTAGTGCACGCCTGTAATTCCGGCTACTCGGAAGGCTGAGATGGAAGGATTGCCGGAGCCAAGCACTTCGAGGCTGAGGTGGCCGGGAGCAGCCATTGCACTCCAGTCTGGGCAATGGAGTAAGACTCCAACTCAAAAAAAAAAAGAAAAAAACCAAAGAAAAAAATGCGATAGTTCAAATGAGAATTCTAAGTCGTCCAATGGGACACAACACAATTAGGGGCTCCACTTTTTAAAAACGTTTTTTTGAAGCATCCTATAAAGTTACTTATCAGATTGACAAAGAAAAGAAGTTGAAAACGTTTGAGAGGCTTTAATAAAGTCATGGATCTTTAAAAATAGTCAAGTTAGTTGGTGGAGTTGAAAAGAAATGACTGAAAAATGAACCCCTTTCCAAATTATGCTTTATGTTGTTATTGATCGATTTCCATGTGATATATATCTTTCATATATATGTATGTATGTATATATGTATAAGTTTTATGTATGTTCTATATTTATATCTGCATTATTCTAAATTTAGTCAATATATAATTTAACTTTCTAAAATTTTTCATTAAGGTACTGACAGCCTCACTACTCTTCTTCAATAAGAAACTGGGTAAAACTTCCATGGTAATCATCTCCTCTTATTAAAAAAAAAAATAAGCCAGGCTCGGTGGCTCAGCCTGTAATCCCACGCCTTTGGGAGGCTGAGGTGAGTGGATTGCCCAAGCCCGCGGGTTCGAGACCCGCCTGGGCAGGGAGAACTCATCTCTATAATAAATCAAAAAATCAGCTGGGCGTGGTAGCGCGTGCCTGTAATTCCGGCTACTCAGAAGGCTGAGGCGGAACGGTCGCCGGAGCCCAGCAGGTCAAGGCTGCGGTGGCCGGGAGGGACCACTGCACTCCAGTCTGAGCGACAGAGTGAGACTCCAACTCAAAAAAAAAAAAAAAAAAAAAAAAAAAAAAAAAAAATATATATATATATATATATATATATATTTCTTTAGGTGTATGCTGATGCTATAAAAGAAGGATGTACTTCTTGTATGAGGTCAGACCCAGAGAAATCAGCATTATCTTTCAGAGAGCAGGCCCCTTAGAGTACAGGCTTCCTCCGCTAGGTAAGCATTCTCACAACCCATCAACAACAGTGTACCAGCTAGCATTGTTGTGAGAGGATGCAATTGGCTTTAGTGACTTTTTTTTTCCTTAATTGGCTATTCCTTCAATGTGTTTGCCCATTTCCTGATGAGTGATGTATGTATGAATGAACCTGCCCACACTGCACTGAGTGTTCAGCAGTTTTTGGCCAAAAAAACATGACTTCCGTGCCCCACCCTTCCTCTTCACCTGATCTCACTCCAGCGACTTTTCTTTTTTGCTTCCCTGGGTGAAAAAGTCCTTAAAGGGAAATGTTTTGTCTATGTGGAAGAGGTGAAGCATAAAACAGCAGAAGCACTAAAAGGCATAAAAAATGATGAGTTCAAAAACTGTTTTGAACAATGTAAAAAGTGTCTCAATAGGTGTATTGCATCAAAAGAAGAGTACTTTGGAGGTGACTGAAGTTTAAACATGTAAGAATAAATACACAATTTTTAACAAATTCTGGGGGTTATTTTGGTACCCACCTCATATGTCCATTTATAAAACCACTGAAAGAGTCCAGTAGGTCAACCCTGGGGTGGCTGTGAGCATACTACTGCACTCCAGTCTAGGCAACAAAGTGTGACTCCAACTCAAAAAAAAAAAAAAAAAAAATTGAAAATGACTAAAAGATGTTTTTTCGTATTTTTTTTCTTAGAATATAATGTTAAATGGAAATAAGCACTTCATCTTCTTGTCACAGATGGAACTCCTGCATTGCTTGAAAAAGTTCTACTTTTTCTTACTTTTGCAGAAAATCAGGCTCCTCATTTTGTTGCCATGTGTTGCTTTTTACAGAGGTATGCATTGGCATTAAAGATTCTTTCAACAACCCTGAAAGTTTTGGCAACAATCAAAATACTTTTTAGGAAATGAGAGCAGAATATGATGATTTTATTAACAGATAAGTTTTGTGGCTTTTAATAAGACAATTTTTCTTTAGACTAAAGTTCTAGTCCAATCTTATTTGGACGAGTCAAGTGTGTTATTTTGGGGTTTTGTGTGTGTGTGTGTGTGTGTGTGTGTGTGTGTGTGTGTGTGTGTGTGTATTTTGTTTTTTAACATGGCAGTTTTTTATTTTTATTTTTGTTTTTTTTTTAATTTTAGATTCAGGTAGTAAAAATACATGTTTATGTACTGGTGGGGATTGAGCTTCTGGTATCTCTGGTCCTCAGCTAGTGAACATTGTACCCAGTAGGTAGTATTTAAACTCTCACCACCCCCCCTCCTAACCAGCCACCCCTGAATCTTCCAGTGTCTATTATTTCAATTTTTATGTCCATGAGTACTTATGGTTTAGTTCCCACTTATAAGTTAAAACAGACTCAACCAAACACACTCAAACTGGTTAGTGGACTGGAAAAGTTGAAAAGATGGAAAATGAATCCCTTTTCAAATGATGGTCTGTGTTTCCCTTGATGATAGACTTTGATATATATTCGTTCTATCTATCTATCTATCTATCTATCTATCTAATCATCTATCCTCTATCTAATCTTTTATGTATATTCAGTGTTTTATGTATGTTCAGTTTTATGTAAATACAGTCAGCATATAGTTTTCTGTTTCTGAGTTAGTTCACTTAGCATAATGGCTTCTAGCTTTATCCAGATTACTGCAAAAAGACATAATGTTTGTATATGGTAAGAGGCAGGAATCCAGTTTCATTCTTCTGCATATTTCTAGTCAATTTTCACAGCACTACTTATTGAACAGTGTGTCCATTCCCCATTGCTTATTTTTGCTTGCCTTGTCAAAGATAAATTGGTTGTGCATGTGATTTTAATTCTGGGTTCTCTATTCTATTTCATTGATCTATTTGTCTGTTTTTGTGCAAGTACCATACTGCTATAGATATTATAGCCTTGTAGTATAATTTGAAGCAATGTGATACCTCCACTTTGTTTTTTTTTTTCTTCTTAAAATTCCTTTGACTATTCAGGCTTTTTATTTGTTTGTTTGTTCCATATGAAGTTTAGGGTTTTTTTTCCAGTTCTGTGAAAACTGTTGTTGGTAATTTGATAGGAATTGCATTGAATATGTAGAATGCTTTGGGTACTATAGTTGTCTAAATTATATTGATTCTTCTGATCCAAGAGCATGGGATGGTCATCCATTTGTATGTGTCATTTGTGATTTCTTTCGTCAGTGTTTTGTTATCATCCTTGTAGAGATCTTTCACCTCTTTGGTTAAATGTATTCCTAGGTATTTTTTTCTTTCATTTTTTTTTCTTTTAAAGATGTGGGGTACAATTCAGGGTTAGGTATACAAATGTTCATTATGCAGGTATCCTTGTTGATGAGGTATGCCCCTCCCTTCCCTAGCAATTTCCATCACCTGCCAATCCCCCCCCTTAACAGTTTCCCACTACTTCCAATCCCTTTCTTATAGTATTATGATAATTGTACAAGGTCCACTTATGAGTGAGTGGTACTCTGTTCTTTGTTTCTGTGAAAGATCACTGAGTATGATCAACGCTAAATCCATCCAAGTTGCTGCAAAGTCCATATGCTTGTCCTTTTTATGGATGCATTTTATTCCATTGTGTATATATACTACATATTTTTTTTTTCCATGGGCAGCATGGATGGTGCCAGATTTTTGCTGTTGTGAATAAAACTGCAACAAACATGCGTGTGCAGGTATCTTTTTTGTAAAATGATTTGAGTACTTCTGGACTTGGTATATTCCTAATAGGGGGATTGCTGGATCATATGGAAGGACAATTTCTAGTTCTTTCAAAAATCGTCATAGTCTTCCAAAGAGACTGCAGTAATTTGCATTCCCACCAGCAGTGTAGAGGTTTTCCTTATACTCTGCATCCTTGCCAGCATCTATTGTTGTTTATTTATTACTGATGGCCATTCTTACTGAGATTAGGTGGTATCTCAATGTGATTTTGATTAACTTTCCTCTGATGATGAGTAAGGCTGAGCACTTTTTCATATGTCTGCTGATTGTCCGTAAATCTTCTTTTGAGAAGTGTCTATTCATGTCTTTGGCCACTTTTTTAATGGGGCTATTTTTATTTTTTCATTTCGGTGCGTTTGAGTTCCTTGTAGATCCCAGATATTAGGGCTTTGTCAGATATACAGTTGGTCAATATTTATTTGTTCCTATTCTGTGAGATGTCTCCCCGCTCTCTTGATGGTTTCTTTTGCTTTGCAAAAGCTCATCAGTTTGATGAGGTCTCACTTATCTATCTGATTTTTTATGGTATGGACACTTAGGGTTTTGATCAGGAATTGCTTGCCAGTTCCAATTTCCTTAAGGCTATCTCTTGCATTTTTGAAAGTTCTTATAGTTTGAGGTTTTAGATTTAGGTCTTTTATCCATTTAGAGTTAATTTTTGTGTATAGTGAGAGATAGGGGTCCTGTTTCAACCTTCTGCATGTCATCAGCCAGTTTTCCCAGCACCATTTACTAAATGGGTTCTCCTCTCCCCAGTGGTTGTTGTTAGAGGCTTGGTCAAAGATGAGTTGGTTGAGAAATTAAGGCTTTGCTTCTGGGATCTCTATCCTGTCCATTGGTTTATATGCCTGTTCTTGTACCAGTACCAGACTGTTTTGATTACCATAGCCTTATAGTAAAGTTTGAATTCTGGAAGTGTGAAATCTCCTGGTTTGTTTCTTTTGCTAAAGACTGTTTTGGCTTTTCGTGGTCATTTATGTTTCCATACAAATTTCTGTATTGTCATTTTCGGGTCTGAGAAGAATGATGTAGATACTTTAATGAATATTGCATTGAATCTGTAGATTGCCTTTGATGGGATAGACATCTTATCAATGCTGATTCTTCCTGTTCGGGAGGTTGGATATTTTTCCATTTGCTTGTGTCTTCTTGGATTGCTTTGAGCAGTGTATTGTAGTTCTCATTTTAAAGGACTTTCATTTCTCTGGTTAGGAAGATGCCGAGATATTTCACATTTTTGTGTGGCTATTATGAATGGGATTATGCTTTTTATTTGGTTCTCTGCCTGCTTATTGTTGGTATATAGAAATGCAGCTGTCTTTTGAACATTTATTTTGTGCCCTGAAACTTTGCCAAAGTCCTTTATTAGTGCAAGCAGGTTTCTGACAGATTGTTTTGGATTTTCGAGGTATAGGATCATATCACCAGCAAAGAGGGATAACTTGACTTTCTCTTTTGCTATTTGGATACCCCTGATTTCCTTCTCTTATATAATTGCCCCAGCTAGCACTACCAATACATTGATGAATAAGAGGGGTGAGAGTGGGCAGTCTTGTCTTGTTCCAGTTTTCAGGGGAAATGTTTCCAGTTTCTGTCCCTTTAGCAATATGCTAGTGGTGGGTTTATCATAGATGGCACTTACTATTTTGATGTATAGTCCTTCTAAACCTTTGAGTATTTTTAATCAAAAGCTTTTTCTGCATCTAATGAGATAGTCTTATGGTTCTTGTCTTTGCATCTGCTGATGTATTTAATTACATTTATGGTCTTGAGTGTTTAATCAGCCCTACATACCAGGAATGAAGCCTACTTGGTCATGGTGGATTACTTTTGAGATGTGGTTTTGGATATATTTTGCTATAATCTTGCTGAGGATTTTTTCAACTGTGTTCTTAAGGGATATTGGCCTGTTGTTCTCTTTTTTTGTTGTATCTTTTTCTGGTTTGGGTGTCAGTGTGATGTTACCTTCATCAAATTGTTTGGGGAGAACCTATCTTTCTCAATTGCCTGGAGTACTTTCAATAGGATTGGTATTGGTTCTCCTTGTATTTTTTGTAGAATTCTACTGGAAAGCCATCCAATCCAGAGCTTT
The DNA here is from genome assembly GCA_027257055.1 of Cephalopachus bancanus. NCBI lineage: Eukaryota > Metazoa > Chordata > Mammalia > Primates > Tarsiidae > Cephalopachus > Cephalopachus bancanus. The sequence goes on from JAPVLO010000048.1 coordinate 10,114,414, forward strand.
TTTGGGGGAGGTAGGTAGTTTTCTTATGACAGAGTCAATTTCCTGGGTTATTATTGGTCTACTTAGTGTCTCAATATGTTCTTGTTTTGACCTGAGGAGGTTGTATGATGTCAGAAAGTCCTCCATTTCGTTTAGGTTATCAAATTTGTTTCCATGTAGGTATACATAGTAATATCTGATAATCTTTTGCATTTCTTCAAGGTCAGTTGTGGTTTGATCTTTTGTATTTCTGATTGTGTTTATGTGGACTTTTACTCTCTTTTTCTTCATCATTCTGTCTAAGGTTCATCTAGTTAATTCTTTCAAAGAACCAACTTTTTGTTTTGTTGATGTTTTCTATGATACTTTTGTCTTCTATATCCTGTATTTGAGCTCTTATTCTGGTGATTTGAATTCTTCTGGTAAAGTTGGGGTCTTTCTGGATTTCTCTTTCTAGCTTCCTTAGGTGACTTGTTAGGCTCTCAACTTGTGACCTTTACATTTTCTTGATGTGTGCTCATAGAGATATAAATTTCCCTCTTAGAACTGTTTTCGTGGAATCCTAGAGGTTTTAGTAAGGTGTTTCTTCATTTTCATTTATTTCCAGGAATGTTTAAATTTCTGCTTTGATTTCAGTGTTGACCCAGTAGTCATTCAGCATTATGCTGTTTAGTGTCCATGTCTTTGTGGGCTTTGGGGACATTTTGTTGGTGTTGATATTTATTTTTATTCCACTGTTATCTGAGAAGGTACATAGCAATATTTCAACCTTATGGAATTTGTTTAAGCTTGATTTATAGCCAAGGATGTGACTGATCTTGGAGTATGTTCCATGTGGTGATGAGTAGAATGTATATTCTGTGGCTGTTGAATGGAATAATCTGTAGGTAACTATTAAGCCCATTTGGTAGAGTGTCAAGTTTAGTTTCTGGATTTCCTTGTTGATTTTTTTGCCTCAGTGATCTATCTAGGGCTGTTAGTGGGGTATTCAAGTCCCCTGCTATAATAGTGTTAGAGTCAATATCTTTTTTAGTTTACTTAGTAGTTGCTTTATAAATGCTGGTGCTCCTGTGTTGGGTGCATATATGTTTAGGATGAATATTTCTTGTTCGTGGATTGAGCCTTTTATCATTATGTAGTGTCCTTATGTATCCTGTTAAATTTTTGATAGCTTAAAGGTTGTTCTGTCTGATATTAAGATCATGACTCTTGCCTTCTTTTATGATCCATTTGCCTGGAAACTCATTTTCCATCCTTTACCTTTGAGTCATGTGTATCCCTTGTGGTAAGATGAGTTTTCTGGATGCAGCAAATAATTAGGTCATGGTTTCTTATCCAGTTTGTCATTCTGTGTCTTTTCAGTGGTGCATTTAGTCCATTCACATTCAAGCTAATTATTGAAATATGATTGTTTATGTCTGTTGTGAGATTCTTTTAAAAAATTTTTTTGTTTGCTTGTTTTCTTTTGGCTTTAGGGTTGATATATGTGTGTGTTTTCAAGGTTTTTTTTTTTTTTGCAGTGTATTCTCTGTTGATTGTGTGCTCTGCTGTTCTCTTGGGAAGTGTGTGGTCATTCTTTTTTTTCTTTCTTTCTTCTGTGCTTAATACCTTCTTAAGGGTCTCCTATAGAGCTCATCTGAAAGATGCATAATCTCTTAGGGATTGAATGTCTGGGAAAGAATTTAATTTTCCATCACAGATGAAGCTGAGCTGGGCTGAACAGGAAATTCTTGGTTGAAATTGTTTATCTTTGAGGACTTTGAATTTGGACCCCAGTCCCTTCTTGCCTGTAATGTTTCTTCTAATAGGTCTGCTGCTATTTTGATTGGTTTTTCCCAGCTAGACAGTCTGAACTTTATCTCATGCTGCCTTTGGGGTTTTTTCTTTTGTGCCTACTTTGTGTAGGTGAATTACTATGTGTCTAGGGGTTGTCTTCCAATTTGATATCTTTTGGAGGTTCTCTGTATCTCTTATGTTTGGCTGGTCACATCTCTCATGAGATGGGGAAAGTTTTCTTTTATTACTTCCTGGAATACTTGCTCCAAGGTGTTCTCCATTTCCCATTCTTCTGAGATACCAATCAGGCATACGTTTGGCCTTTTGATATAATCACAGTTCTCTTGTAGGCTTTGTTCTTTCTCTTTGTGTTTTTTACAGATCAGGTTAATTCCATGTTCTGATTTTACTGATTTTCAAGTTCTGAGAGTCTTTCTTTGGCTAGATTAATTCTGCTTTCTGTGTTTATCATCTCATTATTTATTTCCTGGATGAAATTTTTTATTGCCAGAATCTCTGTTACAAGTTCTTTTAGTGTTTCATCTTGTCTTTCTTAAGTCTTATTCACTCTTTCCATCCATTCCCTAATCCCTGTTGTATTCTGGAGCCAGTCTGTGGTGACTTCCATTGTTTGGGCTCTGAGATCTGCTTTTTCAGGAGTTTTCTCTTTGTTACAATGAAATTACCTGTGCTCTTCCTTTGGTTTTTCCTCATTTGTGACAGATCTCTTGCTTGTCTCTTTAGTTCTGTTATTCTGTGTCAGTGGGAGAGGCTTTCCCTTCTGATGTTTGTTCAGCCCTCTATTCTTCCCTGATCTGGGCTCTGGATTTGTTCTATTTTAAAACAGGACTGTGGGTAGGAATCCTTGCTATCTCTTGTAGTTTTTAAAGTTAAATAAGTTAGGGGATGGAGTGCTAGGATTCAGAAACTACTTGAAAATTATAATGTTCACTGATTGTGGTATGTGGTCTTTGAGACCCACTCCCCACCACCACTCTATATGATGATGTAATGGGTATGTGTGTGTACCCCCTGAGTCCAAGATACAATGACAACAATGAGGAGCATAGAGAAAAATAGAATGAAAAAGATGGACATGAATTAAAAAAAAAAACAAACAGAACAATGAAAGCAGAAACCAAAGCAAAAATCAATTTATCACTCACACACACAGATATGCACACACACCCCAAACAAACTGGAATAACAAAAAGTGAAACCAAACAAACAAAAATTAAAAAGACCCAGGAAAACTATACACACACTCACATACAACTACCACAAAATGAATGGAGAAGAAGAACAAAAAGATTGGGAAAAAGAAAAAAGGAATTCAGATTGAAACCTCACACATATATTGACACACCCCTTATACTACAAAATAAATAAATAAATAAATAAATAAATAAATAAAAGAGAAGATCAAAAGACCAACAAAAACAACAAAACTGAAAGATGAACACTCAGTCATTCGCATACGCACATAAAAAAAAAAAACAAAAGAAAAAGCAAAAAATGGGGGATGCAGATCAAACCCTCAGATACTCAATCGTGCACAAAAAATACTATTAAAAATAGATTAACTAACAAACAAACAGCCACAACATTTTTAAAAATTAAAAAAAAAAAATTTAAGAAAAAAACTCTGTCCTCATGTTGCAGGTTCTGCAATGTTCCTCTCATCTGCTCTCTCCTACAGAATTTCAACTTTTTTCTCTCTCTCTCCCCAGTGTCTGCATCAGGGAAGGAGGAGGGGCAGTGGGGGTGGGTGGGGCTGCAGTTCTCTCTTCCCACTCTTGTATGTTCAGGGAGATCTCTGGAGGAGAGGTCTAAGATTGTCTCTTCCCCAGGTATGTACTCATGGGGGGACGTCCCAGCCAGGCCAATCCTAGAATGGATTTCTCCTATTGCTATTGATATCCAGTCTCTGCCTGGGTTTGTCCCTCTCAGTTGTGGTCCCCCTGTGTGGGTCTGACATTCAGAGGATTGCTGAGGAGGAGGGGGCTTGGGTCAGCCCTCAACTCACCACTTATCTCTTTGGAGTTCTTCCTCATCCTTTTCTGGCCACACCCTTTGTCCCATGGCTGATCTGGGTAGAGGGGTGGGATGCCTGGGACTCAGCACTCATCAAGTCCCTCCAAAGTTTGTGCTTTCAGGATATTCTCTCTGGGCCACAATCAACCCCTGAGTAGTTGATCTACCAGTCATGGAGATCAGGTCTGTTGCTTTATGCTGAGCAAGTCAGAGCACTTTCCTGCCCCACCTTCAAGATGGTGGTGGGGTGACTCTCCTGTCCTCTCCAGCAGGAATCTGCCTCTGGGCTCCCTCTGCAGCCCCTGCTGCCTTGTTCAGCCAGGTGCTGACGTGATGAGGCAAAGCCTGGAGCTGGCAGTCTTTCCTGCTGCAGTGGTGAGGCAGAGCCTAGAGCTGGTAGTCTCTCCCCACCATTCTTCACAGGAAATCTTTTGTCCATTAAAAAAAATAGTGTTTGGTTTCTGCAACCTGGGAAGCATCAGGAACCAAGCAGAGAAGCTGTAGCACCAGCTGCTGCACCAGGAGGGCCCTGGCCACTTGTTCACGAGTCCCCACTTCGTCAGTCTATCCCAGCATTTTCTTCCCTGAAAGGGTTTTGTTGATTTAAATAAAAATAATAATAATATGGTGCTCAGCTTCTGCAACTGGGGAATTGCTAGGGTCAAAGTCAAGCAGCTGTGGCCACAGACACTGCACCAGGAAAGCCCTGGCCGCTAACTCCCTAGCCCTCACTCAGTCAGATATTCACATGCCCATTCACTCACCTGCATGTACCCCAAATTTTCCATACATTCACTCACTCACAAGGACTCACAAAGTCTGACTGGTTTGGCTGTCATCTTCCCACCTATGGTATTTTATTTTTCCGTGACTATTGTAAATGGGGTTAAGCTCTTTATTTGGTTCTTGGCTTGAATTTTACTGGTGTATAGAATGCTATCAATTTTTGTGTGTTGATTTTGTATTCTGAAACTTCATTGAAGTTGTTTATCAAGTCTAGGTGTCTCTTGAATATGTCTATAGGAATCTGGGGTATACAATCATGTCATCATTAAATAGAGATAGTCTGACTTCCTCCTTGCCAATTTAGATGCCTTTTGTTTTTTCTCTTGCCTGACTGCTCTGGCTAGTGCTATGCTGAATAGTAATGGTGAGAATGGACATCTTTGTCATGTTTTCATTCCTAGGAGGAATGTTTTTAATTTTTCCCCATTAAGTATGATGCTGACTGTGGGTCTGTCATATATGGGCCTGATTATTTTGGGATATGTTTCTTCATCATCTAGGATTTCATTTTGTTTTTGTTTTTTAATTATAAAAGGATTTTAGATTGTACTGAATTCCTTTTCTGCTCTATTATGATTATGTGTTTCAAATTCTATTTATGTAGCAAATCACATTTATTAATCTGTGGATATTAAACCATTATCGTATCCTTGGGATAAAATCTACCTGATAATAATGGATTATCATTTTTATAAGCTGTTGATTTGGTTTACTGAATTTTTTTTTTTTGGAAAATTTTGGCATCCATATTCATCAGGAATACAGGCCTTTCATTTTATCTTTATGTTGTGTCCATGTGCGATTTTGGTATTAGGGTGATACTGGTTTCATAGAGTGAGTTAGTTGGGAGTCCTTCTTCCTTGATTTTTTAAAAATGGTTTTAGTGAGATTGGTACTAGCTCTCTTTGGTACCTCTGGTAAATTTTGGCTGTGAATCCATCTAGTTCTATTTTTGTATGTTTTGTTGTTGTTGTTGTTGTTGTTATTTACTATTTTTATTATTGGTTCAATTTTATGTCTCATTATTGGTCTATTCATGATTTGTACTTTTTCCTGGTTTAGTCTTGAAATGTTTCCAGGAATTAATTCATCTTATGTAGGTTTTCTTTTTTGTTGCCATAGAGATGTTCATAGTACTCAGCTAATACAGGTGTGCAGAAAAGGGATCTGCCTGCTCTTTGATACTAGTAGGGCACACATCCCCAAATAACCAAGGGACCAGGCTGAGGCATTCAGCAATGTCACGTGTAGGCCATTTCCGGGTCACAAACCTGGCCTTGCCATCTATGATAAACAACAGCTTCAGCAACCCTCCTTCCATGCAGGTTGTTGTTCTATGTGCACAAAAGAAGTGACCCTTGTTCTCCTTAGCATTAGTGTAGTACATTACCCTGACTAACTGGAGAAGCAAGCTGAAGTTCTCAGCAATTGCACATACCCAGCAATTACACCCTGCCCTTGTGGGTCATAGAGAAAGAAAAAAAAATCCTGGCTTCAGATCTTGCTGCCTGAGTAAAGCCAGGGCTTCTTCAGAAACTCTACTGCTGCTCAGACTTCTCATCCAGGTACACAGTAATAGTGCCTCTCCCGCTCCCCAGTATTGGTGGGGCACATTCCCCCAACTGGTCAGGAAAGCAGGAAGGGGCATCCAGCAATGAAACATGCAGACCGATTCCAAGTCACAAGGCCTGACTGATAGTCTTGCTGCCTGGGTAAATTCACAGCTTCAACAACTTTCTTACAGATCACGCTGCTAATTCAAGTGTGCAGAAATGGGGCTCCTCTGCTAATCTCCTGCCATTCACTGCTAATCTACACAGGAGTAGGGTCCTTCCTGCTCCTTGGTGGTGTTGGAATGCACTCTTCAGACTGACCAGGAGAGCAGACTTGGGTTCCTGGCAATGGCACTTGCAGTCTGTTTCCAGCCAGCAAACCTTGGCTGCAGTTCTCACTGCCCAGGAGAAACCATGGCTTCAGCAACTCTCCTGCTACCCCAGTTTTGTGACAGGAGTAAGCCCAATTCCTGTGCCTACTGCTTCAGTGGTTTCCACAATTCCCACTAATTTATGGTTGTGACAGCCCTTTCCTTGCTCCAGAGCAAGTGCTTTACTCTCGGGTCTGATATCAAAATTCCTGCAGTGACTGCCAGGTCACCAGTGACTGACTTTGTTTGAGCCTGGATTAAAAATGACCTCCTCCTCTCAGACTCAATTGTTGGAAAATACCTGCAGCTTCACCCAGCGTCTTCCCTCTCACCATCTCTCCATTTCTCTCCCAACTAGCACTAGGGCTTTGGAGAAATAGGGTGCTCTCCTATGGCCCTGGTTGGATGAAACTCTAGTGAAAGGTAAGTCACAGTCTCTGCTCTTCTCACACACTGGGGTACACTTACTTTTATTTGCCAAACATCTTTGCTGGGGCTGCTTGCTCACCTTCACCTCCCCAGAATCTGGAGTGTCTTTTACTATTCTGGTGAATTCTCATTTTCCTTCTTGAATTGAGGCTCACTACATTGATCTTTATCTACTATTTTGATATTTCCAGGTGGCTGAGGCATATTGAAAGCTTCTAATTCACCATCTTGGAAAATTCCAATCTACTTTTTAGCTGAATGTGTCTTTTATTATTTTTTCTTTTCTTAGAAAAAAGAAAATCCACTGAATAAGTGTCATCTCTAACTATAAGAGATATTTTAGTTTGGTGAAATCCAGGAATAAGGTTAAATAAAATCAAAAGGGTCAGGTCCTAAACTGATAGGACCGGTGTGCTTCTAAAAAGGGGAAGAGAGATCAGAGATCAGAAAAAAAGTCATGTGACAGCACGGCAAAAAAAGTGACCACATGCAAGGAAAAGAGGGCTCATTAGAAATCAAACCTGAAAAAAGAAAAAGAAATCAAACCCGACAGCACCTTGATATGGAATTCTCAGTCTCTAGATTGTGAGAAAATTGATTACTGTCATTGAAGCCACCTAGTTTGTGGTATTTTACTATGGCAGATCTACCTGATTAATATGATTCCTGAGGCAGAGCAAGGTGAGGGACTCTTTAACAGACATTATGGCTTTTTGTAAAGTGATATTAAAACTATAATAATTGAAGATGATTCATTAACCATGTAGAAATAGAAAAATACATAGGTAGCTAGGTAGGTAGGTAGGTAGATGCCCTAAATGTATAAACCAATTCTAAATAATACTCATAACATATATCTAAAAAGGGCAATTGAAGATATTCATATAAATATAGAGAGTAGGAAATGATTTCTTGAACAATGTTCAACAAGTGTCAAATACAAAATTAAATATTGAATACATTATCTACCTTGTAAAACTTTTTATGTAAATAGAATAAAAAGAAAACATAATTAAGATTTTTTTTCATTGCACATAACTGAGAATTAGTATTAAGGATACTTGAACAAAACTAAAAATCAATAGAAATATAATAAAAACATTAAAATAATATAAACAAAGGAATGAAAAAATACATATTACTGGTGAGATGGGTCACTTAATTTGATTTGACGAAAGATGGCAAAATAAACCACTGAGAAGTACATGGATAGTGTTTTGTTACTTACATTGAGGTTGCCTACCTGCCTTTTTCAGCATATCCAGATATTTGGTTCCACCTAAAACTTGGTGTTCAGGTATTTACACTAGATGTAAAAGTCTGTCAATGCAAAATATTAGCAAGAATACCACAAAATTAAAATATTGATATAGAATATTCTTATGTTATAATAAGTTCTTATATTCTTTTTTTTATTTTACAGATGTGGGATATAAATCAGGATTAGATATACAAATGGTCATCATACAGGTAAAGTTTGGGCCTCCCTTTCATTCCCACTTTTCCTGAATTGAGATCAGGTACCCTTACTGATGTTATGTGCCACCACTTCCCTGGGCAGTTTCCAGTCTTTTATTCTAATTAAGTATATCAACAAACTACTGATGAGCATATATAAGTTGGTGTATCTAATTTAGAGAATAATTTGGCAGCACATCAGAAATTTCACTCAGGTATACTCTAGAAACTAGCCTATATATAGAAGTACATAATTACAGGAATGGTTATTGCTACACAGTTCAAGAAATTGGGAACAATATAAATAACTTTCAAAAATAAAATAGATATATCATTTACATGATATTCAGTGATGTGATATAAAGTCCTCAGAGTGTATCAAGACTACATTAACATAGCTATTAACATGAATAAACTTCAGACGTAATGCAAGAAAAAAGTCAGCAGTATAATACATTATATCACCTCTTATTTATACAAAATAAAATATTATAAAATGTATACAAGTATGTGTATGTAATAGAAAATAAGCATGTGATGTGAAACACAAATTTCTTGTAGTGGTTACCTCTGAGGAGGAAGGGAAGCATTGAAATTGCAATTTTAAAAAATTGCACACTTGTTAATATGTACTTCACTTGCTTAGGGGGTACATTAATATTCATTATTTAATTACAATGTCTATCTCTTTTTAAATATATTTCTTTCAATAAAATATTTCAAAATAAAATGTTAATGAGAAAATAAATATGTCACCATTTAGTTCATAGATTAAATTTATAAAATAAATATATCACTTATTAAAAATAAATATTTTCCTTTTACAGATTGCACACACATACACACACACACACACACACACAAATACACAAAGCATACTGATGATGGATTAGAGGTTTCCAAGTGTGCCTCACCTATCAAAACAGTGTGATATATTATGGAAAAATTAACACTGTGAACCCTAATCCAGGAAGGACAATGGATATTCATTAGAACAGCAGAGGAGACACAGAACTCAGGGAGGACAGGACAAGCAAAAAAGCCCCTGTGACAGCACTCTGCAGAAAAATGTGATTTCCATCTCTGAAGCATAGGACAGGACTGAAAACTCACCTCTGAGATGCACCTGACAAAGATAGATCTGCGTAAGCCAGGCCTCAGATGAACACTCCATTTCTCCTGGATGCTGGAACTGTTTCAAGGGGAGATCAAAAGTTGGTAAGAAGGAAAAGCAAGCAGTAAAGCCATGGACACTCTCCCAAATCCAGGTCACTGAGGAAGACACCATTTTTGTTTGAGGCCCATTATTACACAAATATTGGTCTCTAAATGCTCTTGAGTTTCTGCCCAGAGACAAGACTGCTGCTCTGAAGTCGGGGAGGGACTTCCCATACCAGGTTCAAAGTTGTTGATGGAAAGATTCCAAACTCTTGTAAAATATTTTAAGATAGTTTATTCTTGAGCAAAACTTGAAGACTTAATCCCAGGCACACTGATCCTCAGGTTATCCTGAGGACAAGTACCCAATGTGGCAAAATATTGACTAGGTTATGTGCAAAAGAAAGTTGTATTCCAGAGGGAGAAGACACTAAAAGTAAAAAGCATGGAAAAATATTTAAGACATAGTTCAAGAAAATTTTTCTTTGTTTTGAGAGAAACCTAGACATTCAGATACAAGAAATACAAAGGACTCCTGCAAGATACATTGCAAAAGCAATCTCATGAAGGCATTGTCAGATTATCCAAGTCAACATGAAATACTACATCCTAAGAGCAGCAAGAGAAGTAGTATATCACTTATAAAGGAAAGAAGAGTAGACTAACAGCAAACTTTTTAGCAGAAGCTTACTGAAGCCAGAAGATGATAGGGACCTATTTTCAACCTTCTTAAAGAAAAAAGAAATGCCAGCCAAGAAATCTGTATCCAACCAATCTAAGCATAAATGAAGGAGAAAAAAGTCCTTCCTAGACAAACAAACTCTAAGGGTATTTGTCACCACTAAACTGGCTCTAAAAAAGATGTTCAAAGGAGTTATAAACTTGGAAATGAAATGGTAACTCTTGCTTTCACAAAAGGACACATAAGTTCAGATCTCACAGTGCCTATATAGCAAGTACACATTAGAATTCTCAAATCAGCTAGCTTATGACATAATGGCAGGAACAAAACCTCACATATCAATATTCATCCTGAATGTAAATAGGCTAAATGCCACACTTAAAAGAATCAGAGTGGCAGACTGGACCAAAAAGTAAAAAGACCCAGCCACATGCTGCCTACAAGAGACCCACCTACTGGCCAAAGAAAATCACTGACTCAAAGTAAATGTGGAAAAATAATTTCAGTTGAATGGAAAACAAAATTAGCAAGAGTAGTCATCCTCATATCAGACAACTTAGACTTTAAACCGAAAACAGTAAAAAAAAAAAAAAAATGGACAAAGAAGGACATTATATAATGACAAAGTGTAGAATTCAACAAGATTTAACCATCTTAAACAGATATTCACTGAACACCCAAATTCATAAAGCAAACACCACTGGTCCTATGAAAACATATCTATAGTATTACCATAATAATGAGTAACTTCAACACCCCACCAACATTACTAACTAAATCATTGAAGCAGAAAATGAATAAAGAAGCACTAGACTTAAATGAGACTATAGACCAAATGGATCTAATAGACATCTACTAAACTTACCACCCAACAACTGCAAAATATACATTCTTCTCATCACCACACAGAATTTTCTCCAAAATAGACCATATCCTTAGCCATAAAGCAAGTCTTAATAAGTTCAAAAATATCAAAATTGTACCAATATATTTTTCAGATCACAATAAAATAAAATTAGGAATCAACACTAAGAGGAATTCCCGAAACAACATGAATGCATGGTGACTGAGCAACTTGCTCTTCAATGACTCTTGGATAAACAATGAAATTAAGACACAAATCAAAAAATTTTTTTAAATAAGTGAAATTAGTGACACAGCATGCCAAAACCTCTGGGACATAATTGCAAAAGCAGTTCTGGGAGGAAAGTTAATAGCATTAAATGACTACATCAAAAAAATGGAAATATCAGAAATTAACAGCTTGACCTTGTACTTCAAGTAACAAGAAAAACTAGAACAATCTAAACTTAAAACTGACAGAAGAAAACAAATAACAAAGAACAGAGCAGAACCAAAGAATTATACAGAGAATCAATAAAATTGTGGGTTTTTTTTTAAAAAAAAATAAACAAAACTGACAGACTGCTAAGAAGAAATAGATACCCTGAGTAGACAAATAGTGAGCAATAAAATTGAATTAGTTAAAAAAAATCCTGCAAAGAAAAAAGTCTAGGATCAGATGAAGTCAAAGCCACATTTTTTTCAGACATAAAAAGAAAAGCTGGTATCAATCCTGTCCAATTTTCAGAAAATTGAGGAAGAGGAACTCTTCCCTAACTCTTTCTATGAAGCCAGTATCACACTGACACTAAAATAAGGTAAAGTCACAATAGAAAAAAGAAAACTACAGGCCTAGTACCCTGATGAATAGATGCTAAAATCCTTAGCAAAATACTAGCAAACTGAATTTAACAGCATATCAAAATAATTATTCATCATGACCAAGTGTATTTTATTCCAGGGATGCAATATCTGCAAGTCAATAAATGTGGTATGCCACACACAGAGAAATATAAATAAGAACTTTATGACTATTCCAGTAGATGCTGAGAAGGCATTCAACAAAATCCAACATCCTTTCATGATAAACTCAGCAAACTGGGTATTGAAGGAACATATCTCAAAATATTAAGAGTCAACATCATACTTAACTGGGAAAAGTTGAAAACATTCCCCCTCGGGGGAGGGGGCACACCTCATCAAAAAGGGTACATGAATAATGAACGTTTGTATACCTAACCCTGAATTGTACCCTACATCTTTAAAATTAAAAAAAAATTAAAAGCAAAAACAAAAACATTTCCCCTCAGAACAAGAACAAGACAGGCAAGTCCACTCTCACCACTCCTATTCAACATTATACTGGAAGTCCTAGCAAGAGCAATCTGGCAAGAGAAAGAAATAAAAGATATCTAAATCAGCAAAGAAGAAGTCAAACTATTCCTGTTCATGGATGACATGACTGTATACCTAGAAAACACTAAAGACTCCTCCAAGAACCTTTTATACTTAATAAATGACTTCAGTAATGTCCCACGATACAAAATCAATGTACAAAAATTGGTAGCATTCCTATAAGCAGTGCTCAAGCCTAGCACCAAATTAAGAGTCCAGTCTATTCACACTAGTCACAAAATTGATTAATTAATATATAACCTAGGAATACATCTAACTTAGGAGATAGAAGACCTCTACAAGAAGAAGTATAAAACACTAATGAAATAAATTGTAGACAATACAAACAAATGTAAAAACATCCCATGCTCATGAATTGGAAGAATCAATATTGCTAAAATATCTACACTGCCCAAAGCAGTCTACAGATTAAATGCAATTCTGATCAAAATATCAACTTTGTTATTCACAGAACTAGAAAAACAAATCCTAAATTTTATGTGAGTTCAAAAAAAGAGCTTGAATAGTCAAAGCAATTCCAAGCAAAAAGAACAACTGTGGATTCATCACACTGCCTGACTTCAAGTTATACTAAAATGCTGTAGTAACTAAAACATCATGATGTCCTTCTATATGCTTTGAAATGGTTATCACCCTAATATCAAGGGAAAAATTGCAAATTTGAATTATTTTTATTCCCTTCTCTTTCACTATTTATTTTTCTGTATCTATCTATAATCTCTATATTTTTGTATAACATAATGATGGACAGTAAAATTATCTCCCCCCCCCCCAAAAAACAGCCAGGTAGTGGTATAAAAATAGAAAGATTAATCAATGGAACAGAACAGAGAACCCAGAAATAAAACCACATTCCTACAACCAACTGATCTTCAGTAAAGCTGACAAAAATAAACAACGGTGAAAGGGCAACCTATTCAATAAATAGTAATGAGAAAATAGGCTAGCCGAGTGCAGAAAAGGAAACTGGACCCCTATCTCTCACCATATATAAAAATTAACTCAAGATGGATCAAAGACTTAAACATAAGGCCTGAAACTATAAAAATCCTAGGAAAAAACCTAGTAAGCAGTCTGCTGTACATTGACTGAAGCAAAGAATTTATGAAAAAGACCCCAAAAGCAATTGCAGCAAAAAAATTAATAAAATGGGTCTTGATTAAATTAAAAAGCTTCTGCACAGCAAGAAAAGAAAAAATCAACAGAGTAAACAGAAAACCTACTGAATAGAAGAAAATATTTGCAAATTATTCCTCAGAAAAAAGGCTAATATCCAGAATCTGCAAGAAGTTCAAACAATTCACCATAAAAAAAACAGCAACAACAATTAAACGTATCAGAAAGCAGGCCACCAACATGTATAGACACTTTTCAAAAGAAGACACACAAGCAGTTAGCAAACATGAAAAAATGCTCAACATCATGGAGATGCATATTAAAGCCACAATGAGCTTTCACAAGTCAGAATGACCATTATTAGAAAGTAAAAGAACAACCAATATTAGCAAGTTTGCAAAAAAAAAAAAAAAAAAAAAGGAAGTGCTCAGTGGGGCTGTAAACTAGTTCAACTTCTACTGAAAACAATCTGAGCCGGGCTCGGTGGCTCAACCTGTAATCCCGCGCCTTTGGGAGACTGAGGTGAGTGGATTGCCTGAGCCCGCGGGTTCAAGACCCGCCTGGGCAACTTGGCGAGACCTCATCTCTACAATAAATCAAAAAATGAGCCGAGCGTGGTAGCGCGCGCCTGTAGTTCCAGCTACTTGGAAGGCTGAGACGGAAGGATCGCCGGAGCCAGCAGGTCGAGGCTGCAGTGGCCGGGAGCGGCCACTGCACTCCAGTCTGGGTGACAGAGTGAGACTCCAACTCAAAAAAAAAAAAAAGAAAAGAAAGCAATCTGGAGATTTCTCAAAGAACTGAAAATTGAATTATCATTTGATCCAGCAGTCCTACTACAAGGGATCTACCCAAAGGAAAATAAATCAATATATAAAAAGATACCTGAACTTGGATGTTTACTGCAGCACCATTCACAATAGCAAAATTATGGAAGTAACCCAAGTGTCCACTAACAATTGAGTAGATAAAGAAAATAAGGTATATATACACCATGGGATTCTTCACAGCCATAAAGAAGAATGAAATCATGTCCTTTGCAGCAATATGGATGGAGCTGGAGATCATTATACTAAGTAAAGTGACTCAGAAACAGAAAACCAAATTCTGCATGTTCTCACTCATATGTGGGAGCTAAACGGTCACAAAGATGGCAATAAAGGACACTGGAGACACTAATAAGGGAAGAGGTGGAGAGGTGGGTTAGGATTCAGAAACTACCTATGATGTGGCACAATATTCATTATCTAGGGAATGGACCACCTGAGAGATAATCCTCACAACTACAGAATATGTCCATATAATGACCATGCATGTATATATATTTGTCCTTATATTTATTAATATATTGTTAGTTTTAATTTTATCTCAGAGAGCTGTGTCCTAACAAAGTGTTTTACCTCAAATTGTCAGAGCCAAAGTATCTGCCATAAATCATCTTTTAAAAATTACCTATCAGAATTTCCCAATAACTTTTGAAAAACATTCATTTCCTCCAAAGATAACCGTAGAAAGTCATTATTTAGAAAAGTACATTTGACCTAATTAGATGTTAAAAGTGAAATCTGGATTTGTATTCCTGGCAACAAGCCATTCACCTAAACTGATATAACATTACATCATTTTCTTCACCTTCTTTTGAGCTATGTAGATTAATTCCACTGGGTTTTTCTTTCTTTCTTTCTTTCTTTCTTTTTTCCAAATGTAAATGGGGTCTTTCTCTGTCATTCATGCTGGAGTGGAATGGTATGAGCATAGGTCACTGTAACTTTACTCCTGGGCTCACGCAATCCTCCTGTCTCAGCCTCCCCGCGTGCTGGGATTATATGGTGTGACCTACTGTAGCAGACTGATTCCACTGAGTTTCTTTCCCAATTTGATCCTCTCAATATTTATCTGGCTATTGGTGTTATTTGTAACAGAATGAAATGGAGCTATGTTTTTGTGATATTCTGAAAGAAGGTAAAGCAAATGAAGGCATCTACCTGGGTGGTGTTCAGAAAAGTAAAAGGCAAGCATAACTTCTATGAATATTAGGATACTTGTTTCCATTGTGGATTTCTTATAATGAAAAGTCTTTGTTTTAGTGAAAGGAAGATTAGTTCCTAATACATTTGAAAAGTCTCTACATAGTGAGAAAGAACATTTGAACTTGCTGATAAAAAACAACATAAGTTTAGAAGAATATCCAGAAGTTATTGAAAAAAATTATCTTTATCTTGTGGTGTAAATGACAAGAAATATTTTCTTTCCACGTGTGTCTGTGTTTAAAATATTTTTGTATTGAGATTTTGTGTTGCTATGGATTATTTATTTTATATTTTTACTTCTGATTTTGGCATCACAGTAGCGTTTATCATAACAACGCTTCCCACCAATCACTTTGAAACTGAGGACTCTAATTCCAACTTGTCAAAGACAAAGAGATGAATGAAATGTGAGGAAACTGCCTGAAAAGAGGCATATATTTATTTGTGCACAAAGTAATGATATTCACCATTCCCTTGGTGAATCAGATGTATAAAATTTTGGCTGTCTTGGCAGCCATGGACATTTGAGGCAATTTGTCTACAAAATGATGTCAGGTAAACATCTTTAATAAAACTCATGCCTCCTCTCTTGGCCTATACTCCATTATACTATAATCCTAAGATCCAATGTTATGCAAACGTATCCATATCATATCTAAACTTTAGTTTTTATAACCACCTTTTCTTCTATTTCTATATGCTATAATGCTACTATATGTTTTCCTTGCAACTATAATTTAAATATCAGGGCAATATCTCTACCATAAAGTCTACTCCGCATAACTGCACAGAGTTAAAGACTTGAACGGGTTGACTAGAACCATGTGCCTGACCAAATTGATTTTGTATATATTCTTTCTTCATTTATGAGACATTAATATAGTGTTCTTTACATATAAAATATACCTTAAGTAAATATAATTAATTATTTTATTAGTCACTTCCTTTTGGTGTCTGTGATGGCTAATTTTGTGTTAATTTGGGCCACAGGGTGCTCAGATATTTTACCTCTCAGAAGTTCCCAATAAATTTTGAAAAACATTTATTTACTCTAAAGTTAAAGGTAAAAAACCAGCCGGGCTCGGTGGCTCAGCCTGTAATCCCGCGCCTTTGGGAGGCTGAGGTGAGTGGATTGCCTGAGCCCACGGGTTTGAGACCCACCTGGGCAGCGAGACCTCATCTCTACAATAAATCAAAAAATCAGCCGGGCGTGGTAGCGCATGCCTATAATTCTGGCTACTCAGAAGGCTGAGGCAGGAGGATCGCCGGAGCCCAGCAGGTCGAGGCTGCGGTGGCCAGGAGCGGCCACTGCACTCCAGTCTGGGCGACAGAGTGAGACTTCAACTTACAAAAAAAAAAAAAAAAAGTAGAAAACCATTTTAAAAGGTACATTTACACTCACTAACACTTATCTGTCATGAATGTTTTCTATAGATCATTTAAAAATTATTAAATAATCCTTACTCTTAATACTCTATCACTGTGAGGTTAGACTTTCTATTAGTCTTTAAGGTGGAATTACAACATAAATATGTGGCTAAAATTTGAGAAACATTTTCTCCATTCAAAATTTTTCCTCACAAACAGAATTGTATTAGTCTAAGAAATCTCAGTTTTCAAAAGTTTTAACTTTGTTACTTTTTAAACATTTTTTGAAAAGCTAGTAAACACAAAGATAACTGTATAATAAGCAATACATTTTCTGTGAATTATAATTTTCTTGTAAACCTAAGACTTAAATTTAGAGTATAATAAAATCTTACTAACTCTGAATAACTTGGGGGAGGCTTAGTCTATGAGAATTAACAGTTAAAATAGTTTTTAAATCATTTAGAAACTAAAATAAGCAAATCAACATTTGTAAGACATACTTCCTCCTCAACAGCAGCAGACTACACTTTAAACACTGAACATGTAATATGATAGACTATATTTTAGTCATAAAATGTTTCAATATTTCAAATGGATTTCTATAATACAAACTTTATTATCCTATCAACACTGGGGTTAAAGTAACAACTAGTAACAGACAGATATATGAAAATATTCTAATACGGAGAAAGTAAAATAATCTATATCTCTAAATAACCTAACATCAAAGAAGAAATCAACATGTCAATTATGAAGCTTCAGCTAAAGGAGTGCTTATAGAAAAAAAATGACAGATTTGATAACTTCTATTAAAAAAACTCATATTAATGATATCAGTTTCTACCCTATGCAATTAGAGAAAAAAAGCTCTACTGAAATTAAGCAACAAACAAGAAATAAATATAAAAGCAGGAAAAAATAAAATAGAAAGTAACAAAGAATGGTTAAGGAATAAAAGATGTTTTCTAGAAGATCAGGAAAATTGATAAACCTCCAACTAGCTGATCAGAAAACATAAGAAGAAAACACAAATGACTAATATCAGGATAAATGGCAGTGACATTGATGCAGAGTGGTGTGGTGTAGTTTTTCTGTGGGTTCCTGGTTCACCACAGAATGGCATTTTAGAATGAGTAACAGAGAGAGGTTTAAAGTACAATTTATTAGAGAGGAAAGAAAAAGAAACAACACGTGCAAGAGAGAACACAGGTGGCCTTAAGGGAAAGGGTACACACTTGCTGTGAATGGAAAGGTTTATACATATATTGTCCAAAATGACAATTAAGCAACCTATGACCTATTTTTTCAGCTAAGCTTTGATTACAGGTTTCATCTCTTATCATTTACTCCTAAGCTTGTTTGTGTCACAAGGAGCTTTTGAGATAATAGGAAAAGTTGCTGTTTAATTAAGTTTTTGCTTCTAGCACCATACTGCAAAGTCTCCGGTGACGTTCTACTGCCCTGTTCTCCAGCTGCCCCATTAAGGTTGGGCCCGGATTTCATTAGGTATGTAGTTGTTTAAAAGAGTGATGTCCCGATAAGACAGTACGTAGACTCAGATGCCTGACCATCTGGTTTGCTAATTATCTGAGGTTTCTAGTAAGAAACTTACTATCTAGCCGGGCTTGTGGCTCAGCCTGTAATCCCGCGCCTTGGGAGGCTGAGGTGAGTGGATTGCCTGAGCCCGCGGGTTCGAGACCCGCCTGGGCAGCGAGACCTCATCTCTACAATAAATCAAAAAATCAGCCGAGCGTGGCAGCGCACGCCTGTAATTCCAGCTACTCGGAAGGCTGAGGCGGAAGGATCGCCGGAGCCCAGCAGGTCGAGGCTGCGGTGGCCGGGAGCGGCCACTGCACTCCAGTCTGGGCGACAGAGTGAGACTCCGACTCAAAAAAAAAAAAAAAAAAAAAAAAAAGAAACTTACTATCTATATCTTAGCTATGCTAGCTGACCTGACTCAATATCAATATCACTGTAGATCTTATAAGTATTAACAGTTTAATAAAGAAATACAATAATAATATCACTCAATAGATTAAAAAGCTTAGATGAATGGAAAAATATCTTATATGATAGAAACAACCAAACTCACTGAAAAAGCACTATATAACCTAAATAGCTGCAAAAGAAATTGAAATTTTAGCTAAAACCATCACAAACACAAAGTTCCAGTTTCAGGTGATTTAACTAGGGAGTATCTCTAAATATTAAGTGAAGAAACAATCCCAATTTTACATCTTTTTTAGAAAATATAGTCACAGGAAACATTTTCAACTCATTATATGAGACCAGCATAACCCTAATACTCAAAACAAAGATATTACAAAAAGAAAAAGCTACAAAGCAATATATCTCATAAACATAGATACAAAAATATTTAACAATTTTTTTAACCAACCAAATCCAGTGATATATTAAAAGATAATGCATCATGGCTAAGTGATATTTATCCAGGGCACGCAAGGGTAGTTAAAAAATCATCATATCCCTAAATTAACAAAGAAAAATATATATGATTATTTCAAACATTTAGCAAAATTCAGCCTTTATTTATGGTAAAATTCTTTTTTTTTAAGGTGCAAAGAAAGAAATTTTATTTAAAAGTGAATGAGAGAGAGAAAGAGAAGGGAGAGAGAAGATTCAACTCCCCAAGGTCGGGGAGGGGGCCAAAGCCAGGAAGCGTGGTAACAGCTGTAGTTCAAAGAGCACACGGCCACACCAGAGTCTAGCAAGGCAATGGCCTATGGTAAAATTCTTAGCAAACTAATAATGTAAGCAACCTTCCTCAACCTGATGAAGAGCACTTACAAGAAAACATCATACTCAATGATCAAAAACTTTTCAAAGAATTTCAAAAGGCTTAGACTGGGAAAAGCCGTCGTGAAAAAGAAAATAAATTAGAGAATTTATGTGTATTTTACCTAATTTATCTATTGATAGATTCCACAGTTTGGGTGAACCTCAAAGCAGCTATTCTATGTGAAGCCAGACTCAAAAGTGTATGCACTGTAAAACCATTTATGTTAAATTTTAGAAAATGAAAACTAAATGATATAAAATAGAGCAAAGCAGGGACTACCTGAGGAAAGATAATGGGGAGGGATGGACACAGGCACATGAGAAAAGTTTAAAGGACTGTTAGATATGTCCTTTATCATGATCGTGTTGACGTTCTCATGAATGCAGGCATTCCTCGCTTTGCATGGTAGGGAATGAATAGAAACTTGTGCATATCAGAACTGAATCTTCACCCTGCATGGTCCCATGGAAACTGTGTCACCATACAAAGTGAAGATTTGTGCAAAATAGGGAAGTTGTTGCAATATGCACTGCTCGCCATCTTCAATCACCATATCGTACAAAGAAACACTCCTGAATATGTATGTCAAAATGTATCCAAACCGAATACCTCATTTATATACAGTTTATTTTATATGGTTTACACCAAAATAAAACTGTAAAAAGTAAATTTTTCTCATCACTTGTTTTTTTGGTGAATGAGATAAAAGTATTATTTTATTTCTTTCATACAAAGTCATACTTCTCAAGATACGCAGGTTTTTGAGAAATGTCAGCTGCTTAAATCTGAATCTCTCAACATACCATCCAAAAACCATCCAGATCAACAAAGAAAACAAATAAAAACCACCTATAACTGTTGTCCAGCTTGAGTAAGAGGGAAGGAATACTACAGCTCCAAATTATATGTGAATAATAAAATGAAAATCTCCAACCAGCAAAGCCAGCTGCATTGATAATGCAGAAATAGGACTTTATGGAGATTTCTTAGTAAGAGGAATGTCACACCCTGAAAGGGATATATTGCAATTTGTGGCCAGTCTTATTAGATACTGGCCACAGAGAAATTGAGAGGAAGTGGTACAACTTTCTCCAGGAGTGGGAAGGGATTTGGAAAGGACAGGCTTTCCTTGAAGACTTGACGGTGAAGAGAAAAAAAAATTAGTTATCAATATTAAGGTTTTTTTTATGTAAATGGAATAGTATTACCACAATATCAACTCTCTCTATCAATAAGGCAAGAAAAAACAACAATCCCTTTAACATAAAGCCAGTCAATTGTTTAGCCACTTTCTGTATTGAAACAGCTATTATTGCCAGATTTAAAAAATTGAATAATCAAATAATGGCAGGTAATGTATAAGTAAATTACTGTATAGAAAAAATATAAAAATAAATATTTCAAAACAGGGCAATTACCTCTGAAACATAACAAAGCAGAGAAAAACTGTAATATACCAAACAAATATGAATTCAGTATCATTAAAGTAATATTTAGTAGATATAACCTGAACTAAAATATCTTGAAAATAACAGGAAGATATTTAACAAACTTCAACTAATGTAAGGAGAAATATTGAAGGGAAAGGTTTTATTTTTTATGTGAAAGTTTCCTGCAACTTTAGTAGTCAAATGCTCTGTAAAAACCTTTGTTCTGTATACAATGAAAAATAGCCACACTCCAGTCAGTAGGCATGGCTAAGATAGGCCATTTTTTCAGTTGTGTATGAATTATAATTCACTCTATCTTTGATGGGAATTTGGGTTTATATTCAAGGTTAAAGAAAGAGATCAGGCACTTATATGTCATGTATTTTTCTACCCTTACAATGTTACCTCAATTAATTCTCAAAAATTCCTTGTTGTAGGTGTTTTATTTTCTATTTTGTAGGTAAAATTTTAGGAAACAGCAAAGTTAGGAGAAGTGTTCAAGGTCATAGAACTAATAAATGTCAAAGCTAGATTTAAAACCAGTTTTGTCTGACTCTGTGCCCAGTGTTCTTTCCATTTTTCTCCTGAGAAACTCAAACAGTCTATTATACTCTGTAAACTGTACATTACATTGGTATTCATGTGTAAATAAGTACTTTTTAAAAATTTAACTGAGTTTTGCATGTATTAAATGCCAGAAAATGTCATAAACATTTCAAGAAAAAGTTAGATTAAGAAATGAGGTTATCATGACAACCTCTGAAATTGAATTCTAGGTAGAGTAGATGGAGAACCAGCTAAAAGTAAAAATATAATGGGGTCTCAGCTTCTGCTTGGAATGGAAAAAGTCATAAGAATATAAAAATGCTATCCTAACCATCAGAGCAGAAGAAGAAACCCATAAATTATAGCCTAGTTTTGTGTTTGTTTTTAATGTTCATCACAGAGTTGAGTTAGCAAAAACGAATAATAAACAAAAATCCAGAAAAAAAATCACAATCCTTTTTTGAAGAGAAATGAGACCTATGACTAATTCCATCCTTAGCAGAACATGAAAAGATAAAGAAACTGGCATAGATACATGGATACGAAGAAATGAGATAAAATTTTAACACATTTTAAAAAGTCTAACTTAGGTGTTGGCACAGTAGTGTAAACTTTCTAAAAGTCCCAAACACAAGGAATCAGCATTCCCCAGCCAGCTCTTTTCTATGGATCCTATCTGAGTGCTCAAAAGAAAGATTGTGTTAGGATAGAAGAACTTCTAAGGTATAGGCATAGCAAGCCTGTTGAAGGTTGAAGGTAGGAAAGATGAACTGAGGCTAACTCAAATAGTTAATTTCTACACTGATTTTGAGTGTTCTGTGCAAGGCTGCTGAGAAAAAGGACACAGAAGAGTCACTTAAGACAGACATATGGAACCTGCTAAAATCTGAAGTCAGGGTGAAAGAACTTAGAAAAATTCTACAGGTAGACATTGGACTTTATTCTGAGTACAGTGAAGCAGTCAATGGTAATTGGGTACCCAGGAGACTTGGAAGAGATGAGTCAATTGAAGTTCAAGGTATGGAGGTTTGTCAATAGCTGAGAGTCAGGCAGAAAACTGAAACAATATTCTAGGCGACATTTATTTTCAATAATACACCTACTCATAAAACATATAGAAATAAATGTAACAAGAAATAGGCACTAAAAGCTGAAAAAATTATAGACTCACTAAATGAATAGATATGCCATATCCATTGATCAGATAACCCAGTATTGTTAAGATGTCAATATTTTACAAGTTGATCTTTAATTTATAATCATTATTAAAAATTATTTTTGTAATAATATATAAGCATAAATTTTGTACAAAGCTGCAAATAATACAGAATATTCAAAAGAATATTGAAAAAAATAAATATAGAAGCCTTACATTACCAGATTATAGGTCTTAGCATAGAGCTACAGTAATTAAGAGAGCATACTATTGGCTAAAGGACACATAAATAGTTCAATGGAAAAAAGATCAAGAGTACAGAAGGAGACACACCCATGTGGAATAAATAATGAATGCCAAAGCCATTTAATACATAAAGAAAAGTCATTTTAGAAGTGGTTCTAGAACAGCTTGATATCCATATAAAACTCTACCTCCAAGTCATATAGAGATAAAACTCAAAATTCAAATTATACATTTTTGGAAGAAAATTTTAGGAAAGATTGGGATCTAGAGTTAGCAAATATATCTTAGGAGTGGCTTAGAAATCACGGTGGGAACCAGTGTCAAGGTAGAAAAACCTGAACTGTAATTCAAATGTAGCTCAATGTATACAAACCTAAGAGTTAAAAACTCCACCCATGGGGAGACCTATACTTTTGTGAGTTTTAGATCCAAAATCTCAAGCAGGTTCTCATAGTAAACCCCTTGTGATTCTGATGAGGTGGGGAAGAACCATTTGAATTATGTCACAGTATTATTTTCTTTAAAAAGGTGGTCTGCCTTCAAATAGAAATTTTTGTAAAAGTCCTACCTGCTGATGTTTTATCAGAGCCTAGCTGACCTAGGAGGAACTATACCCAACTCCAACCCATTCTAGCCATATTTTCCACCTAAAAGGGAAGCAAGAAGAGCAGAATAAACATTCTTTTCAAGCACAAATGAAACTTTCACCAAGACGATCACATTTTGGACAAAAAAACACACCTTCACAAATTTAAATACTATAAATTAGGCAATGTATATTTTCAAATTTCAATAAAATTAAACCAGAATCAATAACAGAAAGATAAGTGGAAAAATCCAACATATATGGAGATAAAAAACACAGTTTTAAATAACACATGATCATGCAAGAAATCCCAAGATAAGTTTAAAAACATTTTAAACTAAATAAAAATGAAGACAATTTATAAAAACTGGTGGGATGAAGTATAAGCAGTGTTTCGAGGTAAATTTATAATATATTTAAATACATATGATGCTGGGTAGGGTGTGGTGCAAAACTTACAGGTTATTTGACTTGATACTGAAATGAATTTTAGAGCAGCAAAGGAAGTTTTTAAAACAAATCTTAATAGGGAATCAGGAAAGATATATAGGAAAATGTGCCTCACATGAATTTATTGGAGAAAGACCATGATTTTACTTTTGACTATAAGATAGATATATTCCCACAATAATTGTTAAGTTAAAGAGTGTGAATCACTGTGGAGAGATTGTCATCTCTCTGTCTCTGATAGGTGAGAGAGTCAGTTTTTCCAGAACATGCATTTTGCCTTTGGTAGGTGACTTGTCAGACTTGGTGACTAAGAGCTTTTGATTCCTGGTCTGGGAATCAAATTTAAATTGTAGAAAATAATAAAAACTTAAAAACAATGAACAAGAGAACCCCTTGATGGGGTTTCCTTTGGTGAGCTGAGAGAGGGTGGGGTTGACTTGGAGTCCACATTGAATGCACATTCCAGTCCGTGGGCAGTCAGCCTGCTGACAAGATGTCTGGAAGCATACTAAAGAATAAAAACTGCCTATATGAATTGTATCTATCTATGCCTAACCTATACTAGTTACCCTGCCTCAACTCCCTCCATTAGAGATTTTCAATCCATAATCATATGGGCGGCAGGGAGGGCAAGGTCTGTCTTCTGTAACGGCTTCTAAGCTGACGAGGGGTTTGGCCTGCCTAGTCAGAGGTCAAAAATGCTGCCCTAACTGATCTGAAAGCATCCAGGTGGGTTTTATTATTGTTTCGGATGGCAGTCACCAGTTGGAATCCTTGCATGACCACTGTGCAGGTGTAGAATTATTTGATTTTGGAAGAAACAAATTTAACCTGGCAGTTAAAGAGACATGGAACAAAAGTTGGCAGAATTACAACTATTGCAGTGGGCCCAATATAAGGAATAATTTAGGCTAACCCCTTGTGGTGCATCAAGTAGAGAAATTACTTGAAACCGCGTATGTATATTGACAATTTAGGTGGTGGCTGATTACCTTTTATACAAGGACTAAAAAATCTATGGCTACTAGCATAATTTAAATGATAAACTTTAGTTTTTGTGGCTTTACTATTAACCGCAGTGAGATTATAACAAGGAAGAGGTTGAGTAAATAAACCTCAGAGAAAACTATTTCACTAGTACCAGTTCCATAAAATAACTGTCTCATTTTTAAAGGTGGTATTATAGATGGCCTGGTTTTCTATAGATAACATGGATAAGCAAATCTTTTTAAAGACATTTATATGGAGACAGAAGAAAAACAGGTTAATGTCTGGAATAGTTTACAAATTAGCTTTTAGAGTTTCTGATGTATCTCCAGAATGCAGTGGCAATCTGACAGATTTTTCTGGACTGTAGTTTGAACCAAGCACTTAAGCGAACCTTATATAAAATTTCAAGAAAAATTTGAAAGCATTAGGTTGGAGACTTGCATCCAGAAAAGACTGCAGGATGCAGTTTAAATTGTAGAAAATAATAAAAACTTAAAAACAATGAACAAGAGAATTTAAAATTGATATGCTATAGCTTCTTTTGAAACAGTTTCTTTTGTTAGTTTTCCATTTTTATTGAAGACAATTAAAGTAGGACCAGTTCACTTGCAAAATAAGTTTTAGACTTAATATATCTTATTTGCATAAAGTGCAGCAAGATTATTATTTGATTCGGTTAGAAAATGATACAGATTTTTATTGAATTTATGCAAATAACTATACTTTTAAAATAAATTAATACTTGCAAACAGTTTTCAAATTTTGGAGAAATTAGGCAGAGAGAAAGATACGTGTTTCAAAGTTTACTCATAAGGATATACTTTTTTCATTTGTGAAAGGCTTTAAATTGCTGTAAAATATGCTTTTCTTTTGACTAAAAAATATAACAAAAATAACTAGTAATACTTCAAACAAAAAGGTTATGAAATTATTTGGTTTCTATTCATTTAACTTATAAAATTAACTCTTGTTCTATTCGCAATTCTATGTTGGATTAGCAACTCTTATGAGGACATAAGTTTTTTTAATAAGAGTCTTGGAAGATTTTAAAGTTGTTAACAATTGGCATTGAAGAGCACTTGCTAGGGTTTTATAGCTGATTATAAACCACTTCTTGAAAGGGATTAAAGTAAAGCGATAATTGTAGATGACAGCCTGGGTAGGCAAAGTCTGAAAAAGATTTCAGATATTATTTTTGTAGGTTTTAAAATAGATGCCATTTATAAAGCAATTTTCCTGACTGACAGATATTACCTACTGGTCCTGAGCTATTATGGAGGCAGTTCAGGAAGAAGGTGTAGGGGGAGGTATGGTTTCTGGAGTCAAAGTCACTTTTGGTTTTTTTGTGACTTCTTGTGTCCTTGAGAAATTACATGTTGATTGAAACAACTTGCTTTCTTTCCCAGGTATCTGATAGTAAAGAAATTGTGAATGAACTTAGGAGCAAACCACAGGTGTAGTTTTTACTTTATGACCTGATATTTATTCTGTATAGGCAGTTGATAGCATACAGTTGGATAAATTACAATTATATGATTTTAGAACATAAGCCAATGACATATAAATATAAGTTAAAGAAAATGAAACACTCTTTTATGCCTGCCAGTGTTTCCTGTGTGATTTTAGCATAACAATGAGTTAAATGTCTCCTATGATTAAAAACAAACAAAAACAACAAAACTCTCATTAAAAATTGTAAAAGGTTAGAAAAACTGAATGGAGAAACTGAAATGCACATGTTGAAGAGTTTGTTAAATATTAAAGGTTTCAAAAGCATGATATTATAACACAGGATAACAGGTTCCTGTAAAATAGCCATTCATTTAGCCAAAATGATAACTCAGACATTTTTGAAAAGTAAAAACTTTACTTTTTGATAAAGATCCATTTCCTTAGGCAGTAAAAAGAAAGACAGTAGGGAGGGCCAAATGAATTTTTCCCTTTCTTCCCCATTTTTTTGTAATATAAAAGTAAACAAAAACTTCTCATTATTGGCTTAAAAGAGAATAGAAAATTTTATTATTGCATGAGGATATCAGTAACATTAAAGCTAATATTAATAAATTTTATAATCAAATTTATCTCATTTTTATTAGTTTAACCAGAAGGTAAAAGTTTTATATAAGTTTGTATGTACTTACTATAACATTTTATAATTTTACTAAAGAACATATTAATGCTTAAAAAAAAACTGTTGTTTGACACAGGGACCTAGATTTTGGCCAATAATTAGTTTACCTAATTTATAGAAAATGAAATTACACTCTTTAGATTTTAGGTAACTTGGTCATATATATGATTAATTTGGCCTAAACTGTTAACAACTTTTTTAAACATTTAGTTTTATCTTTATCGTTTCACCTTAGGATAAAATTTTCCTTGTTTTTTCAACTTCCTATGTTTATTTTACTTATTATTTATATTTCTTAATTTTTGCATGTAAAATTGTTTTCTTTTGCATTTGATAGTTTAATTGTACATGCCGATTACAACATCATATTTTAGTTACTCTTACTTTTAGTAAAAACCTAAGAGGTAAACAATTTTTGATTATGTTCCAGAAGTAGAGTTCAGGACAATGTCTGGGACTTGGCTTTATAGTTTAAAAGCTTTAATCTGAAGATATAAATTTACAAACAACTTAAATATAACAAGTATTATAGAAGCAAAATTTTATATTTTAAAATATGTAGCAGAAAAAGTATTTGACCAATGAACCATTAGGCTTAGACAAAATATCTAAATTTTAAAGGCATTTTATTTTACCAATTTTAAAACTATAGCTACTTACTAAAGATTACCAAGGTTATAAGATCAAAAGGGATGAGTTAAAGTTCTCGTTTTTGTTAAGACATATCGAGCACTTACTTATTCTTTTAAGCTAATTACTTTTATATATTTTACATCTATTATATATTTTGACAGATTAGCATTTTAAGGAAAAAAACTGTAACTTTGACATAATGGCATACTGGTCTAATATCAGTGTGATTTTTAAAAATAACTAAATAAATACCCTTTAGTGAATTTGATTATTTATAGAATTTACTTTCTATATTTCTTTCCACAAACTTTACACAGATCATTTTATGACAGGTTGAACCTTTTATTTTGTCTTATACTTCTCTTTTTCCCAGATAACCAGTCGTTCTATTATAGGACAAAAAATTTACCATACAATATTCTTTATTATGCAAAATTATTCTCTTTCTCTATAACCTCCCTTACCAAAAATACACCTTCATAAACTTTTATCTTTCCCACTTGCTGTTTTTTTCTCTTTTTACCTTCTTTCCTAGATAAATATTTAAAATTTATAATTTTAATTAACCTTTCAGTAACTTTTGATTAAGACAAGACTATATATAATTTCCCAGTTTTAAACGAGTACTTAATGTTTATTTTTAGTTAGCAGTTTAAAGAGTAAGTGATATGTTTTAGTCTTTGAAATACCATTAACTCTCACTGGGGAGCAAGTATTTGAAGAGGTTCAACATGGATGGCTAGTGCCAAATGGCTGCCAGCTGTGTTAATTAAGAAATTAACTTGGGTTCCAAAACCTAATATTCATCTGGGGGTTGCTGAGGTGATGGTAGGCTGGTTCACACTGTAAAAGATCCCCAGGCCTCCTTAGTAGCCACCATTTCTAGAGTCAGCTGTTTTCTCTTCCCTCTGAAAGAGGATGCACTTGCTCTTCTAATGACTCTCTGGTCCACACAGTGAACAAGAATTTGAAAATCTAGGCCTTTTAAGGAAATTCTGTTTCAAGTGTCCCTGTCGATTGCATTTATGACAAAATATATTATACCCTTTAGCAGGGTTGTTGTTCTGTAGGGTAGTTGTAGTTTTGCCAGCCATGGTGACTGCTAATAGAGGTGTTTGCTTTTTGGTTCTACTACCTCCCATGTTGGCACTTTTTTTTCACCCCCTCAATGCCTCAGTTGTTAGAAACTGTTAGGTCCACTTCCGGTGGGGACCTCCAGAATGTCAGGTCAGGCCTGATGGGGGTGTGAGGGTTCGGTGTGCAATCCAATGCTGCATGAAAGATGCAAATGATTGCATAGAAGTCAGATTAGAAAATAAACCAGGCTCGGTAGCTCAGCCTGCATGTAATCCCATGCCTTTGTCAGGCTGAGGTGAGTGGATTGCCTGAGCCTGCGGGTTCGAGACCCGCCTGGGCAACTTGGCGAGACCTCATCTCTACAATAGGTGTGGTAGTGCGCGCCTGTAGTTCCGGCTACTTGGAAGGCTCAGGCGGAAGGATCGCTGGAGCCCAGCAGGTCGAGGCTGCGGTGACCGGGAATGGCCACTGCACTCCAGTCTGGGTGACAGAGTGAGACTCCAACTCAAAAAAAAAAGAAAAGAAAATAGAGTTTATTTAAAACTAAATTAGAGAGAGAGAGAGAGAGAGAGAGAAGATTCACCTCCCCAAGGTAGGGGAGGGGGCAAAGCTTAAGAACATGGCCTGGGCATAGCTCTAGGAGCACATGGCCACACCATAGCTTAGCAAGGAAATGGCAGCAGATGCTCATGGTTGAGTCCTTCTAATCCTTCCCTTTGATGGGAGAAAGTTATTAAAGTGATCGGGTGGTGGTCTGCTCCATGTCATTACAAAGGGGCAAGTAAGCACAGGTACTGATGTCAGGAGATGGACAGCAGGCAGATGGGTGGGTTAAACACATTACTGCTGCCATGGTGGGCTAGATGGGAGGAGACAAGGCGAGGGGTTTTTCCTGCAAGAGACCTGTCAGATGTTTCCAATCCACAAGTTCCTTAGCAAAAAGGTAGTCTTTTTATCATTTCTATGACTTCAGCCAGCTAAGGGGTGATCTTTGACCTTCTGCCTTTGACAAGGAACCTGAAAGTTTCTTAGAGATTATTATGCTAAGCCATGAAATGAAAGGTTGGGCTGTCCTTCTTTTGTATCTGATGGAGATTTGCTAAGGAGGTGGGGTAAATCTCAGGGTCCCTCCTTTCAGAAGTCTGAATCGTTTTCTGTAATTGATAGTTTGGTATTTTCAATTTTAAGTCTAGCCTCTGAAGCTGGACATCTAATGCCCCATAGGATAAGATCCTATTTTTGAAGTAGTGAAATACAGTCAAAATAAATATGCTTGTATATTTGGAACTTCTCACCATTTCTGTTCTTGCTTCCAAAATGAATTTAATTGTCACTGATGCCAAAGTTAAAGGTCTCATTTTCACTCCAAACCTCATTCTCTGCTAATTTGTTCTGAATCCAAATTTTATTACAATAACGTATTAATTTTTTTGTTTTAAACTGTGTAATTAGATTTTTTCCAATTTATTAAAATTTGACCCAGTGTGGATTCTAAGGCTACAAATTGAGTATTACCCATTTTAATATTCACATTTCTTAACAAGAAAACTCAGAATTTTGCCTTTGAACCCTCATGTGCTGTGTTCTTCAAAGGCAAATTCTGAAACAAAAAGTAAAGCTATAAACAGTGATGCCAAGTGTCCCTGGGATCCTGATGGATTTCTGAATCACGTATCCCCAGCTCCCTGTGTCTACCTATGTAGGACTTCCCCTGAGTACCTTGTGTCCCTGTGACTTGAGGCCATGAACTAATGAGGTTTAATTGGAGACTTTCCAACAGTGCCATTTGAAGTGGTCTGATACATTAACTTTTCAGAATGAACAAACTGTTTAGGTGGGAAATGGTATATTTCCATTTATTTCCAATTGTGAACCAGAAAATTTGTTAAGACCTTCTGTAGATCACTAAATTACAGTTTACGAGTTTTCAGAAAAAGGGTTGTGAGGTGTGGACAATCAAGTGAGAATGATCAGTTCTCATGCTTTATTGCACCACACAGAGAGTAGTCAGCAAAAAAAGTACCGAGCACAGTACAGACTGTTTTTTCCTGCAGGTTAGCAGGATACCTTAACCAGGGGAGGGCTTAAAATATACTGTACACTTCTAAGATACTTCTTAACCGTTTTATGAGCACAAAGAGTTGATTACAATCTATCTTGGACAAAGCTCCAACCTTTAGAAATAGACTCACTTTTAAATATCCTGGCTACTATTATTTGAAAATAAGAAAAATTTGATTGCTTAAATATCAGGCGAAAAAAAAAGAAGAAAACCTTCTATTCTTATTCCAACCAGAAATATTTTCTTTCCTCCTCACCCCGAGTAGAACAGCAAAAGCTACCCATGAGAGTGAGAGGAGTGGGATCTTCCCACGGCTGCTTAGAATGAAGTCTGTCTTCTTCCACCTTCTCTGTTTTCCAACAGGAATGATTGCTCAAGTCTCAGTTCTGTGCAGTGCAGGAGTTAAAATCTATTCCACCTTCGCTAGTCTCCCATTGGGAGGGCTAGTAATCCCGATCAGAAGGAGCAGAAACATAGCAACTGAGAGGAGAGTACATAGCTGACTCCGATAAAAAAGAGAAGCAAAAGTGAAAACACAAAGACCAAGAGAAGAAAGAGAGATAGAGGCTTCTACCATCATATTCACACACTGTGGTGCTGACAATTGCTGAACTTCTTAGGCCCTGTATGCAGGCACCAAAGATGATGCCAGATGGTGTGCGTGAAAAACTCATGGATTCTTTGATTCAACATTGAAATGAAATTCAGAGCAGCCAGTGAGGCTTTTAAAATAGAATTGATTAGGGAAACAGGAGAGACATATAGGAAAGTGTGCCTCAGCATGGACACATCTTGGAGAAAGACTATGTCTTAGCTTTTGACTAAAAGATAGATATATTTTCTCAATAATTGATATGTAAAAGAGGGTGAGTCATAGATCATCACTGTGGAGAGTTTGTCATCTTTCTGTCTCTGATAGGTGAGAGGAGTGAGCATTTTCAGAACCCACATTTTGCCTTTGATAGGCTGAGTTGCCAGACTTAGTGACCAAGAGCTAAAAGGTGGTCCTATTTCATTTCTATAACTTTTGATTACCAGTCTTGGAACCACCATGATGCGGTTTTCTTTGGTGAGCGAGGGGATGGGATGTACTGGGAGTCTACATTGAATGCATATTCCAGTCCACAGGGCATTCAGCCTGCAAACAAGGTTTCTGGAAACTTTCTTACTAAAAACTGAAAACTGCCTATAAGAAATGTATCTATCTATGCCTAACCTAGCCGCCCTGCCTCATATACATCAGAAAAACAGAAAAATTCAAAAATCAATTATCTAAGCTTCCATCTTAGGAAACTAGAAAAAGGAGAAAAAACTAAGTCCAAAGGAAACTGAAGAATAAAATAAAAATTAGAACAAAAATCAATAAAATTAAAACAAAAAATTAATAGAGAAAAATCAATAAAACCAAAAGTTCTTTGAAAAGATAAAAATATCAATAATGCTGTCAGGCTAACTAATTTCTAAAAACGGAAAACAGAAATTACTGATCTCCAACATAAAAAAAGTTTAGGTCACTGCAGATCTGATGGATCTTAAAAGAATAATAAAGAAATGCCATAGCAAAACTTCAATTTCTCAACCAACTCATCTTTGACAAAGCCTCCACCACCAACCACTGGGGAGAGGAGAACCTATTCAGTAAATAGTGCTGGGAAAACTGGCTGACCACATGCCGAAGATTGAAACAGGACCCCTATCTATCCCCATGCACAAAAATTAACTCTAAATGGATCAGAGACCTAAATGTAAAACCTCAAACCATAAGAACCTTAGAAAATGAAGGATATACCCTCACGGAAATTGGAACTGGCATCCAATTCCTGAACAAAACCTGAAACCCACAGGCCATAAGAGATAAGATAGGCAAGTGGGACCTCATTAAATTGACAAGCTTCTGCAAAGCCAAAGAAACCATCAAGAGAGCAGGGAGACAGCCTACAGACTGGGAAAAAGTATTTGCCAACTCCAAGTCTTAAAAAGGCTTAACATCTTGGATCTACAAGGAACTCAAATGTGTTGAAAAGAAAAAAACAAACAACCCCTTTATAAAGTGGGCAAAAGATATGAACAGATACTTCTCAAAGGAAGACATCCGAGCAGCCAACAGACACATGAAAAAATCTTCAACCTCACTAATCATCAGGGAGATGAAAATCAAAACCACACTGAGATACCACCTAACTCCAGTCAGAATGGCAAGTATCAATAACTCAAAAAATAACAGTTGCTGGAGAGGGTGTGGCGAAAAGGGAACACTTCTACACTGTTGGTGGGAGTGCAAACTAGTGCAACCTCTGTGAAAAACAGTATGGCAATTCCTAAAAGCTCTAAATATCGACCTCCCATATGACCCCGCAATCCCCCTACTGGGAATATACCCTGAAGAACTCAAATCACTCTATAAAAAAGATACCTGCACACGTATGTTTATTGCAGCATTGTTCACAATAGCAGGAACCTGGAAGCAACCATGCTGTCCATCAAAAGAGGACTGAATTTAAAAAATGTGGTACATATACACGATGGAATACTACACAGCCATAAAAAAGAACAAAATCATGAATTTTGCAGAAACCTGGATGCAACTAGAGTCTATAATACTGAGTGATCTCTCACAGAAACAAAGATCTGAGTATCACATTTTCTCACTCATATAGTGGACCTTGAACATCCAACATAATACTATAAGAAAATGACTGACAGTAGTGGGAAACTATGGGGGTGGGAGGGGAAAGAAGATGGGATTAACGGTAGTAAATATCTGTCTGGGGACGGGGAGACACCTCTTATCAACAAGGGTGCCTGAACGGAGCATATTTGTATACCTAACCCTTAACTGTATCCCACAATAGAAAAATAAATAAATAAATAATTAATTAAAAAAATAAAAATAAAAAAATAAAGAAATGCTATAAAGGAATTAATACCCACAAATTTGATAAACTAAATGAATAAATCAATTTCTTGAAAGGTATACACTTCTGAAACTTACAATCTTTTTAACTCAGTCTATGAGGACAACAATACCTTAATATGAAAACCAAACAAAGACAATGCCAAAAAAACCCCTACATATTAATATCTCCTACAGATGCAAAAATTCCCAACAAAATACTAGAAAATTCACTGCAATAATGAATAAAACATATACACCACAACCAAGTATGATTTTCCCCAGGTATGCAAAGCTGTTTTTACGTTCAAAATTTAATTAATATATCAATAAACTAATTAGAAAAATTACACGATCATATCAGCAAATGTAGAAAATGCATTTGACTAACCTAACATTCATTTATGACAATGACTTCAGTAAACTTGGAAAAAGAAGAAACTTCCACAACTTAATAAAAAATATTTATAGAAAACCTACAGTTAACATCATGTTTAATGATGAGAAACTAGAAACTTTTCTACTAAGACAGAAATAAGACAAAATGTCCCCTTTCACCACTGTTTTTCAACCTGTTACTAGATTTCCTAGATCATGTAATAAAATAAGAACAGAAAGTACAAGATACATACATTGTTAACAAAACAGTACTTTATATATATTTCACAGAATACATGTTTGTCTATGTATAAAGTCTAAAGCAATTGACAAAAAAATTATTTTGGAACTAATAAGCAATTATGACAAGGCTGTAGAATACAAAATGTATATAAAAAATTTAATTTACTCCTATGAACTAGCAACAAATAAGTGGAATTTAAAATAAAATACCATTTACATTAACACTTCACCAAATGCAATACTTGGGAATTAATTTAACAAAGTAAGTACAAAATTTAAATGAGGAAAACTACAACTCAGGTGAAAGAAACTATAGAAGGAGTAAATAAATGGAAAGATATTCTATTTTCATGGATAGGAAGATTCACATTATCAAGATATTAGTTTTTTTTTTCAACTTTGTCTATTCAATGCAATCCCAGAAAAAAATCACAGCAAATTGTTTTGTAGGTATTGACAAATTGATTCTAAATTGCATGAGGAAAGGCAAAAAGACCCAAGAGAGCCAACAAAATACTGAAAAAGTACAAAATTTGAGGAATAGTACTATTTGACTTCAATCTCACTATAAAGCTACAGTACTCAAAATGGTATACAATTGAGGAAAGACTAGATAGATCAATAGAATAGAGAGACCAGAAATAGACCCATATAAATATTGTCAACTGATCTTTGAAAAGTAGAAAAAGCGATACAATTAGAAAAGAAAATCTTCTCAAAAATATTCTAGAGCCACTAGATATCACATCCAAAAAATAATAATAATCTAGACACAGACATTATATCTTTCCAAAAAATTAACTCAAAATGGATTACAGGCTATTAAGTATAAAACATAAAACTATAAAACTCCTGGAAGCTAACATAGAATGAACTATGGATGACCATGGGTATGGTAATGACTTTGTAGATACAACATCAAAGTCACAATCCATGAAAGACATAGTGGATAAGCTGGACTTTATTAAAATAAAAAGTACTGTTCATAAAAGATAATGTCAAGAAAATGAGAAGAAAAGCAATACACAAGGAGAAAATATTTGTAAAACAAGCATAACGAGAACTCTTAAACTTAACAAAAATAAAACAAACAATCTGATTAAAAATTTGGCTGAAGGATTTAATGAACACCTCACCAAAGATATACAGATGACAAATACGCATATAAAAAGATGCTCCACATCATATGTCATCATGGACTTGCAAATTCAAACAATTGTCTACGGCAGACATATTAGAATGGCCAAAATCCAGTGCACTGATAATATCAAATGCTGGTGAGGATGTGAAACAACAACAACAACAACAACAAAAACCTATGTTATATCTAGTGGAAATGCAAAATGGTGTGACCAATTTGGAAGGCACTTTAGCTGATTTTTTATAAAATTAACCATACTATTACTCTATAATTCAGTAATTATTTTTCTTGGTATTTACACAAAGGAATTGAAAACTGACATCCACACAAAAAACCTACACTCAGTGATTTTCAGGGGCTTTATTCATAATTGCCAAATCTCAGTGGTGACCAAGATGTCCCTCAGTGGGTGAATAAATTAATAAACTTTGGGGCATCCAAACAGTGACATATTTCTGGTGCTAAAAAATAAGTGAACTATCAAGCCATAAAAGGACATGGAAAAGATAAATGCCGATTACCAAGTGAGAGAAGCCATACTCAAAAGGCTATATACTGTATGATTCCAAATATATGTCATTCTGAGAAAGCCAAAACTGTGGAAACACTTAAAAAGATTAGTTATTGCCAGTAGTTCAGAAAAGGATGGGATGATTGAGGAATACAGATTTTTTAGGGTAGTAAAAGAACACTGCTCGCACCATTACTATAATGGTGGATACATGTCATTATATTTTCTCCCAAACTATAGACTTTGAATGATAATGATCTATCAAGGTTCATCAGTCGTAAAAACATACACCACTCTGGTGAGGAATATTGGTAATGGTGGAGACTAGATACTATACCTTTCTTTTAATTTTGTTGTGAAATTAAAATTGCTTTAAAAAAGCAACAAAAAATACTCATGTAATAATTTCATACCAGACTTACATAATATTCCCAACTGAGCAAAATTCAAACACATCCACTTAAGAATAAATTGTGGTATGTCCACATAATGGACATTTATACAAATAGTACTAATGCACAGAATGTATGGGTAAATCTCAAAAACATTATTTTACGTGACAGAAGCCAGATTCAAAATAATACATTGAATGATTCCATTTTTATGAAGTTTTGAAACAGACAAAATTAATCAACGATAAAAGAAAGCCTAAGAGTGCTTTCTTTTAGTGTGGATATTGAATGAAAATTATATGAAACTTTCTGGGACGACAGAAATGTTTTATAATGGTGCGAGTTACATGGATACATGCATTTTTTTTTCAAATCTGTTTGGACTGTACAATTAAGACCTCTATATTTCACAGAATGTAAATTAATCCCAAATAGGTATATAAAATATGATTTTTAAATAGAACTCATTTTCCATTAAAACTATTTCAAAGATATTTCAGAGCTCAAATAAATATACTAATTTTTTTTTTTTTTTTTTGAGTTGGAGTCTCACTCTGTCGCCCAGACTGGAGTTCAGTGGCCACTCCCGGCCACCGCAGCCTTGACCTGCTGGGCTCTGGTGATCCTTCCGCCTCAGCCTTCCGAGTAGCTGGAACTACAGGTGAGTGTACTGGAACTACCGGCTAATTTTTTATTTATTGTAGAGATGAGGTCTCGCCAAGTTGTCCAGGCGGGTCTCCAACCCACGGGCTCAGGCAATCCACTCACCTCAGCCATCCCCTATTTTGCAACCATCCACTATCCACTTCCAGTACTTTTTACCAACCCAAATAAGACACTGTATATCTATTAAACCATAAGTCCTCATTTCTACCACCTCCAATCACAGGTGACCTCTGTTTTCCTTTCAATATCTAAGAGTTTGACTTTTATAGTCACCTCATATAAGTGTAATCATACAATATTTATCTTTGTATATCTGGCTTATTTAACTGAGCATAATGCTTTCAAATGTATTCATGTGTCACAAATTCATTTTTTAAGGCTGAATAATATTCCATTATATGCATACCACATTTTGTTTATCCACTTATCTTTTGAAGACTATTTGAGTTGTTTATCTTTTGGCTACTGTGAATAGTACTGCTATGAACATTGTTCCACAAATATCTGTTTGAGTCCCTGCCTTTCAGTCTTTGGCGTGTACACTTAGAAATAAAAATTACTGAATTATTAAGTCTATGTTTGATATTTTAGGAACATCTAAACTATTTTCCACAGCAATTACATGATTTTACATTGCTACCAGCAAATCACAAGTTTCCAATGTCTCTACAACCTCATCAACATGTGTTGTTTTCTGTTTTTAATAATAACCAACCAATTTTGTGTGTGGTGACCTTTTATTGTAGTTTTTGTTTGTATTTCTTTAATTACTCATTAGGTTGAACATATTTCTGTGTGCTTATTGGGTATCTATAAATTGTCTTTGA
This sequence comes from Cephalopachus bancanus, assembly GCA_027257055.1. Taxonomy (NCBI): domain Eukaryota; kingdom Metazoa; phylum Chordata; class Mammalia; order Primates; family Tarsiidae; genus Cephalopachus; species Cephalopachus bancanus. The sequence goes on from JAPVLO010000048.1 coordinate 10,152,571, forward strand.
AGCAATTTTTATTCAACTTCTTTGTTTTTGAATTGTTTTTTATTGTTCAATTGTAGGACTTCTATGCATATTCCAGATATTAATCCCCTATCAGATATATGATGTGCAAATATGTTTTCCCATTTGTAGATTGTCTTTTTCTGAATAGTGTTCTGTCATTCATAGGAATGTTTGATCGTGATGTAATCCAATGTGTTTTTTAAATTTTTTGCCTATACTTTTGTTGCCATTTCCAAAAGTTCTTGCCAAATTTAATGACATAAGATTTTCTCCTTTTCTTCTAAAAATGTTACAAATTTAGGTCTAACATTTAGATATTTAAGCCATTTTTAGTTAAATTTTATATATAATGAAAGGTAAGGTTCAACTTCATTCTTCTGCATATATACACGTTATTTTCCCAGTACTATTTGTTGAAAGACTAGGAAAGACTTTCCTTATTTAATGGTCTTGGCACCCTTGTAAAAAATCAATTGATCATGTATTCCAGGATATTCTATTCCATTTATCTATCTATCTAGCATTAACACACTTTTGATTAGTGTGACTTTGTAGTGAGTTTTGAAATCAAGAAGGTGAATCCTTTAACTTTGTTCATCTTTTTCAAGGCTATTTTTGACTAGTCAATGTCTTTTGGGATTTCACATTAAACTTTAGGGTAATTTCTTCTAATGCAAAAATCATCATTGAGTTTTTGATTGGGATTACATTGAATTTGTGCACTGTTTTGGATATTACCATCAACTTCACAGTGTCAATTCTTTCAATTCATAAATGCGGGATTTCTTTCTATTTATATATTATTTAATTTCTTTTAACAAAGTTTTAAAGTTTTCAGTGTACAGATCTTTCACCTCCTTGGCTAAATGTATTCCAAATTAGTTTATCAATTATAATGCTTTTATAGATAAAATTATTTTCTTATTTTTTGGTAGCTTATTGTTAGTGTTAGAAACATTTATTTTTGTGTTTTGATTTTGTATTATCTACTTATTAATTCTAACAGGTATGTAATTTTTAGGCATTTCTACAAATAACATCATGCCACATGCAAAGAGAGATGATTTTACTTCTTTCAAGTTTGCAGAGCTTTTTTTGATTACCAATTGCTCTGGTTAGAACTTCCAATGCTATGCTGAATAGAATGGTGAAAGTATATATCCTTATCTTGTTTCTGATATTATAAAAAACATGTTTGCTATTTTACCATTACATATGATATTGTCTTTATGTTTTCCCAGCTTTATTCTTTTTCTTTTTCTTTTTCTTTTTTTTAAGTTAGAGTCTCACTCCGTTGCCCAGGCTGGAGTGCAGTGCCATGCTCACAGCCATCCCAGTGTCGACCTGCTGAGAGCCAGGGATCCTTTCATCTCAACCTTCCAAGTAGCTGGAACTACAGGTGTGCACTACCACACCCAGTTCGTTTTTTATTTATTGTAGAGATGAGGTCTCACCAAGTTGCCCAGGCTGGTCTTGAATCCGTGGGTTCTGGCAATCCACATGCCTCAGTCTTTCAAAGTTCTGGGATTGCAGGATGAGCCACCGAGTCCAGCCTTTTGCTATATTCTTACTCAGAGAGAAACTCACTATCTTTTTTACTCAGTGTGAGTACTGGAAATGCATCTACGTTTCTCCCAGTCATAGGCCTGTTTACCCTCACATGTTTTCCTTACTTCTTCTTGATTCTACTATGTTTTGGGTGGTACCAGCCTCTGATTGCATTTCCTTGGAATTGGGGAAAGGGAGAAGCCAGGGTATTTCTTCAGTTCATCTTGACTCAAGTTGCTTCTCTAATAATGCCACTTTTTATTTACTTTGTCTTTTTAGCTCATGGGTGGGAATGAATTTCTTCTGTTTCTGATCTCTGTGTTTCATTACCATTCTCTTTTCAATATTTGGCTTTGTAACTGACTTTCCTGCATTATACTTTCTCTACTGAGAACATTTGAAAAGGTTTCTATTTTAGAGTTTGACATATTTTAAAAAATTATTTATTAATAAGCTTAAATGTCTCCCTTGGAAGACAGAGAACACCTAAAAGGAAGAAAAATACTCCTTCTTACTCCATTCTGCTATCCCCAACACTAGCACATAAACCACTAGATATTTGAAATTAGTATTTATCGCAATACTATCATTTTCCTCTTCATAATAGAGGCAAGCATAATATGACATAGGCGCTATTCTCTTTTACTCTAAGGTGATACAAATATCCTGTTAACTTACAAACTTTTACCGACTAATTTTAGCACTAATTGGTGCATCATGTCTACAGTAACTATTACCAAATATTTTAATATTGTCTATTTTCTTCATTTTTTCTATACCTATTAATTGAAATTTTTCTAAAAAGCAGTATTTTAACAGCTCTAGGTTTTCACCAGATGCCCTTCATTATAATAATAAATTTGACTTCTAGAGTGCTGAGAGCTTTATCTATAAATGGATGTCAATCTTTATCAAGTGACTTTTTTGCATCTTGTGATGCGCATTTGGTATTTCTTCTTACATTTATGCATAAATTGTTTTAGATCTGTCATGTCTGACAATATGAAAAAACAGAGCCCTCCAACACCCCCAAAAGACCACATTCACTCTTCAACAACAAATCTTAACCAAAATGAAATGTTTGAATTTTGAGACATAGAATTCAAAATGTTGATGATCAAATTGGTCAATGAACTTCAAGATAAAATTGAAAATCAACAAAAAGAAATTTTAAAAAACTATTCAGAACAGGGATGAAAAACTCTCTAAAGATATAGATACCTTCAAAAAAAAAAAAAAAAGCTGAAACTGGACCTGGTGGTACATGCCTGTAATTCCAGCACTTTGGAAGGTGGAGGCAAGAAGATTGCCTAAGCCCAGGGCTTCGAGACCAGACTGGGCAAAATGGTGAAACCTCATAGCTACAATAAATAAAAAAATTATCCAGATATGATAGCAGGTGACTATAGTTCAAGCTATTTGGAAGGCAGAAGGATCACCTGAACCCAGCAGGTTGAGGCTGTAGTAATCATGAACATGCCACTACACTTCAGCCTGGGTTTCAGAGTGAGACTCCAACTCAAAAAAAACAAAAGCTGAAATTATAGAACTTAAAGAAGCATTTAGGGAAGTACAAAATATTCTAGAAAGTTTTAACAGTAGACTAGAACAAGCAGAAAAAAAGAGCTCAGAACATGAGACAAGGCTTTTGAATTAACAATAAAGAAAAAAGAATAAAAGAATAGAACCAAGTCTCAAAGAAATGTGGGATTATGTACGACATTCATACCTAAGTATGATAGGTTTTCCTGAAGAAGAAAAGAAAGCAACAGGTTTGGAAAACCTACAGGAGGAAATAACAGAGGAAAACTTTCCTGGCATTACCAGAGTTCTAAACATCTAGATACAAGAATTTCCAAGAACCCCCAGAAGATTCACAACTTAAAAAAAAAAAAAAATCATCCATAAGGTATACAATCATCTGGCCATGCAAAGTTAATATGAAGAAAGTAATTTTAAGAGAACTAAGAAAAAAACATCAAATAACTTATAAATATAAACCAATTAGACTAACACCAGCCTCTTAGAAGAAACCTCACACACTGGAAGGGATTGGTGCCCCATGTTTAATCTCCTCAAATAGAATAACTCTCAGCCAGAGATTTTGTATCCCATAAAACTAAATGAAAGAGAAAGGAAGTCCTTCAGCAAATATTGAGGGAATTTTTCACCACTAGACCAGCTCTATAAGAACTATTCAAAGTAGTTCTAAACACTGAAACAAAATGTTGAAATACAAAAGGTAAAAAAATGGTGGAAATCATAAAGATTACAGTCTTTATGGAACACCAATGAATAGAGAAAACAAATAAACAAAGCAACCAGATAACAACCAGTATGATGAATGAAACAGTACCTTACATATAAGTATTAATTCTGAGTATAAACGGTCTCAATGTCCCCACTAAAAAGATATAGACTAGCAGAATAGATTTTAAAAAATACACAATTCAAATATCTGTTACCTTCAAGAGACCCAATTAACTCACAAAGACTCTTATAGACTCAAGAAGGTAAAGGTATGGGGGAAAATATTCCACACAGATGAAACCAAAAATGAGCGGGAGTGGTCATTCTCATATAATATAAAACAGACTTTTTAAAACAAGAGTTAAAAAAAGATATAGATACCTATTATAAAAGATAAAGGGATCAATCCAAGGAGAAGACACAAGATTAAATATGTATGCCCTAACATTAGAGCATTCAACTTTATAAAATCAATTTTACTATACATAGAAGAAAGGACAGACAGCTGTACAATTAGAGTAGATGTCTACACTCCACTGACAACAATAAACATATCGTCAGGGCAGAATGTCAACAAAAAAACATTGGAATTAAACAGAGTTCTAGAGAAAATGAAACTAAATGACATCTACAAAATATTTTATTCTAAAACTGTAGAATATACATTTTTCTCATCAACACATGGAGCATTCTCCAAGATAGATCATATGATAGGTCACTAATCAAGTCTCAATAAATTTTTAAAAAATCAAAATTATATCAAGCGCCATCTTTGATCACAGTGGAATAAAACAAGGAATTAACTTCAAGAAGAACCTGAAAAGCCAAACGAAGATATAGACGTTAAACAATTTGCTTCTGAATGATTCATGGGTCAACAACGAAATTAAGATGGAAATTTTAAACTTCCTTGAAATGAATAACAATAATGAAATGAGTTATCAAAACCTCTGGAATACAGCCAAAGCTATGCTCAGAAAAAAATTTATAGTACTTAAGATCTTCATTAATGAGACTGAAAGATCACATATCAATAATCTAACATCACACCTCAAGGAACTAGAAAAACATGAATAAAACAAACCCCAAGCTAGTAGAAGAAAATAAATAGTAAAAATGAGAGTCAAACTAAATGAAATTGAAATTAAAAAATGCAAAGGGTCAATGAAACAAATAGTTGATTCTTTGAAAAGAAGACCAAAATTGATAGACCACTAACTAGATTAAGAAACAGAAAGGAGCCGAGTGTGGTGGTTCATGCCTGTAATCCTAGCTCTTTAGGAGGTAGAGGCAAGAGGATTGCCTGAGCCTAGGGTTCCAAGACCAGCCCAGGCAACTTGGCAAGACCTCATTTCTACAATAAATTTAAAAAATTAGCTAGGCATAGTGTTACCTGTCTGTAGTTCCAGGTACTTGGAAGACTGTGGTGGAAGGATCACCTGAGCCCAGCAGGTCAAGGCTGCAGTGGCCATGAGCGTGCCACTGCACTCCAACCTGGGTGATAGAGTGAGACTCTGGATCAAAAAAAAGAAAGAAAGAAAGAAAAAAAGAGATGACTAGAGTTAACTCAATCAAAAATGAAAATGAAGACATTACAACTGATACAATAGAAATTCAAAAGATCATCTGAGACTATTATGAACACCTCTATGCAAACAAACTAGATAATCTAGAGGAAATGGATAAATTCTTAGAAACACACAACCCCCATCCTTGAGTACAGAAGAAATAGAAACCCAGAACTGAACAATAATGTGTAGTGAGACTGAAACAATAATTAGAAGTCTCCCAACAAAAAAAAGTCCAGAATGTGATAGATTCACAGCTGAATTCTACCAGACCTTCAAAGCAAACTGGTACCAATTTTACTGAAGCTATTCCATGAAATTGAAGAGGGGTTCAATCCTCCCAAACTCATTTTATGTGACCAGTATCACTATGATAACAAAGTTAGGAAAAGACACAACAGAAAAATAAATCTACAGGCCAATATCCCTTTTGAACATAGATGTAAAAATTCTCAAGAAAATGCTAGCAAACCTAATCCAACAGCACATGGAAAAGATAATACACCATGACCAAGTGGGTTTTATCCCAGGAACGCAAGGGTGGTTTAACACACTCAAGTCAATAAATGTGGTCCACTACATAAACAGAATTATAAACAAAAATCCTATGATCATTTCAATAGATGCAGAAAAAGCATTTGATAAAATTCAGCATCCCTTCATGATAAACACCCTCAGCAAAATAGGTATAGAGGGAACATTCCTCCAAATAATAAAGGCTATATATGATAAATCCACAGACACTGTCATCTTGAATGGAGAAAAGCTGAACATCTTCCTCATCAGTACTGGAATGAGGCAAGGGTGTCCATTTTTACTACTGCTATTCAACAAAGTATTAGAAGTTCTAGCCATTGCAAACAGGCAACATGAAAAAAAATAAAAGTTATCCAAATTGGGAAAGAAGACTTCAAACTATCTCAGTATGCTAATGATATAATCTTATAACTAAAGAACCCCAAAGACTCCTCCAAAAGACTCCTGGACTTGATAAATGAATTTGGTAAAGTTTCAGAATATAAAATCAACACACCTTATTTGCTATCACTGCTATACACCAATAGCAGCCAGCTGAGAATCAAATAAAGAACTCATTTCCGTTTACAATAACAACCAAAAAGCTAAAATACCAGAATACATTTAACCAAAGTGGTGAAAGATCTCTACAAGGAGAGCTATAAAACTCTGATGAAATTGGAGAGGCCATAAACAATGGAGAAACATCCCCATGATCATGGATTGGAAGAAACAATATTATTAAAATGACCATGCTACCCAAAGTATTATAGAGATCCAATTCAATCCCTATCAAACTACTAATTTCATTTTTCACAGAATTTGAAAAAACAATCCTCAAACTTATATAGAACCAAGGGGGGAGGGACTGGAGGCATCACATTACCTGACTTCAAATTATCCAGCAAGGCTGTAGTAACTAAAACAGCATGGACACATAAAACAATGGAACAGAATAAAGAATCCAGCAATAAACCCAAATACCTACAACCAACTGATCTTTGACAAAGCAGAAAAAGCATACACTGGCGAAAGGACACCCTATTAAACAAATGCTGCTGGGAAAACTGGATAGCTACATGCAGAAAAATGAAACTTGACCCTTATCTCTCCCCATATACAAAATTAACTCAAGATGAATTAAAGACTTAAATGTCAGACTTGAAACCAAAAAAAAAAAAGAAAAAAAAAATCCTAGAAGAAAGCATAGAAAATCTCTATGAACATTAGTTTACACAAATAATTTTGACTAAAAACACAAAAGCAAATGTAACTAAATAAGTGGGACCTAATTAAACTAAAAAGCTTCTGCACAGCCAAAAAAATAATCAAATGAACATATATGTAACCTACTAGCAGAATGGGAGAAGAAATTCACAACCTATACAATTGACAAAGGACTTATCCAGAATCTACAAAGGCCTCAGACAAATCAAGGAAAAAAGCAAATAAGCCCATTAAAAAATAGGCACATTACATGAACAGAAGATATACAAATGGCCAAAAAATATTTTTTAAATGCTCAACATTACTCATAATCAGGGAAATGACAATTAAAATCACAATGAGATACCACCCTGTACCAATCAGAAGGCCACTGTTAATAAATAAAAAAAAATAACTGATGCTAGTGCAGAAAAAAGGGAACACTTGTACGCTGTTGGTGGGAGTGTAAATGAGTATGATCTTGTAAAAAGTAGCATGGATATTACTCAAAGAACTAAAAGTAGATCTACCATTTGATCCAGCAATCCTACTACTAGGAATCTACCCTAAGGAGCAGAGGTCATTATATACAAAAGACACCTGTACCACCTGTTCATCACAGCACAATTCACAAATGCAAAAATGTGGAATCAACTTAAGTGTCCATCAACCTATCAGTAGATAATGAAAATGTGATATAGATACACCATAAAATACTATGCAGCCACAAAAAGACTGAAATCATATCCTTTGCAGTAACATGGATGGAACTGAAGATCATCATCTTGATAAATAAACGGACTCACATATAGAAAACCAAACATGAGTGCATGTTCTCACTCATATGTAGGAGCTAAATTATCACAAAGATGGAAATACTAGACCCTTGTGATGCCAGTAACAGGGGAAGAAGTTAGGGTTCAGAAACTACCTAAGGGGCACAACGTTCACTATCTGGGATATAAGGCACGTGAAATCCAGTCTTCACGACTACACAATATGCCCATGTAACTATAAACATGTGTACCCCCTGAATCTGAAATAAGATTTAAAAAAATAAAAAAGTTTAGGGAAACCAGGAAATTATGTCTCGCTGTGACTTTTTTTTAAAGTGAACGAGCAATGAACACTTATTATGTCAAGTCACTGATATTTGGAGATCGATTGTTACAGCAGCTAAGGCTTTTTATCATGACTGGTACATTACTGAGTTTTTTGTATAAACGTTATTTTGCCAAAAATGAGAATTCTTTTTTTCTCTGCTTTGTGTGAATGTGTGTGTGAGAATGAGTGAGAAATACATGGAGAAGATGTGAAGCACGTTGCCAAACTTCAGCAACAAGAACTCAAAGTATAGCCAGAAGTTTCTCCTCTACTCTCTTTTGTGGCGGTTGTTCAGGTTGGGGGTTGACTAGACTTTCCAGAAACAACACAGCATAGTGATTGAGAGCACATATTTTATTTTATTTTACTTATTTATTTATTTAATTTTGTTGGAGTCTCACTCTGTCACCCAGATAGGAGTGTAGTGGCATGCTCCCTGCCACTGCAGCCTCGACCTGCTGGGCTCCAGCGATCCTTCCGCCTCAGCCTTCCGCCTCAGTACAGCTACCACGCCCGGCTAATTTTTTGATTTATTGTAGAGATGAGGTCTCGCCAAGTCACCAAGTTGCCCAAGTTGCCGCCAGCGCAGGCAATTCACTCACCTCAGCCTCTCAAAGTGCGGGATTACAGGCTGAGCCACCGATCCGGCTGAGCCACCGATCCGGCTAAGCATGTATTTTAAAAATTGTCTGCTTAGAGTTGAAGCTAGCATGCAAGCCCGGTGTTGCCTAAACTCAAGGCCCATTCTTTTCTACAGTGCTTCTCCTTTCAAATATAAAATTCTAATCAGTAGAATTGCAGGAATGTTTGACACAAACTTTCAGCAGAGGGACAATAAGAGAATCCAATTATAAATAGTGATGACTTCTGAAAGAACTAGACTTTTTTATGTGGCTGAATTTTGGTAAATATTACAAAGAAAATGAGTTGAAATAGGATACTTAGCTGTAGGAATACTATATGCACTTTAGGCTTCCCAATTCACCGTTAAAATTCATCAAATTTTCATCTCAAAGCTGTTGCAAATGCTTCGCTGAATGAATCATTCAGTTGTTTATTCTCACTGTGAAATTCAATGGTACATTTGCAATTATATCAATGCAAATTTTTCTGGAAAATGAGTTTTTTTCCCCAAAGAAAGTACTGACTATTTTTTCAGTTTTTTAATATTTACATAAAAATATGCATATATAAATATATACTATTTACATTAAAATATGTATATATATGTTTTATATCACCACTGAAAATTTCAACCAAACTTTAACTTATACTTTAAAACGTGTTGTTTTATATTAATGAAAATATGATGAATTTACAATCATTTTTCTGTTCAGTTGTAAATTATTTGGCAGGAACATCTGAAGTACAGAATGATCAATATATTTTATATTTTTCTGTTACATTTTATATTTTTCCATGTTATCCAATGATTGTCAATGTTAGTAAATAAATTAGAAAAGTGCTAACAAGTCTTTGAGCTTTACATTTTGGACAAATAAAATAATGCTAGCTTTTATAATACCTTTGTATCAGAATTCAACAACATATTGGGATTGTTCTGCATTAACATAATGCCAAATCAAACAGTAGCACTTAACTGTGTGGTATGGAATTTACTATAGCCCTTTATTATAAAAAAGCAAAATATTTTGACTAAGACGATATTTTAACATAAATAAAATTTTGTTAATTTTCAACCAAAGTATTAAATGAGCAGCATGATTTTTGCCTATTACTTACTACCTAACATAGAATTAGTACTGATTTCTCTCTATTCTCACTCACTTAATGACTTCTAAATAGTTATTATTTAAAAGAATTAGGCAACCAATAGACCAGGATACACTTATTTGCAATCTCCTTTGTGTTATTGAAAATTCAATGCAGAGCCAATCCTCTGAGCAGGTGAGTGAAGAGTGGTGAAGGAAACCAAAATATTTTATGGCAAAATATATTTTATTTACATAGTTCCAGATGGTTATTTAAGAAGGGCTAGAAAGCAAGAATAGCCAAAACAACTGTCTTTTTATGGGGAAAATATACATCTATTTTTTAAAAAATCTGCATTGATGCATCCAGTCTTTCTCTGAGACCCCCCTCTTGTCTAATCTAGGAAAGATGGAGAGTCTGACACCTGTAAAGGCCTCCAAGAAACATTCACTATCTATTCTCTTTGAGGGCTGCTACCTGTGTATGTTTTATCTATTTAACAGGACCACCTTTGTTACTCAGGCCTCCTTTTCCCTTCCCATCACCTGCTTTCCCATCATAAACTGTTTTTCCATGATCCAACTAAGGCAGGGTATCAGCATAGGTTAGACATAGGTAGATACATTTCTCGCAAGCAGTTTTAGAATAGAAAAAGTGTCCAGGCATTTTTTTAAAAATCATATCACACTGGACTGCCCTCTGGACTGGAATGTGTATTCACCAGTCCACTCCACCCCCTCCGCTCATTAAAAGAAAAACCCATCAAGGTATAGAAATGATCATCAGATCACCTTTTAGTTCATGAATTTACATAAAGTATATTAAGTCTCTTGTCAAAGGCAAAATGCATGTTCCAGGAAAAGGCCATTCCCTCACATATCAGAGGTAGAAAGATGGTAATCTCTCTGCAGCAGATACCTACAATCTGCTCATTAACATATTAATTATTAAGTAGCTGCATCAGGCATCTTGTAAAAAGCAAAAAAGCTTGTTTTTTTGTTTATTTGTTTTGTTTAAGAGACCCACCATGCCAGCTTTCTAGCCTTTTTAGCCACCCCCCCCATTGCTAATACATTGTGTTCTAAGACTTTAGCCACTCTGAAATTCTTTCCAGTAGCAAGTCAAAGAACTCATGAGCATTGCTCTACACTCCATCCAGCAACACAAGTTTCATTTTTCTGAACTCTCAAGATGATATGTATGCTTCTGTACTTTACTGGGGGAGGGGGTGGTGGAGTACTCCCTCTATGGATCTCACCAGTTCACATCAATAAAAAGTGTGCCATTTCTCCTACTGATCTGCTTTTTGTCAAATAATTTTTCAGAAAAATTTTCGAGGTGGAAGGATAAATTTTTCTTTGGTCCCTACAGTGGCAATAAGGAAAAGTGAAACACAAGTTGTTAATTTTGACTCACTGGTCTGGGCTGGTTTATTATACACAGGCGTAGTGATCAGGGTCAGCAATTATTTTATGGGCCCAGAGAAATGACTTAATTTTAATTTATCTTAAAATAAAAATATAATAGTATGGTGCAAATGAAGATATAAAAATAATTTGAGCCTGGATTGTTTTTACCTTTATAACAATGCAACTGTGAAACATAATTTTTAGTATATTTTTAAGAAAAAGAGACCCATGCAGGCAAGGCAATAGTGCCAAGGTCTCATGATACTCAAGCACAACCCTTAAACTGGTTATAAATCTTAAGCAATTATTTTAGTACAGAACTAATTAATTAAAGTTAAGTAAATTAGAGCTGTCCAAATATAGAAGTGGGTTGTCAATACTGGGCTATAAACATTTAACTATCTAAAGATCTCCTTTACGCTAGTCAGCTGCATGCAAATTAGTCTTTATAATGTACTAAAGAAAAGCAAATTCACTTAAAATGTTGTAAAAGAGTTCTGAACTGGTCTTTATTAGTACTAAAATCAAATTTTTAGGCAGTATATTTTATCATCAAAAAGACAACAGCAAATAAGCTAAAATAGTGCTAAACAAAACACTGAATTTTTTTTTTAATTATGCTCCATAAACACTGATGTTTGTGTAAAAGAATTTATTAGAACATAATTTTAAAATGTTGCAGTCTATCTCAAGAAAACATTTTTGTGCAATATCAACCAATATATATTAAATTGCAAGCATAGATTAACTACAAAGAGTGATCATAAATAAAAGTGTGGTAGAAGTTGGCGAGAAATAATTCAAGCAGACAAAACAGCCATCTTAAAAAGTTGTTTTTTTATTTTTTTCAGTATAGCCTAGAGAAAAGCTTTAAGGAACCAGACACTTATTCAACTATTGTGTATTACACAGCATATATTGGTTAGATACAATTCTAAATAAGAAACAAAAACAATGTTCTAATAAGAGAGGTATTATTTCTCTTAATTAAGTTAACAAGTGTAATCAGATTTTCACCCCTTTTAGTTAACTTGGGAAAAAGTATTTGCAAATTGTCAAATTTTAGTGCATCAGTTCTATATATCCCAATAATATATTAAATATATGAATACTGAGAATAATAAAAAAATGCTAAATTAGGTTAATAAAATCTCCCTAATATCATTATAAACTCACTATCATATTTACCATCTAAAATACAACAGTATGTCTATTAATATGAGGATCCTATATGTTTTTAATAAATGAGACTATTTACTTTTAGCTTTTGGGAATGTATGCTATTGTAGGTTCATTCAAGCTCAAAAATGTAATTTGTCAAGTGATGGAGTAAGTAGTTTTCCGACAATTCAGTTACTTTGTATGCTTGACTATTTTCGCCAATAGAGTTGGAAGAACTAAAATGAAAATAAGAAAAAAAGTACAATTAAATGCATTTCAACTAAACTGCTTGAATCCTTGCTAGGCACTGTATTGCACACAGAGGCAGGACATAAGACATGCTATTTTCATGTTCGTATTTTATAAAGATTACTGTTGAGTTGGCATAGAGAATAGTCTAGACCAAATAAACGCAGGAGCCTTGCAGGGTAGTAATGGAGAGGAATATGGACATGATAAAGATTTCTGGAGGTATAATTTTTAAAGTCAATGAGTAAATTTTATTAGATGTGGGGAGGAATAAAGAGAGACGGCGCCAGGCTTGGTGGCTCAACCTGTAATCCCGCGCTTTTGGGAGGCTGAGGTGAGTGGATTGCCTGAGGCCACAGGTTCGAGACCCGCCTGGGCAACTTGGCGAGACCTCATCTGCCGGGCGTGGTAGCGTATGCCTGTAGTTTCGGCTACTAGTAAGACTGAGGCGGAAGGATCGCCGGAGCCCAACAGGTCAAGGCTGCGGTGGCCGGACTGCACTCCAGTCTGGGCGACAGAGCGAGACTCCAACTCAAAAAAAGAAAAAAAAGAGGCGGCAAGGTAGACTAGTACATTTTCGACTTAACGGAGGGTTGGTTGTGCTACTCAGTAATACAGTAGTTACAGAAGTAGATATAATTTGGGTGGGAGCGTAAAACATGATGAGTTCAGAGTTTATATTTTCAGTGTGATATACATGCAATAAGTAGTTAGTTATACCAGTCTAGAACTTACTCAGGAATAATACCAGAAGATTGTGATGCTCCCAAGAAGGAATTTTTTGAAGAAGAAAATGGTCCAAAATCAGAAAAATAAATGGTATCCTTCTAAGAAACTGAACATAAATGTCATTTGCCCCAGCAGTTTTGTGAAGTGTTAGAGCAAGAACCAAATCGCAAGAATTGAAAAATTTATTTAAAAAGGAAAAATAGAAACAGAAAATGTCAGAAGATTTTAATAAAGCTAGTTTCCTATAGAGCATTCGCAAGGGGGAAAACAAAATAAAACAAAAACATAGGCTCGAAGGCTCATGATTGAAAGGAGGTATAGGAGAGATAAAAATATGTTTAAATACAAATGGGGGGGAAGCAATTTAAAAAGGAAGGTTAAAATAGAATAGAAATTGATTTATTTGTTTCCGAGAAGAGATAGATGTGGGTTCAAAATACAAGAGAGATCACCGTAGACAAGTGTTTTATTCCACATTTTCTTTTGTGAGTGGGGAAAGGCAATAATAATTATTGTAGATGGGGTTAGGGGGATAAAATATTGAGGCACCCCTCCACCTGCTGATGAGCACCCTGAAAATAAAAAAGCGAACATCTGCATGGCACTTATCGTTTGCCTCCATGTTTCTGAGTAATCATAGATGTTATCTACAAGCACACATATACACACACTCATTTTCTGTATGAAGTAGATAAGATGTCTTTGCGTAGAAATATCCTTTGTTTAAAAATATGTTGTTTATATATAAAAGTGTAATGAGGTGGGGGTAGAATATGGGATATGGACTATATAGAGACAATTTGAAATATCACTCATTACTAGATAGCATCGAGTGCTCAAGTGGAACTGGGCAGCAAGCATATGTAAAGGCATGAAATTGACTTGTCAGAAGATTTTCTCTGGCCTTGATCAGGAGATTCTGTAATAAAGGAGAAAAGGTAGAATATGAGAGCCATGTTAGAGCTTTTGGTAGATGTGACAGAAGAATTAAAAGACAAAAGGAAGAGAAGCCAGAAGTACCCTTGACGATGTCAAAACTGGAAAGGAAGAAGCTACATTGCCCCTGTTTGCGGATGACATCATTTTATGTACAGAAGACGAAAGGAATCTATCAAAAACAAAACCCTAAAATAATAATTTTTTTAAAAGCACTAATAAATAAATTCAATGAAGTTGAGGGATATAAACTGTAAACTGAACCTACAAAAATCAGTAGCATTTATATATGCTAATAATGAACTATCCAAAAAAGATATCAGAAAACAACCTCTCTATATCATAGCAGTAAAAAAATAATAATTAGAATAAATGTAACCAAAGAGGTGAAAGATCTGTTCACTGAAAACTATAAAACGATAATGAAATAAATGAAAGAAAACACAAATGGAAAGATATTCCAAGTTCCTTGATTGAGTTAATATTGTCGAAACATCCATAGTATCCAAAGTGATCTACAGATTCAATGTAATCCCTACCAACATTTGAATGACATTTTTGACAGATACAGAAAAAGCAATTCTCAAATTTGTATGGAATCACAAAAGATTCAGAATAGCCAAAGCAATCTTGAGAAAAAAGAACAAAACTGAAGGCATCATATTACCAGACTTAAAAATATACTAAAAAGATATAGTAATAAAAACAGAAGGTACTGGCATAAAAACAAACACATAGACCAAGAAACAAAATAAAGATGCAGAAATAAGTCCACATATTTACAGTCAATTAATTTTTGACAAAGGTGCCAATAACACACAATGAAGAAAGAACAATCTCTTCAATAAATGATGTTGGACGAATGGATATCCATATGTAGAAGAATGAAATTGGACCCTTATCTCACACCATGTAAAAAATAACTAAAAACATATTAAAGACATGTTAGATCTGCAACTGTAAAACTACTAAAAGAAAACACAAAAGAGAAACTTCATGATATTCTTTGGGCATTATTATTTTTAAGTGAACACAAAAGCACAGGCAACAAAACCAAAAACAGATAAATGCAATTACATCAAGTAAAGCACCTTTCTCTCTAACTCATCTGCCTTTAAACATCAGACTTCAGCTGCTTCAACTATTGGACTGAAACCTGCACCAGAGGCCTTCCCGGGGTTCTCAGGTCTTTGGTCTCAGACTGAGGCTGTACTATCAGCTTCCTTGGTTTTGAGGCTTTCACACTTGGATTCATGCTATCACCTTCCCTGGGAGCCATACTGTCAGCTTCTATCATTCCCAACTTGCAGAGAGTCTCTTTTGGAATTTCACCTTTGTAATCATGTGAGCCAATTTTCTCTAATACATTCCTTTTCATAGAGAGAGAGAAAAAGAAAAAATCTCGAATTATTTTTTTGGAAGGCAGGTTCTTGCAATACAGACTTTCTCCATTAGGTGTGTTCTGGGAACCCATAGGCATCAGTGTACTAGCTAGTATTGTACTGAGATGTGTTCAGCTTCAGTGAATTTTTCTTTGGGGGCGGGGAGGATTCTTTCAACGTGTTTGCTCATTTCACAATGGGTGGTTTACAGGAACAACCTGCCCACATCAGGCTGAGTGTTCAGCAGTTTTTGACAAAAAACAGCATGACCCCAATGTCCCACCTTCCCTATTCACCTGATCTCACCCCAGCAACTTTTTTTTTTCCCCCAGAGGAAAAAAGTTCTCGAAGGGAATTTTTTTGCCAATGTGGAAGAGGTGAAACAAAAAACGGCAGAAGCACTAAAAGGCATCAAAACTGTTTTGAGCGGTAGAAAAAGTGCTCGACAGGTATGTTGCATCAAATGAAGAGTACTTTGAAGGTGACTGAAGCTTAAACCTGTAAGAATACACAATTTTCTTAAATAAATAAATTGTGTTTTTCAGGGGTTCCACAAATATTTACAGTAACTCTGGCAAACCCTGACTAATACAGATGCTAAAATAAAGTTGGAATGTAGATAATTAAAGCAAAGAAATTCAGGAAAGTAGGCTAAGTCATATTCTAAAATTTGAAATCGCCACAGACTGTGAAAAACCTTGAAATCAAGAGAAGGGCTGTCAGTCAAATGTTTGAAAAGGTTTATAAATTATGGAACAGATCGAGCAGAAGCCTTAGTTTGAGAGAAGAATAAAATTAAGTGGTGGCTCAATTTGGTCAAATGTATCTACCAATTTTGAGTTCAGAAAGCAAACAAACAAACAAACAAACAAAAATCTCTATTGCGTTTCTCACATAAAAAGTTGATTATCCATTACTTTCTTTCATTTTCCTTTTTCCAATTTATGCCAGTGAAGTCTTTGCCTTGCCATCTTCTCCTTCTACCAAGAGTCAGCAATTCATAGAATAATGTAATAATAACAGTAGACACAAAGGATTTACTCAGTTTTCAGCATTCTAAGCATTTTACACATATTAATCTATGTTTCATAATATCTTATAAAGTAGATATTATCATTAGTCCCAACTTTCAAATAAAAACACGGAGAAGTTATGTGACTTTCTCACAGTTGCACAGTTAAAAGTAGTAGATCTCTCATTTGAATGGGTGTACAAACTCCATTTAGGATGATTAATGGGTTTACATCTGGTGAGTCCAATAAGAGGTTAGTGTTCTTCAGAAGCCTCTTCTTTATTAGTAATATTTCATCTTGCTATTTGGGGTGATTACCAAAAACTATCCCTTTCTCCATCATGAGCATGAGGTGCCTGTCATAAAGATTTGATCTCAGTTTCCTAGCAGATAACTTCTACTTTTCTGGCAAGATGAGCCTGTGCCCTACATTTTGTCTCCCTATTTCATGTTAGTTTTCTTCCTCAGAGTTTAATTATTGCTTTATATCACGCTGAAATTCTGCGTATGGTTTTGACTTAAGCAGGTTGGTCTCTAGGTACATTGACAATTTTCATTGCTTGCCATCTCCACTCCCTTGATCTGACCAGTTGATTGGAAAACTGTGATAGCAACACGCCACACCACAGACTGCTAACTACCTCCTTAAAAGTGAATAGGGTATGGTAAACAAACAAAGATTCTCAAATAATAATATGCTGGTTTTAATTACATTAATCAAACAGCACATTTGAAGAAATTTTCACCAATTTTGCTAGAATTCTCTTTTTCTTTTTTAACTTTCTTGTCTTTATATTGAAGTCATTTTCAAGCCAAATACCTCAAAATCACCCCAATTATCCACCACAAACTGCAAAGCAAGCAGCAATGTAAGTTACATTAAGAGTGACAGTCCTATTGTTAGATAAGTCATAGAATATATTTTATATAATAAAGAACAATATCAAAGGGAATAGTAAGTGGCAGATTGCAAAATGAAATTAAAGACATCACAGAATGGATGTCTTTTTTCTCCCTTCTGTGAGACATCAGGTTTCACATATTAATGTTAAAGGTTATGTAAACAATAAAATAGAAAGCAAATGAAAGATAGTATCACTTAGGTGCTTTTCAGCAAACATCAATGAACTGGGTTATTTTAACATTAAAATATTTTTCAATAAAAAATATACCTCACCCATGGGAAATTAGAGAAGACATCATAGAGATTTTATGCTTTATGATATTTGTAGTGATAAAAAAGTAAGTCAAAAATTTAGAATAAAAAGATAATAAACTGTCTAGGTCAAATAAGACATTTACTCAACACTGCTATTTATTGATTTTTTTCAAAGATAAGCAAGAAAGTGTTCATCAGGCTGTAATTTTTACAGGATTAGTACATTTGGCTTTCAGCTCAACAGCTTCCAGGAATAAACTAACTTGATATTTTCTCTGTTACCATCTGAGTATATAGAATACTACAATACTTTTCTGATGCCTTCAGATAATTTGCCAAATGATAAAGGATCATATATTAGATTACGTCTTGCCATAGGACTAGATCATGAAGGATATTTCTCTTTGACCGAGAAAAATTTTGAATAGGTGAACATAAATTTATAGTAAAGTTTACCATAACCAGTATTCTCAGTCACAGTATCATTTGAAAGTAGGTATGTGCCTCTTTACTACCTATATTAGAGTTTTATAGTTTATAAGGAGAAAAGTAATGTCGTCTGATCATTCCAATAGATCACTTATATTTTTTGTATTATAAAAATTTTTTAAAAAGAGCTTAGGGTGATGTGATGCATTAGATACCAATCATAACATGTTTTTCAAATATCTATAATCACTAGAACTAAGTGAGCTATGGTTTAGCATCTTTTAATTCGACAAAAAAAAAAAGTAGAGACAAAAAAGGAATTAAGATAATGGCCCCTTCTACTGTGACTGCCCAGCAGAGTCAAAGGGTTGTTGTTCAAGAGACAGCAATTCAGCTGGGCTCGGTGGCTCAGCCTGTAATCCTGTGCTTTGGGAGGCTGAGGTGAGTGGATTGCCTGAGCCCACAGATTCAAGACACACCTGGGCAACTTGGCATGACCTCATCTCTACAATAAATCAAAAAATCAGCCGGGCGTGGTAGTGCACGCCTCTAGTTCTAGCTACTTGAAAGGCTGAGGCGGAAGGATAGCCAGAGCCCAACAGGTCGAGGCTGCGGTGGCCGGGAGCGGCCACTGCACTCCAGTCTGGGCGACAGAGTGAGACTCCAACTCAAAAAAAAAAAGAGAGACAGCAATTCAAATGTGCAGTAGTACAAAGGAATTAATGACACATAAGGAGTTGATTGACTAAGGTAGAGTTGAGGACAGTTAACTTTATAATCTCATTAATCCCTAGAAATGGTTTTGTGCTTATTTGTTATTACCTCTAAATTTTAAAATGGGAAAATAATGCAGTGATGCGTTCTTTTATAGCAAAATTGATAATTGTAATAGTAATTATCAAATTCATGCTGGAGGTTTACCCATGTTAACTTACTTGAGGATTAACCACCCTTTCTCATGGTAATCATATAAAATATACAAACCGTGAGGGGAAACAACCTAACATTCTGTTGGGTTATTCATAGGATATAAAAATAATAGAAATAAGTTAGGTAGTGGGTTTGCTGAGAATTTCATAAACTGTATAGTAACCCAAGCTGAGATTATATCCAAACTTTAACAACCCTGAGTTGTTCAACTTGGGGAAAATTACACTTTGAATTTAATTCTGTCAACCATATAATGAGTTAAACACCAAAGGTGGTACAGAAATATTGCATAGCTTAGCCAGATCAACATATATATAGTCTTCAGCATAGTACAATGTGCATATTTAGGACCCAGTAGATCTTATCTTGGTCTCTTCAGTTCTCTAATTTACTTGGAAATTCATTGGATACCTAATTTACAGTAAGTGAAATGACAGCAAATATGCTCACTGTCCTCAAAACATTTTTAACATTTGCCAAATATAACCCGTGGGAAAATAGTCTCTCCAAGGGTACTGTCAAAGAATAAAAATTAAAAAGCATTATACAGCCAAGGAAATTTGTGAATTAGATAGCACTTGGTATATAAATAGATAGGTAGATAGATCTAGATCTAGATTTAATAGTCTCTCATCTTATATATTCACAATGCTCAGTAGCATATTAAAGAAATGGAGGCATCTTATAATAAATAAGTCTATATGCGACAGGGTTAGACATAGATAGATAAATTTCTTGAAGGCAGTTTTAAGTTTTAAAATAGGAAAGCATTCAGATATCTTTTGTACAGATCTGTCCAACCCTATGGGCTGGAATGTGGACTATTCTGAGTACTACACATAGGTCATGAACTTGTGTCTTCAAATTGCCTACTAGAAAGGAAGACAGGTTAGTTTATTTATTACTATGATTCAATGTGGTAAGTGCTTTGATAGACAGTCTTAAAGTGTCCTCCATGAAGCATGAACACAAACACACTGACAGCGGTATGCCTTACGTAATGGCTGTGTTACTAGCTTCTTTTCCCACAAAGATTCAGTACAACCAGGCAGGTTTTCCTTTGATACCAAAATAGAATAAAAAAGAAAAATCGGATAGCTATCTGTCACTTTTCTAGAAACTTCTAGAGCAGATTGCTAAATTTAGGATAAGAAATAGTAAAAGTAGAAAAAAATGACCTGGTTTCTTTGTGATGGAAATATAGAGTAGCTTGACCAAGATGTCCATCTTTTAAATATCATGCTCACTTCAAAACTAAATCTTGTGAATAAATATTGAAAAACAACTTTCAAGCTGTTAAATGAATGTTGGTAGACACTGGCATCTCCTGAAATTTTAAATATTGCCCCTATGGAAGGCTGAAATGGAAGTATTGCCTAAGTTCAGTAGGTCAAGGTTATGGTGGACGTGAGCGTGCCACTGCACTCCTCCCGCCTGGGCAACAAGAGTGTGACTCCAACTCAAATAAATAAATAAATAAATAAATAAATAAATAAATAAATAAATAAATAAATATTTCCCCTGATCAATAGATAAGACAAATTACTCTAATGAAAGTCCAAAGACTCTTGGCACAATATGTAGACAATCTTTGATAATGAACTCCTCTCCTTTGCTCCCTATTATTGTGACTGTCATCTTTTGAGTGTCCTCTGTTACATTTGACATTTATTTCTATGATCCAGTAGAACATTCCACAAACTAAATTTCTCTCTATCATCAAAGTATATAATTGCATAAAACATGCAACCAGACAAGAACAGTGGCTTCCAATAAAGATGAGAACCTTAATTTTCCACTTAGAAAAAGAGAATTCTGTGTCCAATATATTATCACTTGTGGTCCTTTGTGACCTCACCCAGCAGAATCTTCAATTCAGAAGATCCAGTACATAAAATATTTACATAGATATATTTGTTAAGGCTGGGCTCGGTGGCACAGCCTGTAATTCCACGCTTTGGGAGGCCGAAGTGAGTGAATTGACTGAGCCCGCTGGTTCGAGACCCCTCTAGGCAACTTGGTGAGACCTCATCTCTACAATAAAAATACACACACACACACACACACACACACACACACGCACGCACACACACACACACACATATACATATATATATATTTGTTTACAGTGTCCAGATTTGGAATAAAACTCTATGAGCCAGCTTCTGGGGCCTCCAATAAACTTTCTCTTGACTTTCAAGATGTAAAGGAGCCCTGGGCTGAGAACTGGCAAGTACTCTAAGTTCATAATGACTTCATCTAAATCCCTGTACTAAGAGACCTGACCAAACTTTAGGGCTTCTAGCAGCCAAAGGCAATGTCACCGTGACCAGCTTTCTTTTTCCTATCTAGAAAAAGTTCAGGGCTCTCAAAAGCATTTACTGTTTGCTCTGGCTAACACCTGACCAATAGGCACCTTTCTTCCCTTATTTAGAGCCTTTACTAAAGCTGTTAATCCTTCTCTGTCCCTTTGAGATGTATATACAATTCCAACAACTCAGCAGTGTCTTTCTCAAGGACCTGAAATCCATTACTTTAAAATGCAATTATCAGGAAGAATAGGACCTCTGTCTCTGTCTCTGTGGGAGGATAGATTCTTAACTCTGATCATTGCCGGCTAAAAGGCATAGCTGGACCAGTTGCATTTACACTGACCAACCTCTGTAATTTTTTACTTTCCTGACATTACTTGAATGCCCACCTCTTTTCTCTCCCTTCTTCCTTATCTGTTGAAAATGCGCCATCACCTTTGTGCAAACCAGAATAGAGCTTAGCTCTTTCCCCTGACAGTAGTTACTGAATAAAATCTGTTTTCACTGCTTGAATATTGGGTTTAGTTTATCTTGAACAGACCTACCACAGCACAGAAAATTGTATTAACGTATATAGTCTATTCTTGTGCCAAGAACTGTCCATGGAGATTAGATGACCTACAGATAACACTGACAATCCTAGAACTGACTCTTGTGCTATTTCATTAATTTTCTAAAAGGACCTATCTCAATGGCAGCAAACACCCTCTTCAAAGCCAGGCTTTTAATTTAGCCAAAAGGGTATCACCATAGTATTGAAAAACACCATTGTTGCCTGATTTGTTGGATGTAGCAATACTCCCTGAGCTGTTTGCAAGGTCTCAAAATGACACTTGCATATTTTCACAATCTATTTTTTCCCAAGTGCAAAGCCCAGTCAATTAGAAAATAAACCACCAATTTCTGATCACAATGTGTGACACAATGGGAAATGAGACTACCTTTTTATTAAACATTCAATTGAACTTAAAAACTCCATCAGTACATTTACTGAAAACCTGCCTTTTCCTGATATTTTACCTTCCCATGCCAACAAATAATAATTCTTATAATTCATAAATGACTTTCAAATTCTACACTACCGAGATGAACTCAGATCATTCACCAAATGGCTAAGCTCCAAGGGTCTCTAATTGATGATATTTCAAAGTGTTCCTACTTTCAGAGAAACTTTCTGTGACTTTATCTACCATTTTAATCAGCTACTTCTTTGAGAAACCACATAGCATTTGCATGGGATCATTTGCTACTAAATATAAAAGTGATCTTATAACTGGGAGAAATATTTATGAATGGACCTAGGGAAAAAAGTAATGGTTGCCTCAAAACACTGTACTTGATGGTATTCATTTACTATATACCTTGAAATTATCTCATTCAATAAGATAGTAGGGAAAATAGAATTATTATAGAAATGGAAAAGAATACTACTTTGCAAGCCAAGTACACAGTTCACTCACCTAATGGCAAAATGAATTAGTCACAAAAAGTGTTTCATGGGTAAATTGCTATCTGCGTAGATTACATTCATCCATGTAATCTGTGAGAATTACAATCTCAGAGAATGTCTACAATGCCTTCTTCATTTGACTTTTTGACTTCTACACTCATTTAACTGTCTGTTAATATTCTATTCACAAATACTGCAACCCTAGTATATTCTTATTCTGATTGTCAAATTTTATATTTGGTTCTACACTTGGTCTTTTCATTTTGTCCAACTTTCAGCATGATTCCTATGTTTTCCATTTTCTCTTCAAATTCCAGACCTTAAAAAGTTATAGTTTTATTGTTTCTTTAGTTATTTATTTTAAAAAATTTGACTCCAATTTTGTTTCTGTTTTCTCATTCTGACCAAAGTATATCTATCAAAAAATACATTTTGTAGAGCAAGAATTTGAGGACATCTACAATGACGAGAAAACATGACAATAAGTTCAATGATTCGTGGCTGGTTATACTCTTTTAGTAGATATATGTAATTGAAATTGCTACTTTAAAATAGAAGAGTATTTGACTTATTTTAATTGGCATAGATGTAGTCTTGGCCTCATACTCTGTGGAATAGAAGAGTAAATCTTAAAAGTGTGCACACCGGATTTTTAACCACAACTGTGTCTGTTATTAAGCTTAGTCCCTAAGCTTCAATGCCACCATTCTAATCTGCTTTGTTATGATGGAAGCTGAGACCTTCTAAACCACATTTATTCTTTGCCATCTGATTCCTTGTTGGAGTCAGCAAAGATAAGGAATGAGAGGATGACTGCAAAGCTCTTTCCCACGTTCTTCCTCTTGTTTTTGGCTTCTTGTTCCCATCAAGGGTCACCTGTTCAAGTAGCTGAAGCTAATGTCAGTCAGCAGTCTTTCCAGCACTTGCAGAGGTGGTGTCATTGTGCCCTCCCAAAGACACCAACACCATCAGCAGATAATCCCTTCTCAGAATCTGGCCACAGCCTCATGAGGTCCCTCCTTGGAGCTCAGCAACTCCAGCTCCAAGATATGTTTCCTTCTACTTTTTGACTTTTCACTTTCTGAATATCTACTAAACAATTATTTGATTAAACTCTATCTTCTAAAGTAACTTATATGTTTACTATTTCCTGATTGAACACACACAGATACATGGTCCATAAGAAGATATATGTTTTTTTTTAAATAACTTTATTTTATTATAAAGCTGTGGACTATGCTTATGGATTGTGGACATAAGTGGTTTAAGTACAGGTGAAGTTTGGGAACTCCCATTGGACCTCAGTTCGCCTACATTAGGACCCTTACTGATGTTATGTGCCTCACCCTCCCCTGGAAGTGTCCTGCTACTGCCAATCCCTTCTTTTGTAGTATTATGAAAGGTATTCAGGGTCCACTTATGACTGAGATCATGTGGCACTCAGTCCTCTCTTTCTGTGATAGATCACTAAGTATGATAGGCTCCAAATCCATCTAAGTTGTGCCGATACCATAATTTTGTCCTTCTTTATGGCTGCCTAAAATTCTATCATATATATATATATATATATACCACATTTTTTTAATCCAGTTCAGTTTTGATGGGCAGCATAGTTGGTTCCATGTTTTTGCTGTTGTGAATAGCACTGCAATAAACATGCATGTGCTGGTATCTTTCTTGTAAAATGATTTCAGTTCCTCTGGGTATATTCCTAGAAGGGGAATTTCTGGGTCATATGGAATATCAATTTCCAGTTATTTTAGAAAGGGCCATAGGGGTTGAATTAGTTTGCACTCCCATCAACAGTGTAGAAGTGTTTTCTTTTCCTGGCATCCTTACTAGCATCTGTTGTTTTTTGTTTTATTAATGATGGCCATTCTTCTTGGAGTTAGATGGTATCTCAATGTGATTTTGATTTGCAATTCTTTGATGATTAGTGAGGCTGAGCATTTTTTCATATGTCTGTTGGTTACTCATATGTCTTTTTTTTAAGAAGTGTCTATTCATGTCTTTTGATCACTTTTTAGTGAGCCCATTTGGTTTTATTCCTCTTGGCACATTTGAGTTCCTTGTAGATCCTGGATGTTAGGCTTTTGTCAGATATACAGTTGACAAATATTTTTCCTATTCTGTGAACTGTTTCTTCCCTTTCTTGTCTCTTTTGTTTTGCAGAAGTTTTTCAGTTTGATGAGGTTCCACTTGTCTATCTTATATCTTATGATATGAGCATCTGCAGTTTTGATCAAGAATTGGATGCTCATTCCAATTTCCATGAGAGTATCTCCTGTGTTTTCTTAGATTCTTATACTTAGAAGTTTTGCATTTAGGTCTTTGATCCATCTGGAGTTGTTTTTTGTGTACAGTGATAAGTGAGGGTGCTGTTTCATTCTTCTGCAGGTGGTCAGTCAGTTTTCCCAGCACCATTTACTAGAATAGGTTGTCCTCTACCCAGTGATTGTTGGTGGAGGCTTTGTTGAAGATGAGTTGGTTGAGCAATTAAGATTTTGCTTCTGGAATCTCTATTCTTTCCATTGGTCTATATGCCTACTCTCATACCAATTCCAGGCTGTTTTGATTATTGTAGCCTTATAATGAAGTTTAAAGTCTGGGAGTGTCATACCTCTCACTTTATTTTGCTGAGGATTGATTTATCTATTTGTGGTCATTGTTGTTTCCATATGAATTTCTGTATTGTTGTTTCCAGGTCTGAGAAGAATGATGATGGTAATTTAATGGGTATTATGTTGAATTAGTAGATTGCCTTTGATAGGATGGACATTTTAACAATGTTGACTCTTTCATTCCATGAGCATGGAATGTTTTTCCATTTGTTTGTGTCTTCTTTGATTTATTGGACATTGTTTTATAGTTTTTACTGTAAAGGTCTTTCACGTCTCTGGTTAGGAAGATTCCAAGGTATTTCTTTACTTTTCTTTTTTTGTGGCTATTGAGAA
This sequence comes from Cephalopachus bancanus, assembly GCA_027257055.1. Classification (NCBI taxonomy): domain Eukaryota; kingdom Metazoa; phylum Chordata; class Mammalia; order Primates; family Tarsiidae; genus Cephalopachus; species Cephalopachus bancanus. Next base: position 10,178,588 of record JAPVLO010000048.1, read on the forward strand.
TGGGTTGTACTTTTTATATGGTTCTCTGTTTGTTCTTGATATATAAGAAAGTGACTGTCTTTTGCACATTGATTTTATACCCAGAGACTTTGCTAAAGTCCTTTATCAGTGCAAGGATATTTTTGGCAGATTGCCTTGGGTTTTCCAGGTATACAATCATATATCTGCAAAGAGGGATAACCTGACTTTCTTTTTTCTTACTTGTATACCCCTAATATCCTTCTCTTGTCTGATGCCTCTAGCTAGGACTTCCAACACTATGTTGAACAGGAGGGGTGAGAATAGACAGCCTTGTCTTGTTCCAGTTTTTGGGAAATGCTTCAAATTTCTGTCCATTTAGTAAAATGCTGGCCGTGGGTTTATTGTAGATGACTTTTACTACAATATGTTGACGTATATTCCCTCTATACCTAGGTGTTCAAGGGTTTTTATCAAGTATGGATGCTGATTTTTGTCAAAAGCCTTTTGTTCATCTAATTATATCATCTTGTGTTCCTTACTTTTAAATCTGTTGATGCATTGCATTATAATTATGGTCTTCCTGATGTTAAACCAGCCCTACATCCTAGGGATGAAGTCTACTTGGTCATGGTGAATTATTTTTTAGATATGTTGTTAGATTCAATTTGCTAAAATCTCATTAAGAATTTTTGCATCTATGTTCATTGGGCATATTGGCCTATAGTTCTCTTTCTGTGTTGGGTTTTTGTCCAGTTTGGGTATTAGTGTGATGTTTAGCTTAATAAAATGATCTGGGGAGAGTTCTGTCTTTCTTGATTGCCTGGAATACCTTCAATAGAATTAGTATTAGGTCCTCCTTATATGTTTTGTAGAATTCTCCGATAAAGCCATCTGTTCCAGGACTATTTTTGTAGGTAGTTTTCTTATGATGGAGTCATTTCTTAGTTTGCTTTTTGATTTATTTAATGTCTCTATTTCTTCCTGTATCATTGTTGGTAGGTTGTGTGATATCAGAACGTTCTCCATTTCATTTAGGTTTTCAAATTTGTTTCCATAAGGGGTGCATAGTCATCTCTGATCATCTTTCTTATTTCTTTGAGATCAGTTATAACTTGATCTCTTGCATTTCTGATAGTATTTATTTGGGCTTTGCGTTTCTTTTTCTTAGTTGGTCAGGCTAGGGGGTCCATGAATCTTGTTTATTCTTTCAAAGAACCAGCTTCATTTTTCTATGATATTTTTGTCTTCTATTCTCATATTTGAACTTTTACTTTGGTGGTCTAGATTCTTCTGCTGAAGTTAGGGTTTTAGTGTTCTTGTCTTTCCAGTTCCCTTAATTTGTTAGGCTGTTGACTTGTTAGCTATTTTCTTGATGTGTGTTTGAAAAGATATAAATTTTCCTCTTAGTACTGTTTTCATGTCATCCTAGAGATTTTGATAAGACATATCTTTGCTTTTATTTGTTTCCAAGAATCCAATAATTTCTTTTTTGATTTCTGTGTTGACCCAGTAGTTGTCTAGCATCATGTGTTTAGTGTCCATGTCTTTGTGTGTTTTGGAGGGATTTTGTTGGTGGTGACATTTATTTTTATTCCACTGTGGTCTGAGAAGGTGCATGGTAGTATTTCAATCTTGTGAAATTTGTTTACACTTAATTTATGGCCAAGAATGTGGTCAAACTTGCAGTATGCTCCATGTGATGATGAGTAGAATGTTTATTCTGTGGTTGTTTGGTGGAGTATTCTGTAGGTATCTATTAAGTCCGTTTGATCAAGCATCAAGTTGGTTCTGGATATCCTTACTGATTTTTGGCCTTGATCATTTATGTAGGTTTGTTAGTGGAGTATAAAATTCCCAGTTATGATAGTGTTAGTGTCAATATCCTTTTTTAGTTTGCTTAGTGTTTGCTTTATACATCCAAGTGTTCCTATGTTGGATGCATATGTATTTAGGATAGATATTTCTTGTTGATGGATTGAATCTTCTATCATTATGTGCGTCCTTCTGTATTTTTTCTGTTTTGATAGCTTGAAGGTTGTTTTGTCTGATATTAAAGTCATGACTACTGTCTTCTCTTGTTTTCTATGTGCCTGAAACATTTGTTTTCCATTCTCTAACTTTGAGTCTATGGGTGTCCTTTGTAGTGAGATGTGTTTCCCGAAGGTAGCATATTATTGGGCCATGATTTTTTTTTTAACCAAGTTTACCATTTTTTTTGTTTTTCCAGTGGTGCATTTAACCCATTGACATTCAGACTGATTATTAAAATGTGAGAATTTATCCCTGATGAGGCTTTTATAAGGCTGTTTTGTTGTTGTTGTTGTTTGTTTTTTAACTTTTGGGTTGATACATATGTGTTTTCAGTTTTGTAGTCCCGAGGTATTTTATGTTGATTCTATGTTTTCCTGCATTCTTGGGAAGTGCATAGTTGTTTTTTCTTTCTTTCTTCTTCTTCTTTTTTTTTTTCTTCTGTGCTTAGTACCCTCTTGAGTGTCTCCTGTAGAGCATGTCTGGAAGCAGCATAATCTTTTAGGGATTGAATGCCTGGGAAGGATTTTAATTCTCCATCATTGATGAAGTTGAGCTTGGCTGGGCAGAAATTCTTGGTTTAAATTGTTTATCTTTGAGGACTTTGAAAATTGAACTTCAGTCCCTTCTAGCTTGTAGTGCTTCTGTTGAAAAGTTGGCTGTCATTCTGATTAGTTTTCCCTATTAGGTAATCTGACTTTTCCCTGACCTTTCTCTCTCACTGTCTTTAGAATTTTTCTTTTATACCTACTTTGTGTATAGGGGTTCAGGGGTTGTGTTCAGGGATTGGTCTTCTCATTTGATGTCTTGCAGGGGTTCCTTAAATTATTGTGTTTGGATGGTCACACATTTGGTGAGAAAGGGAAAATTTTCTTGGCTAACTTCCTCACATACTTGTGCCATGGTGTTCTTCAAAACACTTTCTTCTGGGCTATCAATCAGGTCTATGTTTGGCTTCTTGGTATAGTCACACATCCCTTGGAGGCTTGGTTCTTTCTTTCTTAATTTTCTTTCTATGCCTGTAATAGGTCAGGCTAATTCCATGTTTTGGTCTTCAAGTTCTGAGATTCTTTCTTCTGCTTGGTTGATTCTGCATTCTATGCTTCTCATCTTGTTATTATTTCCAGGATGAAGTTTGTATGGCCAAAATTTCTGTTACAAGTTATTCCAGTGTTGCATCTTTTCTTTCTTGGCCCTTATTCACTCTTTCCATCATTTGTTAAGGATTTCCATTGTTTGAGCTCTAAGGCCTGATTTTTCAGGTGATGCCTCTTTGGTACACTCGGAATTATCTGTGTTCTTCTGTTGATTTCTGCCTCATTTGTGACAGATCTCTTTCTTTTCTCTTTAATTCCATTATTCAGTCACAGTGGGCAGGCTTTTCATTTCTGTTGTTTGCTTAGCCCTCTATTCTGCCCTAATCAGAACCTCTGAATTTATTCTCTTATAAAACAGTGCTGGAGGTGGGAAGCTTTGCTCTTTTGTGTAGTTTTGAAAGTCAAATAAGATAAAGGGCAGGGAAGTAGGATTCTGAAACTACCTGCAAGTTACCATGTTCACTGACTGGTGTATGAGCCTCCTGCAAATCACTCCCAACCACGACTCTATATAACAATGGAGTGGGTACATGTGTGCACCCCTGTGTCCAAGATAAAGTGACAGTAATGATGAGAACAGCAGAAAGTAGAATTAAATTACAACAGGCAAAAATAACAACAACAAAAAAAATCACAGAAAAACACAAGCAAAAACAAGAACAAAAAACAAAACACAGAAGAAAACAAAAAAAATCTGAAACAACAGAAAACACAAAATACACACACAAAAACAGAAACAACAACAAAAATAAACCAAACACACACACACACACACACACACACACACACACACACACACACACACGCATAACAATAAAATGAAGGAAAAAAGATGGTGGGAGGAATGCAAATCTAACCCTCACACATACACACACACATACACATTCAACAAAGCAAAAGAAGAAAAATAAATTTTTTTAAAAAAGAGCAAACAAAGGGGGATGATGAAAATTGAACCCCCACACATGCATTCACACACTCATACACTAAACCAAAATAAAAGAAGAACATAAAAGAAAAAATCATTAAAAAAGAAATTCTGGGCACTAACCATCCTCTTGTGGTAGGTTCCGTAATTATTCCTCTCAGTTTCTCACCTGCCTGCCATCTCTTGTGAGGCTACAGGCTTGTTCACAATCTCCCTGATGCATAGCCTGGTGGGGGGGACGAGTTGGGGTAGTGGGCGTAGGTGGGTGTCAGTTGTCCCCTTCTGCTCTTGTGACTCAGGAGGATTCCCTACAATGGGGAGGTACAGGATTGTCTCCTCCCAGGTACTGGCAGCAGGTTCCCCAGTCAGGCTTATCCTAGAGTTCTCCTCGCCTGGCTGCCATTCAGGCTCCCCCTGGGCTCATCCCTCTCAGTTGTGTTCCAGCTGTGTGGGTATGATGTTCAGAGGACTGCTAGGGAGGAGGGGATTGAGTAAGCCTGGGACTTACCACTGATGTGTTAGGGGTCTTCCTTGTCCTTTACTGGTCCTACAGCTGGGTCAGGGTAGGAGGTGGGGTATCTGAGACTCCACACTCACCCTTCCCTCTAAAGTTTGTGCTTTTGGGATATTCCCTCTGGGTTACAATCAATCCATGTGTAGTCAACCTGTCCGTCACAGAGAGTCAGTCTGTTGTTCCATGGTGAACAAGCAAGAGTACTTTCCTGTCCAGTTTTCAAGATGATGGCAGGGTACCTGTTTTGTCTTCTCCAGTGAGACCCTGCTTCTGGCTTCCTTGCTGCACTCCCTCTGTAGCCTTCACTGTCAGTGTCCAGCCTGGAGCTGTGGTGGTTGGGCAGTCTGGCCATGGCCATTGCTCCCGGCAGCTTCTCCCCAGGAAACGGTTTGTTAATTTTAGAAAATGGCACTCAGCTTCTGAATCCCAGGAGGCACTATGTCCCAAGCAGAGCAGCTGCTGGCACCTGCCACTTCACCAGGAGATCCCTGGCTACTTACCTCTAAGTCCCCACTGTGTCAGCCACTCACATGCCCACTTACAAACAGACATACGTGAAAATTCATCCGTACACTCACTTACTCACACAGGAACTCACACGGTCTGACTGGCTCTGCCACCATCTTTTTTCTTTTTTCTTTCCCAATATATCTTTTTATTGCTATCCATTATATGGATAAACTAAAAAACATGTGTCCTGAAACAATACTTGTCCTTATCATGTGTAATAAACTATGTGTGATACAGTCTGTTTATTTTTATTATACGTTTTTGTGTGTCTTTGGAAGTTTTTGGTAGCAATCTACCAAAGTAATTTTACAACATAATATTAATTAATCAAAAAATACAGATATAGATGGAAACATAAATATGTAGTCTAACATTCTAATCTCTTTGCTCACACAATGGGTTGAAACAGATTTTTTATTTGTATATATAGAATTCTGTGATTATTTGCTAAATGTAAATATGTTCAGAAAATTGGGAATAATGTTTAGCAAGAAAAGTAGATTTTAAAAGATGATGAAAAATAAAATTTCAAAATAGAATTAAAAGTAGAACTTCAAATTATGCAAAGAAATTATATTGAGGTGATCTAGATCAACAGTTTAAATTCTGCAGTGGGAATGCTAGAAAATATTGAGAATCAGAAGATAGAAGATGATTCACACACCATCTACACATACACAGAATTACAGTACTTATTATTTTTCTGATTTCTCCAAATTCTTCTGTGTTTATATTGAAAGAGATTTTTAGTCACAGAGAAACTACAATAAATAAGTCAGTCAAGAGAAATATTTTTTAGATAATCAATAAAATCCTATCATCTGTCTATTTTGAAATCCTAATAAATTAATGTTTATAAATAGAAAAAAAAAAGATTTTCAAAGTCTGTAATGTTTTCCACTCATGGAATGTGTCGTTTGGACTACTTATGCAATAAAAGATGCTCAACAGATATTTTTGACAGTTTCAGGCCTGATGTCCACAGAAAGCAATAGTCATTTAAGAGGTCAACAAGTTGGCCTCCTGTTTAATTCATGGCATGTGTAATTAGTCATTAGTTTTTTTTTTCTTTCCACTAAATTGGAAAAATTATGTTTAAATAAATTTATAGCACAGGTAAATTGCACAGGAAAATTTTAAAATGCTTTAGAGAAATGATAGTATATGGAAGTAAAAAGAGAAATTGATTAAAAATATGGAAGCCTAGTTTTCCAATAAGCTTATTATCCTTCTCTGGGTCTCAGTTTCTATATTTGAAAGTAGGAGGCTAGAGATTAAGTAACCTCTCTGTCTGTATCAAGTTATGCTACTTCTTTTTAGTAATTTTAGATTAAGTCCTTAAGTCCCAACACACATGCAAGTTATGGGAGCTGCATTTGAAGTCAGGAAATCAATAAACTGGGGTACCGGCATTTCTCCCCAACATCACAATGTGAGGATAGCACTCACTGCTTCCATCGAGTGCATTGGTCACACTCATTTGTCTTGTCTCACACATCTCCTATTCATCATTAAGCCAAGTGTGTTAAAATATAGTCAATTCTCATTATCCAGAGTAATTATGGTCTATCAAGTTGCAGTGAATAGTAAATTAGCAAATCCAAAGCCATTGCTTCTATAGGAGACACAAGGTTAGGTTTCTATGAGTCTCTGGTCACAATTCTTTCTTCAACTTGATCACGGCATAACCTCCTTTTTGGTGTGTCTTATTATAGAGATACTTTATTTAATATGGATCGTTGAGTCATTAACAGTAACTCATGCCTGAATGAAACTTATCTAGTAAGTACATTTTCTCTATAAGGCACATCTCAGACATATGCTTAGAAACACTAGATAACACTTCAACACTCTGAGTGAGGACCATTTTAAACAACAAAATCCCACTTATCTATTTTTGTTTTGTTGCATTTGCTTTGAGGTCTTAGCCAAAAATTATTTGCCTAGGCCAGTGTCCAGAAGAATTTTTCCTAAGTTTTCTTCTAGAATTCTTGTGTTTTCAGATCTGATATTTAGACCTTTAATTCATCTTCAGTTAATTTTATTAGATGGTGAGAGATAGAAATCCAGTTTTATTTTTCTGTATGTGGCTATCCAATTTTCCTAGACTTAGTAGGAGGAGAAGAGAAAGTAGGGGATAGATTAAAAATTACTGATCGGGTACAATGTGCACCAGTGGGGGTAATGGGTAAACTTAAAGCACAGACGAATTCACCACTATACAAAAGTCATTTGTATCTCTAAGGTTAGTAAAATTTAAAAACATTACCGAGAAAAATACAAAAATGTATAAAAAGACAGCACTAAATAACCTTCAAAAAGGACATGTGTTTATAGTATGAGACTGATACAAAAGGCCAAGATTGGCTTTGTGCCACCTTAGCTGAGAAAGTCTGTTTCAGTCAACTTTAGATTTTATGCCTCTCTGCAAATATCCATGAATGATCATGATAGACCCATGAGTACTGAGTCTGTAGTTACAAACGTGTTTTAGCTAATAGGTCAGTCCACAAATACAAAATCTAAAATAATGAGAATCAGTTGTATGCTGCATTATTTCTCATAGTAATAAATTTATAATCAGTTTTGGATGAGTAAATACAAGCTTGAAAATAGCTATACAAGTACTCATGGGGTTACCCATCTTGTACTAAAGATAAACATGATTCAGTTCATGTCAAGTAGTACTTCAAAGTAGCTGACTAATTAAAACATAGTTATTTCTTCAGAATGGAAAAATTAGATTTTAACTACATTTCTTTTTTACATCTCACCCCTAAAAGAATTCCTGCTAAACATTAATTTTGTGGAATTTGTTTTATTCATGAATCTGTTTAAAAATATACATTATATTAACTTTTAAATATGGTTATAATTAAAGAAATGCACTAATCCAGGAGATTCTTTAGCCAATCCTATAATGACCAAAAATTGCTGTGGCATATAATGACTTATAATGACATTGCTAATGTATTTTCTTTCTTATTATTCTAGTTTAAATTATATTAAATTTTACAGAAGACACTCAGGTGTAAATTTAGTTCAGAAAAATTAATTTGATATTTTTAGCACAGAAAGTAAAATATTAGGAAAAAAACAGCTTTGAGCAATGGCAATTGAAAGGCAATATTACCTTTTTTACTTAAAATACATCGTGGCTCCCTCCTAATTTCTTAAAAATTTAAGCTTAATAGCTCCATATGACCTGGTCTCTATCTATTTCTCCACTCCACCCCTCACCATACTCTCCATACAGCAAATTGCTAGCCACATTCTGACTCTCTCCCTGCACACAAAATGCATGCAAGGGGCAGTAAAATGTAGTGATTTTGATTTTATACTCTGAGTCAGACTCTGTAGATTTAAACAATTCCAGATCCACTGAGTACTTATTTCTTGGTCATATTACTTAACCTCTTTAGGTTCCATTTCTTTCAATGTATAGGAGGACTAATGCACTTACGTCAAAATTTCACCTTGCAAATTAAATGATACTTTCAAAGCATTTGCCAAGGGCTAAATATATGCAATTATTATTTGCATTGCTATTATTTCTCTGATAATGATGATGACAAGGAGGAGGAGGTGAAGCTTCTGCTTGTGGCATTGTCTCTGCCTTCAAGGCTCATCCAACTTGATTTACAGACCTAATCATATTTGTTCTTCAGATTCAGTTCAGGTATCACCTCTTCTAGGAAACATTCTCTAAGGTTTTGGGTTAAGTGAAAAAAAATGCTCCCGTGGGACATATAAGTCTATGCATACACATCATAAGCTCTCTTGGAATTGCCGGTTTTGGTTTCCTGACTTCTCCACTATACTGTGAGAACTTCAAGGAAAAATCGTCTACCACACTTGGCTGAGCATCACCAATACCTAACCTATTATCTTGCTCACCATACATGTTCAATATGTTTATTGTAGAACTGAGCCTCAAAAACAAATCATCAACCCTTCTACTTGTCCACATTAGAACCGCATATTCAGAGTAAAACCCAAAGAGTGAGAGAAATCTAACTAAATCTATCCACCACTCCTAATTTATTTCCTTATATCATCTCCTAAAGTATCTGCAGCATTTTGCCCTTGGGAAAATTGGCTAAACACCTTACCTAATCCTGCTGGCCCTTGCCTTCTGTCCTGATGTTCCTGTCTCACACGTGCAGTGTTCTCTCTTACTGCAGTATGCTGAAAACAACCTGCATCATGATGACACACCACTGACTGCCTCCAACATGCCTCCTGACAGCTATCTGCACAAATAAAATTTAAATTGAAACTATTCCAAAAAACATCCATGACCTCAAGAAGATTTATCAGCTCTCCTGGTATATGCAGTAAATGAAATGTTATTATTCTCTCTTCACACAAATTCTGTCTGACAGATGGTGTTTTGTATTTTAGGAAAGTAGCAGTCCACTGAGTCTTTAAGGGTTCCTTTAATAGTCCCATTGCACCCTTTCTGCAAATCTTTTTCTTCTAAAAGAACACTTACAATAAATTCTTCCTTAATACACCTACAGAGAAATTGGTATCTCTTAAGGTTATGAAGATAAGATTTAGTAAGAAAATATATATGAAATACCTCTGTAAGTCATCAATGCTTTATAAATATGTATGCAAAAAAATCCTATGTTTTCCAAATAAGTTTTTCTGGAGAGATGTTTTCATAGTATCTCCATATCTCCACGGAACTCTCATTTAAAATTATTCTTGTCATTCAATCATCTCTGCTTTCCTAATGTGACAGTCTATTTTCATTTCTCAAATGCTGATGAAACTAGGTTTTAGAATGATCATTACCCTTAATTTTGCATGAAAGCAAACAAAGTTAATCTTACCTAGGGAACCCAGGTTTTCTTTGAAAATTTAAAAAGAAGATACGATATTGTTCTAATAATGAATCCCAGGAGATAGCGGTTATGTGTCATTGTTGATACATAACACAAGAACCAGGCTGTAATCCAAAATTAGAGGTGATTGCAAATGAGCACTATCATTTGAGGTCACTATTCAAGGATGACACTATTAAAGAAAAATAAAAAGTACTTTTACGAAACCAAAAAATGTAGCAGGCAGCAGAAATTTGTACTTTTGTAAAAGGAAACATGGTTTCTTTGATTTGCTAAACATAAAATATCCAATTTGTCATGTTAAGTAGAATAAGATAATTCCCTATACTGAATTAAAACATAGACTGAAATTAGTAGTTTTGCGATGAACATATTTAAATATGTTTTTTAAAAGTGTTAATAGGCTGGACTAGCTTGACATATTTTGCACACATTTATATCCTAAATTGCCATTAATGGTCTTTTAAAATTGGTAGTGAAAACTGGTGCAACACTTTTCATGGACATTTTGTCAAAACTTGACACGCTAAGTTTTTGAAAGCACACACACATCTTTGATCCTACAATTTCACTGTTAAAAGTTTATTCTGATCTGTCTCTACTAAATAACATATATAAAATAATCATAGATTATGGCTGTAGCATTACAAAAATAATTCAATAGTACTTAAATAGCTTTTTCTTCCCTCCCAAGTGATTCTAAACAAAGTCATCTTTCTAACATTTTTTTCAGAACTGATTGTATTTCTAAACTATTTTTATGTCAAATAAATGTCAATTCATATGGTGTAGTTACATTTTATTTTTATAAATGTGTAATCATGATTTATCATTTTATAAAATATTTTGCATAATTTTCGTATATAGCTTTGAGGACTTCTAAAAACTTTGTTCATATTTACGAGGGGGAAACAAAAAAAATCTCTAGAATTATTTTTTGGAGGGTGGGCCCCTTGTAGTATAGGTTTCTGTGCTAGGTAAGTGTTCTAAGAACCTACTGGTATCAGTGTACTGGCTAGCATTGAAGTGAGAGGCTGTGTGCCACTTCAGTGAATCGTTATTTTTTTTTTTTTTGGAGAGTCTTTCAACAGCTTTGCCCATTTCATGATGGGTGATTTATGAGTGTACCTTCCCACGTGATGCTGAGAGTTCAGCAGTTTTTGACCAAAAAATGCACGACCCCTGTGGCCCACTCTCCCTACTCACCAGATCTCACCCTGAGTGATTTTTTTGTTTGTTTCTCCAGATGAAAATAAGCCCTCAAAGGGAGACGGTTTGCTGATGTAGAAGAGGTGAGAGAAAAATGGCAGAAGCATTAAAGGACATCAAAATTGACAAGTTCAAAAACTGTTTTAAGCAATAGAAAACGTATCTGAATGGTGTATTGCATCAAACAGAGTGCTTTAAAGGAAATTCTTCAGTTTAAACACATAAAAATAAATACACACCTTTTTATTAATAAATTTTGATTCTGTTTTTTTTGAGGGGAACACCTCCCTCGTATATTTACTTAGTAAGCTTGCAGCATGGGCAGTGACTATGTCAGGTATAATCTTCACTTACTTTTTAAATAAACTTTTATTTTGGAATAATTTCAAGTTTACAGAATTGTTGCAAAGACAGAACAGTAAATTTCCATGTACTCAGCACCCAATTTCAGTTTTCAATAATGTTATCATCTTATGTGGCCATTGCACATTTATCAAAATGAAGGCACCAACACTGACACATTACTATTAACCAAACTCCAGGCTTAATTTGGATTTTACCAGTTTTTGTTTCCAATAATATCCCTTTTCTGTCTGAGGTTCCATCCAAAGAATTACATTCCATATAGTTATTGTGTATTCTTTTCTCTCCTCTATACTGTGTCTGTTTTTCAGTGTTCCCATGGTTTTCCATGACCTTAGCAGTTTGAGGAATACGGTTCAGTATTTTGGTGTTTGTTCCTCAGTTTAGGTTTGTCTGATTTTTGTTGTTGTTATTGCTTTTGTTATTCATTTATTTCTCCATAATCAGATGGGCATTACTGGGTTTTAGGAAGAAAACAACAGAGATTCAGTGTCCTTCTCATCATCTAATACCAATGATCTCTCTTCTACTTTGTGATCAGAAGGACTAAGAAGAGAACACAGGTTAAAGTATTTTGGAAATTGCAGAACTCTATAGGAGAGTGTTGTGGACATTTATGGGGCCAATATTGATTGTCACCAAGACTGGGGCAATTTAAGGCAACTAATGGGCAAAGTCTGATATTCTAGATGCTCTGCAATTTGCAGGACTTTTCTGTACAAAAATGAAATGCTACATTTTACACAAATGGGAAGGTCCTAACAGATGTTCCTCTAAAAAAAATTGTGAGTATCCTAACTTTACTGTATAAGTAAACAAAAGAAATTTCATGAATATACATTAAATTTTCTGGGACTACAGTAATCATGAATGGTGAGGTAAAGTTATTCCTTATTTTTAATCAAGGTTTTTTGCATCAATTTATAAAATTATATCACTAAATGTGGCATCACTCACGATATTTGAGTTGCCAATACAACAAAACCATCCTAGTATGCACTTATAGCTATTTTATTTATTTGATTCTATATGTCCAACAAATGCATTTATTTGGTCTTTATTTTAAAATATCAAATAAAAAGAGATAATAAGTTTCAGTTGAATATTGTCTTTCATTTCTTAAAGCAAAACTTACTTCTAAGTTCATGCTAACATCTGGCTCCTTAGTGTAGATATTTTAAGCATTTTCATTGTTGAATTAGACTTTATTTTATTGCTTTTGTTTTTCTTTTATAAGAATAAGTGCACTACATTGATTTTTGAAATGATTTGTATGGGTTGGTTATAGTTTTTATCAATATCAGGATCATAAAAAATATTAATTAAATACAATGGCAGTGGCAGAGAATATATCTCCCATAGGGTAATCCCAGGAGATGAGGAGTATAGGGAATGGGTAACAGAGACAGCAAGAGAGTTAAGACTATTTTGCTAATTCCACATTTATTTTGTGACTATTTTGTGCTAGATATTAGAGTAGGAGAAAGACACTATCCCTGAATACACAGAACTTATAGTTTAATATAAATAATCATTTATATATGATGAAATGTCATTCAACTATTCACTTTCTTAATGCCCTTCAACCAAAGACCACTTAGAACACACAAATTATTGAACAATGGAGAACGATGGGATATCTCAAAAGAAAGTGTTGGCAAGACTTAGAATAGAAATTGAGCTTGTGTTAGGTAATTTTGGGGAAAATTCAGCCAAGTAGGGCTTAGTTCTAGATGGAATGCTGCCAGAAATTCTAGAGTAATTTTATGTTGAGTATCTTAATAATTTATACCTAGAAAGTTGAAGAAAGAAAAGCTAAAGTTGTAACTGGAAAAGAAAAACCACTCACTGATAATAGCTGGAATAGGGGAATGTTTGGCCATTTTTTGTAGTTTAAACAAAGTTATGTTTTTGTCTTGATTCATCAGAGTCACTGCATGCCCTTGTATGATGTTGGTTTCTGTAGAATCATGTCTAACTGGAAAACAAAAAAGCCTAGCTATGAGTCCCATGCCTGTTCTGTGTCATCTCATGTCATTTATTCAATAAACATTTATCAAGCATCAAATATGTATATGACTCTAATGTTACAAGTATATATTTGATAGCCCGAACTCTCAAGAAAGAATTGAAGTTCAGTCTTACTGTCTATACACTGAAATTATATATTTGGGATGCCTCAAATAATGATACTTTCAGGGTGATTGGACCATTTAGTGAAGGCTTCACAGAAAAGAAGTGGTATTTAACCAAGTGTTGAAAGAGAAATTATTTCCTCCAGTATCAGAATAAGAACACTGCTGGCAAAAGCAGTCACTGAGAAAGTCTTAATATGTGAGGAACACTCTAAGCACCGTGAGTAGTCTGAGGAAGACTTGCATGTCAAGCTGATGAGTTAAGACTTTTCATTCTCTTTTGACCAAAGGACATTATGAAAGAATTTCTTACAAAGAAAACTGAAGATCAAATTGTTGCTTTGCTGAGTATTTAGTTTGTAGAATGAGTTTGAAATTATACATATTTGAGAATATTTTTCTAACAAAATAAGATCATACAAAAAGAGCCTAGTGCTAAGGCCTGGCATGTGCTTGGTGTATTGTAGATGGTCCTGCCTCTTGGATTTTTCATGTCCTTCCCAGTGAAGATGCTAATGTTCTGGGAAGCAAAGTTCTCTGGGTGAAAGGAAACCATTCATGAGAGAAAAAACTATTCTTAAGGAGACAGAAAAAAATTATTCTTTGTAGTAATTTCACTTGATTTTGAAGCAGAGTAAACAGTTGAGAAACCATGTTCCAGTGCTAAGAGTACTCTCTGGTTTTACAAATAAATTTTTCATAACTTTTTTTCAGGTCACGATTGCATACAGAATTTAAAATATATCCTGTCAGCAAAATATTATTGAGAGCTAAAAAGTACCAGCAAAGAAAGACATGACAGCTTTTTAAAAGGTCTAAAACAGGAAGGATTCCAATCTTTCTTGGATAATTTAAGAGACATCTTGTGTGATGATAAGGAAATGAAGTAGATGACCTCTCAGTGTCCTTTCTAGACTAGAAATTATATGACAATGTAGTTTAACAAGTCTGTGTAGCTAATAAAATAGGAGAGCACTTTTTCCCGTGAACTCTACATTGTTTGAATTATTTTTTTTCCTTTAAAATTAAGGATAGTTCTACTTTAAAGTTAAATTGGGTGTGAAATTATTTCTAAGGTTTTTAAGCAGAAAGGTTACTTGTGATTGTTAATTTTTTCCTGATTTCACAAGTAATATATCGTATTTCAAAATTTTTCAGGAATACAAAAATATCAAAGGAAGAAAAAAAATCACTCATAATTTAATCACCGAAGTATGTTTCTGTTTAACTATTTGTCATCTATTCATCTATTACAATTAGCACATGAAATCACTGCTGGCAGCATTCTGTTTTCAGCCTTCCTGAGTTCAATTCAGCCTTCAAATACTGTACTTGAATTTTCGCTTCTTCAGATATTACTCTTGCTTTTCCTTTTCATCACATCGCTTCTCACCTGTCATCACAAATCAAATAAAATTTCTTAGGTCATTTTACAATTCTGTATACCATACCTACACTGAAAAACAGTGAATTGGGTAGAGTTGAAGAAAGACAGTACCAACTTACTATTTATCAAATGAGCTTCCACTCTTCCTCTCTACTCCTCTGGAGCTTTATGTACAATTAAATGAAGTCCATTGAAAACCGTCCACGAAAATATCCAAGAAATAAAATTATTCAACTAACTGAGGGAAACTACTTCTCTGTCTGATGCATTGACATCACAATAGTAGATAGTCCTCTAGAGGTAATGGACAGAAGGTAAACAGGAAAGCTTTTCATATATAATTCTGCACAAAATAATGCACCCTATTGTATTACATTAGTGACATGAAAAAATTGGACTTAATTTTGGAATGAACAGATATTGAAAATCGATATTACTTGTAATCCTTTCAATAAAGAAATCAAAGACAGTGTTGAAAGCCATATAGATTTTAATTTTAGGCAAGGTAGGTCCAATATGAGCTATTATCACAACATTTAAAATATAAAAAGGTATAACAACACCTCATTAAGAGTTTATTTTTGGTTACCAAAAATCAATTATGTTTAAAAAAAAAAAAAAAAGGAGGCAATTCACCACAGCACCTGAATGGGATCAGATAGGATTCTAGGGAGTAGTTGTGGTTTGAGGTAATCTTTGCTTTCTGCTAAATAATCGACTTTTTTTCCTTTTTAAAAACTACTCAGCATGTTTGAGGGTCATCATTGAATGCTCTATGGAGTGCTAAGTGCTTTAATGATGATTTACATGTAACATCTAACTAATCTGTATCTTAAATTCCAGGCAAGTACTATTAGACTACAGATACTGCAGCTAAGACAACAGATTCTGAGATTCAATTACTTGTTTATGTCACACTGCTAATAAGTGTCACTAGACAGTCTACCATCAGACCCATAATGATGAATGCTGGTATGGAGGCCTAACCTCATTCTTCTTAATAATATTTTATTCTGGAAATAAATGTATCATTACCATATTCCATACGTATAGGAAATACAATTGCTTAATTTTTGAGGGTAACACTATATTCATTATTTTGATTATGGTTGTGGTTTTAGGATAAATGTGCAATGTATTATATTTCAATATGCCTCAACCATATTGTTAAGAAATAAAGTATATTTTCTTACATAAAGAGTGATAAATGATACCTTGAAAGGAAAATACTAAGAATCTCAACCAAACTGAAATTTATAAGTCAATGGAAACTTTTTATTGGAGCCAGAGGTAATGATGCAGCATAAGGACCAGTTCTGACAAGTATAAAGATTCCATTAACATGTTATTATGATTATAATTATTAATAGCAGCAGAAGTAGTAAAATAATATGGGAATCTGGAAATGGAGGCAGAAAGAGAAAATTACTTCTTACCTTTTTTTCTTTTTAGGTAGCTGCTTATTTTAGATATTGTTTCACACTTTTTAAGGAAGAAGGAGAAGTAGACTGTAGATAGAAATTTTAACTTTCATCCATTCTACAAACAAATATTAGTAATCAATCTTTGTACTAAATGCTGGGAAGCAAAATGTACAAACAGTACTTGCTCTTGTGGAGTTATTTTATAGTGGTGAAACACTGTACTAAAGGACACAAAGAAGATTCCTACCCAGTTAATGGTTCAGTTGAGTGGGTTGGGGGTAGAATAATTTCCTGTTGGAGACAGCTTGAAAATTTCATAAAGAATGGTTTGATTCACAGCAATAAAGATCTGAGTATCACATGTTCTCACTCATAAGTGGACCTTGAACATCTAGTATAATACTAAAAGAAAAGAATCGACAGTGGTGGGAATCTATGGGTGGAGGCAGGGAGGGCAAGGATGGTGGGATTAATGGTAGTCAATATCTGTCTGGGGATGGGGGGACACCCCTTATCAACAAGGGTGCCTGAACGATGCATATTTGTATACCTAACCCTTAACTGTACCCCACAATTTTAAAGTAAAAAATATGTTTAAAAAAAAACAAAAGGTGAGAAAGTATATTCCTAACCCAGAGAGCAGTATGCACTAATGCGCTCATTTGAGAGAGCACCCAGTATGAAGAATTCCAAATATTTCGGTGTGGCTTCAGTTTGGGCAGAATGAGATAACAAGGGAGGAATCAATAGGGACAAATGTTGTTGTTAAGTGATCAGAAATAATTATATATCTATCTAACCTTGTCATTTAAATTTTATTATGAGGCAGAGTACAAAATTTAAGACTATATTCAACTTATATGATCCATTTCAGTGTCTTCTACATATTTTGTTTTATGTCTTCATGGTCTTTGACATTTATGTAATAAAATGTGCAAAGGAAATCTATTTTAAAAGAGTTCTAACAGAGAAAAACTAGTTTGAAGACAGAAGGTGCTAACATCCTCCTTCTGAGAGAGCTCTAGAATGTTGTTTTAAGTTTTAAAAGCAAATGAAAGTGTCAACCATTCTGGGTGTCTATTATATTGAAATCTTTTTTTCTCTTTGGAATAACACTGACTAGAATTTACTAGAAGCTGAGAATAAGGGCATAACAAAATATCAGATTTGAAAAATAAAGTCTAAAATCAGTAGTTGAGAGAACAAGGTTTACAACATATGACTGCTACTTTTTAAGTCCTGATTTTTTTAATGTTCACCTGGCTGCCTTTTCAATATCCATTTCTGAGTTAATGGAAAAAATAGTACTAATGATCATTTTAAAATTACTTTCTATAATTTTCAACATATAAAATCATATGACGCTGTTTTAAAGCCTCAAAACAAGACTGTTTGACAAAAATATAAGGCAGCTTTCCAAAGTTTCTTGTCACAAGGTTGCAACAAAATCTACACTTGAAAACTTTCAAATGGATAACAAGTTGAATGATTAATAAAATGCACACCAGCTTCTGGTTCAAGATGGTAGAATAATCTTATTCTCCTTCCCAAAGTCTATTAAAGTGACAGTAAAATAAATAAATAAATAAAAAATAACAATAATACCAGTGATTAGGAGTTTTGGGGACATCAGACTGCAGCAGTAGACTAATAATATTGACAGACTTTTGAAAAAAAACTTATATGAGATCATACTGATGGGCAAACCAGATGAGAAAAAGATTACAGTTAAAGACATCCATTGAAAAATACTGTGTATGCAGTGGGACATGTCACCAAACCCCCTCCAACTGAGCCTCTTAGTGTCTGAGATGAGAGTTGGCAAATATGAGCTGATTTGCAGATAATGAGAGTAACATATTACTTAGAGAAAAGTATGACAGTTAATTGTTCCAAACTTCCCCCACCTAATTATACTCTAAAAATAAAGAGTGACAAGTAATAGTGGTGGTTAGCTGTAGAATGATCCTAGAAAAAACTATTCTCTAAAGAAGTTGGACTGTTGCTTATATATATGAGGGGGCATGAAATGAGTCTGGAAAACTCAGAGCATGATGTTATTTAAGTTTTTTATTTAATTTTATTGACTTTTCTTTTTTATTTTATTTTACTTTTTTTTAAAGATGTGGGGTACAATTCAGGGTTAGGCATACAAATGTTCATTATGCAGGTACCTTTCTTGATGAGCTGTACCCCAACTCCTCTCCTGGTATTTTCCCACTACTGCCAATCCTGCCCCCACCCTCCCCTGTCAGTTTCCCACTACTGACAATCCCTTTCTTATGGTATCACAATAGTTGTTCAAGGTCTGCTTATGAATGAGAACATGTGATACTCAGTTCTTTGTTCATTCCCTAAGAGTTTATGCTGTCTCCAGATCAGCTCTATAAGAAATACTTTAAAAAGCATTAAACACAGAAGAAAGGAAAAAAATGCCCTTCCCAAGAATGTTATTTAAGTTTTGAGTGTTAGTTAACTTTTCACACCTAATTGCTTATCATCCACTCAAACAAGAATAAATCTTGTTAGTGACATGTCCTGCCCTTTTCAGACAGAGCTCAGAATCCACTCTTTGATTCTGAAAAAAACAAAGGACTGTTGTAAAAAGAGGATTATATGAAGGGGGAGAAGGGCTAAAAACCTGGAATTTATTTATAAAGAATTATGTATTTATTCTTACATGTTTAAAGTTCAGTCACTTTCAATCTTCTCAAAACTTCCAGATAAAAACTTTGGTTGACGATTTGTGTCACTATTTGTAGAAGAAATGTCCCAAGTCATGGCAAACAGCTGACCAATTCTTCCATCATGACAACACACACCTGCCCATGCCGTGCTGAGTGTTCAGAAGTTTTTGACCAGAAGTGGCATGACCTCTGTGCTCCACCCTTGCTGTTCACTCGAACTCATCCTAAGCGACTTTCTTCTTTTGTTTGTTTCCCCAGATGAAAAAAGTCACCTCAAAGAGGTGAAACAAAAAATGGCAGAAGCACTAAAAGGCATAAAAATCGATGAGTTCAAAAACTATTTTGAGCATAAGAAAGAGCATCTTGATAGGTGTGCTGAATCAGATAGAGGGTACTTTGAAGGTGATTGAAGATTAAGCATGTAAGAATTAATACACAATTTTTAAATTCACAGTAGCTCTGTTAGCTAACAGCCTAGCCCATAATTTAAACGAGAAAAGAATGAAAACCAACTGCACATACACAAAAAAGACTAAATTAACAAATAAATGACTGACTACAGCAGTCAGTAGAGGGAAGATTATTGCTGAATGAACAACCCCCAAAATCTCAAATGAAAATATTTCCATCTTAAACATTTTTTTATGACAGAAGAAAAAAGAGCTCAAGTCACCTAGAAGTGACACACATTGCTTTCACTCAAATTACACAGACTAGTACTAATTACATAGTCCTACTCACAAATAGAAGGATAAATAAACCAATTCTCAAACATAATAATATGAATTTATTAAAGAATTTAATTAAATAAAAGAGTATTAGCAAGTGCTCAGTTGGTAAAGAACTTGAATTATTTGGTGAGTGACACTACGGACACCAGAAGAAATAAAAGTTTTAGAAGAAAAAGACAATTTTTAAACATTTAATTATTCCTTTCAGCAAGATCTGTCATGATACATCCCTAAAACTAAATCCAGTTGTTATGAAAAATGAGCAGTTAGAGAATAAAAAATATTTTAATTTTTAAAAAGTTATTATTTAAAATTATACAGGTAGATAGATAATAAATTCACAAAAAGTGTAAGATAAACTTGAGAAAATTCTGCAAAAAACTTTGTGTGTATGTTATAGAAAGAGGATAAATTGTTAAGAACATTTAAAAAATGAATCCAGATGTTTCAGCATTCATCCAGCACAAGAGTCACAGAAATGAAAAAACAGAAAAGGAAAAGAATGATGAATAAATGAATAAACAAACAAATTAAATAATATTTTTTTAAAAATCCAAACTGAAGAAAGCTGGAATAACTTATAATACATGAATATATTATGGATGGAGTACAATGATTAATAAAAAACACTTACATCTAGGGACACTTTTATAGATTTTAAGAATATTGATAATAAAGAGAAGATTATTTTGTAACCTATTTGTTCATTTTTTTAATGTTCTTTATGAGAAGATATTAGTAAAGTCTGTGTTTTTTCTATTGAAACAACTATGTGTGTTTTCAACTAAAAGGCATGGATTTTATGTCTGACCTTTTCATCTACACATCTGAATATTAGAAGGCAAAAGAGTATCATATTCAAAGTTTTTAAAAAATAATTGAATGTGCAATTCTATACCTTTACAAACTATTAATCAAATGTACTAATTTAATTCATGGAAAAACTGCATGATATAAATTCACTCAGTATCCTGAATTTTTTTTTAAATATATTTATTTGAAGATGTATACCAACAAAGATAAAGGCATCTAAGAAAGAAAGCATGGGATTATACAAATAATTATTGCGCCATGAGTTCAATGTAAAAAAATCCAAAAAAGTTGGATTATAAGCCTATAAAGGATTGGTTTCATAGATAATTTATTCATGAAGCAAATGAATTCTAGAATACAAACTTTCTGAGTGAGAAACTAGAAGTTCTAGACAATATAATAAAGCATTTATTTGTCTGTCCTCAAAAGAAACAAAAGAACTGCAGTTTACACAGTACAAGAAAAGTATAAAGTTTTTAAAAAGTTATAAGAAAACAGTATTCTATATATGAAAATAACCACTATAAATTATCTATGTTGTAGAATTCATTGCATTTGATGTAATCCATATTGCCTTTTTAATGAAAATGTATCTTTTATTAGGTACATTTTATCTAAAAATACAGTGTTTGAACAAGTACAATCTTATCTAAGAAAACAAGCATTATCTAAACAAACACGATAAATACTAGTTGTCCTTTTTACAAAGGATCAACCTATATGTAAACACAAAAGAGCAAACTACTGCGTGATAAGTAAAAGTCATAAACATTAACAGTGCATATTGTACTTTTTAATAATTTTCTATTGTAGAAAATCAAGTGAATTTGGCTAAACATAATGGAAAAGAAGTTTGATATTTAATGGTATACTAGTTTGCAAAACAAACAAACAAACAAAAAACTGTCTTTACCTGATATAAGAAGAGATTTCAAAGAAGAAATAGCAATCAAGCTATCACTGTTATTATTTTAATGTCACGAGAACAATTGTTATGAAACAGGGGTTTGAGAGTTTCTAAAGATGTCAAGTAAAAATTTTAATTAGATAGGCTCAAAATACTACCCTAACTAGGGGCATTTAGTACTCTGAGACTATTCTCTTTTTCTTTGCTTATTGTTAAACTAAAGATATGTGTGACCTTAAACTAAGTGCTCATATCTCTATCGTCAAATGTTTTAATCCAAGAACATGAATGACAAACTACTTATTTTCTTTAAAGCAAATGAATGTTAATTCAGTTTCAGAAGCTTAGCACTTGAAGAAATCTTAAAAATTATATCTTTAGTTACTATACCTTCTAGTGTGAAAAATGAGGCGCGCACACACACACACACACACACAAACAGAAAGGAAACTCAGATTTAAGTATTTAATTCTACTAGTGTTCCCCATTTCTGTGACTAGAGCTACCTAATCTGTGTCCTTGACAACTTCCTCTTCCTGACTTTCCAGCTAACATACATCACCAAGCTCTTTCAATTTGATGTTTAAGATATATCTCAAATCTGCTCACTTCTCCCCATCTTACTTACACAACACTAGTCACTTAGTCAACCATTATTTATCATGTTCCTACTATATTCCAGGTGTAGTTCGACTTGCTGTACCATTAAGTGGAGACAAAGAGTCCCTGTACTCAATATGCTTACATTACATTGGGAGTAACAAATATACAAAAGTAGTAAATAAATTTGATAAAATCCTAGTTTAGAAAATCACTGTTAGTAATTCTTAGGAGGCATCATTCTTAGATGCTTCCCTAATTCCATTCATCTCCCTGATCACAATACTCTTCTTTGTCATCATAGCAGCTTATTATTGCTATTACTCTCAAGTAGGGGAGAGGTGATGATATACACAGCTTTATGAGATTACCTGAAAATGCCACTTCCAGAATGGCACCATCAGGTGCTCGGCTGACATATTCATCAGGAAAATGATCATAGCTAGCGCATATTATGAATAAAACAAAGCAATGGTTAAAGTCTGTGAAGCATGTTTTTAGTGTATACAGCACTAGAAGAATCATTTTTTCAAGAAAATCTACTACATCTCAGTAAGAACTGTCTGAATTTGTGGCTCTTCCGTCATGCCATACTCCCTTCCTTCTCATCCCCAGTTCAGCATAGCAGAAGCTCCATTTTGGGGGGTTTGGCCAAGAAAATTATAATCCCTCTCCTCCTGGCTCCCAATTAAGGGCTGCATGTGCTCTTCTGGAGGGGTAGGATGCTAGCGTTTTCTTCTCCTACTTTTGTGTTACAGGTTCTTCAATTTTCAGGGTAAAGGCTTTAACCTAGGTGTGGCAGAACATGACTTGCAAAAGTGTCTGTTCACCACAAATATCTAGGGAAGAAATATATACCTTTCCCCTTTTCCCTCTTCATTGACTGTAGTTACCATATCTATGCTGTTTACTTTCATTCTTTTTCATTGTAACTGCACTGAGGGAAGTACTCAAATATTTGTTGTCATATTTTCAGTCATATAAATTCTGTTCATCGGAATTAGGTGGAGTCGTGTTTCCCCAGTAGTCAAGTCTTTCCCTGAACCTGATATTGTGTCCTTATTTGGAAATCGAGCTATTGAAGACATAATTAGTTAAGATGGGGTTGTACTGAAATAGGGTAGCACCAAAGTGACTGTTCTTTTCATTAGGAGAGAAGAGACATAGAAACAGAAACACAAGCGGAAACAGAAATTTGAATTATCCTGCCTAAGCCAAGTCACACCAAGGAATGCCAACTACCACCAGAAGCTAGGAAAAAGGCACAGGACAGACACTTCCTCTGAGCCCTCAAGAAAAATTAACATAGATAACACCTTGATTTCAGACGTCTAGCCCAAACTTTTGAAATAATACATTTCTGTTGTTTTAAGCCTTCACATCTGTGGTGCTTTGTTACTAATACAGTCTTTCTATATTCAGCATAAGTGGCCTCACATCCTTAAATCTTCCTTGATCCCAACTAGACTGAGCACACACAAAGAACAAAGTATGTCTTATTTCTATTCGTACCCTTCCTGATTAGCAGAGAAACGCACAATCGGAGATTTTGTACCTTCTTTTGAGAAAATAAAGTTTCCTCCCTCTGGAAGCAATCCTTTTCTTTTCTAGATGTTTACAACATTTTATAAGGTAAGACAAAGAAGCAAGTTGATTTGAGTTAGGGTGTCTGAACAAAAGATTGAGTCCAATGAAAAGATTTAGAACAAATTTGTAGTACTTAAGTAATCAATAACTATAAGCTATAGTTATTATAAGTGCCCTAAAATAGCAAATTGTTTATACAGTGTTTTTCATGGTTCCTAGGAACTAGGGCAGGCCCCTCAGTATTTTCCAGAAAGTACTTCTTTGGTGTCTCCAGGAACTCTTGAGATCCATGGTGAAATGAAGAGGATCTCTTGCTGAAAGACCATGCCCCTCTACCCTCCCAGGGATATGAGTTGTTGACAGAAGGAATGAGACCGAATTTCCTCCTGCCTTGATCTCTCTTAGTAGAAGCCCAGCATGGGTTCCTTATGATCATTCTAACAACCTACATCTGGAAGTGAAAACAGTAGGAGCGAGGGTTGTTTGTGGCAGGGATCTCTTTTTTCTAGTAGCAGAGAATAGTGGTATAAAATACCAAGGACAAGCAGAAAGTTTAACATTTTATTTGCATGTTCAGAAAACACTCCAGGGACTAAAAGAAAAATAACCTCTCATTTCTAGTGTGCAATTTATAACAAAACACAATTGTAGAAAATCTTATTCCTTTCCCTTGGATTTTCTGTTTTAGTTTGCGGCTCTTGGCAAGCTTATTATGACAATATAGAGCTAGAGAATGGCTGACATTCTCATGAAAGATACAAGTCTTAATGATACATTTTATGATATATGATTTGAGATACTCATCCTTGAGTGTGCATAATGCTCCAAATCATCATTGTTTTGGCATCAAGGTATGATTGATATTAGATGTTATACACAGTATGTTGTCACCTCCAAGATGCAACTTTTAAAACTGAATTCTTTCAAACATTTACCAACTGCGTGTTATTATCTCTGAAGGAATGAATATTTAGGTAATTGGGAACTCTAAAACGTTGATGTAGGGATTTATGATTTGGATAAAATTGCCTTCTGCAACATGAATTTTTTGAGAGACTGGAAAAATTCTTACATCCCAAAAAGACTCAGAACTTATGAAGTATATCAAGATATATTCATATTTATACTGAGTCTTTACTGAATTTTTCATTTAACACATTTGTGCCTCCTTTGATCTTTGATCCCCAAAGACTTAACACAGCATACTACCATATCAAACTGAAACATGTGTATTTTCATGCTTAATGAAATGCAGCTTTTAAAAACTGAACACTGTTTTACAAAATGTCTCTTGCAAACTTAGAAGATTTTTATATGAGAATTTTAAAAATCATTCCTACATTTTAAACAACTTTATTGCTTTATATTTTTTATAGCATCTACAATTGACTAAT
Source organism: Cephalopachus bancanus (assembly GCA_027257055.1). NCBI lineage: Eukaryota > Metazoa > Chordata > Mammalia > Primates > Tarsiidae > Cephalopachus > Cephalopachus bancanus. Next base: position 10,203,716 of record JAPVLO010000048.1, read on the forward strand.
AAGCTCCACTCTTATCTTAACCTATAATGACAACCCAAGCCACAGGTACCAGAAAAATAGACGTGTTCAATATTGTAATCATTATAATACACTGTTCATCACTTTAACAATAAATATGTCTTTATCAAACATCTAGGATTCATTTATCTGATACTGATATCCTTTTTGTCAAGATTCAGATAATATTGCTGAATTTAAAATAGATATAGGTATAAGCAAAATGCTGGAAATCTCATTCAGAAGCAATTCTGTCAATCATGATACTCTTACACCTCTTCTTGAACAAAGGCTGATATTGATTGAGCTCACTTGAGATAAAGCATCCCAAACACCATATAGAATTTAAATAAGAAAGAGGCATGATTGCTAGTATCAAGAGATTTTAAAAAGCACTGTGCCTTATAAAGCAACTTGTGTTTAAGTTTCCCCTTGCGAACAATTAGCAATTGCAAAAGGTACAGGTGAAAGGGTTTCTGTGGACTGAAAAAGTCTACTGCTAAGAAGGTGTAGGGTTGAACTACATCTTAACTTTGTCTTTAGAACCCAAAATATAGACTTCTTGAGGAACCTAGCATTTTTGGCCTTTGAGTATTTTATCTCTTAGCTGATTTTTACAAAATGACCTATCAAGGTACAAAATTAAGTGATAGTCATGTCATGATGAAAACAAAGCAAGAAATCACTCAATTCCAGAAACCTTTGTATAAATGGCCATAGATGAGGACAGACAATTAAGTTCACGAACTGATCCTGGAAAATGTGTAATATGCCTCATTGCTAACCACTATGGTCATCTTCGAAGTACTCTCCTTGGGAAGTTATGCACTGATGCCAGCACCTAGTCTACCCATCAAAGCAATTTTGGAACTCTTTTTCTGGAATGGCCATTAGAGCTGTCATTGGGAGAATGTCAGAGTTTGAATTAGAGCAATGAATAAACTTTAAATTTCCTGTTAAGCTTGGCTAGAGTGGAAATGAAATCAGAGACATTTAAGTCCAAATTAATGGAGATAAGGCTATGAAGAAAATGGCTGTGCATAAATGGAGTAAACGTTTTTCCAAGGGGACAGAAAATGTCACCGATGAAGAGAGGTCAGAATGGCCAGTAGCAAGCAGACTGATGAAAACATTGCAAAAATTTGTTGAATTTCATGTCAAAATCATCAGCTGACTGTAAGAAGCATAGCAAATCAAATGAACATTGACAGAGAAAAAGAAAAATCTTAGCTTAAAATCTTGGCATGAGAAAATATGTGTAAAAATGGTCCTAAAGACGTTCTTGCATCACGACAATGCACCATCTCACATAGCACTGTCTGTGAGGGATTTTTTTAAGCCGGTAAGCAAATAGCTGTATTGGAACACCCTCCCTACTCACCTGATCTAGCCTCCAAAGACTTTCTTATTTACCCAAAGATAAGGGGACCATTGAAAGGAAGACATTTTGATGATATTCAGGACATCAAGTGTAATATGTTGACAGTTCTGCCGGACATTCCAAAAAAAAGAGATCCAAAATTGCTTTGATAGGGGGACTAGGTGCTGGCATCAGTGCATAGCTTCTCGAGTGGAGTACCTCAAAAGTGACCATAGTGATATCAGCAACAAGGTATATAGCACCTTTTCTACGATGAATCTGTGAACTTACTTGTCAGTCCCTGTACAGCAATGAGAGATGCGGGGAGATAAGTTACAAGAAACTCCAAAACAACAACAAAAACAAACAGATAAACAACAAAAAAAACCAATTGAAGTATAAGCAATAGCTTAAATACTTTTCTATTTTCTACTACCACTGGTAGTAAGTTCTTTCCATTTCTCCCTTTCTTAAAAATTCAGCACACTGTGTTCAACATGTCGTATACGTTTAGAGACTGAAGCGTACTTACAAATTACATATGAATAGTTTTCCTTGGCATTCTGAGGTGCAGGAGAGGTCCCTGAAGCTGCCACATGCAGAGAGTTGAAGACACAAAGCTGAGTACCTATCTTTTCCTTACATCTCCTCTCACCCTATTTCAACGAAAGGAGCTCTGATTTTATCAAAATGTTTCACTTAGACATTATATTTGTTTTGCTTAAAAAAACAAGATTTAAGAAAACAATTTTTTTGTTAAAAAATTTACTTCTTTTGTTAAGGAGTACATTTCGAAAAAAGTAAACTATATTTAACTGTTGATTCATTTCAATTATCTCATTTTTGAGGATGAGGAATACAAAAATTCACAGAAATTAAGGAGCTTCACAGATCAAAGCTAAAGATTTGAAAAGAAAATTCGAGAAAAATTGAATTTAAGTTGTAGTAGAAAAGCATTTGACAAGGTCCCTTTAAGGCTTATATTTGACTTCATTTTTTTTTTTGTCCAAAGAAGGATTAAAAATAATCCTCTTGCTTTGCAGATCAATGCTGTAATGTACAATTGCAGTTTTTCCCCATTATTCATGGTTTTGCTTTCTGTGGTTGCAGTTACCTGAGAGCAACTACAAAAATATTATATAAAAAAATTTAGAGATGAACAATCTATACATTTTAAATTGTTCATCAATGCGAGTAGTGTGATAAAATATCACATCATCTCTTCATTTCACCTGAGTCGTGAAGCCTCCTTTTGCCTAGCCAAGGATGTCCAAACTTTTGGCTTCCTTGGACTGCATTGAGTAAAAAGAAATTGTCTTGGACCACACATAAATTAGATAATATAGTTAGTGTATATACATACCAAGGCTTCATTTTTTATATTTTTATTATAAAGTTTTTAAAAATAACAACGATATAAAACTAGTGGGAAATTTGACCTTGATTCTGTAAAACTAATCTACCAATATCTGGTTCTATGGAAGTGGTTGCAAATCTTAGTGAGTTCTCAAAGTGCTCATCAGAAATGTTTACTTGAATTTTGTTCTTCATGAGCTTCATAAATGAAAACAGTGGCTCACAAAGGTATGTGCTGCCAAAAAGCAATGTCGTGAATAAGGCATGATTGTGAACTTCAAAAATGGAATTATGCATGGGGTCATGAAGAAATTAAATGCTGAAATATATATAATATTAAAATATTTTGTGGGGCCACATTCCTACCTGTCCTGGGCCGTATGTGGCCTGAGGGCCATGGTATGGACATGCCTGCTATAGACGCCACCTATCCGTTCGTCACTTAGTAGATTTCCAGGTTATCAGATCATCTGTCACATTATCACAGTCCTTGTTTTTAAGTAGCCTTTATTTGACATATGAATGGCCCTAAATCTCAAGAACAGTGATGCTAGAATATTGGTATAATTGTCCTAGCTTAGGAAATTTATAGTGTCATAAATCCTTAAGAAAGAGAATAGAAAAGAGTGATCCATGGACATGAAATGTTAACAGTTGTTAAAGATGGGAAAGGCTGCTGGACTCGGTGGCTCAGCCTGAAATCTCGTGCTTTGGGAGGCTGAGGTGAGTGAATTGCCTGAGCCCGTGGGCTCGAGACCCGCCTGGGCAACTTGGTGAGACCTCATCTCTACAATAAATCAAAAAAGTTACCCGGGGGTGGTAGCCCACGCCTGTAGTTCCAGCTACTTCGAAGGCTGAGGCAGAAGGATCGCCAGAGTCCAGCAGGTCGAGGCTGCGGTGGCCGGGAGGGGACACTGCACTCCAGTCTGGGCGACAGGGTGAGACTCCAACTCAAAAAAAAAAAAAAAAAAAAAAGATGGGAAAGGCATGAAGAACTATTGTGTCTGACAGTTAAATTATTACTTAGCTGTACCTAATTTATAAATTAAGCTTTATCATGGGTATTGACATAAAGAGGAAAAAAAACATAATATGTATAGGGTTCAGTACAAACTGCAGATTCAGGCCACCACGGGGGATCTATTCCCTGTGATTAAGGGAGTATACACTGTACACATGTATACACAAGACTCTAGGATTGTTTAGTGTAATAAAGTCTAAACTAAAATAAGTATATTGCTATAATCAGCTATTTAGATAATATAAATAGCAATGTTTGGGGAAACAGATTTATAAACTACTTTCAAAATAAATCTTGCCAAATGCCTATTAGTGGATATTCTGATAAGATATACACCATGAGGAAAAATATATATAATGTTATCTTAGAACTTTGTGTCTGACATCTTACAACATCCTGTTTTTCAGTAATTAGAATATTCAGGTTAATTAAATATAGTTCCAGTTTGCATTTTATCTTGCATTTCAAATGTGCAATATTTCTACAAAGAATATATTTCCACTTTGTTTATCTTTGATATAAATGCATTCCGAGTAAAAACTTAAAAAGACAATACCATTATATAAAGAACTATAATAAACTTAAGTTTATTAAATCTGGATCGAAGAATTCCTTCATTATTTTACAAATGATGTCATTTAATATGCCACAAGTTTGCAAACAAACAAACTTATAAACACTACCTGTTGGAAAGCACAGACTAGCCTTGGCTTAAATAATAGAATGAGCATGGCATTTGTAGTCAAATGAAATTAATTGCAAATCAAGTTCTGTCAGATATCTTTCTTTGCTTTTCTTTTTTTTTTTAAGTTGGAATCTCACTCTGTTGACCAGGCTAGAGTGAAGTGAAGTGGCATGCTCACGACCACAGCCTCAAACCGCTGGGCTCAGGTGATCTTTCCGTCTCAGCCTTCCAAGTAGCTGGAATTACAGGTACACACCACCACAGCTGGCCAGTATTTTTTTATTTGTTGTAGAGATGAGGTCTTGCCAAGTCGCCCAGCCTGGTCTCGAACCCATGGGCTCAGGGAATCCTCTCACCTCAGCCTCCCAAAGTGCTGGGATTATAAGCATGAGTCACAGTGCCTGGTCCAGATTCTTTTCTGAATCTCCATCTCCTTCTTCTATGTTTACTGGAGACAGCAATACCTGTAAAGATTAGTTGATAAATACAATTAAAAATATGTAGATTTCATAACAAAGTCCTTGCCACAAAATACTTGTTATGGATTCAACGTTTTTGTTCTTCCAGTGTTCATATGTTGAAACTCTATTTTTAATGTGATGGCATTGAGATGTGATCATAAGGGTAGAGTTCTCATGAATTGGATTGGTATCCTTAATAAGCATCACAAGAGAGTTTGCTTTGCTCTACCATGTAAAGGTATAAGGAGGAGACCATCATCAACAAGCCAGGAAGCCGGCCCTCAGTAGAATCTGGATTTGCCAGCACCTTGATCTTGGACTTCTCAGGCTGCAGAACCATGAGAAATAAATTTCTATTGTTTATAAGCCACCCAGTTTATGAGATTTTGTAATGGCAGCTCGAAGTGACTAAAACTATACAATAAATAGATATTAGATCCACTTATATGCTAATCAAAGCACCATAACTAGGAACAGTCATAGTAATGGTAGAAATTGTCAATTGCTAAAAGTAAAAGAAGACAAATAAGAACACCATACAATTTTTTCTCCTTGTCAATAGTCAATTAAAAAAAAAGTCAACTTATAGAGTGTCATAAACCCTTAGCAAAGAGAATATAAAAGAGTGATCCATGGATAAGAAATGCCAATAGTTGTTAAAGACGGGAAGGGCATGAAGACAAATTGAGGGATACAGCCTCAGCCTTGGGCATGTGCTTAGGGGAAACATTGAGAGAGGATGCTCACCCATAGACAAAGCTTTATAGACACTTTATATTCAGACATCTTGGTTACACTGTGGGTCAGAGTGAGCATTCAAGCTTTAATTACGGACCTGGTTGAACACAAGTAAGTGAGAGTAGCTCATTGCATATAAGCACAAAAGAGCAACTTATCATCAAGGATCTAGATCTAGACAAAGTGTACTTCTGCACAGACATGCAGCTAATGCCTGTAGAGAACCGAGGCCTTGATGAGAAGAGTTGCCCTTAATCTAACATTAGGAGCTCTCCCAGCACAGCAGCCAGCATCACTCTGGAGCATACCAACACAGTAGGTATTTTCTACATACTTTAAACAAGTTCATCTTTCTATTGCATCACATCTGCATGTGTGAAGGATCTACAGCATTTTGAAGAAACTTGATAAGATAAACAGGACTGATAACTAAACAAAATAAAAGCAAAATAACTTTAAAGATAGCTTCAGGAAAATGTATACGGTTTATGTAAAACAAGAAAAAGATATTAAGAGATAGAAAGATCACAGAACTAGATATTAAAATACCATTTTCCAAATAAAACTAACAATAATGAGACAGAAGAGTAAGGTGAAGAAATGCCTCAGCAGACAGAACAAAAAGATGATGCATAAGTTGAGGAAAGAAATGAACAAAGAGGGTCAGCAGAGGAGTTCGAACATATAGGAGTCTTAGAAAGAGAGACTAGAAAAAAGGTGAAAGATTATTAAAGAACTAATGTAAGAAAAAATTTCCCACAGCTGAAGAAATATATTTTCAAATTAAAAGCAAGATGTATGAAAATAAAATCAGAAAGCTAGATGTATCTATTTTAATCTGCAGAATGCTAAGGATAAAGTAAAACCTCTAAAATTGTCAAATAAGAAAAATATAGGTCAGTTAGGAAGGTATAGAATATAGGAAAACAAAACAAAACAAAAGGTTCAGAACTGTGAAAGAAAATATTTTCAACATAGACACAATACTTTGGCAAGCTATAATAAATCAGAGGACAAGATAAAGACACACATCACAAAAAGACTCAGAATTGTCTTTTATGCACATTTAGAAAATTATTTGGGATATATTTTAGAAATACATGAGATTTGTGTAATTAAAAAGAAGATGTGAATTCAAGAGAACAGGAAAACAAGGCGTATACTAACAATAAGGTAGCAAGCCTGGAGAGATCCAATCGGAGCAGAAGAAAGAATGTCTAGAGGGATTTCTCTTGAAGAAAAGCAGATTCTAAAACTGGAGATTTTGAAAGGTTTTAACAGATGAAAAGATAGTGGTCTAAGCATCACGCTTAAAGTCGCAGAGATGACCAAAATAGAAACATGAGTTAAAAGAAACAAAACAGAAAAAAAGAAAAACACAACTCTTTTGGGAGGATGAGAATAGAAGATCTCCACGGAGAAATTATATGGGAGCTATTTCCTAATTTCTCCTCTTAGTAAGTGAATGGAACAAAATCTGATAGCTAAAGTAAGAGCATTGCATTGTTTAGTGATATGAAAACCAAAAATCATGAGATCAAGCTGTGATAAAATGATAGCCATTGTGTCTAGGGGGAGAGAATGGGGAAGAATAGGTTACTGTTGCTTTTCATTTTGAGCCAATTGTATTTTTAAAAAAATCTTTATATGAGAATTGCTTTGATAAAATAAACAATAATTGTATTTATTTATTTATTCATTGTACAAGTTAAAGGGATACAAGTACAATTTTGTTATATGAATATAGTGTATAGTGGTGAAGCCTGGGTTTTTAATGTATCCATCACCCAAATAATGTACGTTGCATCCATTAAGTAACTTCTTTTCATCTATGCTCCTCCCACCCCACACCCTTTTGAGTCTCCAATGTCTATTATTCCACGTTCTATGTCCATGTGTACACACAAGTACCTTCCACTATAAGTGAGAACAAAATAACCAATAATTTTAAATAGCCAATGAACATCTCCAAGATAGATTTCCCATAAGCAGAACCTGATATGTGTTTTCATGTACAAATGTTTTATCATTAAAGTGTTTCCTGAATAAACCAGTAATAGGATCATCTTAGTAGGACAAGGAAGGAAAAATGCCAAATTAGCGGGGTGATTTTAGAGGAAAGTCTTGGCTTCAGCCAAATCCTCTAAGATCTTGTCCTGATCAAAGGAGGGAATGAGTTTTCACACTCAAGTTCAGTCTGTCTTTTTAATAGTCTATGCTGAATGGAAAGAAGGAAGGCACGCCCTTCCAAACATTTTTTTCCCTTTCAGTAGTACAGGCAAAATGAATCTAGTAGCCCATGAGCAGTTATCTGAAGAGAGGCACGTGTGTGCCTTTTCTAGAAAAACAAGACAGCAAACAGGGGGAAAAAGGAAAACAGAACTAAAGAGATCTGAGTGATGCATTCACGTTGCCACTACAGAAAGTAGCTCAAGATCATGGGATCTGATAGTCCAATCTGATAGTCAACTAATCTGAGCCAGTTTGGGTAGTAATGAGTTCTTTTCCCAACTTCCCCAAACACATTTAACACACATCTATTGAGCTACTACCTTCTCTGCTCTCAAATAATATAACCCATTAAATTATACATAATTTATTAAATTCTATCATGTAGAAGTGTGCTTTGAGAAAGGCACGGGGCCAGTTAATGTGATTATATGGTGGTTTGGGAAGTGGGGGTAAGCTAGTGTTCCAAGAAATATTTCTAAGGGAAATTGATGCTGGTGTGGAAGCATGAACGAGTCCAGGTCAAGCAAATTAGTAAGAAAATGTCTTTCCAAGGAGACGTCACAGATGTGAACCTTATGCAGAGGGGGACATCTGACTGAGCTTGGCACATTCTAGGAACTGCCAAGTATTTCAGTGTGGAAGTAAACTTCAAGCCATCAACTACTTTTAATAGGTTATTTACTAATAATAAAAAGTTGGATCTGATTATGAAAGTGAACCTATAAGATCCTTGATATTTTATATGTATTTGAAAACAGTGCAATTTAGTAATACTTTCTTCAGTTGATCACTTTCACAAGCAAGTTATCCTTTAAAACAAGCATCATCTCACAGAAAGAACACAGAAAAAGCATTTGTTCATTGTACACAGTAGGATAGAGAAGAGATAGGAAAGCAGACATTAAACTAGCATTAACTAGCATTATCATTCATCTAACTTTTATTAACAACTTTATTCCTCAATCTAAAACTTTTCTATCTTCATCACTTATGACCATATCATATTGGGCAAATGTTTCACCTTTCAGAGACTTTTATTTTTCTATTATAAAATAGAAGTTAGCTCATAAGGATAATATGTAGGCTAAAAAAAATAACAATAAGAGCTCATATACACAGTTCAAATAACAAAGTACCTGGCTCATGCTAGGTGTTAAAGAGATTACAGTACCTTCCTTTTCCAGATTCTGGCCCCCACGTTCCTACAATAATTTCAGGAAATAAATATTTCATGAGTGAGTTGTATGTTTGAGAAACCCTGGCAACATTACAGACATCACTCAAATTCAAAACAAAAACTTGAGGTAGGTATTATAATTATTCTATTTTACTCACAAGAAAATTAAAAAACAAAGAAATTAAGTAATTTTGCCAATGTCACATGCTGGATAGAAGACAAAACCCAGCACCCAACTTTGATGATTCTAGCTAAATACTTGAATTCTTTCCACTATGACAATTTTTTTTATCTGATGTAACTCCAAATCAACCATAAGTAATGCTCGGATGTGAAAATATTTTAAATGTTCTCAGAATTTCTTTTAAAAGGTGAGAGAAAAAGAAAATGAGAACACATGTTTGGGCATTGACACTGCTGTCTATTTCAGCTAGCATACTTGATCTTTTTGAGTTCTTATTGGGTAGCTAAATTATGTAAACATTATACTCTAGACACTCGAGGAGCACATAATGCTTCTATGATGATACAGGATGAGTCATCCTAAATTGTAAAAGCTGTAGGGAGAATTTTAGAGAGATGTTAAATTGTTTGCAAGCTAAACCAAGACACAAGATGTGTGGCGCTCTAACAGGAAGAACAATTTTCTGAGAGTTAGAATTATCTCATTCTGACTTATAAACTGCCTCTGGGAACTTTAAAAACATTAGTGGTGTGTCAGTTGGGTCCCACAGAAGCTGATATTAAGGTCGAGTTAGAAGAACAAAAATCTTATTGAGGTGTCATATCTCTGAAAGCAAAAGGAAAGAACAGGATTGGGGGAGGTGTCAAGGGCCTGTGATGTACATTTGATAAAATTTCTGCTAGCCCAGTGGGAGCTAGGCAGCAAATATTAGAGTAATTTCTGCCGTAAGCAGAAATTGCTAGACCCTGAATCACAGTCTTGTCCAGTCATTGACTGACGCCACCAGGAGGGCGTGACCCTAACCCACATGCTGAGACACAGCTGAAGTTAACAGCAGGAAACTGCCAGATAACCACATTCTTTAGAGTTGGGCAATGACTCCTTCATTGAAGGGAAATTTGAGTTACATTTCTTTGTATCTGTCACTTCTATTCTTTGTACCTTACAAATTCACTTCAGTCACATTCATATGGGGAATATCTACTTGGGAGGAAATTTTAGAAAAGGAAGTCCATGGCTAAAATTGCATTCTCCTTTCTACTTTTCATCTCAGACCTGTAACTGTACTTGCCCATTTCTTTCCTCCTTTGTCCATTCAAATTCCCATTTCCCTCAGCTATCATCTCTGCTGGTCTCAGTGGGTAGAATACATTATGGTGTGTCTCAAACCCTCATTGTTGAGGGATCAAATTCTCTATAATCATGTTCTCAGGCTAGTTCCTTGGACTTATTCATCCAGTTATAGTTGGTCAAGAGAGTACAAGAAGTACTCAATGGATAACCTATATTCCACACTTATTTCTGCTGCCCCTATTGAATAACAACTGCTTTGTCTTCTTTTATTGATCAGGTGGGATGTTACTGATCAGTGATCTGATAAAATAGTCATTCCTTTTCTGAGTCTCTGGTTTTTAAACACAGGTATCCAAAGTGCCATGTGATGTCATAGTTTTATTTAAATGACATGGTTCTTGCATCTATTGGCAAGTGTGTGCTCCTTTTGGGAATCAGGACCTCTAAACCTGAAAAGCCAGGAGTTTATAGGAATGAGAAATGTAAAGTTTGCCAGCATCACTGAGATTGCTAGTACATGGGGCCACTTCTCATTTTACTTCTTGATTCCCTGTGTGTTCCCTATGAAGACCTGTGTATTTTCCCAACTAGAGAAACAATGTCATGGAGAAGTCTCTGATTCCTGGAAGACGACACCCCAAGTTCAAAGGGTGCTGCCTCCCAGAAGGCACATCATCAGTTGCATACTCAACAGGCCATTACAGCACTCAAGTAGCTTCTGCTGATTAGTATATATATGACAACCAGTGAATCACACATTCATAAGCTTACTCCCGTTCCTTATCTGCTGTGAAGTGTATCCCCTGGTCAAAAGCTATGCCGGTTAGGATTCTAAGTCTATGGATCAGACACTTTGAGAGCCTCTTGATAGTGATGCTAACAGGCTGGGAAGAAAGGAATGGCAAACCAGTATCTGCAATGAGTGTCTGTGAGAACAAGTATTCCTCTAAGAATAAATGCCACCAAGTGGCTTGTTAGTCTCCTTGAAGAATAGCCACCTGGGGTGGGGTGGGGTGGGGTGGGAATTGTTGTCTGTTGCTGGCAGGTTCGACATTCAGATATAGCAGTAGCGAGTCTGGCCCTGGGTTGTGGGAGACTGTGCTTTTGGTCTGATGAATAACCTCCATCTCTGCTATCATGGCCACTTCATTAGGGGGCCATTGAGGAAGCCCTGTGGTGGTTGTTGACTTCAACTGGTTGAGTCATTTAGTATCCTTGGTAGGTAGTATCTGAAAGATGGTTTCTGCTGGGCACTAATTTCCATGTGAAGCAAAGATCTTTATACTTTGTTCCTACTCTCATATTTTTGTCCCCTGTATGTTCATCCTCGCATGCCTCTACTCCAGACCTCTACCTTTAATCTTCCAATATTTCTATTCTAGATCCCTGACCAACCATTCAGGTCATTTGTAACTTTGTATGTATCTATATATATGCTCCAATCTAGGACTATTTCTCTTTTCACACAGTGGATGCCAAGGTACAGTGCTTAAAGCTTTTCCCTTTGGAACGATTCTCTTTCTCCCCTGTCACTCATGACTACTTCTGAGTGTCTACAACTCAAAAGCGGATGTGGGTCTGGAGGTATTAACAGCTGATTGCTGACTGACAGCCACTGTCTCAGGGCTGGGGAATGACGGCTTTCTTGAAGGAGATGCTGAGCTGCACATCTTCATGTCTGCCACAAGCAGCCATTTATTTTTCTTATCTACTCAACATTCCTTCTCTATTCTTTGGTAACAAGGTCCTCCTTTCTTTTAATGAAAAAAGTCCTCTCTCTTTAATAAAGTCCTGGTAAGACTTTTAATCAAGCAGACCTGTTCCTTTGATCCTTGCCTGTCATTCTAGGCTTCAGGATGGACACATGATCAAACTGGATCAATTATACTTTCCCTAGAAATTCTGAAACTATAGTTATGACAAAAGAAGAGAAATGTCACCTCTTAGTTGATTTTGCTGTCCATTTTTCCCTGCTGGTGATATTGAAGGGATGCACTGGTGCTATCATTCTGAAGTCCATATTGTTTGACAATTCTCTAAGATACCACAGTATCTTAAAACAAATGCCTTTTCTGATTAGTAAGTTAACCATAGTAAATTTTTATTGCTTGCCTTAAACTTCCTAACTGAAACAGGACGCTAAAAAATTGTACAACTAAACTTGAAACTCTAGGAAAGGGTATATTTCTTGAAACAGAAAAAGCCATTTCATTCTCAACAGATGCAAATCTATGTCTGCACAGCTTGGTGAGCATATGGCCCCTTTGTGCTAATGAGGAAAAGAAGCCCCTTCAAGTGGCCTTCTTGGTAACACTCTTGTGCAGGATGCAACCTTGAATACCTTTGCTTCAGTCAATTCACTGGATACTTCCTATCAAATAGCAGAGGTAGAAGAAAACTTACACAAGACAGAAACATTTTTATAATGCATAATTGTAATACTTGTTAGGGTACATGGGTGTGTGGGGCACAGAGCTAATAGTGATTTGGAACTAAGAGTATGGAGTAACAAAAATGGAGTCACTAATTTTCTCAGATATGGTGGTAAAGAGATTAATTCATGAGGGAACAGGAAAAAAGTCACATTTAAACAATCTTTGCTTTTGAAAAAAAATATATATATATATTTCATTCAGTTGGCTCTAATTTAGAAGTGGAAAAGTTAACCAAAGTAATTATTTCAATTTCAGCACTGAAAGAACCATTCAAAAAGAAGAAAGACTCTATTTCAGAAGGACACAACTTTAACATAAACTTTCAAAGGAGTTCATTTCTATTTTTATTTAAAGAGCTTTCTCAAATGCATAACCTTATAAAATTGAAAGCCTTACACAATCCTTAGAAGAATCTATTTGATAAAAGAAACGCAGCTTTATTTAAAAGGTTACAACTGAATATAAAAAGTTGTCAGGAGAAAGCACAGAAGACAATATTTTATATGTAAATGAATAATCTGCAGGGTAATATTCATGCCCCTGAATGGATAGAAGGGAGTTTAAAGGTCATTCACTCAACTTTCCTAACACAAATTCTGTCTGTCTCTAAGCAGATGAATTTTTTTTACCAACAAGCATAAAGGAAAACCCCATGGCCTCCCTGGAAGCCACCTCAGGACAGGAAGACAGTTGTAGGATTATCTACTTGTGTAAATAAATTGGGGGATATTAGTGTCTCATGCCACCTTATAGAAGAATCAATTAACTGCCTAAACTCTGAAAATGTACTGTCTTCTTGTTGAACAAATATTTTTATTGAGTACCAACAACATTGGATACCTATTAGTTGCCTTCACAATTTCTACTGGAAATTCATATGATTTTCAGCAGTAGAATTTACCCCAGGTTTAAAATGGAGCTGGTGACAGGTTTAATCCCAACATTGTATCTTGTCATGCCAGACATAATATTCCATTTGAGACTGACAATTGGCTGAAATTTTTCAGTTTAGAGAATCTGAGAATATTTGATGGAAAATTTGGGAAAAACAATGAGATACTCTCTTGCTGCTGGATACTGTTCAGTACCGGGTCTAGAACAAAGAAACACTGGTGAGATAAGAGTCAATGGTTTAGCAAATAAATGGAGTCAGATTCCTCATATTTCTGAGGTGTGTTCTACCTACTAACCTCTTTCAATTATTTAAGACAATAAAATTATCTTTATAGCTTAATTCATTTTGAATGAGGTTTTCTGTACTTAAAAGTAAAAACGCCCCACTTTGTATTAATAATACTAGGAATGAGGTGTTGTTAAATAGACTGTCCTCAATTAATTTATAAAAATAAGTGTGTAGAATTCTCTACCTCAAGTGAGAAATTGAATATGTTTATCCCACATTAGTGAAACAGTTGTTAGTTTGGGGCCTCTATAACATTTTGTCATAAAGGTGTTAAATACAGTTGCCACCTCTGCATCCATTTTGGTGTTTAAAACTCAGTCATACCTTGTCAGCTGTGGTCTAGCTAATATTTCTTCCTCAAGTGTGCGATGCAGTATAGCCCACTTATTCCTTATCTTACTGACCCTGAACTCAATACATTCTATGGCTTCTGATCACAAAAAATACCTAACTGTCAACACCAGAGTCATGCGAATAAGTGTCTCGATTTCAGATGTGTTTTCTTTTAACTAGTCAATCCTCAATCCCCACAGGAAGGCCAAAAGGATAATGCCTATGAACCTTAATAAAGGCACAGTTCCACAGGTCCTCTTGCCTGGTTGAGCACTCTTGGTTTCCCATAGGTCGCCCCTAACCTCTCTGGGTAATAATAATTAATAATAAGTAATACATTATTTTGTTTCATGCATTTTTGGTTTCTTTTCCTTTTTAAAAAAATTACATGTCACTTGACACACACATCTGAAACTAATGTTTCCTGGTCAGAGCTCTTCTAGAGAGTGGTTATCTTGGCTTATGGTCACTCTCAACAGAAAGATCTTGAGAGCAAATTTTTAAAGCATTTATAAAATGCGGGGAGGGGGCCAAGATTGCTGACTAGAGGGAATCCAAAAAATGCCACCTCCATAAAAAAACTAAAATTATAATCAGATAATTACTCATCAAACAAAATATATGTGAAAAACAACAGTGAAATGACAGAAAAAACCTGAGGCACAAAAGAGGAAACTGAGGCAGCCAGTTAAGGCAGGATCAGTTAGGAGCTTAGAGAGGCACCTCAGTGTGGGGAATGGGTACATTAGAGACTCCTAAGCTCCTAGACTCATGTGAACTCTGAGACTAGCATAGGCAGCTGCCTGGAGACCCTGCAAGGACATTGCTCTGAAGAGGGAGCTCAGGCTGGGTCACATACATTCCTGAAGACCTAAGCAGATTCAGCACAATGACATTCTGAGAGCCCATCAGCCTGCATCCTGCTCTGAAGCCCAACAGCTCCTACATCTCCACATCTTGGGAGCCCCCACTAACGTCTCCCTGTGTTCTCCCTGTGTTCTGCAGTGGCACAACTGCAGTGTGGCACAACCACTGGCTGTACCCAATAAAGTGGCCGGTTTTCAGCGCTGCCGCTCACACAAGGTTCTAAACCCCAGAGAGAGGGCAGTGCAGCACCTGGGGGAGGCTGCCCCTAAAACAAACAAACAAACAAAAATCAAAGCTTATGCTCCCTGAATCCTAAGAATTGCCTGCCTGGGTTGCTGACAATAACGCCATACCCACCAGCAGCAGTCTCTGCACCTTGAGGCCAGGCTTTTTCTGCATACCACTGCAACTACTGCTGCATACCACTAGAAGTCAAAGTGTGAGCTCCCCAAGGCCTGATAGATGCCTGCCTGGGGCTGTGGGTGGCAGCCCCATATGCACCAGCACATTTGTACTGCTTGCACTCTAAGGACAGGCTCCATCTACATACCATTCAGGCCACTGCTGTCACCAGGAGCAGATGTGAGCACTCTCTAGATCCTAAAAGCTGCCTACCTAGGGCTTCTGACAGTAACTCCACCCCCACAGGTAGCACAACCTCTGCTCTAGCATGCACCCTGAGTACAGGCTGTCCGTCAACACCACCGTGGCTGCTGCCACTACTAGGAGCCAAAGTTCATGTCCTTAATACTTAAAAGTCATCTTCTTGCCTGAGTATGCTATCACTTATAGCAACCCTCAAACCACTGAAGCAGGGACACTGCAAAACAGGATACACCCCCGAAAATAGGCTTTCCCTATCCAACACTGCAGACTGCCTCACCCGGCCTACTGCAGCCTGTGCCTATGTGCACACCAAGGTCCTGAGTTGAGGCCTGTTTGGCTTGGCATGGCCCCACCACACACACACAGTGTCTAAGCATGCTGCCTGGGGGATTGGAGAGCATCCCACCCAGTCTACCATCACCAGCATTTGTGCACTCCACCTGGGAACCTGAAGACAGACCCACCCAACCTGCTGCCCAAACCATTGCTAGCACTCATATGCCCACAGCAGTTGAGCTCCTAGGACTAGCCAACCAAGCTATTGCAACCATCATTAACATTATAAAGTGCTGCTTGGGAGCTTGAGTCTTGTCCAACCGATGCTGAGAGAGGAGGTAGCTAGAAAACAACGAGGCAGACAGACAGGGCCAGTCTAAAGTAACGAACTGGGAGGAGATGTCTGGTAAACAACTCAGCAGACAGTAACCAACTCAGCAGACAGTAACCAACTCAGTAGACAGGCAGGGCAGGTCCCCTGTAACAAAGTAGCAGACTTCCTGCTGCTGCGATTAAAAAACAACCAATTAGCTCACAGCTAATGCTAGCCCGTCAGCTCAGTCTTATATACCCGGTTCCAGCTCCAAATCAGCAAACCCTTCCGGTCCTTTCTTACTGTGGGAGCTTTTGTGTCCTCTCCATAAATCCTGCTTTCTGACTTTATGACCATCCATGACGCTCATTCCTCCTGGCCATGAGACAAGATCCCTGACCTGAAGAGCTGCAGAGGAATATGGGAAGGGAAGATTGCACACCACGAAGGCTGGCTTGCCAGCTGACAGAGCCAGCTTAACCAAGAGAGGTGCCAGTGGAAGGTGAGACTATGAAACTGAGACACTTCTGGGGGCTTCAACACTCTCAAGGCTTGGCTTGCCAGCCCATTAGAGCCAACACTTCTGGGGCAAGACTTGCCAGCCCATCGAAATAGCAACACTCTCAGGGCTTGGCTTGACAGCCCATTAGAGCCAACATTCTTAGGGCTAAGTTTGTAAGCCCATCAAGCTGACACTCTCTGGGGCTCGGCTGGCCTACTCATTGAACTGACACTCTTGAAGCCCAGACTAATCAGAAAAATCCGTATCACCACTATGCTTTTCACACTGCCCGAGGACCTGATCACTCATCTGGCTTATTGCCGCCACAGTTAACACCTGAGTAAACTGCCTGGAGACCCAAGAATTGGCCTACCTGACACCAGTTCCAGCCTATGCTACTGGGGTACCAAAGGAGAGAAACATCTGCTCCTCTATTAACACCAATGACACTCCACCCCTAGCAAAGCCTTACCACAGACCCCAGTAGCAATCACGGCCAGGCTACTGAGGAAGTCACAGATACCACTGACATTATTCACACCTGAAAAAAATCGTACAAAAACTACATTGCTGTATTCACCCCAAATCAAAGCTAAAGTACACTTGCCCTACCATCACCTTAGACACATCTTAAGGAAAACATCTTCCTTTATGAAAGTCAATTCAAAAAATAAAATAAGGCTGGACTCGGTGGCTCCGCCTATAATCCCAGCACTTTGGGAAGCTGAGGTGAATGGATTGCCTGAGACTGCGTGTTCGAGACCAGTTCGGGCAACATGGCGAGACCTTGCTTCTACAATAAATGAAAAAACTTAGCCAGACATGGTAGCAGACATCTGTAGTTCCGGCCACTTTGGAAGGCTGAGGCAGAAGGATTGGCAGAGCCCAGCAGGTTGTCAATGCTGGGGTGGCCATGAGCGTGCCACTGTACTCCAGCCTGGGCAACAGAGTGAGATGCCAACACAAAAATAAAAATAAAATAAAATAAGCAATTATTAAACTGGGTATTTAGATATCAATGTAAAGACACCAAAACATAAAATAAGCAAGAAAATATGACACCTTCAAAGAGACATAATAATTATTCAATAATAGATTCTAATAAAAAGTAATTGATGAAACATCATAAACAGAATTTAAAATATTGATAATAAAATAACTTACAGAAAAACTAAAAGGAAACATAGAAACAAAATACAAAGAAAAGAAAAACAATTTAGAGCATAAACGAGAAATTCACCAAAGGGATAACTATCATTTAAAAAAGAAACATACACACACACACACACACACACACACACACACACACACACACATACACACACACACACATGCACAAAAGGCACAAAAATCCTGAAACTCCAGAATTCAATGCATGAAACAAAAAATGCATTCAAGAGTTTTAACAGACTAGATCAAGCAGAATTCAGAAATTGAATATGGGTCTTTTGAAATAACCCAGTTAGACAAAAAAGAGAAAAAGAGTATATATGCATGAAAAAAACCTTTGTGACGTGCAACACCAAAAAGTGGCCATATATTCAAATTATGGGTGTTCCAGAAATTAAAGACTATGTCAAAGGCATAAAAAAGTCTATTTGACAAAATAATACATGAAGACTTCCAAAATTTAGCAAGAGACTTAGACATCCAGATACAGGAAACTCAAACATATACAACCTATCAAGACTGAAACAGGAGGAAATGGAAAACCTAAACAGACTAATGATGTGCAATGAGACAGCAATAAAATGATTCCCAATAAAGAAAACTCAAGGTTCAGATGGCGTCACAGCTGAATTCTACCAGACATATAAGGAAAAACTAATAGCAATTATTTTCAAACTATTTCAAAAAATTGACTAAGAGGGAATTATCCCTGCCTCATTCTGTGAGGCCAGTATTACCTTGATATTAAAGTCAGATAAAGACACAATAGCAACAACAGCAACAACAAACTATATATGGGACAATGTCTCTGATGAAAAAGTAGACACAAAAATCCTCAACAAAATATTAACAAACCAAATCCAATAGCACATAAGAAAGACAATATACCATAATCAAGGAGGATTTATACCAGAGATGCATTGTTGGTTTAACATATGCAAATCAATAAATATGATACATCACACCAACAGAATAAAGAACAAAAACTGGGGTAACCCCTTCAGGTCCCCTCCCACTGTGGAAGCTTTTCTGTCCTCTCAATAAGTCCTGCTTTCTAAAAAAAACAAAACAAAAAAACCCCACATAATCCTCTCAATATACATACAAAAATATATTTGGTAAAATTAAAAATCTTTCAATAAATTAGGCTTAGGAGGGATAAGCCTCAACATAATAAAAGTCATATATGACAAACCCACAGCAAACATCATACTGAAAGGCAAAAAGTTGAAGACCTTTGCTCTAAACACTGGAACAAGACAAAAATGCTGACATTCATCAGTCATATTTAGCATATACTTGAAGTCCTAGTCAGAGCAATTCAGTAAGAGAAAGAAATAAAACGCACCCAGACTGAAAACTAAGTCAAATTGTCTCCACTGGCATGTGTAGACAAACCTGAAGAATCCATTAAAAAAAACTCATATCTGATAAATAAATTCAGTAAGGTTACAGATACAAAATCATTATACAAAAATCAGTAGCATAGTTATACAACATTAACTAAGAAAAAATCATTAAGTCAATCCCATATACAATGACTATAAATAATTAAAAATCCTAGAAATAAATGTAAACAGGTAGTGAAAGTTTCTACAAGGAAAACTATAAGACACTGATTTTTTAAAAATTGAGCACACAAATAAAAAGACATTACTTACTCATGTATTAGAAAAATTTATATAATTAAAATGATCATAATACCCAAAGCAATCGACAGATTGAGTACAATCCTTATCAAAATACCAATGCCATTTTCACATAAATAGAAAAAATTATAAAATTTGTATAAAACCAAAAAGTAACCAGATTGCCAAAATGATCATAAAGAAAAAAAAATATATATAAATGGAGGTATCATCCTACTTGACTTCAAAATATATCACAAGTCTATAGTCAGCAAAACAGTATGGTACTGATATAAAAACAGCCACATAAGCTAGTGAAACAGAAGTAAGAACCCAGGGCTAAATCTTTGTACTTACAGCCAACTGCTTTGTGACAATGGTGCCAAGAACCTACAATGGGGAAAGGACACCATTTTGAATAAATCATGCTGGAAAAGGTGGATATTCATATGCAGAAGAATGAACTTATATTTCACGATATACACAAATCAACATAAGGTGAATTAAAAACTTAAAAGTAAGACCGAAATAATAAAATTAATAGAAGAAAAATCGGGAAACACTTTAGAACATTGACCTATGGAAAGATTTTAAGACTAAGACCTCAAAGGCTCAGGCAACAAAAGCAAAAATAGACAAATGGGACTATACTAAATGAAAAGTTTCTGCTCAGCAAAGGTAACAAACAATATGGTGAAGACAGAACCTACTGAATGGGAGAAAAAATTTGCAAATTATTCATTTAACAAAAAATTTATATCCACAATATACAAGAAATTTAAACAAGTCAGCATTAGGAAAACAAATAAGCTTATTTAAAAGTGGGTAGAGTCAGCCTGTATTCCTAGCACTTTGGGAGACCCAGGTGAGTGAATTGCCTGAGCCCATGGGTTCGAGACCAACCCGAGCAACTTGGTGAGATCTCGTTTCTACAGTAAAATAAAAAATAGCCGGGCGTGGTATCGTGCGCCAGTAGTTCCGGCTACTGAGAAGGCTGAGGTGGAAGGATCGCTGGAGTCAAGCTGGTTGATGCTGCGGTGGCCGTGAGCATGCGTGCCACTGCACTCCAACCTGGGCGAAGGAGTGAGACTCCAACTCAAAAAAAAAAGTGGACAAAGGATGTTAATAGACATTTCTCAAAAGAAGACAAACAAACTGCCAAGTATATGAAAAAAATTCTCAAAATGATCGTAAAGAAAAAATATATATATAAATGGAGGTATCATCCTACCTGACTTCAAAATATATTACAAGTCTATAGTCAGCAAAACAATATGGTACTGGTATAAAAACAGCCACATAAACCAGTGGAACAGAAGTAAGAGTCCAGGGCTAAATCATTAAGAAATGTAAATCAAAACCACCATGAGATATAATCCTACCATAGTTAGGATGACTATTACTAAAAAAAACAAAAAATAACAGATGATGGCAAAGATGTGGAGAAAAGGGAATTCTTATGTATTGTTGGTGGAAATTTAGATTAGTATAGTCACTATGGTAAACAATATAGAACGTTCTCAGAAAACTAAAAATAAAACTACAAAATGATACAGCAATTTCCCTGCTGAGTATTTATTCAAAGGAATGAAGACTATTATATCAGAGATATCATACCTCCCTGTTTATTGCAGCACTGTTCACAGCAGCAAAGTTATGGAATCAACCCAAGTGTCTGTGAATGTTCAAATGAATGAAGAAAATGTGGTACATATACACAATGGAATACTACTCAGCCATAAAGAGGAATGAAATTCTATCACTTTTCGGCAACATGGATGAAACTGCAGGTCAAAATGTTAAGTGAAGCCAACCATGCATAGGAAAGCAAATATTGCATATTCTCACTCATATGTGGGAGACTAAAAAGTGCATTTCGCCAGGCTCGGTGACTCAGCCTGTAATCTTGCGCCTTGGGAGGCTGAGGTGAGTGGATTGCCTGAGCCCACAGGTTCGAGACCCGCCTGGGCAACTTGGTGAGACATCTCTACAATAAATCAAAAATTAGCTGGGCGTGGTAGCGCACTCCTGTAGTTCCAGCTACTTGGAAGACTGAGGCGGAAGGATCGTCGGAGCCCAGCAGGTAGAGGCTGCGGTGGCCGGGAGCTGCACTCCAGTCTGGGCGACAGAGTGAGACTACAACTCAAAAAAAAAAATGCATTTCATGAAAACAGAAAGTAGAATGATAGATAGCAGAAAGTGAAAGGGTGTGGATGCATAAAAATAAAGTTAATTGACATAAACACACAGAATAAGTTATAATATTCCATAGCAGAGTAAGGTGACTATAGTTAGCAAGGTACTATACATTTCAAAATAACTGCGGAAGAGAACTTGAAATGTTCTCAAACTATAGTAATGATAAATAGTCAAGATCATGGATACCCTAAATTCCCTGACTCGGCCATTACACATTATATGCAGGTAACAAAATAAAACATGTGTCCCATAAATATGTACAAATATTACATATCAATTAAAAAAATCACATGTAGACAGGGATCTGTTGTTTGGCAAAAACATAGCCTTAGGAAACATGGATCAATTCCTGAGGATAGTGTTCTTTGATTGTTACTTTTAGTCATTTCAAAAAGTTCATTCATCACAGGAATAAGCTGCTGTGAAACTGTTCTGTAGGGAAGTAAAGGTAGATCCACAGCTGTTAGGAGAGGCTTTTCTGTCTGTGGCTCACAATCCATGGTGATGACACTCAACATTTTGAAAGACTTAAGATTTAAGAGTGAGATTTTTCTACCTCAAATCCTATTGTTTGTTCTGGCAGAAATGGTAAAGGCAAAATGATGGTGGGTTTAAGACAGCCACACAGGATAAGCCTGGTCTCCAACCCACCCCCTCCAACCTCCCCATGGCAGCTGAGCAGTTTGTTAAAGGGGATAATCACTTCAGTGTGAGAAAGGACTGGAAAGCAGCCCGAGTTGAAAGGGCAATTTACCTTTACCTTGTTTTCCAGACCTGCTTTGTTCAATTTACCCAAGGAGACATTTAAGTTGAAGGTTAGAAAGATAGAAACACTTGTTAGGAGTGCACAGAAAACCTCAAACTCATTACCAGCCACAAATATTGACTAGATAAGATTCTGTGACCTCTAGTATGTGAAAATCACTAGAAGTAGATATAAATCTTGTAAATAAAAAGGCTGATTTTATTTTTTATTTTTGAGTGCGAATATCTTTTAAGTCTTATTCCTATCTCTTCTCCTTGTGTCCCACATCTGGGCAAACTGATAAGAAAGACTGCCTCCTTTTGAAACCAGTGGAGATTTAAATCATGTAAGCCCTTGTCCTCCTGTGAGAAACCTCACTGGAGCTGCAACTCCTAACCACAATAAACACCTTAACCTAGCCTTTTACTTTACTTTTTCTTTTTTTTTTTTTTTGAGTTGGGGATTCACTTTGTCACCCAGACGTGGTACAGTGGCACACTCAGGGCCACAGCAGCTTCAGTCTCCTGGACTCAGGCAATCCCTCTGCAACACCCTTCCAAGTAGCTTTAGACTACAGGCATGCACCATCATGCCAGGGTAACTCTTTGATTTTTTTTTTTTTTTTTTGTAGAGGCAAAGTCTCACTATGTTGCCCAGACTTGTCATGAACTCTGCTCAAGCAACCTTCCTGCTTCAGCCTCCCAAAGTGCTGGGATTATAGACGTGAAACACAATGCTTTGCCTCTTTGCTCTTTTAAAGTCAGCTTGGGAGGCCTGCCCTATTCTCCCCAGAAAGCCTTCATTATGTATTCAACTTTTTCATACCGCTCTTGATGTGTGCATGGTAACATCAAGCTCAACATTCAAACTAAATTTTGAGTGGGAGTTCTTTCTGCCTTTGTAGAGTACCAAAACAGATCTGAAACCTACTGAATATTTAAGAACTACGTGTTACCAATAAAACCTCAGGGCTGACTCTTAATGACTTATGATTTTTCAAACTATGGGACAATGTCCAGGCCTCTGAACAATTCTCATCACATGGAAATTGGCTGTTTTTCAAGATTTTTGACTTTAAAGGGAAACCTCCCCAAACGGCCGTACATATGACCATGAAAACGAGAAAAATTAAGAGCAGAACAAGGGTTCAGTCAATGGACAGAAGAACTCACTTCAACAAGTCAGAAGGTGTTTCCTACTATTATTCAGAGCATATTCTATGTGTTATGGACAAGTGACCACTGCTTTTTATTTCCAACTGTCCCTTCCCCAAGAGGTAATTTTTATTAGAATTTGTATATTAGACAAAATAAATGTTTAATTACCCATAGGAACAGGCCTGTGAGGAGCTGTATATGAGCCGGATCAAGAGGACAGCGTGCCATTCAGCAAACCTAAGAATCAGAACTAGGTGGCATAACTAGATGAGACTTTTTAAAAACTTCTTTTGTAGAGAAAATGAACAAAGTCCAGATTGATAAGAACATATTAGAAAAGGTGTATATATGTTAAGGAAATTTGTGCATGAATGTTTATCTGCCCCAAAAGATTATTGTGAGTAACTACTGTTTGCTTCTCTAACATTCATTTCCCCTATTAAATAACCCCAGGGTATAGTAGGAATCTGTATGGCTTTGGGCAAACTGATTCCATTCTTCACTGCCAGAGTGGCATGTGTGCTCTTAGGCTAAGGTTGTTTATCTCAGGACTATTCTTGGACATTTTGTGATAGAGGTGACCTCCTCTTGCTTTGGAGTACCTGATAAGCAGATATTAAATTTAAGCTCCTGCAATTTTGTTGTTGTTGTTGTTGTTGTTTCAACTGTGAGGACTACCAGCCTGAACCTGAAGGCAAAACACAGAAGTTAGGAAAATGGCACTGAGCCACCGACCAAATTGCACCTGGAGCCTACCCTACTTCTGCCCTTATTCATTTACATAAGCCCCAAATTTCCTTTTAGTTTAAGTTAGAGTTGAATTTTTGGTTATTTGCATTCATAAGCATCCAAGGCATCATGAATTAAAAAAAAAAAAAAAAAGACTAAGTGGTAACACATCACTTGTGACAAGTTTACACAGTTCTCTTTTCTATAATACTGCAAGGAAAAATTCCATCAAGTGTTAGAAGGGCCATGATTATTGTTTATTACTTCTAAGAAGAAATGAGAGAGAAGTAAAATCAAACTCATAGTTCAACGTAAATGTCTAACACGCAACTGGGCATCTTAAATTGGATTTGTAAAATTAAAACTCTTATTCAATATAACTAAATTTTTTTTTCTCTTTTTTCTTTTTCTTTTTTAAATTGTTATTTATTTATTTTTTTAATTATAAAATGTGGGGTGCAATTCAGGGTTAGGTATACAAACATTGATTATACATAAATGTTAATCTTCACCTGAAATTTGCTCTTAAACTCATGACACTAGTAAGTGACTCCACTAATTTTAAGGTCAGAAGCTGTGGCACCACTCATAATCCCTCCCTTTATTTCAGTTCCCATATAAAAGTCTGTTGCTCTTTCTTGTAGATTTGTCATCTGAACGACTCCCATTCTTTCCCTTCACTTGGTCAATCTACAATTACTTTCCTCCTGACCTTTCTTTCAAGGTAAACTTGCGTCTTCTAATCTGGCTTCCCTTGTGCAGGCAGAATAATTTTTCCTTTATTCAAACCTGTTCCTATCACTCTCTGCTTAACACCCTCCAGTGTCCTCCTTTTCTCTACAGATAAGTACAAAGCTGCTTGACATAGTTGAGCATGACATGTAATAGAAGACCGGAACAAGTCTGGATTTTTTTTGTCTCTCTTATCTCATTTTGCATTGAGGTTTCCTCATAGGTTGCATTCCATTCACACTAGCCTGCTTGTGGACGCCAGTCTTGCCTGTATCTTCTGGGCGACCTATGTTTCTCATGTTGTGGACTCTTTCTAAAAGAAGGTGCCTCACTTTGCTGCTTCTTGAAGAAGTCTTTTCTTACCTTACTGGCAAGTCCAAATCCTCCTATATTTGCCCTAAAAGTATCATTTATCTCACCTCTATCACAATTTACAATTAGGCATTTTTTCACTTAATTATGTGATTATTTGATTAATGTATGTCTTCTCTAGTATTTTTTAAGCTTCATGAAGGGTAGATACGTATCTGTTTTTGTACAGAATTGTCTGAGGTAAAGAGGATGCTTAATAAATATTTTCTGAAAGAATAGATGAGCATATTCCAGTGCAATGATGCTTAAAGTACATTTATTCCTTTAGTTAATTTAAAAAAATGAACCCTGTTTGACCTTCCTCACACTACCACTATAAATACTATTCTAAACTTCGCAGACAAGTACATATGGGTTAACTGTATACCTTCAAACTTTGCAAAATCCCAATTAAAGTGGTTACAGCCTAAAGGAAGAATATGTTACGTTATGTGTGACAGAAGGAAGATTGCCAATTTTAAAGTCAGAATAGCAAAACAGGTGTGTCCTGTTACACCACACATTAGCCATGTAGCTATCTTAGCTAGAACTGCTATATCAGAATACCATAAACTTGGTAGTTTGTAAACAATAAACATTTATTTCTCACGGTACTGGAGAGTGGGAAATTTAAGATCAAGGCATTGGCAGATGTCTGGTGAAAACCTACTCTCTGATTCATAAATGGTGACTTCTTGTCATGTTTTTACATAATGGAAGGGTAAAGTAGCTTTCTAGAGTCTCTGTTATAAGGACACTAATCTCATTCATCAGGGCTCCCTCTTCATGACCTAATCACCTCTCAAAGGCCCCACTTCCTAATGCCATTGCTTTGGGGGTTAGGATTTCAGCATATAGACTTTGAGAAGGACACAAACATTCAGACCATAGCAGTAGCTTAGAAGAAAAGCATAATCACCCAATGCCTCAGTTACATCATCAGTAAAGTAAGTATGAAAAACCCATCAAGCTCATCCAGTGGGGTTACTTCAAATATCATATACTATAATATGTCCACCATCAAAACATTCAGGGATTTGGCTATACAGACTTCAGATTTCTCATCTTTTTAAAGCAGGAGTGAATGCCCCAAACAGAAGTGAAAATAATTTTTTTTTTTTTTTTGGCATTCCAGGAGTCTGTTTTTTCTTTTTTCCTTTCTTTTTTGGTAATGACATTTTCTACATCACTGCCTGTTATATCCGTAAATGTTCTTCCTGGAATACTCTTGTAAATTTAATTTTCCTGGTACTATAAAAAGTGACTTATATGCTAGTCAACCAAAACACTGCCAGGTAGAGGATAAAGAGACTTATAACTCTGTGTATGGACACTAAAAATCTGGGTCATCCTTGAAAGCAACATGCATTTTGGAGAAATGCAGTTCAGATTCAAATACTGCCACTATTTGATTGCCTATAACTTGAGCAATCTTATAATTTTTTTTTTTTTTTTGAGTTGGAGTCTCACTCTGTCGCCCAGACTGGAGTGCAGTGGCCGCTCCCGGCCACCGCAGCCTCGACCTGCTGGGCTCCGGCGATCCTTCCGCCTCAGCCTTCCAAGGAGCTGGAACTACAGGCGCACACTACCACACCCGGCTAATTTTTTTTAATTTATTTATTGTAGAGATGAGGTCTCGCCTGCCTAGGCGGGTCTCGAACCCGCGGGCTCAGGCAATTCACTCACCTCAGCCTCCCAAAGGCACAGGGTTACAGGCTGAGCCACCGAGCCCGGCAATTTTCAACCTGTTCTCCATAGGAGTATTGTGAGGACAAGAAACAATGAGTGTAAAACACAGTATAGGTCCTAGTATGCTGTATGTGGAAAGAAATGGTAATCATAGATGTTCTGTTATTATTTTTATTATTGGAAATATGTCATCTTCATCATATTCATGATATGGAAAAATCCAGGAATAATAAGTTTATTATATTCTTCTTTATAAGTAATTGTATATATTATTTATCATTTATCAACTCATCTAAAATTTAATAAAGACTTATGCTTTGTATAGATAACCTACCTGTATATTTCTCATAACACTCTTCAAAGGAAGATACTTTATGATTAATCTCTACTAAGGAGGACACATTAGTCCAATTCAATATGAATAAGAATGGAACTGGGCTTCAAACTCAAGCAATGTGATTATGGAATATCTTGACCAGTATGCTTATTATTCCACAACCCTTAATATGTGTCCTTTTACAAGAAGCAGTCCTGACTCTTCGGTATGAATTTACATGCCATATGGTCCTCAAAGATGAACGGCATAGGTGCAGCTTCTTTCTATAAAGATGAACATAGTACAATTCTTGGTACCAACAATCTTCTAAATAAAACATGACACATCATGCTGTATTATTTAATTATAAGTTTGATGATACATGTGTACATAATGCATATAAAGTGAAAAGCCCCTATTTTTCATTATTTAGTACTAGAGAGGTCTGGAGCTATGCCTGTAAATTGTTCGTTCAACAAGCTTCCTCAGTGATTTTTGTTTTTTAATCAGTAGATCTCTGAGTAACAGTCTGACAAACAGTCTGAACTTGGCCTTGCACATATTAGGAGTTCTATAAACAATTAGTGAATTTGATTGCCGCTGAAATGTAACAGATCATATAATGGAAGCTATTTTTATCTATATGAACACACAGATAGGTTAAAGCATTTATGAACCAGGTTAAATTAAGGTGCCATGGAACAAAGTTATAATAAAATCATGATCAGTGTAATTTAGATATTAATAAATTCAACAACCAGAGCAGTGGAAGTTTTAGTGCCTTAAGGAGGTGACCAAAGGGACAAGATTCAAATTATCAATTTTAAACAATAGGAGAGGTGGTAAATGTACCTTGAAAAATTAACCCGGTTCTACTAGATATAAGTAAAATTTGACATAACTAATCACTGATTTAAAAAAAGATATAATTTCTGTATATCAAATATTATGTAAAAAAGAGAAAAAGTGGGAGTGTGAGAGAATAAGAATGGAGTAAGGTAACGGGTTATAGTAAATTGAGTTGTGGCCCTTCAAAAAATATATCCCCTAAAAAGTGTTAATGTAATATCATTTGACAGCACATATTTGCAGACATAATTTATTTAATGTAAAGTAAGTATTGCCTGGATTTAAGTGGGTCCTAAATGCAATAACATGTATTTTTACAGGACAAGAGAAACACAGAAATACTGAGAAGAAGGTCATGTGAAGATCAAGACAGAGATTGAAGATATGCAGTTACAAGCCCAAGAAACCAAGGGAGGGCTTATGGAAACCCCAAGATTTCTAGCCAAGTCTGACAAAAAATGCAGGTAGCCTGGGGAAACTTCTTGTGGCTGGCATCTGAAGTAAGAACAGTCTTGTTAAGCACCTTACCCCTTAACTCGTGGGACATGATGCTAACTCTAAGTAGTTACTGTCAGAAATGAAAAACATAATCATAAACTTGTGGGTACTAATTCAGACAGTTAGTGTCAGAATTGAATTAAACTGTAGAACATTCAGTTGGTGTCAGAATAATGGTGTTAAAACATATGGGAGATGCACTGTTCAAAAAGTGGGCTCTGGAGAGAAGGTCAAGGGTGTGTCTTGTCAACATTTTGCTGAAGAGACCATGGGTATGACTCATGTATCTAATCAAGTATCTCAACAAAAGTCAGAAATAGAGGTGAACTTTCATGAAAAGCCTGTGGAAGACTCTTGTCTGATAGCATGGAATCTGAGATATATACAGGAGTCCAACAAAGTTTTGGAGAGTACTATATCAGCAGAAACACTGTCATCTTGGACTGAAAGGTACAGAAACAGGACAGAAAGGTACAGAAGCAGAACTGTTGAACTTCTAAAATTCTACAGGCAGGAAATGGAATCATAGAGCTATTCAGCTGCAAATATATACTATCTTAGCAGAAAAAGGAAGAATGGCTCTTAGAATGACACAAATACTGGCAAGGTCATCAAGAGCCCAGGAGACAAAGCATCAAGCCATAAGTAAGAATTCTCAGCCTTGGAATATAAAACAATTTTCTCTGCTGGGTTTTGAACTTGCATGTGACCAGTGACCACCTAGTGCCTCCCATTTTGGAATGAGAATGCTATTCTACAGCTGACTCACTATTGTACATTGGAAGCAGATAACTTGCTATCAAGTTCCACAGGTTGATAAATGGAGATGAATTCTACTCCAAGAAGGATCATACCCAGAGTCTCACTCATACATGATTTCCATACTGAGATTTGAGTCTTTTTTTACTGATATTTAGATGAGATTTTGGACTTGTTACAGGTTGAGGCCATCAAGGATATTGATATTGGGTAAATGTATTTTTCATTTAAAACAGACATGAATTTTTGTAGGCGAAGGACAGATTCTAATGGATTGAATTGTGCCCAAAAGATATTTCTACCTGAAGCTGTGAATGTGGCTTTATCTGAAAAAAATATCTTTGCAGATGTAATTAATATGAGGATCTCAAGATGTGATCATCTCAAATTTAGACTGGGTCCTAAATATAAAGATACAGAGATACAGAGGAGAAGACCATATGAAGACCATATGAAGATGGAGCAGAGACTGAAGTCATGTAGCTAGAATTCCAGGAACATCAGGGGTTACTAGCAACCACCAGAAGCTAGGAGAGAGGCATGAAACAAATTTTCCTTTGGAGTCTCCAGAAAGAATCAATCCTGTTAAAACCTTGATTTTAGACTTCCATTCTCTAAAATTGTGGGAGAATATATGCCTGTAATCATAAGTCACCCAGTTTATGGCAATTTGTCATGATAACCCTAGTACAGTAATATATGAGGGTCGAAGAAAAATTGGATATTAGTAGTGTGCCATATACTACAAAGGCAAAAATATTGTTTCACATTTATATTCTCAGAAAATTGATTCAAAACAAATATACAAACAGAACTCAGACCTACCTGTTACATCCCCAATGTTTTGCCATTGTTCACAGAAATAACTCTGTTTAACTTCTGCTTTGTAAAAATTGAAATTTTATATCTGTTTCTTTATTCTACATAAAATAATTAACTTGGATGCCTTAACAAGGCACTGAATTATTTATGGAAATGGACGAAAACAGTGCTATTCCCAATATGATATGAAATTTCACTCATAGATCTATAAATAGAACATTAATAAAAAGAAAAGGCAGATAAAAATGACCAAAAAAGATACATAAGAAAGGTTTGCACTTCAGCTACTGGATTTTGCCCTTCTCCTATGGGATGATGCAAAGGGTTTGCATGGGAAAGTTAAGACATGATTAATAATAAATTTAGAGAAATAAGTCATTTTCTCCTAAAATTTATGGCATAGATAAATCCATAGCAGCCATGTACCAAATTCCTATTTGGACAGAATCATATTGTAGGCTGAAATGTGATATCTTAATTCTCAGTCATGTATGCATTGTTTCCTATAACACACATTAAGCACATAAGAAAGAAGAAAATACCTAAAATGTAAGTAATTTTAAAAAATACATACCTCAAAACCCAGAAGCCATTTGTTGTGAATATAACTAACACACACACACACATACACACACACACACACACACACACACACACATATTCAGCAAGTGTAATAAATATTGCAAATTAAGTTGAATAATGACTTCACTGTCTAGTTGTTTTCTACATGAGAGACACGCATGGAGTTTTAAAGGAAGCCAGTATTTATAATGCAATATAGAGTGTAAGTCATAGTCCAAGATGGGATTTCGGAAATGTCACCAACACATAAATTTACCACCATTTCCAGAAGAAAATGAAAAGCATTGAATATAACCAACACGGAAGAATGTTAACAGAAAATCTCAATTGCAAACCATATTTTCTTCTTTAAATTTTACGTTGCTCTAAGGACAACTTCAGAGATTTTGTAGGAATAGTGAGAAAAAATATTTAAAAATGATATTTACTTAGAAGAATGCTATTTGACTTATTTATAACTGGATCAGAAATTGATGACTTCAGATATGCTTCAATCTATAAAGTTTTTATTTTTTCAAAAATCCTATAAAGGAGGGTTGTTTTGTCAAATTCCCAACTATATCTGGTTTGTTAGAAAAACAACTATTGGAGATAGATGCCAGTTGCTTTTTATAAACATGAATTTACAAACCTAAGATGCAAAGGAATTTCCAGACCAATGAGAATTAAATGGCTTTCAAGAGTAATAGCAACAGAAATGCAGTATCACAGATTTGCGCCAATCTAAGAGAATTCCACAGCAAAGTTATAGTTTCATATTTTTGTTTATGCTAATATGTAATGTTTGCTTCTTTAGTATAACTAGGTGGTGGTGGCCAGGGCAGGAGGCAGAGATACAGAAACATGAAAGAAAGCAGTGTTTGACATTGACAGATATTAATTCTAACCAACATGAATCTTTACTTAAGCAATGGAATGTTGACTTGTCATTTGGGCAGATGGCATACATAAAAGGATTTCTTTTCTTTTCCTGTAGTATGCTACTTATTAAGTTTAAATAAGGACAAGTAACAGTTACACTGACTTGGTGCACTAATCCCAACAAAAGGGAGGCTGAAGTAGGAGGATCACTTGTCTCTTGAAATTAGGAATTTGAGACCAGCCTGGGCAACATAGTAAGATCACATCTCTCTGCAAAAAAAGGGAAAAAAAGCAAGTGATGACCTGCACCTATAATCCCAGCTACTCAGGAGGCTGAGGGGAGAGAATCACTTGAGCTCAGGAGTTTGAGGCTTCAGTGAACTATGACTGTACCACTGCACTCTTGCATGAGCACAGATCAAGACCCTGTCTTTTAAAAAAATATATGCCTATAGCTACTTGCTGACTTTATTTTATGGTGCTTTCTATTAATACATCTTGCTAATAAAATACTAAAGTAAACACATACAATTACGTATATAATATCACTACACACTGCTTTATGTAAAGCCAGACATAGCAAGGCAGCAAGACAATGTGCTCTCTGTACTACACAAAACAGATGATATATATCTTCCATGGTTTGAATGTGTCCTTCAAAAAGCAAGTGTTGAAAACTTAATCCCAATGCAACTGTGTTGGGTGTTGGGACCTAGTAGCGTTCCTAAGAACTTCATGTTCACGAATAAAGCAATACTGATTATAAAAGGACTTGAGAATGTGAGCTCAACATTTTGCTTTCTCTTGCTGTCATTTTGTCCTTCCACCATGGGATGATGCAACAAAAAGACCCTCAATAGGTGCTGGCCCCTTGATCTTGAACTTCTCTGCCCCCAAACCTTGAACCAATAAATTTTTGTTCTTTGTAAATCACTTAGTCTTAAGTATTCTGTTGTAGTAAGACAAAACAGACTAAGACATTCTCATTGTACATTATACAAATTTGTGTTTTTGCAAGTAGACATGTGTGTGTGTTATGTGTGTACAAATGGGGGGAAACAATGAAACCTGGAAAACTAATGATGAGTTGATTTCATAAATTTTTATATTAAGTGGCATTAAATAACTTTTATTATTAATATTTTGTTTTTGTAAACACTGGATTGATTGGGAAAAATGTATTTCAACATGTGCAATGAGAAAGTGGTGCTTTATAAAAGATGTAAAAGATAATTACATTTTCATGGCTCTTGTTATGCAATCTGGCCTCCTCGAGAACATAAGCATGCTCGATGGAATGGTTAATTTCATGTGCCCAGATATTTGGCCTGACTTTATTCTGTCTATTTGGGGGAGGGTATTTTTTAATAAGTTTAACATTTAAATGGATAGACTAAGTAAAGCAGATTGCCCTCCCTAATGTAGGTAGCCTGAATCAAACAAACAAACTAAAATTTGAGTAAGAGAAACTTCCTCCTCATGCATGACTTTTAGCTGCCTTCAGACAAAAGCAAAACAATTCTTCCTTGATCTAAAGCCTGATGGCCTTCAGACTGGAATGATACTATCAACTTTTCCAAAATCATGCAATCCATTTTCCTATAGTAAATGTATCTCTCTCTCTCCCTCTCTCTCTCTCTCTCTCTCTCTCTCTCTCTCTCTCTCTCATCACTGTACTGTTTTCAGCAGATTTTGACCAAAAATGGCATGATCCCGGTGCCCCACCTTTACTAGTCATGCTATCTCATCCCAAGCTATTTGTTTTTGTCCCCTTGGATGAAATAAGCCCTCAAAGAGAACATTCTGAAGACGAAGAGGTGAAACAAAAAAGGTCAGACACACTAAAAGGGATCAAAATTGGTGAGTATAAAAACTGTTTTGAACAGTGGAAAAAAACCTCAAAGATTACTTTGAAGGTGACAAGTATATTTTATTTTGGAGAACACTGACTACTACATTCTGCAGTCTAATTCTTATAATTATCCATGCTTGACTTGTTTGTAAAGTCCACTATGCCATTTGAGTAACTGTCTATAAGACTTTAGTCTTCTTATTCTATTCTGTCCAGAATGCCTGGTTTGTCATTTTCTGGATGTGCCTGCTTAGTATTTACTGCATCCGGATGCTCTCCGTGCTTGGACCCAACTCAGATGCATTTTCTTTCTCTGAATACTTATATGACTAGCATTTTATACTATTCCTTTGATCATGTATCCATTAAATCAGGAGAGGGCAACTGTAGCCCCGAGGTCAAATCTGGACTGCTACCTATTTTTTGTAAGTAAAGTTTTATTGGGACACAGCTGCATCCATTCATGAGTGTATCATCTATAGATACTTTTGCTTTACAATGAAAGTTTTGAATAGTTGCAATAAAGACTATATACCCTGGAAACCCCAAAATTATAATCTAGTCCTGTATAGAGAAATAATTTGCTGGTACCCATATTCAATCAATCTCTAGTTGGTTCATTTTTATCTCTCTAGATATATTTTGTACATGTTGAGGGAAACAACCTCGTCTTCCATAGACTCTGTTGCTAATGGAACGCACGACATGGCAGATGGATAGGAATGACAGTGACCTGATTTATTTACTTGGAGATGACAAAAAAAAAGGAAATAGGGAGGAGAAAGAGAGTTAAGATATTGAAGAAGTGTAATTTTTGTGTGTGGGGGGGGAGACTAGGAAGCTGTTGTGTTGTATTACAGTGTTTTTCTGTTCTTCCAAAGAACTTTTCTTCATTAAATAATGCTCTTTTTAAAAATAAGAAGCAATATTTTCATTTTAAAAGTTTTAATACTAAACACGATGTCTTGCTCAGAGTAGCAGTTCAATAAATTGCTAAATGAAAGAATAAAAATAAGTAACCTAAGCAAATGTTTAAAGATCAAAAACACCCTGGTTGAAAGCTCAGTGTTATATAAAAGGCAATAGAAAGAATGATAGGAAATCAGGTCAAAAAACTAAACATAAATCATATTATGAAAGACCTAGTAAGCTAAATTATGGACTTTGATTTTATTATTTAGGTGATGGAATAATCATTGGAGGGTATTAATTAGGGGAGTACTATGTGTTGAGTTGTGTTTATATAGAACACCTTAAAAACCCAATATTAGAATATTAAAATAAATGTTAAAAACTAAACAGAGAATCAGTGAGAGAAATGTTATGTGTCTCAAATTAAAATTCCACAACTATGAAAAAATCAAAAAGTATATTAAGTATGTTCAAAGTTCATTCATAAGTTTATTTCTAAAATTAAATATGTAAGGAAAGCAAAATCACTTTACTAGAAATTTTGGAATTCACTACAAAATTTAGAACATTTGCATATCTCTGTAACCTCTATCTAGAGATTACATTTTACTCATATAAGTTACAACTTTCTAAAAATATTCCCCATAGTTAGCTTTGTTTACTTTCACTTTATATGGCAGACAGAAATATAAATCTCAAGTTAATAGGGCAGCTCAATTAAATTTTGTTTTATGTTCCAAATTTCCTAAAGGTCGGTTTGAGTCCTTAACAATGGCAATGCAACAGACAAGCAAAATGCCAAATGACTGAGTTAAATTAGAGACTCTTTAACTTAGAAAAATTTTGCTTAGAAAGTTTTTACTTAGAATAGGATGGGTTTTTTTTTTTCATTTATGCCCATTTTACTTTCGTGAACATATACTTAAGCAAAAGTAGCATTCATATTGAGACAAAGGTAATATATTTAGTAAAAAGGGAAGGAGTTTTGGAATCAGAGAGCTGGATGCAATCTTCAGTACCATCAGACTCAGCCTGTGTGATACTTGGAAAGTCAGATACTCTTCTGTGTCTCACTTTTGTCATCTGTAAGAGGATGATATAATACTTCCTCTACTATATTCTTATATATATTATAGATAACGTCTGTAAAACCAATGCAACCAAATCATAAAGTTCCATATAATTTGAAAGTATATTTTTAAATCTATTCAGCTAAATTTAAGCACACTTCAGTGATGTAATTTTCATTAGCAATAGAAGACATGCATCCATATTATATATTAATAAATCAACTTTCATAAAAGTTAGTGCATCTATGCGTCAATGGGAAAAATTAAAAATTTCAATGAAGTCAGATACCATTTGCCTATTTACTTTCAAAGACTCCAAGTTTTAAACCAATTTTTTCTGCAATTATCTTATGCATAAAGGGGAGGATGTTAAAGATGATGTTTCAAAGATTATTTTCTATTTTTTCTTTGAGTTTTCAAAGACAAAACGTAGGTTCTGACAATTATTGCCAAATTCCAATTTTTAGTTTTTTAAATATTCATCTTACTCCATCAAGATGAATGGTTACTCAAGATGACTGCTCTATAGAATTTTAGCCTTTGTAATACATTTACTGAAACCGATTAGAATTCCCATATACTTGTACTTGGCATTTCCTCCAGTTGATTTTATTTGCAGATTTTGGGGCCTTGCTTTCTATTGCAGATCTTAACTAAAGTGACCAGGCATTGTTTTCATGTGAATCATTGAGAGAAAAACTTGTACATCTTTATTTTTCTTTTAAGAAAAGTAAATGACTAAACTCTCATTCAAAAAGTTCAAATATCCACATATGAGTGAAAATTCCCAGAGTGTTACTGCCACTGTCTCTAAAAGTCACTCACTAGTTATTTCGTTTTGGTCTGTGGCTAATTAGCTGAGTTGCTTGAGTTGCCAGACTCATAATGAGCTCTGATTATCTGTTCAATCTTTGTCTAGACCTGCCAAACTTAGTTCAATCCTACATCTGTCCAACCACTATCCTCTATCACCCACTGCCCAAAGAAATACCAGATTATATTATTTCTCTTTAAGGTAAAATATAAATTAAAGAAAGAAATAGCATCATGGTGTTTTGTTTTATATAAGAGAAACATAAGTTTATATTTACCTGCCTGTACATAGTCCATTAAACAATATAAATGTGAATCAATATGACATATTCATCTCTCCTCAAATTACCATAGCAAAACAAACACACAAACAGCTGCAATAAGGCAATTTGGCCCTTGTACTATAAAAAATGTTAACACCATATAACATTACCATATTTAAATTTGTTATTTGGAGAAATAGATGGTTTATTTTGCAGCGAGGACAGATTATATAAAGAAGAAAATTGTAAGACCACACTAATACAGGCATATCTGAACACTTCTTAAAACATTGGTCTTTCTGAACTTCATTTTAATTATGAAAGCATTTTCTTATTTGTAAACACTAGGTAGCTTTGGGAGCATATATGCAAGTGAATGTTGGGTGATGAGGAAAGTTGGTGCTTTCTGAAAGGGCATTCTGCCCTTTCTTGACTCCTGTTATAGAACACTGATTTCAGAACTCTAGCTTTCTGTGCAATGTACACACTAGTAATTATCCATATTCGACGCTTTTTAAGGACTACCTAGTCATTCACATAACTATCTCTAAACTTACATCTTATTATTTTACTCTGGTTAAAATGTCTCCCTCAAGCTGCTCTGTCCATCAATTTGAATGTCTGTTAAGTGGTTAAAATTGTGTTTCAGATGGGCCACTTTGGCAGCTCAATATTAAAATGAATTCAAGAGGAACAAGTCAGAAAATAGAGAGACCACTCTGAAACAGAACTGCATTTTGAAATGGAAATAAAATGAGAGCCACATAGGTAATTTTGAATTTTTTTTTAGTAGATCACATTAGAAAAGTTTAAAAAAGAAGCAAAATTAATTTTAATAATACATTTCATTTAGCAATAGATTGTCATCTCAACACAAAATTTATATAAAATTATTAATGCAAAATTGTATATTCTTTTTTGCATATTAAGTCCAACTTCAGTGTGTAGTTTATGTTTTCAGCTAATGGAAATTTTTTTTTTTTTTTTTTTTTTGAGTTGGAGTCTCACTCTGTCGTCCAGACTGGAGTGCAGTGGCCGCTGCCGGCCACTGCAGCCTCGACCTGCTGGGCTCCGGCGATCCTTCCGCCTCAGCCTTCCGAATAGCCGGAATACAGGCGTGCGCTACCACGCCCGACTGATTTTTTGATTTATTGTAGAGATGAGGTCTCGCTGCCCAGGCGGGTCTCGAACCCGCGGGCTCAGGCAATCCACTCACCTCAGCCTCCCAAAGGCGCGGGATTGCAGGCTGAGCCACCGAGCCCGGCGCTAATGGAAATTTAAACTAGGCAGATATCAAGTATTCATAGCCATATGTAGCACTAAGTACTTGCCCTAACAGACCAAGAAAAAGAAAATCATAGGCCCAGCATATAAGCTGTATGCAGAATGTGGAAAAGCGAAGTACTAGGTGAAATTGATTGGTACTGGTAATTTACTGAGTGAGTGAGAAGAAAGAATCAAAGCACTTTTCCTCATTTGTTTATTTCTAGTAAATATTATTGGGGAAAAAGAGAATCAGTAGAAAAATATCACAGTTTTTGAAATAAAAAAAAATGTATTAGATATTCCACAAGTACTACCATGTCTTATAGAGAAAAAATTACCTATATATGTAGAAGATATATGGAAAATAGATGTTTCACTAGCAATTCAGGAAATGATTTCTTAATGTAGAACAATCATATATCTCTGTAACCTTTATCTAAAGATCATATTTCATTCATACCAATTGCTACTTTTGGAAAACATGTCTCCTTGGAGAGCTTTATAACTGCCATTTTGTTTCAAGATGGCAGACTGAAATATAAATCATCCAATTAGTAGTATATATTGATCTGGTTTCATGTAGCAAATTTCATCAAGAAAAGTCAGTCCCATAACAGTTTCAATGAAACAAAATTACTCAAAATGTCAAATAGCAAAGTTGAATATACGTATTTTATTTAACTTTTTTAAATACATTTTTTAAACTGTGCACATATTGCTTTTATGAAATACTACCTATGAAATAATGACAGGAAATAAATGTTGAGACAAAATAGTATAATAGAAAGGGCATGGTCTTTGGAATCAGAGTGAACTAGATTTAATTTTCAGTATCACATTGTCTAGTATATCTAAAAGTAGTGGCTTTTGGAATACTAAACTTTTTGTGTCTTAATTTTTCCGTCTGCAAAATGATGGTATATGTCTATTCAGAAGGATTCTTGTACAAATTAGAGAAAATACATATAGAACACTTAATGTATATGAGGCTTGAACCAATGTAAAATATCTACATATAATAGGCTTTTGAAATACTGTAATAGTTATTCAACATGAATAATGATTTCTGATTCAGCATAACTTTTTTATATAGGAAAAAAATATATGCATCACCTCAAAAGAAAAACTTAATGAGCTTTCTCATAGATAATTTGGGGGTTTTAGTCATCTCTTCAGTTAAATTCAAAAGTACATTAGTGTTATTGTTTTCATTAGTACTAAACAAATACACATCTCTGCATTTCATGGGAAAATCAGTTTTTATACAAGTCACCCCCTGAGTAATTTCAGTGGGATGGAAAAATATTGCAATGCAATCAGATATAATTTGTATCTTTTCTTCTTCACTAAAGTTCTCCACCACCATTACTGGCAAAGTCATTATGCAAAAGTGAGAAAAAATTGAAGATGTTCTTTTAATTCCTATTCATTTTATCTTTTTTTTCTTCAGGGTTTCAAAGAAATAAAATGAAATTTCTCTGTACTTCATCTCCATAGTCTGAAAGGTTTTCATTCATCATTCCTCTCCCTGAAATACCCATTTGACTTTCTGCAGCTATTGAACTCTGGTAATACTTTCCTGTGGAGTCATATCTGAAATATTTGTCATTAACTTACTAAAATCCACTAGATCAGCATTTATCATACTATTTGTGATAAAGTACCAATTTAAAAAGTGACAAGATATCACAGTTTAAAACAGTGAGAATTAAAATAAATCACCAGAAAAATTAAATAAACAATAAAAATATATTTAAGATATAAACCCAAGGTTTTTCATTCCTTAGATTCAACAGGCATACTAAACTTTAATATACTCAGAATAAACTTAACATAGGTAAGTAATTAAATATCTATACACATTTTTATTGCAAGTATGAGTAGTAAATATAGAAAACACAATACACATGTTTTTTTTAATCATTCTACAGTTGTAATTAAATAAAAATTTACAGTGGATATGAAGATTCTCCACATTAAACATATGAAAACACTTGCTGAATAAATATTAACAACAAATATTAATAAGCTAAATACACTCACTTATAACTTATTTAATTTAGGTTGCTTTGGCAATAATGCTACTCATATAAAATAATGCATGCTAAACTATTTCATTGCCTTGTTTTGATAAACTCATAGTGGAGAGCCAGTCTCATGGTGGTGTGGTATTGGAAATAGAAGGGACTTTAGAACAATTTCAGTGAGCTCAGATTATTATTCTAGTATTTGAGGTTCTCACTTTGTTGCCCAGGCTAGAATGCAGTGGCACAATCACAGGTCACAGTTCACCACAGCCTAGACTTCCTGGACTCAGGCAATCCTTCTGCCTCAGCCTCTGGAGTTACTGGGACTATGGGTGCCCGACACCATACCCAATTATTATTTTTTTTCTTTTGTAGCAATGAGGTCTCACTAGGTTGCCCAGGCAGCTCTTGAGCTATTAGATTCAAGCAAGCTTCCTGCCTTGGCCTCCAAAGTTCTGGGATTATAGGCATAAACCATTGAGCCTGACCAGATTTTTTTTTTTTTAACAAGGTCTCATTCTATTGCCTAGGGTGGAGTGCAGTGGCACAATCACAGCTCATTGCAGCCTCTACTTTCTGGGCTCAAACAATCCTCCCACCTGAGCCTCCTGAGTATCTGGGTCTACAGGCACATGCCATCACAACCAACTAAGTTTTTATTTATTTACTTTTGTAGAGACACGGTCTCACTATGTTGCCCAGGCTGGTCTCCATCACCTGGCCTCAAGCAACCCTCTGCCTTGGCCTCCCAAAGTACCGAGACTATAGGTATGAGTCACCATGTCTGGCTGGATTATTCCTTTAAACTTTCTTTTTTTTTTTTTTGAGTTGGAGTCTCACTCTGTCACCCATGCTGGAGTGCAGTGGCATGCTCACGGCCACCCTAACACTGACCTGCTGGGCTCCAGTGATCATTCCACCTCAACCTTCCAAGTAGAACTACAGGCATATGCTACCATTCCCGGCTAATTTTTGATTTATTGTGGAGATGAGGTCTCGCCAGGTTGACTGGGTTGGTCTTGTTCCTGCAGCCTCAGGCAATCCACTCGCCTTGGCCTCCCAAAGTGCTGGGTTTACAGGCTGAGCCACCAAGCCCAGCCTCTTTTAAACTTTTATTCAAAATGTAGCAACTAGCGCTCTATATTTAAATATAATTTTTAGGTCTGTATCAGTAGTTATATTTCCAACAAATTATTGTATAAAATTACACATTTGTCTTTTGATTAAAGAAATAGATTTTTATTATAAGCTTCCTATACATAAATCTTTTCTTGGTGAAAATAAAACTCAAAATGATCTACCAAATGTTTAAGTTCTTTAGGAATAACTTTTCACAGATATGCAATATCAAGTTCACTTAATTATTAATAATTAATGTTAAAATATGGACCATCATTCATAAACCTCTACTCAAATTTACAAATTTCTAAATTTTGTTTTTGCCCTTTAACCATACGTGCCATTGAAAAAGCTATCCATGCCTTTCTTGCATGGAAATGTTAACTTCATTAGAAATGATGAAGATAAGTTATCAAGTATTCCTGGTACAAGTAAAAAGTTAGGACTAGGCCATTGCTTTTGTTAAGTTCTGGCCACTCCATGCTGCTCTTTGAGTTCTGACTGGGCCATGCTTCTCTGTAAGTTCTGGCCCCTCCCCAATGTAGGGAAGGTTGGTACTCCCCTTCTCTCTCTCCAATCTGCCTTCTAAATAAACTCTACTTTCCAATATAAAAAAAAGTTAGGACTCAACTGATTTCTTACTTCTTGGTAATGCTTGCAGAAAAGTGTTCCACAATTTAAACATTATTGACAGAATTTTTTTATTATTAACCACTGCGCCTCAGCACACAATGTGTGTTCTAATGAATCCTGTCACATAATGAAGAGAATGATCTTAAATATAACACACATTATTAAGGAAATTAGAAGTTTTTACAAAATCACTAGCATACTGCTTGCAATTGAGGTTTTATTTGTTGTTTTGTTTTGTTTTTGTAGCAATTCTTCCTCAGTGAGGGAGCAGTATATTGATTTACACTTAGCACAAGATTCTTAATTGAGGTGTGGTAGCCAACCTGACAGATGGCTGTTAGTGAATGACACTTCCTGGTATTGCCGTTCTTGTGTAGTTCCCTTTCTTATTGTGCCAGAGTTGATTTATGTGACCAATAGCATGTGGCAGATATAATGGTACATCATTTTCATGTCTAATTATAAGACTGTAGTTTCTGTCTTGAGAGTGTGTGTTCTCATTTTCTCTTGGATCACTAACCCCGGGAGAAGCAATGCTACTAACACTGCTATGAAGAGGCTCATAGGGCAAGAAACTTGCCAAGAGCTATTGAGAAAGTGAAGCCTGCCAATAACTATGCCAGTTGTTGCAAGCTGATCTTTTAACCTCATTTGGGTCTTCAGATGATTGCAGTTCTGTCCAAAAGCTTCATTGCAACCTCATAAACTATCCTGAGAACTATTCACTAAAAATGTCCAACATTCCTGTGCATGAGAATGATGAGACGGTAAATGTTTGATTTTTGTAAATTTGCTGTTAAGTTTGGGGGTGATTTGTTATGCAGCAATAGATAATTGATATACTCAGTAACTCTTGTCTTTGCA
The DNA here is from genome assembly GCA_027257055.1 of Cephalopachus bancanus. Lineage (NCBI taxonomy): Eukaryota > Metazoa > Chordata > Mammalia > Primates > Tarsiidae > Cephalopachus > Cephalopachus bancanus. Next base: position 10,246,422 of record JAPVLO010000048.1, read on the forward strand.
ACTGGGTCATCTGAACTGAAGTTTGTAACAATGTAATATTTTAATGTTATGTCCTTTGGAGCTAGTTGTGTCTGTTCACAGTGAAGTTAAAAAAAAATAATCCTTCATTCTTATCATCATTATTCTCAAATAACTAATGCTTTAATTATATCAGGACATTTTATAAGTTTAAATAAAAATACCTCAACAGTCTTATGTGTTCTAAGAGTTGGTATTCTGTATAATTAACCAATTTCTGAATATGCCAAGCTATGAACAGTTAACTGGTACTTGACTTATTTATTGGTCATAGATTTACCCTACATTTATAGGCATGGATTTTGATGCAATTCTTCACTCATGTCTTAGAAATCTTATGTGATCCTTTAGTCTTCAAACTGTTGTACTACTTTATAAGAATCTCTCAAAGAACAAAGAACTAATATTGAAATTTGAATTGTTGAACATCATCTTTCTTTTCATTTTTAATTAAATAACCTATCTTTAAAATTTATTCAGGTATTACTGTGATTTCTTTAGGTGTTACTATTTTGTAAATAAATGCACTTAAATTGTAATGTGTTAATTGCTTCCATGGCCAGTACCTCCCTTACAAATAACACACTGTTATTCTAGTGCTTCACTATGAATTATAGCTATAAAATTAAACTCAATATTTGAAAAATCATACTTTTGGGTAAAATTAGTATCTCTTACTTTGGTTTTTACTTGTTTAGAATTACTTGCATTGTTGCACCAGGTTTACCACTGCTGGTACATAAAAAATAACTTATACTAATTCTTGACAAAAAAGTAAAACATACTTTGTTTCATTGTATGAGAATGAGCTTGGCTGGGAGTGGTGGCTCATGCCTGCAATCCTAGTACTTTGGGAGGCTGAGGTGAGAGGATTGCCTGAGCCCAGGAGTTCAAGGCCTCCCTGAGAAACATGGTTAGATCTCATCTCTACCAAAAAAATCAAAAAAATTATCCAGGAATAGTGGCATGCGCCTATCATCCCAGCTACTTGGAATGCTGAGACAGAAAGATAACTTGAGATTGACAGGCTAAGGTTATGGTAGTCAGGATTGTGTCACTTCACTCCAGCCCAGGTAACAGAGTGAGACACTGACTCAAAAAAAAAAAAAAAAAAAAAAGAATTATGATGAAAAAATAAACAGCACCACAAATTATACATTCCTAACTTAGCTAATACTATGAAACTATAGATTTTAAAAGGCTTGATAAAAGTGTTTATAAAAAACAAGTTATACAGAAAATTAAACGCTAAAACTATCATGTATTTTTAGTACTATTTGGTTTTATTTAACAGATTAACCTTAAACTATCATATGGGTAGTTAGTTCATATCAGATACTACAATTTTTCATGCAAGATTAACAAAACTCACATTGATCTTTTTCCTACTCAATAAGACAGTTTCCCTGGTTATGCACTTTGAATGCTGCAATAATGTCAAATTATCATAAACTTTTTAAAAACACTTTTAATGTTTGTATTATCTTGTCATAAACTAGTAATAAACTGTTCATAGACTTACACCAAACCACAAACCACAGTACTACATGACTGTGATTTCTTTAGGTGCTATTATTTTGTATAGTTTTTTTTTTCTTTTCCATTTGCATTTGACTTCATTTGTGGGAAAGATAGAGAACCTCAGGTAAGATCTGATGTGACATAACAAATGTAACTCAATTTTATGACATTTTTAAAAAGCCAGATAAATTCAAATGTCTATATTGGAATGCAAATATGTGAGAACTTGGCATTTGTCTGTCCACTCTTTTTAAAGTTTTCTTTTGCATGTGACTACTTATCCAAGTTGGTTGGATCACTCTACTTACTAATATGTCAACTTGATTTTGATATTCATGTTTATGTTTTTTCCAGAATATTGCTTCTTAAATATATGTTTTAAATCACCTGAAATCCTAATTCTGCATTTTGTCCTTTTATTTATTCTTTCTGCTGACTCATATGCTGTATTATTTCTTCAGTGGATCTATAATTTGTGTTTGTGAGCTCCTTTTCAGCTGATCTTATTCAATGAAAATTTCAGAGTATCAGATTTGTGCTCCGGTTCCTTTAGAGAATTTACAGTTGCATCTTTCATGCTAAGGCAGTGCTTCTCAGTCTTTGATGTTTGTGGTAGGCAAAACAAAAGCTCCTGCCTCCAGAAAGATACCGTGTCTTATTTCATAAAACCTGTCTATTTGCTATGCTATACGGCAAAGGGACATTGTAAGTGGCAAAAGGACATTGTAGGACGTTGTAGGATCCAATGTCCAAAGGATCTTGGATTACCCAGGTGAGCCCAATGCAATCACAAGGGTTCTTATAAGAATGAGGCAGGAGGGTTATAGTAAGAAAAGGAGATGTCATAGTGAAAAGGGGGTGAAAGAGATTTGAAATATCACATACTGGCTTTGAAAATGAAGGAGAGTCTGCAAGATAAAAAATGCAGATGACTTCAGGAACTGAAAAAGACAAGGAAATAGATTCCCCAGAGCTCCAGAAAAAACTTGGTCTTTTAACAGATTGATTTTAAGACTTCTGACTTTCAATAAAATAGTAAATTGGTGTTTTCCTGCTAATTTTTTGGTTACAGCAGATTGTTCTACTAAGTCTGCTAAAGCAATAACAGAAAATTAAGGCAATATGCACATAAATTACCTTGGATCTTGTTTAAAAATAGAATTTGATAGTAGAACCAGGGAAGAGTGAGAGTTTCTGTATTTTGAACAAGTTCCCAATTGGTATAGATGCTGCTACATGTTTGTGGACCACATTTTGAGTATCTGAGAACTTGACAAATATTATCTTGAGAACACATAAAATAAATTCTCTACTTGAGTTTTCCTAGACTGTGCAGGTCATTAAAATTTAAAATTTAAATTTCAAACACCATATGAAAACATTTTTTTTTAAAGCAACTTTCATCTAGGTGAACTCCCTAGCTTTGTGAAAGGGTCTCATGTAACTTCTCATCTGGTGTAAATTCAACGATTTGCCTCGGTCTTCTGAAGTATACTTAAAGCTCATAAACAAGTACATGCGAAAAAGCTTTTATCTCACTTTTTGCTTGCCTTGTTGGTTTCAGCTTCTGTCATTTTTGGTCTTTATGAAATGTCCCTATTTTATTGCTGTCTCAGGTATGTATTCATGAGGATGCTTGTTAATATTTTTTCAAGATCTCTAAATTTCTTTTAGAAAGAGTACTTTTGCAGAATATTTAATATGCTGAAGTACTAAAAATAGTAGTCTGTATATTTGCAAGCCTGAAGATTATCTACTCATTTCTCAATAAGTATCTCTTCAACAATATCTGTATGATTTTTGGTGATTCTTGTCACTGTGATCAATTAATTGCTAATTGAAACCTTTGTGTCTTAAACAATAGTAATAATAATTTATAGGGAGCAAAAGTCAGTATGACAGATTAGCTGGTTAATATAATGTAAATATGGCCTGTTTTATATGCTTGAACTAAAGACAGTTTAGTCAGGGGTTAAACAGTGAAACCTATATTTTCTGTTAAGTTTCAATCACTAATTAAAGTCTCTGTAGATTTACTGAGCCACAGACCTTATATATCTTCATCAAATCATGTGATCTTCCTAATTACTTTATAAAGTAAGAATTATTCTAATTTTAGCAATTAGGAAAAAAAACAGACTCAGAAGATAATTTTTAAAAAACGTATAGAAAGCCCTCCTGGAGATATGTGTAGGAACTTACACATTTAGGAATAATTCTAATGTTTATTATCTGGTTGAGCCAAGATCAGAAGAAAATAATATCTTACAGTTTGTGAAAGAAAAAATGACATAAATGTAATCTAGAACTTTTTTATACTGAGACTGTGCCCTTTCCATTATTCTATGTTGGTTCTAAAGTAATCTGAGGATGGAGATTTGCAATTGACTTTGAGAACTGTGCAGAATTCTACTTAAAGATTAATTATCCAGTGAGATCATCTCTTTCATATACTGCCAGTTGAAAAGTCAATTGGGAAAAAACATTTAGGGAAAACAATTTGGAAAAAAAATATATTACTGATACATATATATGTATATATATGTATCAGTAATATATTTTTTATATACATATACATATATATGTATACACACACAAATAAGTATTGGTTGGATACATACATATACACAAACATATACCTACACACTCCATTGATTGTTACATATTAATGAGTCACACATTCCTAACTGGGGCGCCTCAATATACTCTACATCTAATTTCTCCAAAGAGCCTTAACTTTCCACTCCATCAATGTCGGCATTGTACTTCATATCAGTGAGATGATTTAAAAATTTAAGCATAAAATTATTTGATTTTCACTACCCCATATTGCTTACTTTCTACATATGAAAACATCTTCTATGCCCCTGGTTATAAAGAATCAGGTAAAATATTATTTTCAAAGTCACACCCTCCACATAGGCTCTTAGCTCCAACACCTTCTGTTTCCCAGAGACCACTTTCCTTTGTTAGCATGCGTAAAGCTCCCTCACCTTAAAAATTAAACTGTCCTTGTCCTCCTGTGACATGTGTCCTGCAAGATAATGTTTCATCTTTTTATATTTTCATTTAAACTTTACAAAAAGAATAAAATACCCTTGAGGTCTCTGTCATCTCACCTGCTATTTTCTTCCCAACTCATGATAGTTCAGTTACTATTCTTGCAAAATAACTGATAATTTTCTTAATAGAATTGAATTGCCAAGTTTAATGAGTATTTCTTTATACTTCATATCAATAAACTATTCTGTCATATTTCTGATCACCCCATACTTGAGAGAACATCAACTTTCTTCTCATGACTGTTTATACATTTTTCTTAGAAATTATTAAATATTAGTGTCCCCTGAATTTCTGTCTTTGAGTTTTTGCTTTTGTCATTTATTATGCTTTGTTTAGTTAATCACTTCCACTGTCATAATTTTGACTTGCTGTTAAATGCTGACGACTTATGAATCATATTGCCTATCTGCCCTCTTTCCATCAAACTTCAGTTATGTTATCCTATTGCCTGATGGCCAGTTACCTCTGAATACTCTGTAAGTACTTCACATTACCCAGATTCAAATTGGAATTCTTTTTCTCCCCTACTTACTCCTACTTTATATATTATGAGGGGTGATCCCCCCAAAACTGGAATTATCTGTTGGAGGGCAAGTCCCTTCTAGTACATTCAGAATTTGTTCCTCTGGATCAAACAGTCAACCAAAGTTTTATATGAAAATTTTGAGAAATTTTTGCATCACAGTTTGCAGAAGAAGTATCCTCAGTTGTGGAAGACAAATGTCTGGTTCTTCCACCATAACAACATACCTGCCCATACCATGCTGAGTGTTCAGCAATTCGTACCCCAAATGACATAACTTCCATGCCCCACTCCCCCGTTCACTCGATCTTGTCCCAAGTAACTTTTTTTTGTGTGTGTGGATGAACAAAGTTCTCAATGAGAAATGTTTTGGCAATGTGGAAGAGGTGAAACAAAAAATGGCAGAAGCACTAAAAGGTATCAAAATGTACAAGCTCAAAAACTATTTTGACCAGTGTAAAAAAAGTCTTGATAGGCATATTGCATCAAACAGAGAGTACTTTGAAGTTGAGTGCAGTTTAAATATGTAAGAATAAATACACTTTTTTAATTAATAAGTTTTGGGGTTTTTTTGTGTCCCCCTATATATCAGTCAATAGTGCCACATCTTAAAATCACCCTTGACCACTCTGTTCTTCATTCTCACAATTAATTAGGTAATTACCTGTATAAGAATCCAATCAGGAAAAAGAGACCAGGCATTAATTTGGAATGGCAAAGCTTAATATAAAGAATTATCCATCATATCAGGGAAATAAAATATAAGAATATAAATATACCTTAGAACTGAGGGAAAGTACTAAAGGTTAAAACAAACTTGGAAGTGGAACTTCCTCCCCATGATGGGGCTTCAGATATTGTTGGAGCAAATATGGTGGCAGTTCAGTAGACAGTGGAGAAATTCTCTAAGTTGAACTTGGCCAGAGTTGGTTTACAATTGCCAGGTAAGCAGGAAAATGCCTGTTTAGGGTATAGATTGGTAAGCATGGTGACTGGGATTTTCAAACAGGAAGCAACCCTCTGGGATACAGGCGACCAAGTCTTGTGGGAAGGTTCACAGAGAGGGTTAAGAATTCAGGGGCTGCTAAATGGCTGGGTAGTGTGGAGATCTATCTGTGTCAGGTATTTTTTGAGACACCTATGGGACGCAGAGAGATCAGGACATATGAGTGAGTGCATAGAGGGAACCAAGGTATCAGGAGCCTGCTCAGTAAATGAGTAGCATAAGACCTGAGTGCACCATGTCCATACTGAGAGCACAGAGGAGTGGTTTTAACCAGGCCAGAAATGAGCCAGCAAATTCACTGAGGAACTGAATATTATAAATTGTGACTGTACGATAGGAAGAAGAAAAAGTCACAAGAAGCACACCCAAACCAGGAGGGTAAATACTTTCCCTTCTGTAAAGGAGAATATCTTCAAGATGTAAAGAATTGTTTTATAGAGTCTTATTTTATTATCAAAGAACAGGCAACAAATGGTGGATATGGAGCTAAGAGGCAATACATCTACAAGTTCAAATAACTGTCAAATGCATCATATTTTAAGCATATATTGAATTTGTGTATTAACTCCCTTTTCTGCATTTTTATCAATCTTTAAACTTCTGCCACCATCCCAATTTAAAATTTATGTACCACTGATTCAACAAAATGACCTACCTAAATGGGAATTCTGAGTCACTATTCTTAAAAGTCTTTTAAAATGACATATTATTCATAAACAATTCCATATTTATCATTCAAATAAGCTAGACTTTGTCTAATGTTTTGGTCTGATTTCTCAGCATTCATCGACTATAGTTGCCAACAATACAAAACAAAAAACATTAAAATTTTAATAGCATACAACAATTAAGATTATTTTCCCTTGAGTGTTTAGGGTTTGACTGGAGTTGTTTGCTATAGGGTAAGCATAGTTAGGTGGCTTTAAGCAGCTATTTGGGATAAGTTCTTCTCTAAAAGTTTCTTATTTCAGTAGCAGACTACTGAATGTATATTTTTCTCATGTTTAGGGCAAGAAAAGCATCCAACTGTACAAATGCATTTTTAAACCCTTGTTCCATCTTCTGGCATCCTTGATTTAAACAGTTCACATGCTGAATCCAAAATCAAAGGGTTGGGAAGAATACGTCTCCCATGAATGTGGTAAGGAGAGGGAGAACATAATTTTGGAATATATTTTCAAAACATACTATGTCTTACATTATCCCCTACCATCACTGATCTACAACAATAATGGTCTGATTAGCAGTATTACGTAAACTGCATTACCCTACCACACTAATGAGGCTCTAAAGAAAACAAAACCACTTGGGATTTACAGTTATCGTGTTCAAACCTATCATACCCAAATATATGATTTGTTGGAGGTTGTGAAGTGGTAGCAATTACTTACAGAGCTTTCAATGATTTCAAGTTCTTTATTGATTTCAGGTCAAGAACTTCTGTTATGGAATGTTATCAATCAAGTTTATTCTTTCACAGAACCTTGCCCATTAGTGGCAAAAAAAATTTTTTTTTCTTAAGACTTGAGTTGTTTTTGCACGTTTCTCGCATTCATGACACCAACCATAGCAGCTGTTCACACTTTCTCTTTGTGGTCCACATGTCTATGTAAAGTTTCCCAGCAATGCTCTCAGAATCAGGTGTTTAATTTGCAGAACTTTGTCACTCTCTCTCTTCCATTTGTCCTCATAGTGGGTCCTCATACTTCATATTCCAACTTATACTTTCATAATGCTTATTATATATTCATATTTTAAAACTAGGATCAGGGACTCAATCACCCAAAACATTCACACCAAAGTATGCTACTTTCTAGCTAATTATTTCTTATTAATAGCTACTGAAAAGAATTATCCTTACATGAGACACATAGAAGACAGGCCCTTAAAAAATTAAACAGGACTTGAAATAGTGGATAAAATATTAATTGGCCATTTTGCACAAAATATAATTCAGCCAGAAAAGATAAAAAGGAGCACATGGAAAGAAAGATAAAAAGCCTGAAAGAAACAAAATAGAAAGCACAGTGTCTTGACCCATAGCATGTTGGTACAAAAGGTTTAAGAAAGATGCCTTCTGAACGAGGAGTTCAAAGACAAAAGATGAATGTTTATTACTAGACAGGTGTCCACCTGTCAAGAATCCTCTTTGATAACAGAAATCCATATCATTTTGTCTTTCAGCTAGCTGCAATCTGTCCTAAGGAGTTCTCACTCCATGTTTTCATTCATCCCTTCTCTGAAAGAGGAATTATACTTTCCATTTTGGTCTTGCTCCAAAAAAACTGCAATAGTGTTAGATGGTGATTCCCAAAACTAGTAAGAAGACTAATTTAAAGTGCAACTCCTAGGACCAGAACAGACATGAGATAAATAGAGACAATGAAAAAGATTTGTAATCATTCTGTCAGTTAACTGTGTTTCTTAGTACCTACTGCATAACAAGCAATGAGAAAATAAAAGATTAACATCCTCCCTCACATGTTTAGATTCTTTTTTAACATATAAGACTTTTCAGTAGGTCTTAATCATTTTTATGAAACATATTCCTTTTTTGGTATACTTGAGAGAAATGCCAGGAATGTTTCAGAACTAGTTGACCCATTCAATCTCCCTTTCAACTCACCTACTAGTTTAGGATCTTAGAAGTTGAATACCACCATAAAACAATCCCAATTCATTTTGTTCTAAGTATATTCTGCCTAAATCAAAGTTTACTCAGGTGTGTTATAACCACAATTTTTTTTTAAAGAACAATTTGTCAAACTACACACAGTTTATCTGGCAACAAATCTCTACTGTTTATCATCAAATTATAAATTGCATGGTAATTGCAAATATAAACCTTACATTTATCTTCTGTATAATTAAAATACAGGATATGTCTGTATACTTTTTTTAAATGGGAAAATGTAGTTTATTTAGAAAGTAAATTAGAGAGAAAAAGAGGCAATTCACCTCCCCAAGGTTGGGAAGGGGGCCAAAGTTAGGAAACGTGGCCTAGCCATAACTCAAAGAGCACATGGTCATGCAATAGCTTAGCAAGGCAATGGACTGTATTTTTATCTTTATAAATGTAAATGTTATGTGTAATGATATGGCCATTATTTAATTATAAAAGATTTTTTGTGGTAGCTATTTTCAATTCATTAAATATTATGTGAGGGGCATGTTGTCCAGTTTTGTGATATATACCAATAAGAAATTTCATTTAACTAAAATCATATAATCTTCTGCAAAATCAGGGTTTTATAATAAAAGATTGTTATGGTGAATGCTGAGTACCTGAGTTCCACCAAGGTAAAAATAAATGATCGGATGAGTAGTGAAACACTGAGTAAAAGAAATGCATTATTTTCAGGACAGTGGGAAGTTTTATGTTATAAACCAAATAATCCTGGTAAACTCTAGTTCTTGTTCTAGGTAGCTAGGGTATTATATCCTTTAATAAAAAATCATTATTCAATATAGTTACAGTCTGTCTCCTTGCTATAAACCCTCTTTGAATTGTATATTTTTGTATATGAAAACAATGACCTGGGGTAGAAAAAGCTCTAGGAAAAATTTCTTAGGACTTATTAATACCTTTAAGAAATAAGTGAGAGCATTTGATTTTCTCATGATAAAAATGTTGCAGCTAATTAATGCAGATGAAACAAAAAATATTCCTAATAAACATAGCCTCTAACCTCAGATGCCAGACATCCTCATTCTTTTAACTTTTAACATTATTTATTTATTTATTTCTAATTAATTAATTTTTTTTTTGAGTTGGAGTCTCACTCTGTCACCCAGACTGGAGTGCAGTGACCGCTCCCGGCCACCGCAGTCTCGACCTGCTGGGCTCCGGCGATCGTTCTGCCTCAGCCTTCCGAGTAGCCGGAATTACAGGCACGCGCTACCACGGCTGGCTGATTTTTTGATTTATTGTAGAGATGAGGTCTCACCAAGTTGCCCAGGCGGGCCTCGAACCCCCGGGCTCAGGCAATCCACTCACCTCAACCTCCCAAAGGCGCGGGATTACAGGCTGAGCCACCGTGCCTGGCTAACTTTTAACTTTCTTACACAAAATATTTGAAACTGCCAAGTTTATTTCCTGAAAGCAAAGAAGACTTTTGGACATAAAGAAAAGGTATACAATAAACATAAAACATTTCATAGCAACTTGAAAAGGTTAAATTAAAATGCAAAACAAACAAAAAAAAAGATCAACCAAGTCATTAGTAATAATTGTGTTTTTTGTTTGTTTGTTTTAATTCAACACTAAAATATGAAAAGATTCCAAATAAATTCTGTTTGGGAATAATCCTTATTTTCAAGAAGCTTAAAATCTGGTAGGTGAAGCTTCCAGTAATAAGCACAGTGACATCAGTTACAACTGCAGCTACCAAAGTGAGTTTTTCTTTTTTTTTTTATGAGTAAAATGCAGAAATTAGGGTAGTTAACAGAGGCATGTTGCCTTATTAGAATGACTAAATTAGAACACTAATTTTTATTTGTCCAAGGCAGACATGACAGAAGGAATATGCACCCACCAGAAAGTCTCCCCTGGCTGCAGTACCACGCTGCAGGCCACCTAGGGTGCTACTGCCTCCTCCCATGTTTTCAATGGGCCTTTCTGGAGATAGTGTGAGTGCCATCAATCCAGCAGATGGGTGGGGAAGTGAGGGTATTCTCCTGAACCTTCAGGCAAACGTGGGTTTTTGTTTGGTTTTTCTGTTTGTTTGGTTTTTTCCCCCTCTCTTTTTTGGCTTTCACTTTTAAATCTTGAATATTGCAGGCGGCAGGCATGACAGGCAATGAGCAGGTGAAGAACCAATGGAAAAGTGTTCAAAAACTCCTGTGTTAGCTAACGGGCTTCTGAATGTATCGCCGTGGTCCACAGAGAAGGCTGGGGGAAGGTAGCAAGGAGATGCTGTTTCAGCTACTGCAGCCTTAAAACACAGTTGGTTTCTCTCTGGACTTTAAAATTGTTCCTATGCAGCTTATTTTATTTTTGTTTAATCAAATAAACAAGAGAGTTTTTCCATGGAGGAAAAAAAAGTGTATATTCATTCTGTTTCTGCTTCTGGTTGAGTATAGAAGATCACATAGTAAATTCTACAATATAGAAATATTAATATACCACAATCAAGTGAAATTTATATAACAAATTCAAAGGTTGGTTCAACCTTCAAAAAAACCAGTCATTATAATTCATTACTTGAAAAGAATGCAGAATAAATCATATGACCACCTCAGTTGATGCAAAAAACAGAAAACAGGAAACAAAAAAAAACAAAAAAAATAGAATTTTCTTAGTCTGATACAGGATATCTACCAAAATTCTGCAATTAACAGTATACTCAATGGTGAAATATTGAAATATTTCTTCTACAGGTTTCTCCCTCAATGAATCAGTTTTACAACATTTTCTGTCTCAGGTTCAGTTTCTACAAAATTCAGCCTCTCACAGATATACATAAATCAATTTTATTTTTTCTTAACGTATTAGAAAACAAACAATATAATCCCAAGGATACAAGTTAGTAGAACTAAAATTAAGAATTGAAATTAACGAAACAAAAAGGAATAAATATGTGAGGATAAATATATTCAAACTAGTCTTCAGAAAAGATTAATAGAATAATCCTCATTAAACCAATTCATTTAAAAAGAGTAAAATTAAAAATTCAGAATTAAAGATTGTATTTTATTTATCTGTAACTGTCATTATGCATATGAATAAGAGAAATAAAACAAAAAATACTACCTACAAGTGTATAACCAAAACAAAATAACTTTAGAGTAAATTGTTTCTAAGTAAAATTTAAATTATATTTATATCCACATAAAAGTGATTGCAAAAGTGATTCAAGCATTCAAAAAACTATTCGAACCAGAAGGTTTTACAGCTGAGTTATGTGAAATAACCAATGAATCAATTATTATTTTAAACTTTCTAGAAAATTTATGTTCCAGAAATAATATTCCAATGTTAGAAGTAACATTTTAATAATATTCCAGAAGAAAATTTTAGGAAAAAAAAAGGAAATTTTTTAAATTTATAAGACTAGTACACATTTATTACCAAATTTTGCTAAATGTATTTTTAAAATAAGCAATAGACTAATCTCTTATTGTACTATAAAATCTAAAATTTCTATTTTTGTTCTTGATGTCTTTCAGCTTCAGAGGGTCCCCAGAAGACTTCCTCATGTGTTTTCCTGCTCTCACCAAATATAGCTCCCACTAAGCAAAAGTTTCACTCCCTTTGACCAGTTCCCTACTAGTTGTACCAGTTGCGCCCCATCCAGTTCTTAATCTCATGGGTTTCGCCTCCTTTCCAGTTCATGGAACTTTTAAAATAAATTAATGGCATGATCCTAATAGGACCAGGGGTTTCCCTACCCTCTGATTCCTGCAAAGTCTGCCTCCTGAGTTCCTGCTGTTTTAATTTCTCCGTTAAGTGCAACCCCTGTGTGGCCCTGCATGCTGTGTGGTGTCCTATATTCCCCACACTGTGATTACATGTTACTAATAAACTGCTGCCCAGACTTATCTATCCAGAGCCAAGTATTGTATATGCAGCCATCTCTACTATTTAGGGTGGGAATCCTTTATTTGCCAACAGGGTGAATAAGATACATGCAGAGCATTAAAAAATATGGTTGCAATCATGTCTAAGTAAATATTAGCAAATGCAATTCAGTGAAGTAACAAAATAACAATACGAGAGGAATTCCCCTAAAAAACTGGAATTTCTTTTGAAGGGTAGGCCTCTTCTAGTACACTCAAAATTTGTTTCTCCAGATCAGATGGTCAACCAAAGTTTTTAGTTGGGAATTCTGAGAAGGTTGCATCACAATTTGCAAAATAAATGTCCCAAGTTGTGGCAAACAGGTGACAATTCACCTGCTCACACTATGCTGCGTTCAGCAATTTTTGACCAAAAATGACATAATCTCCATGCTCCACCCTCACTATTCACGCTCTCTCACCCCCAGCGACTTGTTTTTATTTTACTAGATTAAATAATCCTCAAAGGGAACGTTTTGCTGGAGTTGAAGAAGCGAAACAAAAAAGGGCAGAAGCACCAAAAGGCATCAAGATTTATGAGTTCAAAACCGTTTTGAGCCGTGGAAAATGCATCACAGTAGACGTATTACTTCAAATGGAGAGCACTTTGTAGGTGATTGAAGTTTAAGCCTGTAAGAATAAATGCACAGTTTTTAATAAATAAATTCCAGATAATTGGGGGGACTCCCTCATACGTCATATATTATATCAACTAAAGTACAGTAAATCTACATTGGTAATAACTTATTCCAGAGATGCAAGGAAGGTTTAGGGTGAGGAAATGTATTAATCTATTATAGTATCTAAATGTAGAGTAAGAAGCTTCATAAGCATACCATTGGATGTTAATAAGATATTTCATACATAAAACAGTAAAATCTAACATCCCCAGAGCTCCCCACCCTTGGCCTAAACTGCCCGAGCACTTCCTAGGTGCAACACTCACAAAGGAGAAACCATGCAGTCGCCATTGCAGCAGGTTTTCTCTCACAAGCACCACCTGCTGGTCAGAGGTCAACAGTACAGCTCACCACATCAGATACGATATCTCAGCTGTGGGGAAGGCCTGAACTCAAACCCCCTGGTAACAACACTTTCCAAGCCATTCTGGCCACTCAGAATGCCATAAGTCAGTGCAGGTACCCAGCACAGGACTGTCATAGCTGACAACTGAGAAACTCACCACCACACCAAGGATATATAACCAAAGGAACCGTGCAGGGCCTACATCAATCCCGGGCCAAACTCAAGAAAAAATAGTCTACCCAAATGAGAAGGAACTAGAAAAATAATTCTGACAATATGATAAGAGAGTTTTCCAACACCAACAGACCACACCAAGTCTCCAGCAATAAATTCTAACCAAAATGAAATCTCTGAAATTCTAGATATAGAATTAAAAAGGTTGATTATAAAATTGATCAATGAACTTCAGTAGAAAATTGAAATTCAACATAAAGAAAATTTAAAAAACTATTCAGGACATGAATAAAAAATTTTTCAAAGTGGCTGACACCTTTAAAAAAAAATCTGAAATTCTGGAAATGAAAGAATCTTTTAGAGAATTACAAAATGCAGTGGAAAATTTTAACAGTAGACTGGAACAAGCAGAAGAAAGGATCTCAGAACTTGAAGACAAGATTTTTTAATTAATCTATCAAACAACAATTTTTAAAAAAAGAATCAAGAGATTGGAGCAAAGTATTCAAGAAATGTGGGATTCTATAAAACATCCAAACCTAAGAATCACAGGTGTTCCTGAGCAAGAAGAGAAAGCACCATGTTTGGAAAACATATTTGAAGGAATAATGGAGGAAAACTTCTTTAACTTTGTCAAAGATCTAAACATCCAGATAAAAGAAGCTTAAAGAACCCTAGAAGATTCATTGCAAAAATATTATCCCCAAGACATATAATCATCTGGTTATACAAAGTAAAGGTGAAGGAAAGAATTTTAAGATCAATAAGACAAAATCATCAAATAACCTACAATGGTATATCTATCAAGCTAAAAGAATTCTTGAAAGAAACTCAATAAGCCAAAATGCATTGGGGTCTCATCCTCAATATTCTTAAATATAATAACTGTCAGCTAGGTATTTTTTACTCCACAAAACTAAGTTTCATAAATAGGAGAATAAAAAGGAGAAATAAAGTCTTTCCCAGATAAGCAAACACTGTGGGAATTTGTCACCACTAGACAAGCTCTATAAGAAATACTCAAAAGAGTTCTCAATATGTATATAAAAGATTGAAGTACACCAGGAGAAAAATGCTGGAAATTATAAAGTTCACAGGCCATATGGAACACCAACACAATAGGGAAAATAAATAAATAAATAAAGCAACTAGTCAACATGTAGTAGGATGAATGCAATAGTACTTACATATCATTATTAACTCTGAATGTAAATAGTCTGAATGTCATGCTAAAAAGACATAGACTGGCAGAATGAGTAAACACACACACACACATACACACACACACACACACACAAATACACACACTCCAATATCTGTTGCCTTCAACAGACCCACTTAGTACACACAGACTCTTCTAGACTCAAACATAAAGGATGAGGAAAAATATTCCAAACAAATAGAAACCAAAAATGAGCAGGAGTAGTCATTCTCATATCAGTTAAAAGTCTTTAGGTTAATGACTGTAGGAAATGACAAAGACAGTCATTATATAGTGATAAAAGGATCAATCCAATGAGAAGACATAACTATTTTAAATATACATGCACTTAATGCCAGAACTTCCAACTTTATAAAACAAATACTACTAGATCTAGAAAAGAGATAGACATCAATACAATAATAGTGGCATGCTTTAATACTCCAGTGACAGTAACAGACAGATTATCAGGGCAGAAAGTCAACAAAGGAACATTAGAGTTAAAGGAGAACTGAACTCTAGAACAAATGGAATAACAGATATCTATAGAACATTCCATCCCCAAACCACAAAATATACATTTTTCTCATTAACACATGGAACCTTCTCCAAGATAGACTGTATGATAGGCCACAAATAAAGTCTAAGCAAATTCAAAAAACTGAAATCCATATCAAACGTCTTTTAAGACCACAGTGGAATAAAACTAAATATTAAATCCAAGAGGAACTCACAAAACCAAACCGAAACATGGAGATTAAACAATCTGCTCCTAAATGATTCTTGGGTCAACAATGAAATCAAGATGGAAATTTAAAAATTTCTTGAAATGAGTGACAGCAATGAAACATGCTATCAAAACCTCTGAGACACAGTCAAAACTGTGCTCAGAAAAAATTATAGGGCTTAGGACCTACATTAATAAGACTGAAAGATCTCATATAAACAACCTAACATAACAACCCAAGGAACTAGAAAAACACAAACAAACCAAACCCAAAGTTAGCAGGAAAAGAAATAATGAAGATCACAGCAGAACTAAATGAGACTGAAATAAAAAAATAAAAAAATCAATGAAGCAAAAATGGTTCTTTGAAAAGATAAATGGAATTGATAGACCACTAGACAGCTTAGTTTAAAAAAAGATGAGAAAAAAATCAAATTGACTCAATCAGAAATGGAAATGAAAACATTACAACCTGATATGATGAAAATTCAAAAGATCATTTGAGACTATTATGAACGCCTCTATGCAAACTAGACAATCTAGAGGAAATGGATAAATTCTTAGAAACATAAACCCCCCAACCTTGAATCCAGAAGAAATAGAAAACCTAAACAGACCAATAGGTAGTAGTGAGATTGAAACAGTAATCAGAATTCTTCCAACAAAAGAAGAGTCTAGAACTGGATGGTCTCACAGATGAATTCTACCAGACCTTCAAAGAAGAACTCATATCAATTTTACTGAAGTTATTCCAGAAAATTGAAGAGAATGGAATCCTCCCTAACTCATACTATGAGGCCAGTAATCACTTTAATATCAAAGCCAGGAAAAGTCACAACAAAAAAACAAAACTAAAGGCCAATATTTCTTATGAACATAGATATAACTATCCTCAACAAAATATTAACAAGCCAAATTCAATATTACATAAAAAATATATATATACACCATAACCAAACGGGTTTTATCCCAGGAATGCAAGGGTGGTTCAACATACACAAGCCAATAAATGTGACCCACTACATAAACAGAATTTAAAACATTATTTAAATTATGCAGAAAAGGCATTTAACATAATCCAGAATCCCTTCACGATAAAAACACTCAGCAAAATAAGCACAGAAGAAACATTCCTCAAAATAATAAAAGTCATATATACAAACAATATTGAACACATTCTCCCTCAGAACTGGAATATGGCAAAGATTCTGACTTTCACCACTACTGTTCAACATAGTACTAGAAGTCCCAGCCAGAGCAATCAGGCAAGACAAACCAATAAAGAATATCCAAACCAGAAAAGAATAAATTAAATTATATCTCTATGCTGATAATATCTTATAACTAGAGAACCAAAGACTAAAGACTAAACTAAAGGAGAACTAAAGATTCTTCCATAAGACTACTGGCTTTGATACATAAATTTGGTGAAGTTTCAGGATACAAAATCAAATCAGTAGCACTGCTAAACATCAATAGTGACCAAGCTGATAATCAAATCAAGAATTCAATTCTATTTACAATAGCAACCAAAAAACTAAAATACCTAGGGATACATTTAACAAAGGAGTCAAAAAATTTCTACAAGGAGAACTACAATACTCTGATAAAAGAAATTGCAGAGAACACAAATGAAGAAGCATCCCAAGCTCATGGATTGGAAGAATCAACATTGTTAAAATGACCACATTATCCAAAGTAATCTACAGATTTAACACAATTCCTATCAAAGTACCAATGTCATTTTTCACAGACTTAGAAAAAAACAACAAAAATCACATGGAACCAAAAATGAGCCCAATGGTCAAAACAATTCTAAGCAAAAAGAACAAAACTGGAGACATCACATTACCTGAATTAAAATTATACTACAAGTCTTTAGTAACCAAAACACTATGGTACTAGTACAAGAGTAGACATATGGACCAATAGAAAAGAATAGAGAAAATTGGATAGGTACATGCAAAGACACGAAACTTGATACCTATCTCTCCTCATATACAAAAATTAACTTGTGATGGATTAAAGACTAAAATATCAGACCTGAAACCATAAGAATCCCAGAATAAAACCCAGGAAAATCTCTTCTGAACATTGGCCTATGCAAAGAAGTTATGGCCAAAACCACAAAAGCTAATAAAATAATTGGTACAAACATTGATATAGAGATAAAAATATTCCATTTTGATATCTATATTGCATGTTTATAAAACTCAGGAGAATTTAATAAAATATGAAGAGCAATAATAAACTTGCTATTATGAGAAAAATACTTCTTTTGTATTAAAATTTATTTACTTTTCTATATACTAAACTAAATTTGAAAATCTAGAGAATACTAGACCTCTGCAGTATCAGTATTAGCTGCATGCTTGCTACAGATGCAGCATATCTGGCTCCACACCCCAAATATTTAAATTTAACAGGATACCTAATTATTCTTGTTTGAAAAGCACTGGAGGGCAGCCCCTTTGGGTCTCCTCCCACTGTGAGAAGTTTTTGTCCTCTCAATAAATCTTGTTTTCTCCAAAAAAAAAAAAGAAAGAAAAAGAAAAAAAAAAACCACTGGAAAAGTACATTAATTCATATGATATAGACATGTGAAGACCTTACAACTAAAAAACAACTATAAAAGAAAAAATAAAAATAAATCATAGTAAACTTGAGAGAAAATAAAATAAATTGTGGCAAAATTATTTTTATATCAAGTCTTTTATCAAATCAGCAGGTATTAGTAAACTCAGGAAGATTATTTACAATGCAAATACAAATGAAACCTAAAGAGCTCCATATATAATCTGCTTACACATTAATAAAATCAAGTGTTCATATTAACAAGAAGAAAGACAACTAATCCAAGTGAAAACTAGGTAAATTATATTTGTATCCACTTAGGATAAATGCAGATGACTATCAAACATACAGAAATATGATCAAATTTACCAGTGTAAGACCTTTAAATGTTTGTTATTTGTGAAGAGCAATTTTTAAAACATTGAGATCTATTTATTGAGAATAGAAATGCCCACAAACTGTTTTGCAAAGACAAGTGAAAAGTGTATATATAGAAGAAGAAAGAATCTATAGTGTTTAAAAAAAAACTTTACGTGCATATATTTTTAGGTGCATTTTTTGTAAGTGAGAGAGTCTGAAAAGGCACATGCAGTCTAGCAATTGGAGTGGAAGGAGAGCTGAGAGATGATAGGCCCTGACATGACAAGTAATTTAATGCATTATTCCACTTGTTATGAGAAGCATTCATTTCATTCATAATTTAAGAAGTGATTTTTTTTTTTTTTGAGTTGGAGTCTCACTCTGTCGCCCAGACTGGAGTGCAGTGGCCGCTCCCGGCCCCCGCAGCCTCGACCTGTTGGGCTCCGGCGATCCTTCCGCCTCAGCCTTCCGAGTACCTGGAACTACAGGCGCGTGCTACCACTCCCGGCTAATTTTTGATTTATTGTAGAGATGAGGTCTCGCAAAGTTGCCTGGGCGAGTCTCAAACCCGTGGGCTCAGGCAATCCACTCAAATCGGTCTCCCAAAGTGCTGGGATTAAGGCTGAGCCACCAAGCCCAGCCAGAAGTGAAAATTTGTAAAATGAAATTGAGCAACAACGAATACAAGCTTACAAACCTAAAACATAAGATTTGATCAATATAATTAAAAGTTATTTTTATGAAGAAAAAATAATTTAAAGATTTTGGAAAGCATGACAGAGAAGCCAGGCTTATCCTGGAGTAGGATCCGCCTACTGGGGCTGATGTCCAGTCTGCACCTGAGTTCTTCCCTCTCAGTGGTGCCCCAGCATTGTGGGTCTGATGTTCAGAGGATTGCCGAGTGCCATTGGACTCAACACTGATCTCTTCGGGGGTCGTCTTAGTCCATTTCTTTTCGTACACTTTGTCCCATAGCTGAGTCAGAGAATGGGATGGGATGGCTGAGACCCAGCACTCATCCTGTCTCTCCGAAGTTTGTGCTTTTGGAATATTCTCTCTGGGTTACAATCAACCCCTGAGTGGTTAAAGCCAATCACAATGATCTAGTCTGCTGCTCTGTGGTGAGCAAACCAGAGCACTTCCCTGCCCAGTTTTCTTTCTTTCTTTCTTTCTTTTTTTTGAGTTGGAGTCTCACTGTCGCCCAGACTGGAGTGCAGTGGCCGCTCCTGGCCACCGCAGCCTCGACCTGCTGGGCTCCGGCCATCCTTCCACCTCAGCCTTCCGAGTAGCTGGAATCACAGGCGCGCGCTACCACGCCCGGCTGATTTTTTGATTTATTGTAGAGATGAAGTCTTGCTGCACAGGCGGGTCTCGAACCCGCGGGCTCAGGCAGAATGATGGCAGGGTGCCTGGTTCATCTTCTCGAGTGTGGTTCTTGTCTCTAGCTCCCTCCTGCACTCCGTCTATGGCCCTTGCTGCCAATGTCCAGCCAGAGGCTACAGTGTTAAGGCAGAGCCTAGAGCCAGCAGTCACTCCTGGCAACTTCCTCCTGGGAAGGGCTTTGCTGATTTTAAAAAATGGCATTCGGCTTCTACACCCCAGGAAACGCTAAGGTCTGAGCAGAGCACCAGCCACTTCACCAGGAGTGCCTTGACCACTTGTTCCCAAGTCCTGACTCAGTCAGCCACTCGCATGCCTACTTACTCATAGACAGGTACACAAAATTGTTCAGACACTCACTCACTTACACAGGGTCTAGCATAGTCCAACTGCCGCCATCATCCCAGTGCCTCCCCCGTGATTATCTTAATAGACCCAGAAAAAGCATTTGATGAAATTTAACATTCATTTTTGACAAAAGCTCTCAAACACTTAGGTATCGAAGGACCATTCCTCAATATAGTGTCATTATCTATGACAAACCTGCAGCCATCATCATACTTACCGGGAAGAATCTCAAAGCATTCCCCCTAAGAACTGGAACAAAAGGATGCCTGATTTCACCATTCTTTTTTAACATGATCCTGGAATTCCCAACCAGAGCAATCAAAAAGGAGAATGCAATTAGTGGTATCCAAGTAGGAAAAGAGGAAGTTAAAATTATCCGTCTTCTCAGACGACATCATTTTCTACCTAAAAAACCCTAGAAAGTCTGTCAAAAATCTCCTCATATGATAAGTGACTTTGGTAAAGTCTCAGGATACAAAAATCAATGCACTAAATACAGTTGCATTTCTGTACACCAACAACAGGCAGGCTGAGAATGAAATTTTAAAAATCACATTCACAGTAACTACACACATGCACGTGCACGCGTGTGCGCGCGCGCGCGCGCACACACACACACACACACACACACACACACACACACACACACACACACACTTTGGTATTCATCAAACCAAAGAGGTGAAAGATCTTTACAATGAGAACCACAAAATACTGTTGAAGGAAATCAAAGATGATATAAAAAAAAAAATGGATGAACATCCCATGCTCATGGATTGGAAGAATCAATATCATTAAGACTTTAATTCTACCCAAGGCAATCTACAGATTCAATGCAATTCCTATTAAACTACCAGACTTACTTTTCCTAGACCCAGAAAAGACAATACTAAAAATCATATGAAAGCAAAAAAAAAGAGAAAAGAGCTTGAATAGTTAAAGTAATCTTCAGCAAAAAAGACTAAAGCTGGAGGCATCACACTCCCAGATGGCAACCTTTGCTACAAGGCTACAATAACCAAAACAGCAGAATACTGGTACAAAAGTGTACAAAGACCAATAGAACAGGCTGGAGAATCCAGAAATAAAAGCACAGATCTTCAATCAACTTATCTTCAACAAAGCTGACAAAAGCAAACAGCGAGAAAAGGAAATCATATTTAGCAAATGATGCTGTGAAAACCGACTACCCACATACAGAGGAGTGAAACTGGACCCCTACCTATAACATTTACAAAAATTAACTAAAAGTGGATTAAATATTTAAATGTAAAAATTCAAATTATAAGAATCTCAAAAGAAAATTTAGGAAAAATTATCCTAGATACTAGCCTAGGCAATTAATTCATGGTCAAGTTCTCAAAAGCAAATGAAGCAAAATCTAAAATTGACAAGGGAGACCTTATCAAACTAAAAAGTTTTTGCACAACAAAACAATTTGCCAAGAGACAATCCACAGAATAGCAAAAAAAAAAAAAAAAAAAAATTGTAAGCAATGCATCTGACAAAGGCATAAGATCTAGGATCTATAAGGCACTCAAATGAATTGACAGGATAAAAACCAATAAGTCCAGTAAAAAGTGGGCAAAGAACATAAACACTTCTCAAAGGGAGACATAAGTAGCCAACAAATATATGAAAAAAATGCTCAGTTTCACTAATCATCAGAGCAATGCACATCAAAACTGCAATGAGATGCCACCTCACAACAGTCAGGATAGCAACCCAACAATCTGACTTCTGAGAATATACCCAGAGGAACATAAACCTCTCTCTACCAAAAAGACATCTGTACATGTATGTTCATTGCAGCACTATTCACAATAGCAAAAACAGAAACCTACCCAGATGACCACAGAAAGTGGACAGGATATAGGAAACATGGAACATATATTTAATGAAATACTAAGCAACCATAAAGAAGAACAAAATCATGTCCTTTGCAGCGACATGGATGCCCCTGAAGACCATCATTCTAAGTGAACTGTCATAAAAACAGAGATCTGAATACTGCATATTTTCCTTCATAAGTGGGCGCTAAACATTGGGCATATGAGCACAAAGGTAGGAACAATAGATGCTGGGTACTGCTAAAGGAGGGAGAGTAGGAGGGAGGTTAAATGACACAAAACCCATTGAGCACCTTGTTCAATAACTGGAATATAGAAGGCTTGCTGGAAGCCCAAACCTCACCCTCATACAATTCACTTGCATAGAAAATCTTAACGTGTATCCCAAGACTAATAAAATAAAATAACATTGAAATGAGATAAAGAAAAGACAAGAGAACCTTTCTGCATTTCTAGCATTTATAATTTTTCTGTTTATGGGTAGTAAACGTGATGCTTATCAGCATGAAAGACAAATCTGAACACATTTAACTCATAAGGTAATTGTTAACTTTGACAATGCATCTATATACATTCATAACTTCAGAAAATGTACTTGCTTTTATCAGGGTTCTTAGTGTGGGTGTATTCTTCAAGTAACTCTAAACTCGTTATAAACTCTCATAGGTAGCTTAGAAAAGCCAGCCACAAACTTTTCTTGTTTGTCAACAATGCCTAGACTAGTTTTCCCAGTAAGGACAAGCATGCCTCACAGACACGGTGAACACTGGCCAACAAAAGCTCCTATGTTCTTATTAGCAACAACTTAACTGCAGTAGTAGTTAACCACCCAGCACCACTGATGCCTAAGTTTTCCAGAACTGTTGCCAGAATGTGCACATCCCAAAAAATGAGCAGAGAATACAGACTGAAGGAATCGCAAATAGGAGAATTATGTGTAAATCCCACTTATAAACTTCATGACCTTGAATGAAGAACTTAAATGATCTGAGCTTCATTTTCCACATCTTTTAAATAAGTGCAATAATTTCTATTTCCCTTGGTTATTAGAGTGGCTAAATCAATAGCATAAAAAAGATAATGATGGTCTTCAAAGTAATAGACATTTGTAAGATAGTATTTGTGATGATGATGATAATAATAATATTAATAATAATAATTGTCTTTCCACCATGCAGTAATTCACCCACGTTTCTCTTAATATATAAAACTAAATGTCATTGGGAACTCCAACCACACAGAAAATTGAGGGCTTTTTCAAAACTCTCATTTTAAATATTTTTTATAACCAATATTGGCCTCCCATCCCACTAGAAATCATTATCCTTAATGTTTCACAAGTTAGACATATGGGCTTGTCTTTTAAAGACAAGTGCAAAATTAAAATATATCACTTTGCATTAAAACATTTAAAAACATAACAGGATTGAATAACATTTATTTCATTTTTAAAAGAGAAAAATCACACTGAACAGAATTGCATTATTCTTTGGAACCCCTCAGCTCCACAAATATTACACACAGAATGGTTTGTCAGAGATATTAATCACTCTGAGAAATGCATCTCTCAGAAAGCTCTGTTAGTATAGACAAAATTCTACTTTTTTAGGGTAAATGAGGTAGTAGCCATTTGTCTATTTAAGTCTAAACATTTGCACTTCAACTTACTTTCTCCTTTTGCATTTTAGATTTTTCAGAATAGCTCTCACAGAAAAATGACTCCTTAGTTGAATGCTCTTGTTTTTAAATTTGCTTACTAGTGAAGAGAATACTCTGGAGACTTTAGCATTGACAGTAATTATTTGATTGTTTTAGACTGCTGAAAAACCTACATCATAAAAGCACATGGCATTGAAACACAAAGAAAAGATGTATACAGTCATCTCCTACAATAACAAAGCACTGATAGGTGGATTCTAACAATCCAGAACTGTAAGCCACTGGATTGCCATTCTTCTTTCTTTTCTGCAATCACTTAAAGGAGAAATAAGAAAAATTGTCAGAAACAAGCTCACTTTGGACATTTGTCTCAAAAGTTGACTCCTAGAAGCCATCTGACATGTCTGCATAATCGGCCTTGTCTCCTAAAACTACTGACTATAGGAACTGAAAGCAACTTAGATGATACCAATCCCTATGCCCTCATTTTACAAATGGTTTAACTGAATCTCCAGAGGTAGAAAAATTTATTCAGGATACTAGGAATAATTAATGGCAGAGTCATGACCCAAAACAAGACCTCTCATATCAACTGTATACTGACTGCTTTCAGTGTGTTTCCCATTATAACTAACATCCAGCTGACAACACACGTTTCCATAGTCAGCAAAGGTAATTAAGCTCCTAAGAGTTTAACTGTTCATGGTATTTCTCTTGGCTTTTTGCAACTTGTGTCAGCTTTTCTTTTGGTCCTGATCTGTTGGGAGACAGCCATGGAGGCCCACTGAGCGCTAGGAAATCAGGAAGGGCCGTTGACCCCGAGACCACTAGGATGTGTTCGGGAGCTATTTGACCCCATTTCCTCCCCCTTTCTACTCAGCACTTACCAGATTAAGCTCCTGTGAGCTCAAAACATAAAAACTCTGAGACCAGGATGAACACAAGCTAACTTTAGAAGCTCATTGCTCCCATTCTTCCACAAACTGTAGTTTTGGCTTTCACACAACTTATAATTCAAACTCGTGTCTCATCTAACAGCCTTAGTATTGGTCACAGGCTTCTGGGTCATGATCTTAGGATTTATTGAAGGTGTAAATTGTAGAATATAGTTTTAGAAGACAGTCATTTTGTTGAAAGAATGCGGCTGGGTTACTTGCAGGTAGCCCACTGTGAACTTTGGACTGGGCCACATTCCAAACATTCTGGGGTGGGCCACTTTCATTTGTAAAGTAAATACTTAAGCTTCTATAGAATTGTTTAACTTGGCATAAATCAATCAGTTTAGGATGAAAAAGGTTTATAGAATATGTCAGTCACGGATTAGGTTATCCTTTGTTATGGGATTTTAAGATTATCATATGAAAAGGGTTTAAAGGCAATCATTGATTAAGTTTTCATGGATTAAGGTTTCTGGTGGGTGGAGGATGCCCCTCCCACATCTGACTTTGTGTATAAAAGATCCCTTGTAATTCCCAATAACACACATCGCTTCTGCATTAGACTGGAGTCCAGTTTCTTTCTTTCTCTCTTCTTCCCCCCAATCGCCAATGCCGTCTCCACCTTTGGGGTACCCTGAACCCAGCTGGAGCTGGTCTCTGGCACTGATTATGTTGAACTGTGATCACCACATTCCTTCACCACAAAACCACTAATTTTCTAATATTGACTGCTTAGGGCAATCATTTGGGAGACTAGTTAAGATAGCAGACATCAGGGCTCACTTCTGTCTAATGAATAATTATGTTCAGGGAGTGGCCTGGTTGTCTTTAATTTTAACAAAACTATTCTGACACCTGGTATGGTTGGGGATCTGTGATATGATATAGCTCTTAGAATGCAGGGATATTTTCTTCGCCTTAAAACCTAATGCCCAGTGGGAGGTAGTTCTCAGTAAGTATTTATAAATTGATGAATAAATGTGCTGACAATCAGTAATAGCAAGCAGCCACAGGAAAGATTTAACTTATGAAATAAAATGAAGAAAAAAATAGGACTTTAATGCTGGAGGGAATGTAAAGATCACTTAGTGTAATACCTACAGTTTAGATATGAAGAAAAGGAAACCTAGGAAATTCAATAACTTTCCCACAGTCATACAAAAAAATCAGAGAACTATAACTAGAAGTCAGGATACCTAATTTACTGCTCTTGAGGAAAGACTGTGATTGAAATAAATTGGGGTAGGGTAATGGTTGTCAAGAGAGATCCCAGGACCAGCGGCAGCAGCAGTATCTGGAACTGTGGTAGAAAAGTATGATCTTAGGCACCACAGCGGTCCTACAGAATCAGAAACTCTTGGGGTATAGCCCAGAGCTCTGCTTCAATAATCTCCAGGTGACTCCAAAGCACACTTAAACTGGAGGTCTACTGACCTGGGCAAGCAAATCTATCCCTATCTGAAAAGATATTCATAGAATTTATATTTAAATCTGCTGTATATATAGTCATTCTCTATTTTACTTTAGAAACAAACTAAGGTAATATATCCTTGAGGGTAGGGGAGTGGAAATTAACTTGAGAGTAAATATTATAGTATGTCTTTTCTCATTTAAAATTTGTTTCTACCTTTTAAACATTTTGAAACCTTTGTTTATGTGTATTTCCATGACATTTCAATCAATTCCATATGGGTGTGTGTGGAGGTGGGTGAAGGGTGTTTTTCTCCTCACATCATACAAATGACCATCAAGCTATTTATCTAGTTTATAAGCGTTTTCCCAGTGTAATGTCAAACAACGTTCTCCAACTTATTTCTGACAGTTCAAGTTCTTTTTTTTTTTTTTTTTTGATTCAGAGTCTCACTCTGTCACCCAGGACGGAGTGTAGTGGCATGCTCACAGCTATTGCAGCCTCCATCTGCTGGATTCAAGCGATCCTTCTGCCTCAGCTGTACAAGTAGCTGGAACCACAAGCACTCACCACTGTACACACAGCTAATTTTTTTTTTAATTTATTGTAGAGACAAGGTCTCACCAATTGTCCAGGCTGGTCTCAAACCCCTGGGTTCAGGTAATCCTCTTACCTCCATCTCCTAAAGTGCTGGGATAAACAGGTTTGAGTCACCATGCCTGGCCTCAAGTACTGGCATAATGAGTATTTTTTTTAAGTAAAAATTATGAGACGTGATTGTTTTGAGTTAAGCTCATGCACTAGGCCTACACAGACCGGATCAAAACAGAATAGAGTCACTTGTATTAGGTGCCACACAATCAAACTGGACTTAGGCTAGTTCTCCAAGAAAAACAAGAGATTCACAGCAACCAATTATAAGG
Source organism: Cephalopachus bancanus (assembly GCA_027257055.1). Lineage (NCBI taxonomy): Eukaryota > Metazoa > Chordata > Mammalia > Primates > Tarsiidae > Cephalopachus > Cephalopachus bancanus. Next base: position 10,273,682 of record JAPVLO010000048.1, read on the forward strand.
GGCCCAGTCACTCTGAGCCTGCAGGATAAGCAATTATCTCTACTTTAATCCTACAAGGCAAGTAACCTGAGGGTAACCAATATACTTTTTGCACTAGGTTGTTTCATTGTTCCTACTCAAGCTACCTCAGAAAAACCAACTATTCTGCCATATCCAGAGGAGTGCCTTTCTATTTCAGGATGCAGCTCCATTAATGAATCATTAACACAAGCCAATTAGACCATTACATTCAATTTGTTCGATTTTTGGCTTTGATAGTTTGTAGTATGGGGTTTGGAAGTAGAAAATAATGAGTTTGAATTCTAGCTTTTGCCACGTGCAGTGGCTCAGGCCCATAATTCTAGCACTTCGGGAGATTGAAGAAAAAGGATTGTTAGAGCCCAGAAGCTTGAAACTGGCCTAGGCAACACAGCAAGACCTCTTCTCTACAAAAGATAAAAATTAGCCAGGTGTGATGGTGCACAATTGTACTCTCAACTACTCAGGAGACTGAGGCAGAAGGATCGCCTGAGTCCAGGAGGTGGAGGCTGTGGCAAAACATGAACATACCACTGTACTCCGGCCTAGATGACAGAGTGAGACCCTGACTCAAACAAACAAACAAACAAAAAAAAGAATTCTAGCCATAACACTTATTAGCTGTGTGATCTGGAAAATTACTTTACTTTTAAATATTTTAATGTCAGTAGATATTAAAAAATGACATAAATTATCTTCAATATTTGACATACAGTAAAATTTAGTATATTTTAACTGATTCTTCTAAAAAATCTAGAAAATCCCAAATAATTTGTCAAAATTATTTTACATTAGTTTCTATAATTACATAATTAGTTTCTATAATTATAGAATATTAGTTTCTATAATTACAGAATACAAGGTCAGTATACACAAATCAATTGTACATCTAGTGTTAAAAAAATACTCATGACACTTGTTAAACAACTGGAAGGTAGACTTTATTCAGGACCATCATGATAGGTACGGGCAGCATTGCAAAAGTGGGGGAGAGAGATTAGCCCAGCGCTGACTGTAACAAGGAAAAGTAGAAACTTACAATCGGGAAGCAGAGTTGGTAGATGGAAAATTACTAAAAGGAAACCTCAGAGTAAAGGGGATTCTGGCTAGATCAATCATTGCTGAAATAGACTAGTATGATTAGATACCACCTGGGGGATTTTGAAGGATGATCCTGGATCGCATATCAAAGGTGATGAGATGTTGAGGATAGGAGTTTCTGATTGAACTGATTTAGCAGGATTTTTACTAAGTTTAAAAATGCAGACAAACACAGAATCTAAAGTATCAGAGCCTAATTGAGAAGAGAGTTCAGGGGAGCTTGAGTAGAGTTGGTCAAGGAAAGAATGAACCTCTCACTAGCAATGAAAACTTGAAAGTCATCATATAAAAGGATCCATTTATATTGCACTCAAACAAAAAAAAATAAACAAACTTAGGTATAACTCTTAGAACACTTGTGCAAGAACTATACAGTGAAGGCTATAAAACACCGATGAAAGCAAACTAAATCTATATATATTGCGAGCTATATTGTGTTCATAATTTGGAATGCTCTCTGTTGTCAGACAGAAGTTTCCCCAAATTGATCTATAGACTAAATGCAATTTCAATCACAATGTAAACCAAAATTGTAGCAAAATATTTTGGTAGAAATTGCCAAGCCACTTTTATAATTTATGTAGGGAAAAATATTAGAGTAGCTAAAGGTTAGAAAAATACATTTGAAAGACTGAATTACCTAAAGACCCATCCTACCCTACTATAAAACTATAAGTGTAGCTTTATAATAAAATCACAAATAAATTATTATAATAGAGTCCTGAAATAGATCGAAATATATAGTCAACTGATTATCAACAAAACAAAGCAGCAAGGCAAGTGAAAAAAAAAAAGTCTTTTCAATGACTAGCACTCTAGGTAAGAAAACAATTTAAAAAAATCAAACTTGTTCCTACCTCACAGTCTATTTAAAGAAAAATCCCATAAAATTAATCATGGGCACACATATCAAACTCAAAATTCTAACACTTCAAAAATTAAACATGAGAGAAAAATCTGTTACATTGACAAAGAAAGACTTCTTAATAATGATAGCACAAGCATGATTCATAGAAAGAAAATAAACTCCATCAATATTAAAAATAATTTTATATTAAGAGTAACTATTAAGAGAATGAAAAGGAAAGCCATAGAGTGGAAAAATATTTAAAAAATCATTTATCTAATAAAAAACTTCTATCTAGAGTATACAGTCAAATCTCACAAGTGTATAATAAGAAAAAAGTATGACAGAAGACACTTGTTCCCTTTTTTCAGAGTTTTTAAAAATGTGTACTTCATTTTGGGTAGTTTCCATTGCTATTGTTTCAAGTTCACTAATCTTTTATTTTAAACTGTCAGATTTGCTATCAATTTCATTCAATGTCTTCTTCAACATGAATAGAGAAATTGTTCATTTCCAAAAGTTCGATTTGAATATTCTTTTTAACTTTTGTTTATCTATCATCGTGTCTTTCTTTTTCTTGAACATATGAAAATCAATTATCAACGTAAAATATTTTAATGTATTTTGTTTATATGGATTGACATTTAATTATGGGTAAAACTTTTCTGCCTCTTTGCATGACTAGTAATTTTTTGTTTGGATGATAGATTTTGAGAATTTTAGTTTGATGGGTTTTGATGTATTTTAGTTTCTATAAATACACTTTCGCATGGTTCTATGGTGCAGTTTAATTACTTGGAAACAGTTTCATTGAAGCTGTCCTTTAACTTCTGTTAAGCAGGGCACAAGCAGTCTTTTGTATAAGTCTTATTTTACCAACATTGGATATACTTCTCAGTAATCACACCACACAAATTGTGAAATTTTCTACTCTGATCGTTGGAAAAAACAAACAAGCAACAACAACAACATTCCTTGCTCTATGTGAGTCATAATGATTATTCCTGCAACAACATTCAACTCAAAATAAATCAGTGATGTACTATGTGAATTAACACCATAATAATCTTAGAAAAAAAACTTAGGGATAAAGTTTTGTGACTTTGAGTTTGGTAATATATATGACACTAAAAGCATGAGCAAACTATAATAAAACTAGATAAACTGTACTTCATTAAAATGAAAAACTTTTGTGAATCAAAGAACAAAATCGCCAAAGTAAAAAACCTACAGAGTGGTAGAGAATATTTGTTAATCATATATATGATATGAATCAGGTACTTAGTATATAGAAAGTATTCTTACAATTTAGAAGCAAAAAGATTACACAATCTAAAATGGGCAAAAAAGAGAGTGAGGAGATAGCCCACAGAATGGGAAAAAGTATTTGCCAATTGTGTATCTGACAAAGGCCTAACATCTGACAAAGGCCTAACATCTATAAGGAACACAAATGTGCTGAAATAATTGAAAGGAAGTAGTTACACAAGTACATATATATGAACATTGATGGAAGCAGTGTTCACAATAGCTAGAAGATGGAATCAGATCAAATATTCACCTACAGATGAACAGATGAAATGTCATATATACATACACTAGAATATTAGTTAACCATAAAAAGGAATGAAGTATTAATATGTACCACAATGTGGATGAACCTCAGAAACATCATGGCAAGTGAAAGAAGCCATACAAAAGAGCACATATTGTAGGATCCTGTTTATATGAAATCTCTGGAATAGAAAATCATATAGAAACAGAGAGGATATTGGTAGTTCCCAGGGGTTGGGGGTAGGAAAGTGCAGAATGGGAAGTAACTGCTTAATGGGTATAGAATTTCCTTTTGAAATCATGAGAATATTGTGGAACTAAATAGAGGTGGTGATTGTTCAGCATTGTGAATGTACTAAAGCCACTAAATAGTTTACTCTAAAATGGTTAATTTTATGTTATGTGAATTTCACCTCAATAATATTAACAACAACAACAAATTATTCTCTCTTATCTTTCTGGAATGGTTCTTTCCCTAATTTTGATAATTTTTTAAAAAATGCATGCACCAATCAGTACTCAGTTGAGACCCGAGGGTGATTCTCTGCAAATATTTAACTGTTCTAATCTCTCCCTGTTTTGCTTTCTAGACTCTGCTCTCTCTCTTTAAATCAGGAATTCCTCTGACCTCCACTTGGTATCATAGTACCTATGCATCAGCTTGCAAACTTCTTTTGGGAAGTAAAGTAGAAAATCTTGGGTTGACCTCATTGATCTGTTTTAGGTAATCATTGCCCTTCACTGTCCTATGTCCGAATTCTAAAAATAACGGTATTATATGTGTTGTCAGCTTTTCATGGTTTTGTGATAGTGAATCCAGTGTCTGTTATGCTACTGTGATCAGGGAAGAAAATGAGAATTTGACTTTTTAATAAAATGTTCTCAACCTAGGTTTTACATATTTTTTTCAGGCATTTATTTTAAAAACACATATACATATAAACTTATGCACATACATACCCACAAGAAGATATATTTCTCTCTTTAGAAGATATTAGTGTACTACTTAAGTGTGAGAAAAACTAATCTATATCTTCCTGAAAAGAAGCATACATGCATATGATCACTATGATATTTCAAATTGTATTTTATCCACTGTAGCAACAGGAATTTTCAGCACCATAAGGCTCTTACCTCAATGAGTACCATCCTGAAGCTCCTCTTAGAGCTCAAATGATGCTCTCTAATTAGATTTTACAGCCAAGAGTGGAAAAAAACAGGAAGTATACCTGTCCATGCAGTCCATTAATGAACTTAGCCTTTAAACCTAATGGGTGGATGATACCCATAGCTTCTTTGATATTCCAAGGGGATTAAGTTGCCAAAAACAAATTTTTTTTTCAACAATATACCTCGACACAGAACAGCTACTGACAGCAAAAGAAACACATATATCAAGGGAAAGGTTATCAATATTAAAAATAATAATAATAATAATGTTCACTTAACAACATAAATTTGATTAGCTGCTTCTACTTAATGTGTGAATGGAATAGAAAGCCATGCTTCCTCAACTAAAGGACCACTTGTACCGGTATTCTATTTTTTTTAAGTAATTGCTTTTAAGCAATTTATTTTAAAGGATTGTTTTTAACATGAAGAATGACATGTCACTCCTGAAAGTATGTAATGTGGTTGTGTTATTCTTGTTCTCAAAATTATTTGCTTAGTAATCTGAGCTCATTTTTTATGTTCTTGGAGCAATTTATTGGAAAAATAATTATCAATCAACTGGTTTCAGAGCAGAATGTCAAAAGAAACCTTTTATTAATTTGTCCCATGTTGGCATTCCCGCTGTGTTATCTCCCTACCACTCCTTCGCTTTGATAAGAAAACAAGGTCATACCTGCCCGTGAGTCTGCTGAGACTTATTCTTCCTAAACACTCTGTGTTCTTTCATGCTTCTGCAGCTCTGTAATTGTGCCCTCAACTAAGGCATTTCATATTTTCTCCATTCTAAGTAATCTTATTTATCTTTTAAGACCTGTTATCAGTGTCATCTCTTTAAAGAGTCCTTGCCAACTTTCCTAGTAAGTTAGGTAGCACATTCTACTCTACACCATTCCACCAGAAAAAAATATTTTATTACATTAAAAATCTGACTGAGAGGTTGGTTCCCCCATTACCTATGCGCTTCTGGAAAGTTGGAGCCTTGTTTAATATATGTTTGGATGTTCTGCCCCCAGTGAGTAATAAATCTTTAAAAAATAATTACTGAAAAAAGAAAGGGAAAGCAGAAAACATTGTAGGCATTTTCTTCTCTGGTCACAGAGAACAATGAGATATTCATTTATTTGCTTTTTCTATAATGAATATCTCATTGTAGGCATTAGGCAGTACAAAGGTCAGAGAATATTCCTATTCTGATATTTGCATAATTGAACAACCTAGGTCACCAAAATTTGGTCAAATGCATATCAATTAATATGACCTTTATACACTAATACATTTCAGAAAGTTCAGATCTTTAAAAAGCAGGAGAAATCTTTATATGAGACAACCTGATCATGATTTTAAATCAGTACTATAAAGCCCAAATATAGGGAAAAATATATGTAGGACACTTTTAATTATGTGACAAAGTATTAGCTAAAGCCTTAGAGAGACAAATAACATTTTATGATTCTCTCTACGGATTATTCATATGTTGGTTTATTTTAGTGCTAAATAAATATCCATTGCTCTTTTGCTGGATACCAAGGAAAAATAGTATGATAGTAGATGACAATGTAACTAGTTAACAATCTAGTGGAGATGATAAAACATGTCTTGAAGAAAGACTGTGAATACATTTCCTTGTTTTAGAGGACAGAAAAGAAGACTTTATTTCGAGTCTTAATCACTCTTTGGTAGCTTGGTAAACCATGAAGAAATATTCCCCCTCTATGGGACTCATTAAAAATATGAAGGGCTAAAAATCCTCCAGTTAGAATATTCATACACAAGAAAGTATTTTCTTGATGAGAATTATATGCAAAAACATTGAGAGACTGTTAGGAAGGAAGAAATTGGGCTATAAGGCCTAAATTAATAAAGAAACCTTGAAGGGCTAGATGAAATACAGCCAAGGTAAGCACAGAGGTTGTGATGATGCTCTACTAGTTAGCCACTGCTGGATATGGTGATTCTTTCACAATAAAGCAATATAGTTTATGTTCCTGAGAAAGAAGCTACCAAACTACTGTAAATACAAAATATAAAGAAAAGTTGCCAGGTACCTAAAAATGACTATTTGTCAGATAGTGGTTTTATTTATATCATTAAGTCGGATTATATTTGAAGTTAGGGTAAAATAATTTTTGCCAGGGCTGTACCCTCAAATATTTATATAAGCACTTTTTACATTTAAAATACAGCTGTCATGTTTGAAAACATGCCAATATTTTTCAGAGCAATCTCAATTTATATCTGAATGCTTTAATAAGCTAAAGATTACCTTGATTGCAGCTATTATTTTCTACTCAAGAATATCAGACTTTCAAGGCATTCATGACCTGCTGGGACAGCAAGTTATTTTCCTTAAAAGGAGGCTAATATCTAATGGCTATCTCGCTAAACATTAAGTTACTTCCTGTTATCAGAAATAATGTATGTCTGATAAGTTTCCAGCATAGAACAGTCACTAGCAGAATTCCATTTGCTATTTGGAATCCACCATGCCACACATTTTCATGTTCTTAAGCAACTGTGTTAGTTCAGGCTGCTACAACAAGAATATCATAGACTGGCTGGTTTAAACAACAAATATGCATTTTTCACAATCCTGAAGGTTGAGAAGACCAAGATCAAGTTGCCGGCAGATTTGGTGTCTGGAGAAAGACGCCTTCTTGATACATCTTCACTTGGCTGAGGAAGAGCTCTAGTCTAATTTCCTTTAGAACTTAATTCCATGTGTGTGAACTCTAATCACCTCTCAAACACCATCACATTGGAGATTAGGCCTCAGTTTGAGGGGAACACAAACATTTAGTTCACAGCAGTAGCGTGAGCTTTTTGACTTAAAATAAAATAAGTAAAATCTAGAGATTTAGACCTCACAAATTATATAACAATTAGATATAAAGAGGTGGCATTGAAGTACAAACTCATTTGTGCATCTGTTGCTCACAAGATAAGTATATTTACTCACCCCAAGTTGAGCATTTACTAGTAAAACCCTAACTAAAATTGTATCTCTTTCTCTTTCTCTCACTCTCTTTTCTTAAGTATTTCTAATTCTGAACAAAACACGCTTTTAAAAACCCTAATCTTTTCTAAACTCTTAAGCAAAATAAGAAGGCTCATTTCAGGAAATTACCAGTGCCTTTTTTTTTAACCTTTTATAGTGACAGAATAATAGTGTACTACAAATGATCACACCTAAGGGGAAAAAAACATAGCAATTACCTGAATCATTCTTTTTGATAAATTAGCAAAACTATGAAGTAGTAATCTTTGAACACACAAATGTTTCAAGAAAAGTGCTAGTTTTTGCTTAGCCTAGTGTTCCAAATTTTTCTACTAGTACAATGTAATTCAATTTTCTATACAAAGAAAGAAAGCTTTTATTGAAAGAGAGAGCTCGATTTTTACCAGATTATACAAGTATGTAACTAGGTTCTGTAAAAAAAAAAAAACAAAATAAAAAATAGAAATTGCTATAATGGTTCAGAAAGTAAAGTAATGACTCAAATCTATAAAATGCAATGTGATCTCCAGATAAATCAGTTATTAAAAATGAGGATTATATAGTCTAGTTACATGGTAAAGGGCTATGCCATCCATGAATAACTGTTTCTATGACTACCAATGATCAACTACATGGATCTGACATGAGCATTCTGTTTTATTTTATAGAGTTGTTTTCTAACAAAACTCTTTAATCTACAGATAAAATCAATTATGATTTCTATAGTGGGATGTTCCAACTGGAGTCTAAAAAATTCAGGTATTTTTAACTTTTCTATAAGATTGTTAAGCTATTTTGATAATGATTTTTTGCAATGGCACTAAGAAGCAAATTGGGAAAGGATTTATTCTGAGCCAAGAGTTTAAAAGTGATTTATTCATCAGAGGGAAAGTGAAATGATGACTGCATCATTATTTTTTGTCAATAGTAATCATTTCCCAACCTAGGTATTATAAGATTTATATCCACTGAGTGGTCATGGTCTGTTTCACCAAACTTTGTGTCACATTCAAGGCCAAGCATCACTGCACTTCAGGGTTTCCTTGTCAGGGTATATTACATAAGAAAGAGACTCAATCTTTTCCATTCTACATTTTGTAAAAATTTGAAATTCTAATTGTTTGGAGGCCTCAAATATCTCAGAAATATTTTGCATAGAAGAAATCTCATGAACAGTTGCAGAACATTGTCCAGATTTGACATGTCTGGAAGTGCAGTGACAACTATAAGGAGTTAAATCGTTGGGACATTAATTTGGAAGAGAACAATGCTTGACTCTGAGGCTAACGTATTAACACCTTAAGAGATATCATTCACATTGATATCTATGCAAATAAAGTCCCCTGTGCTCAGTGAAATTCCCATTGGCCACTCCCTAAATTCCTGATGAGAGGGAAGATCTATACAGAGGATACCGGTTCCTGTGAGTGCACATGGAAATCAAGAGAGAAGAACACTCCAGTTAGTCTTTAAACAGCAGATACGTCTCACAACATTTTCATCCTAAACTTCAGAAATCCTTAATCATATAATTTATTTCATATTTTCAAGTGCCTGAGGATAAATACAGAGGCATAGAGTAAAGCGAAGCTCTTGGACTGCATCTCTAATACATTCAGCTGTTCTAAATACAGCAGAAAGGACCTGAAGCTGATGTTGAGACAAAAATTTCTGAGTTTCATTTCTGACATTGTCATGAATTCCTCATTGTCTCTGTTCAATCCCTGTGACCATATTTACGCATCCATTTTCTTTTTTCCTATAATATTGGAACAACCTTATGACATCATTGTAAAATACTTATGAAATAGCAAATGAAAATAACTAGAAGCATTATAACGTCAAAAAATAAATGCTTTTTTTTCAATTTAAAAGTTCCACTTGTCAGTCACTGATTTGCATATTATAAATGCATTGATTTATGTCGATATTTTTATCATATTACTTGTGGACAAGATAATATGTTAGATTTCATTTAAAAGAATATTAACAGTCATTTTTATTTCCACAGACAGTATCCTATATAATTTTTTTCTAATTGTGGATTAATCAATATCTGCTAATTCAAGGATATTTTTACCCACTCTTTTAATGCAATATTTTAATTAAATGGGTATTCATAAGAATATACTCGACTGTATTCTGTTAAAGTTAAAATTGTTCTCTAATTTTTCTCTACAGTAAAGTCTGATCAAAATTGAATCATAGTTCATCTTTATCTTAAATCTGCAGGATGTAAAATGCTGGGATCAAAAATTTTTGAGATCAAAATTTGAATTCCTGGTCTACAAAAGCCATGTTTTATGATCACAGAAAATTGTTACTTACTTTTCATTTAAAAAAATTTATTTCAACTCTCAAATAAATATTATAATGTTTGTCATACTTAAAAATATACTCTTGTTTTCAATCATAAGAATTAAACTTGTAAGATATTAATCCCACCAATGAGAGAAACTATACAGGATGGATAAAATACATTAAGCAACTGTTTGAAGACAGGAAAATAACCAGAACAGGCATGAGAAGGCAAGCATAACCAGGGTGAGCCCTCTATCACTTGTTTTTGCTTCAGAAACTTTGCCATTCACACTATACGCAAATGGAGGTCATAGAGGTCTGAAGACTTCGATGTTAAAACTGGGCTAGAGAAACACAGTCTGGTGGTGAAGAAGGCTCCCCTGTTTTCAAAGGTGTAAAGGATAAAAGCACCAGTGGCAGATGCTAGAGAGAAATGAGGCCAAAATTTGTAGTTAACTTCCCTTTTTAGGCATTGTCTATTTCTTAAACTCTATATGTATGAGGTGAGACTTCTAGAAAGTGAAGAGCAATCCTGATGGGCTAAAAAGCTGAGAAGATAGTTTTGCAGCCTTGCTATAAAGAAGTTAGAATTCAGGAACAGCCAAGGTGGTACAAAAGTAAGAGAAAATGAAAGGAAGGGAACAAAGGAGAGAAGGAGAGAAGGAAGGAAGGAGGGATAAAGGGAGAGAAGGAAAAACAATTTCAAGTGAGTTCCCAGAATGCATTTTATGAGTGGGAACTATAGCCTAGCAGTAAGGGCTACCTAAAATAAAGCAGCTCTACAAAACTGGAAGCACAGACTTCACTGGACTATAGTGCTTTACCTGTACTTTAAACTATCTGACACAGTAAAATTTAATCCTCACTGGAGCATGATAGCATTATCCAAAGCACAAAAAAACTAGTATTTAGTGAAAAAGTAATACTCAGAAAACTGAACCAAATGGCCAAAAATGAGCAAGATAAATAATATTAAAAAGATCTAAAAGTGACATAAATATTAGAACTATTGGGAAGAAACTTTAAAATAACTATGTTTAATATGTTCAGAAAAAAAGACAGAATTTCAACCACGAAACTAAAAAAAAAATTCTGAAAATTTTAGAAATGAAAATACAATTAGCAGAATTAAAAGTCAAGAGGTTATGTAGAGTAATTACCACTATGGAGAACTTTGGGCAGTCACTATTAAAACTAAACACACACAAATTTATTCCATTCGTGGAGTCTGCTCATATTTTTCAAAGTATGTGTACACAATGTAAGGTCGGGGGTACCTGAGGGCGGGGCAGGCCTCGCCTCAACAAGATGGCTCCAACCCGGACCAGGCCGGAACTAAGATCCCAGCCTAAGACCCCAGCCGCAAAGCCAGCCAGTACCTGTTACAGCAATCCTAGCAACCCTGTTCAGCCAATCGCCAGCAGACGCGACAGCTGTCCCAACCAATGATCGCTCTCCCCAATCCCCCTCACAGCTTTCTCAGCGTGCCCTTTATAAACCCATCACCCATCTTGCTGGGCGCGACTTCTCTGGCCCACAGCTATAAGGACCAGTGAGCCTCGCCTGGGATTGCACTAATAAATTTTTCTTGGCTCCTTTGTTGCCGTTTTGCCTGGTCTGGTTTCGTTGACCTTACGGTTGGTGCCGAAACCTGGGAGGATGGTGCGGGCCCCAGCGGGCTCCCCGCTCCTCTCCCGATCTGGGACCTCTCTCGGGAACAGGACCTGGCCCCAGGACCTCAGACAACGCGGTGAGTCCCTCGCTTTCCCTGACTTCTCCTCCTACCCTCCGGGGTGCCCAGTCCGAAATCGCAGCTGCGTCTGGGCTCACCCCTCTGGCCCGGTGCCTTTGGGTCCGGTGTAGTGGAGACATCCCTATCTCCGGATCGCCAACCCTATAAAAGGAAGCGGATCTTCCTTTCCGGCCCGATTCTGAGTGGGTCTGGGACGCTGGGCTCGCTTGGTTAGGGACCCGGGGAGGAGGTTGCGGCCATGGGAAGCCAGCCTTCTAAAACTGAGGCTCAGACCCCCTTGCGGTGTCTCGTATCTAATCTGGCTACTCTGGGGTTGTCCAAGGATATCCGTAAACGGAAGCTAATCTTCCCTTCCTCCCAGGCCTGGCCCCAATATCCTCTGGACAATCAGTCTTGCTGGTCCCCCAAGGGAACTTTCGATTTTGGCCTCCTCACCAATCTCAGTAATTATTGTCACTGGACTGGGAAATGGCCCGAGGTCCCCTATGTCCAGGCCTTTTGGGCGTTGCACTCCCGCCCAGACCTCTGAGTCAGATGTTCCTCGGCCCAGGTCCTCCTGGCCAAATCCCCTGATAGGGGCTATCAGCCTCTCCCTGCATCGGAATCTTCCTTTGCAGATCCTCCGGAGGACCTTGGCCTTCCCCCTCCACCTCCTAGGCCTCCTTCTCCTCCCCTCCCATCCGCCTCTTCTCAAAGGTCTGCTCTTTCTCAACCCCCTCCTTATCCGACCTCCTGTGCCCAGACCTCTTCCACTCAGGCTTCTCCGGTGTCTGCTCCTGCCTTACCTCCTATCCCCCCCTCCCATATCCGACTTTTCCCCCCAGTCCACCATCTCTAATTCCTTTGTCCTCAGCTCCAGTCATTCAGGGTTCGGTTGGCTCCCCTCCCCCATCCACTTCCATTCTTACTACCACAGAGACACCGCCTCCTTCCTCTGGTCCTGTTGAAGTCACACCTGATTCCTCGGTTTCGGGCTCTGCCCCAGCCACCCACAAGCTGTACCCTCCTCTTCCGTTGTCACCGCCATCTTGCCCTCCTTCCACCTCATTCCCTACTCTCACCCCACTGCCATCTTACAATCCTACACCACCCTCTAAATGGACCAGCCCTCCGGTTACCAGGTCCCGGGCCCAGTTACTGGTCCCTCTCCGGGAGGTGGCAGGTGCTGAGGGACTGGTTCGGGTACATGTTCCCTTCTCCCTGGGGGACCTGTCCCAGATTGAAAAGCGCCTAGGCTCCTACTCTGCCAATCTGACTGCCTACACCAAGGAGTTTCACACCTCACTCAGGCATCCGAGCTCACGTCGCATGACCTCCATGTAATTTTAACCTCCACCCTCACTCCCAAGGAGCGTGATCGTGTCACCTCAGCAGCTCAGGACTACACTGATCAGGTACATAACTCCAATCATTCTTTGCCGGTCGGGGCGCGGCGGTGCCTGCCGAGGACCCACAATGGAACTATCAGGATGGTGCCATAGGTAAGACTAGGAGGGATCAGGTGGTCCACTGCCTTATTGCAGGGATGGAAAAGGCGGCTCAAAAAGTCATTAACTATGACAAACTGAGGGAGATCACATAGCAGCCTAACGAAAACCCAGCCTCTTTCCTTAATCGTTTAACAGAGGCTCTTGCCCTTCACACTCATTTGGACCCTTCCTCACCGCCAGGGTCCACAGTCTTAGCTACCCACTTTATCACCCAGTCTGCTCTGGACATCCGGCACAAGCTTAAAAAGGTGGAGGAGGGCCCCCAGACTCCACTCCGAGACCTGGTGAATATGGCCTTTAAAGTTTATAATGCCCGAGAGGAGGAAGCCGAGGCAGTACGAGCCCAGAGGCTAAAACAGAAGGTGTCCCTTCAAATCCAAGCCCTAGTCGCTGCCCTATGGCCAGCACAACCGGGGCCTCAGAGCCTCCGTCCCAGGAAACAGTCCGAGACCCAAACACCTCTGGGAGCCGTCTTCAGGTGTGGCCAGGAAGGCCACTGGGCAAAGCAATGCCCCAACCCCAGGCCACCAACTTGACCTTGCCCGGTCTGCAGACAAAAGGGACATTGGAAGTTTGAGTGCCCCCTGGGGGAGAACCATCCCCCGGTGACAGAGTTTTGCAGGGGGCCAGCTTCCCCAACGGGCCCTTGCCAGAGCTCCTGGGCCTCCTGGATGACTGAAGCCACCTGGACTCGAACACCCCAATCACCCTTGCCGAGCCCAGGGCCACACTATGGGTAGCGGGTAAGTCCATCTCCCTTTTGGTGGACACGGGGGCTACCTATTCTGTTTTACTCTCCTTCCTTGGGCTTTTACATCCTTCTCAGGTCTCAGTTGTGGGCGTCTTGGGGGTACCCTCCAAGCTGCTAGAGACAGGTCCGGTGTCCTGCCTTTTTGAAGGCCGTCCCTTCACCCATTCATTCTTAGTTATCCCATCCTGCCCAGCCCCCTTGCTGGGGCGAGACCTTCTGTACAAGCTCGGGGCATCTGTTTGCCTCACTTCACACCGAGTTCCCCCGACTCCACTCCTGGCCCTTACCTGTGCTGCCTTCTCCCCGGAACCTTCGTCCGATTTCCCCATTTCCCCTGAAAAAGTTAATCCAGTAGTCTGGGACACTTCCACTCTAGTGGCAGCCAATCACCACACCCCAGTCCTCAATCGCCTTAAGGATCCCTCTTGCTTCCCTTCCAGGCCTCAATTTCCTATCTCACACGCCCATCGCAAGGGCCTCCAGCCCATTGTTAACTGGCTGCTCCTCCAGGGTCTTCTGGTTCCTACCAACTCCCCTCGTAATACTCCCATCATCCCGGTAAAAAAGCCACCTGGTGCTTATCGACTGGTGCAGGATCTGCGGATAATCAACTCTGCTGTAGTTCCACTGCATCCAGTGGTCCCTAACCCATATACTCTCCTATCTCAGATACCCCCCACTACCACTCATTTCACAGTCCTGGACCTTAAGGATGCTTTCTTCACCATCCCCCTACATCCAGACTCCCAGCCACTCTTCGCCTTTACTTGGGGGATCCAGACACCCGCAGGACCCAACAATTAACCTGGACGGTCCCGCCTCAGGGATTCCGTGACAGTCCCCACCTTTTCGGCCAAGCATTGGCCAAGGACCTGTCCTCTTATGACTCTGGGTGTAGCACTCTCCTCCAGTATGTAGATGACCTCCTCCTGTGCAGCCCCTCCAGGGAGGTCTCTCTCGGGATACAGCCTCCCTCCTTAACTTTCTAGCACAGTGGGGGGGATACAGAGTCCCCCTTCCAAAGCTCAACTCTTACCCCACAAGTCACCTACCCAGGGGTGGCCCTGACTCCCACCTCCAAGGCCCTCACGGTGGACCGCACCACCTCCATCAGGGAACTCTTACCCCCAACCTCAGGTGCTGAAATCTTGTCATTCCTTGGGCTGGTGGGCTTCTTTAGGCACTGGGTCCCCAATTTCGCTGTACTTGCTAAACTGCTATATGCTGCAGCTAAGGAAACTCCCATGGGCCCCCTCATTTCTCCCTCAGCTGTAGCCCGTGCCTTTGAGACCTTAGGAGACACGCTCCTAGCTCCCCCCCCCCCCCCGCTTACACTTCCTGACTCCCACAAGCCTTTCTTCCTGTTCACCGAGGAAAGAACTGGGACGGCAACTGGGGTTCTGGCCCAACCAGTGGGACCCTCTCACAGAACGGTTGCCTTCCTGTCCAAACAATTGGACCCCACCGTCCAGGGATGGCAGCCTTGCCTCCGGCCGCTGGCAGCAGCGGCTTGTTTAACCAAGGAGGCTCTAAAGCTTACCCTTCAACAGCCGGTTACGGTCTACTCCTCCCACAGACTCCAGGACCTCTTGGGTCATAAGTCATTATCCTTATTAAGCCCTTCTAGGGTCCAGGAGTTTCACCTTTTCTTCATAGAACACCCCCAAGTGTCTCTTCGCTCATCGCCGCTTCCAAGTCCAGCTACTCTCCTTCCCTCCGCTAGCTCCTCAGTTTTGCCTGAACATCCCGTGTGGAGCTGGTAGAGGCCCTTATCCCCCCTCGCACGGGACTCTCTGACCAACCTCTGTCTAACCCTGATCTCACATTCTTCATAGATGGAATCTCAACTAGGGGGCCGGACGGAGGCCACAGGCAGCCTATGCAGTGGTCTCTCCTCCCACTGTGGTGGAAGCTGCCTCACTGCCATGAGGGACTTCTTCCCAAAAGGCAGAGCTGGTGGCACTCACCCAAGGGTTACAGCTGGCAAAGGGCCGCAGGGCCACTGTATATACCGATTGTAAGTATGCCTTCCTTATTGCTCATAGTCATGCGGCGATCTGGAAAGAAAGGGGGTTCTTAACCACCCGGGGAACTCCGGTGGTCAACGGTAAGGCCATTCAACATTTACTCCAGGCCCTACAAGAACCCAAGGAGGTGGCCATCGTCCACTGTCAAGGCCATCAGATGGGCACAGACCCTGTCATTCAAGGAAACGCCCTGGCTGACGCCACGGCCGCCAACTTACCTCAACCCAGAACGCCACCCCTGTCCTGTTTCTTTCTTTTTTTTTTTTTTTTTGAGTTGGAGTCTCACTCTGTCGCCCAGACTGGAGTGCAGTGGCCGCTTGCGGCCACCGCAGCCTCTCCTGCTGGGCTCCGGCGATCCTTCCGCCTCCGCCTTCCGAGTAGCCGGAATTACAGGCATGCGCTACCATGCCCGGCTGATTTTTTTTTTTTGATTTATTGTAGAGATGAGGTTTCGCTGCCCAGGCGGGTCTCGAACCCGCGGGCTCAGGCAATCCACTCACCTCAGCCTCCCAAAGGCGCAGGATTACAGGCTGAGCCACCGAGCCCGGCTTCCTGTTTCTTTCCTCCTCCCTAACTCCCAGGTACTCAGGGGACGAACAATGGCGACTCCGGGGCAACAGGGGCGGATGTACCTCAGAGACAGGATAATCCTTCCCCAGACACAGGCAAAGGAAATCGTGGCCACAATCCATCAGTCTTTACACATTGGTCCCGAGGTCATGCACAGGTTTCTTTCCCCAATTTTCTCGCCACAGGGTCTCCGAGAAACCATCACCCAGGTCCATATAGCCTGTCAAACCTGTGCATATGTTTCCTCTCAAGGAGCCCTCTGGCGCCGGACGGCGGCCCACCAGCTGCCAGGGTGTCTCCCTGGACAGGACTGACAGGTGGACTTCACTCATATGCCAGCACACAAAAAGTACCGATACCTACTAGTAATGGTAGATACCTTTTCAGGTTGGAGCCATCTTGTTGAGGCGAGGCCCACCCCGCCCTCCGGTACCTCCGACCTTAAACACAAGTATTGATAGCAGAATTATTCATAATAGCCCCAAACTAGCAAAAATTTAATTGCTTATCAATGGTAGAATGGATCGTTCTTTATTTGTTAATGGAATATCACACAACAATAAAAATTTTAAAAATCTGTTACACACAACAACATGGATAAATCTGAGGGGCATAATTGTATTTTTTTTAATTTTTTACTTTTTAACTTTATTATAGATATGAGGGGTACAAGCCAGAATTAGGTACATAATAAATATAAATTAGTTATACATAGATATATATTAATAAAATGTAAATATAAATTAACTATATAAATTATGCCCTCACTGATGGGTATAATTTCAAATAAAAGAAGCTAGATTTTTTTTTTAAATACCATATAATGCTTTATGTGTGGTAAAAAAAATACATAGTTAATTTATATTTTCAACAATCTCAATATAAAACCACCCCTAAAAAGTAGAAGTATGGCTGGACTTGGGGCTCAGCCTGTAATCCCAGCACTTTGGGAGGTGAGGTGAGTGGATTGCCTGTGCCTGCAGGTTCGAGACCAACTCAGACAACTTGAGGAGACCTTGTCTTTACAATAAATCAATATTAACTGGTTGTGGTAGGGCACGCTGGTAGTACTGGCTGCTTGGAAGGCTGAGGTGGATGGATCTTTGGAGCCTAGCGAGTCGACCCTGGGGTGACCATGAGTGTGCCACTGCACTCTAGCCTGAGCGACAGAGTGAGACTCCAACTCAAAAAAAAAGATTGAAATAAATATACTGAAACACATAAAAACCATTTCTGGTCTTTACTTTTATCTGGGTGATTGTTATAGATGTTTATTTTAAAAATCCATACACAACAGTTGTACACTTAACTTTACATTAGTTCACTGTAAAAACTTAAAAATTATGAATTAAATTTATTCATATACAAGTACTTTGAAAAGTTAAAAAAACCACAATATTCTTTTTATCAACCTGTTTCTGATTATTTTACATCTGAGGAACTAACTAACTAAATAAATATCCTTTATGACAACAAGAAAGCAAAATATCTCCAAAAAAGGATTGATCTCTGAAGCATCGGGTGCTCCCAAGTAGTATGCTGTCAATATATTTACTGAAACCAATTTTAAATTTTAAAATGCCATTTCAATTTACCTTCTCTCCACTTAAAATTGTGTGCAGAAAAAGACATTTCATTTGCCTAAGGAAGAGGTCACTGGAACTTTGCAAAGTCCCTTTGAAGGGTGAAAAGTCTTTTTATATCTGGGAAATCCAATATTTATTTGAGCCTGCAGAATAGTCTGGGGCATAACAATGAAATATTTAGCTCAAATCAAGAAAATAAATAACATGCACATAAACAGGGATCTGTTCGCACTTTTTATTTAAGGATGCATTGTTCACAGCTATAGATTTTTTTTTATCTCACATCAGTAACTAGTCAATACCCTAAATGAATAACATAGGCTCTTTGTGCTACATGAACCCATGTTTCTCAACAAATATTTTTGCGGAAATTTTCCGGTAAATCTTTGGTGCCGAAAACTATTTTCAATGTATGAAGCTTGAAATCACCAATATAATAAGATATTTTCATTTTAGACAATTTTATGACTGAAAGTTACCTTAGAAATCTCCTTGTCTCGTTCCCTCATTTTATATATTTGAAAAATTATGTGAGATAGTTAAGCTGAATTGATGAAACTCAGACAGCATCTTCAAGCTAAAATTAGAACTTCACTTTCTGATGACTAATCTTTTTTTTTTCCTTTTCCAAAGGGCTAAGGCATAATTAGCATGAAAACAGCAACAAGGTAGGCAAACCCACACCCACCTACCCATCCACCCACACATTCATCCAGAGCTATTATACCACATTGAAGTCCTACATTAACTTTTGTACTAACAAACAACAGCAACAACAAATAGTTCTTCTGCTAACAGAAACTCTAAAACTCACTGATTTAAGTAAGAGCTGAAGGATTTCAAAAGAGGAAGTTTTTGAATGGTTCATGACAGGTGGCTAGATAGAACAGAAGTTAAAGATTAGGTGAAATTTGAGATGGGAAAATTTGTTAAGGCCAGACTTAGGAGGTCTCTAACACCAGGTCAAATTATATGGACATTTTGTTATGAATGCAGGATCTTTGCTTTGATAAATGGGGGTGATAAAGGAATATTTCTCGGAGTACCTCCAAGATTTTGGTGGGTTCCAAGTCAGTGACTGAGGGGAATTTTTTATCCAAATGGTCAAATAATTCTAATAGTAGACAATGGCTGAATACTATCTCAGCCAAAAATTTTTTATCCATTGTTTACCCATATGGTTCAATAATTATATAGTAAACAATGGCTGAATGCTATTTCAGCCAAAAATTAAAGCACTGACTTACTTGTTGCCTGCGTTTTACTGCTATATAGTAGTAGACTGCTAATCTTATCCACATTAATCACCACAGATATTTTGTAAAAAGTCAGTACAGAATAATTGGTGATACTCTCCACTTTGGAGGGCACAGCTAGGGTTGGCAGCCTCAACGTTACACTTTCCTTTGTGCCTATGTTTCTCTCTCTCTCTGAAAGCTCAGACTTGTTACCTCATTCATTGGAAAGGCTGTGTTAATAAGGCAAATCCCTACCTTTTTTCATTATTGCTTTGCCCCATCTCCAACTCATTCTGCTCCTTATCCATATATTTTATTCTATCTGTGGCATTTGTCTTGCACATGAGTGAAGCAAGTGATGAAGCTGAAAAGGTCACTGGGTATGAATAGATTGAGACAAAACCTTTCCCCTCCCTCCACTCTTTTCTTCTTGCTTTCTTCTTATATGCATTAAACAACACTTTTGAGTGCCTATGCATTCTATGTGTGATAAAGAAGGAAGATCTAGTCTCTGGTTTTGTGTAGGGAGAGCAGTGAGAACATTAGCAGGAGATACAGGTGAGCCTTCTGTGTTCAAAAAGACAGCAAACACAGAATCTGAAGGGGTAGATGAAGAGAAGGGCTTGATTGAAGTAACTTTTCAAAATGAGAATTCTGATCCCAAAAGGATTAAATAATTTGTCCGAGGTCACCCAACACATAAATGTGAGAGCTATTTCTCAAACCCTTCATTCCAAATCCTGCTCTCTTTAGAAATACTACAGCCGGGTTCGGTGGCTCAGCCTGTAATCCCGCGCCTTTGGGAGGCTGAGGTGAGTGGATTGCCTGAGCCCGTGGGTTCGAAACCCACCTGGGCAGTGAGACCTCATCTCTACAATAAATCAAAAAATCAAGCCAGGCTCGGTGGCTCAACCTGTAATCCCGTGCCTTTGGGAGGCTGAGGTGAGTGGATTGCCTGAGCCCACGGGTTTGAGACCCGCCTGGGCAGCGAGACCTCATCTCTACAATAAATCAAAAAATGAGCCAGGCATGGTAGCGCGTGCCTGTAATTCCGGCTACTCCGCAGGTTGAGGTGGAAGGATCGCCAGAGCCCAGCAGGTTGAGGCTGCAGTGGCCGGGAGTGGTCACTGCACTCCAGTCTGGGCGACAGAGTGAGACTCCAACTCAAAAAAAAAAAAAAAAAAAAAAAAAAAAAAAAAAAGAAATACTACACCCACCATTATACATCTACTTTCATACCCTTCCCAACTTTGCCTTCAGACTCGTTTCTTTCCATCCTCCTTTGAGAATGTTAGTTTTGAGATTTTCATTAATACAACCCCAAGTCCCTCATTTGCCTTTCTTTATTATGACCCTGTGATCCTACATTTTCTTAAATTACAAGTCTAAATTAAAAATTACCTCATTTAAGCAGGACTTTACAGTTTACACCCATACATTTGGTTTTCATTTGCCTAGGTGTTCTTTCCTCAAGTTGAAGCTCACTGATAAATCTTAAGCTTACACCAGATAAGTCCAGAGGCTCTCCAGCTGAGGATGCAAGGCGTAGATTTCGTTTCTCATCCCTCTACCCTCATATTATTTGCTTGCTCCCTGCAGAGCCCACTGACTTGATAATAACTATTGGAAAGTGACATGTGAGGTTGACAACCTTGTAACCATTGTACAGATGATAGCGCTGGAGCCTAATTTGCCCAGTATTTCAAAAGAAAATATGGTGTGGAAGAAATTTAAGCTCAAGGCTTTCTGACTTCAAGTTTGGTGTTCTTATTACTATACCACAACTTTTAAAATTTAGTTTCTCATCTTTTTCCATTTTTACTCCTAGCCAGCCCTCCTGTTGCAAAAAGACTTAGATACATGTCAGGGGAAGAGTGGAGGGGGAGATCTTGAACTTGTGGTTTCCACTGTGGATACAGAAAGCTGGAAGAGCACTGCTTCCAAACTTTCAAGAAATGACTGGGTGAACCACAAGTTTATAACTTTTTTCAAATCCCTGAGCATGCTGAGGTTGTAGAAAAAGCAATGAGCCCAGAGAAAGAAGAGAGTCAGGTGCCTTTAGGGGCAGAGGAGACAGGTGTCCTGGCTTTCCTTGGGCAAGATGCAGAACACGCCTAGAGAAGTGTTCATCTAGGGTCTTGGTGCCTGGGTGAAGGTCAGCTGATTAGCACTGGCAAGAGACAGTGAAATCCCTGGGGGCTGCAAATATGAGGGGTCTGTATTCTCTTGCAAGTTCTTTATTTTTTTCCCTCAAACCCCATAAGGTGTTCCCAGAAAAAAAAAATCAGGCAAATCACGAGAAAATCTCTCATCTTTCAAAACTGGAGGAGGAAATAGTAACTGACTCACAAGAGGCAGAAAACTAAAGGGGGCCCATTGACTTCTGTCTCCTGTATGAAACAAAAGTTTGAATCTGTGATGGTAGGCAGTAAACACAGTAGAGCTGGGGGTACTAGAGAAAAGCCATTACAACTGGAGAAGGAATAAGGAAAAGTCCCTCTAAACCTAGGGAAAGATCATAAATAGCTTTTGGACTCAGAACTATAAGTGTGAGGGAGTTACTTACTATAAACCATGACCTCGAGGCCCTTCGATGATTCTGGTCTAAGACTAAGATTGTGGTCAGAACAGAAAATGCCCCCACCATAACCACTCCTGCCCCCTCACCCTCCCCAACCACACCTCACATGTAACTTGCAAGAGCCAGACATTTGCTGAGATGTAGCACAAAGAGAAGCCCTAAAGCTGATGGTAAAGAAGATATTGAACAGAAAATTAAAACACTAAACACAAAGCATCCTCTAGATAATTTAATACCTATGACAACACACAGAGTGTAATCACAGCTATAAGAGTTATTAATCCAGCTCAACTCCTAATTATGTGAACTCAAAACTCTGCCCTAAAGGCCTACTAGAAGAGAAAAGAATTTCCATTTCTAGGTGTCAAATCTATTTATGTAAGTCTCAACTCTTTTATTCCAGCTATCTAGCTTTTTAAAAAAATTAAAGCATATGAAAAAGCAAGAAAAACAATGGACTTTTGAGATACAAAACAACCATCAGAACCAGTTGCATATATATGACAGATGTAGAAACTACCTATTAAATAATTTAAAATAACTACGCTAAAAATAATGACTGATAAAGGATCATAAGACATTGACATCATGCATCATCTGATATTAGAATTAATGCATTAGAAATGGCACGTCACCAAAATGTACACCCTCAGTGTAATCATGAGAAAGCATCAGATGCATACACATTTTTTACAAAATAGCCAAATATGAACTTAGGAACTGTCACTATCTGCTTAGAAGACCAAGACACACAATTCATGCAATGTGGCTTCCTGGATTAGAGCCAGAAGTGGAAAAAGAACATTAATGGAAATTTGGTGAAAAGTGAATAAAGTTTATAGCTTAGCACACCAATGCTAATTTCTAAGTTTTGACAATTGTACTGTGTAAGATGTTAACATTAGTAAAAGTTGAGTAAAGGGTATTTGGAAAGTCTCAGTACTATTTTCACAACTCTTTTTAAAATTAAAAATATTTAAAAATGTATCTGATTGCCTGGTAATATGTCATCAACAAATACTTATTGAATGCCTCTTATGTCTTGGGCACTCTAGGAGGCACTCAAGAAATATTTCATGGATTTATGGTATTCATGGTCTATCAAGGAAGACAGATATACAAATAAACTAACAAATATTTTGTTACAAATATTGAATGAAAGTCTATAGCATGAGAAGCTCTTAATACGGGACATTAACTGGAAGCAATGATAATCTACAAGCACATTATTATGTAAGCTATCCTAGTGGTCAAAACAGAAATGCTCTCATATTTATTCAAATTCTTGAACCATATGGTGAATTAAAATCAATTCAAAGCATACAGGATAAGCAGCAGGAAAGAAATGGGTAAGTGAGTATATTGAGGGTAGGGTACAGGTGGGTTGGGAGGGTCACATATTTATCACACTGACCTGAATCTTGTGTACATAATTTCCAGTGTTGTCTGTCACTCGGCCACACCACCTTTCCCACAGATGTTGCTTATGTGAGAACCAGAGTCAAGATTCAAGCCAAGAAGTCTGCGGACAAAAGATGGCCAGGATTCCATAAAACTCTTGCTCTATCAGAGAGACAAAGGGACAAGTATGATTAACCACAGCTGTAGTGTGATGTATAGTCAAAATTTTATTTTTCTGTGCTTGTGTAGTGGACATATGGGCCCAGAATGAGTATTACCAATAGGAACCAAATTAAGAGCTAAAGAATTGAGTGCTTTATATATTTTATTTTTAGTCTGAATACCAAGTAGTTCTTGCCTATGTAGTATCTACTATGTACCATGTATGTTTAGAGTATGATGAATTTTTAAAAAATTTTTAACTTCATGTGGGGTATAATTCAGGGTTAGGTATACAAATGTTCATTATACAGGTACCCTTGTTGATGAGGTATGCCCCCCCAGCAGGTTTCCCACTACTACCAATCCCTTTCTTATAGCATTATTATAATTGTTTTTTCTTTCTGAGTTAGAGTCTCACTCTGTCGCCCAGGCTGGAGTGCAGTGGCACACTCTCGGCCACCGCAGCCTTGACCTGCTAGGCTCCTGTGATCCTTCTGCCTCAGCCTTCTAAGTAGACCGATCTATGGGCGTGTGCTACCATGCCCAGCTAATTTTTGATTTATTGTAGAGACAAGGTCTCATCAAATTGCCTGGATGGGTCTCGAACCCGCAGGCTCAGGCAATCCACTCACCTCAGCCTCCCAAAGTGCTGGGATTACAGGCTGAGCCACCGAGCCCGGCCATGATAATTGTTAAAGGTCCACTTATGAGTGAGAACATGTGGTACTCAATTCTTTGTTTCTGTGATAGATCACTCAGTATTATAGATTCTAAGTCCATGCAAGTTACTGCAAAGTTCAAAATTTTGTCCTTTTTATGGTTGCATAATATTCCATTGTGCATATGTACCCCCCTCTTTTTTTTTTTAATCCAGTCCTCTTTCGATGGGCAGCATGGTTGATTCCATGTTTTTGCTGTTGTAAATAATGCTGCAATAAACTTTCATGTGCAAGTTTCTTTTTCATAGAATGATTTGAGTTCCTCCAGGAATATTCCCAATAGAGGGATTGAGGGTCATATGGAAGGTCGATTTTTAGAACTTCTAGGAATTGCCAAACGGTTTTCCACAGCAGCTGCACTAGTTTACACTCCCACCAACATTATAGAAGTGTTCCCGTTCCCTGCATCCTCTCCAGCATCTGTTGTTTTTTGAGATACTGTTGATGGCCACCCTGACTGGAGTTAGGTGGTATCTCAGTGTGGTTTTATTTTGCATTTATTTGATGACTAGTGAGGCTGAGCATTTTTTCATGTATCTATTGACTGCTCATATGTCTTCTTTTGAGAAGGGTCTATTATATTTTGCCCACTTTGTAATGGGGCTGTTTGTTTTTTTTATTTTCAGCACATTTGAGTTCCTTGTAGATTCTGGATGTTAGGTCTTTGTCAGATATACAGTTGGCAAATATTGTTTTTTTCCAGTCTGTAGGCCATCTCTCAACTTTCTTCATAGTTTCTTTGACTTTGAGGAAGCTTTTCAGCTTGATTAGGTCCCACTTGTCTATTTTATCTCTTATGGCATAGGCATTCAGGGTTTTGATCAGGAATTGGTTTTCAGTTCCAATTTCCATAAGGGTGCCTCCTGCATTTTCTAAGATTCTTAATGTTTGAGGTTTTATGTTTAGGACTTTGATCCATTTACAGTTGCTTTTGGTGTAAGGTGATAAGTAAAGGTCTTATTTTAATCTTCTGCATGCGGTCAGCCAGTTTTCCCCACACCCTTTACTGAATAGGTTCTCCTCTCCCCAGTGGTTGATGGTGGAGGCTTTGTTGAAGATGAGTTGGTTGAGAAATTGAGGTTTTGCTACTGGAATCTCTTTCCTGTTCCATTGGTCTATATGCCTGTTCTTGTACTAATATCAGGCTGTTTTGATTAATGTAGCTGTGTAATAAACTTTAAACTCTGGGAGCATGATGGCTCCCACTTTATTTTTTTTGCTGAGGATTGTTTTGGCTATTCGTGGTCATTTATGTTTCCATATGAATTCCTGAATTGTTGTTTGCATGTCTGAGAGGAATGTTATTGGTAGTTTAATAGGCATTGTGTTAAATTTGTAGATTGTCTTGGGTAGGATGAACATCTCTACAATGTTGAGTCTTCCAATCCATGAGCATGGAATATTTTTTCCATTTGTTTGTATCGCTTTTAATTTCTTTGAGTAGTGTTTTGTAGTTTTCATTGTAAAGGTCTTTAATGTTTCTGGTTAGAAAGATGCTAAGGTATTTCATTTTTGTGTGTGGCTATTGTGAATGAGATTGTGCTTTTTATTTGGGTTTCTGTTTGTTTATTACTGGTGTATGTGCAATTATCTTTCACACATTTACCTTATACTCTGAGACTTTGCTAAAGTTCTTTATCAGTTTTTGGTTTTTGACAGATTCTCTTGGATTTTCTTAGAATCATGGTGTCTGCAAAGAGGGACAACTTGACTTCTTCTTTTCCTATTTGGATACTCTTGATCTCCTCCTCTTTTCTGATAGCTCTAGCTAGGACTTCCAGTACTATGTTGAACAGAAGGGGTGAGAGTGGACATCCTTATCTTGTTCCAGTTTTGAGGGGAAATTGTTCCAATTTCTGTCTGTACAGCAATATGTTGGCTGCAGGTTTGAGGTTTCATCCTACCTCAAAATGTTTGATGTTTGAGAGTTTGTTTCATCCTACCTCAAAATGTTTGATGTTTGAGAGTTTTTTACCAAGAAGGGGTGCAGATTTTATCAAAAACCTTTTCTGCATCTAATGATATAATCATGTGGTTTTTGTTTTTTATATCTGTTGGTGTATTTAATTATGTTTATAGTCTTGCGAATGTTGGACCAGCCCTGCATCCTGGAGATGAAGCCTACTTGGTCGTGATGGATGATTTTTGAGATGTGCTGTTGGATCTGGTTTTCTAGATTCTTGTTGAGAATTTTTGTGTCTATGTTCATCAAAGATATTGACCTGTTGATCTCTTTCTTTGCTGGATCTTCACCTGGTTTGGATATCAATGTGTTAGCTTCATGAAATTATTTGAGGAAAGTTACATCTTTTTCAATTGCCTAGAATACTTTCAGTAGGGTTGGTATCAGCTCCTCCTTGTATGTTTTGTAGAATTCTGCTGGAAAGCCATCTGGCCCAGGGCTTTTTTTTAAAGGTAGTTTTCTTATGATGTAGGCGATTTCCTGGGTTGCTATTGGTCTATTTAGGGTCTTGGTTTCTTCTTGTTTCAACTAGGGGAGGTTGTGTAATGTCAGAAAGTCCTCCATTTCCTTTAAGTTTTCAAGTCTTCCATATAAATGTATGGAAATAATCTCTGATAAACTTTTGTATTTTTGTGGGGTCAGTTGTGACTTGATCTTTTGCATTTCTGATTGTGTTATTTGGACTTTTCTCTCTTTTCCTTGGTAGAACTAGCTAGGGGTTCAAAAATCTTTTTTATCCTTTCAAAGAACAAGCATTTTGTTTCCTTGATTTTTGTATTATATTTTTGTCTTCTATATCCTGTATTTAGGCTTTTATTTTGGTGATCTGTATTCTTCTTCTGAAGTTAGGGTTTTGGTGGTCTTGCTTTTCAAGTTTCCTTAGGTGATTTGTTAGGCTGTTAACTTATGGTCTTTCCATTTTCTTTATATGCATTTGTAGAGATGTGAATTCCCCTCTTGGTTCCACTTTCATGACATTCTAGAGATTTGAATAAGATGTGTCTTCATTTTCATTTGTTTCCTGGAACCTTTTAATTTCTGTTTTGATTTCCATGTTCAGGAGTTGTTCAGCATCATACTGTTTAGTGCCCGTATCTTTGTGGGTTTTGGAGGAGATTTGTTGGTGTTGATATTTATTT
Organism: Cephalopachus bancanus; assembly: GCA_027257055.1. Classification (NCBI taxonomy): domain Eukaryota; kingdom Metazoa; phylum Chordata; class Mammalia; order Primates; family Tarsiidae; genus Cephalopachus; species Cephalopachus bancanus. Next base: position 10,301,051 of record JAPVLO010000048.1, read on the forward strand.
TTACTCCATTATGGCCTGAGAAAGTACATGGTAGTATTTCAATCTTATGATATTTGTTTATGCTTGATTTATGGTTGAGGATGCAGATGACCTTAGAGTACATTTTATGTGGTGATGAGTAGAATGTAAATTCCATGGTTGTAGGGTGGAGTTTTCTATAGGTATCGATTAAGTTTATTTGGTCAAGTTTTATGTTGAGGTTCCAGATCTCCTTGTTGATATTTTGTCTTGATGATCTGTCTAGAATGGTGAGTAGGGTATTTAAGTCCCCAGCTATGATGGTGTTAGAATCCATATCTTTTTTTAGTTTCTCTAGACGTTGCTTTATGGAAGGTGATGCTCCTACATTGGGTGCATATATGTTTAGGATGGATATTTCTTGTTGAAGAATTGAATGTTTTATCATTATGTAATGACCTTCTGTATCTTTTTTTAATTTTTGGTACTTAAAGGGTATTTTGTTTGCTATTAAGATCACAACTCCTGCTTTCTTTTCTGTTCCATTTACCTGAAAATTTTTTTCCAGCCTCTTACTTTGAGTTTGTGAGTGTCCTTTCTGGTGAGATGAATCTCTTGGAGTCAATATATCTTTGCATCCTGATATTTTATCCAATTTGCCATTCTATGTCTTTTCAGTGGTGCATTTAGACCATTAACATTCAGACAATTATTGGGAAGTGAAAGTTTATCCCTGTCATGAGATTCTTATAGAGTTTGTTTTGCTGTAGCTGTTTGTTCGTTTGTTGTCATTCTTTTGATTTTTGAGTGGATTTATGTGTGTTTTCAATCTTTTTTCTCCATTCTTGGGAAAGGCATTGTCATTCTTTTTATCTTTCTTCTGTGTTTACTACTTTCTTAAGTGTTTCTTGTAGAGCTGGTCTTGAGGTGGCATAAATTATTAGGGATTGAATAGGAAGGATTTTAATTCTCTATCACTGATGAAACTTAGCTGGGAAGGTAATTCTTGGTTTAAATTGTTTATCTTTGAGAACATTGAAGATTGCACTCCAAGTTCTCCTAGTCTGAAGTGTTTCTGTTGATAAGTTAGCTGCTATTCTGATTAGTCTTCCCCAGTAGGTAATCTGACCTTTCTCTCTTGCTGCCTTTAAGATTTTTTCTTTTATACCTAATTTGAGTTAGCAAATTATTATGTGTCTAGGAGTTGGTCTTCTCACTTGTCTTGCTGTTTGTGTTTGAATGGTTGTGTCTCTGATGAGATGAGGGAAGTTTTTTTGGAAATTTCATGGGATGTTTGCTCCAAGGTGGTTTCTGTCTCTCTGTCTGTCTCAGGGATTCCACTTAATCTTAGGTTTGGTCTCTTGATATAATTACTCATCTCTTGGAGGCTTTGTTCTGTCTTTTTAAGCTTCTTTTCTATGTTTCTAACAGTTGAATTAGTTCCATATTTTGGTCCTCAAGCTCTAAGACTCTTTGTTCTGCTTGGTTAATTCTGCTTTTCATGATGACCAACTTGTTATTTATTTCATTCACTGCATTCTTTATTGTTGTTATCTCAGGTATTGACTCCATTCTTTCCTCTTGTCTCTCCTCATTTCTATTTATTTTCTCTATTAATATCTTGATATCTGCGTTTGTGGTTTGAGATCAGTCATCTTGGGGGCTCTCCATTGTTTGAATTCTGAAGTTTGTATTCTCAGTTGTTCTCCCAGGGGTCTGTATGAGAACCATAATAATCTTTTGGCTTTTCTTCATTTCTGTAGGTTTTTTCTCCCTTTTTTAAACCCTCTTCTTTAATTCTGTTGTTCAGTGATAGGGTGGAGAGCTTTGTTTCTCTTTGCTCAATCTCCTATTCTTTCTTTTGTAGATCCTCTGACTTTGTTCAGTTTCGAAGCTGGACTGGGGGTAGGGGGCTGTGCTTTTTCACTTTTTAGAATTAATTATGGCCGGACTCGGTGGCTCAGCCTGTAATGCCATACCTTTGGGAGGCTGAGGTGAGTGGATTGCCTGAGCCCGCGGGTTCGAGAACCACCTGGGCAACTTGGTGAGACCTTATCTCTACAATAAACCAAAAATAAACCGGGCGTGGTAGTGCGCACCTGTAGTTCCAGCTACTTGGAAGGCTGAGGCAGAAGGATTGCTGGAGCCCAGCAGGTCAAGGCTGCGGTGGCCAGAGGTGGCCACTGCACTCCAGTCTGGGTGACAGAGTGAGACTCCAACTCAAAAAAAAAAAAAGAATTAATTATGGGGGAGCTGTGATTCAAAATCTATCTGCAGATCCAAGTAAGTGCTGACACATGTGTTGGACCCCTGAAACCCACTTTCCACCATCTTACAGTCTGTTCATATACTGGAGGTGTATGTTTACCTTCTGAAACCAAAATCAGGTAAGGAAAAGGAAAAGAATGGGAAAAGAAAGGAAGCAAATGACAGGAAAATAAAGAGAGAGAAGAAGAGGGAAAATAGACAGGCATACCGACTAGTGAATAAATAGAGAAATAAAGACAGAAAAAAATGTACAGACAATCATATAAGCAAACAAACAAAAATCCCTGTTGATGTACTTGCCTCATATATACCCTAACACAGAAAATCTAAAAAAAAAACTAAAACAAAAAACAAACAAACAAACAAAAACACACCTGTTCTGTCACCATTCCTATAACTCTGGGTCCCGCCGCCACATTAAGAAGCGGCTTCAGTCTCCAGCCCATCCTCTCCACACTAAGTGCAGGCTGATAGGGTTGTTCTCAGCTTGGGTCAGATACCCCATGAACTACTGTGGGAAGATGATAGAACAGATTTGGACTCACCCAACTCGTCTGCTGCTGTTACTACTTTCAAGTCTCCCTCTCAGATCTGATGCATCTGTGCCTGTTCCAGCATGGGGGAGGGGTGTCTGCCTCTCTGGCCAGAGCTGGATTGGGCAGTGCAGGTCTCTGCTAGGTCTCAGGACAGAGAAGATGGCGCCGGTTGGCATCTCACCAGTGGTGGGGCTTGTTTACAGATTTCCTTGCCCTGCCTTCTCCACAGTTCCTGGGCCTTATGCCACCTTGCTGCCACAGGTGATGGCATGGGCCAGGTGCCAGGTGGTGAGGATCAGCTTTTCTCTAATGCCTATGCTCAAGGGAGCCCTGAGAATGGCAGATGATCCTGCAAGTTAGGGGCTCCAATCTTATGGGGGTTGCAGTCAACTCTGGAGGAGAGCCCCAGGTGCATGAATCTGAGTCTCCTCTCAGATCGACTTTCACTTACCAACCAGTCCACACCCACTCACACAGACAGTCTTTATGGACACTCGCTTTTGCAGAGACTCACTCTCCAACCTGTTCCATCACCATCTTGTCTCCTCCCTCATGATGAATATTTAATATCTAGATGCTTCATGAATATTAGGTATCTTTCAATCCTTCCACCTCTTTCTATGTATCTGTACTTCTCAGAACCCTTCCTTCACTGCATTTGACTTTATCAAAATTGAATAAGAGAGAGGGAAGATAATTTTATAAATAATTTCACTGGTAGGGCTGTAGTGTGGAATTGGTATACTCAGGATAAAATGTGGTTTAAATGCTTTTTCTTATGACACCTTTTTGTGAGGTCAGAAAACCCTTTTATGGTACAAGTACTGAACAAGGAAAAACAGGATATTGGCTCATTGCTTTAGAAAAGAACAAATTGACTCCACTCTGGCTTATTTCTTCCTCTCTGTTATTAGATGCTATTTTAAGAGTCACTAAGACACAAGATCCTGAGTTCGTATATTGAAGCCCAAATTTAACCGGCTGGAAATGAGGAGAAAGAAACTTCAGTCATGTCCTCCCTGAAAACACACTGCATACTGGCTGTACTCCCCAAAGAATTTCTCACTGCTGGAATATATGCAGGAGCAGAATGAAATGAAAGTTGGAAAGCTTGCTTAACCATCTCTTGATCACACCTTCATTAGCAGTCTGGTCTTTGTTCTAAATTCTATCATCAAGAATATTGAAAAAGAGTAACAGGAAAGTTGTCGATTTGCAAGCTTTTCCTAAGGATATGTTCATTTGCTCCATCACCTGCTTGTAAAAACTTCTGGTTATAAAATACTTTAAAAAGCATCAATTACTTAAAAAAATAGTAACCATTGGGGAGAGAAGACTCTATTCAGCAAATGGTGCTGAGAATACTTGCTGACCACACATAATTACTATTTTTGATCATAGTTAATCTACACACTGATTCTCTACTTCTAACAAATAATTGTTTTTCCAGGTTGCCAGTTAAAAAGAAAAGCATACCCTTAGGAAAAGTAAATTATATTTATTTATATTAATTTGTATTTATCTTCTCAACATCTTCAATTTATGTTAGGTAAGTTACATTGCAATGATATCTAAACCTTCCAGATTATTTTAATACACTGAAAAATTCTAAATTTATTCTTATTTTCTACATTCATAAAGATATTTCCAGAAGCTTAGAAATAAAGATGAGAATAAACCGCTTATTTTTTAAGTGATTCTTTTATGCTAGAGCAACAATGGAATATTATTCAGAATAAATTTCAATGATGAGGAGTTCTATGTCTCCATTGAGACAAAGTCAGGAGGTAATATGACAATGTAATTTTATCCAATTATAGCCCAAGGTTAAAATAACCTGTAAAATTGAAAAGATGACCAAAATTCTACTTACTGTTCTTAATTAATGTTTTTTAAGTATTTTATAAATCAGAAGATTTTACAAGCAGGGAATGGAACAAGTGAATACATCCTCAGGAAAGGTCTGAAAAAAATGACAACTTTCCTGTCAGTCATTTTTCAGTCTTCTTGATGATAAAATATAGAACAATCCATCAAGTTGCAAAAGGTTGATCTGATTCAGTCACAGCCAGCTGTGGGAAAATTCAACTGAAAAATGGCCAATTTAAAGGCACCACACAAGCTCACTTCCCCAGAGTCCAACAGATGAGGAAAGCAATCAAGTGGCAAACAGTAAAGAAGAAGGGAGAATTGGCTTAGCCTCCACATCACCGAGGCTAGGCACACATTGTTTCAGTACACTTAGAGAAAAAATGCAGAAATTAACATGATAATTCATAGCAATTAGCATGATGATATGACTTTTTCTACTTGGACACTATGAGGTCCTTTTTCATGATGTCTTCTTCACTTCTCAGATCCAAATATTTTTAATGTTCAGGACATAAAATTGTCACCCCAGTTCTGGTTAAACTGGCATTTCAAGTTATGCTCTGAGATGCTTCCTCTTCACTGGAGATATAATAATAATAGATAAAAGACAAATTTAAAAGATCTAGCCATGCTATAAAATCACATATCTTTGACAAACAGAAAACCAGAGAGCAGAACTGAAGCCATCCGCTCTCTCTGGGCTCTATATATTGAAGCAGGCAGGAGCAGTTGGGATTGTGACTCAGGTAGCATTACAAGAAATAAAAGTTCCCACAAAAGGTGAGGAAATGGAGACTGAGTTACTGTGTTTAAAGCAGATCATGATAAAAGATCTTTGCTTATAAAAATAAAAAAAGCTGAAAAACGTTTCTGCCAACCAGTGTCTGGCAACATGCCTCATACACACCCACTTTCCTCAGAAGTAGCAGGGACACAATTCCCTGTACAGCCAATGGTTCAGCAATACCTACAATCAACAGGCAGTAGGAACTGAATCATACACCCAAGGCCCAGTTCTCATCTGGGAGGATGTGTGGGAACAACTGCAAAATTCCAAGAGCATGAGAAGACGATGGAGCAAGAAAGGAAACAAGAAAACCTTCCAAAGGCCAGAAAGCTGAAACTCAGAATATATAAAGTTGCCAGTAAAATCAGCACTAGGTAGATGAATTCTCTTCAGATGAAATGAAAATGACACATCAACGAGAAGAAAATACCAATGTGATTCTATTTAGAGTCCTGTAAGTGTGTATTGAATAAATAACATTCATAAAAAACAATAACTTAAATTGAAGTATATAGAAATGAAGTTTAAACATATATAATATCCTACAATTCAGCATACCTCTGCTGATGTAGAGACCCTCCAATGTCTGTCCATATTTTCACAGCCCCTAGAGAAGAGCATGCCCAGGGTGCAAGCTCTCCTGTGCATTCCTGAACAATATTCCTGAGAGTTAAGAAAAGGTGTGCTTCCCTTATCTCCTATGCACTCATAGTGAGTAGCCTCAGGGGATCGTTAACTTCCTTGTAGTCTATGCCCCATCAACTAAAAGATGTAAATCTTCTTTTATTCCCTTTTTCTGAGTGGTTATAAGTTTGAATAAAATAGTATAAATATAATTGTATACCTTGTGAGTTATATAACTTTTGTATCAATGTAATCATAAGTGTTGTGATTTGTATAACCTTTGCGTAATGCATGATGTCTTAGGCCCTTTACAGCAAGCTTGATTGCTGCTTCTACTGGGCTCTACTGATAAAAGCTATGAGATACTTCTGATATCTGGCACCAGGAAGTCTGGACAGAAAAATGTCACTATCGACAAATGAGGCTAATACTCAAGTTCTTTTTCTAAAAAATTTTAAATTTTATTATTTTATTATTTTTTATTTTAAAAATGTGGGGTACAATTCAGGGTTAGAAACACAAATGTTCATTATGCAGGTACCCTTGTTGATGAGGTGTGCCCCCCCCAGCAGATTCACAGTTCTATACAATGCTCTGCTGATCACGTAGCTAATGTACAGGTACTAACAACTCTGGACTATAAAAGTTGAAAGAACTTAGGCACCAGTAACAACTCCACACCCATTAGAGACCAAGAAATGTATTGAAGTGGCAGCTACAGGAAAGGGTCTGTAGCCAGAGGGACTTAGAGAGGGAGAAAGAGAGGGGGGGGGAGAGGGGGGGAGAGGGAGGGGGGAGAGGGGGGGAGAGAGATATGCAGGGAGAGGGCTGTATTTATTAGTGTAGCGGGGGCAGGAAAGGGTTGTGTTAGCATTCTACAGGGGGGGGTGGAACGGAGATAGGGTGGGCCGAAGTTGTGTTACATTTTATTGGCGGTACAACAGGGCTGATTTGTCATAGGAGGAGGCTGTTGGCTCGCACCATACAAGCTTAGAGTCTTTGTTGTTTTGGGTGGCAGCACCATCTTGGGGGACACCCTTCAGACTGTTCTCTGTGCCCTAAAAAGCCTAGAGACTGTAAAAGCCTAGAGAGTGAGCAGAACCATTTTAAAAGACCTGGAGTCTGGCACTATTCTCTAGATTCAAACTCAGAAATAAACTTCTTTCTACCAGTTCTTTGCCCTTTGATTTATTGGTATCCAGGGGGAGCAGCTGAGCGTGACTCAGACCTTAACACTGCTATAGGTATAAGTCAGGAAAAGTGAAGTAAATTAAACAAAATATCAAAATTGTTAACGTCTATATTGTAAGTTTTATGTGCTATTTTACATAACAATGAGTCATATAGTTAAAACTGAAATTTTTACAGCAATTTTCATCCTTTTTAGATTCATGAATATCAAGTATCTGGTAGGACAGATATTAAAACATACTAAGTCAGGAAATTTAATCAATGGTCACATAGCTAGTAACAGAGTAACACTCAAACTTAGGTCTTCTGACACAAAAGCCTTACTGTGGTTCCAAAGCAACTCAATTTCTGTGCAATCTTAATTCATCACTTGGAATTTACAAGAATGTCAAAAAAGTAAAATACTATATGTAAAACACCAAATGAGACCTCAGTGTTACTATTCTTTCCTTTGCCCCTTCTAACATCTTGCTTTTCTCAGTGTTTGTTATTTGACTTGTTTCTTAATAAACTGAAAACTGTACAGTCAGAACCAAGTTTAAATTTTATATTTCTGCACCCTCTTCATCCATCATTACCAGATACACGTTTCCACTCTCTATAAAAATAACATTTGGTTCCTCACAGTTGGCATGTAAAGTAGGCATTCCTGCATATTTTTTCAGTTAAAATATCTGAAGTTCAGGGTTCCACGATTCACCCAAGTTAACATAACTAAGAGGAAGTTAAGGTTTCCTTTTAATTTTCCCTTAAATTTGGTTTTTTGATTCCAAATTTGAAACTTCCCTGTAAATGTGAAGTTTTCAACGATCTGCCCAGATACTTATTTTTATTTCTTCATTGTTACATTTAGAAATCCTTACTCCAACAAAATTATTGGCGGAAGCTCAGTGTGGGAAATAATTTGCTGTGAGAACATGGGGGAAGGGATTTAAAGGGAAGGTCAGAGCCCAGATCTTCTGATTGAACCGGCCTATGGTGGGGGGAAAGAATTTGTATTTGTACAAGTACCCAGGGGACGCTGATGGTGCTGCTCTGAAGATCACATTTAGAGAATTACTATTTCAATTTTTTTTTTTTGCTCTCATTGAGTTGTATGCAAACAGAAGCATCAGCCTCACCTGGGAATTTATTAGAAATTCGGACTCTCAGAACCCACTGCAGATGCATTGAATCAGAATGTGTTTTACCAAGATATGTATGCACATAAATGAGAAGCTCTGGTTTCATACACAGGGTCTCAGGACTAGGTACATGTTAATATCCACAAATATGTGGTTGGTTTTCTTCCAAAAAGTTGTTCATTAATTGGTCTAGGGTAAGGCCAGGCATTGGTATTTTTGAAAAATACTTCTTAGGTGATTCAAAAGTGCAGCCAGGTTTTTGAGCTACAAACCCAAAATGAATCATTCCCCACACTTGCTATACATCCAGAAACATCTGGCAATTTGATAAACAAGCAAATTCTCAAGCATCTCAAAAACTGCTTGGTAGATCAAAGAGGGGGCAAAGCATATACAATTTTATCAAGAATTTTAAGTATTTTTGTCATGTAGGTTCTGAAACTTTACTCCATAAATTCTGCATATATCCCTAAAATAAACAGATTATATTTGGGGAATTTTTACTTATAATACTATTTTTAAAAACGCCTCAGCTAACATTTGGGATTTCATAATTATATAAAATAATTTTGAGGCTTATAGCTAAACCTGTGTGTGCACGTGTATGGAGAACTATCTTCAGAGAGGCATGATTTTTATGGAACAGAACAATTAAGTTTGGAAGTTGGGAAATCTTCATTCCAGTCCTGGCTTTGCTGTAATTACATGTTTCAATGCTGGCTATTCAATAAACATTGTTAGAGGTCAATCTCCTCATTCATATATAGAAAAGAGCACATTGAATGACTGGCTCTAAAACATATGACCATTTTTTTGTTGTTGTTTGTTTGTTTTTTGTTTTTTGAGTTGGAGTCTCACTCTGTCACCCAGACTGGAGTGCAGTGGTTGCTCCCGGCCACCGCAGCCTCGACCTGCTGGGCTCTGGCGATCCTTCCGCCTCAGCCTTCCAAGTAGCTGGAACTACAGGTGCGTGCTACCACGCCCGGCTGATTTTTGATTAATTGTAGAGATGAGGTCTCGCCAAGTTGCCCTGGAGGGTCTCAAACCCCCGGGCTCAGGCAATCCACTCACCTCAACCTCCCAAAGGCGCGGGATTACAGGCTGAGCCACCGAGCCCGGCTCATATGACCATTTAAGTAAAGGTGATGACATGTAGTAGCCATCAGAGAATTAACTACCACCTAAGACACTTGATTTTAGCATCTAGTGCCTTCTGACATATCTACCACTATGTCTTTATTGCTATAATTAGCTGTTAACTTTCCAAAAGACCTCCAGTAAAAACTTTCAGCAAGCAAAAATTAGCCAGAAGAAAGACTACCACCCAATTCTCAGTAGTATCTCAAAATACAATAAGTGAGAACTGGACTTTATAAGATGTGTTGGCCGGGATGGGTAATTTTTTAAATATAAAGATATTAATTATTCAAATAACAAAAATTATTATAATCCACGTTATCTTATTCCTTAGAAAGTCCAAAATTGACCCAATTGCAATGATTTGATCACTGGAGTATACTTCCAGGCTTTTATTTTTATTTATTTATTTTTAATTTTGATAGCTCTAGAGGTACAAGTGGTTATTAGTTACATGGATAGACTGTATAATCGGGGCTTTAAGTGTGCCTGTCACCCAACTAGTACACATTGTATCCAAAAGGTAATTTTTCATCTCTCATCTTCCTCCCTTCTCTGAGTTTCAAATGTTCATTATACCATTCTATAAGCTCAGTTCCCACTTATAAGTGAGAACATGTGATCATTGGTTTTCCACTCCTGCATGTTACTTCACATGGTCTCCAGTTCCATCCAAGTTGTTGCGAAATATGTTATTTCATTATTTTTGTGTCTAAATAGTATTCCATGATGCATGTGTGTGTGTGTGTGTGTGTGTGTGACATTTTATTTATTCACTAATTGATTTTATTTATTCACTAAAGATGATAGACATCTATGATGATTCCACATCTTTGCCATTGTAAATTGTGCTACAATAAATATATGAGTGTAGGTGTCTTCTTTGTATAGTGTCCTCTTTCCTTTTAAGGATATGCCTAGTAGTGGGATTGCTGGATTGTATCATAGATCTATCCGAGTTCTTTGAGACAGCTCCATACTTATTTCCATAAAGGTTGTACTAATTTACATTTCCACTCACAGTGTATACGAATTCCAATTTCACTGCATCTGCACCAACATCTGTTGTTTTTTTACTTTTAAAATAACAGCCATTCTAATATTCTGATATTCATTCTCTCTCTCTCTCTCTCTCTCTCTCTCTCTCTCTCTCTCTCACCCACACCACACACACACACACACACACACACACCATGGAATATTATTTAGATACAAAAAGAATGAAATAACATATTTTGCAATAACTTGGATAGAACCATTATCCTAAGTGAAGTAACACACAAGGATGGAAAACCAAATAATATGATATGTTCTCACTCATAAGTGGGAACTGAGCTATGATTACACAAAGACTTGTAGAATGATATAATGAACATTTGAGACTCAGAGCAGGGAGGAGAGTAAGAGATATTGATCTTTTTTTCATTTGTTTGTTGACTATCTGTATGACTTCTCTTAGAAATGTCTGTTTATGGTGTTTGCCCACTTTTTAGTGGGATTATTATTTTTCTTGCTGATTTGATTTTCTTGTAGATTCAGGATGTTAGTCATTTGTCAGATGTATAGCTTGTGAATATTTTCTCTCATTCTTTAGGTTCCCTGTATACTTTGTTGGTTATTTATTTTGCTATGTAGAAGCTTTCTAGTTTAAGTCCCACTTATTTATTTTTGTGTTGCATTGCTTTTGGGGTCTTAGCCATAAATTCTTTGCCTAATGTCCAAAAATGTTTTTCTGTGTTTTCTTCTAGAATTTTTATGGTTTCAGGTCTTACATTTAAGACTTTAGTTCATTTGAGTTACTTTTTTTTACATAATGAGACACAGGGATACAGTTTTATTCTTCTGCATGTGGCTATTCATTTTTTCCAGCGCTATAGTTTGAATAGGGTGAACTTTCCCTAAAGTGTGTTTATATCTGCTTTGTTGAATATCAGTTAGTTAAAGATATTTGACTTTGAGAGATTTTTTTAAGGTAAGTCTTATAAGGTGAAATATGTTTGAGGTTAAGTGTGTGACCTAATAACTTTGAATTATTAAACACAATGAAGTGAAGCGAGGGTCTTGAATGTAATTCTTGATGGGAAAACTATTAATTTTGATAAACAGGCTGTTAAGCTGATTCACAGGAGCAAGAATTTCCTGGAACAGACAGCTTAATTAATTTTGCTTGATCAAGCATTATTTGGTGCAAAAGCAGGAAATATGCTTCTTTCTAGAAATGGTTAGATGAAATCATAAAATATGCTGTTTTCAGTTCTCTATACTCAATGAAAATATGTTTACAGGGTTTCTGTGCTGTTCAAATGATCATGTGTGTATTCGAACATATGTTGTGGTGAATCTTAACCCCCTTTTTCATCAGTATACTTTATTTGAGCCAGCATATCTCTTCTCTGACCCCTTGACATCTTAGCTAGATAATCCCTAAGTTGGGGATTCTTGGCCTTCATCCACTTGGAGGATATACATCAGGTTTGTCCCTTATGGCTTTCTGGATTATGGTTATCTAGGTCATTTACAAAAAACAATATTAAATCCCAACAACCATCCACCAATTCACTATGGTTGTAGCCAATACTGATAGTACTCCTGCTAATAGCCACAGGCGCTCACTTCCCCAGGCATCTCTGGACTCAACTTCAGGAGTTCTTTGTCCATGATTCTTTGTACAGAGCACAGAGGCTGCCCACTGTGAAGCTGCCTGGTGTGGCATGAACTTTTATTCTGGAAAATAAAAATTCAGAAGTATTTCAAATAAAGACAACTGCTGGGATAGAAAATGGAAACTGAGTATGTCAGCAAACACTCAAGTTGAGAAGAAGGTCAGAGCCGCATGGAGCAGTAAAGAGCACAGAACTAGGCATCTGTAAGGAAAAAGAAAAGAGGAACTAACATATATTAAGCAAAAGCTACCACTCCAGGATTATAATACGTCCTTTATATTTGAACATCATTCAATCCTCCAGCAACTCTGTTAGATACATATCATTATCTCTTTTTTCTACAAGTTGGAAGAAACCTGAGATCAAAGGAAATAAGACTGTCCCCAGTCAACAGTAATGTAATATGGGAGGTGGGCATGTGAGCCTGATTCTAGCGTTACCCTTTCTTTCAAGCTATGTTGTCTCTTTGTAAAACAAGATTTGAATGCCTGTTCTAAAACCTATGCTGTAGTCAATTTAGTGAACCTGTTCTCTTTGCAGTAAAATAAGAGGATTCAATTAGCTTTAACATTTTTCTTAGGAAAGACTGAAATTTCAACTGTAACAACACTTGATTTTTCTTGGCAACAACCTTATTCTACAGCTGCCCACATGGCTTGGGTGAGATTGGAGTCACAATTGTTCCATGAGGATCCCATAACATAAGTCACAGTAATTATGTTATTGATGTCCACATAACTACCCTGTACTATTATCATCATAACTATGACTTTGGTAACACTATGAAGAAAAGGTGTTTATTTCCATTAGTGTTGTTAGAGTAGAATATAATATTTGAAACTGTTTGACTCTAACTTGTAAAGAATACCAAACTAAGAAAAAGTAAAATTCTTTTTTTTTTAAAGCAGAGATAAGAAATAAAGAGTGCTTTCATTCTTATCATAGAGTTTGGGTCCTGGGTTTAGTTAGTCAATTACTTGGACATTTTCAGAGTATGACCAAATTATTCAATGTTTTTTACTTAAAGTATGTAAGTTAAAGGTTAAAAACAACTCCTGACTGATTTTATTCATGGAACAATTATGTTCTTTAGAATTATGTAAAGAAGAATGCTTTAAATTTTTTCTGTAAATTTTCTAAATTTGTCTAAATACACAATAAAAAGATGTTATGCCAATTCTGCCAATGCCAGATGGAATAATTCACTTTAGTGGTATTAGTTTGATGTCATTTTCTTCAACTTGACCAAATTCAAAACTATATTTTTCCTTTAAGCTGAAGCTCAAAAGGTGCATTTTATTTAAAATGTCCTTTACCAACCTCTAAGACCATTTTCCATCTAGTACTTCTCATATTTTCTGTGGCATATGTGTGTGTGTATGCGTGTGTGTGTGTGTGTGTGTGTGTGTGTGTGTGTGTGTGTGTGACAGAAATTATCATATTTGTTGCAAAATACTGCCAGCATGTTTTACTATCCCTAGTAAACTGTAAAGTATTTGTCAGCAGGATCAGTGGCTTTTAATATTAATCTATTTTTTATTTTTTAAAAATATACTATCTAACTATCTCTAACACTATCAAAACTGGAGATTTAAATACACTGCTAACAACCTTAGGTGTATCACTGAGGCAAAAAATCAATAAGGATATCAGGATATTCAACTTGATGCTTGACCAAATGGATTCAATAGATACCTACAGAACACTCTACCCAACAACTATGGAATACACATTCTTCTTACCACCACATGGAACATACTCTAAGATTGACCATATCCTCAGTCATAATGCAAGACCAAAATACTACCATGCACCTTCTCAGACAACAGTGGAATAAAAGTAAATATTGCCACCAATGAGATTCCCCCAAAACACACAAAGACATGGACACTAAGCAGCATGATGCTGAACAGCTCCTACGTCAACATAGAAATCAAAATAGAAATTAAAAGATTCTTGAAAATAAAAACAAAGATACAGTTTACAAAACCTCTAGGATGACATGAAATCAGGAATAAGAGGGGAATTTATAACTTTATACAAACACATCAAGAAAATAGAAAGATCACAAGAGAATCTGTCGAAAACCTCCTTGTACTGATAAAGGACTTTGGCAAAGTCTCAGGGTACAAATATAAATGTGCAAAAGACAATTACATTTTTACACACCAATAACAAACAGGCAGAGTGCCAAATAAAAAGCACAATCCATTCACAATAGCCACATACTCCCCCAAAAGAAATATCTTGTCATCTTCCTAACCAGAGAAGTAAAAGATCTTTGCAACAAAAACTACAAAACACAGCTCAAAGAAATGAAAGAAGACACAAACTAAGAAAAGCATTCCATGCTCATGGTTTAGAAGAACCAACCATGTTAAGATGTCCATCCTATCCAAGGAAATCTACAGATTCACTGCAATACCCATTAAATTACCAATATCATTCTTCTCAGACCTGGAAATGAAAATACAGAAATTCACATGGAAACTAAATGACCGTGAATAGACAAGACCATCCTCAGCAAAAGAAACAAAGTGGGAGGTATCACACTTACAGACTTTAAGGCTACAATAATCAAAACAGTCTGGTTTTGGCAAAAGAACAAGCATACAGAACAACGGAACAAGATAGAGATTCCAGAAGCAAAACCTTAATTTTTCTTTTTCTTTTTTTTTTTGAGTTGGAGTCTCACTCGGTCGCCCAGACTGGAGTGCAGTGGCTGCTCCCGGCCACCACTGCCTCGACCTGCTGGGCTCCGGCGATCCTTCCGCCTCAGCCTTCCGAGTAGCCAGAATTACAGGCATGCGCTACCACGCCCGGCTGATTTTTTGATTTATTGTAGAGATGAGGTCTAGCTGCCCAGGTGGGTCTCGAACCCTCGGGCTCAGGCAATCCTCTCACCTCAGCCTCCCAAAGGCGTGGGATTACAGGCTGAGCCACCGGCCTGGCTTAATTTTTCAACCAACTCATTTTTGACAAAATCTTCACCAAATCCACTGGGGAGAGGAGATTCTATTCAGTTAATGGTGCTGGGAAAACTGACTGACCACATGTAAAAGAGAAGCCATATCTATCACCATACACAGAAATCAACCCTAAATGGCTAAAAGACTGAAACATAAAACCTCAAATTATAAGAACCTTAGAAAACGCAGGAGACACCTTATAGATATTGGAATAGGCAACCAGTTCCTGATCAAAACCCCAAAACGCCAGGCCATAAGATATAAGATAGATAAGCGAGACCTCATCAAACTGAAAAACTTCTGCAAAGCAAAAGAAACCAGCAAGTGAGTAGGAGACAGTCTGCACAATGGGAAAAAATATTTGCCAATTGTATATTTGACAAAGGTTTAACATCCAGGATTTACAAGGAACTCAAACATGCCAAAAGGAAAAAATAATCACTCTATTAAAAAGTGGGCAAAAGATAAGAATAGACACTTTTCAAAAGAAGACAAATAAGGAGTCAATAGACATATGAAAAAGTGCTCAGTCTCACTAATCATCAAAGGAATGCTAAATTAAAACCACACTGAGATACCACCTAACTCCAGTCAGGATGGCCATCATCAATAACTCAAAAACAAAAAACAGATGCTGGCAAAGATGTGGAGAAAAGGAAACGTGTCTACACTGTTGGTAGGAGTGTAAACTAGTACAACCTCTGTAGAAAACAGTCTGGCAATTTCTAAATGATCTAAAAATTGACCTCCCATAAGACACAACAATCCCCCTTCTGGGAATATACCTAGAGGAACTCAAATCATTCTACAAAAAAGATACCTGAGCACACATGTTTATTGCAACACTATTTACAATAGCAAAAGCATGGAACCAACTGTGCTGCCCATTGAAAGTGGAGTAGATATTTTTAAAAAGTGGTACATATACACGATGGAATATCACACAGTTATAAATAAAGAAAAAATTGTGAATTTCGATGGATTTAGAGTCCATCATACTCAGTGATCTATCACAGAAACAAAGAACTGAGTACCACATGTTCTTACTCATAAATGGACTCTGACCATTTATCATAATACTACATGAAAGGGATTGGCAGTAGTGGGTCACTGCTAAGGTGGGGGGGAAACATAACACTTACAAGGCTACCTTATTCCAAACCAGGTAAAGTGAGGTCCAATGGGAGACCCAAACTTTACCTGTACAATGGCCACTTATGTACCTAACTCTGAATTGTACCCCACATCTTTAAAATAATAATAATAATAATATATACATATGGTAAAATATTTTAAACACAAAAAATAACCTACACTTGGGCATATATATCACCCAACAAAACCATGCTTTCAACTCTTAAGAAACTATCACTCTTGTATGTTGTCTATCTTTCCAAAATTTTTTAAATCAAATTTATATAAATATATATGTATTTACTTTCAAAAATGATAAATGAAATTTTAAAAAATGACAGTCAACTTTGTGTAGGATGCTAAAACTTTTTTATTCTCAAAAGAAACCTTTGTGCAATTTTCCATAATGGCATAGCTATACCAACTTCATTTGTTTTTTTCTTTTTGAATTATTACTTTATGATATGTATTTATCAGTTTGTTTAGACTAGTTCTTATTAATAGAGAAACACATACAAGAGGGTTTTTCTGAAAAAACCCTGAAATTATTTATTGGATGGCAGTCACCTTGTAGTATGGGCTCTCATGCTAGGTAACTGTTCTTGGAACCCATCAGCATCTGTGGGTTCAATTCCATCAATTTGCTTTTAATATTTTAACCTATGTCTGGTATCTTTCTATAGATATTTTAAAATTTCACATAATAAGGATTATAATTTTTTTTTAACAAATTCAGGATTCTAATTATTTAGAAAAATCTGTTTCTTCTCCAAGATTATAGGATAAATTTTCTATGCTGTCCTCTACCTTTATTTTATTTTGAAAGTATAGATATAATGAATATTATAATGATCTAGCATTATTTTATTTTTTATTTGGTTTATGTTAGTTCATCATAATCAAAAGTGT
Organism: Cephalopachus bancanus; assembly: GCA_027257055.1. Taxonomy (NCBI): domain Eukaryota; kingdom Metazoa; phylum Chordata; class Mammalia; order Primates; family Tarsiidae; genus Cephalopachus; species Cephalopachus bancanus. The sequence continues at coordinate 10,318,223 of JAPVLO010000048.1, forward strand.
CTGGATACTGATGATAATCACTTGGAACACCTTTTGTAATTGCAGAAGTCAAACGTGTCTTGTACTCATCTTTTTTTAATTGGTAAATATTGAATAATGCAATATTAATACAGTTTTTTTTCTCTCTTAAAATGTAAATACATTCTTTGGCTCTCTATGCTTTATTAAATCTTCAGCCTGTTTTATCTATCTGTTTTCTGACTCTGTGCCAACATTAAATATTTTTCTTTTTATTTATATAAACTATGTAATTATAATATGTATAAATATCAGTGGAAGTAGTAATTCTAATTATTTATATTTATTTTATCATCATTATTAGCATTGTTTATTTCTACTTTTACATGTACATTAGAGATTTAGAATAAACTTAAGTATTAAAGAAACAATTATTTTATTAATTATGCTAACTTCATAGATTAATTTTGAGTGACTTAAAATGTTAGCCTAGAATACATAGCAAGACTCCATCTTTACAAAAAATGTAAAATTAGCCAGGCACATTAGCTCACGCCTACAATCCCAGCTACTCAGGAGTCTGAGGTGTAAGTATAGCTTGAGTTAAGGTGTTTGAGGGCATTGCAAGTTATGATCGAGTCACTACACTCCAGTCTAGTTGACAGAATGAGATCCTATTTTTAAAAAAAAGTTTGCAGCATTTATTCATATTGACTACGTTTCATCTCCTTTTGTAAATATAGTAAATTAAAAATAATCACAAATTCTTCACAGCTCACCTTGTCAAGAGATGAATTCTTTTTCTACAGTCTTTTGAATCTAGGCCGCATTTGTGACTTCAAGTCCAATTGGCATATACAAGTTCTAAGGCTAGGCCTACAATAACCTTGCAGCTTATATTCTCAGCCTCCTGGACTGCTGTTGCCACCATGCAAACAAATTTGGGCCAGCTTCCTGGAGCATGAGAGACCACATAGAGACCTAGGGAAGTCCAACATCACGTGGGCAGAGATGAAACATTCCTGCTGAGCATAGCCCAAACTGCCAACCAACAAAGACAGGAGCAAATATGCTAGTGTTTTATTAAGACATTCAGTTTGGAGATGTTTAGTTACACAGTAATGAACAACTGATGAATATGTAGGTGTTTTTTGGGGGGTGATTGTTTTGTTTTTTTAGGTCCTGGACCCTTGTTAAATTTTTTTTGTTTGCTTGTTTCAGAATGTGATTACATGTGCTATTATGCAAACTTAGAGATCTCTATTTCTAAGAGGTTGTTGTTTGTAAATATGAAAGTTGGGTATATTGATTTTAAACCCTCAATGAGGAATTCATTTAGTTTCTAATAGATTTCAAATCACATATTTGGTTTTTCCAATTATATAGTCTCATCATTTTTTAATAAAGACTTTACCCTTTTCCTTAATAAAGATGTTTTATATATACACACACACACACACACACACACACACACACACACACACACACACACATTATATATAAAACATATAATGTGTGTGTGTATGTATGTGTGTGTGTGTGTGTGTGTGTGTGTGTGTGTGTGTGTGTGTGTGTATATAGTTTTCTTGTCTATTTCCATGACCAGTAGTTCTGGAATAATGTTAATAGCGATAGTGGCAATATACCTACTTTATAAATTCTGTAGGTAATGATAAACTTTTCAGTGGTCCACTATCAATTTCTACTCCAAATGTTTTCATCAATTACTATTTTATTAAAAGTTAAATAATTTCAGTCAAAAATATGTTTTAATTTTTATAACATGCCTTTTGACAACCAATCTAGTTTTCTAATTTTTTTTTACTAGTTACAGGTATACATTTTTATGTTACTGTGCGTTTTATAGTATAAGTTATAAACATATATTTCTTAATAAGTCATTCTTTATTCTGAAAACAAACTCAAGTTTTCTATGGTATTTCCTAATTCAGTTTTTGCTGGAATCTATTTTATTTGATACTTTAAATCAATATTTTAAAATTAGTTTTCTTTCTTTGTACTGATTTTTCTGCTTCTGGTAACAAGGATGTGTTTGATTTTTTAAAATAGTTTTGAGCTTTTCTTTGTTCTCAGTTCTCTTAACAAGTTTAAATCACATCAGCATGATCAATTTTTTGAAATATTTATAAAATATACATGTAATAACCTCTGGTTTCTGACCTTTTGCAGGATATTAGAGATGCAATTGTGAAGAGAAAGATATTTTCTTTTTTAACAGGTTTCTCTTATGCAATTTTTCTATTTATAATTTCTGCTACTTTATCTGTTGACTTTAGTAATTTGCATTTTCCTCAAACATCCTCTATTATATTTAGCTTTCAAATTGATTTGAAGAAAGTGATTAATTGTTAAATTATTTTAATTTCCTCTGTATCTTTTGTTCTTTTCCATTTCCTCTCCAATCTTTTGCATCTATGCTTTCATTCTTATCTTCTCCTGATTGGCTAGATTTTATTGTTATAAATGAAACACATTTGGATTTATATTATTATATTTGTTTCAAATGTGTTTTTAAAATTAATTTTATCCTTTTACTTGCTTTACACTTCTATTATTTGTGTATTTATAACTTTTGAATTTAATGCTTAATTCATTTACCCTTTTCTTCAGTTTTTCTCTATTTCTTTATTCCTTCCTCCTCCCCTTCATTTCTTCTGATGATTCTGAAATTTTTGCTGCTTTTATAGCATAAAAGTTTCATGCCCCAAAAAACTCCAAAAAAACACATGATTCTGAAATAACACCCTTAAAATAGACATTCTTCATCTTTCACACACTAAGCTTCTATAACTCACATTCTCATTATTTCATATACTTCAAATAAGTATGCACATTATATGCATATGTATATAATGAGTTTTTGTATTCAAGGAAACTTCACACAGCCTTTTGAATACATTGTGAAAAGAATGGCTCACATTTAATCTGCTAAAATAAAGGATGCATATTCAAAATATCAAGAAAGTGCTAGTTCTAGCTATTTTTTTTCTATTTTACGTACAGTAAAATCTAGTGGCTTGGTGGAAAAAAGACAAATGTAACACAGAAGATAACTATCCAAAATAATAGAATAGTGGGAATAAAAAGAAAAATAACTATCCTTTGTGTTGTACATATTTTCCTGTTATCAAATTAGCATGCTTCAATTTTATCCCTCTTCTAGTGACAGAGTCGTTCACAGTAACACAGCCATTGCACATGGGTATTTGTTTCTCCAAGATCTGAAAAACGAAAATTACCAGTCTTTTTTGAATGATGAGAACAATAGTGAAACTAAAAATAATAACTGAAGTCCCCTGGCTCAGGTTGAAGAAGGATTTCTTATTCTAAAGTAAAACAGAGAAAAGGAAGCAGCAGCCTGTTGACCGTCTGTTAATTGCCTATGTATTTGTTGGGGAGCAGCATGGAAAATACTTCCCTATTTTAATCTAATATTGGGCATCACTTTATAAGTAGAAATAATTGTATGTGCATATAGATGACAAAAAATCTCTTTGATCCGGTTTTGATTGCTGAAAAGGCCACATGTAAATCTCTTCTTATTTATTCATTTTCCTGGGGCATATTCAGACTTCATGCAATTCCCTGCATTAAATTTTCTACCTAGTTTTTAAGAGTGGTAAATCTTTCCCTGTTCACACATTTTGTCATTCACACTAGAGGAGAAGTACTTGGGCATAAATGTCTTCCCAGTGAGTCTCATATAAAATTTCCACTTTATTTTTCAAGGGATCTTACCTTCTATTTTTCTCCCAAAGAAAAAAGCAGAAGAATGGGAAGATTCCTAAGTTATGCTTACATTTGTTTTAACAAGTCAGTAAGATACTATGAACCATCTCACAGCTGTTACTTGTACTCCCTCCCCACACATTGACCTTTTATCTTATGAAATTTGCTCAGTTAGTGAATAGTCCAATGCTTTGATATCTCATTATAAGGATGATAATATAATTTCACAAATAGAGTTACTTTTGAGAATGAAAATAAGCTCTATTAATAATTATGTTGGAACTAACAGTTAAACCTAAACATTTAATCGTTGTATTTCTTACCAGCCAAAATGAAAAAAAAAGGCTATGGTTTGAATGTTTTTGTTCCAAAATTCACAAGTTGGAAACTTAATAATCAAGTCAACCGTGGGGAAAGGTAGGGTCTAATGGAATGGATTTAGGTTATGAAATCTCTGCCTTCTTGACTAGATTAATGTCACCATGAAAGAGATTGTCAAAGTAGGTTTACTCTCTTGCTGTTCCACCTTCTACCATGTGAGGATGTAGTGAGAAGACCTTCATCCAATGCTGGCATATTGATTTTGGACTTCCCAGCCTCCAAAACAGTAAGAAATAAATTCTTCTTCTTCAGAAATTACTCATTTTAAGTATTCTGTTATAGCCATGCACACACACAAAAATAAGACATGAACATACACTGTATATCAGTGGTTTCCCAACTTTAGTATGCATCAGAATCAGAATCACTTACAGGGTTTGTTTAAACAAGATTGCTGGGCTTTCCCAGAACTTCTGATTCCATATGTGCAGTAGATTAAATAGTATCCTACAAAGGTTCATGTTCACTCCAAACCTCAGAATGTGCCTTATTTAGAATAAGAGGTTTTAGAAGCATATCTAAGGTAAGGATCTCAAGATGAAGTCATCTTGAATTAGGGAGGACCCTAAATTTAATGAGAGGCTTTTTCTTCTGATAGGAGAAAGAAGTAGAGGATATTTGAGATATGGAAACAGACAAGGCAACATAGAATTTCTCTCATATTCATCAAACTATGTACATTGAACAATATCAATGGCCTCTTGATATTTAATGATAGTCTCATTTATTTGAAATTACACAGCAGAATTTATGTATAATACAGGTCTACTGATTTATCCATCACCACGTAAATTGAGTTGATTCCCTCTGTGTATTTTACTCTACTAAATAATCGCACAAACCTTAACATTTTGGTAGCTCCCTATCCATAGAAAAGATACCCTAGACCCTGGATAAATGACCACCTTCCCTAAATTTAGGCAATAAAAAAAAAGATATGATAATTTAGAGAGATAAAAAGACAATAGCTCTTACTGCTAGAATAAATAACTTCAAACTCAAGTTCAATAAAAAGAGGTAGTTTAATGATGTATATTAATAATGAATGATTGGATATTCATTCCTTATTAACAGATGCTGAGGAACTGGGTCAATAAATTTTCTGTATAATGTTTCATGGAGTTATACATATCAGTTTCACGGTTATGAATGTCAAGACTCTTTATAATCGCAACCTATAACGTTTTTGAGAAATTACCCTCAATGTCATATATAGTTGAGCATGGATGGCATTTTCTGGCACCATGGAAGTTTAGGGGACCAGATCTCTCACCTTCCCTGGAATGTAATCTAAACTCCACTTATTAATCACCATTTTCCAGAACTTTAAAATAGAATTAAGCCCTACATAAGGAAAGTAAAACTTTGGAGGTGACATTCATTAAGCTCACTGAAGTGGTGACTTGCCTGCTATGCTGTTCCTTCCTTTGACAACCTTCTAGGCTAGTTTAGATTCCTGCCATTCCAAAATTTGTACCCCTAGCCTCCCATGCCTTCTGCAAAATCCTTCAAAAGATCACACAGAGTGCAAAAGAAAAATGTATTATACATAAATGTCATCCTATGCATTAAAATGTTGTTATTTTTAAAAACTTACCAGCATTTCAAGAGGCAATTATATAAACATAAGCAGTCAAATGATTTAAAATCTTGTGCTGAAATTACCCTGGCTAGTAAAAACATAGTCCATGTAGTTGGCTGATAGATGTGAGGTAAATAAGATGGCTTAATTATGTTGAAATGGGGTTCAAACCTGGCCAAATTGGAAATATGTTCCAAGTATGCCTTTTTATACCTGCTTCTCCATGCAAAATATACTATAATGAGATATGCATGTGCAGCTGAAGACAACATTATATTTGGATTTGGGTTATCCATGTTTCACCTTTGAGGGAGGTCCAGAGGAGTATGAAATATGTTTTTCAAAAAGAGACAAATAAGAAATGACAGGAGAATGAGCTTTGGATTGTAAATAAAAGAAACTATGATGGGTTTTCAAATTAGAAATTATTACTGCATTCTGATTTCTCCTGGGGACTTAGATAGCACAGATACTGTCAATTATCTATGTGGCCTCATGTTCTTTTTGGTGGCCATAGCAGCACAGAAGGGAATGCCAGGACTGGGAGGAGATAGAAACACTCTTCTAGTGCAGTGCCTTGGGTTAGTTTCCTGGGGTTCTGATAAATATGTTTACCTGCCACCCTAATTATTTTTATTATTCCTTGCTGTCATCAGGAACACTGATGTCACTAGAAAGGGTTAGGATGAATCATAAGTCAGCTTTTGCTTAAATTAGTCATGGTCAAATTGTGCTTTTTACAATCAAGATCCAAATTTTTTTTTGTTGTTGTTATAATGTCTTAATAAGTATGGGATTTCCTGAGATAAAATTGAATTGATATGGCCCCCTTGAGAAATTCCTTTATAATGGCAACCCCGTGATTTTGAAAAAAATATACCCCAAACTGGAGATGCGAATAACTAGCAATTTGTATGCCACTGAGCTATTATTATTATTATTATTTTTTGAGTTGGAGTCTCACTCTGTCGCCCAGACTGGAGTGCAGTGGCCGCTCCCAGCCACCGCAGCCTCGACCTGCTGGGCTCCGGCCATCCTTCTGCCTCAGCCTTCCGAGTAGCTGGAATTACAGGCACGCGCTACCACGCCCGGCTGATTTTTTGATTTATTGTAGAGATGAGGTTTCGCTGCCCAGGCGGGTCTCGAACCCGCGGGCTCAGGCAATCCACTCACCTCAACCTCCCAAAGGCGCGGGATTACAGGCTGAGCCACCGAGCCCGGCTGAGCTATTATTGATTACATTGGATACCTAAAGAAGTACTGGATAATAAGATATGTATATCTGTGAATGTGGACTAGACTGAAAAGGCCAGAAAGGGAAAGGGCATGCCCTCACTCATGAGCCTAGAAATGTATAAATAGATGAGAAAAAGAATTAAATTAAAATTTGTACCTAAAATATTTTACTCTTTTATTAACTTAACAAATATTTATTTATCATTGACTGTACAATAAGCAGTAAACAGAACGGTGTGCCTCTCCACTGAACTTGTAGTTTATTAATAAAAGGAAACAATGAAGAACTAAAAAAATGAATTGGAAGGCAATATTTGGGCAGAGATTTGAGTGAAAGGTTTGAACCAAGCAGATAAGGTACTATGTAAGCAGGCAGAGAAAGTACTGCAGAGAAAACTATAAAGTCTCTGAGAGGAGACTGCATTTCACATTTTAAGAAACAGCAGATCAGGATTCTTAAATAGAGAAGACAGAAATACTAGAAATCTAGCCAGGACCCACCCAGTTCATGCAATACAGGCTGATTGTACTACACAAATGACTTTGACTAAAAGAAACCAATAGACTGTACTATGGACTAAATTGTGTTTCCCCCAAATTTCTATTATTCATAATTATTAATATGTATTTATTAATGTTATATACCTATAAATATATTTTACTTTAAATAAATTAAGGTAATAATTAAATGCATTTAATTTAAATATCAATATATTTGATTAAATGTATTTTAATTTAATATATTATACTTACAGTTTATAAATATATAAATGTAGATATAAATATATATTTATATATATTGACAATTGCTAGACAAGCAATTGTCAGTCTTCTATATTAGTTTATATATTTATAAACTGTAAGTATATAGATACAAATATTTATATATACACATATATTTATATTTATTTTTCATGTATTATATTATTGAAGTTCTTATTTCCAGTGTGACAGTATTTGGAGAAAGAGACTATAAGAAGGTAATTTAGGCTAAATGAGTTCGTAAGGGGAAGGAGGGTCCTAATCTGACAGGATTGGTGGACTCACAGACTCATAAGAAAAAAAAAATCTCTCTTCTCTTTCCAGGCTATTTGGACCATGTGAAGGACTTCAACTCAAATAAACCAATAGAATATTCTATGGACCAAATAGTTCTCTCTCTCTCTCTCCGTCTCTCTCAGGCGCACACACACACACACACACACACACACACACACACACACACACACACACACACGCCATGTCAAGATACAGCAAGAGAGCCCCTATGAGAATTTAAATTGTCTGAAATCTTGATATTGTACTTCCCAGTCTCGAGAACAATGAGAAAATACATCTGAGTTGTTTAAATCACCCAGTCTGTAGTATTTTGTTATGGCAACCTGTAAAGACTAATATAAAATGTATCCCAAGAAATGTAAATATAATCCACTCTTTCCAAATGTTACAGGCAGGTTTCTAGACAAGCAACCATCAACCTTCTAAATTATTTTGAAATATCAGTGTGAGATGACCAAACTACACCTCTCCATCCCCCCAGACTTCCAATATTACTTTCATTTTCCCTATACTTTGAAAGACTTTTTACCCAAAATTATTTGCCCAATTTTTTAAAGAGAACAGATATAACACATTGAATTTAATTGTAATGTTCTCTTTAAAAATGCTAAAAATTATGACTCAATTACCGCAGTCTCTTCCTCATTGGAGTTTTCTTCCTTCAGTTACTCTGAATTGTATGTGGTATAGAATCACAGATTGCTTGACTGATTTCCCTGGTCCACTACTGATGCTATGTCTCTCTTCAGGACCTGTCCTTTGGAATACTTCCCAGACACAAGCACATGGTTGTCTGTGTTAAAGCTTGTCCTTTTTTGACAACACATTGCCCTTATTGTGACCACAGCATATTGTTTTCTAGTTTTTAAAACTGCTGCTGTAAGACTATGCTTGGAAATATTCCTAGGGATTAGTATAATGTTTTTGTTAGAAAGTTTGGAAATAAATTTGTCAATGCTGTACATGTAATATTTTTATAAAGTCTTATAAAATAAATAATTTGATCTCATTATCACTCTTTCAATGTAAACATATACATCCCGCTAAATTAAAGTGAAGGATGTGTACACTGATACTTCAAATCACTTTGTAAATATATGTATATATAGATGTATATATGGTTCCCTGAATTAGCTTTCACTGGAAATTTGTAACTTCCTTTAATTTTCTGAATATATGCACAATTTTTGCTATTTTATATATAATATACACATGCACACACACACACACACACACACACACACACACACACACGGATAAGGATATATATATACCCTTAACTACCCTCTTCTTGTATTCTTGTACTTACTTCTAACTTTTGAGCAAGTTATGGACACTTGCTGATCATTCTTCTTTGCCACTGATATCCACCTTGAACCCTAGCTATTTGGGTCATATCTGAACCACACTGGTGAACTGCATTCAAAATAACACTTGATGTGATACATCCATTAGCTCGCTTCTTTCTCTTTCTTTATCTTTGCTCTCATTCGTTAAAATATCACCCGTTAAAAGTCACCCACCTTTCTGTGCAGTCCAGAAAAACATTGTCAAATTCTTAAGAGTACCCTTATTAAACGCCTTTGAATCTTTCTGTCATTTAGCAGATGCCATGCCTGTGTTGCCCTTCGTTGCCCTGAGATACCATGGAGTTTATCTGCCTGAACACTTCGGATGCAAAACAATGAGAAAAGTGAGGAAGCTTACTGGTCTGCATTCCTAGAAATTTATAAGCTCTACTATCACCTGGTCCTGTAGCTGCCAACTGTCCATCTCACCTTCCTCTTCACTAACTCTCAACTATAATCTCCTCAGTCTCTGTTCATTTTGAGTCTGTAACTTCCTATCACTACTTTTGCTGTCCTGTTTGTACTTTCTCCATTTCTTTCTTCAAATATCTTTTCAGTGCCATTATATCTCAAAGTCATTTTCTTTTCCTCAAGTTTCTCTTGCTGTTCCACCGCTGGGTGCTGCAGGGGGACCAAATTTCATCTCATGTGTCATCTGGCTTTCAGTCAGAGTCCACCTATATATGGCAGTGTTAAGAGAGTGAAAGGCCAAAGATCCAGCTGGTTTCTGGTTCAGTGGCTACCCTTCCTCAGTGCCTATTGTTTCTACCAGGCTGCAAAGGTTCTAGCTTATACCATGTGCCTAATGAGTTCCCCTTGTCACTCTAGGTAGGAGTGGACTGTCTTCTGATGATGGTAGTCTATGAGTGGTCTCACTGTCCATGTGTCTCCCGAGCTCTTCCAGCATCAGTATATCCAACTCCCTGCAGTAAAATGCCTCTATTGTAAACACGGAGGTTTCTCTTTTTCTGGTTGGATCTCAAATGATGCGGAATCATTCTGCTTTATCATTTTATCAAATATGCTTCTATTCCTCAGCCTTTCCTCTGTATCTATTCCTCTAGTAATTTATCCCGACCCTTCTATGGGCAAGGCAAGTTATCTTCTTGCTCTTGTATATTCAGTTGTTGTCTTAACTGAGCAGAATATTAGGATTATCTTGTTTTATTAAAGGAATAAAAGAAAGAAAAATATAGCAACAAAATCAAACCAAACTTTAAGGTTAAGGTATGTGCCATACCCTAACTTCCTCTCTTTCTGTTTCTCTCTCCCTCTCTTTCTTTCCGCCTCTTTTCCTGCCTTCTCTGCCTGACTTTCTTCCATGTCATTCAGCATGTGAGTACTGAAACCAGAACACACCTTTTAGGCTTCAGAATCTAGAGTTTACAGTTATTATTTGATTTTCTGCAGTATCCAAGCTGTTAATTTTCTTCAGCACAGAATTTTATTTGACAATCATATTTTCATTTAGTAATCATATCTGTAACTTTAATTCACTCTTTAAAATCTCAGAATATTGTCTCTTCATGACTATATAATCTAGCTTTGTATCTGCTTTGTTGTATATATGTGTATGCAATTGAGAAATAGCTTAAGTGCTTTCTTGAATCTTACTGAGAAATTATTTTAGATAAAGGAATTTCCTGATTCTTCAGGGAAGAAGAGACTTTATTTATTTATTTTTTTGAGTTGGAGTCTCACTCTGTCTCCCAGACTGGAGTGCAGTGGCCGCTCCCGGCCACCGCAACCTCGACCTGCTGGGCTCCGGAGATCCTTCCGCCTCAGCCTTCCAAGTAGCCAGAATTACAGGCGTGTGCTACCACGCCCGGCTGATTTTTTGATTTATTGTAGAGATGAGGTCTCGCTGCCCAGGCGGGTCTCGAACCCGCGAACTCAGGCAATCCACTCACCTCAGCCTCCCAAAGGCGCGGTATTACAGGCTGAGCCACCGAGCCCGGCACGAAGAGACTTTTTAAAATACCTTTTAATTACTTTTCTTACTTATGATGACTTTATATTGATATGGAAAATTTTTTTTTCGTATGTTAGAGACTTATTGTGGCCATCAGGTGGAGCCTCAACTCGGCTTGCCACGTGGAGATATTTTTCACTACTACCCTGATAAAAATCAACCACATGAAAAACTGGGAATTCATGCTCAAACTGAAGTCTTGCTACCAGGGCCTCTGTATCAGCATCCCCCTCACTACATTTCTCTATTCTGTCAGCCTCTCCTTCGCTTGATTTCAAATTAGCAGTGTTGTTGTGGCTTCTTCACTATCTTAAATGATTTAACATTCTTGACCAAAAGTCACCTCATTATTATTTTTTTGCAATTTGATTCCTATTCAATTCAATATCACTGAAGTTTCTTAAATTCTGGCATGAGGGTAACACTATTCCCTGTGAAGAGTCTAACCACGTGAGCTCACATCATCATTGACATGAGAAATCTTGAATCCAAAACCGTTTTAAAACTCCCATAAAGTTTTCAGTAAGAAGAAAACAGTCACGAATTCATCTCAGAGAAAATATTTTATCACACACAAAGCATTAAAAAAAGTTCTACCTTGGAAAATCTTCATGTTATAGACTTCTTTACATTTTTTTACTCACACTGAGGATACTTGTGTTCTTTCTCTAAGTTTATTAAAAATGACGTCCAGGGTCTTCCAATGGGGACATGACATGAACCTGTTTTTTCTTTCTCTGTGTGCTAAACACAACTATAAAACAGGAAAGTGACCTAAGAGACAATCAAAGGAGAAATTTGAAAATGATAAGAAGAGTATGATAGAGTTTATGACCCCATGGCCAGAGAAGCAGTGCAGTGGCAGGGCATCTTGCATACCTTCCACCCAATAAAGGAAGGTCATTCAGACCCAGCATGTCCTGATACTCATCCTAGTGACAAAAGACAGCATATTCCTCCCCAAGATCAAAAGAAGTTCTTCTAAACTGGGTTCGGTGGCTCAGCCTGTAATCCCAGCACTTTGGGAGGCCGAGGTGAGTGGATTGCCTGAGCCCGCGGGTTCGAGGCCCGCCTGGGCAGCAAGACCTCATCTCTACAATAAATCAAAAAATCAGCCGGGCGTGGTAGCGCATGCCTGTAATTCCGGCTACTCTGAAGGCCGAGGCGGAAGGATCGCCGGAGCCCAGCAGGTGGAGGCTGCGGTGGCCGGGAGCGGCCACTGCACTCCAGTCTGGACGACAGAGTGAGACTCCAACTCAAAAAAAAAAAAAGTTCTTCTGACAATACCAGGTGAAATTCACAAGACTATTGACAAGGGGAATTATTTGGGAGCTCTGCCAGAAGTAAGTTGCGAGTGGAGGCCCTCCATCTTTTGCTGGACTTGAGACTAAAAGATACAGAGGTAAAAGTGGCTCCTGTGGAGACACATCAGCGGGAGAAAATCAGCAGAAGCTGGTGGCCTAGTTTGGAAAGCCTCTTTGTCCTCATGGATCAGAGACTCTCCTCTACTTCCTAGAGACTGTGGAGTCAAAGAAGTTAGAAGAAAGAGTAGGAGGATTTCACTAAACTTGCTGCTTCGTAGAGAAGCATCCTGCTTGCCAGGTCTGAGGAAAAGTCTTCTGTCCATTTAGGCAGCACCATCAGCACATCACTGATATTTTTGTCAAATGCTGAAAGAAAAGAACTGCCAATTACAGGGACTACGGAGAGCTCAAGTGGCACCGGGTTAACCAAGAAGACCACAATAGCAACACAAATACTCTAAAAATTAAATGACCATTGGCATCACAGCCCACAGAGTAGCTAACAACCACATGCTAAATTTAAACAGAGGAATGTTTGCAGAAATTATACAAACACACACACACACACACACACACACACACACACACACACACACACACACACCCCAGATCCAGAATCATCTAACATAATAATAAAATGTGCAGTATAAATTTAAAAATTACATATTATACCAAGAACCAAGAAAATTACAACTTGAATGAAAAAAGACAGTCAGTGGATGTGAACATCAAGATGAATTAGATATTCAAATAGACAAAAATTTTAAAGCAGCTATCATAAAATACTTTAACATCCAATGACAAATTCTCTTTAAACAAATGAAAAATAGAAAGCATCAGCAAATAAATAGAAATTATTTAAGAAAGAAGAAACAAGTAAAAATGCAATAGAACTGAAAAATACAATATAGAAATAAATCTCATTGGGTGGACTCAATAATAGAATGGGATGACAGAAGACAGAATCAATTAACTTGAGAATAATGCAATGGGATTTACTCACCTATTCTGAGAAAAAGTTAGTCTGGAAAAAATAAACAGAACCTGGGGACTTGTGGTAAAATACCCAAGACATAACATTCATATTATCAGGATAGGGAAAAAAGAGAGTGGGTCTCGCTGAGAGTAATTTGAAGAAATAACAGCAGAAAAATCACCAAATTTAGTGAAAGACAAAAATCTACAATTCAGAAAGGCTAACTAAGCATCAATCAAGATAAAATGACAGCTGGGCTTGGTGGCTCAGCCTGTAATCCCGCGCCTAGGGAGGCTGAGGTGAGTGGATTGCCTGAGCCCACAGGTTCGAGACTATCCTGGGCAACTTGGTGAGACCTCATCGCTACAGTAAATCAAAAATCAGCCAGGCATGGTAGCGTGCGCCTGTAGTTCCACTCACTCAGAAGGCTTAGGCGGAAGGATCGCCGGAGCCCGGCAGGTCGAGGCTGCGGTGGCCGGGAGCGGCCACTGCAGTCCAGTCTGGGCGACAGAGTGAGACTTCAACTCAAAAAAAAAGTTAAAATGAAATACTCCCTGTCAAGACACGCCATAACTGAATTTTTGAAAACTAAAGCAAATAATAAAATGTAATCATCATCATCATCTTCCTCTAGAAAACAGCCACAAATAAGCAACACATACATAGAGGAACATAAAACAACAGTGGTTTTTTTCAGTCACAGAGGCAAATATCGGGAAGCAGCCTGATATTTTTGTCAAATGCTGAAAGAAAAGAACTGCCAATTACAGGCCAGGCCATGTTACCAAGCTTTGGCCCCCTCCCCTACCTCGGGGAGGTGAATTGGTAAATTACTCTCTCTCTCTCTCTCTCTCTCTCTCTCTCTCTCTCATTTACTTTCTAAATAAACTTTATTTTCTTATCAAAACAGAACTGCCAGTTGTAAATCCTGTTGCTGGTGAAACTATTCCTTAGTAATGATGGAGAAAGAAAATAAAACATTTTCAAAGACTGATTTTTGTCACAACATACTTACTTTTAAAGGCTGGCCAAAAACAACTTCATTCAGAAAGCAAATAATATAGGAAATGATCTTGAAACAACAGGAAATAAGAAGAAAAAACAGAAAGAACAGAATTATGTATACATAAAGCAGGCTATTTTTATTCTTAATGAGCTTTCTAAATTATATTTGAGACTGAAATAAAACATCATCTGATCTTCAAGAAAATGATGTTTAAAAATTGGGGAGCTAAGCAGACCTAAGTGTAAGTGATATTTTCATATATTACTCAGAGTGGCAAAATTTTGATACTAGAAAACTGTTATAAGTCACTTATGTGTACTGTAATACCTACAACTAAAATGAAAATTACACAAAGAGTTATGTTCAAACACATTGTAATGATAGCAAGAAAGAATCTGAAAACAAACTCTTGTACTCTCTCTCTCTCTCTCTGTGTGTATGTAACCCATCTAAAAGTAAGCAGAACAAAAATAAGAGACAACAAATAAAATACAAATAATGAAATGACAGACTTCAGTTGTAACACTTCAATAACTACCTTAAGTGGAAATGTTGTAAACATACCAATAAAGACAGATTGGCAGAGTTGATAAACAGAACACAGCATTAGCTATACATTTCTTAAACCAAAGTCACTTAAAATTCAAAGATATAGGTACATTGAATGCAGATGGATGGAAAAAGATTTACATGTAAATCATCAAAAAAGGGAGGGGAAGCAATATTAATATTGGATAAGGTTGACTTTTGAGCAAATAAAATTAGTATTGTTGTTATTATTATTATTATTTAGATTTAGGAGGTACAGGGGTATGTTTGTTACGTGGGCATATAACATATTGGTGGGGATTGGGCTTCCAGTGTTCTTGTTCCCCAAATAGTGAACGTTGTACCCAACAGGTAAATTCTGAAACCTCACCCCTTCCTCACCTCCCTCATTTTAGTGTTCTATTATTTCCATATTTATGTCTATTTAGTTCTCACATTTAAGTGAAAAATGTGGCATTTGTTTGTTTGTTTTTGAGTTAGTTCACTTATGATGATGTCCTTAGCACCATCCATATTGTTGCAAAGTACAAGATTTTGTTCTTTTTTTATAATTGCATTGTATTTCATGTGTGTGTGTGTGTGTGTGTGTGTGTGTGTATGGCACAATTTATTTATCCAGTTGATTATTGTTGGGAACACAGACTGGCTCCAGACCAAGGAAAAGTAATTTAAGACAAAAGGTATGTCAGTGGGATCAACCCACCAAGAAGACATAACAATAATAAATATATATGAACTCAATAAAAGAGACTAAAAATATAAAAAATGAAAACTGATACTGCTTCAAGGAAATAGACACAATTACAATCAGAAAATTCATCACACCGCTCTCAGGAACCAATACAACTTTTAAACAGAAAATAGCAAAAATATAGACCTGAACAACACAGTCAATCAGTAAAATGTAACTGACATATATAGAATATGTAAACCAAAAACAGAACACATTTTGAAGAACACTTTTTAAAATCAAGACATACATTATTTCAGGCCATTAAAAGACCTCAACAATATTAAAAGACTTAACTCTCACTTGGCATATTCTCTGGTTATAATAGAATCAAGCTAGAAATCAATAGCAAAAAGACAACAGAAAAATCTATAGAAAAGTAAAAATTATTTAAGAAAACATATTTCCAAATAATTCATGCATTTCAAAAGAGATTTTCTGAAAGTAAAAATTGAGTGGAAAATTAATATTATTAAAATGTCCATACTACCAAAGAAATATGAAGATTCAAAGCATTCTTTATCGAAAATTTTCATGGTAATTTTCAGAAATAGAAAACAAAATTCCAAAATACGTATGGAACCACAAAAGACTTCAAACAGATGAAGCACTCTTAAGGAAAAAAAAAAAACATATTTGGAATTATCATACTACATGATTTCTTTTCTTTCCTTTTTTTTTTTTTTTGAGTCAGAGTCTGGGCTCAGGCAATACTTCTGCCTCAGCCTTCCAAGTAGCCGGAACTACAGGCACGTGTTACCATGCCCAGCTAATTTTTGGAATTATTGTAGAGATGAGGTCTCACCATGTTGCCCAGGATTGTCTCAAACCAATGGGCTCAGGCAATCCTCTTGCCTCGGCCTCCCAAAGTGCTGGGATTATAGGCTTGAGCCACCGTGTCCAGTCATACTGCATGATTTTAAACTATATTACAAAGCTATAGTAGTCAAAGCAGTATAATACTGGCATAAAAATAGATAAATAAATGAATGGAAAACAATAGAGAGTCCCAGAAATAAGGGCAATCATATACAGTCAAATAATTTTCAACAAGGACACCAAAAGGATATAATGGATATTTTCTTCAATTAATGATGCTGGGGAAACTGCATAACCACATGTTAAAGAATAAAATTGGACCCTTATTTTACACCATATACAAAAATCAACTCAAAATGAATTAAAGAGTTAGAAGTAAGACCCAAAACTGAAAACCCCTAAAAGAAAACATAGGGGGAAACTTCTTGACATTGACCTTCACAATGATTTTTTTTTTTTTTTGGATGGGACACCAAAAGTTCAAGTATCAAAAGCAAAAGTATAAATAAATAAATAAATAAATACATACATACATACTACGTCAAAATAAAAAGTTTCTGCAAAAAGAAAGTAAAAATGAAAAGGCAGCCTACAGAATGCAAACAAATCTTTAGAAACTTTCTGACAAGGGGTTAATATTCAAAATATACAAAGAACTCAAAGAATTCAATAGGAAAAACTGAATAATCAGTAGGTAAAGGACCAGAATAGACATTTATCTTAAAAAGACATCAAAAAGGCCAAAAGGTATATAAAAAGGTACTCACCATCACTAATCATTATGGTAATGCAAAACAAAATAAAAATGAGATATCGCTTCATATCTGTTAGGATGGCTATTATCAAAAAGACAAGAGAAAGCAAGTATTGGTGAGAGTGTGGAGAAAAAGGAAGTTCTGTACATTGCTGGTGGAAATATAAATTACCTCAGCCATTGTGAAAAATAGCATAGACCTTTCCACCACATTGAAAATAAAGCTATCATATACAACCTAGCAATCTCTCTGCTCAAAATATACCCCCACAAAACTGAAATGAGCGCCTCATATAGATATCTGCACACTCATGTTCCCTGCTGCAGCATTATTCACAATAGTCAAGATATGGAACCAACCAAAATGTCTATCGATGGATGACTTGATAAAGAAATTGTGAGATGTGTGTGTGTGCGTACACACACACACACACACACACACACACACACACAGAAATATTATTTAGCCTTTAAGAAGATCCTGCCACATGCAGAAACATGGATAAACTTGGAGATTATTATGCTAAGTGAATAAGCTAGAGAAAGAAAAATTCTTCCTAACCTCTCTCATATGTGGCATTTAAAAGAGATAAAATACACAGATATAGAGCAGAATGGTGGCTACCAGAGGTGGGGGTTGGGAGATAGATGGGGAGATGTAGACCAAAAGGGAGAAATTTGTACTTATGCAGGATGAATAAGTTTAGAGAACAAATGTACAGCATGCAGACTAAAGTTAATGACGCTGCATTTTACACGGGAAATTTGCTAAAGGGATTAGTGTTTAGGTGCTTTTATCACAGTTTTTAAAAAGGGTAACAATTTAAGATGATGGTTATGTTAATTGGCTTGACTATAATAATAATTTAACTATGCATACCAAAATATGTTGTATGCTATAAACAGATCCAATAAAATATATAAATAAAACAAAATTGAACAGAATAAAAAGAAAAGGAAAAACAAATTAGAATCTCAAAATGCATCTAAAGAAATGATGAAAGAAAAATTTATAGCAACAAATGCTTGTATTAGAAACAAGAAAAGGGATCAAAAAATCGAATTTACTATCACAAAAAAAGATAAAAATAAGAGCAAAATAATATCAAAACAAGAAGGTAGGGATTAATAAAAAACTGAAATTAATAAAACACAAAATTGTAAAAGAAAGCAGAAAATCAGTGAAGCAAAAAGCTGTTCTTTAAATCAATAAAATTAATAAATCTCTAACAATGTTTACAAATAAACAAACACAAAAGATAAAATTTGCCCCTACTGCGAATGAAATAAAAGATATCACTATAGATCCTGCAGCCAGTAAAAATATAACAATACAGTACTTCAGACAACTTTACACTCAGGGATTTGATAACTTACAAAAAAATGGATTAAATCCTCAAAAACCACACACTACTGAAACTCAAATGAGATAGTCTGAAGAGACTTATAACCATCAGATAAAGTGAATTCATAATTTAAAATCTCCCCAAATATAAATCTGCAAGCACAGATGTTTGGTGGTTTTACTGATAATTCTACCAAACATGTTAATAATTATTTTAAGATATTAACAATCTTTTCCAGAAATCAGATGATGAGGAAAAATTACCAACCTCTTTTATAAGACTAGAATTAATTGTATACAAAAGTAAATTAAGGCAGCCCTTATATCAAATAAACTACAGATAAATAGCTCTCACAGATCTAGATGCTAAATACTCCAGAAAATATTAGCAACAAAATCCAAAATTGTATAAAAATAATTATACATTATGACCAAGTGAAATTTATTTCAGTTTTTCAAGCCTGGTTGCATATTTGAAAATCAAACAGTGCAATCCATCATAACAAGATGCCAATAATGGCAATTATTGTTAATTAACAGAGGAAAACACTTTTTAAAAATGCAATGCCCACTTATGATAAAAAAATCTCAGAAAAGAAAAAATTGAAAGAGAACATCCTTAATCTGATAAAGAGTATCTACAAAAAACTTACAATTAACAGTATGTATATCAAATGGTTAAAGACTGAATTCTTTTTCTCTAATTTCAAGAAGAGGGCAAATATGTCTGTTCATATTACTCTTATTCAGTATAATCTTGAAGTTCCAGCTAGTTGAATAAAGCAAGAAAAAGGGAATTAAAGTAATACTAATTAAAGTGAAAGAAAACTGCTTTAATTGCAAATGACATAATTATCTGTATACAAAATAAGAGTCTACCAAAGAAAAAGTCAACTTCTAAAACTAATAAGTGAGTTCATTTACAACACATGACAAGGTCAACACACAAAAATCAAACATGTTTCTATATACTAATATACTACATGTGTTTGTGCACTCACAGATGGGTATGCATGTGTGTGTATTTGAGATGTATTTTTAAAAATTGGAATTAATTTATATGATTATTGTGAGGGTTGACAAATCCAAAAATTACAGGGAAAGGCCAGCAGTATAGAAATATTCAAGCAAGAACTGATGCTGCAGTTTTGAAACAGATGTTTTTTTCTTCTTTGAATTTTTTTAGTATTGTGCCTGGGGTGTTTCACCTGATTGGATTAAGCCCACCATTGAGTATAATGTTCATTAAAAAATCAAGTCCATGTTATCTGCCTCTACAAAATGCTTCCACAGCAACACTGAAATTAGCAATTGACTGAATACTTTTGTACTATAGCCTAGCACAGTTGACACCTAAACTAGCCATTGCAATTTAACATTGTCAACATTATATCCATACACATATTCCTAAATCATACTTAATTTCTAAGTAAAGACAATAAGAAAGTCTTGCTTTAATCTAACATGGTACAACTATTTTGAGTACAACTGAACACACACAAAGCTTTTCCCCAGAAAAGGTGGCACAGTCTTTAGGTGATGTTCACTCATCTTCAAATCTTTAATATAAATAACGTGATATAAACCTAACCATCATCAGTAGTACATCTTATGTTAGATGATAAGGGGATAATAGAAGAAAGAAAGCAAAGATAGTCAATACACAAACACACACAACCATACTCACAACAGAAAGGAAGAAATATTCATAACAATTACAACCCTTTTCTCTGCAACTGATTGCATAGTGGTAGCTTGTATTTATAATTACCTCACTTCTACCCATTCCATATCGTCTTTTCTCTCAGGAAGCATCTCATCTGGTTATAATTTTACCTGGTGTAGTAACCCAAATCTTCATTTCTGAAGGGACTGGGCCATTAGAAATTGTGCATAAATTGAGTTACTGTAGATTTTCCATTGACTTTAATCACTGAGACATGTCCTAGAAGATCTCCTGTGTTCTAGACATATTTTCCTTACATACATTGCATAGTAGCAGACTGATATACTTTTTATAATAAGGATTTAATCTCCCCATCCAGTGCAGTAACTTTCTCCTTAGTTGATTCAGATGGATGAGGAGTCCAAAGTGGATCAGTGACTGACTTAACTCTCAGCTCGAAGACATCATTGCTGTGTTTCCTGGTGGAAGATTTCTTGCCATTGGAAAAGACATCTCTCGACAAGTCAAGCATAAGGTGGCTACAAGGAATAAACCTTTTGCTAGTGAAGTAAATAAGAAATAGAGGAAAATTTTCCTAACTTGATGAAGAAGTCAATTCGAAAAGGCTATATAATGTGTAATTCTAAGTATATGACATTTTGAAAAAGGTAAAACTATGAAGAAAATAAAACCATCAGTAATTGCATGGATGAGGGAGCAGGAAGGCATGCATAGGTGGAGCACAGAGGATTTTTACAGAAGTGAAACTAATCTGTATCATACTGTAATGATAGATACATGTCATTATACATTTGTAAGAATCCATTGAATATACAATAGGAGTAACCCTAATGTAAACTGTGGGCTTTTTGATTAGCTAGTAACAATAATGTGTTGATGCATGTTCAAGAATTGCAACAAGCAAACAACTCTGGTGGATAATGTTGATAATGAGTGAAGCTAGGCATGCATGGAGGCACAGGATATTTATTAGTCATGGTTCTCTTGAAAAACAGGATGAATAGGAGATAGATGATATACCTAGAGAGATAGATGGATAGATGGATAGGTAGACAGACAGACAGACAGACAGACAGACAGACAGACAGATAGATAGATAGATAGATAGATAGACAGATAAAGTTTATTAGAAGAATTGGTTTATGCTATTATAGAAGCCAAGGAGTCTACTGATATGCCTTCTGCAACCAGGAGGACCAGGAAATCTGGTGGCAAAATTCAGTCCAGTTCTGAAGGCCTGAGAAGCAAGAGAGAGCCAATGATGTAACTCCCAGTCTAAGGCCTAAGGCCTGAGAATCAGGTAGTGTAAGTTCCATAGTCTAAAGATCGGAGAATCAGGAGCTTTGATGTTCAAAGTCAAAAACAGATGCACATTTTTGTTCATGAAAATACAAAGATAATTTGTTCTTCTTTTGTCTTTTTGTTCTATTTTGGCCCTCAGTGTGTGCCCTTATTGATGAAAGCAGACCTTCTTTACCTTGTCTACTGATTCAAACTTTAATCTCTGCCAGAAACATCCTCACAGATACACCCAGGAATTATGTTTTACCATCTAGCCAGGTATTCATTAGCTCAGTCAAGTTGACACACAAGAAAACTTACCATAACAGGGCATGTTGTAAATCAGTACCTTCACTTAATCTTGCTGTGAGTCTAAAACTGCTCTAAAAAATAAAGTATAATATATGAGGGTGTCTGTGCCTGTGTGTGCATGTGTGTTTGTGTGTGTATGAGGGTGCCACTCCCATGGGCATGGGCTCATTTTACATTTCATTTGCTGCAAAATAAGTTTCTTTACCACAGCAGTGCTCTATGGATTACCATTATGGTAGATAAGGTGTTGTGTAAGACCGCAGATAATAGTTTTGGCAGAAGCATTGCTTTCAGGAAAGGCAAATTTTTATCCAATGTGTTTATTCCAGTAAGAACAAAATGCTGCCCTTTACATGATGGAAGTAATCCAATACAATCAACCTGCACCATGTGGCTAGCTAATTACTTCAAAGAATGACGCCATATGAGAAACCATATGTGTTGCTCTGTGCTGTTGGCAGATTAGGTACTTAGCAATGACTACAGCCAGGTCAGCATTGGAGAGTGGAAGTCCACATTACAGAGTCCATGCATAAACTTCCTCCCTGTCATCTTGGCCACTTTGTTCATGAACCCACTGAGCACTGATCAACTGAGGTGACAAAAAAATGACTGACTGGTATCCACAGATTGTGTATCCTATTCACTTGATAATTAAAATCCTCCTCCGCTGAGGTCATCCTTTGGAAAAAATTCATGTGAAACACAAGTATTTCCATTTTTTGCCTATTTAGAAAGCTTTATCCACATACCTCTTCCCAAGACTTCCTTTTTAGACATGTTCTAATCATGTTCCTTTTAAATCCTTGGCCATTCAGTCAAACCATTGGTCACAGTCTATTAATTGATATAGACATGCAACTCTGGCCATTTCTCCTTTCAACCAAAATTAACTAAAATTCTGCACATTGGGAGAATTTATCTTCACCACCGTCCTTCAGGAAACTCCCCAAAAGGGGATTTAGTTCTTCTGCTACCCACCTTCAAATGGTATCTGTATATCACACAATGCAAAGATTTCTCTTCTTCAGTCAATTGATTTTAAGGAGTTCCGAATGAAGCCATAGATGTGGGCTTGAAGAGATAATCTAAAAGAAGTAGAATCCATGGGCCCATTTCTTATGAAACTTACTTGATCATTTAGGCCTGCTAGAGCTCACATTCATGTTTACTGCTTTTATTTGAAGATGGAGTGCTACTGTGCACACTCAACTTTATAGCTTGGTGAGTCAGGCAACTACCAGTTCATGATGGGTAGCTCAGGTTCATCGCAAATTAGTGAACAGTGACTAAGTGTTCAGTCTTTAATAAGACCCATTGGCAAGTAAAAATCTTTCACTAAAAAGGAGTTATTCACAGAAGATGACATGGATTTACTCCAAAATTCTAAGGATCTACATTGTTTATACCTGTAGAAGCCTATCAAAGAGTTCAAACAGAACCTCTCTCTGCCAATGACATTTTAAGCTCCCTGGAATCTGCTGAATCACACAACCTAGGTGGTAGAGCAGCTTGCACAGAAGCCTAGACCTGTGTCTCAGAACCTTATCTGATTTTAGACCCCACTCAAAAAACATAGCTTTTTAAATAACTTGGTAAATGAGCTAGAGTAACCTACTCAAATGAGGATATACTGCTTCTAAAATTTAAAGAGACCCACTAGGTAGTGTGCCTCTTTTTTGGTTGTAGAAGAGTCCAGATACAACAATTTATTCTATAGCAGGGAAATCTTATCATGCCATAGAGGTAGGCTTCTAGGAATTTTATTAAAAGGGAAGGGTCCTGAAATTTTGCCAGTTTTATTTCTCATCATCTGGCATGCAAATATCTTACCAATATGTCTAGAGAAGAAGCTATTTCTTGCTCACTAGGGGCAATGAGCATAACGTCACACATATAATAGACCAGCATGATGTCTTGTGGAAAAACAAATCAAGTTCTCTGAGGACTAAATTATGACACAGGAGTAAGAATTGATAAACCCTTGAGGAAGGACTGTGAAGATGTATTGCTGGCCTTGCCAGCTGAGAGCACGCTGCTTCTGGTGGCCTTTATTAACAAGTATTGAGAAAAAAGCATTTTCCATATTAATATCTGCATGCCAGGTACCAAGGGATGTGTTAATTTGTTCAAGCAATAAAACTATATCTGGGACAGTCATTGCAATTGGTATCAACACCTAGTTAAGTTTATGATTTCCCACTGCCATTCTCCAAGTTCCATCTGCTTTCTGGACAGACCAAGTAGATGAGTTGAATGGAGATGAAGTGAGAATTATTATCCTTTCATCTTTCCAATCCTTTATGGTAGCATTTATTTCTGCAACACCATCAGGTTTCTAGCATTGCTTTTGATTTGCTATTTTCTAAAAGGAGTTCTAGTGGCTTTCACTTTAGTCTTTTCTACCACAATAGCCCTACTCCTCAGAATAAGAAAACAATGTAAATATTTTGCTAGTATGCCTATGTCGATTACATATACTGTAGCTGTGGCAATAGCCACAGAATGAGTTTGGGGATCCACTGGATCCACTGTGAAACAGACATGAGCTAAAACTCCAGTGATCACTCAATCTCCATAAGGCTCCATGTTGACTGATGAATCACACTGATATTTTGCGTCTCGCGGAATAATATTAAATCAGAGCTACTACTCAGTAATCCCTAAAATATCTGACAGTTTATGTTTCCCAAATGAACAGTAACCCTATAAAAGGCTATAGATTCCTTTGGGGAATCTAAGAGTAACACTATCCATATAAATTTTTGGAATTAGGGTATTTCCTAAAGCAAATCCAGTCCCCACCTTATTCAAAGGGTTCCAGTTGTATAAATTGAAGGAATTCATTAAGAGTCCATGACTTTCTGCTTTGGTGATTCAATTTAGAATTCTGTTTACTTGGCCTAGAAGTTTCTGCTTATAAATATCAATTAAAAATTTAATAGACTATCAGTTCATTTATCTTCTAGTGACATTATGATAAACTGGACATTGCCTTAGTTCTCTGCAAGTCAGACTATTGTGATTACTAGTTTGACCTTCTGTTCATTAAGATAGCAATGATCTTTTTCTTTGGCAATTAAATCCCACTACTTGGCTCCTGCCACCTTGGGGTACAATTATCCCCATTGCATTCCCACCATAATTTCTGACCTACAGAAAGAGAGAAACAAACGAACAACAACAAAATCAAAGTTCTTCAATAACACTGGGGATTCTCCTCACAAATTTATCATAGTTATAGTGAAAGGTGTTTTCTCTAGGCTCCTCCAAAGTGGGTAAACAGGTGTTACATGATAAATCTACTCTAATATTGTCATTTTTCTAAGCCTTTTTATCCCTTCTTCCATAGTACACCAAGGCTGATCCAGAATTTCAATTTGGGATTCCATTTCATCCAACCATCCAATCAAATTGTTAGAGCTCCTTCTAGCCCCAGGAGCTGCAGTAGTGAATTCAAAATTTCCGCTTAGTTGTCCCAAATCAATATATTCATCTTGGTCCAACTTTTAAAAATTTCCTTCCATTTTTAATCTATACCCTTAATATTAGTTTCCACACAAATTCTCCATATTTTGTCTATATACATTTGAAAAATCTTACAGTACTTATGGTATACAGTTCATCTTCCTGACTTCACCCTTCTGGGCCTGCTGAAGGATAACAGTAATTATAAGTCTTGAAGACAAGAGAGTCAGTGGAGATAAGTCTTGTCCAGAATCAACAATGTATTGCAAGACAACTAACTACTTTAGAAGAGGTCATTATAGGACTTCCATCATGATTGTAAGCCTTCAGATGCCTAATCAGAAGCTGGTACCATGCAGATCCCCAAATAAAACATTTTTATTAAAAAAAAAAAGAGAGAGAAGAAGCCATTATAGATTGTTCAGGCAAAACAGAATGAACATTCTCAGATAGAAGCTAAACTCTCCAGATGAAGTGCCAGACTACTGTCAAAGAAGGTTCACCAGAACTTAGAGGTTTGATATCCTCTGCTTTAGGGGAATATGGCTACATGTCCCTATTTCAATTTTCAGTATTCCATTTTTTTCCTAATCAATGCTCTCACTTTAATAAAAATTTCCCTGACAGGTTGTGAGTTTAGTTTGTGTTTTAATTCACTCACTAACAAGATGAGAGTATGGATTTGCTTATGTGAAATCTTAATTCTAAAATTGCTACAGATAAGGTTTTTGCTTTTTCTTTTCTTCATAGTACATAGAAGTTTCTAGGTTGCTTACACAAAGCTTAAGGTAAGAATTTGAAGTCCTGAACTTATCCTTTGTGAACTCTACTTTCTCCAGTAGTTAGGAACAACTAGTCAATCTCATTATACTCATTAGTTTAGCAAAAATATTCTGAAGTACACAATACATAGCCACTCAGTAATGCTCCTTTATGAGTATTTTATTATGAGTATCAAAAGGTGATATTTTGCACATTTCTAATGCTACATAACACCATGGCCTTCAGTCACCTCTGTACCACCAAAAATGGAGTCATCAGTCCCTTGAAATCAATAGGATTAAATAATCAATTCAAAAATTCTCTATGATTCTATTCCTCTAGGATGACTCTCCCTATCAAAATCTGAATTAGGTTTCTCCTGAGAAACACAACCATTAGGATATATGGATATATTTATGTTAAGGAAATGGCTCCCTGACTGTGGGTGCTGGCACGTGCCAAGTCTCTAAGTCAAGCAGGCAGGCAGAAGGCCCTGCCTATGTACATTTACAAAGATGAAAGATTTTTAAAATGAGAGCTACAAAATACTGGTCAAAGACATCAAAGATGACATAAACAAGTAGGAGAATATCCCATGCTCATAAACTGGAATAATAAATATTGCTAAGGTGTCCATTCTATCCAAGGCAATCTACAGATGCAATGCAATTCCTATATTTTTCACAGACATAGAGAAGACAATACTGAAATTCATATGGAAGCTAAAAAGAGTCTAGATAGCTAAAGCAATCCTAGTCAACAAATATATAAATAAGTAATAAAATTTTATCTTTTTAAAAAAAATGTTTTATTTTGAAGATGTAGGGTACAATTCAAGGTTAGGTATACAATGTTCATTATGCAGGTACCTTTATTGATGAGGTGTGCCTCCCTCCCAGCAGAAAAGAATAAAGTAGATGCCCCACACTCTCAGACTTCAAATTTCACCATAAGGCTACAGTAACCAAGACAGTGTGGTACTGGTATAAAAATTGCTATATAGACCAATAGAGCAGGACATAGAATTCAGAAATAAAACCACAGACTTTCAACCAACTTATCTTTGACAAAGATGACAAAAAACAAACAATGGGGAAAAGAAATTGTATTTTGCAAATAGTAGTGAGAAAACTGGCTTATCACATGCAAAAAGATAAAACTGAATTCCCACCTGTCACCATACACAAAAATTAACTGAAAATGAATCAAGAACTTAAATGTGAAACTTCAAACTATAAAAATCTTTGAAGAAAACATGGGGAAAACCTTCTGGACATGGGAGTAGGTGATGAATTCATAACCATATCCTCAAAAGTAAATGCAGCAAAATCTGAAATTGACAGGTAAGATCTTATGAAGCCCAGAAGTTTTATGAAAAAGATACTGTCAAG
This sequence comes from Cephalopachus bancanus, assembly GCA_027257055.1. Classification (NCBI taxonomy): domain Eukaryota; kingdom Metazoa; phylum Chordata; class Mammalia; order Primates; family Tarsiidae; genus Cephalopachus; species Cephalopachus bancanus. Next base: position 10,345,894 of record JAPVLO010000048.1, read on the forward strand.
AGACTAAATTAGAGAAAACCCATATAATGAAAAAAAATTTTTTAAGCCATGCTTTCAACAAAGACCTAACATCCAGGATCTATACAAAACTCAAATGAATTACCAGGGGGGAGAAATAGAACTATTAGCCCCATTATAAAGTTGGCAAAGAACATGAACAGACACTTCTCAAGAAAGACACGCAAGTAGCCAACATACTTATGAAAAAAAATTATTATCTTTACTGTTGGAGAAAGGCAAATCAAAACTATAATGATAGACCACCTCATATCAGTTAGGATAGCTATCATTAAAAAGTCAAAAAAACAACAGGTGGTATTAAGGCTGCTGAGCAAAGGGAATGTTTCATTGTTGGTGGGAATGCAAGATAGTTCAATCTTTATGTAACACAGTGTGATGATTTTCCAAAGAACCAAAAATTGAGCTACCATTTGGCCCAGAAATCCCACTTCTGGAAATATATATACCCAGAATAACATAAATTATTCTACCAAAAGACCTGAACATATAGTGCAGCACTATTCACAATTGCAAAAACATGGAACAAACCCAGATGCCCACTGAAAGTGAACTGGATAAAGAAAAGGTGGTACATATGCATGATGAAGTGCTAAGCAACCATAAAAAAAAAACCAAAATTATGTCCTTTGCAGGAATATGGATGCAATTGAAGACCATTATTCTAAGTAAACGATCACAGAAACAAACAAAAAAATGAATACTGCATGCTTTTTCTTATAAATGGGCACTAAACACTGGGCATGGGGCACAAAGGTAGATAAATGCTGGGCAGTACTAAAGGAGGGAGGGTAGAAGGTGGTATATGGGACAAACATACACCCACTGGCTACCGTGTTTACTACTTCACACAATCTGCTTATGTAGTAAATCCTCACATATACCCCAGAACTTTAAAATGAATAAAATAAAACCAAAGAAGTAAATCACAAGTTACAATGTATAGTGATAATGAAAATCAAACACATGGAAATGATATCTTAATTTATTCCTAAAACAAAGCAAAATGCATAAATAAATATAGTCATATACAATATTTTAAAAAATTCAAACAGAAATCCTGGAAATGGGAAAATTTGCTGATCAGAACAATTCATTCAAAGCCCCCAACAACAGAATGGATCAAGTGGAGGAAATTTGCAGTGAACTTGAAAACAGACTATTTGACAACATACAGTCAGAGCAGAAAAAAATTTTAAAAAGTATAAAAAGCAATAAAAATATTCTATGAGGTATAGAAAATCACCTCAAAAGACAAAATCATAGAATGGTTAGTTTTCAAGAGGTGTTTCAACAAAAGAAAGATATAGAAAGCTGATTCAAAGATATAGTACCCGTAAACTTTCAAAACTTGAGAAAGATAGAAATATTTATGCACAGAAAAGTCAAATAACACCAAACACATTTAAAACAAATAAGACTATCCTAAGGTATATAATAATCTCATTCTCAAAGGTCAAGGACCAAGAGAGAATCCTAAAAGCAGTGAGAGAATAAAATAAAATATTTTTTTAAAGCCCTGATTCTTCTCAAAGCACTCTTCTCAACGTAAACCAAATCATACAGCTCAGAGGAAGTGAAAGACATTTTTAAAGTGGTCAAAAGAAACAAACAAAAAACTTCCAACCCAAAATATTGAGCCCAGCAAAGCTATATTTCATATACAAAGGAGAAATCAAATCTTTCTCAGACAAATGAAAGCTGGGAATTCACAACTATCAGAACAGTCTCATAAGAAATTCTAGAGAATACTTCAATCTGAAAATGAAAATAAGCACTTACAAAAATTTTTAAAGTATAAAATCCACTGGTAAAATTAAGTACGTGGCCAAGCTTAGAGTTCTCCAGTACTACAATTGTTGTGTGCAATTCATTCATAACTCTACTATAAAGTAAAAAATAAAAAGATATAAAAAAATCAATAATAGTTACAGCAAGCTATTAAGAGGTAGGACACATTAATATATGTAAATTGAGATGCCCAACATCAAAATGACTTTAAACACACTGTTATAGAATGTCACTTAACCACAAAAGAAGACAGCAAGGAAAACAGAAAGGAAGAGAGGGATTACAAAACAACTAGAACAGAGCAAATAAAATAAATAAATAGAGAGAGAGAGAGAGAGATCCACTAATAATTTCTTCTTAATAATAGCACTGAATGTAAATGGACTCAATTCTCCAATGAAAAGGTACAGAAAAGCTGAATGGATTTTTTAAAAAAGACTAAAGTATATGCTGCCTTCAAGAAACTGGCTTTACCTTCAAAGATATATATATACTGAGAGTGAAGAAGTAGAAAAAGGGATTCCATGCAACTGGAAACCAAAAAAGAGCAGGAGTAGCTATACTGTACTTGTATTAGATAAAATAGACTACAAATCAAAGACAGTAAACATAGACAAAAGTCACTATACAATTATATATACAATTATATATCTATCCAGTATTGGTATACTGGAGAGTCCAAGAATTTAAAGCAAACATTAATAGATCTAAAGGGAGAGATAGACTACAATACAATAATTAGAGGACTTTAACACCCTGCATTCAGTAAGGGACAGATCATTTAGATGGAACATCAACAAAGAAACATCTGAGTTACAATACACACTAGACCAAATAAGCTAACTGACATTTACAAAATATTTCACCCAAAGGCTACAGAATATAATTTCTTTTCATCAGCACATGGGCCATTCTCCAAATAAACCGTATGTTAGGCCACAAAACAAGTCTGAACAAAGTCAAAAGAGTAAGTTCTTTTCTGACCAGAATGAAATAAAACCAGACGCAAGTAACAAGATGAACCCTGGAAACTTCACAAGAACATGGAAATTAAACAATATACACTTAAATGACCAATGAGTCAATGAAGATATTAAGAAGGAAAACAAAAAAATTCTTAAAACAAATAAAAGCAAAAATATAACATACCAAAATCTATGGAACACAGCAAATATAGCACTAAGAGAGAAGTTTATAGCAATTAAAACTTATATCAAAGAAGTAGAAAGACTTCAAATAAACAACCTAACAATGCACCTCAAGGAACTAAGAAGGCAATTACAATCCAAAACTAAAATTAATAGAGAAAAAGAAAAAATAAAGATCAGAGCAGAAATAAATAAAATTGAGACTAAAAAACCAATACGTAAGATCAACAGATCAAAAAGTTTTCTTTTTTTCAAATGATAAAATGAACCAAGCTTTGACTAGAATAACTAAGAAAAAAATAACATCAGAAACAGAAAAGAAGATGTAACAACTGAGATCACAGAAATACAAAGAATAATTTGAGACTATCATGAATGACTATATGCCAAAAAACTTAATAACCCATAAGGAATGGATAGATTCCTGAACATATACCATCCACCAAGATTGAACCATGAAGAAGTAGAAAACTGCAGTAAATCAATAATGAGTAACAAGATTGATGCCAAAATATATGGTCTCCCTCTGAAGAAAAGCCTGGTCCTGGTGGCTACACTGCTGGATTAAACAAACATTTATAGAATAATGAATATCAATTCTACTAAAGCTTTTCCAAAAAATTGAAGAGGAGAGAATACTTTCAAACTCATTCTGTGGGGTGATCATTAACAAAAACAGGCAAGAACACAAAGGAAAAACTACAGGCTGAAGACACTGAGGAACATAAATGTAAAATTTCTCAACAAAATACTAGCAAGTCAAACTCAACAACATTTTCAAAAGATCATTTATCATAATCTACTGGGATTCATCCCAGGGATAGAAGAATGGTTCAACGTATAAAAATCAATAAACATGATACATTACACTAACAGAACTAAAAGTAAAAACCATATGATTATTTTAAAGGATGACCAAAAAACAATTCAGTAAAATTCAACATCCCTTCATGTTGAAAACTCTCATCAAACTGGGTATACAAGAAGTATACATCAACATAATAAAGGCCATATATGACAAATCCACATGCAACATTGTACTGAATGGGAGAAAATTAAGGTCTTTTATTTAATATCTAAAAATAAGACAAGGATACTCACTTTCACCACTTTAATTCAATATACAACTGAAAGTCCTAGCCAGAGCAATTAGGTAAAAGAAAGAACATCCAAATGTTGCAAGGAAGAAGCCAAATTAGCCTTGTTCATAGACATAGTAAACTTAGATGTAGAAAAGCCTAAAGATTCCATCAAAATACTCTTAAAACTAAAAAATTTAATAAAATCAATACTAAAAATCAGTAGCAGTTATGAATTCAGTAGTAAACAATCTGAAAAGGAAAGAAAAAAGACAATCCCATTAACAATAGCTACAAAGAATGTAAAATACCTAGGATTCAATTTAACTAAGTAATGAAAGATCTATAGAAACAAAACTATAACACACTGATAAAAGAATTTGAAGACAGAAAAGGAGATATATCTCAAGCTTATGGTTTGAAAAAATGAATATTGTTAAAATGACTATACTACCAAAAGAAATTTACAGATTCAACGCAATCCCTATCAAAATAATAATGAATTCTTCACTGAAATAGAAAAAAAAATCTAAAATTTGTATGGAACCATTAAAGACCCCAAATGGCCAAAGCTATCCTGATCAAAAATAACAAAGCTGAAGGCATCACACTACCTGACTTTAAATTTTACTACAAAGCTATAGTAACCAAATAGCAGCATGTTACTGCCATAACAGCAGACACATAGACCAATGAAACAGAATAAAGAACCTAGAAACAAATCCTTGCATTTAACCAAGGCACCAAGAATATACAATGGTGTAAGAACAGTCTCTTCAACAAATGGTGCTGGAAAAACTGAATAACTACATGCAAAAGAGTGAAACTAGACCTCTACTCTCAGCACACCCAAAAATAAAATTATCATGAATGAAAGACTTAAAGCCAACACCTAAAACAAAATCTACTAAAAGAGAACATTGAGAAAATGCTCCAGGACATTGTTCTAAGTGAAGATTTTTTTGGTGTAAGATGCCAAAAGCATAGAAAACCAAAGCAATATTAGATAAACAGGATCATTTTAAGCTTAAAAAAACTTCTATATGCAAAAATAAAAATAAAATCAACGAAGTAAGGATGCAACATGTTGAATGGGAGAAACATTAGCAAACACACTGTCTGCCAAGAGATCAATAACCATAACACATAAAGGACTTCAAATGACTCAATATAAAATAAATTCAAAAAATATTTAAAATGAGCAAAAGATTTAAATAGGTATTTCTCAAAAAAAGGCATCCAAATGGCCAACAAGTATAGGAAAAAATGCTCAACATCACTAGTCATCACAGAAATGCAAATCAAAACTACAATGAAATATCTCACTCAAGTTAATATGACTTTTATAAAAAAACAGGCAATAATTAATGCTGATGAGGATGCAGAGAAAGAGGAAGTCCTTGTACATTGTTGGTGAGAACATAAATTAGCAGAATCACTATAGAGAACAACATGGAGGTTCTAAAACAAACAAACAAACAAACAAAACAAAATATCCTAAAACTAAAACTAGAGTTACCATATGATCCAGCAGTTTCACTACTGAGTATATATCACAAAGAAAGGAAATCAATACATCAAAAAGGGCATCTATATTCCCATGTTTACTGTAGTATTATTCACAGTAAGCAAAATATGGAATCAACCACCCCAAATCTTTAAAATATTTTTTTTAAAGAAGTGAATGGACAGCAAAAATGCAAAATTACTCAGTCATAATACAGAATAAAATGTTGTCACTTGCAGTAATTTGGATGGAACTGGAGGTTATTAAGTGAAATAACCCAAGAACAAGAAGAGAAATAGTGCATGGTCTCACTCATACATGGGAGCTAAAAAAGTGGATCACATGAAGATAAGAGGAGATTGTTAGTTGCCAGAACCTGGGAAGGTGGCGGAAGGAGCGATGGAAAAATCAAAGAAATTCGTAATGAAACAAAATATGCTTTGATAGAAGAAATAAGACCTAATGTTAGATAGATCAGTAGAGTGACTATAATTTACAAGTCTAGTATATTTCAAAATAGCTAGAAGAGAAGTCAAATATGTATAGCATAGAGAAAACATAAATAACTAAGGTTATGGATATTGAAGTTCACTTATTTGATCTTTACAAATTATGTGAATGTATTAAATTATCACACATACCCCCAAAGTTATATCCACGTATAATGCATCAGTAATAAAAAATAGGGGCTGGAATTTAAAAACAGATACATGTTTGCTTCAAACATCCTATTTTAGCCTACAACATACAAATGTGTATTTGACAGTTTTTGTGTAGGTTCTATTTCTCTACTGATTGGTATTAACATCACTTTTTTACATAATCATATCAATAATGCACCATCTACATTTTTCAGTCCTAAGATCTTTATTTTTTTATTATGTTTTTTGAGTTGGAGTCTCACTCTGTTGCAATGGCACGCTCCCAGTCACTGCAGCCTAGACCTGCTGGGCTCCGGTGATCCTTTCGCCTCAGCCTTCCAAGTGACTGGAACTACAGGCACGTGCTACTATGCCCAGCTAGTTTTTGATTTATTGTAGAGACAAGGTCTCTCCATGTTGCCGGTGCAGGTCTCAAACCTGCGGGCCCAGGTAATCCACTCGCCTCGGGCTCTCAAAGTGCTGGGTTTACAGGCTGAGCCACCGAGCCTGACCATAAGATCTTTAAAGAGAAGCAAATATCTAAAGGTATTTCTTAATTATTCTTTGCCTATTATTCTGTGTAATTAACATTTTCTTCCTAATTTTCTATATCATTTTTCCAAGCCTATTTTAAAAGGCTGTTATTATGGTGGCTCAACTTCTTAAGTTCTTGCAAAACACTTAACTTGCTTTTTATAGAAATAACTATTTTTATCATCGTGCTTAATCAGTCTATACCCCATTTGATGAAATTATGTAATTAAATTGCAAGTTCAAACAGGTATAAAGAGTGAATATATCAAACAGCGGGAAAAGAAACACAGAGGCACTAATCATCATTTTGCTAAGACATGCAGAGAAATTTAATGCAGTGAAATGGTTAAAGAAGGTCAGTCAGAGAAAATTCTACCATATACCCTTCACTTGTATTAGTTTACGTAATATCCATGGTGCTAGGAAGTCAAATATGACTAATAAAGGTAGATGTAGAAATAGGCAGTGGTTCTGATTGGTGCTCCAAATTCAACCTCGATTTGAATTCTTGCTCCCCTTTTGCTATCTGCGTGATTTTCATAAATTACTTAATGTTTGTGTATCTTTTTCTCATTTATTAAATTGTGTAAAATTATATATAAATTTGATTCTTGTGAGGATTAAACTAATTGATTACAAGTAAAATGCGTAGAACAGTGTTTTGCATATTGTCAGAGATTTTAAAAAAGTTAGGTTAAGGAAACTGTTAGTTTAGTTAAAGTAAGAAAAAAAAGAAAGTTAGCTTAGAATGTATGTTCAAATGGGGAACTGAATAAGTAGTGAGACTATTCATTGTTTTTTAACTTTATTACTAGGTTATATCATTCAGTAAGACATAGTGGGATAGTCTAAAACATTGACCAAGAAGAGGAAGGGAATTTGCTTACTTGTAATTTGCAGTGCTAAGTCATACAGACAAAGCATGTGATTTTCATGTGTTGCTCTTGAACATTAGCAGCTACTTGATTAGCAGAGAGAAGACAAAATATCAACTTTTGTTGGGTAGAAATACTGTTCTTTGTGGTAGGCAGCTGTTCTCAACTGCCTACCCTAAGAAATATATGAAATGTGTCTTCCTACACAGCCCGGTCTAACCTTGCCATGTCCAGGGTCATCCATGACCATCGTCATTCTGTAGTTACTATTGATTGAGATAAACACCTGACCCATTTGGGCTAATTAGTTCTTTCTCCCAAGCATTTGAAACTGAAATTGAAAGATCACTTACAGTCAGTTTCTGTTGGTTTCCAAATCAGGAAGATATGATGTGAACTGGTGAGTTATAAAGCAACTACGTTCTGCCACTTAATATGGAGGAGGAGAGAACGGCAGTGTCTAAGAATTAATGAAATGCCCATATATAGAACTACATAATAGTATATTCTTGAAAGAGGGAGAAAGACTGCTTTGTTTTCTGACTGTTTTCGAAGTCCCAGTCTTTTGAGAGGCTACTGCACTTATTGCTTTTTAAAATTAATTATAACCAAGTCTCCCTTTTTTCCTACTGCTATTTTGAATGAATTTTTGTCATTTTCAATGAAAAGAACTTTAACCAAGAACTATCCATTGTTTTACATAGAGGAGGTGGTTATGTTAATAACTCCCAGTGGTAAGGCCTCCTTGACTGAATAAGATAGAGAAGCAATTATGTGTATAATTTCAACAACAGCAAAAAAAAAAGCTCAATTATTTTGACCAGAAGTGAAAAGACAAAGAGAGGAAAAACTACTTTCTCAAAGTTTAATTAACTAGGCTATTGCCTACACAACACGGTTCATTTTCCCAAGGGGCTCCAGTTCATAAACATCGGGAATCAAAAGTCCTCAGATGCATTGGAAAGTAGATTCTATATTTCAAAAATATATCATTTTGAGTTAAGCTAAAATATCTGACAATAAAAGAATCTTCATTAATAAACAATTTAGAGAGGCCAGTGCTCAGAACACCTCAGCAAAGACTAGTTGGTAGTAATAGAAATTTGCCTCATACCTCAGAGCCCTGTCTGCTCCCCAGAGCCAAAGGGAAATTTGTGTTATACTGGGATTTTAGACAAATCTTATCAAATGTAAAATTTTTCAGATTTTTAAGAACTTTTCCAAGGATGAAACCTCCCCTTACTAAATCCTTCATGTACCTTAGGGAACTTTCAAGTTTTTATACAGGTTCTGCTCAATCTAACAGTCTGGATTTCTCAAGGATTCATCAGTTGACATTCCATACTCATTTATAGAGAAACCTCTATATGGTCAGTTCAGAACTAGGCCTCTAAAAGGCAAGTCTGGAGGACAGTCTTTTCTTTTAAGAAATTTGAGTCAAGGAAACAGGTAGATAAACAACTTCATAAAATGTCAAGTATATGTGAACTTGAGTGCTTTGAAGCAGAGAAGAGCACCTATCTCATTTTGTGTAGGGGTAGGGAGAATGAGAGTTTCTTGGAAGGCACAAATCATGAATGGGTCACAATAGGAGCACTTTCCAGTCAGAGGAAATAGTATGTAAGTAAAGTCATGAAGAGGTGAGAGAACATACCATGGGGAACTCGGGGGTGAAGATGGAGTGTTAAAAATAGGCTGAAGCTGAAGACAGGGAGGGGTCCTAGAAAGGTATTCTAAACTATACTTAAGAATTGACTTTTTAAAAATCTTTAAGGCATTGAAGACATAAGGAAAGACATATACAGATAAATGACATGTTCAGATTTCATGTCATGTTTTTCACATTAAATAAGGAGAAAAAATAAAGCTGCCATTTATTGAGCATCTACAACAGGCTACCAGCTCCTGTGAGAAATAACTAATATCCAGAAACTACTGGGCAGCATTATAGAGAGATTCATCAAATTTTGCTGAAGTGATCATATAATACTTTTTGGAACCAGAACTAAAATCTATATCTGAGTCCCTTTCCTTTTTATTGTACCATCTGCTTCCCAAATTAAAATCTAGGTTTAGTAGTTAAACTCCAGTGTCTCTTTAATGTATTATTCTTGAATGTTGGGTTGGCACCAGTTTTTAAGCTCAAACGAGACTCAAGGCTATTGCCTATTATCACAAAATGTTTAAGAGGGAGAATGGAATGCTGGTAGTATGTGTAACTACTAATATACATCACATTCCTGATAAATGTTTATGTGCCTTTATTTTTGTTTCCAAATAAACTATATTTTCTTTGAGGGCATGAAATTTGACTTGTTATTTTTCATATTAATAAAGATCCAAAAATTATTTATGCTGTAGCAGACTGTGTTCTAAACTATTCACATTTTTTAAAAAAATTATCAGTTCGGACCTATAAAGTTAGGATTGTTTCCATTTTAAAGATGAGGGGGAAAAGATACAAAGCAGAACAGTCTAAGGTCACTCATCAAGTAAGTGCTGGATTCAGGATTTGATTGCAGGCTTCATGAATCCCTACTACACTAACACATTTATTTCACCATCCTTGGTAGATGGAAAGCATTAATCAATTATTTGTTGATAAATGGAAAAAATAATCTATTATAATTTGAAAAAAGCAGCTTTTAAGTAGTCACTCTCCAAAATAAGGTTGCCTATATGATTTCTGTAATATTTAAACATATAAATGATTTAAACTCTGGCAAAAATGAGCTTAATGTATGCAAACAATATTGTGCATGGGGTCTGAGCCTATATTTTGTTAAATGCTATGATTTGAATGTGTTCCTCAAAAGTTCATGTTTTGGAAACTTAATTCCCAATGTACACATTGATAGTATTTGAAGGTGAGGTCTTTGAGAGATAATTAGGGCTAGATGAGATCATGAGGGTGAGGAAATCCATGATGAGATTAGGGACTTTATAAGGTTAGGAAGAAAGACCTGAGACAAGTTCTGGCATGTGATGTATCTTTGCCATGTCTAAATGTAATAGAAAGAAACGCAGCCGATGTTGTTTTCTTGCTTTTGGACTTTCTAGCTTCAAGAACTGTGAGCTAAACAAACCTTTATTCTTTATGAATTACCCAGTCTGCAGTAGTCAGCTACAGTTGCAGAAAATGAACTAAGATACCAAATAACCAGATCAGATAAATATTCCCTGTAGGTACCTACTTGTGTTTTTTACTACAAGCATCCTACTTATAAGTATTCTAATAATTGGACCTGAAACCACTAGCCTGGCCATACACCATCATTGAGGATGCTTTGTGCTACATCAGGTTGTCTGTGCAAGAATGTGCCAGGAACATTTAAAATTCTGTTGCAGGGTTAGGAGTGCTATCTCAAGAGCTTTCCCAACCCTCACCACTTACTCTGAAAAAACCATCCCCTAGTTTTCACTGATTAGTTTACCCTTATTTACCTCCTTATCTTCACTTTTTTTCTGGTCCTCTGACCTCTTTAATTTGGAGTCAATATTGACACCATTAGTGCTTGCTCTCCAGTTGCTGTTACGTTCCCCATAAATATGTGGAACTGTGAATCAGTGTGACCTTAGTTCTCAGCAGACTAGTGAATGAGGACTAGTATTCATCTTGCCTCCATTTTCAAAACAGAAGAACCATACTTGTAAGACTGTTTCCAATTACATTTTTCTGATTACCTCACTTGTTCTATCAATGTGCTATGATAATTGGTTTTTGGAAGGTTTAGTACACAGAATCCAGACATTTGGGCTTACTAGGAACCCTGCAATTGATTTGCATTCTGACTCAGATAAAGATCTACTGCTTTGCCTTCTTCTATAAAATGAAGGAAGGCAATTCTTGTCCTACATATCCACAGGTGCTGTTTGGTTTAAGTGATGTATCATATGTAAGGTCACATTGAAAACATCTTTTAGAAATGAGGTTAAAAAAATAGCACACTCAAATACAGTATCATTGGAGCAGAATTTAAGCAGGCTCGTGTCCTTTTTTATACAGAAAATTCTACTTGTGTTAACAATGTGATGAATTTAGGGATCTTTGTAAATCAATATATAATTAAATAATAAAATAAGTGTACATTAATAAAAAGAGTGAAGACCCAAAGTAAATTTCAACTAGTAAATTTTTTTTCTTATAGTGCCTTGGAAACCAAATATATTGTGGTACCCCTCACTGCTGAATAGAATTAGGCTCAATCTAATACAACCACTGAAAACTGAAAGCAATTACTAATTTTTATCTTTTAATTGATAAAAAATAATCAATATAACTTTGTATTAGTATGTGTACACATAATTTTCTCTTTAGTGCAGTATAATTTATTTTTTCTTTTTATTAAATATAGAGCATTATTTGAATGCGATTACCATAAAGTAAGAATAAAAATTCTAATAGCTGGAGTTCAAGTTTTACAGCTTGGAGCTTAGTGGCTCAACGCTCAGTAAATAAGCACCTCTCTGGGCCCTTTAAATAGTATTTGAGCTGAGTTAAGTTTATGAGTTAGCTATAAAATTATAATTTGGTTCTGAAGAGGCAACCTCATTTAGTGGCACTCAACAAACTAATATAGTGACCCTAAATCCCAACCTGACTGTTTAGTTATTACAACACACCGCTATGAAGACTATTAACAGGCCTAATTAAGGCATCAATCACCTCTCAAAACCTCAATAACCTTACAATAACTCTTTTTATGGCATTTTTAGCAATTTGCTCTAATGCACGAGGGCCATATACAAATGAATTGGATATTAGGGGCCCTGATAACATGAGGCCGTTTGGCAAGCATTCCCAGCCCCGACACTTTCACAAGCTCGCTGGGAAACTGAAGAGAGTACCTTCTAAGAAGGACACAGTAGAGCCTGAGCTCGTCTCCATTTAACACAGCCCAGCATGCTGCCAGATTTTTAGGCCTATGTTGGTGTTCAAACCAGACAGCATAATCCATTGGGCATTTCTGATTTGTAATGACTGCTTTTGTTCAGGCTGCACTATCCAGAACAGCCTTCTATGTGAAGCGAATCACCTATTGCTACAGCCACTTTGTATGCCTCTGTGTGGGCAAACTTTCTGAAGAGCACATTAACACTTTTGATCTATTGTGTTAATGGACCCGACTTTCTCAACTGAATATCCCTCTAGTAAATCAGCCACGTTTTTAGTAAGACAGGTTTAAGGGCAAGACATTCTTTGGTAAATCTAGGTGAGATCACATATTTTAGTTTATCCTAATGTAGTTTTAGTATTTTCTAAGTGATTCATCACTTCAGAAATCCACAAATCATTTCATATCCTCCAGTCAAATCACCCCAGCTTTCTGCCTCCTAGGCCAACAGGGTATTCATGAGAGAGAAGAAAATAGGTCGGAAATTAGAGGCTGCACTGGAAGAACACCAGCTTCAACATCTGCAGAGAATATAAATTTTATGACTAGGCAGCAGGGGGTAGGTAGATTAGAAGATGTTGGTGGTGCAGATGTGATTGATAAAATGAGGACCTAATGTGTAACCTGATGCTAGTGACTGATTGCTAGGGCCAGAGCACACCTTGCATATTGCTAATAAAAAACATGTCATTAGATGTGATACAAAAGACCAAAAATTTTCATAAAGTAGTACGTCTTTCAAAAGTGAGTTACTGGGCAACTTGGTGAGACCTCATCTCTACAATAAATCAAAAATCAGCCGGGCATGGTAGCGCACACCTGTAGTTCCAGCTACTTGGAAGGCTGAGGCGGAAGGATCGCCGGAGCCCAGCAGGTTGAGGCTGCAGTGGCCGGAAGCGGCCACTGCACTCCAGTCTGGGTGACGGAGTGAGACTCCAACTCAAAAAAAAAAAAAAAAAAGTGAGTTACATAGTTTGTTTTCTCATGTCATTCTTTTAAATTAGTTCATTGATGCTCAAAATCTAAAGGTGCTAGCATTTTAAGGGTAATGTTTTAAATCACACATTTGAGTAAATTAAATACTTTTCAAAGAAATAAGTCCATGAAGACACCAGGCAGAAACAGGCCAGTTTTGAAAGAGGACCTAAATTAGGGTTGTGGGAAGAGATGTCGAAGTCTCAGTCATAGGCCAACTTGGGAGGGGGCAAATTTAATGTCGAAAACTAAAGGATGGAGAGATAGGCTTCCTAGAGAGGGCTTTCAAAGAAGCAGGTTACTACTGAGAGAAAAGAATGATAATAATTATTTTTCTGCTTACTCGGTTAGGGTAATTTTAGCTGTTATTACCAATAACAGCTGTTATTATCTTTATTTTCCTAAGAAAATAAAGGCTCAGCATGTCGATTCATTTCTTCAACACATTAAGTCTAAAATATTTACTCTTGATTGTCAGGTAGGTTTACTCCAATCCATAATTTAGGGACTCAGTTTTCTGAAACACGACTTCCAAGGTCACCAAAACCGTCTGCATCAAGTTGGTGGAAAGGAAAGATGTGCTGGACACATGTAATTGCAAAGGAGTCTGGGAAATGGGCTCAGTGAAAGTTCAGTGATCTCTGCAACAATTGCATTTTCCTGAGCCCTCAGCCTGACTGTGTCTTACAGACTCCAGGATGCTAAAGTGGGTCATAATAAAACAGAAAGAGGGGTAGAGGTTTAAAACAGAGAGGGCACATAAAATGGGTGACAAAAGGAGAGAAAACGTTTTGTTGTTGATTGGCTTTGGTAAACATAAAAACAAAAATTGCATTTCCACTTGTTGATATATGAGGAATTGATATTTGAGAAAAGAGGATTGGGAGAGTCAGATTGAAGTTTTCTGTTTTGTAAATGTCCATATAGTTAGTATGCATGGAACTCAGGTCACATAACGTGCTTATATCAGTACAGTATGGAAAAATATTCTTGGTACTCCTGGTCTTCCCCCTGTTTTCAGCAATGCTAATTTTATCAGTAATGAAATTTACCCAACAGTTTTCCTAGTTAAAACACCAAAATTATTAAGTCTATTTCTTTCCCAATCCAAAATTTCATGGGGATTATGGTGGAATTATTTAATTTGCTTCTCAGTTGGAGGATTTAGCTGGGATATGGGCTCAGTCACATATTCTAATTGCATTGGTCTTTAAAGACTACATAATCTGGAAAATGTGATTCTTCAAGTATAGAGGGGGATAACCAATCTGGCTTTCCCCTAGGTTTTTAAAAAGATTCTGAAGTGGATGCAATTCCCAGTTTACACATTTACTTCCAGCAAAAGCACTTTTGAAAATTATCAAGTCTGATGTTGGGCACTAACAGCTGGAATGCAGATCTTTGATATGCACCCAGTATCTTGATTTAAGAACCTTAAATCTTTATGTTTACAAGCTTCAAGTATTCCTGGGACTAAACTCTACACCAGAACATCAAGATATTATAAGACTTTCCCTAGAACAATGGGAAAAATAACATTTTCTTATGGCTAATTCCAATTATTTGTAAATATAAATGCTTTTCGTTGATATTGTTTTCACTGAACCTTCAATCTCTGTAGTGAAATATTGTTACTATTAAATAATGTCAGTCCAGTGTCTAATGTTGCATCCCTAAATGCTTATGAAAAACATTATTGTGAAGTTGATCATTGGAGCTTAAGGGCTGTCATTAATTTTAAACCAAAGCTATAAGAATCATGAAATGTCCACAGTGTTAAGCGCCTTACAAATATGCGAGAACACTTGTGTAGATTTCTCACAGTTACTCAATTTAAAAAGAGAAATAGGCCAGGCTCGGTGGCTCAGCCTGTAATCCCAGCACTTCGGGAGGCCCAAGTGAGTGGATTGCCTGAGCCTGCAGGTTCAAGACCAGCCCGAGCAACATGTGGAGATCTCACCTCTACAGTAAATCAAAAATTAGCCGGGTGTGGTAGTGTTGCCGGTAGTTCCAGCTACTTGGAAGGCTGAGACAGAAGGATTGCTGGAACCCAGCAGGTGGATGTTAGGGTGGCCGTGAGTGTGCCACTGCACTCCAGCCTGGGTGACAGAGTGAGACTCCAACTCAAAAATAAATAATAAAATAATAAAAAATAAAAGAGAAACATTGTTGGTATTTTGCTCACTTTTCTTCATAAAGGCTGCTTCTATGCTCACAGCATAAGGTAACTCATCACAACTTTGTCACAGTGAGTGGTCAGAAGTCATAAGCCAGAACTCCAGCATTAACCAACAGCTGTCACTTCCATTTAAGGGATCAGTGCATTCTCTCTCATGGACTCTTCCTGCGGCATCCTTTTGCAAATATCTCACATAATAATTGAGAAAATCAGGAAGTTATTTACTCTAAAATAATCGTAGGAGTTCAATTAACATGCAAAGGTATGCTTGCCTTTTCATTTTGCTTAAGAATGTGACTTTTATCTTATTTAGGAAATTAGTTCATTTTTTGAGAATTCTGTGATATCATTTCTTCCTTCAGATGATAAAGAGTTTGTTTTGTTTTCTCCCAGCAGTTGCTTGCCTACAAATTGGTGTAACATACAAATTTGTAAGTCAATAGTCTATATTGTCTACACTATGTAAAAAGTAAAGCATAGCCAAGCTCGGTGGCTCAGCCTGTAATCCCGCACCTTTGGGAGGCTGAGGTGAGTGAATTGCCTGAGCCCACGGGTCCGAGACCCTCCTGGGCAGCGATACCTCTACAATAAATCAAAAAATCAGCTGGGCGTGGTAGGGCAAGCCTGTAATTCCAGCTACTCAGAAGGCTGAGGCGGAAGGATCGCCGGAGCCCAACAGGTCGAGGCTGCGGTGGCCGGGAGTGGCCACTGCACTCCAGTCTGGGCGACAGAGTGAGACTCCAACTCAAAAAAAAAAGTAAAGCATTTATGCCTCCGTGCCATACTTTTCAGCCTTGCCCTATAGAGAAGTAAATTTACTTTTGTCTTTTCTTTCTTTGTAAAGGAGAGTATCACTTAGAATTTATATTCTTGTACAAGTAACAGATACCACTACAACCAAAAAAAAGTTGCTCAAAAAATTATGAGATACATGTTTTTCCCTAGCAATGATAAATCACAGAATAGTATTGATACCATGAATTTATATTGTTATGACAAGAGCTACTAACTCTCATAATCATTCTCACAAAATCACTGCTGTGACTGTACCCATCACATCTGAATTCCACAATAGTGAACATAGAAAAGCTAAGTGTAAAAACCAACACATTCTTAAAGTGTAGCATTTTGAGGAAAACTTTCTGCAAGCCTGCTCAACAAAGTTTTGTAACATCACATAGTTCAGAAGTCTGTCCCAGCCGGGCTTGGTGGCTCAGCCTGTAATCCCGCTCCTTGGAAGGCTGAAGTGAGTGGATTGCCTGAGCCCCCGGGTTCAGGACCCGCCTGGGCAAATTGGCCAGACCTCATCTCTACAATAAATCAAAAATGAGCCGGGCGTGGTAGTGTGCGCCTGTAGGTCCAGCTACTTGAAAGGCTGAGGTGGAAGGATTGCTGGAGCCCAGCAGGCCGAGGCTGCGGTGGCTGGGAGCGGCCACTGCACTCCAGTCTGTGTGATGGACTGAGACTCCAACTCAAAAATAAAAAAAAAAAGAAGCCTGTCTCTTAGACATCAATAAATCAAATGGGACTGGTAAACATCACTTCTAAACTGGGCATGTTGTCAATTCCAACAGAATCTGGGTAATATAATTTTTTTTTTTTAAGTGGAGAATTTTTCTTTTTTGCGACAGGTTCTTGCTATGTTCCCCAGACTGGAGTACAGGGACTATTCACAGGTGCATCATAGCATACTACAGCTTCAAACTCTTGGGCTCAAGTAATTCTCCTGATTCAACCTTCCAAGTAGCTGGAAAAATAGGAATGTACTACTATGCCAGGCTTAGAAAATGAATATTAATAAGCAGCCATTTGTCTTTATCACAGGCATGCTAGGAGGGAAATTTCTGCTCATCGCCCTTTCTCCACCCCCACCCACTTCAATCCTTTTCCAGAGAGGAAGGATTGGCCAAACTGATTGGTCAGAGATTGAAATTAAGTCCTATTTTACCATGAGGCATAGTTGCTGGTATTAAAAGATATATAGTTGCTTCTTTAATCTTCCCACATGTTCTGTGTCAAACTAATAAACAGATTAGGAGAACTTGCTAAAGCAGGTTCAAAAACGTAATTTGTTCTGGATTCTGTGCCTACTCTTAGGTAGGTAAAACAGGTGGGGCACAAAGTACAGGCCCCATTTTCTTAAAAAGAAAAGAAATGGAACAGGAAAACCAAAATTGAGTCTTAGACTTATAGAAAGATCACACATCTTGAGGATTATGGGTGTCCAGTCCAGATTTGTAAAGTCAGACAATAGTCCTCACTTCATTATAGATTTGTATGTGTATGCTCCATTAATCAGAACTCCAAAGAGAAGGAGAAAAGATGAGATGCATTATTGACCTCCCAAAGAAAGCAATATTTAGCCAAATCTTAAAATCTGCAGTTTGAGTGTAATTCACTTCCCAATTTGTGTGTCCTTTTTCCACTTCTCTCATGCGTTCCTGTTCTGTCTCCAGCCATGAGTTTCTCATAATCTCTTTCATCAAGGAAACCTTTTCACCTGGAATATTTGGGCTTAATGATCTGTTTGTATCAATCATGTCAAAGTTATTCATTTCTTTCTCTTCTACCAGATGGGTGTTTCTTAAGAATGAAGAGACCATGATGTGACTTTTTGATTCATCAGGGACTAGCAAAATTCTTGATCCATAGCTCTCAATGAAAGGTAATTAGAGTTATTTTTACTTAATATCAGAAAGGAAACAATAGCACTGAATCATGAATTACCCAATCAGGTCACTAGAAGGTTGCAAACTCAGAAGTCAAAATCTTTACTTGAAATGGTGGTTTATAAGGTGTGTGTGAAGGAGAACTATAGCAGTGAATTTTAAACAGAGTTGTGCATCAGAATCACTTATGTTTAGTCCTGCATTCAGCACTCAGATTTATATTCAATAAATTTCAGATAGGACTGGGGTGAGCATCTGTATTTTTATAAAGATTTTCCAAAGATTTTGCTTCACTAACTGGATTGAGTGGGTGAGAGAATGACCTGTCGTCAACATGTTCTTCTACTCTGTGAGCAGCTGTACAATGGTCTGCTCTACTGATGCTGCAGTTCTCAACCTTAGCTACTGTAATCACCTGGGGAATTTCCAATCTTCAGATGTACAGACAACACACCAGAGAATGAAACTGGATTCGAGGGATAGGAGCTGAGGCTTCAGTAAACGTTAAAACACTTCAGATTATTTAAATGCGTCTTCAAAGTTGAGTCAATGAACGACACATAGAAATCATGTAAGAACTTTTGTTCACTGCTACAAAACAACAGTAATAGAATAAATCATGAGCAAATGGATTAAGTCCTACAGTGACATTTCAGTAGGTTACACAGGCATAAATTAAAAACTAGCTAGACATTGCTGGGGCATTAAGTTGCGATTTTATTGCAGATGCACCTTGCTGGCTTGCTCTGTTGTTTGGTGCATACCTGTTTCCCTGGTCTCTGACCCTCTCCTCCTTAGTATGCACTCCAGAATTTGTGAACCGTTGAGTCTTGTTGGTCTCAAATGAAATTGGACTCTCTGTTTTCTCTGACACTGGCACATCATCATCTCTGAAAATGACCTGTCTCCTTGTTTCTTTTCTGTGACTTCCTTTTACTTCTGACCTTTGTCTGATCACTCTAGTATTTCATCTTATCGTGTTCAGCTCTATCTCTGCATTCACAATCTCTTAGTGTGACACAGTATTGTACTTTGAAGATTATTCAGAGCAGGCATTTGACTTTTTCCTGCTTCTCTATGCCAAACACTTGGCTGATTGTTTTTTACAATGCCTTTTGCAGACTTCACCGGCTTTCCCTCTCTCTCACAAGGCTCTGCCACCAATCTTCTCTGTATAATCATATAGTACTGTCTTTTCCTTGAAAGAACATCATTTTGTAATCTGATTTATCTGCGCATAACACTGTGAATGGTCCCTCTTGCCCAAGAACTAACTCCTGGGTCCTTCAAGGTCCTTCACTTGATGGTTTACCCCTCTGCTGCAGGGAACCTCTGCTGTCCTCTTAGTGAGCATCATTTCCTGCCTACAACACAGGCTTTTCCAAGTCTCAACTGCCATTCATGTTGTTCTCATAGACTGCTGAGCCTGCTGTGGAAATCTTATGCTGCTTTTGTGTCTAATGTGGTACTTACTGACTGAAATCTTCTTCAATCACAATGGTTGATTGTGTTATTATCTTCTCTCTGAATACAAAACACCCCTCTCTATTCTGTACTTATTATTTTTCTTTCTTACGCTATAATTATTTATGTATAGCTTGTCTTCATGAATAGCCCAAACTTTTATTTGATATCAGGAAGTTACTCATTTTTCTATCACCTCCCCTAACTCTCACCATAATCACTAGCTCACTGACCTTGTCCATAGTGGGCTCTGGATAATTAATTATTGAATTATGGTCAATAATTGAATTAATTTAAAAATTATATCCTCTGAAGAGAGCTTTGCGTTTATATTAGAAAAAAATTACCTTTGCATTATAAGATATTTGCATCTCTTTTTCTCTTTCCTCCAACATAAAACTGTTTGAATACCAATCAAATGTTAGCCTCCTAGCAGGAAATTATTGGGAAGCAATGACATAAAGTGAGACTGTTTAAACATTCAAGTCCTAGGGAGTCAAATAGAACACTGAAGCAATAGGAATTAGCTGTGAGATGCATTTAAATATGAATGTACTTTGAATATTTGTACAAAGGTAATGGAGACTGAATGTTGACTTCTAGGCAAGATTAAGATGGGAGTACTAAGTACAACATATTAAGGAAACAAGATATACCTGGGCAGGAACATTGGGAATCTCGTGTAAATATGAGATCTTGGGGTCAGATTTTTTCTAACAAAATATGTTGCCTATATCATAATGGAAACTGGAAGATATGATGCAAAATATACATTAAGTAATTACTACAGAACCAAGGGGTTGAGGTGAATAAAACTCCATACAGTAGAAAAATTCACATTAAATAGCGTAAGATCTTTTAGGAAAATGTAGTTTGACAGATTGATTTCACGTGGGTTTATTGATACCCACTAATCTATACACACACCTGCACACATAAACACACATTTATACAAAAAGGAATTAACAAATATAAATATAATGTACTTTTAATTGCTTATCATTTGTGGGCACAGTATTCAATTTGTTTCTGGTTTTGGTGTTCAATCATATAGTCTTCTAATCACTGTCAGTTTCAAATAGACTTTTTTTCCCCCTTTATATAATGTAGATTCTTAGTGACTATGTTTCTGGAAATGAGCCTTTATCCAAAGTGAATTTTTTTGGAAGGTACTTTTCTAATGCTTGTTAGGTTTTAACACATTTTCCAAAGCACAGTCTTCATGTACAAGTTGTCTCTTTTCTCCTGCTAACAATAGTATAATACTAGATCTGGATATACAATTCCCCAGCTTTTACAAAGGATTTTAAAACACTTTTAAAGAATATCTTCTCCTCTAAGCTTTTACCATTCCTTATCATTTCCATTTTCTACATCATATTTCTAAGTTTCTAACAGTTCCTAGGAGATATGACTCTTTTGATTCTGAATCTGAAATTCTTTAAACAGGGTCACATATTCCAGAACTTTGTGAGATCCTATGGTTGGAAAAATTTTTTTGAATCTGCTTTATACCTAAATGTAAATCACATGCCTATTATTAATATTAAGCAAAATTCTGAAGCTAAATCTATTTTAAATGTAGCATGATTCAACGACAAATAGAACCCACTATTTTCCTACAGTTCTTACAGAGAAAGTGTTTTGTTTTAATTTTTACTTTTCATAGGTTATTACAAGTTCTCTTCGTATTTAACTTATGGCTTAGCAAGGAATTTTGTATATAATTTATGGAAAACTGAAATGCCTTAATACAGAATATTTTTCACTACAAAATAGTTTTTTGAATTTGAGGTTTTATCAATTGATTCTTACAGGTCTTCTTGAACTGAAATGTAAATATTGAGAAATAGAAAATCCCAATAATATCTTCTGTTGAAACTAAAGTAGTGAGAACATTATTAGTTAGATACAAGTTTCTTTTGTTGAGCAAAACCCTTAGAAGTATGAGGGGGAAAATGTAAAGAGTTAAACAGAAATCCTAGATCATCCGGTAAGAAAGAGCAAAGATATCATACTAGCTTAAAATAGTTCCACATTTGCTGTAAGGGAGAAAATTTTTTTTTCTTCTACCCACTTAGGCTTTTCCTCTCAGTCCCTATAAATTAAACTGAAGAAAACAAAACAAAAAGATTAACAGGAAAAAACAAATAGACGTTTATCAACTGGTGCATCCTGCTTACACATGGGAGCATTCAGCAATGAGTAACACAAAGGAGTGGTTAGAATTTGGGCTGATAGAGCGTTTTAACAAAAGAAACATAAATTTGTAGAAAAGTGACAAAATAAAGAAAAACAGCTTTGGGTTTCCAGGCCAGCAAATTGTTGAAAGACTATATGGGGAATCTAATGGTAGATAAAAATTAGCAAAGTTTCTTATGCAGATTTCTCTGGTGTTATCTCTGGGCAGATAAGGGTCTAAGTTGTTTCTAGTGACTACCTTTTTTCTCCATAAGCATTACAGGAACTGGCATTCTAGTTTCAATTGATTTATTGATGATTTATAGTTATATAGGATTAACTGAGACTAGTGTTTTCCCAGTATGTGGAGTAGAACAGGTTTATGCCCAGGGAGCCAAATTGGAACCAGTGCACGTCTGGATTATTTGCAACAAGCAGTGACCAGAAAAACAACACAAATCGTATGACTAAAAAATACCTCTCCCCATCTCTGCTTTTTTTCTCCCAATTATTAAGGAAAATTTGTAGAAAAAAAGGGGATGCCCTATCAAATATTTTTGCAGTATTCTTTGTTACTCTGAGGTTATTTCAACAAATTTCTAGTATAGGGCAATAAAAGCTTACTCTTTTCCCACTCTAAAAACTCATAAACACACACTGCAAACATCCACTCAATATTTATGCCGTTTATACTTTGTGTCATTGTTTACCTACAAATGCCAAACAAATCATTTCCTAGAAGCAATAAAAGTCATTGCATCCTTCTTCATAGGCCAAGGAGTAAGTTGAGACAATTCTAAGATATACAGTGCTGAACAGTAGACCTAATTCTTAAATGTAAGCAATTCATTTTGAAAAAGGCATTATCCACTGTGAGTTTTCATCACTGTATTACAGAATTTCCCTTCTTTCTCAAAACTGCCACCTGAGCAATAAGTGTTTTATTGGATCCGAGAGTAGCAGCACTTTCATTCTTAAATTTTGTTTCTGGATACCATGTAGACCTACTGAGCCCTTGAAATGTGGCCAGTCCAACTGAGATGTGATATAATTGTAATTTACACACCAGATTATAAAGGCTTAGTACAAAAACTGTAAAACATTTCATTAATAATTTTCTATTAATTTAATCTTAAAGTAAAAAAAACTTGGATATGTTGAAATAAATATATATGTATTATTAAATTAATTTGCCTATTTCTTTTTAATTTGACAAGTACTTTAAATATTACATATAGTCTTACAAACACTCTCCTTTGACTAAAACTTTAGTCAGTTTTGGAATTCTTAGGCTTCCTTCTCTGTCCTTGTAGAATGCAGTTTGAGCAATCTTGGGCTTCCTTCTCTGTCCTTGTAGAATGCAGTTTGAGCAAGAATCCTGCTATGTCAGTACAGAGAAAATACTCCAACATTGGTATGGAACTACCTTTGACCTCTTATCATTCAGTCTTGGGCTTCCTTCTCTGTCCTTGTAGAATGCAGTTTGAGCAAGAATCTTGCTAAGTCAGTACGGAGAAAATACTCCAACATTGGTATGGAACTACCTTTGACCTCTTATCATTCTGGCTTGCCTTTAGCATTGGTCCTATCAACTCAGTTTGACTAGAAACTCCTTATCCTGGATATTTCTTCTTAGTAATTTTCCATTCACTGACATCACCCTGATCCTCAGCTATAAATTCCCACTTGTACTTGCTGGAGTTCAGTCCAATCTCTCTCCCCCATTGCAAAGCCTCATTGAAGTGGTCCCTATATTTATTGTCATGGGCCTTCATGAATAAAAACTGCCTTATCTTTAACAAGTGTCATAAATATATTTCTTTAACAGAACCTTGAGTTATGTTTCTATTAAATATTGCTGAAAGAATTTTGGCTACCTTTCCATAAGATTTTATTTCTCAAATTGTTGTATACAGACATTTATAAACAACTCCTGTTAGACCTGTCAGCAAAAGAGTTAGTGAAGTATTGTCAAAATCAAAGTTGGCATAATTTATTTTTCCCTCTAAACATTTTAACAAGAATTTCCATAATTACCTAATGTTTAGAGTTATTATTCTCATACAACTTATCTAAAAACCACCTTCATAAAATTTACAAAAAGCCACAAGCTTAGGCTTATGATAGGGGCCTAAATTTTGTATGATTTTTCCTTGACCTTTTCTTTTTCCATGCCTTATTACTCCTATCCCTGGGGAGCTGCCTGCAAGATTAATACACTTATTTTTGCTTAAGGAAAGAGATGAGTTTTAGGTCATGCAGACTTCATTGATGGCATCTAAAAGTTTGATCAACCAAGGTTGACCAACTTTGACCACCAGGATTTCCCCTTCTGGATACCTTTCTGCTATGCTATAGGCATAGTTAAATAATAACCAGTCATTGTTTTCTAATTGCATACAGCTTAGGCCAGTGGTCACAAAATTTGTAATGTCCTAATTTTTCCAAGGGATAACAGCATTATTGTGAAACCTAAGATTGGTTTTTGAGATATGTTTCAGACTGCATTCTGGTGGCCCAGGGGACCTCACATGAACTCTATGTGAACCCATGACCCATACCTGACTCAACTACTCCTGTAACCCCCACCCAGAAACTAACTCAGAATGCACAAAGACAGTTTCGATACCCCTGTGATTTGAACCCGGTCCATTAATAGTCCAAATTTCCTAGCATCCTGCTTGCCAAATTATCTTTAAAAATCCTAGCTTCTGAGTTTCCAGGGAGGCGGATTTGAGAAACATTGCCCATCTTCTCACTCAGCTGTTCTGCAATTATCACATTCTTTCTCTACTACAACAACTACGATCTCAGTGTACTGACTTTTCTGTGCAGTGGGCATAAAGAAACTGGTCAGGCTGAATCTTGGTCTGAATTCAATAAATTGTTCCTAACTTTTTAAATATAAAGCATAGATAATAGAGAGGCAGAGGGAACACAGTTATATAGTGACTTCTTGGGAGAATAACACAGAATCCCAGGAGAAAACTGTGAATGCCGTTCTCCTCACTGTAACCAAGGTTTGTGAATCAAATGATAATCAGGATACTAAGAAGTCAAGAGGAAGCTGCTACAGTTGATAGAAAGAAAAGACCAAGTTTAATCTTCTTATATGTCCTAAATCTTGCAAAGTACACATTATAATGTACATGCAAGATGAACAGGTAGCTGTTTGTACAGTACACTAGCCTTTAGAAAGATGCTCAGAAAGAAGGAGAGAGAGAGAGAGAGAGAGAGACAAAGAGACAGAGAGACAAAGAGAGATGGAGAGGAGAGGTAGAAAAGAGGGAGAATACAAATGAGACAAAAGCCTAATGCACCAGTCTAGAGATGTCTTAAGGATGTGGTATTTATTTTCTCTATTTCTTAGTTTGTTCTGACTCAGATGAGGCAGTGACTTTCAGTAACAGCATCACTCACTTAAGGCAAAAGTTACATATTTATTCATGAACAATTTAACTTTTTTGAGTATTAATTTCTGATTCTGGAGTCTACCAGCAAAAATTCCATAAGACAGGAGAGTCTGGGAGAATTTGAATCAGAGAGAATGTACTGTTGATGGATATTTTAACTCTGAAGAGGTGAAAATACTGTATATAAACACTCTTTAAGGACACAGGTGATAAACTTATATAATAATTAAAGTTTTCTGTAGGTCTTTGTAACATTTTTGCCTGGAGGATCTCAATATCAAGCCATGTAACTGGCAGTGGATCATTGAAAACAAGTACAAATCTATAGTCTACTGAGGACTGAGTTTATTTTTCTCTGAAAGTTTTTTCAGAATTATAACTGTCTCAGTAACGCTAGTGGATATGAAACCTATATAATTTGGCAGATATAACTCCCTTTTTATCTGGAATAGTGTCCTATCAACTTGCCTCTGCGGATTCTGGCTTTTTTTTTTTTCTAGCCCTGGCACCCATTGCTTGCTGTATTCCCCTAACTGAGCCCTGTGCTTATTGAAAAAGAGACGATGCAGTTTAGTTTAGAAGGTCCCTGAAGAAAGCAGTGAGGAGCAGGTATGTCTTATCTCGAGCCCAGCAGGCTGTCTTCTGCAACAGGATTCTCCAGCAGCTTAGACAGCTGTGCAGTACATATGGAGTAGAGGCCAGAACTCTGGCTCAGTCAGTACACAGCTCACAGCATCTTCTGCTACTTGAAATGGTCATACTAGAATGAGTTTTATTACCACATATCCACCAAAACATCCAAGCTCTCTCTTTCTACTTGTCTACAAGTAGAGATTTCAGAGATCCACTCACTAAACGGTTTATTTTAGGGGAGCATTCATGGAATAAGAGGATTTAACCCAGCTATGTATACACATTATTTCAGTTAATATGCTTAGCTGTTTTTCATACTAGTTTGGGTTCTCCGGGGGTAGACTTTGAGAAAAAGATCTCTTTCAAGAAGATTTTTATTTGAAAGGTGAAGAAATCACTTTTTGGGGGTGGAGGGGTGAGGAATGAGACAGTGTATGTTATTAAGCCAGCTACTCATTGTGGGTCAGTGAAGCTTCATTTTCCTGGGGAAACACTAGGAGTCAGTATGAAGATTATGCCTCCAAGTTATTCCACACAAGGGAAATGGGATTGATGCATTTTGCCATCAACTTCCAGTAGCCATGGGTTAAGCACTGTTCCCAAATGGTCCTAATCCCCAGAAGGGCTTGCCCTATGCCCAGGTTCCTGAAGTTTGCTCATTAACCAGAGAAGGACCTAAGGTGAAAAACCGCAATTTCTGGCAGTTGGGAGTCAAATGAATTTGTACCATGTGGCAAAGACAAGGGAATATGAATAGGACACCTACAATATCTGTGGCAGTTTTGTTATTCAACTGAACAGTCGAATCTTTCAGGTAAGAAACACTCTGTAATGTAAATAAAACACCAGTCTATTTGCTTCCCATTTTGTAAAGCCAAATTGCATAGATAAGGATTTTGAGACAGATTATTTACACTCCTGCTTATTTAACTGTTCTTTCCCTTTGCTTGTTTACACAGGAGATATAGGACTTAGATGTTTGTTTCTTCGCTTTTTAAAATGAGAATTTGCTGCTAAAACCCTCCACTAATATCATTAATTAGCCTTTGATTTATTTCAGAATATGATTAAAAACCAATAGCATAATTCTCTTAATACTTATAGCCTGAGCTATATTTTGTGAAATTTATCTGGTAGCTCTCATTTATCTGTTCTGCTACTTTTACCCCTCCTTGGTCTCATTTCAAAGATGCCCATATTTTGACTACAGCTATTCACTACAATATTTTTATAAATGTTTTTCCTCATACAATTTTCAATTTTATGGAGTTTTATTGATGTAAAAAATTGTTCGTGCAAAGATTAATGAGTTACAGATGTTTACACAGTTATTTTTCTAATATATATTTGAGTAAGTTAATATATATTTTTAAGGTATACTCCAACAATTAAACTGGCATGATAGCATATGTTAGAATACAAGGGATTTCTCTAGCATCTTTCAGATTATATTATTTAAGCAATCTTTTTCACACTAGAAATTTCAAAATATACTTATCTGTTTCATTTCTAGCATACTTGCCTGCACAAGACCCTGTTTTCCACTAGCTATTTTATGGCATATATTTCATATCTTATATTTCTAAATAAGATTCTTTCAAAATTAAATTTTAGAAAGTTGTGTCCCATATAAAAATATTTGTTTCCTTTTTAGATTTCTATTTCAAAATGATTTATGGCTCAATTTTGGAAGCCTCACATCGAGTTAAGATAGCAATGGGTTGATATGTGTATACTGCTTTGATATAGATTAAACAGTGCGAGAGTAACAGTGGAAATGCCACCATATTATTTATTTCACGTTTAGGCCATACAGAGAGTTATCCACACAAACAAGGCAATCACAATGTTTTAAACAGCCCTTTCAGATTTCTTGAGGCCCTTCCATTGAATCATTGTGGCCATAGGGAGCTAAATTTAAGAAAAATCGATGAGAGTGATCATGAACAATCCTATGCATGAACTTTCTCTGCATTTCTTTTTTGTTCAGAATTATAATGAACTCTTGATAGAAAGTACAGGGTCTATTATATGTGTTTCAAGCATTGTTCCCCAATGGTTCTCAAGTCTGTTGCAAGACAGTTACTAAAAAATAAAAGTTGAATGTCTGTACCCTTAATTCTAAGAGTAGAAAGAAGAAAGCCTGAGGAATCAAGTATATGGCCAAGATGGGAAAAGATAACTATTAATCTCAGTAACATAAGAAGTAGTAAGAAGTAGTGTTTATATTCATAATAGCCTGAAGCATGTAATCAAACATAAAGTGCAGTTCCTCAAATACCTCATTATGGTATCACTGGAAGAAACAATGAAATACCTAGGAATGCTCCTGAACATTTAGATTGATTTATTTCAACACTCACACACACAAATCTCCAAATGGAATATTTCATCTATTGGGGTAGAAACATAAAAATATACATGATAGAGTGTCTTTCTAGTTCTGTATGCAGGGGGCTTGGAAGTCATAACTCTGTTCTAGCAGCCAGACAAACTGAACAAATCAACAACTCTACTTAGATCCAGAAAGAAGTGACATCACAGGGCAAACCACGACTCCCCAAATTCAAGAGACAGACAGGTGGATACATAAAACAAACCTGCATAGAAACCTACATGGGACCAGTGTCCGGGTAGGAAAACCTAACTGTAACTGATGAATTGCTAGAAGTTCAGTGTGAATAACACTGAGAGTTAAAAACTTCAGGGGAACTCAATTACAGAGGGGTTTGACCAGGTTCTTACATTAAATAAAAAAAGAAAAATATCCTCATGCTTCCTTTAGGGAGTGGGGAAACAAACCATTTTGAAATGTCCAGCTCTAACCCTAACGCTAACACTTTGTCCTTCCTAACAAGATATGCCCTCAGGTGAAACTGACTAACCTTAGTCTTGCCTGCTTGGTTTTTTTCATTGCCAAACTGACCTAGAAGAAAGGAAATATCAAACTCCACCTAGCTCTAGCGTTCCATAGGGAAATGAAAAGAATCCAACTCCAGCCCACTCTAGTCATCCTGTCCCACCTAAAGAGAGAGAGAGAGAATCTGCAAAAACAGGTAAATGTTCACATTACGGAGGAATAGAGATGTAACTGAGAACTTCCATTTCAGCTTTTGAGAAATGGCTTTAAGCCTTTTTCGCTCTTGTCCTACACTTTATTTTTTATTTTTTCCTTTCTAGTCAAGTTGTGTACTTGCTTGAGAAATTCCCAGTGGCTGTTCCAGAGGCTGACCTGGAAATAACAGAGTATGGAGACTCCACATCCAAATTCTCCATTGTTTAGAGGTCACTTTAAGGTGATTAATCTACAACCTGGCCACGATCAGGATGGTATTGAGCAGTTCTCCAGGTGGAGATAACCATAGAGGTAAGATCAGCTTCTTGTGCCACTCCCAGATGCTTTGCTTTCCATTCTTTCCCTTTAAAATTCCCTATTCTCAACCTAAAATTTTGATTTTTTTCCCTTGCATGTAACTGAATATTTTACCATCTGCCAGCTTTTGGAATAAAGTCACCTTTCTTCCACTACATCTCGTGCTTGTTCACTTTAGCCTGCAAGCAATGAGCAGCAGAACTTGCTGTCTGCGACAGGCTCCCTAATTTGACACACAACCTGCAGCAACCTACCCAGGAAAGCAACCCCTTACCTACAGCAAATATACCAAGAAGCCAGCCTGCTATAGAACAGACTTTCAGGAAAACAGAATACTCTCTCTAGTTACAGTTCAGAAAATTAAACAATAATTTTTGTAACAATTGGTTCAATGGCTAGGACATGATTAAAAACTGGCAGCTCCCTAATTGTTGTGCCCAGTTCCAACTCTAGACCAATGAGAGAAAGCCAAATACTGTATTTACCCATAACCAATCATATGGGATTCTGTACTTGTCCCAAGTCCCTGAACTTTGATCCTCCCTTAACTTGAGCCAGCATGCAAACTCTCCCTAGAGCCTTGCTTGAGACTAGGCAGATCTCAGCGTAAAACATTCTCATTTCTCACCCTCTTCCACACACTTGTTCACTTCTCTCTGTAAAGAAAAAACAAAAAAACACTTTTGCCTAAGTTTTGAGATGTTCTCAGATCTTATGATCTGAGAAATAGTGCCTTTCCCCAATCACCATAGACCCTTCTACCTTGCAATAATCCTTTTATATAAAATCTCCTAACCATGTCCACATTTGTTTTCTATTTGACAGAGGATCTTTGAACAAGTTGCATATCTATGTGTGCGTATTACTTATATTTAAAATTCACTTTATATGAGTATAATAAACAAGTTTTTATATGACACTTGGCAGAGAATGGCAAAGTGATTGACCAAAAAAAAAGCAATAATTGTGGAAACAGAGTATGGCCTACAATTCTGTTGAAGCACATATTTGGAAAAATGCAAAAAAGACAGTGATTACAAGGGCAGTAATTTTATTGAAACTGTCTTCGCTTGGTTTTGAGTGAACTGAGATAATGTGCCATCAACTTGTATGAAAAAGTGAATTGTTTTTCCAAATGAATATTAGGATTTGAGATGAGAAGAGTTTTCACACACTGGTTCCTGTGAACAAATTAATCTGGTCATCTAGAGAGAACAAACTCAAGATTCAGGGAGAAAATCTTTTGTTGGATGTAATCAGCCGAATTCTTAACATTTCTCTTCAAATCTATTGAGACCAAAGAATTGTGTACTGTGATTGAAATTTCATTAGAAAGACAGAAAAAAAGTTTGACCTATCAGTCAGAGGTGATCAGCTATTATTTTCTTAATATTCGAAAAGGAAAGGCCCTTTTAGGTAAGAAAGATCTGCAAATGAAGTGTGCTAAAACACTATCAGAAATGCAGTAGAGTTCTAGGGAGCCTCATTCAATCACCCTGTCATGTGAGTGACATTCTTAAAAAGAAAATTCACTTTTGCCATTACGAATGCTTCTTTAAATCTTGCTAATTGCAGTATCACTTAACATGTACTTATGCTTATTATGTGTCAGGTACTCCCCCAAAAGCTTTTTGTGTAGTGTTTTATTTAACTCTTCAAAATCCTCTAGAATGTTGGCATCATGACCATCAAGCACATTTACCGAAGAGAAAATTGAGACACAGAAGAAAGAACAGTCATTCCCAAGGTCACATAGGTAGTAACTGTTAGAGCTGAAAATTGAGCTCATTCTGACTGACCTCACAAATATCCCCACCCAATTATTGTGCTAAACTGCTTGGTTCAGAGAGGTCCCCAGAACAGAATGGCCACCACCATCTCTTTACGTGGTATGGAGCATCCAGCCCAAGGCCTGTCTTCTCTGTGACATTCTACTTCACATCCACCATCTATCCTAAGAAGTCTTAGGATCTGTATACTCATTTGTCACATATCAAATATTTTCTTAAATATTAAATCAATCTTCATAGGCAAAGTAACTTTATTTTCCAGTTTTTTTTCCTTTCCTTTGAATGGATCATCTTGTGCATTGTAAAAACATAAAGATTTTGACATTCATAGAAAAGTCGTCATTCTCCCCATAACCAAACCTCTATCATGCCTTTTTTTGCATCCTTCTGATAGGATAAAAAAATCTTGTGTGTGTGTGTGTGTGTGTGTGTGTGTGTGTGTGTGTGTGAACAAATCAATGTTTAAATATATTTTTATTCCATAAAAGGAATTACTCACTATACGTTGTTCATTGCTTTATTTTTCTTTCACTTAAAAATATATCTTAGACACATTCCCACATTGACAAATATTGATCTCCTTAATTCCTTTCAATAATTACATACTTCTGTTGTGTGTGGATAGCATACTTCATTTAAACAATGACACAGTAATGGAAATTTAGATTATTTAAAATATTTTGTCATTGAAAAAATGCTGCAATAAACTCTTCACATAAATAATCTGACATTTTTTAACAGTGTATCCAGTGGATAAATTTCCAGCAAATATTCTCAGGATGCATACTTTTTACAACAGATATTGACAAATTGCTCTCCAAGTGGCTTAGCAATTTATACTTTCATCGACTATATTAGTAAATGATAGTTTCTCAGCCGGGCTCGGAGGCTCAGCCTGTAATCCCATGCCATTGGGAGTCTGAGGTGAGTGGATTGCCTGAACCCGAGGGTTCAAGACCCGCCTGGGCAGCGAGACCTCATCTCTACAGTAAATCAAAAAATCAGCCGGGCGTGGTAGCACATGCCTGTAATTCCGGCTACTTGGAAGGCTGAGGCGGAAGGATCGCCGGAGCCCAGCAGGTCGAGGCTGCGCTGGCCAGAAGCGGCCACTGCACTCCAGTTTGGGGGACCAAGTGAGACTCCAACTCAAAAAAAAAAAAATGACAGTTTCTCTGCAAATTCTACACCAGATGTTAACTAGTTTTGACAAATAGATAGATGAGAAGTGTTATAATATTCCTTGTTTTTGTTTGTTTGCATTTTTCTGATGAGTTGTTCTTCAGCAAGAATGGTAGTGGAAGTGAGCAACTTGAGACAATATGTATGAAATAGAAGATCACATCATATAGCAAGAGCAGTCCTACCGGGCAGAGTCAGGAGTTGTGGGGAAAAATGGATTGGGACCCATTCACAAGAAGCAAAATAAAGGCTTAATGAAAAAATATCTCCAACTCTCTGAATAGGTAGACTTAACATCATTTGTTCAGATTTCAGAATTGTCATGAATCAGTCTTCTATGTTTTTCTTTGCCCCCTTTACAAATGGTACTTTCTTTGTAGATATCTTATACCTGTTTTGTCTGGGATGTGGAGGACAGAAAACTTAGCATTTTCCTTCATGGGCTTCCAAAACAAGAGGAGATGCACATAGTCATGATGCAAAGCATGAAATTCTGAATCTTGATATTCATGCAGTTATTGGATGACATTTTGGATGTGTCTTGTTTGAGGTGAGGAGTTTGCATGTGGAAAAGAAGTAAATATTCATGAATAACAGGGAGGACTGTAGTTTCCAAATTTTAGTTTCCTCCTCGTAATAAGTTAATGCATTTACACACTTTGCTGTGTTTCTTGCCTTTCCTTGAAGACTATTTGGAGCATACATTATTGCCCCACTGACTTTGGCAAAGTCAGATAGCTTGTTTGGGTCAATGGGATATTAGTAAAGGCAATATAAACAAACATAAGTATATCTTTTCAAAGTTTGATTTAGCATGGCCACTTGGGTTTACCTATCTAACATGATAAGATTATGTCTGGGAAGGTACAGGTTTCAGAGTGAAAGACATGGGGCTGACTTGAACCTGAACCATGTCCTAAGTAGAGCTCTCTCAGAAGACTTGCAGAGCTTTGCCCAATAAATAAATGCTTGTTGAGATTATGGAGTTGTTTGTCATATACTGTTAACTTGGCATAATCCTGACTAATATAATTATAAAATTTAAATTTCATATGGACCATATTATTGCCATTATTTAAAGAAAGACTCAGAGCATTTTAGTGACCTGCCCAAGGTGATATATTAATGAAGTATCCAGAAAATAAACCTACATTAGAACACAAAGATGGAAAATTGTTTTTTTTTTCCATTGTACATTACAGTCTCCTAAAATTTTTAGTCATTGAACACAGTGGGGTGGGAACAACAACAAGGACATTAATTCAGGATGTAGGTAATAGGTGACTTATATTGGAGTGAAATTAGAATTAAAGCATGTTGAGAAAATGGAACCATATATAACAGATAATAAGCAGAAATTCAGAATATTTTAATTTTGAAGTTTCTCCAAGAAACTTCTTTTATAGTGCTATATCAAGTGGGATAAACCACTTAGCAAGAAGGTAATAGATGTATTTCATTGTGGTAAATAAAGCAAAAAAAATTTGGAAAATTTTCCTTCAGACAACTTATATCCATACACCAAATCCTTCTAACCAATATTCAGTGATTTTAACTTGGGGAAATATATATCTAGAAGAAGCAGCAGCAAATATACTGAGAGTTCTACAATTTATTCTGTCCACCAGACATGCATTTACTTTCAAATTATTACTGCTTGCCTTTTATATGTGAAGTACAATGCAGTTTTTACTCTAGTAAAAAGTGAGACAATTTAACAGATAAATATAAAAATTGTACATAGGTAATAGTGACTGAAAAAGTTCAACATTTTTTTTCTCACGGTAAAAGGAAAAGTTATACAAGTATAGCAGAGTATATAAAAGTTTCAAGAAATTAAAAAGCTTGTGGGTTTATCTTCAAAAATAATATACAACAAAGGCATTCAAACACACATGGAACTTTATTTTTTATTTTTTGAGTTGGAGTCTCACTCTATCACCCAGACTGGAGTGCAATGGCCACTCCCGGCCACCGCAGCCTCAACCTGCTGGGCTCTGGCGATCCTTCCGCCTCAGCCTTCCAAGTAGCCGGAATTACAGGCATGTGCTACCACGCCCGGCTGATTTTTTGATTTATTGTAGAGATGAGGTCTCGCTGCCCAGGCGGGTCTCGAACCCGCGGGTTCAGGCAATCCACTCACCTCAGCCTCCCAAAGGCACGGGATTACAGGCTGAGCCACCGAGCCCGGCACACATGAAACTTTAACACTGGAATGAGTCTCCTTGGATATACTCAATTTTTCTTAGCCCTCATTGATGGCAAAAAGTTCAAAAAATAATTTAGTTCATAACACAATGTTTAGATTTTCCATTGCTACACATTTAAGTAGTTAGTTACATATAATATCTGTGTATCAGAGTCTCATCAGAAGAATATATTACACTGGGAATTTGAGAGGGGGAAATTTCACATACAGAATTGTTAATTAGGTAGTTGAAGGTTAAAAGACAACTATAGGATGTACAGAAACATCAAATGCATAAATTGGGAGCTACTATTCCTAGAACAGTGGAAATGTGAACAAGGAACGAATTAACTTAAAATATCTTCCCACCCCCATATTAAATTCAGAACTCTTTGGGAAAAGTATGGCTACCACAAGAACACCAACCTTCCTGTGATGAAGAAACTGGCCAGAGGGAGAAGATCAGAATTCATATGCAGGAGGAGCCTGCTGGGTGGCAAGAGTGGCCGGCAGGGTGGGATAAACTTTCTGGATGGTGAGAATCATAGCTAGTCTATAAATTTCCCTGAAGTGAGTACTACTAATAGTACCTCCATGTCTGATCTGCTGGCTGTCATGCCCTAAAAAAACAGCATACTAGAAGTAGAAAACCCTTTCATCTGGCAATCTGCCTCCAGCTCTTTTCATTGATAAAACCTAACATTGAGACAGGTACAGAGGAGAAATGTCTACAGGGTACAGCTTCAGTGTCATAACATGGGACAAAGAAGGGGGATTCAGAACTGAGAAACAATGGATCAGTACCTGGCACAATATGCATTATGTAGATAAGATGTGCAACATGACATATTTTCCTAATTTTTTTGGACATTTTCCATTTTTGGAGCAGAGTCGATTGTAACTTTTTCTTATTTCATGATCACATTTGGAACAAATTAAAACACATGGAGGGGAACAAAAAAAGAAGCTATACTCCTGTCAAGAGGCAAACCCAGGCCCTGATGTAGTCACAGCTGCCTTAGAGTAACTTACCTATCAATATCTCTTATTATAGTGTGGTGTCAGCCTAATTAATTCAATAAATCTTAATGAAGTTATTAGTAAGACAAGATGACATGAATGTCTTATTTAGTCACATGTTTCTGGAAATACTTACACTTGCATATAATTACACACAGGTCTTTATAAGGAAGCAAGATGAATGAAGTGAGAGGCAGTACATGCGGCAGTCTTCAGCCTGCTTTTACAGAATAGGGAACATTTTGAATAATTTCATGTTAACTTAACTTTGTTTGCCTCATTCCCCTATTATGAATTCTTCAAATCTTCACCAGAACAGTTTATCTTATATATCATGTTATGAGAATCAATGCAGATATCAAGCTAGTCAAGGCAGAAAAAAAATCTTTCATAACTATTTGAATTTTTTCAAATTCAAACCAGATATAGTATTTTTTTCAAATTAATAAACTTTATTTTATAGCGAAGTTTTATGTTCACCACAAAATTAAGTGGAAAGTGTAGAGTTTGTATATACCCTCTGTTCCCCAAACAGAAAACCTTCCCTGCTATTGACACCCTGTACCACAGCGTATTTTGTTACAATAGATAACCACAGATGCATTATCAGCCAAAGTCCATGATCTGCATTTGGGTTCATTTTTGGTGTTGCACATTTGGGGCTTGACAAGTATATGTAAAATGACATTTATTCGTTATTGTAATATTATACAAAAGTTTCACCATTCTAAAAATCTTCTGTGCTTTATCTATCCATCCCCTTAACTCTTGGCAACCACTGGTTTTTTTTCTCTCTTCACTGTTTTGTCGTTTCCAAAATGTCATGTAGTTAGAATGTAAGAGTATGTTGCCTTTTATGATTGGCCTCTTTCATGTTGTAATGTACATTTTTCCATCTTTGCCTTTTTATGGCTTGTTATCTTATTTCTTTCTGGTGCTGAATATTATTTCATTGTTTTGGTGTAGCACAGTTTACTTATCCATTCTTCTCCTGAAAGACATCTTGGTTGCTTCCAGGTTTTTGCAATTATGAATGACGCTGGTATGAACAGTTATTTCATTGTTTTGGTGTAGCACAGTTTACTTATCCATTCTTCTCCTGAAAGACATCTTGGTTGCTTCCAGGTTTTTGCAATTATGAATGATGCTGCTATGAACAGTTTGTACAGGTTTTTGTATAGACATAAGTTTTCAACTCACTTGAATAAATACTAAAGACCATGATTTCTGGATTGTATGGTAGGAGTAAGTTTAATTCTGTGTAGCACCACTAAACTGTGTTCCAATGTGGCTGTATCATTTTGCATTCCCGCCATGAGTAAATAAGAGTTCCTCACCAGCATTTGGTTTTGTGGTGTTCTGGATTCTGACCATTCCAATAGATGTGTAGTGATATCTCATTGTTGCTTTAATTTGCAACCCCCAGACTTCTGGCAAGATAATGACAGGACAGGTGGGACTGTGAGAGTCTCTGCAAAAGTAAGTGTCCATAAAGACTCTTGTTTTCCCCTGGGTGGCTGCTGCTGTTGCTGCCGCTACCAGACTGCTCCTCGGCCAGCCACCCAGGCCTGCAGGCTAGAAGAACCCGGTCCCATGCACCACTCAGCCACTGCCCCTGCCACCAGCCACACTGGTCCAAGGGCTGGAGGCCTTTGGGACCAGGCACCACTCAGCTGCCATGGCTGCTGCTGTCACTGCTGCCCCTCCTGGGGCACCCCTCAGCTCCTGGCCCCATGGAGCTCCAGGTTCCCTCACCAGCTGCACTGCCCCACACTGCCCCAAGCCACCCAGGGTCATGCCAGCCTGCAGCACTTGGCTATCTCATACTCAGCCTCCCCCAGCTCAGCCTCCGGCGTGGCAGGACCAGAAATCAGCTAGAGCCCCGAGACCAGGCAGAGACCTGCATTGCCCCACCCACCTCAGTCCAGCCTCCAATTTGAGACTTAAGTGTAATCGCATCAAACTGAGAGAGACAGAAGCCCCAACCCCATGCTAGATTGGACACAAACAGGTCAGATCTCAGTGGCAGACTTGACAGGCAACAAACTGACTGAGTCCAGATCTGATCCCCCCTCCTTCCATAGCAGGCCTGAGGTATTTGATCCTAGCTGTGAAACACCCTACCAGCCTGCAATGAAAGCTACAGATCAGAACTGAAAGGATGTTGGACTTACAGGAACAATCTCAGAGCAAGCCTGGTTCCTTGTTTTTATTTTATTTATTTCTTAATTTTTATTCTTTGTTTGTTTTACTCATTTTCCCTCTTTTCTCTCTCTTCTTACTGTTATTGATAATGTTTTCAGACTTGCATTGTTTCTGTTATTCAACTGATTTTTTATTTTTATTTTTTTATACACCTGTCAGTGGATACTGGGATCTACAGACATATTTTGAATCACAGCTTCCCCTTAATTAAATCTCAAAACTGTAAAAAAGAGCAGCCCCCAACCCACAGTCCAGCTTCAGAATTAAACAAAGCTAGAGGGTTCAGATAAGGAAGAACAGGGGATTGAACAAACAGAAGTAAAAGCAACTGCACCATCCCTGAAAAACAGAACTAAAGAAGGGGGAGAAAAAAGGATAAAGTGGGGAGAAAAATCTACACAAATGAAGAAAAATCAGAAGAATAATATATGTCTCACACACATTCCAGGGAGGTCAGACACTGAGAAAACAGACTTTGGAACACAAACAGTGAAGAACCCTCAGAATGACTTGTCACATGCTACAAATCCAGACATCAAGACATTAATAGAGAGATTAAAAAGAATTGAGGAGAGACAAGAGGAAAAAAGAAAGGAGCTGATAACTGAGATAACAGCAGTAAAGAATACTGTGATTGAAATAAATAGCAAACTAATAAGCATGGAAAGTAGAATTAGCCAAACAGAAGAAAGAATCTCAGAGCTTGAGGACCAAAATATACAACTAACCCAAACTGTCCAATTCATAGAAAAGAAGCTTAAAAGGACAGTACAAAACTTTCAAGAGATGAGCAAATACTTCAAGAGACTGAACCTAAGATTAATTGGACTTTT
Organism: Cephalopachus bancanus; assembly: GCA_027257055.1. Lineage (NCBI taxonomy): Eukaryota > Metazoa > Chordata > Mammalia > Primates > Tarsiidae > Cephalopachus > Cephalopachus bancanus. Next base: position 10,384,484 of record JAPVLO010000048.1, read on the forward strand.
TGAGGCAGAAAGAGACACCCACCCTGGAACAAACTTTCCATTAAATTATTCAAGAAAACTTCCTTCATCTCATCAGTGATGTGGAAATTCAAACACAAGAGATTCAGAGAACCCTTGCAAAACAACAAATGAGAAGACCAACTCCCAGACACATAATAATTTGCCTAAACACAGTAGGTATAAAAGAAAAAAGCCTAAAGGCAGCAAGAGAAAAAGGTCAGACTACCTACAGGGGAAGACCAATCAGAATAGCAGCAGATTTATCTACAGAAACAATTCAGGCTAGGAGAGCTTGGAGCCCAACCTTCAAAGTTCTCAAAGATAAACAATGTCAACGAAGAATAATATACCCAGCTAAGCTAAGCTTCATCAGTGAGGGAGAATTAAAATCTTTCCCACACATCCAATCTCTAAGAACTGATGCTGCCTCTAGACCACCTCTACAAGAAACACTTAAGAAAGTATTAAACACAGATGAAAAGAAAAAAAAGAATGGCAATGTTCTTCATGAGATCACAGGAAAAGGATTGAATACACACATGAATCAACCTCAAAATTAAAGAAAGACAACAAACAAACAGGAACAACAACAACTCTATAAGAACCTCAGACAGGGAAAAACTCTCACGTTTCAATAATTAACCTGAATGTGAATGGACTAAATGCCCCACTGAAAAGACATAGAATGACAAAATGGATAAAATATCATGAGACAACAATATATTGTCTCCAAGAGATTTATTTCATCAGAAAGTACACTCACAGACTCAAAGTAAGAGGATGAGATGCAAAATTCAGGCAAATGGAACACAAAAGAAAGCAGAAGTTGCAATCTTAATTTCAGACAAAATACCCTTTAAGCTATTAAAAATTTAAAAAAATACAGAAAGTCACTGCACAATGATAGAAGGTTCAATCCATCAACAGAAATATCCATCCTAAATATATATGTACCCAACATAGGAGCATCAACTTTCATAAAGCAGCTTCCAAGAAAACTTTAAAAAGATATTGACTCTAATACCAACATAGCTGGGGACTTTAATATCCTACTCACAACCTCAGACAGATCATCAGGACAAAAAATCAGCAAGGAGATCTGGAAACTCAATGTGATTCTTAACCAAATAGACTTAATTGATACCTACAGAACACTCCACCCAACAACCACACAATACATTCTACTCATTACCACATGGAACATACTCTAATATCAACCACATCCTTGGCCATAAATCAAGCATAAACAAATTTTATAAGAATGAAACTTTGCCACGAACCTTCTCAGACCACAGTGGAATAAAAATAAATATCAGCACCACCAAAGTTCCCCCCAAACCCATAAAGACATGGACACCAAACAGCATGATGCTAACTTGTGGGTCAGCATGGAAATTAATATAGAGATTAAAAGATATCTGGAAACAAATGAAAATGAAGAAATATCTTGCCAAAATCTCTGGGATGCCATGAAAGCAGTAGTAAGAGGGGAATTCACACCTCTACAAATGCACATGAAGAAAATGAAAAGATCACAAGTTAACAGCCTAACAATTCACCTAAGGAAGCTGGAAAAGCAAGACCTCAAAATTCTAACTTCAGCAGAAAGATCTAGATCACCAAAATAGAAGCCCGGGTCCAGGACATAGAAGAGAAAATATACTACAAAAAATTAGTGTAACAGAAAGCTGATTCTTTGAAAGAATAAACAAGCCAGATGATCCCCTAGCTGGACTGATGAAGAAAAAGAGAGGAAAAAGCCAAATAAACACAATCAGGAACACAAAAGATGAAGTCACATCTGACCCTGAAGAAATACAAAAGATTATCAGAGACTATTATGTATACTTGTATGGAAACAAACTTGAAAACTTCAAGGAAATGGAGGACTTTCTGACATCACACAATCTCTCTAGGTTGAAATAAGAAGAAACAGAGTCCCTAGGTAGACCAATAACAATTCAGAAAATTGACTATGTCATAATAAAAATACCTACCAAAAAAAAGGCCTAGTTCAGTTGGCTTTCCAACAGAATTGTACAAACATACATGGAAGAACTGATACCAATCCTATTGAAAATATTCCAGTAGATTGAGAAAGATTGAATGCTCCCCAAATCATTTTATGAAGCTAACATCACATTGATACCCAAGCCAGGTAAAGACCCAACAAAGAAAGAGAACTATAGGCCAAAATCCTTGTTGAACATAGATGCTAAAATTCTCACCAAGATCCTAGCAAAATGCATTAAACAACACATCTCAAAAATCATCCATCATGACCATGTAGTTTTCATCCCTGGGACGCAAGGCTGGTTCAACATTCACAAGACTATAAATGTAATTAAATACATCAACAGTCATAAAAACAAAAATCACATGATTATATCATTAGATGAAGAAAAAGCTTTTTATTATAATCCAGCACCCCTTCCTGAAAAAACAACCTTGAACATCTAGGCATAGATGGAATACATCAAAATAGTAAGAGCCATCTACAAGAAACCAACAGCCAACATACTGCTAACCAGACAGAAATCAGAAACATTTCCCCTCAGAACTGGAACAAGACAAGGAGGCCCACTCTCATCCCTCCTGTTCAACATAGTTTTTGAAGTCTTAGCTAGAGCAATCAGAGAAGAGAAGGCAATCAGGAGTATCCAAATAGGAAAAGAGGAAGCCAAGTTATCTCTCTTTGCAGATGACATGATTCTATACCTTGAAAACCCAAGAGAATCTGTTAAAAATTTCCTTGCACTGATAAAGGACTTTGGCAAAGTCTCCGGGTATAAAATAAATGTGCAAAAGAAAATCGCATTTCTATACAACAATAATAAACAAACAGAAACCCAAATAAAAAGCACAAGTCCATTCACAATAGCCACAAAAAAAATGAAATATCTTGGCATCTTCCTAACCAGTGAAAGACCTTTGCAATGAAAACTACAAAACACAGCTCAAAGAAATCAAAGATGACACAAACAAGTGGAAAAATATTCCATGCTATGGATTGGAAGAATCAGTATTGTTAAGATGTCCATTTTACTTAAGACAATCTGCAGACTTAATGTAATACCTATCAAATTACCAGCAACATTCTTCTCAGACCTAGAAACAACAATATAAGGATTCATATGGAAACATAAATGACCAAGAATAGTCAAAACAATCATCAGAAAAAAAAAAAGCAGAAGATATCACACTCCCAGACATTAAACTTTATTGTAAAGCTACAATAATCTAAACAACCCATTACTGGTGCAAGAAAAGGCATATAGACCAATGGAATAGAATTGAGATTCCAGAAGCAGAAACCTCAATTTCTTATCAAACTCATCTTCAACAAAGCCTCCACCACTAACCTCTGGGGAGACGAGAACCTATTCAGTAAAGGGTGCTGAGAAAACTGGCTGACCACATGCAGAAGATTGAAACAGGACCCCTACCTATCCCCATACACAAAAATTAACTCTAAACCGATCAGAGACCTAAATGTAAAATCTCAAACTATATGAACCATAGAAAACGCAGGAGATACCCTTATGGAAGTTGGAACTGGCAACCAATTCCTGATCAAAACCCGAAATGCCCAGGCCATAAGAGATGAGATAGACAAGTGAGACCTCATCAAACTGACAAGCTTCTGCAAAGTCAAATAAACCATCAAGAGAGTAGGGAGACAGCCCACAGACTGGGAAAAATTATTTGCCAATTTCATGTCTCACAAAGGTCTAACATCTAGCATATACAAGGAACACAAACATGCTAAAAAGAAAAAAAAAAAAGCCCCATTACAAAGCGGGCAAAAGATATGAATAGACACTTCCCAAAAGAAGACATACAAGCAACCAACCAATACATGAAAAAATGTTCAACCTTACTAGTCATCAAGGAGATGCAAATTAAAACTACACTGAGATACCACCTAATTCCAGTCAGAATGGCCATCAACAATAACTCAAAAAATAACAAATGCCGGAGAGGATATGCCAAAAAGGGAACACTTCTACATAGTTGGTGGGAGTGTAAACTAGTACAGCTTCTGTGGAAATCAGTGGGGCAATTCCTAAAAGTTCTAAAAATCTACCTTCCATATGACCCTGCAATCCCCCTACTGGGACTATACCCTGAAAAACTCAAATCACAAAGATGCCTGCATACATATGTTTATTGCAGATTTCTTCACAGCAGTAAGAACATGGAACCAACCGCGCTGCCCATCAAAAGAGGATTGGATAAAAAAAGTGGTACACATACACAGTGGAATATTATGCAGCCATAAATAAGAGCAAAATCATGAACTTTGCAATAACCTGGATGGAATTAGAGTCTATAATACTGAGTGATCTTTCACAGAAACAGAGAACTGAGTATCACATGTTCTTACTCATTAGTGGACCATGAACAACTACCATAATAGTATAAGAAAAAGATTCACAATAGCAGGAAACTGTGGTGGGAAGTGGGGGCAGGGAGGTGGGATTGACAGTAGTCAAAATCTGCCTGAGGAAGGGGGGGCACACCTCATCAACAAGGGTACCTGCATGATGAATACTTCTATACCTAACCCTGAACTGTACCCCACAATTTTAAAATAAAAAAATTTAAAAGTTAATAAAATAGATTAATTCAGTAGTTAACTAATTTCAAGTCAATTGATCAGTTTACTTCGATTTCTTTAGATTTTCAAAAACAATGGTAAAAAGATGACTGGTATAGTTCGAAGAATTTTCTTTTCAGGCAATAACAAAAAAGGTCATAAAATAAGTTAAAGGTGTCAGTGGTATGGGCTCCTCTTCACAAGTCTATTTATTTGAATCAAGTGGATTTTTTTTTCCTTAGAATTTATCAAGAATTTTCTCCTTTCCACCTCATTTAGAAAACTAGATCACATGATATTTCCTAGAGCTCTCTGACCAAAGAGACTGGGATTATCACAATGTATCTTTGTCAATTACAAAAACATCCTGGGAATGAGAACTTTACTTCCTGATTTCTAACAAAGTCTAGGTTATTTTAGCAAGGAATAAGGATGGAATTATCTGTTGGCTTGGCAACTAACACATGTACCATACTTATCGCACACAAAAGTACTTAACTAAAAAATTAAATATAGTTTACAATGAGATTAGCTTGTCATTAGTCATGTTGAAATTAGCTTGTATAAAAAGTTATTTCAGCTAAATACAGTATAATAAAGCAGAATTATAGTATAATTCAATAAAAGTTTAATTAAAAATTACTCTGGTCAAAAAAATTTCTGTATTGTGATGTTTGTAACTTTGTGAATCTTTATTTTAAAAATTTTGAAAATTTTTAAACACAGTTATTAAAATGCAATTTTTTTTATATTTAAACATATACATTTAAGATAGATTAGATAGATAGGAAACAAAAATATATAGATAGATGATGGGTAGATATAAACTTATCTTTTTAAAAAATAATCCAATTTATTTTCAAGCACCCATCAAGCTTTTATAAAATAGACCATACATTATATCATAATGTATATCAATAAATCTCAAAAATATAAATAATATAAACCATACAATAAAACATAATCTATAACCAGATTAAGTATTGAAAACATGTACAAATAACACAAAAGCAAAAATATAACCTAAAGAAAGTATGATGTTAGTTATCTTAAAATTAGATTTAAACATTAGGGGGAAGGAAAAAACAGGACTAATGACTAAACCCAAGACTAGTTGTTTGAAACTGGAAATCTCCCACTGCAATTTTAAAAATGCATGATATAAGCAGACAGTTTTACTAACTAATGTACCAATAGGGAGATCTACACAGACAAATCTGGAAAGATTTTATTTGAAAGGAAATGAGCATGCATTTTATTTGTTCATTTCCTGCCTGGGCTTGGCCTCAGAATTCTTATGGCATAATTACAGAATGGAAGTGTAATTTTGAGTTGTTTGATTAAGTTAGGCAAGAATGACTAAAAAATTGAAGTTCTGATTTAATGAAAATGCATTATGTGAGTCACAAAATATTCAGTTGCTTTAATTCCAGAGCTGATGAGGTTACGGTATCAGTTCTCAGTCTTTCCTACTTGATGAGAATAGTTGTTCATCCATTAACACAGCCATTCTCAGAGTACACTATTTTGTGATTCGTAGATAATATTGTCATCTCACAAAAAATAGTTTGGTGTTGGACAGAGGTCTGACTTTCTTATTCTTTTTTCTGAGTGATGAGTTCATTTGTGTTGAATGATGGATCATTTGACATCCGTGCAACTGTAGAACAGCATTAAGACTAGGGAATACATGCAAGAGAATGACAATGCACAATGACTAATAGCAAAATGTTATGCAGTCTTCCTAAAATCATTTAATACCCTGATCTAAGTTGCTAAATGTCCTGTAATCTACGTGGGTCTGCATTAGAGAACCAGGTGATTGTCTCTTTAAGTTTCAAGATGGATTCTTTTTCCTGGACAATGATACTCATTCAAGTATATTAGTCAACTCAGGCTTTCATAGTAAACTGTCATGGATTGATGGAATAAACAACAGAAGTGTATTTTCTCACAGTACTAGAGGCTGAAAGTCCAAAATTAATGTGCCAGTAGAGTTGGTTTCTGATTCAGTTGCTCTCTATGGTTTGCAGGTGGTCCTGTTTTTACTGTGCCCTCACATGGCCTTTTCTGTGTGCATGAATGGAGAGAACAAAAAAGAAAAAGAAAAAGAAAAAGAAAAAAAAAACAACCCTGGGGTCACTTTCTCTTCTTATAAAGACACACATTCTATTAGATTAGAGAACCACCTTTATGATTCAGTAATTAATTCACTTTAATTACTTCCTTAAAAGTCCTCTCTCTACATATAGTCAAACTGAGGTTTAAGATTTCAACATATAAATTATGGGGAGCACAATTTAGTACACAGCATTCTGTCCTCTGGCTTTTCAGTTCATGTAGAATATGTTCACTTCACCCCAAAGTCTTAAATCATGCTAGTAATAGCTCTAAAGTTTAAAATTCAAAGTGTTGTCTATCATCTACATTGGTTATGGATGAAACTTGAAGTATGATTTAGCCTGAGGCAAAATTTCTTTCCAATTGTGAGCCAGTATAACCAGACAAGCTACTGTGTTTCCAAAATACAATGGTAGAACAATATAGGATAGACATTCCAATTCCAAAAGGGAGAAAACAGATGGAAGAAAGGGGCTATGGGACCCAAACTACTCCAAAACCTAACAAATCAAATTCCATGAGATTTTATGGTTCAAGAATCACCTTCTTTGTCTGGATGTTCTGTCTTCCAGGCTAAGTGAGAGTACAGCATCATCTCATGACTCTTATGGTGACCCCACCTCCAAACAGCTCTTTGTGGCAACACCACCCCTCCAGCTTTAAGGGACAGTTCTGCCTTTGCAACTTTGCAGTGTGACTCTATCTCTGAGGCACTGGAAGGCAAACTTGCCGTGGTGGCACTGAGTGGTAGCATCTCACCCTGCTGAAACCAAGGAGGTGACCCTACCCTCTGAATCTAGGTAGGAAACAACCTTGTCTCCCAGGCCTGGGGTGTGAACAACAGCATCGATGATCTTTTCATTGCCTCTGGAGTCACATGAAGACAGCCTCATAGCTCTATTTTCTTACCCTGTAGAATTTCTGAAGCCAAACAACTTTCATTTCCATCCTGTTTTCTCTGCCCCTTTAGTCCCATCTGGCAATGTTTCTGCTGGTATATTCTATCTTTATTCTGGCTTCAGTTGAGATGGATGCTTAAATCTAAGGGTAATTCTTTAGGGAGTGATTGTGCAGCCACTCCAGTGACTATTCTTTCTAGAATACACTTTTTCATTTTACAACACATTGGATTAAAGTTTTGTTTTTTTTTTCCTTTTTTCTAAATCTTCAAGCTCTGGTTCCTTTTTGCTTAAAAATGTCTTCTTCATTCTCTCTTCTCAAATTTTTCTATAAGATTTAAAAAGAAATCAGGCCACACCTTCAACACTTAGAAATTTCCTCAGCTAAATGTCTAAGTTTACTATGAAAAAATTCTAATTTTCCCAAATTGCTAGACCATAATTCAATTATTTGCCACTTTATAATAAAGGTTGCTTTTCCTCCAGTTTTCAATAACATGTGTGGAAGGGAGCTTAGAAAGACATCTACAATGTCAAAAATTAGGCTAAGCATAAACTCAGCCTTTGCACAGTTAAGCATGTATGCAGCCTTTGCACAGTTAAAAAAGTTCCCTTGCTGGAAACTGGCAACAGCACCTGCTGGCTAGGTTAAAGTGTTGAACAGCTTTTTTTTTTTTTTTTTTTTGCTTCTGTGAACACTGCTAACATTGCTTGAAAAGTACCTGGGCCTCCAAGATGTTGCAGTTTGGCTGACTTGGAAAGTCCCAATGTGGTTTTGCGACATTTAAGCAAGCCCTTACAAAATAATGGGGGCCCTTGCTGTGGGACTGGCATGTCTAGCAGGCAAGTGGCCATTGGCCAGCTCTTGGCTAATAAACCTCTCCTTTTAATAACTTGTACTTTTGGTGTCGGTGTCTGTGAATTAAGCACTCGGTCCCTATTTCATTTGGGGGCTCGTCTGGGAAATCTGAGAGCTTAATCCCCAGCCCCAATCACCAGCTGACCTTGTGGGCCTGCATACCTGTGAACCTCAGTGTCTGTTGGGCCTGGTGATTCTGTGGACTCACAAACGACTCACTGTCATCTCTGGCAGACTCAACATCCCCAGAGACCTCCGAGAGGTAAGTCAAGTTCCTGTTCTGTTTGTGCGCACTTCTGGTTGGATCCCCAGGAAAGCTGGATGCAGCACTAATTCCTGGATCCGAGGTCCCAGTGAGACATCACTGGGCCCTCCGGTATTGCCTTTGAGCAGTTAGGTCTGTCTGTTCAGTTTGTGTTATTGTCTTTATTTGTTCAGCGTTAGTCACTGTTGTGTCTGTCATTGCTATCGATATTATGGGGCAGCAGTGCTCTAAGCCTGATACCCCTCTGCAACTGGTTTTGTGCCACTTCAAGGATTTCCAAGGAGCAGCACAGCAGTCGGGTTATCAGGTAAACCAAGGAAACCTAGTCACCTTTTGTTCCCTTGAATGGCCCACAATTCCTAATTGCAGCTGGCCACCAGAGGGGACCTTCAACCCCACCATAGTGGGGAAGGTCCGACAGTGTGTCTATTGCACCACCTGGACCAGATCCCATACATCACTGCCTGGTACCTCCTGGTAATGCAGTAACCATCATGAATGAAGAAAGCCAAAAAGAAAGCTAATTCTTTTTGTGTTTTAGTTCTACAGGAAACCAAAAGCCAAACCTCCAGTCCTCATCAAGCCCACTGGAGGATGATGAAATTTGCCCGCCCTATGCTATATCTGAGTGGGAGCAGGGGTCCCACATGGTTCTCAGCCAGTCACTCACCAGGAGTAGGTCCTCGTATCAGCCCCTTTATCCCCCTCTTCCTCATGCGTCTCCTGAGGACCCAACCACCCCCAGTAAACTGACTAGCCCCAACTCATCTTCGGGGAACTCAGAATCACAAATTTCCACAGTCCTCCCTCTGAGACAGGCCCCAGGACTAGACATGGGAGGTTCAGGAGGCCAGCCCGTTATGGTCTATGTCCCTTTCGCTACTAGTGATCTTTACAATTGGAAGCACCAAAATCTGGCATTCTCTGAAAAACCTCAGAGCCTCATAGGCCTTTTAGAAACTATTTTCTTCACCCATCAGCCCACTTGGGATAACTGCCAACAGCTCCTCCAAGCCCTTTTTACTGTGGAGGAAAGAGAACGAATCTGTCATTAGGCAAGAAAATTGGTCCTGGGACCAGATGGCAGACCGGCAGAGCAGGACCGTGTGGACCATGTCTTCCCTGCTGAGAGGCCTATTAGAACCCGAATACTGATCACGGTAGGGAATGTATCACCATCTATCACTGGACTCTAATGGGGGGTCTCCGGGCCACCGCCAGGTGGCCCACAAATTTGTCTAAGGTAAGTGAGGTAACTCAGGGCCCCAAGGAATCTCTCATGGCTTTTCTGAAATGCCTTATAGAGACCTGTCAGACGTATACTCCCATAAACCCAGAGGCTCCAGAAAATTGGAAGGCTTTAGTTATAGCCATTGTCTCCCAATCGGCCCCTGAAATAAGAAAAAATATTGCAGAAAATTGAAAGATTTAAAAGGAAAAGTTTATCAGAATTAACCGAGGTAGCCCAGAATGTCTATAATAGCAGAGACTCGCTTGAAGATCAACAAACCCAAAAGATGACCAAAGTAGTAGCAGCAGTTTTACAGGAAGTTAAGCCCAACCAGTCAACAGGAAAAGAGGAACTGACACCAGGCGAAAAACTCCACTAGCAAAAATTCCCTGACTGCCTGGCATATTTGGGCTATAGAAGGCATCCCAGCCCCAGGAAGCAAAAGGCAGGTCCGAGAATTCTTGGGAGCTGTTAAATACTGCCAACTATGAATCCCTTAGTTTGCTAAACTCGCAAAACCCCTCTATAAAATAACCAAGGGACCAGAGGCTAATTTTAAATGGACACTAGAGGGGGACAATCTTTCCAAGCCCTTAAAAACACCCTGGTCTCAGGTCCAGCCCTGGCCTTGCTGGATATTAAAAAACCTTTCCACCTTTATGTGGATAAAAGATGAGGCGTTGCCCAGGTCCTAACCCAAAAGCTGGGCCCATGGAACAGGCTGGTCACCTACCTGTCAAAAAAACTGGACCCAGTAGCCTCGGGCTGGCTGCACTGCTTGCGGGTTATAGCAGCCATTGCCATGTTAGTAAAGGACTCAGACAAACCAACATTGGGGCAGAATCTGACTGTTATGGCCACGCATACAGTAGAGTCTTTACTGTGAGGGGTTCCTGACAAATGGATGTCAAAAACCTGAATAACTCATTATCAAGTGCTGCTTTTAGATCAACCTCGTATCAAGTTCCAGCACACCCCCAGCTTAAACCCTGCAACTTTACTACCAAAAAAAGTCCCACAGGGCTGCCACATTTTTGTTATAGAACAATTGAGTTCCAGAAGCTGCGCTGGGACCTAACTGATTTCCCAAGAACAAACTCTGACCTAACACTTTCCTCAGATGGCAGCAGTTTCATCCAGAATGAAGTAAGGTATGCAAGGGCAGTGGTGGTGACTCTACAGGGAAATATTTGGGCTGAACCTCTTCCACAGGGAACATCAACCCAAAAAGCAGAACTGAGTGCCCTAACCAAGGCCCTAAAAGCAGGTAAAGGAAAAGTTGTCAACATCTACACTTTATAACAGGTTACATGTTTGTACATGTTTGCAACTGCACATGTTCATGGGACAATTTATAAGGAGTGGGGATTTCTCACTGCAGAGGGGAAAACTATAAAAAATAAAGCAGAGGTCTTAGACCTCCTGACAGCAATATGGGCCCCCAAACAAGTTGCCATCATCCATTGTCCAGGCCACCAAAAAAAAAAAAAAAAAAAACTCATTTGGGAGGCTGAAGTGAGTGGATTGCCTGAGCCTGCAGGTTTGAGACCCACCTGGGCAACTTGGCGAGACCTCATCTCTACAATAAATCAAAAAATCAGCCAGGCATGGTAGCGCACACCTGTAGTTCCAGCTACTTGGAGGGCTGAGGTGGAAGGATTGCCGGATCCTAGCAGGTCGAGGCTGCGGTGGCCGGGAGCAGCCACTGCACTCCAGTCTGGGTGACAGAGTGAGGCTCCAACTCCAAAAACAACAACAACAACAACAACAAAAACTCAGAAGAGGCAATAAAAAATAGAAAAGTAAATCAAGCAGCCAGAAAAGCTGCTTACACAAAACTACCTGCCTGCTGGCGCTGCCTCCTCTGGTTCTATGCGAGCCACCAAAATATACAAAAGAGGACCTCCTCAATGCCAAAAATTGCAGATAACCTCAGACCCAGACGGTTGGCTTCAACTTCAGGATGGCAGAACCTTCCTCCCTCAAGTTCTGGGACAACAAATCCTAAGACAGCTCCACAAAGGTACTCATTTGGAAAGAACAAAACTAATTGAACTTGTGAGACTTCTATCTCCCTCATCTGGACCAGCTCACCCAGGAGCTCATTTAAGGCTGCGTGTCATGCCAGCAGACTAATAATGCTAAGACCAGTGTATCCACCCAAGGGGTCCAAGATAGGGGACTAACTAGGAGACATTGAAAAATAGACTTTACAGAAGTCAAACCTGGGCAATATGAATATAAATACCTATTGGTCTTGGTAGACACCTTCTTGGGATGGGTCGAGGCATTTCCTACAAAAACTGAAACTGCTTCTGTAACAGTAAAAAAAACTCTTAAATAACATCATACCAAGATATGGTCTACCCATCTCAATAGGCTCAGATAATGACCCAACATTTATTTCTAAACTCACTAAAGGTATTGCAAAAACCTTGGGGATAAATTGAAGCTTACATTGTGCTTATCATCTCCAGAGCTGAGGACAGGTAGAAAAAATGAATTGGATGCTTAAAGAGACCTTGACCAAATTAACCCTGGAGACCGGTGAAGGTTGAGTGACACTCCTTCCCTATGCCCTCTTAAGGGCCAGGTGTACCCCGTACATCAAAAGTCTAACCCCCTTCAAAATTCTGTTTGGATGGCCCCTGCCATTACTTCCAAAAATTGGACTGAAAAAAGCACTAGAGCTGTCTAACCATAATTTGCTTCAGTCACTGCAGGCTCTTCAAAGAGTTCAGCAAGTTATCACTGAGACAGTGCAGGCTGCCTTCCAGAAACCGGTTCTGGAACATCCACACCCATTCCAACCTGGTGACCAGGTCTGGATAAAATGGCACAAAGCTGAGGCCCTCACCCCAAGGTGGAAAGGGCTCCATATAGTAATCCCTACTACTCCTACAGCCGTCAAAGTCAACAGTGTCTGCCCCTGGATTCATCATTCACAAGTAAAGGCAGTCACCACCACACCCCTGGAGACTTGCAAAGTCATCAAACCAGCTACTGAAAAGGATCCTCTAAAGATAAGACTTTGCAGCCCTGGTATCTTCATCATATTCCTTGCATACTTTCCCCGGCTCGAGGCCTATTGGCCTATCCCATGTAATCCCTATACTCCAAGAAACTATTCCTGGGAACTGAGAAATACCATCACTGGAACCGTAATTGCCACCTTCAGAAGAAGCAGGAAGCCTATCTTTAATGTTGACCTTTGTAAATTATGGCCAGGTCTAACCCTCAGGGGCACACACACTGACAAGTGCAGCACCTTAGCTTATAAAAAAAACTTAAAACGTTTGGTTTTTATGCTTACCCACCATTGGGACCAGCCCATTGCCACAAAGTAGGACAATACCACTGTGCTGCATGGGGGTGCAGAACTATTGCTCCTTGGAAAAACCAAGACCCATGCATAAGCCTCCTTGGTTATGTTAAAAATAGTGTGTCATCAGTAAAATTAATGGTCCTCAAAACTCAATATAATCCCCTGTATAAAGAGTCAAGAATTTGACTCCAGGAACAACTGAAAGGGGGGAATGTGGAAGGGGGCTTAAAAAGACATCTACAATGTCAAAAATTAGGCTAAGCATAAACTCGCCTTTGCACAGTTGAAAAGTTCCCTTCCTGGAAACTGGCAACAGCACCTGCTGACTGGGTTAAACTGTTTAACAGCTTTTTTTTTTTTTCGCTTCTGTGAACACTGTTAGCATTGCTTTAAAAGTACCTAGGCCTCCAGGATGTTGCGGTTTGGCCCACTTGGAAAGTTCCAATGTGGTTTTGCCCCATTTAAGCAAGCCCCTACAGCAAATGGGAGCCCTTGCTGTGGGACTGGTATGTCCAGCATGCAAGTGGCCACCGGTCAGCTCTTGGCTAATAAACCTCTCTTTATTATAACTTGTACTTTTGGTGTCAGTGTTTGTGAATTAAGTGCATAGTCCCTATTTCACATGGTTCTCTTTTCAGACTGCGACCTTTCCATAATTAATTTGATGTTCATATTTCTACCAACATTCAGATTATGACATATGTATTCTCTAATCGAATAGAACCTTGCTTTATGACTCTCTACTTTTATTTCTGAGCTCTAACCAGAATTGCATTCAACATTCATGTTTCTTCCAACAATCCCCTTACCACTGTTTAGGCTTTTCATAACATACACATCAAAACTCTTCCAATCTCTACTCATGACCTGGTTCCAAAACCTCCACAGTTTAAGTGTTGGATACATTTCATTTCTCATATCAAAATCTGTATTTGTCTTCTTGGACTCTGTCTACATGCACAGAAAAGACCATGTGGTAAAAGCATATGGAGATGGTAAATGCAAGCCAGAAAAAAGGTCTCACCAGAAACCAAACCTGCTGGCACCTTGATCTCAGATTTTCAGCCTTTAGAAACATGAAAAATTAAATACTGCTGTTTAAGCTACTCAGTCTTTGGTAGTTTTTCAAGGTGGCAAGAGGATTCTAATACAACAAATATAATACAAAGTTTTGACAATTATACAGACACTGCCTTGGCAAACTGAAAGAAAACCTAAAGTTATTGGATTGTATGTTATTACTTGTTCCAAATATTTTAAACTTGTTTTTTGATCCTTGAGAATGAAAGAATTATTATTTATAATTTTGACTAAGGTTAATGATAAATGTATGACCTTTTTGTTGTTTAATTTTTATTATAGAAATCACTACTTAGGGAGCATGCATAAAACTGAGTTAATATCTTTGTGTTATTGAGTAACCTATGATAATTTTAATTTTAAGTTCCTGAGTACATGGTTCACAAGGAACATGAAGTTCTCATACACCTAAAAATCTTGAACAATTATTTTGAAGTCATAGAAAAAGTTATTTTTTGAAAAATAAATGAATGCTTGGAGTTTCCTTATAAAATAGGACCTTAGTCAGGATATAGACTCTCTTAGCAGTATATATAACACTAAACTTGACAGAGATGTGCCAATTCTTTCTTTTTTAGGAAAGGTAAGTCATTTGGATAAAATGAAATAACTCGTATATTGCAGTTGGTGATTCTCTGGGTAGAGCAAGTGAATTAATGTTGCTACAATAATTTCAATATTGTATTTAACCATATCATGTCTCTAGCCACTATGGATAGTACTATATTTATTTTTCAAGAAAAGTTTTCCCCTTTTGAGGTTAGAGTCCATTTTTCACATGGCCAAGTGTTAGAGTTAACCATTTCAACTTATGTTAGAAAATTCCGGGTTAAAGCTAATATCAATTTGATTTTTATGCAAGGATTCAGGTAATAGATATTAGGTTCACTGTCTATAAGGGATAGCACTCTAGTCATAATCTATAAGACTCCAACAATGAGGTTGGATAATAATTTATAACTCTTTAAGAAAAAACAAATAAGGATATAATAGTGACTTTAAAATGTGTCATTGAAAAGGTTATACTACAGATGCTATGCTATCTACGATCTTTACATGTAAACTGGACAAAATGAAAAGAAACATGCAAAAACTAAATAAGAGTATAGGATAAGAAAGGAATTCTAATCTGGAACTCTAAGCATTTATGTGGTCTTGTTTAAAATATTTTTGATATAGTCTGTTAGCTTTGTTTCATTATGCTCTTGATTAAAAGGAGATTATCTTGAAGTACTCATGCTACTGGGAGATTGCAAGAATTGTAGCAAAGTCTCATTTTGGGGGTCTCTGGTTCTGCTTTCCATAGTTGTTGTCCAAGGGGATTTGCAAGAATCAAATCTTAGGAGTTTAACTGTTGTGTCAATTGTGTTAAAAGTACATTATAAGGTTCTCTGATAATATTTTCAAGAAATAAATTCTCCAGCTTTTAGGACTTACAAAGTTTATTTGGTAGAATGTTGAGGAAAGTTTTCCATGCCTATTCATGATAAAATTGAGAATGTGCAGAGTCCTTTGCAATATGTAATCATGCTTACAACGTGATAGTGTGGATGACTGGGGTGGATGTTCGTGGTTGCATAGGTGTGACTGATACAAACTCAGAAGACAAATCAATGAGTTCCAAAGAAGATGATATCTCTCCCCTTAAAGTCAGGGGTAGGGACTTGGGTTAGAAAAGCTCAAGTGCTTCTGAAAATTTGACTGACTTTGAAAATTGCACTTATCTTTATTCACTTTGCCTGAATATTGGTGATATTATGTACAGTGTAGGTTTTGGGTAAGTGGAAGTGCACGGCAGAACTATTTAATGAAATTCTAAGTAAAACTGATACTTGAATCATTAGAGAAGTAGTTAGGGATCTTCAAGTTAAAAAACAAACAAACAAACATATAATTGTATAGCATTTTGCCTCGGAAAGAACCATAACTCTTTGACAGGTAAAGGCTTTGATCTATACTTTAACTAACAACCAGGGTATAGTAAAAATATTCTAGCAGGGGTTAATTATATAAGACTTTTTTGATGTATTTAAGTGGAGTCTGATATTTTGACTCACACATGTCCCACGTTAAATTAAATAATTAGCAATTGGGGCATTGGCTAGAAACTTTCAGGGAAATTTTGTCAAATTTACCCAATAGTGTGCATTAAAAATGGTGATGAATTTATCATTTGAGTGAGTGATATCATGTAGAAGTTTAGCAAGTTTCCACTTAAAATCCTCTAATACTATCAGTTGGCCATCAAAGAAAGGCTAGAGATTATCTTCCTGTAATTTATATACAGATCATTTTTTAAAAATTTTTATTTCAAGATCAGCTTTGGAGTCTATAAATACCTCTATAAACCCCTGCAGAATCCTGTATTTTGGAAGTATGATGGAACAAATGCCTTTGCAAAAACCATGTACTGGTCAAAATAATAAATGGAAAGCTTGTCTTAGTCTCTATGTTACATTCCTTTGAGTGAGTTTCAATGTTTAAAATAGCATCTAAACCTTTAATCAGATGTTCATTTTGAATTTTATTTTTTATTAAATGCCCATTTAGTAAATAATTTCACCATTGTGCATTGGTTTATATTTAGACTATACCAATATCACTACACATGTTTTCTTGTATCACCATTGCCTGGTAGGTGTCTCTTGTTTTACCTTTGTGTTAAAATGTTATCATCATTTAGCTTGGTATGTTTTTTGCATTATTGTGCACCTGAGTTCCTTTCTAAAGAAAGAAACACAATCAGTGTCTGTTTCTTAAATATTTTGGTAAACGATGAATTAAAATTTTGCCACATTTTTCTATGCTTTCTTATTGCCTGTTTCCTACTCCTTTGCCTTATTTGGATACATTGCTTTTCTTATCTTTTTGCATGGAAATTTTACTTCTATGTAAGCTTTCATGGTTATCACCAAATTCTGAGTAAGCACATTAAAGCTTTGCTGACATCCTTGTAATATCTATAAACTTTTCTTTTATTCCCATATATACCAAAAAATGCCTTTATACTCAAAATTAACTACATTGTGGTTGAGTATAGGATTTCAATCTTAAAACTATTTTGTCCTTATTTATCTAATTTACTGATAATTTTTAGTATGTACAATACAAAATCTATTACCAATTTCTTGATTCTTGTTCCTTTGTGAGACATCTTTTTTTGAAACTTTTTTTCCTCGGAAGACTTTATTAGTTTCTCTCTTACCTTGAAGTCCAAAATTTTACCAAGCTATGGCTCTATATTCATCTCACTTTATACTCCATAGGGTAATTTAAATCTTCAGATGCAAATTTTGCTATAGCTTTAAATTTTTTTTCTTTAATTATTTTATGTTCTTCATTCTTTTTGTCTCCTTCTTTTTTCTGGATTGCAGACAGATAGTGATATTTCTGAAACTGTCCTCCACAGCTTTTGCCTTTTATTTAGTTCTGTTTGGCTCTTTGCATTGTTTTATGATAAATCTTTTATTTTATCTTGCAGCTTGTTAATTCTCTCTCCAAACGCGCCTGTTTTTCTACTCAAACTTTCAACGTTTTGAATTTTAAAAGCACTGCTTAATCTTTTGTTGTTTCAGTCTTCTTTTGCATCAATACGAAAACATAAATTAAGATTCTAAAGTTTTGCTGGAGAGAATACAGCAAAAAGGGAGCACTTCTACACTGTTGGGAGTGTAAACTAGTACAATCTCTGTGGAAAACAGGGTGGTGATTCCTAAAAGATCTAAAAATCAACCTTCCATACAACCCTGCAATTTTCCCTACTGGGAATATACCCGAAAGAACTAGAATCACTTTATAAAAAAGACACTTGCCCATGTATGTTTATTGCAGCATTGTTCACAGTAGCAAGAACATGGAACCAACCGTGCTGCCCAGCAAAAGAGGACTGGTTAAGAAAAATGTGGTACAGATACATGATGGAATATTACACAGCCATAAAGAAGAACGAAATCAGAAACTTCACAGTAACCTGGATGGACTTAGAGTCTAGAATACTGAGTGATCTTTCACAGAAACAAAGAACTGAGTATCGCATGCTCTCATTCATGAATGGACCTTGAACAATTTTCCTAATACTATACAAAAAGGATTGGCAGTAGCAGGAAACTGCCAGGAGGGGAGCCAAGAAGTTGGATTGGCATTAGTGGGAATCTGCCTGGGGAAGGAGGGTCATACCTCATCAACAAGGGTGCCTGCATAATGAATATTTGTATACATAACACTGCATTGTACCCCACATCTTTAAAATAAAAAATAAAATAAAATAAAAAAGATTCTAAAATTTTCTGTTCCCTGTATTAACTCTGCTTCTTTGGATGTTACTTCTTATGATTGGTGAATTTTGTATTTCTGTTTTTCTTAAGAGTATGACATACGTAGCCCAAATTTGTACATAGATGCTCATTACATATGCCAAAGCTACCATCTAATGATTGTGTGAGAAGACCAAATGATAAGTAGGAGAAAGTAACCTAGTACCTTGTGTTTTAGGCCTGATTATCCCATTTTTTCTGGGTTTTTCTAGTGATTTGGGAATTTTCTCTGTTAACTTTATGGAAGTTATAAAACAATAACAGTGCCACCTTTAGCACAGTTTTATAGTTTTGAGATGAGGCTTTTTCTCAAACTAGAAGTATACCTTGTCTACCTATGAACCCATTCTTTTCCTCAACACTGAAGCTTCCTCTTTCTCTAGTTCTGAGGCCTCTTCCTCCTAAGGCATCTGAAATCTTGTTCAATGGTCAGCATCCTTAACTTCTTTAAAGAAAACAACAGAAAAAGGGAATTTGTTGGTCATAGTTGTTGTTCCCTTGAGTTCCCGCTTTGTGTCAACCACATTATGCCCTTGAAAGTTTTTGGCCTTTTTAAAATGTAACACTAAAGTCTAACATTCCAACAATGAAGCTTTATGCTAATACTTTGCTGAAGATTTTCCTCTTCCAAAAGCTCAAGGACTTTTTCTTTCATTCTGAAAAGTGTCTCTTTTGAAACTAAAAGATCTCCACTGCACGTGATTCAAACTTTTTTTTTTTCTTAAAAAGAAAGCCTAAGCTAACAATGGTTGTGTCTTCACTTCATACTTTCAATCTATTAGAGTTTGATCTTCAGGAAGTCATGAGACTCAGGGAGATGAAGACTTAAACCTGGAAGCTTGAGCCCATTTAATGTAAATGGTCTGCTTTCATTTTGCCAAAGCATTCCAAAGTAATGGACAAAGACTGAGACGTTTTCTTTGTGTATATAAATTCTTTTGTCTTTGGCTCCAGTGAAGGCAATTAATTCTGCCATCTGTGCTGTGCTATATTCCTTTAGTGAAGATATCCTAAGGGTGAATTGAGACCTATTATGATAGAACTGGCCTGGTAATTTTTAAAATTTCTTTATGCCCGTATGTCTACTTCATAATGTTATTGGTAAGAGCTGACAATGCATTTCCACAACATCAAATTAATACACCCTGTTTTGTTTACAAGTGCAGTCAATTTTTATTAGAAACTTAACATGTATAACCATCAGCAAATATCTTCCCATAGCATGTGCTTTTTAAAAATTTCTGTTTTGCTAATTGTATTTCAGGAAGAAACAAACAAATAAAAACTCTTAAATTGTATAACTTTGTGTTGAATGTGTTTGCTAAAATCTTGTTAAAAAATTTTCACATCTATGTTCATCATGGATACTGGCCTGTAGTTTTCTTTTTTTGCTGGCTCTTTACCCAGTTTAGGTATTAGTGTGATATTAACTTCATAAAATGATTTGGGGAGAGTTCCATCTTTCTTTATTGCCTGGAATACTTTATTAGAATCGGTATCAACTCCTCCTTGTATGTTTTGTAGAATTCTGGTGGAAAGTCATCTGGTCCAGGGCTTTTTTTTTCTACAGGTAGTTTCCTTATGATGGAATTGTTATTAGTCTATTTAGGGTCTTAGTTTCCTCTTGTTTCAAATTAGGAGGTTGTGTGATATAGAAAGCACTCCATTTCATTTAGATTTTTAAGTTTGTTTCCGCACAGGTGTGCACAGTAGCCTCTGATAATCTTTTTTATTTCTTCAGGGTCAGTTGTGACTTGATATTTGTGTTTCTAATTGTGTTTATTTGGAGCTTCTCTCTTTTTTTCTTGGTCAATCTGGTCATTAATCTTGTTTATTTTTTCAAAGAAACTGCTTTTTGTTTTGTTGATTTTTTCTGATATTTTTGTTTTCTATGTCTCCTATTTGGGCTTTTACTTAGGTGATATAGATACTTCTGATAAAGTTAGGATTTTGGTGATCTTGCCTTTCCAGCTCCCTTAGGTGATTTTTTTAGGCTGTTAACTTGTGATCTTTCTGTTTTCTTGACGTGTGTGCATAAGATAGACAAGTTGGATCTCATCAGACCAAAATGCTTCTGAAAAGCAAGAGAAACGAAGAGAGTAGAGAGACAGCCCCCAGAATGGGAAAAATTATTTGCCAGCTGTATATATGACAAAGGCTTAACATTCAGAATCCACAAGAAACTCAAATGTGCCAAAGGAAGGAAAAAGAGCCCTCTTAAAAAGTGGGCAAAAGGTTATTCATTAGATTATTGAAAGATGATTCAAAAAAAGACATATGAACAGCCACCAGATAAATGAAAAAATGCTCAGTCTTACTAATCAACAAAGAAATGCAAATCAAAACTGCACTGAGATACCACCTAACTCCAGTGAGGATGGCCATCGTTAACAACTCAAAAAACAAGAGATGTTGGTGAGGATGTGAAGAAAAGGGAGTGCTTCTACACTGCTGGTGGGAGAATAAATTAGTACAACCTCTGTGGAAAGCAGTGTGATGATTTCTAAAAGATCTAAAAATCAACCTTTTATGTGACCCAGCAATCCTCCTTCTGGGAATATACCTGGAGGAATTTAAATCATTCTATAAAAAAGATCCCTGCATACGCATGTATATTGCAGCACTATTCACAATAGCAAAAAACATGGACCCAACCGTGCTGTTCACTGAAGGTAGACTGCATAAAAAAAGGGTGGTAGGTGGGCTAGATGGGAGGAGACAAGGGGATGGGGTTTTCCTGCAAGAGACTTGTCAGACATTTGTGATCCACAAACTCCTCGACCAAAAGAAGATTTTATTATCATGTCTATGGCTCCAGACAGTCAAGCTGTGACCTTTGATATTCTGCTTTGACAAGAAACCTGAAGGTTTCCTAGAGATTGTTATGCTAAATCATGAATTGAAAGGTTGGGCTGTTGGGTTGTCCTGGTCTTGCATCTGATGGAGATTTACTGAGGGGATGGGATAAGCTGTCAGCTTGGCCTGTAGTAGAATGTCTGAAAGCTTCATAAAACCTGCCTATCGGAAATTTATCTGTGTCTAACCTGTGCCAGATTCAAAGCATGTCAGGGGTAAAGTCTAAGCAAAAATGACTACGCTGAGGCAAAAAGACTATTCCAAACTAAGTTTATTCTAGTTTCTATACATATCTCCTTTCAGCGAGCAAAAATCTCTGTCCTAACTGGCCTCTTAAGGCACTGGACCCTACCACTTATCTAGTCCAATTATCCTCCGTGTGAAAGTGTATTACCAACAGTAGAAATAGTACACACAGGTGGCATTGGTGAAGGAGTATGGCACCCTCAGAAAACTAATCCTTTGAGAACAGAAAAGATGAAAAAGGGAGCCAAATTTCACTCTTGTATTTTTCTCCTTCTTTTGGCTCTTTTTAAAACATTTGCCCTAGGGATATATTTTTAGTTCTATTTTGAAGCTAAAACAGAAGAGCTGACCTAAGGAGAATCACCTGACTCTTTAAGAATGACCAATGACTGATGAGAAAAGAAAAATTTTCACTACCAGTAACAGATATTAATTTGCAGATTGATGAGGTCCCACTTGGCAGTCTTTTATGTCATGGACTATTGAGGTTTTGATCAGGAATTGCTTGCCTATTTCAATTTCTGCAAGGGTGTTTCTTGAGTTTTTTTGATTTTTATAGTTTGAGGTTTTCCATTTAGGTATTTGATCCATTTAGAGTTGAATTTTGTGTATGGTGATAGGTATGGGTCCTGTTTCGTTCTTCTGTATGCGGTCAGCCAGTTCCCAGTACCATTCACAGAATAGGTTCTTCTCTCCCCAGTGGTTGTTGGTGGAGACTTTGTCAAACATAAGTTCATTAAGAAATTGAAGTTTTGTTTCTGGGATCTCTTTCCTGTTCCATTGGTCTACATTCCTATTCTTGTAACAATACTAGGCTATTTTGATTGAGTGGGGAGACAGTCCACAGAATGAGAAAAAAATATCTGCTAACTCTATGTATGACAAAAGTGTAACATCCAGGATCTACAAGGAACTCAAATGTGCTGAAAGGAAAAAAGAAACAGATAACCCTACAAAAAAGATGGGAAAATGATATGAATAGACACTTCTCAAAAGAAGACATATGAACAGCCAACAGATACAAGAAAAAATGCTTAACCTCACTAATCACCAAAGAAATACAAATCAAAACCACACTGAGATACCACCTAACTCTAGTCAGGATGGCCATCATTAAAAACTCAAAAACAACAGATGCTGGTGAAGATGCAAATAAAAAGGCACACTTCTACACTCTTGGTGGGAGGGTAACTAGTACAACCTTTGTGGGAAACAGTGTGGCTATTTTTAAGAGATCTAAAAATCGACTTTCCATACGACCCAGCAATCTTCCTTTTGGTAATATACCGAAGGAACTCAAATCATTCTACAAAAAAGATACCTTCTCATGCATGCTTATTGCAGAACTATTCACAACAGCAAAAAAAAAGGAGCCAATTGTACTGCCCACTGAAAGTAGAGTAGATTTTTAAAATGTGGTACATATATTTGATTGGAATATTATGCAGTGATAAAGAAAGACAAAATTATGAACTGTGCAGCAACTTGGATGAATTTAGAGTCTATCATACTCAGTGATCTATAACAGAAACAAAGAACTGAGTACCACATGCTCTCACTCAAAAGTGGGCCTTGAGCATTTATTATAGGACTATATGAAAGAGATTGGCAATAGTGGATCACTGCCAGGGGAGGGAGCAGGCAGGGGAACATAGCATTAATAAGGGTACCTGATCCTAAACTAGTTGAAGTGAGGACCAAGTGAAGGCCCAGACGTCACCTAGACAATGAGCATTTATGCACCTAGCTCTGAATTGTACCCCATATTTAAAAAAATTGTACTTTTCCCCAAAACAACTGCTCTTTAAATCAGAATTCCAAAAAAAGACAGCTCTATTGTCTTTGTGTGTGTGTGTGTGTGTGTGTGTGTGTGTGTGTGTGTGTGTGTGTGAGACTAATAGGCTATGTTTATTATGGTTTTATATTCACAGAGAAATTGAACTGAGAGTGCAGATAGTTACAATGTACTCCTCACACATTATATCCCCTCTTATAAAAATGAAACATTTGAATGGTGCATTTATCAAAATTGATGAACCTATATTTGTATACATATTATGGTTAGTTAAATTACACAGTTAATTCAGATTTCCCTAGTTTTTACTTAATGCTCTTTTCCACTGCAGGATTCTTTCTAGTATATCACATAGCATAGTAATCATGTCTCCTTAGGCTACTCTTGTCTGTGACAGCTTCTCACACTTTGTTTTTGATGATTTGGACAGTTTTGAAGAACACTTGTGGGATGGCTGTTGTTTTTCTCATGATTAAACTAGGGTTATAGATTTTAGAAGAAAGGCTACAGAGATGAAGTGTCATTTACATTAGATAATATCAATTTTTTGTACTATCAACACAGTTTATAACTATTTATACTGACCTGGATCACCTTCCCAGGTTTCTCCACTGCAAATTTACTTTTTTTCTTCTTTTCTATACCATACTCTTTGGAAAAAAGTCACCATGCACAACTTACACTTTAAAAATGAGTAGTTATGCTTCCCCCTATTAGGGTGCAGCACTTACATAATTAACATAAAATACTTCTGTGTAAGGAATTTGTCTCTTCTCCCTTTATAATTCAATGATTGATACCGTTTTCTTATGTTTCTATTTCATAGTAATTACCATAATTTTTTAATTGATTGAAGTTTAACTTAATAAGAATAAATAATTAAACACATAGCTGAACTCAGAGCGGAGAGAGAGAGAGAAAGAAAGGGAGAAAAAAAATCCCTTTTGTGTGTTAAAGAAGTTTTCCTCTACTTCTAGATTTCTGTATGGTTTTATTATGGAAAGTTTTAGAATTTTGACAAGAGCTTCTTGCTGGTCAATTGAGATGTTCAAATCTTGCCCTTTAAAAAAAAATTCTGTTATTCTTTTAATGTAGAGTCATATGTTTAAATTCTTTTTAAATTTAAAGATGTGGGCTACAATTCAGGGTTAGGTATGCAAATGTTGATTTGCAGGTACCCTTCTTGATGAGGTGTGCCCCTCCTTCCTCCGCAATTTCCCACAAATGTCAATCCCACCCCTCCACCCTCCCGCCAGCGCCCCCCCCCCCACTTTTAATTTTTGGGATACATTTCACTAGGTCATGGTGTATAATCATTTTAATATGTCAATGGGTTCAATTTGACATTATTTTGTTGAGTGTTTCTGTGTCTATATTCATAAAGAATATTGCTCCATGATATTCTTGTGATATCTTTATCCAACTTTGATATTAGGCCAATGTTAAGCTAATAGTATGAGTTAGGAAGTGTTCCTTTTATTTTATGTTATTGTTATTGCTATTATTATTATTATTATTATTGGTAGATCTTGACAAGAATTGGAGTCAATTTTTCTTTAAATGTTTGACCATGTTTGGTAATATGTATCAGTTCCTCTTGTCCTGGACTTTTCTTTGTTGAAAGATTTTTGATTACTCTTTCAATCTATTTACCTTTATAGGTCTGTTGAAATTTTGTATTTCCTCCTGGATTAGTTAAATAATTTGTGTTTTTTAGGAATGTGTCCATTTCAGTTAGATTATATAATTTGTTGGTATACAATTGCTCATAGTATTGTCATAATTTTTTGTTACTTTAAGATCACTAATATTCCCATTTTCATTTCTGATTTTAGCTATTTGTGTCCTTTTTAAAAATTTTAGCTCAAAGTTTTGTCCATTTAAAAAATCTTTTTAAATAATCAAATTTGGAATTTATTTTCTCTATTGTTTTGCTGTTTTCTATTTAATTTGTCTTCATTCTAATCTTAATTAGTTCCTTCATTCTGCTAGCTTTAGATTTAGTTTGCTCCTCTTTTTCTAACTTCTCAGAATGTAAAGTTAGGCTATTGCTTTTAGATCTGACTTTTTTCAATGTAGATATTTGCAGTTATAAATTTCATTGTGTGTACTACCTTTGCTACATTCCATAGAATGTAGTATGTTGTGTTATCACTTTTATTTATCTCTAAATATTTTCTAATTGCAAATATGATTTCCTTTTTGTATCAATTGTTGTTTAAAGTTTGTTGTTTAATTTGAATGTGCTTGTAAATTTTCTGGTTTTCTTTTTGATGTTGATTTGTTTTTTCCATCCATTATGCTCATAAAAGATACTTTGTATGACTGAATCTTTAAAAAAAAATTATTTTTTTTTGAGGTGGAGTCTCACTTCTTAGACAAGCTGGAGTGTAGTGGCACATCACAGTCACCCTAACATCAACCTGCTGGCCTCCGGAGCTCCGCCCCAGCCTTCCAAGTAGCTGGAACTGCAGGTGTGCGCTACCATGTCTGGCTAAATTTTGATTTATTGTAGAGATGAGATCAAGTTGCCTGGGCTGGTCTCGAACCCACTGGCTCAGGCAATTCACTTGCCTCAGCGGCCCAAAGCACTGGAATTACAGGCTGAGCCACCAAGCCTGGCCTGAATCTTTTAAAATTTGTTCATAATTGTTTTATGGTCTAACATATGATCTATACTGGAGAGTGTTCATGTGCACTTAAGAATGCCTATTTTGCTGTTGTCAGGTAGAGTGTCCTTCATAAATCTGTTAGGCCTACTGGTTTTTAGTGTGATTCAAGTTCTCTTGTCTTCTAACTGATCTCTGTCTAGATGTTTTGTCCATTATTGAAAGTGGTGCATGGGCGTTTCAAAGAATTACTGTAGGTATATTACTTTATTCAATTCTGTCAAAGTTTATTTCATATATTCTGAGACTCACTATTTCATACATGTGTGTTTTGTAATTTTTGTCTTCTTGAATAATTAAACTTTGATTAGTATAGCCTATCCTTTTTTCTTTTAATTTAAAACAAATTGTTTATTTCTAGAATTTTCCATGTAATATTTTGAACTGTCATTGACCATCAAGTTTTCAGATAATTGTAACTATGAAAAGTGAAACTGCAGGTAAGTGGGATGACTATATTGTTTTCTTTTCTTTTCTTTTTTTAAGGTTGGACTCTTACTCTGTTGTCCAGGCTGGAGTGTCATGGCACACTCCCGGCACCCCCACTGTTGACATTCTGGGCTCCAGCAATCCTTCCACCTTAGCCTTCCAAGTAGCCAGAAATACAGGTACATGCTACAATGCCCAGCTAATTTTTGATTTATTGTAGAGACGAGGTCTCTCCAAGTTGCCTGGGCTGGTCTCGAACCCGTGGGCTTGGGCAATCCACTCACCTTAGCTTCCCAAAGCACCGAGCCTGGCTTATATTGTTTTCTCACATACAGTCTATGTTGTCTGATATTAGTATAGACAATCTACCTCACTTTTTGTTAATATCCGCATAGATATATATTTCCTTTCATTAACTTTTGATTTGCCTATATTTTCAAATCTCAAGTAAATGTCTTGTAGACAGCATAGACAGCTGATTCTTCAACAATGCAGTGTTTTGGGACAGAAAATTCCCCATCCTATGCAATCAAAAATCTATGTACAACTTTTGACTCTTAAAAATCTTAACTACTAATAACCTACTGTTGGTCAGAAGCCTTATCAATAACATACGCAATAACACAAATTTTATATGTTATATGTATTAAACACTATGTTCTTACAATAAAGTAAGATAAAGAAAAGACAATATATTTACAATTTATTAAGTAGATGTAGATGATCATAAAGGTTTTCATTCTCATTATCTTCATATTTAGTAGGCCGAAAATGATGAAAAAGAGGAGGGGTTGCCCTTGCTGTCTCAAAGATGGCAAGGTGGAAGAGGTCAAAGAGGAAATGAGAGAGGTAGACATACTTGGTACAACTTTTATTAAAAACCAAACTATGTATAAGTGGACCTATCCAGTTTAAACCGGTGTAGCTCAAAGGTTAACTATAGTTGGATCTTTAGTTTTCTTTATTCATTTTGCCAAACTCTGTCTTTGGATTGGATAATTTAGTTCATTTACATTTAAGGTAACTATTGATGAGGAAATAATTTATTCTGCCATTGTGTTTTATTTCCTGTATATCTTTTCATTTTTGTCATTCATTTTCTCCATTACTGCTTTCCTTTGTGTTTAGTTTATTTTTATTCAAAGCATTTTTATTTTATTCTTTTTTCTGTATATCTTAGGGTTTTTTGAAATTTGCATGGTAGTAGCATGTGACATCCTTACTTTATAATAATCAAGTGAAAATTGATACAAACAAACTTTAATATCATAAAATAATTCTGCCCCCTTACAGCTCCTTCTGCCCTATCTATGCTATTGTTCTCAGAAACAACATCTTTATACATTGCTTGCCAAATAGCATAAATTTATAGTTTTTATGTATTTGTCTTATAAATACTGTACTAACATAGGATTAGAAACCAAACATACAATAATGCTATTTGTAATATATTCCCATATCTTTACCTTTGATAGGGATCTTTATTTCTTTATATGTCCTTGTGTTAGAGTCTGGTGTTCTTTCATTTCACCAAGTAGGACTGCCTTTAGAATTTTTGTGGGAAAGATCTAGTTGTAATAATCTCCCTCAGCTATTGTTTATCTGGAAATATCTTAAATATGCCCCTTTCTTTGACGGGCAGTTTTGTGTTGAGTGATATAGATATATAATATTAGAGATACCATGAAATTTTCAGTTGATAGGTTTTAATTTTTTTCAGCACTTAAAATATGTCTTACTTCTATCTTCTGGCTTCTGTGATGTCTTAGTTCATTTCGTGTTGCTTTAAAGAAATACCTGAAGGTGGGTAATTTGTTTCTTTAAAAAAAGAGTCTTATTTGATTCACAGTTCTAAGAAGCATGGCACCAGCTTCTGCTTCTGGTGAGAGCTTCCAGCTATTTCCACTCATGGCAGAAAGCAAAATGGAGCCAATGTGTGTAGAGATCACATGAGAGAGGATGCAAGAGAGAGAATGGAGAGGCATAACAATCAGCTCTTGTGGAAACTAAGTGTGAAAACTCACTCAGTTCCCACCACCCAATAAGAGTATTAATCTACTCATGAGGGATGTACTCCCATTGACACAGACACCTCTCATTAGGCCTCACTTCCAACATTACGGATCAAACTTCAACATGACATTTGGAGGGGGTAACAATCCAAACTGTAGCATTATGGTTTCTGAGGATTTTTTTTACATGATGAGTATTTTCTCTCTTGTTGATTTCAACATGCTCTATTTGTCTTTGACTTTCAACATTTTGATTAAAATGTGTCCAGTTTAGGGTCTTTTTTGTGTATCCCACTTAGAATTAGTTGAGTTTCTGGATTTGTGCCTTCATGTCTTTTCATTAAATTTAGAAATCATTTGGCCATTATTTCTTTAAATACTCCGTTTTTTCCTTTCCTTTTTCTTTTTCTTCTTAAACTCTCATAAGATAAGAGGAGGGATTCCCCCCCCAAAAAAACCAGAATTACATTTTGGAAGGGTGGGTCCCTTGTAGCACAAGCTTCTCCTGCCATTAAGTGTTCTAGGAACCCATTGGCATCAGTATACCAGCTAGTATTGTTGTGAAAGGCCACATTCAGCTTCAGTAATTTTCTTTTTTGTTTTAAAGATTCTTTCAATGCCATTACCCATTTCATGGTGCATGATTTATGAGTGCATCTCCTCACACTAATTGTGTTCAACAGTTTTTGACCAGAATGACATGACCCTCATGTCCTACTCTCTGTATTCACCCAATCTAACTTATTTTGCTTCCCCAGACCAAATAATAATAATAATCAAAGGAAATGTTTTGCTGATATGAAAGAGGTGAAATTATAATTGACAGAATCATGTAAAAGGCATCAAAATTGACCAGTTCAAAAGCCATTTTGAGCAGTGGAAAAAACATCTTCATAAGTGTATTGCATCCAACAGAGAGTACTTTGAAAGTGACTGAAGTTTAAACATGTAAGAATAAATACGTAATTTTTTATAATTGAATTTTGTTTCTGGGGAGTCCTCCTTTCTATATGTTGATGTTCATTGGTATCTCACATGCCCTTTAGTCTCCATTCATTTTTCTTCATTCATTTTTCTTTATGTTTCTCAGACTCAATAATTTCTGTCATCTTCAAATTCACTGATTCTTACTTCTGCCTGGTGAAATTTACTATTAAACATCTCCAATGATTTTTCTGGTCTAAATTAATGTAAATTTTAGTTCTAGAATTTCTGTTTGGTATTTTATAATTTCAATTTCTTTTTTAATATTTCCCTACTGTTTGTGTTTTGTCTTTTTATTGTTGAAGCAGTGGTGGTCTATTTGTTTAGTGACTTTCCTTAACTATTTTTGCAAAAATGACATTCTTTTTGTTGTGTGGTATCTTAAATCTCTATTGTTTAGATTATATTCAACTAATGTTTTGACAGCGACTTATTTGCACACTTGAAGCTAAATATTAAAAAGAAAAAGGAACAGAAACTACTTCTTAAAAAGACATTCTTTATCATTCTTCATAATTTGCTGAGTTTTTGTTTTGCTTTGTTTTTATTATGAGTAAGTGTGAAATTTTGTCAAACACTTTTTCTGCATCTATTGAGATGATTATGTGATTTATTTGTGTTGGGTTACATCAAATCATTTTCAAATATTGAACTAGACTGAATGAACACCGACAATAAGCCCCAAAGGTTATTATGTATATTTTCTCTCATAAGTCATTGAATTTAACTTTCTAATATCTTGTTGATAATTATGCGTATATGTTTTTAAGATATATTGGTATATAGCCTAGCTATCTTGTATTTTTTTTTTTTTTTTGAGTTGGAGTCTCACTCTGTCACCCAGACTGGAGTGCAGTGACCACTCCTGGCCACCGCAGCCTCGACCTGGTGGGCTCCGGTGATCCTTCCACCTCAGCCTTCCAAGTAGCCGGAATTACAGGCATGTGCTACAACGCCCAGCTTATTTTTTGATTTATTGTACAGATGAGGTCTCGCTGCCCAGGTGGGTCTCGAACCCGTGGGCTCAGGCAATCCACTCACCACAGCCTCCCAAAGGTGCGGGATTACAGGCTGAGCCACCGAGCCCGGCTTTATCTTGTATTTTTAAATCTGATTTTAGTAATAGGGCAATGCTGCCTTCTTAATTTAAGTTAGAAAATGTTTCCTATGCTCCTATTTTCTAGGGAGAATTCTAGAGAATTAAAATAATTTCTTAAGTGTTGATAAATTTTACCAGTGAGACCAACTGGACCTGATGCTTTCAGTTTTTATAAAATTACTGATTATTGATGGAATTTCTTTAATAGTTATATGCCTATTTGTATTATCTACATTCCCATGTGTGATTTTTTGGTAATTTGTATCTTTCAAGCAATTAGTCCTGTTCATTTAAATTATCAAATCTGTGGGCCAGAATTTTTAATAAATTACTTTAGTAGTCTTTCATATTAATGGGCTTAATAAGGATAACTGCTCATTTATTTTTGATAATAGTAATTTCTGTTGTTTTCTCATTTTTTAAAATTGACTTTCCGGTTAGAGTTTATTACTTAATTGATGTTTTTCAAGAACTAGGTTTTGGGTTTATTAACCATTTTCCTGTTTTCAATTCTGTTGAGTTCTGCATATATATATAAATATATAAATATAAATATATAAATACATATATATATTTATATATACACACACATTCATACATATATTTATATTTTAATTTTGATTATTTTAAACTTAAATCACTTTTCTTTCGGGTGTTCTAAGGTAGAAGCTTAGATTCTTGATTTTTAGATGTTTTTAATATCAATTAAATGTCATAAATTTCTCTCTGAGCACTATTTTTCTGCATTTCTTGGAATTTTTCAGCTCTCTGTTACTGATTTTTAGTTTATTGCCATTATGATCTGAGAGCAGACACTGTATAAATTGAATTATTTTAAATTTGTCAAGACATGTCTTATGCCTCAGAATGTAGTCTTTCTTGGTCAATATTCCATAAGCTGCTGTTGTTGGATGAAGTATTAAACAAATGCTGATTAGATCCAGTTGATTGATGGTGCTGTTGAGTTCAACTACATCCTTGATGATTTTCTGCTTGCAGAACCTGTCTATAACTCATAGGAGTATCTTGAGATTGTCAATTATAATATCATATTCATCTATTTTTTCTTAAAGTTCTGTCCATTTTTACTTTATGTATTTAGACAATCTGTTGATATATATATATATATATCCAGAATTCTTATCATTTCCTGAAAAATTGATCCTTTTATCATTATGTAATACCCCTCTTAATCCTTGATTATTTTTCTTGATCGATTTTTTTTCTGAAATTAGTATCACTACCTTCCATTTCTTTTGATTAGTGTTACCATGCTATTTTTTTTTTCATATTTTTACTTTTGACATGAGTTCTTATATTTAATGTAGAGTTTTTTTGTGTGTATGAACAACAGATAGGAGAATCTTGTTTTTTATCCACTTTGATAAAATTTTTTATTTAATAGATAAATTTAGACCATTCACATTTAAAGTGCATATTAATATAATTAGATTAATATCTGTTATGTTTGTAACTACTGACGATTCATTGTATACGTTTAGTTTTTTTCTGTCTTCCTCTAATTTTCTACCTTTTCTCGTTTTCATTGAACACCTTATATTATTTCATTTTTCTTCTTTTAGCATATTAATTATGTTTGATATTCTGTGTGGGTTTGTGGTTTTCTTGGAATTTGCTCTAATTCCTGATGCTTCTGCATCTAGGTCCAGTAACACCAGAGATAAAATAGATTTTCAGTCTTAAAGGTGATCTGGATATGAATTGGAAGAGTCAATACAAAAATAGAATCCATAAAGGTAAATTAAAGCTCGTGAGGACCATTTGGAACTGGCATCTGTCTCTCACTACCTTGGTTATTCTGGTGGCCTGAAGTTGAAGCTGTCACCCTTAATTATATAGCGGTACTTGCTCTTGGCCCAGAACTAGGAGAGGAAAGAGAAAGTGCCACAATTAGAAAAGCTCTACTGAGGCTGCTGCCCCACACCAGCAAGACAAGTCAGACGATCAGCAACAGGTGCCTGAAATACGCTGCAGCAGTGCTTAACACGTTATAGCGACTTCCAGAGCATACAAATGTCTGTTGCCTTACTTTCACCTGCCCCATCTCACACATCTTTCTCTTGTGGCAAACTTTACAGTGGCACTATATAGAAAAGGAGGATTCCAGGAAATGTATTTCCTGTACATCTAGGCCAAATGTGAACAAACCCATAACACCCTCGCATCCCAAAATGCTAATCATCTAAAACAGCAAATTAGGAATAGAATGAACCACACAGAAAATAATTCTTATGGGTGTTGAAGGACGGATTTTTCTTTAAGTGATGGTAATATAAGAATAATAGGTAAAATTGATTTTAAGAACTGGGCATGGTTCCTCACACCTGTCATACCAGCAACTCAGGAGGCTACAGCTAAGGCAAGAGGATCACTTGAGGCCAGAAGTTCAAGACCAGCCTGGGCAACAGCGTAAGATCCTATCTAAAAAAAATGATAAAATGAAGATTACAAGTGGTTTTGATGGATAGAGAGATTGGAGTAAAGTGGGGAAGGAGTCTTGGTTGCTCATATAATAATTAGGACAGATCATGTGAGCAAAGAAGTGAGATGTGGACATGAGAAATAAGAATATGGATAATGGGATATAAAATGACTACTTTGAGTAGAGTTAAGGCAGCAAGTAAGAAAATGAGATAATAAATCTGTAAAGAAAATGTAGAACAGCTTGAGAATAGAATGGAATTATCATATAAAAATTTAGCTAATCTTTACTGCTCAGTACTGAATTTTGAGCAGTAATAAAAGCATTATTTTTGCAAAATTACTCCAAACTGATTTTTAATGAGTAAATTTTACATGGAGGGGAGAATAAAAATAAGGGCTATGGCAGTATTTCTGAAATGAGGGTATTTTGGGCCAACAAAATTGTGGTACTTTTGGTATCTTATTCCATAGTGAATACAAAAAAAGTTGAGAATGGGTCAATAGAAGATTTTTTTTTCAAAAGAGGAAGAAATAGGACTTATGAACTGAGTAGTAACAGAATGAGAGAAAATAAGTCATAGATAAACTCTAGTGCACTATATCATAATAACTGATGGAAAGAAATTTATGTAACTTGTAAAGTGTAAAGGATTAGGTCACTTCTCCTGATTTCCAGTTCTAGACCATTTCCACTAGAAAGTATAGGTAGAATAAATCTGAGTTTCTGGAATTCTAGATCTACTGAACTATTCAGAAAGTAGTTAAATGGGTTGGGATCAAAATTATCAAGCTGTGCTTAGTAAAAGATGTAATGAAACCACTGTCCTTAACAAATAATATTCTGCAATATGAGGGAGACACCCAATAAACCTAGAATTTGTTTATAAAAAAATGTGTATTTATTCTTACTTGTAAACTTCAGTCATCTTCAAAATACTCTGCGTATGATACAATACACCTGTGGAGATGCTTTTTTCACTGCTCAAAACAGTTTTTGGACTGGTCAATTTGGATGCTTTTTCCTACTTCTGCCAGTTTTTATTTTATCTTTTTACCTCGCAAAACATTTCCCTTTGAGGACTTTTTGCATCCCAGGAAACAAAAAAAAATTCATTCAGGAAGAGATCTGGTGAATAGGGATAGTGCGGCATGAGAGTCGTGCCTTCGGTCAAAAACTGCTGAACACTCAGCATAGTGTGGGCAGTTGTGTTGTCATGTAGAAAGAACCAGTCACCTGTTTGCCATAACTCTGCATGTTTCTTCCATAAATCGTGATGCAACCTTCTCTAAACTTCCAGATAAAAGGTTTGGTTGACCGTTTGATACGGAGGAATAAATTCTGCATGTACTACAAGGGGCCCGCCCTCCAAAAAATAATTCCATTTTTTAGGCGGTCTCCCTTCATATATTTCAGTTAGAAATAAATTCCAAATAAATTGTCCTTTAAATGTTTCTTTTCTTTTGGATGATCAGTTTAATACAAAATATGTTACCTGACATCCAAAGAATACCAGTCTTCCTGGACAAGTAACGTAAGTCACTTTTGCTTCCTATACTCCAAAAGATCTTGGAGTCTTTCTTAGAGGATTTTTATTAGCACTGCATTTAACCCTGCAACTAGTGCTAATAAAAATAATTAGAACTTTATTGCTTAAGTAATTTTATTTTATGTTATTATCGTAGCGGTCACAATGTTCACTTGAAAGAAATTTACAAATTACATGGATCTGAGTTTTCAAAAGAAACAAGTAAGAACTTAAAGAAGGGAGGGAGAAAAGGAGGGAAAGATGGGGGGAAAGTAAGTAAGGAGAGAAGGTAAGAAGAGGGGAAAAGAAAAATAAAGATATAAAAATAAAAAGAATTTTTTAAGCTCTTGTGATGTAGGCTTACCTCATTACTCCTTTTATAGTGTGGTTCTTATTTTTAAAAACGACAAATTTATGTAAATAAAGAATATAATAGTGAGCCTGAGAATAGTCCAAGATCTCTTTCCACTGAAATGGAAGTGGTTTTGTCCAGTTTAAGTTTGCTTAGTTTGAATTTATGTAAATAATTTACTTAGGCAGCAAAAAAGAAAAAAAGAAAAAATATATATAAATAATTAAGGCAGAAGGAATAGGAGAAGGAAATAAAAATTTATTGGAGACTGGGCACGGTGGCTCATGCCTTTAATCTCAGCACTTTAGGAGGCAGAAGTAAGAGGATTGCCTGAACCCAGGGTTCGAGACCAGCTGGACAATTTGGCGAGATCTCTTCTTTACAATAATTTTTAAAAAAGAAATTAGCTCGGCATGGTGGCACACGACCGTCATTCCAGCTACTAGGAAGGTTGAAGTGGGAGAATCCCCTGAGCCTAGTAGGTTGAGGGTGCAGTAGCCATGAGTGTGCCACTGCACTCCAGCTTGGGAAACAGAGTAAATTTATTAGAGAAAAAAGATGTAATCAGAGTACAGGATATCAAACCTACTTATTTGAAATTTTAAATATTTCTTAGGGTAATTTGAGCTGCATTGTTCAATGAGCTATTATTTTAAAAAGGGGGGTGTGAGTACATGAAGTGTACTTTTTGAAAACTGGACTTAACCTTATTTAATTTTTTCTTTTTTTTAATTTTGAAGATAACAACAATAGGACAAAGAATTGCCTATTATCATGTCTTTTGCAGCAAAATTTTATGCTGTACTTGGTTGTCCTGCTTCTCTAATCTTCTTCTTCTTCTTTTTTTAATATGTAACAATTTCTAAGTCTTTTTCTTGATTTCAAAAAAATAACTTTTCACATTTTCAAAAATTACAGGCCAATAATTTTATAGACTGTCTCTCAATATGAGTTTGTCTCACATCTCCAATTCCACTCTGATATCACAGGCTCCATTCCATCTTCCTCCTTTCCATACTTGCATCTCATTTCTCCAACATTGAGGAACCTGGCTGCCATTATCCACATTTGTTTAATTGTTTACTCAATCCCCTTCACTGCAGTCAATCTATAGAATGCATTCTCGCTCTGCTCTGCTAAAGTTACTTTGTTCTGATATATTCCTTACTTGAGCTCTGGTCACCTTAGGTGCCCTATTTAAGTTACCTCTGGAAAAAAACCAAACCAAACCAAACAAAAACTTTATTACTACTTTATTTCATTTTAGAATATATTTAGATACAGAAATAAAGACAATACAGACAGTCTCCGTAAACTTCATGTTCAGTTTTTCCCAGTACTAATATCCTATATTAGGATGGAATATTTGCAGCAATTATTGAATTGGTATAACCATATTATGATTGAGTCAAGTCCATACTTAATTTAGATTTTCATAGTATTTACTTAATGTTCTTTATTGTTGTTTTTGTTCCAGAGCCCCACCTAGAATAATATTATATTTAGTCATCATGATATTAATATCATAATATTATATTTAGTCATCAATCATGTCTGAAAAGTTTCCCAGATTTCCCTTCTTCAAGATGTAATTGATAGTTTTAGGGAGCACTGTTCAGATATTTGTTTGACTATTCCTCACCTGGGATGTATCTGATATGTTTCTCCTGATTATACGGAGTTAGCGTTTTTGAGGAGGAGGACCACACAAAAATAAAGTGCCTTATCATCACATCATATCAAGAAGTTCACAACATGACTTATCACTATTAATGTTAACCTTGATCACATGGCAGAAATATAGTTTTTCAGGTGTCTTCACTGTAAATTAACTCCTTCTTCCTTGTCATGCTGTACTTTTTAGAAAGAATTTATTATGTCAGTTCATACTTAAAATAGTGTGGAGTTAAAGATTTACCTTCTTAAAAGTGCTGTATCTACATAGACTACCTAATGGTCTTTTGACTGGGAAGGAAGAAAGAAAGAAGGAAAGAAGGAGGGAAGGAAGGAGGGAGGGAGGAAGGGAAGACGGAAGGAAGGAAGGAAGGAAGGAAGGAAGGAAGGAAGAAAGGAAGGAAGGAAGGAGGGAAGGAAGGAAGGAAGGAAGGAAGGAAGGAAGGCAGGCAAAGTTTTCTTAAAATAGCTATTAACAGCATAACAAATGTGCTAAATAGAAACAACTTAATTCAGTGATCTATGAGAATATTGTATATTGATTCCTATATAATGAAAATCATGCTAAATTAATTAATGCATGGAATCTGCTTTAATTTCTCAGCGACTAAAGGAAGTAAGGTACATGTTTGAATGTCTAAAATGCAAGGTAAGGTTTGTTAAATAATGCAAAAGTGATTCAGATTAAATGCTCTGTAAGTAAACAATTTGAAGTTTATTTTTCTGACAAATTTAAAACTTTACAGGTTTTTGATTAGAGCTGCATTATTAAAGGAAATTTGTAGTCAATCTGGAATTGACATTACCCCTAGTTTGGAATCCTTATGCAATTGGATGAAAATTCATAGAAAGATCACTGACCTGGTCAGGATATTTATATTACCAAAAGGATAGTTTTGTTGCTGATAATACAATGATGACACATAATATTACGTGTAGGCCCATGGTGCAGTGGTGTCCCAATAAAAGCAGCACCCATCAAGAATTTGAGTCATCATATGCAGAGCATATTGTTAGCATGTTGAATTTTTGCTACTATGGCAGTTGAGAAACATTAACCTTTTAGAGTTCAGTCATAGTATAATGGTGGAATGGAAAGCAGATTTCAAAGTATTTTAGAGTGAGAAAATACCAAAACTTAAAAAATGAATTTGAAGAGTACATTCTAAATATAAGATAAGAATGAGAAAAAATAGTTGCAGGTTTGAAAAGTTGGCCTAATAAGCTAAGTAACATAAATTGTTAGGCATAAGATTTCAATGCTGGTTCACTTTCCTTCTGCCACCTAATTCAACAATTTAATTTTCCTGAACCAATGAGATGATAAAATCTACTGCAGTCCATGTGTTAGAAAAAACTCGTGCTCTTTTTGCAAAGCAGGGAGGAGAGGTCTCCAAAGAAAATATTCACAGAGCTTTTTCCCTTATAGGCTGAATAAATGACTTGGAAACAAAAAAGAGCCCCAAAGTCCAAAGTAAGCCCCAAAAGATTGTGCTGGCTTTTTCTATAAGCAGAAGGTAAATGTTTAAAAGGCAAGTTTTCCTTGCTTTTGAGGTGGTATGAAATGATAAAAATAAATAAGCAAATAAACTGAGCAACAAAATAAAAAAATCCATTAGTCCATACTGATATAAGTAAACAATTGAAGAGAGAGAGAGAGAGAGAGAGAGAGAAAGAGAGAGAGAGAGAGATGATAGACAGATAAATACCAATCTCCTGCACAGAGAAATACCAAACAATTTAGGTAAATGCTTTACCGTTAAGGAGGTGGAGAATAATTTCCTACTAATCAAGTATGGGTTGTGTATAATAACTTGTTTACAAAGAGTATAGTACTTAAGATGGAGGGGAAGAATAACTGCACAGTAGGGAAACCTAAGAAACACCATGCCAGCCAGATTACCAAGGTTAGCACCAACAGTAAGACATGCTGATTGTTTGACCACTTGCTGTAATGAGAATGACACTTTGCCTCTGTGATCTTCCTCCCCCAAACCAACAGCCTAGTCTAGTCATGAGAAACATTATTGAACAAACCCAAGTTGAGGAACATTAAAAAAATAGCTTACTTGTACTATAAAATGTGTCCAGATCATCAGAAACAAGTAAATTCTGAGACATAGTCATAACCAAAAGAGGCCTAAAGAGACATGAAAAATAAGTGAAATATACTACGTGGAACTGTGGAACAGAACAAAAGAGCATCAGGTAAATGCTAAAGAAATCTAAATAAAGTATGGACTTGAGTTAATTATGTATAAATACTGGTTCATTAATTGTTACAAAGTTACCATATTAATGTGAGAAGTTAATAATAGCAGAAACTGGTGTGATGTGAGTACTCTTTATACTATTTTAAAAATCATTCTCTAGGTTTTCTGTCCATCTAAAACTATGCTAAAATTTAAAAGATTTTTTTGTTTGTTCTTGTTCTTCTTCTTTTTTTTTTTTTTTAATATAGGGCAGGTAATAGAAACAGACGACATTAAGGAAAAGACAAGTTGCAAGTTAGAGAATTACGTTCTTTAGAAAACTGAAAGGTCACAAGAAAGAATATATTGAAAGTAGACAATTTGCGTGAAGTTGAAAGTTTACAGGACATACAAGGAAGGTAAAATGAAAGGCAAAATGCATTTAATGTCATAGCAATGGAGAAAATGGACACTGAAAAGCTAGTACAAAGTAAGCATAGATCCTTGCACCATGCATATAAATAAGGACAAATAACAAAAAGAAAGAGAATAAAACAAGTAGAACTGGAACAATGGCCTAGCTATCCCTAATGAGCATGCGACCTATTATTTGTAATGAAGAAGAACTGCTCTGCAAAACTCAACTCATATCTCCTCCTAGTTCTGGTAATTAGTTGTTGATAGTTAATATTAAATCTTGATAAAAGTGCTCATAGACCAGCAGACAGTATGATCTTTAAGGACTGAGACTGTATGATTTGAACTGTAGCATATAGCATCTATTATTAGGTGAATATTTGTTAAATGAATAAATTGACTCATACATTTATGCACATGTTTTATTCTCTTTCTATAACAATCTTGCCCCTGTGGGTGTGTGTGAGTGCTAGTTCTTTTTTATCATTTAGGTTATTGTTCGAATACCTTAGTGAGATCTTTTGCTCATCTCTGCATATAACTGATTGCTTATCACCTAATGCTATCTCTCTCTGTTCATTTAACCTTCTGGATATTCTTCTTAATGCACATCATATCTAAAATTATTTGTTTACCAATTATTTGCCAACCAAGATGAAAGCTCTATTAGGACAGGAACTTTGTACACCTTGTTCATTGTTAAATTCTTAACACCTAGAATACCAATGAGCAT
This sequence comes from Cephalopachus bancanus, assembly GCA_027257055.1. Taxonomy (NCBI): domain Eukaryota; kingdom Metazoa; phylum Chordata; class Mammalia; order Primates; family Tarsiidae; genus Cephalopachus; species Cephalopachus bancanus. The sequence continues at coordinate 10,424,606 of JAPVLO010000048.1, forward strand.
ACAGAAGTCACTCAATAAAAAACTTTGTTGGATAAATTACTTAGTGAAGCCATGGCATTTTAGTAACAGTTCCAATTACTTGTCAGGATAGTGTGTATAGCATTATATTTGACTTCAGGCATTTATCAAATTAGCATTGGACTAAAGAAAGAAGAAAGCTCTCACAGATTTTCTTGCCACCTTCACCTCTATATACATGAGTAAAAGGACATAGGGCTACATGATTATTCTTCTGAAAATAAGTAATTACAATGCCAATATTATCGCAAATTATTTTATACACTAATAACTATAGAAAGACGTTTTCTTTAAACAACTAAAAAAATTAGGTCTTGACTAATTTTGGCTTTCTTTCCAATTAATTGTGGTTAGTAAAAGCAACCTGTTATCAGCTCTGTCAATTTCTTCATTCTTAAAGACTTTCTTCTTTTTCATCTGACTCTATCCATTTACTAATGATATTTATGTGCTTATTATGAACAAGTAATCTTGTTGCTGTCTTTTTAATGGTGCAAAAGAAATGTACTCATTTGCTTCAAAGAATTATAATACGAATGCCTTTTTTGTTTCGAAACTGAAATCATCATGGTTTATTACAAAATTATATTCAGAAACATCAACAATAGACTAGAAAATTAGTAATGATAAAGACTGAAAGAGTGCAAGACAAACATTCTTTAGAAAGGTCATAAAATTCTATAAACTTAAGGATATAAAAGTCCTCCACAGTCTAAAAGGAAAGTACATACAATCAACTTAAATCTTAAAGTGCAAAGTTTTGATGCAATATAGAAAGACCTATTTTTTTAAAGAAGGAAACAAATGTCCAGCATTATTCTACAAACTTTTTTAGATATAGCACAAATGAGATAAAAAGTACTAAAATAAAAGAATTGACAATAGCTTTATAAAATTGGCTAAATCTAATGAGAATCTCCAGTTGTGCCAAACAACTTATTCCTTGAATTTTTCCTCTTACCTATCTACACACCCTTTCCTTATGGCATCATATGTGTCAAAACTTCACATATCATTTATTTTTTTCAACTCCCAAGTGTTTGTGTCCCATTTCCTCTTTCCAGATTCAGTCTTGAACTGCCACCAGATGTATGTGCATAGATACTTATTAGATCTTTCAAACAACATGGCCAAATGAAAACTGCTTATCCTTTTTGTTTCCAACATATGTGTAGCTTTCCACCTACCCCATCTCAGGTAATGACAACTCCTCCTTATATTTGTTCAAACCAAAAACCTTGGAATTACTCTTCTTGCCTCTCTTCCTATCACACTGTATATGCGATATGTCAGCCCACGATAGTGTCTTTATCTTCAAAACAGATCTAGAATCAGACAACTTCTCAATACTCTCAAACAATAACTTCTGATCCAAGTTACCATCATCTTTCTCCTTGGTTATGGAGGTAGTCTCCTAATTGATTTCATTGTATGTTTCTTTGGCTCCTTTTAGTCTATTCTTCTCAATGTAGCAGCAGAGTGGTCCGTTAAAATATAAATCAGATCATATCACAGCTTTGCTCAAAACAATTCAATGACTTCCATCTCTCAAAAGGGAAAAGACAAATCCTTGAACCTTCAATGAACTCATCTTTGACAAAACCAACAAAAACAAACATTGGAAAAAGGAAACCATATCTAGCAAATGGTTGCTGGAAAAACTGGATAGCCACATACAGAAGAATGATACTTGACCCCTACCCATCACTGTATACAAAAACTAACTTAAAAAAGGATTAAGGACTTATTTTTAAAACCTCAAATTATAAGAATCTTAGAGAAGAACTTAAGGAACACACTCCTGGACATCAAAGTAGGTAATGAATTTATGGCCAAGTTCTCAAAAGCAAATGCAGCAAAAGCTAGGATTGACAGGTGGGACCTTATCAAATTAGGAAGTTTTTGCATAGAAAAAGAAAACATCAAGAAGAAAGTAAAGAGACAACCCACAGAATGGGATAAAACATATTTGCAAGCTATGCATCTAGCAAAGGCCTAACATTCATTATCTACAAGAAACTCAAACAAATTGGCAGGGGAAAAAAAATTTAAAAATGGGCACAGGACATGAACAGACACTTCTCAAAGGAAAATATTCAAACAGTCAACAAACATGAAAAAATGCCCAGCCTCACTAGCCATCAGAAAAACACAAATCAGAATAATAAAGAGGTACCACCTAATACCAGTAAGAATGGCTATCATTAAAAAGTAAAAAAAACAATAGGTGCTGACATAGGTGTGCAGAAAAGACTATGCTTCCACACTGTTGATGGGAATGTAAGCAGTGTGACATTTTCTCTAAGAACTACAAATTCAGCTTCCATATGATCCAGCAATCCCACTTCTGAAAATATACCCAGAAGACCATAATTTGCTCAACCAAAAAGACACCTGCACACATATGCTCAGTACAGTTCTATTCACAATAGTAAAAATATGGAAAAAAACAAGATACTCATCAAAAGAGGACTGGATAAAGAAAATGTGGTACATATATGCAATGGAATATTATGCAGCCATAAAAAATAACAGAATCATGGCCTTTGAAGTAACATGGATGAAGTTGGCACCATCAATACTGAATGAAACATCACAGAAACAAAGATCTGAATATCACATATTCTTCACTCATAAGTGGGTCCTGATCACTGGTTCCTTGAGCACAAGGGTAGGATTGGCAGATACTGGACACTGCTAGGGCAGGGAGGGAGGGAGAGAGGGAGGAGGGAGGTGTTATGGGGAATACGTGGAAACACACTGGGTATCAGTTTCACTATCAGAGAAGACAGGGCCTATTAAAAGTCCAAGCCTTACCTGCATGCAATTTACTTATGTAGCAAATCCTCACATGCACCTCCAAATCCTAAAATAAATACATTTATAAATAAAATAAAAGAATAATTTAATTGTAGAAGTAAAAACATTTAGTTAAGAGGTTCTGAAGACAAAAGAAAAGAAATGAATAATATGCATAATATGCTCACACCAAGACACTTTAGTTATAAATATGTACTGTATTAGTCTTCTCTGGATACTATCACAAGATACCACCAAGTGGGTGACTTAAATGACAAACATTTACCTTCTCATCATTCTGGAGGCTGATAAGATAGTAATACAGGTAATAAAATGGCAAAATATTAGTTAATACTGTTACCCATGAGAAACTGGAGGGCAAGTGATATATTAATGAACTTATAGCTATGAATAAATAACTTGGCAAAGAATATCCAGTGGAGGTCTTTACTCGTTTTTAGTTGCATCAGAAAACCACTAGTGGAAAGAGTTGGACTCAGAAATGTGTGTGTGTGTGTGTGTGTGTGTGTGTGTGTGTGGTGTGTGTGTGTTTTCTGTTTGGAGCAGCAATGGAAGGGCCTAGAGAAATCTCAGAAATTTATTAACTTGCATTGTTAGAAAATCCAATATTCAATTGTAAACAGTAAAAAAACTAGAATGTGAATGAATGACTCCTAGTAACAAGTGCCTCGCAAAATCTTTCAATTAATTAAATTATCTCAGAGCAAAGATCAGATGAAGTTGTGGCACTTGGTAAATTCTTTTAGTTTAAAAAATGATTAGGGTAAAAGTTTATAATAATGGTGTAACCTTTCAACTTGCCTGATCATATAAACTCAAGGTACCTACTATTAAGTCCATCCAGTGAGTGAGAAGGCAAAAAAAAGGGGGAAGAAGGTGAAAAAAGATAACAAAGAGCCAAGCGTTGTATTCATCATGAGATTTATTAATTTATTCATCGTGAGATTACTGCAAATTTATACTTGCATTATAATTGTGGGCATAGTACTGGCACATGATGCAGATAAAATATAATTCATAAAGAGCAGAGTAACCAAGTTGTAGTGTCTGAACTAAAAGATACTGTAACTCTCAATTCTTTTTATAGTTATATCAGATTTGGTGGGAGAACTTGTTCTTTTAGGTTCATTGGTTTTGAGATCAAGAGGAAGCAACTGTAAGGTCAATGCAGAGATTCTCATATATTACCTGGGCATCCTAAACTTAGGTCTAGGCAATTAAAACCTTACAGGCCATCTCCTTTGGGAAAGGGATGAGTGTGTTCTATGGAAAAGAGGGTAAGGGGAGAGTTGGTGGCCAAAATAGCTGACTAAATTGAAACAATAATATTTACTGCACATTTCTTTTGGCATTGTCTCGCCATCTTGCAATTTAGCAGAGTCATGTGATAACCAATAGGCTCTGAGGAAAAGTGACCTGAGTCACCTACTGGTTGAGTAAACAAAAGTCCTTACATGCTTTTTCAGTCTGTCTTCCCTAACACAGCCTGAGTGAGAAATAAACTTCTGTTATGTTAGGCCTCTGTGGTTTCATGGTTAATTTGTTATAGTTGCAGGAAATATTCAATCCCAGATAAACAGGTCTTATAAGCTCTTAATTCTGATACAGTTAATAGCACTATTTTAGTTTTTAATTCTTAATTAACATTTTTTTGGCTCAGACAGGACTATCAGAAAAAGACTATTTTAACTTCTAACAGCATCTCTTAAATAAATGGCAGTACAAAAAAGTTATTTGCAACCTGACTGGGACTTTGAAGCAGATGTCACTACAGCATGGCCACAGTTCTCAAGAAACCCAAGAAACTGATGAAACTAACAGGTGCTTGCAACTATGCTTGTTTAAGAGCAGCATGCCCAGTAGCTGCAAACCAGCCATAGGATGAGCTAAACAAATACATAAATACACAGGTGCTGTCTTGACTTGAATTCCTGCTTCAGCTCAGGCTCTGACCTGCTTTCTTGTCTCATTATCAGACCAAAATCTCCACCTAATGGGGAGAAATGTCCCTTGATGGGTATGAAAGGTGCTGGATGGAAAAGAAAAGGCAACGGCACAGGCTCTAGCCTCTCCTGGAAAAACCCAACTTTTGCCAGAAATCCCCATCCCAATCTCCACCTACCTGCCTTAAAAGCCCTTAAAGTCTCACTTTTCTCTATCCTTGGGAGAAAGGTTCTTTGAGCATCAGATTCCCTTCTTCGTTCATTGATCAAGAAACACAGTTTCTGCTCTGCTTTGCCAAATATGTTCTTGTTATATTGGTGAGAACAGCATTGGGCAGGGAAAGGACCCAAGAGGGTCAAGCGACTCCTTCGACAATAGGTAGCAAAGTGAGTCAGCCAGATGCATGTGAAAGATGCAATTTCACTCTCTTTCTTCTCATAGCTTGTAGTCTTTGAAAGTGTTGCGTAGCATGGGAGCCCTTGGTTCTAATTTGCAACGGTTAACCCAAGAAGATATTGTAAAGAGTGCTGCTCACATGAACATAATGAATAGGGTGTCATTTCCCTACACATTTCCACCAACAAGCAAGCAACCAGTCATCTCACAGTAATATCTACCTATTTCCTTAGCTTTTTTTTTTTTAAATCAGGAAACTTTAAAATGTATATTAATCTAATTCCTTCTTGGCCTTTTAAAAAGAAGATTCTATAAAATTCCTGCTAGTCCACTTTTTTCTTTGTTAATCTGATTTTTTTTTGACACTGTTCCTAGGCCAAGGAACCTTATGATTTGTTCTACTTGCAGTGACATATATTAATAACTGAAGAGAATCTCCAACTCTTCACTTTCAATTCTTCCCAAGTAATTCCATTCAAATTCCTGGGTGTCTGACCTCGACAGTAAGATGCATGACCATGATTTTGACTATAAAATATAATCACCATTAGATTTCAGGTTTGGTTTTGTTTTTTAAATTGTACTATGTGTCTCTAAAGAGCTAGTTTTAAGGTAGCTAAAAACATCAGTTACAAGGAGAAAACATAAAATAAGTTTATATAACACTACATCTTTTTCTTTCTCTTTTGTGTTTTCCTAGTGTCGTCAGTGAGATGTATGAGAAACAAACTTTTATTTAGACTGTGTCAACATTACTTAACATGTTGAAAGTATTTCAAAGCTGTAGTCAACCTTGTGCTTTGGCAGGGACATCCTTTATGTAAGAGACCTTCAGTTTCACAGACACAACATGAGATCTACCGGCTGTCACCTCCACATTTGTATCATTGCTAGGCCCATAAGCTCTGAGCCTCGTTGAAGATCTACTACTTGAAAATTGCCTTGAATAGGTATTTTGGATGATATTCTTATATTTTTTCAAGTTACAGGAAACATGAACTTGTTTTCGTTGCCTTAGTTAATGGTGATGTAGAAAACAGGGACGAGAATGGAAAACAATTTCAAAAGTTGTATAACCAAGTTTCTTGAATCATAAACTCACCGAGTTCAGAGCACTATCCTAACAGTTCTCTTTCTCATGGACATATTGTCTCTCTTTTCATATATTATACTGATATACATATATATGACATATGTGTATATATATATACATACACACCACACACACATAAGCTCCCAGAAATATACACATGTCATTCTCCTGCTCCATAATTTCTTATTTCATTATCTTTCTATGGAATAGTTTACATTCTGTTACTGCTATTTCTGTCTTTCACAGTAAAATTCACTGAGCAAGTCCTGATTATGTTATCCTAGCTCATCATAATCAAATACACAGTTGTTTCCATTGATCAGAACTTTTGTTTAAACCCTATCTTAGTCCCTATCCCAAATATCAAAATGGCGGATTTGGAAAGGGTATCACATGCTGCAAAATATGGCAATCAATGCAAAGTGAACAACCTGACTCTGCTTTTCTTCAAAATGGCCTATGAGGAGGGTAAAATGAAAAAGACCTTCTTAAAGTGGGTTAAAGAAGAGGTTTGAAAAATTATTATGTTGTAGATATATTTTGCGATCTTGATGATGAAGAAATATAAAGTGAAGTAAGAAAATTAAAGATGAATGACAAAATTTTAACCTGAACAACTGCTGATTTGCAATTGAATTTATTATAAGCAAGATGATAGGAGTAGCAAAAAGATAGATTAACAGCATCTTTTTTTTTGTTTCAGATATATTAAGCATGAAAGATTTAAATCAGCAGTTGGCTATATGCATTAGTTATTACAGGAGAGATTGGAACTGAAGATAGAAATACAAGGGTTTTGTCATGCATTTAAAGGCTGTGGAGTGGAATTTATAACTAATAACATTGTAGGCAACAAGCATGTGTTACCATATGTAGAATTATGTGATGAAATTGGAGATGATAAAATAATAGGAAGATAATAAGGTATTGCCATGCATTCATAAAACACTTTATAATTTTTCAATGGATGGCCATAGCAATACTTCATCCTTATAAGAACCATTTTACAGAAAAGGGAATTATTATCATCTTTTAATATGAAGCAACTGAAATAGTATTTTATTAGGGTTACTTGCACCAGATAGATATGTAGACATATAGCAGATCATAGACTAGTGTTTGGCTTGTCCTCTCAAACCTACAATTCCTTCCTCTTTATCCTACTCTTGTAGGAAAGGGAAAAAAAGATGCCAAGGGCATAGACAAATAAGACAAGTAAACATCAAAAACTCACTATCGCTTCATATTCTACATACTTAAAAATATTGGTTTCCTAATGATTTTCTACTATGGGTAATAAAGATAATATGGGAAATGTATTCAATCTTTTTTTATCTGGAAGAAGAGTCCTAGGTGGAAGAGATGTCTGTTTATGTTCTTTAGAAGATGTAATATTTGCTGAGGCATTAAGGTAACATGCTGCAGTTATATTCTGTTTGTTTCCAGAATTGATTCTCTACAAGCATCCAAGACTAGGTTTTCTTCTCGTGGCAAATGATCAGTCCAGTTCCTATTAAATTTACATCAATAAGGCCAAATGCTGGGAAAATGTAAAACACATTTTGTTTGTTTTTTAAAAAGTATGCATGTGTCCTCTCAAAGGAAGCACAAAACACAAGAGGCAACCTAGGTCCCAGGGATATGAATTGAGAAAATCTTGTAAACAGAAATTTGAACTTTTTAAAAAAATTTTCCCTTTTCCTTCCTTACCTGTTAGTAAGACAATTCCTTGACTGGTAAAGATAAGGACACTAAGCCACAAGGATTTTTATCATCACTGGCAAGCATAGTTACCTACTGTCCGTTACCATTTCTTTTATGAGCTCCTCAGTTTTCCAGTAGGAAATATCTTTCTCTTTCTGTTCATGTGACTTGTGTACAAATGAATTGAACTACTGATTTAAGGAGAACTAAACTTACTTATTCAGGGCATATCATTCCTCTGGGCCCAACCGTCAGTGACATTCCTTCTCAGGCCTTTCCTGGAATTTGTATCCTTTGTGCTGAACCCCATAATGTTGAGAAATGCTGATAGAGAATGAAGTCAAGAAAGAAGATAAAAATTTCAACCCCAAAAGATATGTACTATATTCTGGTGACTTTGTTTGAATTTCTGCACATTGTTATAACACAGCCTTTATTTTTCTCTGAAGCCTACTTAAATAGTTTTTATGTTACCAGCAACTGAGACATTCTTGTCTAACAAATTGACACAACTGTAATTCGTTATTATGGTCTGCTAGCTGTACTAATACTAATATTTAACTTGTTCCTACTTAAAAAATAGTGAAAAATTTTGAAAGATATTGTAGTGAAGGCTTTCACTTTGGGGGCAAGAAAAAATAAGTTGGTGGGAAATTTAGTTCAGGAAGGAGCTAATCACTAGAATAGCCTTTGTTTCTTACCAGGTCTCTTGGGATGATTTCAAATTCTTATAAACTGAGATTTAGAGATGGAAAAAGAAGAAACTGTTTCCATTGCTAAAGTCATGCCTCTGCGTGTGTGTGAGTGCGTGTGTGCGAACACACTTGTGCAATCAGGAGTAACTATTAAGGATTAAATGACAAATGTGACTAGATACTTATGAAATGGTTTTGCCAACTTTTGGGTAATAGGGAAAAGCACATTTGGCCATAGTTTGTCCTTTCAAAAGTAGTAATGGCAGAGAGAACAGTGAAGCATTGAAGCATCCTCCCGTGATTCCCTGAGACAATGGCATCAGCAAGAGGTAAACCAAGCCGAGCTCGGTAGCTCAGCCTGTAATCCCGCGCCTTTGGGAGGCTGAGGTGAGTGGATTGCCTGAGCCCGTGGGTCCGAGATCCGCCTGGGCAGGCGAGACCTCATCTCTACAATAAATCAAAAAATCAGCCGGGCGTGGTAGCGCACGCCTGTAATTCCGGCTACTCGGAAGGCTGAGGCGGAAGGATCGCCGGAGCCCAGCAGGTCGAGGCTGCGGTGGCCGGGAGCGGCCACTGCACTTCAGTCTGGGCGACAGAGTGAGACTCCGACTCAAAAAAAAAAAAAGAAAAAAAAAAGGTAAACCAGAGCTTAAAAGAAACAAAACAACAACGAAACAAAAACCGTAAGAAACCTCTTGGTTTCTGTACCTGATGGTTGTTAAAGATATCTCTGAGGATTTCTCGAGAGAAATTAGAGATTACAAAGTTTCAACCCTATATTAGCAGTTTCTGGAAAGATCATGAAATTTGGATTATTAGTATACATTTGAGTTTACATCTGCCAACTGTTTTGTTTGAGGAAATCATGATGACATTTATTTGAATTATCTTTTTCCAACCCAACAGTTTAATTCTTCTTTGCTCTTAGCAAAATATTTGTCTCTTCTATGCTAATTTTCAAACATGTTTTTATTTCTTAAAACATTAGTCTTTAAGATTTGGAAGAACAATCTCAAAAATGTTCCTATATTTATACTTATTTTATTTTGTTTTGAAAGGTTAGTTAATAGGACCTTTTTACTGATTCAATAGGTCTCAGACAAAACCTCTAAAGTCTTAACTTCTGCTGTATTTGAAATTATTGGAAAATAAATATCTTTTGTGGCTTAACATCCTTAGATATTACCTTTATAATACTTATAAGTTTTTATTTAGATTGGTTGGATAATAAATTATAGCTATGTAAATGGTAAATTGTTATTAAATACTTGTACCATTCAATGTAATGGTTAAATTATTTATTCCAGGAACCCTCTATATGTTTATCTTTAAGAAAGAGACACTGTAAACTAACCATCCCTTGTAAGTACTCCAGAAATTTACTACCAAAGGTCTTCCTACTTGAATTTTCTGACTTGTGATTTCTTATCATTTTGAGCTTCTTTCTGCCATACTTGACCCAATAATAATGTTAATCTTGTTTTGTTAATTTCAAATCCTGTCTACAGTCAACAAAGCCTTAGTTACCAAATGTAAAATGTTGTCTTAATAAAATTTTCATTATCACAACAAACTTCATGAAAATATATAGTTTAGACTACAATGCTATGGAAATAATTTTAGCAGTGGCCATTACTTGTTTTTATTTTATTTTTTTAACCTTATTTCTGTTTTTTACCATTTAGATGTTCCTTGTTCTTATTAATTTCATATGTTTATATGCCCAGGGATTCTGGGCATATAACACTAGGAATACTTAGCATATAATATTAATAAGACATACAAACAATTAAAATGCATTAAAATTCTATAAAAGTTGATATACTGGTAAATAAAACAATACAGGATGCTACCATGTTTATGAATATGCCTGATCAATCTACTAGTTATTGACTTCTTATATTTGCCTTGTACTGTGTTATGCCTCAGAGATATTAAATATTCAAATGCATCAAAATTCATCGTAATAAAAATTAAAATGGGGCTTTGGTTAGAGAACTCAAAAGCAGTTTAAAGATAATTATTTATTTCACAACTTCATAATAAATCACTTACTGAATAACTTTGTTTTATTTTAAAGATATAGGGTACAATTCAGGATTAGGTATACAAGTGGTCATCATTCAGGTAAATTTGGGTCTCCTTTCGTCACCACTTCACCTGGCTTGAGATCAAGTACCCTTATTGATGTTATGTGGTCCCCCCACCCTCCCCTGGTAGTTTCCGGATACTGCCAATCCCGTTCTTATTGTGTTATGGTAAATGTTCAGGGTATGCTTATGTGGTACTCAGTTCTTTGTTTCTGTGATAAAACACTGAGTATTATAGACTCTAAATCCATACAAGTTGCTATGAAGTCCATAATTTTGTCTTTCTGTATGGCTGTGTAATATTCCATCATGTATAAGTACCAATTGTTTAATGTAGTCCAATTTTGATGTACAGTATGGTTGGTTCCTTGTTTTTGGTATTGTAAATAGTGCTGCAATAAACATGTGTATGCAGGTATTTTTTTTGTAGAGGGATTTAATTTCCTTCAGATATATTCCCAGAAGGGGGATTGCTGGATTGTATCAAAGGTCAATTTATAATTCCTTTAGGAATCACCACACTGTTTTCCATAGAGGTTGAACTAGTTTGCATTCCAACAAACAATGTAGAAGTGATCCCTTTTCTCTGTATCCTTGTCAGCATCTGTTGTTTTTTGTTTTATTAATGATGGCCATTCTTACTGGAGTTATATGGCGTCTCTATGTAGTTTTGATTTGCATTTCTTGGATGATTAGTGAGATTGAGCATTTTTTCATGTGTCTATTGGCTACTTGTATGTCTTTTTTAAAGAAGTGTTTATTCATGTCTTTTGCCCACTGTTTAATGGGCTGATAGCTCTTTTTTTTTCCTCCTTTTGGCACGTTTGAGTTCCTTGTAGATCCCGGATGTTAAGCCTTTGTCAGATATGCAGTTGGTAATTGTATTACACATTCTGTGGGTTGTCTCTGCGCTCTCTTGATGGTTTCTTTTGCTTTGCAGAACTTTTCAGTTTGATGAATTCTCACTTGTCTATCTTATGTCATATGGCATGGAATTTGGGGGTTTTGATTAGGAATTGGTTGCCTATTCCAATTTCCATACTGCAATCTACTGCAATTTTTAAGATTCTTAAAGTTTGGAGTTTCACACTTAGGTCTTATGATTTGCTTTTTGTGTATGGTGATAGGAAGGGGTCCTGTTTCATTCTTCTGTACATGATCAGCCAGTTTTCCCAGCATCATTTACTGAATAGGTTCTCTTTTCCCCAGTGGTTGTTATTGGAGGCTTTGTCAAAGATGAATTAGTTGAGAAATTAAGGTTTTGCTTCCAGAATCTCCATCCTGTTCCGTTGTTCTATATGCCTGTTCTTGTACCAATACCAGGTTGTTTTGATTATTGTAGCCTTATAAAAACGTATAAAGTCTGGAAATGCAATACCTCCCACTTTGTTTCCTTTACTAAGAATTGTTTTGTCTATTCATGATTGTTTATGTTTCCATATAAATTTCTGTATTGTTCATATCTGGAAATATGAGAAAAATGATACTGGTAATTTAATGGGTATTGCGTTGAAGTGGTAGATTGCCTTTGGTAGGCTGGACAACTTAACAATGTTGACTCTCCCAACCCATGAACGTGGAATATTTTTCAATTTGTTTGTTTCATCTTTGACTTCTTTTAGCAGGGTTTTGTAGTTTTCATTTAAAAGGTCTTTTACTTCTTTGGTTAGGAAGATGTCGAGGTATTTCATTTTTTCTGTGTGGCTATGAATGGGACTGTGGTTTTTATTTGGTTCTCTGCATGTTTGTTATGGGTGAATAAGAATGTAACTGATTTTGCACATTTATTTTGTACCCAAGACTTTGCCAAAGTCTTTTATCAGTGTCAGGAGGTTTTTGACAGAGTATCTTGAATTTTCAAAGTACAGGATCATATCATTAGCAAAGAGGGATTATTTGACTTCTTCTCTTCCTATTTGGATACCCCTGATTTCCTTCTGTTGTCTGATTGCTCTATCTAGGACTACCAACATTATGTTGAACAGGAGGGGTGAGAGTGGGTATCCTTGTCTTATTCCAGTTTTCAGGGAAATGCTTCCAGTTTCTGTCAGTTTAGCAATCTGTTGCCTCAGGGTTTATCACACATAGTTCTTACTATTTTGAGGTTTGTTTATTCTATGCCTAGGTCTTCAAAGGTTTATCAAGAAAGGATACTGAGTTATATCGAAAACTTCTTCCGTATCTAATGATATAATCATGTGGTTTTTGTTTTTATATCTGTTTATATATTTAATTACATTTATGGTCTTGTCGATGTTGAACCTATCCTGCATCCCAGGGATGAAGCCTACTTGGTTACAGTGGGTGAATTTTGAGATGTGTTGTTGAATCCAATTTGCGAGAATTTTGTTGAATAATTTTGCATTTATATTCATCAAGGATATTGGCCTGTAGCTCTCTTTCTTTGTTGGATCTTTACCCAGTTTGGTTATCAGTGTGATGTTAGCTTCATAAAATGATTTGGGGAGCATTCCGTGTTTCTTGATTGCCTGGAATACTTTTGATAGGATTGGTATTAGTTCCTCCTTATATGTTAGGTAGAATTCTACTGGAAATCCATCTGGTCCAGAACTTTTATTGTAGGTAGTTTTCTTATAACAGAGTTAATTTCCTTGTTATTAATGGTCTATTTAATGTCTCAATGTCTTCTTTTTTCAATATTGGAAGATTGTGTGAAGTCAGAATATCCTCAATTTCTCATTTAGGTTATCGAGTTTGTTTCCATACAGGTATACAAAGTAATCTCTAATAACCATTTGTATTTCTTCAGGGTCAGTTGTGACTTGACCTTTTTGCATTTCCAATTGTGTTTATTTGGGATTTTTCTCTCTTTTTCTTGATCATTCTGGCTAAGGGGTTCCATCAATCTTGTTTACCCTTTCAAAGAACCAGCTTTTGTTTTGTTTATTTATTTATTTCCTTTCTTTCTTTCTTTCTTTCTTTCTTTTTTTTGAGTTGGAGTCTCACTCTGTCACCCATGCTGGAGTGCAGTGGCACACTCAGAGCCACTGCAGCCTCAACCTGCTGGGCTCAGGCGATCCTTCTGCCTCAGTATTCCAAGTAGCTGGAACTACAGGCATGTGCCACCATACCCAGCTATTGTTTATTTTTTTCTATGGTAATTTTGTTTTCTGTGTCTTATATTTGGGCTTTTACTTTGGTGATCTTGGTTCTTCTGCTGAAGTTGGGGTTCTGGTGGTCTTGCATTTCCAGCTCCCTTATGTGATTTTTTATGCTATTAACTTGTTCTCTTCCTATTTTCTCAATGTGCATTTGTAGAGATATAAATTCCCCTCTCAGTACTGATTTCATGGCATCCCAGAGGTTTCGGTAAGATGATTCTTCATTTTCATTAGTTTTCAGGAATCTTTTAATTTCTGTGTTGACCCAGGAGTTGTTCAGCATCATGCTGTTTAGTGTCCATGTGTTTGTGAATTTGGGGGGAATTTTTTTGCTGGTGATATTTATTTTTATTCTACTCTGGTCTGAGAAGTTTCATGGCATTATTTTAATCTTGGGAAATTTGTTTAATCCTTGATTTATGGCGAAAATGTGGTCAATCTTGGAGTACATTCCATGCAGTGATGAGAAGAATATATATTCTGTGGTTGTTGGGTGGAACATTCTGTAGGTATCTACAAAATCCATTTGGTAAACCATAACGTTGACGTTCTGGATCTCCTTGTTGATTTTTGGCCTCGATGATCTATCTAGAGTTGTTATAAAGGTATTCAAGTCTTTACTATGACAGGGTTAGAGCCATTATCTTTTTTTAGTTTACTTAGCAGCTGCTTTATAAACACTGGTGCTCCTGTAGTTGCTTTATAAACACTTGGGTGCACACATGTTTAGGACTGATATTTCTTGTTGATGAATCAAACCTTTTATCACTATGTAGTGTCCTTCCTTATCTTTTTAAATAAGATATCTTTTGATAATTTGAAGGTTGTTGTGTCTGATATTAAGATCGCAACTCTGGTCTTCTTTTGTGATCCATTTGCCTGGAAATTTGTTTTGCATCTTCTAACTTTGAGTCTGTGGGCATCCTTTGTAATGTGGTGTGTTTCCTGAAGCAGCAATTTATGGGTCATGTTTTTTCATACAGTTTTCCATTCTACATCTTGTCAGTGGTGCATTTAGTCCATTCACGATAAAGTTTGTATTTGAAATGTGAGATTTTTGTCCCTGTCATAATGCTCTTATAAGTCTGTTTTGTTTCATTTAGCTTTTTAAAAAAATATATGTGTGTTTTTAACTTTTGTGGGTATGCTGTGTGTTTTGCTGCTTCTGTGTTTTTTTGTGATCTTACGGAGTATATGGTCTTTCTTTTGTCTCTTTTTTCGTTTGTGCACAGTACCTTTTTAAGTGGCTCCTGTAGCATTGGTCTCAAAGCAGCATATTCTCTTAGGGATTGGATGTCTGGGAAGGATTCTCATTCTTCCTCATTGATTAAGCTTAGTCTTGTGGGGTAGAAATTTCTTAGTTGAAATTGTTTATCTCTGAGAACACTAAGATTGGATTTCAATTCCTTCTGGCCTGTAGTGTTTCTGCTGATAAGTCTGCAGTAATTCTAATAGGTCTCCCCTGGTGTAGTCTTATTTTTTTTCTCTTGCTGCCTTTATGATTTTTTCTTTTATACCTGCTTTGTGTAGGCAAATTACTATGTGTCTAGGGGTTAGTCTTCTCATAAGATATCTTGCAGGAGTTCTTGGAATGTTTTGTACTAGTATAGTTATCTCTCTGACCAGATGAGGGAAATTTTCTTGAATAGTCTCATGGAATGTTTGTTCTAGGGTAGTTTCTGTTTCTCTTTCTATTTCAGGTATTCCAATCCAAAGTAGGTTTGGGTTCTTGATACATTCTCAGATCTCTTGGAGAGTTTCTTCTTTCTTCTTAAATTTTTTTCTCTATATTTTTAAAAGATTGGGTTAATTTCATATTTTGATCTTCCACTTCTTAGATTCTTTCTTCTGTTTGGTCAATTCTGCTTCCCATGGTTTTCTGTTTGTTATTCATTTCTTGAATGGAGCTATTTATTTCTGTTATTTCTGAGTATGCTTTCTTGAGTTTGTCCAGCTGTGTTGTAGTATCATTTAGTTTTAGCCCTTGCATTTCTTGATTTTGATTCATTCTATCCAACAATTCTCTGAGCTCCATAAATACCTTCATACATACCTATTCTCAGAGATTGCCATTGTTTGTGTCCCAGTAGATGTTCTTTCTAGCTCTGATACTTTGCTGGGTCTCTGGTGGTAATCAGCAGGTTATTCATTGTGTTTTCTTCATTTACAGCAGTTCTCCCATCTTTCTCTTTAATTCTATTTATCAGTGGGAAATGGAGAGGCAGTCACTTCTGATATTTGCTCTACCTTTAGTCCTTCCTTGTGCTGGGGCTCCAGGTTTGTTCAATTATGAAAGAAGACTGAGGTGTAGCATTGTGCTGTCTCTTTACAATTTTTACACTTACTAGGGGATGGAGAGAATGCAAGGATTCAGGACCTATGGGCAGGTCATAATATTTGCTATCTGGTGAATGGGCCAGCTGGGACTCGCTCTTCATCTTTGTACAATATGACCTTACAGTGGGTGTGCTTGCATAGCCCCTGAGTTCAAGACAGTGTATAAGAGGAAAGAGAGGAGAAGAAAAGAAAAAAGAGGAAAGGAGGATAAATGAAAAGAAGAAAGAAAAATAGAAAAAGAAGCACACACATACACACACACACACATGCACACACAACAGAGAAAGAACAAAGAAAGAGAAATAGAAGAAAGAAAGAAAAGAGAAAGCCAACTAACAAACAAAGCGACCAAATGAGATAATGAAACAAACAAACCAATACCTCTACCAGTCTCTTTCTTAGTCAGTTCCTCTGTCTGCATCGATCACCCAGGAACTGGCTCAGGCTGGAGTGTGGATCCTCTGAGGTTCTGCATCTGCCATATCTGCCAGGGCTTATGCACTGGGGGCAATGGTCTCTGAGGTCAAAAAGAGTAACCCCAATGCAATGCAGAGATCAGTGCCTGGTCTCAAGATGCAGTTCTGCTGTTCTTCAGGCTGTCCTACAGCACTTCCTTGCCGAGGCATTAGAAAGTCTGCTCAGTTTCTCTGCTGGAAGCTTTTGCTCCCCTCCCAGCAGTTACCAGTCTCCAGATCTCCTGACTTCATGGCAAGGCTCTGGAGTCCCATCCCGGAGTGTGGTGGGCTTTCCCTGCTGTTTCCTTGGGAGTTTGTCTTAGGCTCCATCCTTGCATTCCCTCTGCAGTCCTCAGCTTGCTCCAAGTTGTTCAGGTTGCTCCAGCAGATCTTCCTGGGAAAAGGTCTCAAACTGTCTGCTGTTAGGTCTCCTGCTCTGATTGCATATGTCTGTGTTTGGTTCAGTGTAGGGGTGGAGTATCTTAGAAAACACAGTATCTTAGAAAACACAGTAAGAATCTTAGAAAACACAGTAGACATCCTTATGGAAATTGGAACTGGCAACTGATTCCTGATTCCTCCCTAAGTGCCCATACCATAAGAAATAAGATAAGCCGGGCTCAGTGGCTCAGCCTTTAATCCCGCAACTTGGGAGGCTGAGGTGAGTGGATTGCCTGAGCCCGCGGGTTCGAGACCTGCCTAGGCAACCTGGCGAGACCTCATCTCTACAATAAATAAATTTTAAAAAATTAGCCGAGTGTGGTAGCGTGCACCTGTAATTACAGGTACTTGGAAGGCTGAGATGGAAGGATCGCCAGATCCCAGCAGGCTGAGGCTGCGGTGGCTGGGAGCAGCCACTGCACTCCGGTCTGGGTGACAGAGTAAGACTCCAACTCAAAAAAAAAAAAAAAAGAAAAAAGATAGACAAGTGGGACCTCATCAAACTCACGAGCTTCTGCAAAGCAAAAGAAATCATTAAAAGAGAGAGGAGACAGCCCTCAGAATGGGAAAAAATATTTGCCAACTGTATATCTGACAAAGGTCTAACAGAAACACGCCAAAAGGGAAAAAAAAAACCATCCCCATTAAAAAGTGGGCAAAAGATAAGAATAGACACTTCTCAAAAAAAGATATATGGGCAGTCAACAGACACATGAACAAGTGCTCAGCTTTACTAATCATCAGAGAAATGCAAATCAAAACCACATTGAGATACCACCTGACCCCACTAAGAATGGCCATCATTAATAAAACAAATAGTAACAGATGCTGGTGAGGATGTGGAGAAAAAGGAATGCTTCTACGCTGCTGGTAGGAATGCAAAATAGTGCGACCTCTTTGGAAGACAGTGTGGCAATTTCTGAAAGAACTAGAAATTGACCTTCCATATGACCCAGCAATTCCCCTATTGGGAATATATCCAGAGGAACTCAAATCATTCTACAAAAAAGATACCTGCACAGGCGTGTTTGTTGAAGCTCTATTCACAATAGCAAAAATATGAAACCATCCATCAAAGCTGGACTAGATTAAAAAAATGTTATACATATATACAATGGACTATTATTACACAGCCATAAAGAAGGACAAACAAATGTACTTTGCAGCAACTTGGATGGATTTAGAGTTGATCATACTCAGTGATTTATCACAGAAACAAAGAACAGAGTACCCTATGTTCTCACTCATCAGTAGACCTTGAACATTTACCATAACACTATAAGAAAAGGATAGGCAATAGCGGGAAACTGTCTGGGGTGGGGGGTGGGATTGGCAGTTGAAGGAAACCGCTAAGGGAGGGAGGGACATACCTCATCAACAAGGGTGCCTGCATAATCAATATCTGTATACCTAATCCTGAATTGTACACCACATCTTTAAAAAAAATGTAATCATTATAAGCCTGAGAAAAATTGTTATGGCAAAGCAGTTGGCATTGATGTGGGTAAAATATTTACAAAGTATCATTAAGCATTAATAAAGGAATAAAAGAAGCTGGGCTCGGTGGCTCAGCCTATAATCCTGCTCTTTGGGAGGTTGAGGTGAGTAGATTTCCTGAGTCCACGGGTTTGAGACCCATCTGGGCAACTTGGCGAGACCTCATCTCTACAATAAATCAAAAAATTAGCCTGGCGTGGTAGCGCATACCTGTGATTCCAGCTACTTGGAAGGCTGAGGCGGAAGGATAGCTGGAGCCCAGCAGGTCGAGGCTGCGGTGGCCGGGAGCGGCCACTGCACTCCAGTCTGGGTGACAGAGTGAGACTCCAACTCAAAAAAAAAAAAGGACAAAAAGAGTCCACTGATGTTCTAAACTTGTCAGGTAGTAATCTTCAATGTTGAAGTGAAGGCGTTTAGAAGATAGATGAGTGACAGCAGAATAGTTAAGGAGACTATTATCAGTGAGTAAATAGCATGGTGGCATTCCTTGTTGACCAGAGTAACTAGACACACTTTGATACTGCCCATTGTCAAGTAAATAAACACGAAATTTGTCTCAAGCCTCATTTTCATAGCACTCTGTTCTTGTTTTCATGAATTTATCAGGCTACACAAGTTGGGTCTTTCTTCCCCAGTCAGACCAACACTACCAGAATTTTCGGACCATCTCTTGCTGTAAATTCCTCCTCTGTTTTAGCTTCATATTAGTGCTTTCATGTTAATGCAAATGCATTATCTTTTATAATGATGTTTTTCTTTTCTTTTCTTTTTTTTAGACCTTCTAGAGATAATGACCTAATATCAAGGTACGGTTACAATGGTAGGAGTTTTAGTTGTTTTTTTAGAGGAGCAAAGAGACAGGGACATTTTTATCTGAAAGATATTATAACACTCCCTAAAGCACACTGAATAATTATCTGTTCACTCGTTTCTACTTGCGAATTGACCTTTTTAAAGTTTTCCACTCTAACAGAGCAGCTGGACTACATAAACAAAAGTTCAAAAGAGTATTAAGCATTAAGATTTAAAAAAAAAATCAAACTCACTATGCTCTTCAAGTTTACAGGCAATAAGAAAACATGCTAAAATTGGTTGGCGTTGCCTGGCAAGATCACAGTGTTGGTTGAAAAAGGAAGCCAACTTTCATAACCGCAAACACTCTTTCCCAGGTACTCCTGAAAGTTTTCTACCAACTGATGACTCTCCTTTGCCATTCTGGTTCATAATTGGCATTGCTTTATGGTAATAACTTGTCTTTGCATTACTATGATAGAGAAAATAGCTAGTTTTGTCTTTGGTTTATCTTTCCAAAACCACTGCAAGAAATAAGAGTTAAATAAGATCACAGTGAAATATTTAACCTTATTGCAATAAAAACTTATTCAGTGTCTCACAGCAACTTATTTGTTTAAGGTAAATTATGATTTCTTTAATAAAGCTATTTCATAAAAAAAAACATAGAGGTATTTAATAAAAAAGATTCTCAAGAATCTATTTGGAAATAATTTGTTTGCTTTCATTATTTATACTTGAAAGCAGTATATTTCGAATGTTTAAAATAAGTAGCGATTGAAGTGTTTCTGTGTTAATGAGTGAAAACTAAAGAAAAAACAATACAAACAAAAAAGCCTTTTGTTTTCAGGTAGCATTTGGTGGTGATATAAGAAGAGATCAAAGTATAAGGTCAACCATAGATTTAGGCCTTTATTTTTGCTTTTATTGAATAGTATTTAGGTTGTGTGTTGGGCAATCTCTGAGATATCTTATATGGCGATCTCATTTATGGCTTCTTTTGCTGAATGTTCCTGAACTTTTATTCTCTCTTTCATTATTAACCTTTAAACTCCATCTTATGCACAATATTTTAATTTTGTTATTGTTTCATTTGACTAAAATATTTTCCTCATAGGCTTGCTATTATTCTTGTCCATCTTTTTTCTCTTTCCCTTTCTTTAGCATTTGCATTTTTTCCTTTCATATTTTGTTCTTCTTTAAAATTCAGACTTGTGGATATACGTAGAAAACATATATTAAATAAAATTC
Organism: Cephalopachus bancanus; assembly: GCA_027257055.1. Taxonomy (NCBI): domain Eukaryota; kingdom Metazoa; phylum Chordata; class Mammalia; order Primates; family Tarsiidae; genus Cephalopachus; species Cephalopachus bancanus. The sequence continues at coordinate 10,445,261 of JAPVLO010000048.1, forward strand.
AGTTTTGACTAGAAGTTATTAGTGATACTTTCTTTTTTTCTTTGATATTTCAAATTCAGAATTATTAATCTTTGGCTTGCAAAAGAGTAGACCTAAAGAACTGTCTTTGAAGTCACTTCTGTTTGTGTAAATCTGCACTTTTACTAGTGCATTTTCAAAAAAGATTTCTTAAGTAAGAAATCATATTTTTCAGAATAAATTGTTGTATCCAAAAACTCATAAAATGGGGAGTTTACCATCTTCTTACACTAGTCAATCAGTGAGCTCTATTGTATTTACAATTACATTTCTAGTAAGTGGCATACTGCTTTCATACTAGAAATCACCATTTTAATTCACTCTCAATCTTCAACTGCCCATAAAATTGGAAATCATATTTTTAGTATAAGTGTTTGAATGCAGTTTTCACTAAATCAAGTAGATCTTTCATTTAGTAAACCAAAGCTTTTTTATAGAGTACCTTCTGAATGTCAATCTGGACTAAATTTCACAGGAGCAAAGATGTATACAAATGATGTCTTTATTCCCTACATCTTTAAAAATGAAATAAATTTATAAAATGATGTCTTTGTTGAAGAATCTTTCAATTCTATTTGCATATTTATGCTTTTTTTTGAGTTCTGTGGGTAAAAAAACATTCTCACAATTTAGAATTTATGCTGAAAATTGAGTCATTCTTTCATCATATTATATTTATAATTGAATAATGCTATTTTTTCAGATGATTTCTACTTGCATATGAAAATTGGATAAAGAAGCAAAATTCTAATCATAATTTTATTCCATCAACAATGGAGAAAAATATTCATAATTAGATAGCAAAAAATCAAGTCATCTTTAATCTTTTTATCCTGTCTTTCTTTTTAAGCATCCATCTGGATGTTAAACTTATTTAAATAAAAAATAACAATAACATAAAGTCAATTTTAATAATATTTAATAACAGGTATAGCATGACCCCAACTAGTCATAACTCAGAGTGAACCAGGGCAACTGATATAATTTAAAACTAGCAGTAATTAACAAGGGTATATTAGCACTGACTTTAGTAAGTAGAGATTGGGTGATCCAAACATCATCATTATTTTTTCTAATAGATATTATTTTGGAAAGGAGAACCTTGAAAAGATGTGGCGGGAGCATAGTTTTGAAAATCTCTGAATATTTGCCTAAGAATGAATATACATGGCAAGAAAACACAAGAATAAACACATGGATAGCATCTAAACAAAAATTAAATGACAAGGCATGTCTATAATCTCCAAAATATAAGTGAAATAAATAGCAAAAAACAAACTACCTGTGTTACATTAGCAGTGATATAAAAGAAAGAAGGAGAAAGACAAAGGAAATTTGAAGGTTCCTAAGAGCTAAAACAAGCAAACAAAAATCTACAAATATGAACAAAAACTCACTGGAGAGCATAGTGAAGCAATGTAAGAACATTGTTCTTAATAGGAAGACAATGGACTGGGACTTCCAGGTTCCAATCAGTGGGTAGATTGAGTTTTGAGGTAAAGTCTAATGGTGAGGGTATATTTGGGGTTCTCTCAACTCTTGAAACAGCACAAGAAGTTTTCTTTCTGAGAAAAAGCCCCAAGTTAAAAAAAGACTGTTGAGATTCACATATAATGGATCATTGACTTGTGCATCTTTTTAAAAATATTATAAATTGATCAATTTGATAATGTTAGCTCACTAAGTTGCACAGGCTTCAGATAGTATACATTTCACCGTGTAATATTACAAGGATATCTTCTTAATATACCACTATTCTCATTCTAATGTTACTAAATTAACATTTAAAGAAGCTTTCCTAAGACTATGGTGGCATATATCAACTTTTTTTACATTGCAACATTCACTTGAAAGTACATTTTTTTTGTGGGTAGCAATGTAATCAACTGTTTTTCTTGAAATTACAGCCTGACTTGTTTAATTTTCAAAAATATTCCTATCATATAGTCAAGTATAATTAACTATAATTTGTCATTTCTTTGAGTAAAAATAGGATTCCATTTAAAAAGTAATTAGTTAAGCTTGCAACTCACACAAAAGCACAAGATAAGTGCTTGTCCTTAAGACCGCCATTGTACTTTGGTATATAGAAGGGTTTCACGTTATCATGCATTTTGTCACGTAGAATATTAAAAAGGCATGTAGTCATTGATTAACATTCATTATAATATTAATATTTTATCAAAAATATTCTTAAGAGTTACTGTTTTTTTGTTTTGTTTTCAGTAAAGTAAAGCTGTCAAGAATGCAGTTACTACTAGTTTTGCTAGGTGTCACTATCTTAATTCTTGCTAAAATGCCAGTGACTTTGACACTCCTCCCCCATTAGTTTTCCTCTTCACATGGTTATTCTTAGAGAAATCATGAGATGACTTATTATATATCATAAAATAATATGGGAATATGTAAGTATATATACACAAATATATTTAGCATTGGATATTTCAGCACTACTTGTATTTGTTAGAAACTATTTTTAAAAAACATTTCAAACTAGTTGCTGATATTGAGTGAATAAAAGCAAAATAGTAACAAAGCAGATTAAGACTGCAATATAATATTTTTAAATAAGCAAAAAAAATTTTAAATGATAGAAAATTGATGGAATGGCATGCAATAGAATTAAATACACTTATAATGAGGTTACTGCAGAAAATAAAGTTTTATGTCAAAAAGTCCTAAAAATTTTAGAAAACTTTAAAAATAAAAAGAAAATATTTTAGGTAAAATTCAACTAAATAAAACACAAAAATGAATAAACAACATGAAAGTTTATTAGATAAATATATATTTAAAACATTTAAATGAAATTTAAAAAATTAAGTTACGTGTGTAAGCAAAAAAAATTAATTTATATTTAGTCGTAATCCTTGGGAGGAGAAAAAAACTAGGGTAATGAAAATTTACTAAATTTATATTACAGTTTGTAATCCAAACAAGTAAACTACTTACTGAACAGACACTGTGTATTTGAGAAAACACAACACTGAATGGTCAACACAGATGCAGATTCTGATAATATTATAGGGCTTAAAAAAAAAGAAAAAAAGAACTCACTCTGTCTTCTAGGCTGGTGGACGATAGTGGGATCATAGCTCAATGTAACCTCAAACTCCTGGCCTCAACTGATCCTCTCTCTTCAGCCTCCTGATTACCTGGGACTGTAGGAGCACATGATCATACTACACTTACCTATCTATCTGTCTGTCTATCTATCTATCTATCTACCTATCTATGCTGAGATGATAGTCTCACTATGTTACCCAGGCTAGTCTCAACATCTGACCTCAAGTGACTCTCCTCTCTTGACCTCTGAAAGTGCTGGAATTACAAGCTTGAGACACAGTGCCCAGCTCAAGATTTCTTGTTAAAATGCAAAATTAAGGTGGTGAAAAGTGTCAATATTGTACTGTTCATTTAAGAAGCTGAGGATGAGTACCAATCTATACAGATTTTGTCAAATCATACTGTTTATGACTACACTTTAGAATCAAAATGTTATTCAAAACTTAACACAGGCAAAAAACTTTGTTGATATTTTCATCTGCTCTTTATCAAACTGCTTTTCTTTCAATATTTTTTCTTCTATACTAATAAATGGCAGCTACATTCACCCAATTGCTCAAATCAAAGTTCTAGGCAAGACATCAAACCTAGTCTTTCTCCTATTCTAACCATTCAACGTCTCAGCAAGTAGCATTGGATTTACATCTGAAATAAATCCTAAATATGTCTATTTTTCTCCATCTCCACTGCCACTATTTTAAGACGACTATCATCTCTTCTCTGAAAAACTACATAGCTTTCAAATTGTTTTTCTGCTTTCATTATTTTTCTGTTTCAGTTTATTCTCACAGCAGCTGACTTAATATTATTGTTAAATATACATTAAATAATATCACAGCCTTGCTTAATACCTTTTAATAAGTGTCTGTAGACTTGAATAAGAATTAAATTTCTGCCTTGTCTAATGTCTATGAAGACCTGCCTGGACCTCTTTCTGCCTACCTAACTCCATTTTATAGCATCTTTCCTTTGTGCACACGTTGCAGGTATTGAACCCTTCTCTGTCTCCTGAATATTCTAAAATCTAGTTCTAGAATTCCTAAACTAATCCTCCACATTTACATGAGATTTTAGTCAAGAAAAATATGTTGAGTCATTAAACAATGAATATTAAAGTGAATATAAATCTCTATGTGTAAAATATACAGTGCATAAGCAATTGATAAAATCAACAAAACCAAAAGTTGGTCTTTGAAAAGATCATCCAAGTATAAAAGCTTTTAGATAGACTGATCAAGAAGAAAAGAGAGAAGGCTTAATTTCTAAAATCAAGAATGTAGAAGAGGATACTGCTATTGACCTTATAGAGATAAACAAGACTTACAAAGAAAAACTGTGACCCTTGCATACTAATATATTAAGTAACCTAGGTCAAACAAAGTCCTGAAAAGACAAAAAACTACCACAATGTATTCAAGAAGAAACATAAAATCTGAATAGATTGAGAAGGAAACTAATTGACTCAGTAATCAAAAAACTTTCCATTAAGATAAATCAAGACCAGAGATGTATTCATTGTCAAATAATGTATTTTTAAGATATTTAAAAATAATTCACACAAATCTTTTATAAACTCTTACAAAAGTAAAAGAGGAACAGCACTTTCAATCTTATTCCATACAGCCAGCATTATCTTGATACCAAAAGGAAACAAAACCATCACATGAAAAGGCAACTTCCTATGAATGTAGATCAAAAATAGAAAAACGACTAGTAAAGTAAATTCAACAAAATATTATAAAACAAACATTTCCGATTGTTATTTATCCCAGAAATGCAGGTTTATTTTATCATATTAAAGTTTTCCTAATATGTTATATTACTAGAATGAGAGATAAAAAATGAAGTAAATAATAAAAATCACATGATCATTTCAATAGATTCAGAAGAAGTACTTAACAAAACCTATTGCCCTTTTATAATAAAATACTTAACAAAATAGTAAAGAGAAGAAAACTTTCCCAAACTAATAATGGACATTAAAAACACACACACACACACACACACACACACACACACACACACACCATCACAGTTAATAGTGAAACACTGAAAATGCTTCTCCTAAGATCAGGAAAAAGAGAAGGTTATACCCTCTTACTACTTTCATTTATTATTTTACTAGGAGCTGGCTTTGACCAGAGTTTAACCAGAGTAATTAGGGAAGAAAAAAGAAATAAAATTTGTCCAGTTTGGAAAGGAAAAAACAAAATTATGTGTACTCATTAAGGGCATAGTTTTGGATACAGAAAATCCTAAGAAAATCACTAAGAAACTACTAAAGCTCATAAATGAGTTCAGTAAAATTGAACAATATGAGATTAATGTACAGAACTCAATTGCATTTCTATACAGTAGCAATGAACAAAATGAAATTTAGAAAACACTTCAATTCATATTAGTATTGAAAATAATACAATACTTTGAAAAATTTAACAAGGTAATTGCAATAAATATAGTGAAAACTATCATGTTTTGCCCCCAAAATTAAAAAAAAGACTTAAATAAACAAAAAGATATTCTATGTTCATAAGTTGGAAGGCTTAATACTGTTAAAATACTAATATTTACAAAACTTACCTATTGATTTAACATAATCTCTGTCAAAGTTCTCTCTGCCTTATGTACAGAAATTGACAATTTAATCTTAAATCTTATTTTTAAAAACCCATTCAGAACAGCCAAAACAACCATAAAAAACAAATTTGGAGGATTCATACTTTCCAATTTCAAAACATGTTGAAAACTACAATAATTAGGAATGTATGAAGTTAATATAAATATAAGCCTATTGATCAATAGAATAGAATTGAAACTCCAGAAGCAGAATTTTACATTTATGATTAATTGATTTGCAACATGAGTGCCAAAATAATTAAAAAGGAAACAACAGTGTTTTCAATGAACAACACTGAGATCATAATTATTCACATGCAAAAGAATGAATTTGGATGTTCATGCTATATCATATAGAATAATTAACTCAAAATAAATCACAGATCTAATTAAAATAGATAACACTATCAAACTCTTTTAAGTAAACACAGGTAGATATCTTCATGATCTTAGGATTAAGCAATTTCTCCTAGCTAGGATACCAAAAGCACAAGTTATATGCGTGCACATACACACACACACACACAAAAGGTATATTGGACTTGATTGAATTTAAAGTTTTGTTTTTCAAAAGACCATCATGTAAATAAAAAGGCTCACATAATGTGAAAAAATGTTTGCAAATTTTATATCTGATAAGAGATTCATATCCAGAATATTGGAAAGATTCTTAAAAAGACAAAAAATTCAATTAAAAATGGATAAATTTTCACTAGTACTCATGAATATCCAGAAACCTAATGTTGGGTCTGCCCCACCTGTAGTTGTCACTCTGTGTGCTACATGGAAGTCCAAGGAACAGCCCACCATACCCTCTTTTGCTACCACTGACTTGCATATGCATTCGAGGGCCTGAGGGTGACCACAACCACAAATGACACAGACAACATCACACACACTGCCTGGGAATCCAACCTGCCCATTTAGCTAGCCACAGCCACCACCAGCACCTGAACACACAACTTTCAGATAGAAAGACCAGCCTACCCAAGACCACCACCACAGGTACTGACACATATAACAGGAGCTTGAGAACTGGCTTGCCTGGCCTGACATCACCATGGCTAGTGTCTTAGAAGCAACCTGCCTGGCATTCCCATCCTCAGCAAAGTCTCACAGTATCCTCCATTAACAATCACATCCTAAGTCATAGAGAAACTTACAGACACAAATGATACTGATCACGGTTTTTAAAAAGTTGTACACTATACTACTCTCCCCACCCAGAATCAAAGTCAAGGCACCCTACACACATAACACTACAGATACATCCAAAAGAAAATATATTTTCTTACAAAAGCCAATCCATAAAATTGACAGAAGTGGCTGCTCTACCCGATGTGCAGATAACAACCTAAGAACACAAAAACATGGAAAAGCAAGAAAACATGAAACCTACAAAGCAGCACAATAAATATTCAGTAACTGATGCCAAAGAAAATAATTTATGAAATGCCTAAGAAAGAATTCAATATAATAATATTTTTTAGACCCAATGAGGTACAAGAGAACACAGATAAACAATACAACAAAATCAGAAGAAAAAGTTAGGAGTCAAATGAGAACTTCAACAGAGAAATAACCATCACAAAAGAGAATCAAACAGAAATTCTTGGATGGAATAATTCAATACATAAAATAAAAAACGCAATTGGGAGCTTCAACAATCAGCTAGATCAAGCAGATTAAAACAATATATATCTAAACATGAAGACAGGCCTTTTAAAATAACCTAGTCAAGCAAAATTTTTTAAAATGAAGAAAGTCTTTGAGATATGCAAACAGTACAAAGTGACCAAATACTTTAATTTTGAGAGTTCCAGAAATAGAAGAGATGGGCAAAGACATTAGAAATCCTATTTAATAAAACAGTAATTGAAAACTATCCAAGTCTTGCAAGAGATATAGACATGTAGATATGGAAATTTCAGAAAAATCCCCACTAGATTCACTCAAAAAGATTACTTACAAGGCATATAAAGTCAAAACATAAAAAGTCAAAGACAGAGAATTCCAAAAATAACAAGAGAAAGACATCATGTCATATATGAGATTACTCATTAGACTAATGGTAAATTTCTTGGTAGAAAGCTTACAAGCCAAGAGAGCATACAACATATTCAAAATGTGGGGAAAGGCAAAACAAACAAAACAATAACAACAGCAACAAAAACTGGTAGCCAAGACTACTATACACCAAAATAAAGGAGAAATAAATATCTTTTAGACAAGCAAAAACTGGGAGAATTCATCACCATTACAATGACCCTACAAGAAATTCTTAAATAAGCTCTATATACAAAAGAGAAAGGATGATAGCTAATTAAACACACACACACACACACACACACACACACACACACACACACACACACACAAAAGTACAAAAGTCACTGATAGAACAGATACACAAAATGAGAAAGAAAACGGAATCAAAAGAGGGAAAAAGAACAAAGGATATGCAAACAATCAGAAAGAATTTTAAAATGACAGAAATAAGTTCTCACCTATAAATAACAACCTTGAAGGTGGGTTGAAAGATACAGATTGGCTGAATAAGTTGAGAAAAAACAAGACCCACCTATTTGCTACCCACAGGAAACTGACTTCACTGATAAAGACATATATACACTAATTGTTCATGGATGGAAAACAAATATTTCATTTGAACAGAAACCAGAAGTGTGCAGAAGTCTACTCATATCACACAAAAATGACTTTTAATAACAAAAGAGACAAAAACATCATTATATAAAGATAAAACGATCAATACTAGAACATATAACAATAGTAAATATACACCCAATGCCAAAGAACGCAGATCTGTACAGCTAGTATCATTGGAGCTAAAGAGATATACCCCAATATAATAATACCTGGGAAATTCAACAACCTGTTTTCAGCATTAATTTGATAATCTATAAGAAAATTAACAAAGAAATGTAGAACTAAATCTGCACTATAGAGCAAAAGATCTAAAAATATTAATAGAACAACTTCATCCAACAGTTGAAGAATACACATTATTCTTATTACCACATGAAATATTCTCTAGGAATTTCCAGACCATAGGTTAAGCCACAAAACATTTCTCAATATATTTTTTAAAATTAAAGTTGTAGTTTTTTTTCAGACCACAATGAAATAAAACTAGAAATTAATAACAAGAAAAGCTTTGAAAGTGTCCAAATAAATGAAAATTTAAAAATATGTTCCCAATCATTGGGTTAATGAAGATATTAAGAAAAAAATCAAAATAATGTCTTGAAACAAGTGAAATGAAATCACAGCACAAAACCTATTTGACACATCAAAAGCAGTGCTAGTAAGGAAAATTATATAAACAAGCACCTACATATACAAAATAGAAATATTTCAAATAAACAACCTAATAATGCACCTTAGTGTGCTGGAAATGCAAGAATAAACAAAATCCCAGATTAGTAACAGAAAAAAATAATAAAACTCAGACCAGAACTAAAGAGAGCTAAAAAAATGAAGAATCATCAAAGTGTAAAGTTGGCCTTTAGAAAATGAAACAAAATCAATAAATCACTAACTATATGAGGAAAACATAAGGAGAAAAGACTCAAATAAATAAAATCAGTGGAGAAAAAGAAGTCATTGCAACTGATGTCACAGAAATATAAAAGATAATTAAAGACTAAGCTAAAAAATTGGAAAACCAAGAGGAAATGGATAAATTCCTGGACAACTATAATATAACGTACAAAGATTAAACTGAAAAGAAGAAGAGAAAGTAAACAGTCCAATAAAGAGTAACAAGATTAAATCAATAATAAAAGCCTCTCAATAAAGAAAATCCCAGGACCAAAAGGCTTTACTGTGAAATTATATCAAACTTATAAGAAGTGTTAATACAAATTCTTGTCAAACTATTATGAAAAATTGAAGAGAAGGGAAATATTACTAATTAATCTGGCAAGACCACATTATTCTGATACCCAAGCCAGACAAGGACAGAACAACAAAAGCAAAAACTATAGGCTAATATTCCTGAAGAATACTTACAAAAATTCTCAATAAATACTAACAAATCTAATCCAGTCATACAAAAAGTAATACACCATGATCAAATGAAATTTGCTCAAGTATGTATTGATGCACACACATCAATAAATGTGAATATCCCATTAACAGGATGAAAGACATAAAACCTTGTGATGATCTCAATACACACAGAAAAGCACTTGATAAAATTTTAACATCCCTTCATGACAAAAGCTTTCAAATAATTAGGTACAGAAGAAATGTACCTCAACATAATAATGGTCATATATGACAAGCCCAAAGATAACGTCATGCTGAATGTGGAACTACTGGAAACCTTTCCTGTAAGAACTAAAAAATATGAAGATGTCAATTTTCACCACTTTAATTCAATATAGTACTGAATGTCCTAACCAGACTAGTCAGTCAAGGAAAAAAATGAAGGGCACTATGTTGGAATAGAGGAAGGCAAATCACTCCTTTTTTGACAGATACATAATCTTATAATAATTGGAGAAACCTAAAGACTTCACCAAAAAACTTTTAAAGCTGGTAAACTAATTTAGTAAACTTTCAGGTTACAAAACCAACATACACAAATCAGTATTATTTGTAAATACCAATAACAATCTAGCTGAAAAAGAAAGTAAGAAAGCTAGTCCATTTACAATAGCTACAAAAAAAAAATACAATTTGTATTAATAAGTTCAACCAAAAAGGTGAGACTTCTACAATTAAAACTACAAAACAGGCCCGGTGGGGTGGCTCAGCCTGTAATCCCAGCAGTTTGGAAGGCCAAGGCGGGTGGATTGCCTGAGCCTGAGGGTTCGAGATCAGCCCGGGGAACTTGGTGAAACCTCGTCTCTACAATAAATCGAAAACTAGCCTGGTGTGGTAGCCCACACCTGCAGTTCCAGCTACTTGGAAGGCTGGGATGGAAGGATTGCTGGAGTCCAGCAGGTCGACCCTGGAGTGGCCATGAGTGTGCTGCTAAGCTCCAGCCTGGGCAACTGAGTAAGACTCCAACTAAAAAAAAAAAAAGATGTTTTGCTGGGTGCAGTGGCTCACGCCTGTATTCCCAACACTTTGGGAGGCGGAAGTGAGAGAATTGCTTGAGCTCAGGAGTTCGAGACCAGCTTGAGCAACAAGGTGCGATCTTGATCAATAAATCAAAAAATTAGTTGGGTGTGGTGGTGCATGCCAGCTACTTGGAAGGCGGAGGCGGAAGGATCACCTGAGACCAGCAGGTCGAGGCTGCAGTGGCTGTGAGCAGCAGTGACAGAGTGAGATTCTGCCACCTCCCCTCCAATAATAATAATAATAAATGATAAAACTACAGAACATTGGTGAAAGAAATTGAAGAGTATAATCCAAATGGAAAGATATGTCAGGCTCATAAATTGAAAGAGTTAACATTGTTAAGATGACCTACTATGCAAAGCAACCTATAAATGCAATTCCTATAAAATACCAATGATATCATTCACAGAAATAGAAAAAATAATACTAAAACTGGTATGGAATCACAAAAGGACTCAAAGGTAGAGCAATGATGAGCAAAAAGAACAAAGCTGGAAGCATTACACTATCTGATTTCAAAATAAACTCCAAAGCTGCAGCTACAGCTGTATTTACCAAAGCAGCGTACTATTAGTATAAAAACAGACACATTGACTAATGGAACAAAATAGGGAACCCAAAAATAAATCTTCGAATTTACAGTCAACTGATATTTGACAAAGGTGTCAACAATATGCACTTTGGAAAGAGCGTTCTCAATAAATAATCCTGGGAAAACTATATGTGCATATGCCGAAGAGTGATATTAGACCTCTATCTCTCATCATATACACAATTTAACATAAAAGGGATGAACATCTTAAGACCCCAAGTTATAAAGCTGTTAGAATGAAACAAGGGGGAAATGCTGTAGAATATAAGTCTAATGTACACTTTATAGCTAAGATTTCAAAAGCACAGGCAACCACAGCAACAAAAAATAGACAAATGAAGCCACATTAAACAGCTTCTGCACAGCAAAGAAAATGCAGCAGAGTGAAGAGATTGCCTGTAAAATAGAACACATTGTCTATAAACTATTCATCCAACAAGGTACTCATTTCCAGAATATACAAGGAACTTAAACAACTGAACAGAATATCATCATCATCATCATCATCATAACTATCATTATCATCTAATGTCAAAATTGGGCAATTGAGCAGAAGAGTCATTTCTCAAAAAGAGACCTGCAAAGGGTCAATAGTACATCACTAATCATTAAGGACATGCAAATCAAACCCACAACGAAATAAAGTCTCATTCCAGTTAGGAAGTTTATTATTAAAAAGGCAAAAAATAACAAATGCCAGCTAGAATGCAGAGAAAAATGAACTTATACACTATTGGTGGGAATATAAATATTATGGCGGTTTCTCAAAAAACTAAAAATAGAACTACCACATCATCCAGCAATCCCACTACTGGGTATTTATCAAAGACAAACAAACAAACAAAAGGAAATCAGGACACCAAAAGGATACCTGCACCACCATGCCACTTGTTTATTGCAAGGATATTCACAGCAGCCAAGTTATGTAATCAGCCTAAGTGTCCATCAATAGATAAACAAAATGTGGTATAAATACACAATAGAACACTATTCAGGCATAAAAGAGAATAAAATCCTGTCATTTGCAGCAACATGGATGGAAACAAAGGTTACTATGTTGAGTTAAATAATCCAGACACAGAAAGACAGATGTTACATGTTCTTGTTCATGGGCTAGGAGCTAAAAAGTTGGTGATGTGGAGGTAGAGAACAAAACGATGGTTACTAGAGGCTGGGAAATATAGAATAGGTATGAAAAATGGTTGGTTAGTGTGTACAAACATACAGTTAGAAAAAAGGAACAAGTTCCAGTATTTGATAACATAGTAAGGTAACTATAGTTAATGATTTATTGTATATTTCAAAATTGCTAAAAGAGAATATTTGAAATGTTCCCCAAATAAATAAATGATAAATGTTTTAGGTGATGAATATTCGGAGAACCTTTATTTGATCATTAGACTCTGCATGCATGCATCATAATGTATCTCCCATAAATACGTATAATTACTATGTAGTGATAAAAAAGCAAGGTACAGAGCATAAATATAAAAGATAAATAGACAAAGATTTGTTTTAAGTATTCATCTTAAGAAGTTATTTTATAAATGGCCAGTAGACACATAAAAAGTGCTCAATATATTTAGACACTAGGAAATGCAAATTTAAAACCATATACAATATTTCAGACTCACTAGGATGGCTATAATAAAAGAAACATGGAACATAACAAGTGTTGGCCAGACATGCAGAAATTGCAATGATAATGTAAAATATTGCATTCACTTTGGAAAATAATTTTGAAGTTCTTGAAAAGTTAAATATAGAGTTATCATGTGACCAATTAACTCCCTTTTTGGGTACATAGCTGGGACATTTGAAAAAATGTCCACACAAAAAACTTAAAACAAATATTTAATACAAGATAATTCATAATATCCCCTAAGCAGCAAAAACCCAAATGCCAACCAACTGATAAATGTATAAAGAAAATGTGGTATACATATACAATGGAATATTATTTAGTCATAAAAAAAGTATTGATGAATACTAAAACATGGATCTGTCTTGAAAACATTATGTTAAATAAAAGAAACCAATTACTGAAGTCCACATATTATATGATTTTATTTACATTAAACATGCAGAATATGAAAATTTACAGAAAAGGATAAATTAGTATTTGTCAGAGACTGGGGAACAGTAGTCATGTCAAATGACTGCAGAAGGTTTAGTGTTTCTTTTGGGGAAGATAAAAACAGTTGTCATTTTTTTTACATCTCTGTGAATATACTGAAAATCATTGATATGTGCATCTTAAAGGGGTGAATTATAAGGTATGTATGTCTGGCTTTATGGTTCTTTTCAGAGTTTAGAAAGTCATGTTTAATTATAACTAGAAAGTGACAGGATTAAGTAAAGCTCAGACCACACAGTTCTAGTAAAACCACTTATTTGAAGAGAACAGTGTAAAGATCAGATTAAGGGTATGATATTTCCTTTAAATTAGCTTCCAGTATGGTGAAGGTTAGGGAAAGAAGCACTCATATCCTATTCCTCAAAAGAGAATGTAGATTCTTAAATATCGTGAGCTATGGTTTCAATGTTTGTATCCTTTGAAACTTATGTTGAAACTTAATCCCAAATATAACTCTATTAAAAGGTGGAGACTTTAAGAGGTGGTTGGGTCATGAGATCTCTTTCCTCATGAATAATTAATTCATTCATGGATTGATGGGCTAATGGATTAATGGTTTATCATAAGAGTAGGCTAGTTATCATGAAAATAGGTCTGCAATAAATGCTAGTTTGACACTCAGTGCACCCCTCTCACCCCTGTGATGCCTTTCACCATGTTATGATGCAGCATGATGTCCTCATCAGAAGCCAATCAGATGCCAACCCTTTGATATTGGACTTCAGAGCCTCCAGAACTGTAAGAAATAAAGTTATTTTCTTTATGAAATAAATTTCTTTACATATTACATAGTACTCAGTCTCAGGTATTCACTTACAGCAACAGAAAGCATACTAAGAAAATGTAATAAAAGAAAGTTTAATTACTGCCTTTAGTCCTGTTTTGAAAGTTAAATAAATAAGAAACCTTCTAATTTCTGAATATTAGATATATGGTGATTCTATATGAAATAGCATTGACTTAAGAAGATAATTGGGCTCCTATCTGTTTATAGGCAAGAGGTGGAATAGGAAAACTGTGTTGCTCCCCAAGGCAGACTTACCCATTTTTTTCTCTTTCTAAATGGAACTATTTATTTTGGTTATTCCACATCTGTTCCACTGTCATATATTAGGAGCCCTGAGGACAGAAAGCTGATCATTTTCAAGTTCAAAGTTCTTCAGACCAAAAGGAATCTTGCATGGACTTAGTGTAAAGACTACCTCACAACACCTAGAAATCCTGGACTTGGATCTGGAAGAAATTGAAGTTATGTTTCTTGGGGTGGAGTGAATTGTGCACAATATGTAGGGGAATTGAAGGAGCAAGTAAAATATTTGATGTCCAGATGGTGGACTGTGACAGTGACAGCTAGTACCCACTAAATTCTTCATTTATTCCCTTGCATTTTCTAAACCTTTTGCTGTTAGGTTGGGATGCAGAGCTGTCCTAAATAATAGACTACAAACAGATGTGATGTGTGTCATTTCAGAGAAATGGCAGTTGAAAGCTGGCATTGTGTGTCTCCTTCAACCTTCTCTGCCCTTGAGTTTCCGGCATGGAGGCCACATGCTCCAGATGGCATAAGGAAAATTGCTCTCACCTGCCCATATGTGACTTCATGTGAGTCAGAAATAAAGCTTTGTTTTCCTAACATACTGAAATTTGTTTGATTGTTTTTTGTTGCACCAACTAGTTGTCTTACTCTGACTAATTCACTGACTTTGTATAACTTATTTAAATTTGTTATATGTATAATTTCTCATGTAAAAATTGAGATCGTAACCATACTTAACTAATAACTATTTTAAAATTTAAATAAAAAGTCTACTCATGAGAGAATATCCTAGTACCTAATACAAATTAAGCAGCTAGTTAAAGTTAGCTCTTATCATTATTGTGGCCTTTTAATTTTCCCAGCAAATTACAAACTGAATAAGGTGTAATATAAATTATACATACTAAAAGTGCATATTAATGAGATGTAATTCTATTTAATTTATTAATTCTATTCAGTTACACGAAATCATGAGGGGGATTCAGGACTTGAGAAAAATAAAAATAATTAAGAAAAAAATGACCAGAATTTGATTGAAAAGTGAATAATAAGGAATTAAAGAAAACTTTCAAATATTCTACAGATTCCAGATGCAGCTAAAGCATAATTTCAAATATCAAACCTTTTAACTAATACTGTTAACATGAGAACAAAAGGAAAGCATGCCAATATTATGGTTTCCTGGAACTGGAGAATGATATAAACACATTGAAAGAAGCTCAGTAAAGCATGCACACAGCAAGCCATGTTCTGTGTCCAAGCTACGTAGACATACAATTGAGACCCAAAAGCAAGAGGTGGGCTAGATGCAGCAGGCCATTTTTTAAAAAAACATTTTTTATTCTCTGGAAATATTCATTTTTCCATGAGATGTAAATTCTTTTCTTCCACCCTTGACAAATTCAGTTAAGATAAAGACAAATATATCACAATATAACAAAACTAATCTAAAATAAACTAAATATTACTTTTTATTAACATCCCTCTGCCACAGGCAATTTAGATTAAAAATAATTATCCAAAAAAAGTGGCAGGGTTTTGCTACTAATTTTCCCGAAATTGAGAGTGGAATGGAAAACTACATATAAGCCAAGTGCTTTCAGCATGAAAAAGTCCCTTTTGACTTGGATAAAATAAGGAGATTCATCATGAGACACTTATTCAAAGAGGGTGGGTCTGAGGGAATAGCATATTCAATTAGACGAGCATTAAAAAATGACTTAATGAAAACCTAGAAATGATTGAATATACTGATACTTTTTAGTAAGTGATGACTCATTTAGCTGTAACATTTGGATAAAAGTATGCATTTATAAATTAGATTTGCTAATTAGATTAGGTGTTAAAAAAAGATCCTAATGCTATATCATGTGGCATGGTACCTAACACATAGTAGGCACAAAATATCTTTGTTATTTTGTGATTTAAAGTTGACCTTGAAGTTAAAATTTTCCATTTATCTAAGCAAGGAAATTTACAATTTGTTCTCCCAAAGGGCTTGAAATCCAATTACACCATACAGATCATTAAAAGTCACACATGGTGTCCTAAAGGATAGAGAGTTGGAATATAATGAGAATTACAGCCTTTAAAAGTGCATATGAATGGGGAGGCAGTGTTACCTGTGTTTCCTTGTCAGGCCTTTTCTTTTCCCATTAGTAGACGCCTTATACAATCCATCAATCAGGAGAATTAATGGCGTGCCTAGCAATTCAAGCCATACGGAGATAATCAAGGCATCATAAATCGTGTTAGAGCAAATAAAGCCTGCAAAATGGGACTCCTAGCACAGCGATTACATTTCAAAACTGCCTGCCTGCATTGGAAAATGTGTCAATGATGAAGAGAAGTGAAAATAGAAAATGCTAACTAGGGAAGAGTGTACTAACTCCCAGGAACAGAGAGGGTAGTTTAGATGCTTAGGGTCTTCTGGGAGGAAAATGGGTCTGTGTAAAACACCCAATCCTTACTGTTCATACTCTGATATATACCTTCAGATAAGATGTCTGCACCAAGGATCCTTTTGAGATAGGGTATACCTATCTCTTCTTTGCATGAATCTTACGTTTATTCTTCTACCGCTCTTTCTTGTAACATCCTCTCCAAAGAGATTGCAATTTCAGATATATAACTTCCCAGCCTTCCTTATGTCTCATAGAGCGGCTTGCCATTAAAGCCTGCACAGCACAAAAGGACCTGAGGAAAATTATTCTTAAGACTTCTAGGGAAAATTATCTTTCTTGATAAAACATAGACAAGAGGAGAATCACCTTTTACTCTCATCTTGGACCTTACTCTGACAAGAAATATTGCCTTGGGCAGCTGCAGTTATCTGAACATATGCCCAGGGACAAACCAAAGCAGGAGTAGGAAGGTGGTAGGAGACTGAGACTTCAGTGTGTCATTAATCTGTGAAACTGCCCCTAAAAACACCCGACTTATGCTCTCCTGAATTGAGTTCATACACATTTTTATGAATTAAACTGATATTTCTCAAACTTTAATGTGCATACCAATCACTTGAGTATCATGTTAACATTCAGATCCTGATTCAGGAAGGCCGGGGTAAGTGCTTGAGAATCTGTGTATCTAACAAATTCCCAGGTGATGTCCAAACTGTGCACATTAAATCACAAGCATTTAAGTCATTTTAAATTTTGTATGCATTTACCTCCAGCCAGAAGCATGCAAAGTCACAACTTTGAGCAAAGAGTAAGGGATTTGAAAGTTGAATTCAAACTAAAGATCTGCATGATGAACTTCAGAAATTCACCAGCGAAAAAATGCATAGAATAGATTATGGCATGTGAAAGCTTTGAGGTCATAACAGTCTGACTTCAAATCATGGTTCTATCGTTTTCACATTGTATGGTTTGTTGTAAGACCATTTAACATCGCTCAGAATTGTGATTTCTTCATCAGTGAACAATAATGCCATTTCTTGCTTTGAGGATTAGTTGAGATTATGTGATAAAAAGCCTAGGTATAGAGCAAATATGAGTTCCTTTTCTAATGATGCTATTGCGGGATGGAATTCTGTATTCTCAAGCTTCACTCATATCAAAGATAACTTAGTTACAATGTGGGTAGACTGATTGGGGGAATTAGCACAGAGACTTTCTAAGTAATTTCTACTGCTGATCAAAATCTGTGATGCTTGTATCAGACAGTCATAAACTTAACTGGATGTCTAACAAAAAGTCCACATTATACTTTGATGCGACTTGTTTTCTAAAAAAATGTCTGCCTTATCCATAATGAGAGATTTTTTAAAATTCACAGACCCTTTTTTCTCAACTGTTCCTGGAACATTGCCAAATGAAATAAAAGTGCAAGCCTATATCATCACTAGTAAATCAAATCTAATTCTACAGTGGCAGAAAAGTGAGAGGCAATACAACGCTTCTACATCAGACTAAAAATATGATGGTGGGTGTCTGCTATAACTCTAAATGCTACAACATGCTTACTGAATTTTTAGTGTTTGAACATATGTGGGGTTTTCATGTTTATAAGCCTGGGTGTTTTGATCAATATAATGCTTCTGCAGTATATAAAATCCTCTTGGAAGATTTGGGAACATCTTTGGCATAATGGCCAAGCAATGGAATTTCCTAATGACTTTCAAGCATAATGGTCTTCTAAGCAAGGTTTTCCATACATAGGAATAATTCTTACATATTTCCAACAGAAAAAAAGAAAATATGTTTTAATATTATATATGTTCTCTTGATATTACAGAATTCATGTATCTTCAAATATTCTACAGTGATGCACTGGTCTGTCCTTTATCTTTCAGTATTATTTCTATCAAATAACTCTCAAAAATAATTGGAGTATTATGTTTACATATTCAGAATATTTCCTTATGGGAAATGAATACAGTTTAACTCTGCTTATTTTAGGAGTACTGTGGACAGTGGGACAGAATGGCCAAGAACATGAGATTGTAAATTGGCTGGACTGGGTTTTAGTCTATTTACCTACTAGTTATATTAATTTGGGCAAACTTCATGCTTCTCTGATACTCAATTTTCTAATCTGCAAAATGGGAATCATAACACCTATTTCAGAGAATGTTGAGAAGAGTCATTTTGATGACGCATGTATAACATTTATCGTGTTTGGCACTTAGTAAGAGTCCAATAAATTTTAGGCAGAAATAGCTTATTCAAACCTGAAAAGAAATAATTTATTTATTCTCATTTTTATTTTGTTTCCTATAATATTCACAGTGACAAGCTTTTGCACAAGGGGGAGGGGGAAGTTTCCTCAAAAATTAAAGCCTGAGTCTGGTGTTCTTGTAGTTTATTTTGGAAAGTGACCCTAGGGAATAGGATTGGGCGATTGAAAATAGTGGGATGGAGAAAGGCAAATACAAGGGTATGCAGTGGTGGGCAACGAAGGTCGCAGGGAATTTTCCAGGGATCATGTAGAATGTCTGAGAGAAGAATGTAATCACCTGCTGCTGTCTTTCATTAATTGGATTTCAGTGGTAAAGTTAACATCTTCATGTAGGTAGTGTGTTAATTGATTTGTCTGTTGGTTCTCCCAGGTAGCAGCCAACACTCGCATCAGAGAATCTCCAGAATAGAAAGTGAAAGAGAACAGCCGAGAGGGGAGCTTATACTTATGCAATGCTAGTTGCTGTAGGACGTGAAGGTGGTCAGACAAAGTGAAGAGAGACCAAAGGGGTATTTCATCCATGATTCTTTACAAAAGTTATGTGCCCTCAATGACCTCAGAGACTGGAGAGCAATTCAGCCCCAGTACTTATGTTTTCAAGCCCACCATTTGATGACCAATGGCTTAAATAATTCTCTATATGGAAGAGTCTAATGTTAAGTCACCTCATTCTAGTAGATCTACTCATGCCTGTAAGACCTTCAGTGGTGACTTTCATGTTAAACAACCAAGTAAAAAAAGACACATTTTCAGCGTGAGCTGAGACTTAAATTTTGGAGTGTCCCTTCCCCTTAGTTCTGCCGGGAAACTCAAACATGTCAGCATAACCTCCTTAGTCCCTACCTGATGAGTCGGGACCTTCTTAATGGAGGCAGTGAAAATGAAAAAACGCCTTTCTCTTTCAAAATAATTTTCTAAAGCTTATGTGTTTATATCTGTGGATGATTAAATATTGCTTATCTATTTTATTTGGTAATTTTAATATATTATCTTATTTTTAAATTTAGCATTAAAGAAAAAAATAATACTTGGAAAGTTTTGCTACTGGAGTCCTAGGAAATGCTAGGAATGCATAGATATGTATAAAATCGTGTGATTATGACCGGGGCACATGTATAAAGGGGAAATTCAGTTACATGATTCCTTTGGTACTGGTGACTGTGTTGGTAAGCATTTCCTTGATTAAAAATGGCCTAGTCATTACAACTCAAAGACTTACAGAGATAATTTTTTTTTACCTTCCTACTAAATAATATGCTTTCATCTTATGTCTATTTAGCCTTTAAGTTGAAAGTGGGTTCCAGACAAATGTCTTTCACATTAGAAACTGTATTAAATTAATTGAAAAATAGATAAACATTGATAATAATAGTAATAAAACAAGAGAAATGATGAACAGTAAAAGGTAAATACTTTTAAATGTTACTCAAGTAGACATTCAATAAAACCACATCTTTCAGACAACATAATCATTTGCATCATAAAAAACTCTAGTGGTTCAAATTTAAAATATTGATTAAAAAGCTTCAGTTGGATTTCAAATCAGCCTAAAAAGAAATTTCCATCTTAATAAAATAGGCAAAACTTTCCTTTTAAAATTACAACTTACTTTGTTTAAAAAATGTGTTTACTATTCTTGAAAAAGATCTAAAATGGGTCTTTCAGAAGAGAAAGACTTTCCCATGTTCAATTGAATCCAGTGGAGTAGTGAAGACACAATTCCAAAACATCCAAAAGAAAAGTGAAATACCCAATCAATGACTCACGTGTCTTCAAATACCCAGAATTTGGGGTCAATCCTTTGACAAAACAGGAGGCTGACTGAGTAATTCATTCACATTTTTAAGTTTTCCTCCTGATGTCTTGATGTCATGATAAACCTGTATGCCCTCAGGACTTTTTTGAAAACCACAAAATCACAGTCTGACACCTAGACTTATCTGAACTTTGAAGCGTGGTTATCAAGTTTTAGACATCTTCTGGAAGATCCCATAAGTGAAGTGAGAAGATACTCTTTGACTTTAGTCACCAAAGTTAAAATTCTCATGACTTAAATTGACTTAATGCAGTCAAGTTTATTTTACACTCTCAGTTACTTACTACTGCAAGTCAACACAACAGAAATTTATGAATTTTTGTGCCTTCAATTCAAATTAAATAGCAAACACTGTTGTTTGTGAACTTTTCTGGCCAACGAATAAAAAATATCTCATTTCTAATTCTCACCAGAAGGATTTAAATTAAACAGTAATAGATGAATTGGGCAGGCATGGAATATGAAATAGAAACTGGCAAATGAAGTAATCCAGCTCTTTGCTTTTACAATGAAAATGAAAATTGATTCTGCACTGAGAGATAGAAGCAAAAGGACCAACTGTTTTTTAAAAAGCCTTCTCCACCAAAAGAGCAAAATAGAACTCAGCGGCATTGCATTGTTAACAAAATTTCTTTATCAGAAACTATAATTTAATATTTAAGTATCTAATTTACATGTGACAAGATATCATATTCAAAAAATTAAATTGCAACTAGAAAACTATTAACCACTAAAAACAATACCAAACACAACCCAAACATTTATAAGAAAGCAATAGCTAGAATTTGAATTGGAAAAAAATGTTTCATCATTTTTGGCTCATTAAACAAAGCATCCATTATAGCCTGGAAAGAGCATCTCTTCTAATTCATCAAAAGTTTACCCTTTGTAGCATGAATAACATGTAAAGATAGTTTTGTTGACTGAATATGCACACGTGCGTATATATATTGTGAGACATACACTCGTGTGTTCACTTAAAGATATTGAATCTACTGATAACTTGACTGAACATTGGAAGGTGCTAAAGTCCATATTTCTACATGTACTTTGAACCATTTAATAATGTCTTTTTAAAAACAGAAATTATATAAATACTCTGCTTTTTATTAACTGAATATTTTCTTAAGCATAATAATAGACAATAAAAGAATTGCACTTATTGTAAAGGTACAGTAAAGTGTTAGATTGCAGCTCAGCCATGAAAGATCAGGGACTTTAGGACTGATGATATGTTGTGCATTATAGGCAAAGATGACAGTGGCCAGTGAAATTAAAATGAGAGCAACTAGTTACAGAACAAACAAGGGATAACAGAAGAGAACATGCACTACTCCTACTTTAATGCAAAACTAATTTCTCCCAGGAAACCAACGCTTTGACCTTCTTTATACAAAGAAACAGGTTCTGCACCCTTGGCAACACAGTAGACTTGGACTTCTGTATTCAAATGCTAGTTCATTGTCTCTGAGTGTACTGCTCCAGTGTCATCTCCATAAGCTGCCCTTGAAATTCTGGAGCATCACCAATATTACAGTCTCTTGGTCGGGTTTTATTGAGCCTCAATATCCCCTTCAGTTCTGTATAAATAGGGTCCATTATTCGTCTTCTTCTGGTTCCTGTGGTAACACAGATATTTCTTCCTTTAAACAATCACTGAAGAATCTGAGGATTGTGCTGTAGAGATGATACTTGCTCTTCTCTGATACGTTATGACCTTCATCTGGATAGACCTAAGATGTCGAAGGAAAAGATTACACGTTATCAAGCAACGTATTGTCCTCAATTGCATGGAGACTTTGAAAAATAATATCTAATCAAATTTTCATGTAATTCAACTCTGAAGTCTTTACGCTAAACATAAAAATAATAGTCATATCAATTAATATTTGAGAAAAATCTTTAAAATTTAAATTAGGATGTGTTGGCAAAAAATGTAGACTTTTCACTTTTATGGTATTGACTAAAATGGCCTTAACACTGCCCTCCCCTCATCTTGA
Organism: Cephalopachus bancanus; assembly: GCA_027257055.1. Lineage (NCBI taxonomy): Eukaryota > Metazoa > Chordata > Mammalia > Primates > Tarsiidae > Cephalopachus > Cephalopachus bancanus. Next base: position 10,468,319 of record JAPVLO010000048.1, read on the forward strand.
CTAAACGTCAGATAGTTTCTTCCTGACTACAGAAATCTTGCAATTGTGTAAGGTTTCTCTGCTTATTTTGAAGTGTATGCAAATCTTATTCCAGTCTTTTGCCAATTTTATAAGCCAGGATATGAATGTCTCGAGGATATGGGGAAGATCTTTTGGAAAGGTAAGCACTGAAGGAGGTAGCACTCCTACTTCCTAGTCTCTGTGGGAGGGTAGGAGCCTTTGCCCAAGTTCTAAAACTTCCTCCTGTCATGAAGATAATAGAAAGCTGACTTTTCCTTCAGGTATTGCCAAATACCAAACACAGTTGACCTATGATTCCCCCTACCCCAACTCTTAAAGCATTTTTCTGCTCTTGTTTCAACAGAGTTGAGTTCAGTCTCTCTCTTCTATTGCTGGTCTTTAATAAAGTCTCCCTTTCCTGTTTAACAGTATTTGGTGCAATTTTTACTTTGACAAGGTCCTTTCCAATATATACAATATTTTTGATGTTTCTAAAATATAAATAAAGATACAAATGTTATCCCAACAATTCCTTGATGAAAAGTTTTTAAATGGTACTTCATCATTCCTTGAGTAAAGCCACTTACTCCTCAACATTGCTTATGGTATGACCTGACATTTGTTTATCTCTATATCTTGATCTTTCATGATGCTAAACCTAGTCTTTTGTGTTTCAGACAGGCTGAACTATTTTTGACTCTTCCAAATGCTGAGAAATTAAAATTACTTTCTTTCTCCATCGATGACTCTTTTATCAGATTGGAAATTCCTTAACAGTAAAAAAATATGTTTTGCTACCCATCTAGCAAAGTGACAACTGTAAAAACTTTGACAAATATTTATTAAATATGTGAATGCATTGTTGTAAATGGTATTGCCAATGGTGTTTAATTCTCTTCTCTTGTAATATTTCCTTAAAACATATTTTATCCCATTGTTTTAAGAGTGATGGGAAGTGAATAAAAGACAAAAGGGACAAGAAAGAGAATTGAAAAGTGTTATTTGAGAGAATTCAATATTAGAATAAGAGTTCATTATTTAATATGAATAAAGTCTGAAAGAAAAAGAACATTTTTGAAGGGGTTTAGGCAATTGACTTGTAAAGCTTGAGCTGATCCACACACTTTATGTAATTGGGAGCAAATATCACAACTTTTGGAATCTCAAAAGCATATTAAAAATAATCATGTCAGGGAAGAATTAATACAGAAGCTATGTTCTCTATCTTACAAGTGATAAAACAAGGTAAGAAAACATTCTGAAAAAGTGGCTTACCTGCATAGTATAATTTACTCCAGCTTTTATTAGGTGCTTGATTAATTCTGCTGAATGTTGGAAATGAACTTTTGCTGCAAGGAATTAAATTATAATATATGAAGGCAATATATTTTCATATCATTTTTCAAAAAGGTTACATATTTTACTTTACATACAAACACATTTAATTAAAGGACTATTATCTGGCTTTAACTAAAAAGCTGGAATCTATCCTGAGCTTTGAGCTTCATTCTATTAAAAAATAACAAAAATAGGAGCTACAACTAAGGCCTACTTACTGTACAGGATGGCATTTAGATTTACTTCATTGGATATCATTTATTATTCCTAATTTTTCATATATTTTAAGCCTCATAAAAATTTTAACATGGCAAATGTTTTGTCTGGATATTAATACAGCAAACCAACTTTCTATTCCTTTTAGAAGATTACTAGGGCCCAGTCTTAGTTAGATTCTGGCATTCCACTTTATTATTTTAAATTAGAAAGGAATATTCCATGTTGAGAAAATAGAGTACACATCTCATTTCACAGCGGCTATTTAAGTAGCGCATACTAGTAACTCCTGCTTTCTTCTGTCTTCTTCTACTGCAACCTAAGCTGCAAAACTGAAATCACAGCATAGTGGCCCTCAATATGGAAGCTATGAAGACATGGACCAGTCACTCAAATATTTCTGTGCAGAATTTATTTCTGTACTCTGTATGTCTTTGAATTTCTGTAAGCAATTCTTAAGCTAACATTTTTTTTAAATTGTCTTTCCCAAACTAGGGCTGCCTTATCAGAAATTGTAAGCTTCCTTAATGCTTTAATTCTATAATGCTGAATAATTATACTACCCAGCAGAGCAGCAGAGAATGTAAAATCCAAACAATCATTTAAAATCTTTTTAAAAAGATATTTGAAATCTTTTTCATCATCTTCCTTCAACACCTAATGGAAAAATGACCGTGTCCTCTTAAAATAAGTACAAATTGTTCTGTAAATGTAAGCTACTAGAAATGCTAACTAACAAGGACAATGACAGAAGTAATGTGCTCCTTTATTTTTCTGTATGACTACAGCTAAAAATAAATGTGCAAATGATTTTATATATTATAAAATCAATAGTGTAAAGCCTATTGATATTTGCAATTTGTCCCTGTCCTATGACTAAAAGGGCACTTTAAAGTTCTGATTGGCTAGGTAGACTGATTTGATAATAATTTTGAAGATAATATTAATATTGGCAATGTTATAGTGTTATTAACTGAACACTTAATATCAAGCCTATACGGATTGTGCAGTATGTGTGTTAGCATGTTTGCACATGTGCATGCTCATGAACTTGCATAGGTACGTTTCCTGTGAAATGGCCAGGGCAGAATCTCTGCTTCCACAGGCCCAAGATTTAGTGTGTCAGATAGGAACAACGTGATTTGCCTTTACAGCTACAACATATTGACAGAGAAACCTGAAATAGCACTAATATATTATTCCAGACTGATGGCTACATGTAAAATAATTTAACCTTGAATATAATTTATTTATACCACGGAGGTTTCAGAACACAGAGAATAACAGCAGCAGTAACTGGATTCAGATCCTCTTTCTACAGATCAATTTTGTATGTTTTTGGGACCTAGTTGCTGGATTTTTTTCCCCTGTGTTCTCTTTACTTTCTAGGACTCTATCCAGGATATTGCATTGCATTTAAACATCATCTTATATTATTATTATTATTATTATTATTATTATTATTATTATTATTATTTTATTTTTTGAGATAGGCTCTTAACTGTTGCTCAGGATAGAGTGCAGTGGATGAGCACTTAACTTTATCCTTGAACTTCTGGGTCCTGGTGATCCTCCCACTTAGACTTCTGAATAGCTGGGACTACAGGGTTGTGCCATCACACCCAGCTAATTTTTATTTACTTGTCAACTTACTTTTTGAGACATGGTGATCTTGAACTCCTGTCTTCAAATGATTCTCCCACCTGAGCCTCCTGAGTTACTGGGATTACAAGTATGGTCAAGCAGGCTTGACATTAGACATCTTGTCTTGTTAACCTCCTCTGGTCTATGAGAGTTCCTCAGAAACTGTTTAAATTTTTGTTAAGGGCATCTGAGGAGTACTTGTCAGGTATTTAATAAAATCTTCCTCATTGGTGTTTGTCTCATGCTTTCCCTATCACCATACACAAAAATCAACTTTAAATGGATCAAAGACCGAAATGTAAAACCTCAAACTATAAGAACTTTGGAAAATGCAGGAGACACCCTTATGGAAATTTGAACTGGCAGCCAATTCCTGATTAAAACTCCAAGTGCCCAGGCTATAAGAGATAAAATAGACAAGTGGGACCTCATCAAACTGACAAGCTTCCACAAAGCCAAAGAAACCATCAAGAGAGCAGGGAGACAGCCCATAGAATGGGAAAAACTATTTGCCAAATGTATATCTGACAAAGACCTAACATCTAGGATCTACAAGGAACTTAAATGTGCCCAAAAGAAAAAACCAGCCCCATTACAAAGTAGGTAAAAGATATGAATAGACAGTTCTCTAAAGAAGACATACGAGCAGCCAACAGATACATGAAAAATGCTCAGCCTCACTAGTCATCAAAAAAATGCAAATTAAAACTACCCTGGATAAACCTAACTCTGGTCAGGATGGTCATCATCAATACCTCAAAAAAGAACAGATGCTGGGAGGATGTGGAAAAAAGGTAACACTTCTACACTGTTGGTGGGAGTGTAAATTAGTACAGTCTCTGTGGAAAACAGTGTGGCAATTTCTTAAAGATCTAAAAATTGATCTTCCATACAACTCCGCAATCCCCCTACTGGAAATATACCAGAAGAACCCAAATCACTCTATGAAAAAGTTACCTGTGCACATTTGTTTATTGTAGCATTGTTCAAAACAGCAAGAACATGGAATTAACCATGCTGCCCATCGTTAGAGGACTGGATAAAATAAAGGGGTACATATACATGATGGAATATTATGCAGCCATAAAGAAGGACAAAATCATGAACCTCACAACAACCTGAATTGACTTAGAGTCTGTAATACTGAGTGATGTATCACAGAAAAAAAACCCTGAATATCACATGTTCTCACTCACAAGCAGACCTTGAACAATTATTGTAATACTATAGGAAAAGGATTGGCAGTAGTGGGAAACTGCTGGGGGGGACCTTGGAGGAAGGGGCGAGAGAGGATTGACAGCAGTGGGAATCGACCAGGGGAGGAGGGGCACAGCTCATCAACAAGGATACCTGCATAATGAACATTTGTATACCTAACCCTGAATTGTACCCCACATTTTTAATGGGCTCGGTGGCTCAGCCTGTAATCCTGCGCTTTGGGAGGCTGAGGTGAGTGGATTGCCTGAGCCCCGGGGTTCGAGACCCACCTGGGCACCTTGGCGAGACCTCATCTCTACAATAAATCAAAAAAAATTTAGCCAGGCGTGGTAGTGCACGCCTGTAGTTCCAGCTACTTGAAAGTCTGAGGCGGAAGGATCGCCAGAGCCCAGCACGTCGAGGCTGCGTTGGCTGGGAGTGTGCCACTGCCCTCCAGCCTGGGCGACAGAGTGAGACTCCGACTCAAAAAAAAAAAAAAAAAAGTTAAGTTGGAAAGATTATATGCTCTTTGTCATAAGATTATTTTAGTGATTATCTTTGCAAAATGGGCTAAGAATACTGAGACAGTGTATAAGAACAAAAATATATTCAAGGTTTAGGAAAGATTCATTCAAGACTTTGCTTCTCTTGTCTCACTTGCCAGATAACCTTCAATAAATCTGTTTCCTTCTTGAAATTAATTTTTCCCACCATTAATGAAGTTATAAATACTCAGCCTTCTGTTGTAAGGTATCACAGAATGTAATAAAAATATAAATTATTTGGTTTTCAAAAGCTTCATGTACATATGAAATGATACTATGCATTACTACTAATATCAATCACATCCATCTCCAGTGTTTAAAGTGATGAAAAATGAGAGGAGATGGTTAAATGCTTTTTAAAAATAGTTTTTGTTCTAACTTCATTTAAGTGGGTAACCGCACCAGAAATTCATTTCAGTGCTTGCATCTCTTTGATATTCTTCTATTTTTCAGATTGGTTTCCACTTGAAGTGTGCAGAATAACACCAAAGTTGCCATTGCTGGCCACATGTGACTATTTAAATTACTATTTTTTAGATTGGAAATCATAGTTTATTTAGAAAATAGAGAGGAAGAGAAAGGAGATTCATGTCCCCAAAACAGGGGAAGGGGTCAGAGCTTAGGGAAGCAAATGCATGACATAAATTAAAATTAAGATGAAATAAAATTTAAAAATTCAGTTCCTTCATCACACTAAACACAATATAGCCACAATTGGCCAGTGACTACTGTGTTCAGCAGCACTGATAGACTATTGCCATCATCACAGAAAGTATGATTGGACAATGCTGCCTTTGAGGGCACATCACCGCCTTTCCTCTTAGCTCTGGATTCCTTTTCCCCACTTCCTATCATGTATCTGATTCTTTGGGCCACTCTTGACTCTCTTCTTCAGAAGGTTCCCTGTAAGCAAATCCTTAGATGTATTTCTTTGTAGAAGGTCAGACCCTATCAAACAGTACCAGCAAGTATAATACTTACTGTCAGCGGTTCCATGAATTATTAATATATTTTCTTCTTTTAAGCCATGAATATTGTGTAGCACGCTGGCTGCCTAAAAAGGAAAACACAAACATTTATATCTAGAGATCTCTCTACATAAGCAATATAACTGAAATTTTAGAACAAAAATGCCCTTCTTTCTTTTTTATTTTTAGAGCAGTTACCTGATAAGTGCTCTCTTCCTTAGATGGCATCCCAAGGTATCTTTCAGAGAAAGCAGAGGCTGTGACCGAAGAAAATAGGAGTTTAAGAATAAACTAAAAAACATTTGACTAGCATATTTCATTATTTAATTTCTTCATTTCACATTTAATTGCCATGCCCCAGTAAAATTGATTGAATCAGGGAGGCGATAAACAGCTCAAAACAGGCTTTAATAACACATGATAAATGAGTTCAATTGATCTCCTTTGCATTGGGATTTTTGTTTTCTACAAATCGATACGTTATATTAGGTCAGTCTGTAGAAAGTACTCACCATACAACTTCAAGTCTGTGATAGGTGAAACAACTGATCCACATTTAAAAAGCTTTTCATCTGACTTTAGGATCATTGATGCAATATAGCCACCATACCCCTGGTAACAAATAAACAAAAACCTTATAACAACTATTTCTAGAGATATTTTTAGCTTTTGATTACTGTTTAGTAATGTACATCATATTAGAATATCTCATTTCTTGGATTTGAGAAAATAATGCCAAAATATCTTTATCATATAAATATGTTACACAGTTAAAGTTTTTATATAAGAGCTTTAAGTAAAATATAAAATTAAATGTCACCACATATCAAATATTTTTTCCGTGTTTTCATACTATATATTGGAAATTGCCCCCAAATAATTTGAAGCTAGGGAAATAAAGCACTTATTAAATCACATATTTTGAGCTAATTTAAGGTATACTTAAAATAAAATATTTAAATAATGATGATGGCTATGTAGAATTAAGAAAGATAAAATATTTAAAATGTAATACCACAGATATAGATTCTGCTTTAAATTCCTGATAGGGCTCAAAAAATATCACCCCAGTATATGACTTAGGACACAATAATATGCCACCTAAATATGTCTGTTTGACATAAGATCATTTCTAGGTGTTTATATTGAGTACCTTCAGGCCCAAGAGTAGTTCTGAAAACAAGGTTGGAGATTGCCCTTTTGTAACAGAAATTTAAGACTATAAAGAAAATAATTTTCAAGACTCTGTCTCTGTGTCTCTCTCTTTCTCTTTCTCTTTCCCTCTCTCTCACTCTTTTTGCACCAGAAATAGAAAAATGACTAAATCAGCTAAGGCAAGACTCTTAACCAATAAAGAAGCAATTGACAGAAAAGTCGGCATAACAAGGCTGACCTTTGTTGTCCTTTTCCTGGTCATCTCTCTTAACAGAGCCTTTCCCAAAGCCCTTCTTTTTTTGTTTCAGAGAATGATGATATTTATATCTGAAGTCTAAGATAACTCTAGAGATTTACTTACTTCTCTGGGTTATCTCCAATGTGTAGAAGAGGTATTCATGTTATCAAGCTTTTGTTTGCTTTTATCTCTCTAATCAGTCTTTTGCTACAAGGAGTCCTAGCTAAGAACTCATGAAGGGTAAAGAAGAAAATTGTTTTCTTTCCTACATTTTACACAATTAAATTTTGGAAAGAAATAGAATGCAATGAATAATGTCACTAGTTAAATTAAATGGATTATTGCTTAAATTTAATTTTAAAATATCCTCTTGAAAGTTTTTTAAACAAATGTAATAATAAATTCTTTTTAAAAAATCAAGATGTCCAGTATTCTTTTGTAGCCCATGATCTGACTAGAAAAGTTCCAGAGAAAATTTTGATAATTACAGTAACGTTGGGTTAAGAAAATGGCCTAGTGAGTTATCTGTTTTAGAAATTAATTTTTAACTGCACTCTGAAAATGTTCATTATGCTACTAGACATCAGAATATTTTGAAAAGTTTTAAAAAGTATTAACACTCAGAACTTACCCCAGAAATTCATATGTAATTGGTTCGTTACTTATTTTGAAAGATTTTTAGATGATTCAAATGTAGTCCAGGTTACAGTTTTATTGTCATTATCACTAAACTCTTGAATTGAAAAATAAACAAATTCATTCATGTTTACTTGGAGCATCATTTAAAAATTGGTACATGAGAGTCCAAGATGCAGTCAGACATTTCTGAAATGACTGAGATAACATGTCATCCTGGTTCTAAAATACTTAGCTAGTACTCAGGAGCTTGAGTGAAACTTCTTCATTAGGAACTGAGGGAAAGTATTTTTTTTCCTTATATAAGTCACCATAAATTGCCTTTGCTCATTCTCACTTAGAGAGACAGAGAGAACCTTAGGTCTGCAAAATCTGGAAGTAGCAGACTTAAACGTGTTAACATAGCTAAAGAAAGAAGTTTAAAGGAGTGGGATGAGTCACGCAAAACACAAAAATAAACAGCTACAAGTTGGCTGAACATCCCTTATCTGAAATGCTTGGGACAAGAAGTGTTTCAGATTTGGAATTTTTTTTTTTAATTCTGGAATATTTATGCATACATAATGAGATATCTTGGAGATGGAAAACGAGTCCAAACACGAAATTCATTTGTGTTTCATGTATACTTAATGCACATAGCTTGATTAAATAAAAATTTGACTGTGTTTTGACTGTGACCACAAGGTCAAGTGTGGAATTTTCCACATGTGGCATCATGTCAATGATCAAAAAGTTTGACTTTTGGAACTTTCAGATTAGGAATGCTGAACTTTATTATAAAGCAAAAGTAGTGACAACCCTCAAAAGGTCTGTTCCTAGAGGGAGCATGTCTAGTGTTTCTGATTTTCTATCATGGAGATAAGAGGAGAGTATTACAGCCAGAAGGTTTCAAGTATTTTCCACTGGCGAGACTATTTTCCTATAGTGATGAATGCATCATACATCTTGGTCGATGCATGTAACTTTTCTGGTTCTAATCCAATGATGGCCAAATATACTTTAAACTAATTATGATCTGGCTGCTTATATTACCTGAAAATCGTGAAAGGATAGCAGAATATTTGAATCGTGACTATTTCAATCCGCAGAATTATACATCATATTTAAAAAATTTAAATTAATGAATTGGCGTTGTGTGGTTTTGGAGTTTTACATCCTCCTCCTCCTCCTCCTCCTCCTCATTATTATTCCTCAATCTCACATGTCTCTTAGAGCCTGATTATATCCAGGAAGTAAGAATAATGATGCCTTCCTCAGAAAGGGGAAATCCTAGAACAGTGCGTCTTAACTTGAAAGTTCATTCAAATCACTTGGGAATGTTTTTAAAGCACAGATTTTAATTGAGTAGATCTAGGGTAGAGCCAAGATTTTTGAATTTTTAACAAACTTTCAGTGAACCCCTGTGCTGCTGGTGGACATTTTATAAAACAAATTCTTACAGTGCGATCAGGTAATAAAGATGCCTACCAGAAACACCTTCCTAGTTCCAGTATCCCCTAGACCAGTAGAGCTTTAAAAAAATAAAATCCCAGCCAGGCTCGGTGGCTCAGCCCATAATCCCGCACCTTTGGGAGGTTGAGGTGAGCGGATTGCCTGAGCCCGCTGGTTCGAGACCCGCCTGGGCAGCGAGACCTCATCTCTACAATAAATAAAAAAAAAATCAGCCGGGCGTGGTAGCGCATGCCTGCAATTCCGGCTACTTGGAAGGCTGCGGCGGCAGGATCGCCGGAGCCCAGCAGGTCGAGGCTGCGGTGGCCGGGACTGCACTCCAGTCTGGGCGACAGAGTGAGACTCCAACTCAAAAAAAAAAAAAAAAAAATCCCTAAAAACAATTCAATGAAAACCCGTGGAAAATGGGCGCAATGAAACTCCCCGCGTAATTCAACAGTGAAGTCAGGGTTTTGAATCGTTGCTGCTATACAAGAAGTTATATTTTACTATTTTTATGTTGAAATTTAGGACTTAATGAAGCTCAATATTCTCTAAGACTTAATGATAATGAGAGCTGTTGAATAAAATTATCTTTATGGCATTGAAAAATTGAATCTTAAATGCTGCTTTAATTTGATTTATTTCAGATAAATAACTTCTATTTTAAAAAGAAAATCAACACTGGAAAAAATTAGAATAAATTAAAATTTAATTGCTCACATTCCTCTCAATCATTTTATATCTATTCACTGAATGCAAGAGTTCTTGGAAAATATGTTCCAGAAGAGTGCAAAAATCAGTTATCAGTCTAGGTAGATATAAAGATGATGATTTTAATTTTCAAAACAACTCATATCATGAGGTAGATTCAAAAACATTCAATAGTCAGTGTGGATTGCTTTGTTTTGGTTGTGCATTTTATTGTTTCCCAGTGACCAGATGTTGTCATTCATTAACATTGTTTTGTCATTCCCAGTTTTCAAAAATGTTAGCATTGCTTATCAAGTTTTAATAAGCTTATTGTTTTAAATTAAATTCAATAGATCTAAAGTATAGAAATGCTTCGTAAAAATTTAGCTTCTTATATATATCTACCTTGTTAAAAAATCAATTCAATAGATGGAAAAACTTGGTGTAGCAGGGGTGGGGTCTGAAACGTCATTTTCTCAAGATTTCCGTTTACAGCAGCTCCCTGATTATGATAATCTTTAAATGCCTTTATGAATACAGGAAAAGACACTAAGAGACTGAAATTTAAAAAGAGGTTATTTCTAGAATTCTAGACTTGTGTGATTCTTTCTGAATGCTAGACTTGTAGTACACAATGAATTAATTTGAAATAAAAAGTTGTGAATAATGTTAAACATGATTGCTTTTTTAATATTTTATTTTTTTTATTTTTTGTTTAAAAAATATAGTTTATTTAAAGTAAATTAGTGAGGGAGAAAGAGAGAGAGAGAGAGAGAGAATTCACCTCCCCAAGATAGGGGAGGGCCAAAGCCCGAAAGCATGACGACAGTCACAGCTCAGAGAGCACATGGCCACACCAGAGTCTAGCAAGGCAACGAACACTTTATTTTACTATAAAGATATGGGATACAAGTCAGGATTAGGTAAGTAAATGATCTATGTGCAGGTGAAGTTTAGGTCTCCATCTGGTTCTCACTGCCCCTGGTTTAGGATTATGTACCCTTTATATTGTTATGTGGCCCCCTCTTTCTCCCTCCCCTACACACAATTTTATTGCATCATATTATTTTGCATTAAATCTATTAATTTGTTTAACATAATCACTTATGTTTTATCACAATTCTTATACTCCTGCCTTAAAGAATAATTTTTCTAAAGAAGAATCTTAATTATTTGGATCATGTATACTAAAATCTTGAAACATTAGCAGTGACTCAAGCTGATCTCAAACTGAGAGGTTCTCCTTCAATTAAAAGGATGCAAAATTTTAAATAATAAATAACCACCTCCATAAGTAAAGTTTTATGAAGTTCCCATACTCACTCATTTTTTAACTTGTTTTATGGTCCTTAGATATCCATGGTTTTGGCCCTTTACAGTGCCATGTCTTAGTTCAAACATGTTCTCCTAAGCAATACCTTTCCTGGCTTCTGATTTAAAATCTCAACTTTATCTCTAATCTTGGTCCTTCTATTTGCCTCTTTATTTTTCTGAATCAAACTCTCAACATCTGACATTTTGTAACTTTTACTAATTTTTTTTGTTTAGTTTTTTCATCTATATCTCTTTTCTCAATAAAATTTTTTTGATGATCACCATAGTTTTTTTTGTGACTAGTAGTCAAGAAGTGTTGCGACCACAGCACACACTGGATGAATGTGTACTCAATAAATTAATTTTTTTGTCTATTAATGATGACCTGGTAATTATAGCAATGTCAGATCTGGGAATGATGTTTATTTGTATTTTTTGCCACTGATAGTCAATTCATGTCATTACGTTTTTAAAGAAAATATATCAATAAAGTTTTGCTTTTAGGAGTTTTCTTCTTTAGTTTTTATATATAATTCTTAAAAAAACATAAATTATAAATATATATTAACAGGTTGGGTTAGGTTCTGAAGATAATTATTACAACTAAAATGGTTCAAAGTCTTTAATCATGCTATATCAATAATTATTGAGAAATTAACATAGCTGGTTAAAAGCTGACCATGCTATTATAATAAATTTTTTATTATACCAACAAACCTGTTAGAAAATAGCAGTGAAAAAAAGATACCATTCGCAATACAAATTAAAACACATGAATAACAATTAATATGTAGAAAAAACAACAGCAGGAAAGAGATTTGACCTATATAAATAAAACTATAAAATTCTACTTGGATATATAAAAAAATTGAATATAAGAAACATTCATATTGTCTGATTCAGATGTAAACTACATCTAGGGAAGACATCAATTCTCTTCAAATTATTATAAACACTGCTGAATAACATTTTAATTAAAAAATTCCAGTTGAATATTTTGGGAGAAATTTAAAAAGTAGAGATAAGGAGAGGTAAGTCAATAATATTTTCAAAAAGAAGAATGGAAATTTGCTTTTAAAATATTAAAATGTATTTTAATGAAACATATTATAATAAGAGACTAAGATTAGCATAAGAACAGATAAACAGATTACATCAGGAATAAATCCAGGGATACTTGTGAGCCTAATATTTAGTTGGCATCACTGTTAAGGATGTTAAGGATGATTTAGTCAATCAGTGGAGCTGGAAAAAACTGGCGAGATATTTGAATCTAAATAAGTAAATTCTCTCCATGCACTATAAGTGCTGTGTACATCTCTCTTCCCCATCCAAACCAGATAAAGAGAAAACACAATCTATACTAATTTAGCCTTTTGTTAAGAATGAAAAATCTAAATAATAAAATCACTGGAAATATTCATGAAGAAAGAATTTGAAAATATTTTTCCAAGTTTTAAAATTTAGGTTTTTGATGCACAGTACATAAAACTTAAAAAGAATCAGCACTGAGGAAATATTTCAAATAAATATGAACAGGGAATGCTGTTGTTAATATAGCAAAATCTCAAATATGTAAATAAAGAAACAAATGTACGTTCACAAGCTAAGCCTAAACTAGGCACAAAAGAAACTAAGCATACACACATTTTTATAAATGGATGATTCCAAAAGAAATGTATAAAATGGTTAATAAATGTGAACATTTATTTTATGTAAAAATTTCTAATTCCATTAATGGAGCAACAAAAATGAGATTTACAACCCTACATGAAACAACTAAAAATATTGACAAAATATTTAAAATAGAAGTTTTAGGGATATTAGACATTGAACAATGGAGGTTGATGCCTGAATGATGGAAATCAAGCAAATCAGTCCTAGGATTGCTGCAGCTTGCTGTCTTGAGGAGTAAAGTTGAGAGACAGCAGAACAAACTATTCAAAATGAAACAGGAATTTTTTTAAAAATTTGGTAACATATTAGTGAGTTTAGAGACAATTTCAGGTTGCCTAATATGCAATTCCTGAGAAGGGGATAACAAAAAAATTTGAAAAAATAATAACTGAAGCATTTCCAAATTTGATTAAAAAAAAACGTAACCGGAATATCTAAAATCTTAATATATACAAGCATAAAGACATGAAGAAAATTACACCAAGGCATATCATAAGAAAGTTGTTAAATATTGTTTATAGAAACAGCTTAATAAAATTTATAGTAATAAAATATATTTTATTTTATTATAATATATGCTTATAACATATGCTTATAATATAATATAATATAAGCATATAATATATGCTTCCAGTGATTTAGTAAAATTTAAGCAATAGATATAGAAAAACCAATTAATTACATGTTGAGAAAATAGAAAAATAGATTAATCACATATTAAGCAAAGTGTACAGTATTCTTTATATGCTTTATATTGTGTTCTCTACTAAACTAGAGTACAGATGCAAAGATAATACAGAACTAAGTTTAAAAAGACTAAAAGTTTATAAAATAAAACTGTTAAAGTGAGATTTTAACATATTTAAATAAAGTTTGATAAGGCTGGTAAGTCACAGAAAAACTCTAAAAAGATTTGTGATAATCTTTCAAAATTAATGGAAGACACCAAAACATAGATTCAGAGAATCCAGCACAACTCAAACACAATTAATGAAATGATATCTATAACTATGCACATTATGGAAAAATTAGAACATCAACAAAAATATCATTAATAAATGAAAGGTTCAATATTTATTAGGTGTCAGTAATTCCTATGTAATTATAAATTCAATATAATTTACATAAAAATTCCCTGTAATCTATTTATTTTAGAAATTACATAAGATGAATCTAAAATTTATAAAGAAAATGCAATGCACCTGGATGAATCAAAACAACTTCAAAAAAGATCATGATAGAAAAACTTCTATCTGATTTTAAGAAAGACTATAAAGATGAATTTTATAATATGCTAATTATATCTCAAAAACAAAAAAGGGCAAGGTCAGTATAGCTTTGTGGTTTTAATATGCTTCCAGTGATTTAGTAAATATTAATACAAAAGTGTTTTTTGCACAATCTGAATGGTCAATAAATCATTTGTGTGTGTGTGTGCATATATATACACATGTACACAAATATATAAGTGGCAATAAACATGTGAACAGATTCTCGGTGTTACTAGTTTTCAGCCAACTGTAAATGGAAATGAAATGAATAGCTCTGTTCATCCATTTAGAATAATTTAAATTAAAAAGAGTGATAATACTAAGTGTTGGTGAAGAGGCAGAACACCTTGAACATTCCTACATTTCTTTTGGTAAAATAAAATGGTATAAGTATTTTTTTTTTTGAGTTGGAGTCTCACTCTGTCGCCCCTAGTGAGTGCCTTCCGGCCACCGCAGCCTCGCCTGCTGGGTTCCGGTGACCCTTTCCCGCCTCAGCCTTCCGAGTAGCCAGAATTACAGGCATGCGCTACCCACCGCTGATTTTTTTTTTATATTGTAGAGATGAGGTCTCGCTGCCCAGGGTCTCGAACGGGCTCAGGCAATCCACTCACTCACCTCCAAAGGCGTGGATTAGCTGAGCCACTGAGCCGTAGTATTTTTTAAAAGTTTGGCAATTTTCTGTAAAAGCAAACACACTCTTACTCAATGACTCAACAATTCTACTTTTAGGTGTATACCAAAGAAATATAAAAATTAATGTCTACACAAAAACATGTACACAAATGTTTATAACAGCTTATTAAAAATACACAAAACTAAAAATAACATAAATAGTTATCAATAGGTGAATTAATAAACAACTTATTTTATATTCATAAAAGAAAATGCTCTTCAGTAATATAAATTAACAAACCAAAAATATATTTTGAAAAGTAAATAAAGAGAAAAAAGTAACTCAATAAAAGCAAATGAATGGAAGAAATCAATTAAATGAATAAAACAAATAGACATACATAATTAAAGCAGTAGCATTTAAGTTTATCAGTAGTCACAATTATATAAATGGATACAATATTCGACTAAAATATAGAAATTGGTAGAAAGATAAAACAAAATTATCTCTCTGATTTTGTTTAAAGGACATACCTAAACAATAAGGACAAGGCTTAAAAAATAATAAGATGAAAAGGCTTATAATGGTCGGGGAGAACACAACATTAATAAGGGTACTTGATCTTAAACCAGGCAAAATGGGGACCAAAGGGATGCCCACTTGTATATCTAATCCTATTTTAAGATGTTCCCCACATCTTTAAATAAAATAAAATAAAGGCTTATGATAAATATGTATTAATAAAAGGAATGGCATTGTAATTTTGATGTCAAAAAATCATCTTTAACGCAAAAAATTAATACAGATAAACTAGATCAGTAAAAACAATACATGATTCAGTTTAATCTGAAGATATAGTAATTCTGTACTTATAGAAATTGAATAATAATGGCCTTAAAATATACATAGTTAAACAAAATTAAGATTTTGACTAGTTCACAAAATAATGAAATATTCTAATACACCTTTCTCAGAAAATTGAGTCAAAATAATTCATTAACTAAGTTTAAAATATTAAAATAGACAAGTATGATTAGATGAATGTGACACCAAAGTTTTTAGGAACACATGAAAATTTTCAAAATTATTCCCTTTTGTAGTCATAAATCAGTTAAAGTTTCAAAGGATATCTGTTATTCAGGTCAATTCTCTAACAACAATTCAATTATAGTAAAATCAATAATAGAAAAGTGCCAAAAATTATTTCATTTAATTTGGAATAAAAATAGTAAAAACACTTCAGAAGACATAGACTTATCCTGAAAATGAAGAATGACTAAATGTTAAAATTACTTCATATTAGTAATACTGGAAAATATCTAAGAAAATATCTCATAGGAAATTTATAATTCAATTTTTTTTAATTTTTAATTTTAGGATGTTTATTCTTGAGCCAAACTTGAAGACTTAAGCCCAGAACACGCATCATCAGGAGGTCCTGAGAAACTGTGTCCTCTGTTGCCAAATGGTGACTTGGTTATATACAGTTTTAGGGCAGCAAAAGTTACAAAATCCATAGATCAATACTTGAAAGATTTTCATGGGTTTGATCCAGAAAGAAGGGACATTTCCAAGTGGGGACTTGTAAGCCATAGGTGGATTCAAGAATTTCTTGACTGGTAATTTGTATTTCGTTTTTTTACATATACATTTTTTATTTTAAAGATGTGGGATACAATTCAGGATTAGGTATACAAGTGGACATTGTACAGGTAAAGTTTGGGCCTCACTTTGATTCCCACTTTGCCTGGTTTGAGATCTGTTGTTATGTGTGTCCCCCTCACCACATCCCGGCAGTATCCTACTGACAATCTCTTTCTTATAGTATAATTCTCTTATATTTGAAAGAAAGAATTAAAAAATTAATAAACTAGACATTCAACTTAGTAAGTGGAAAGAAAAATGAACCTAAACAACAGAAGAAAAAATAGCAACAGCAAGAATAGGGATTAGTGAAATAGAAAATAAAGATAAAAGAAAAGAATAATCAAGCCAGAATATATGATTCACTAAAAAAGAGAGAAGGGTGGAGGTCTGGAAAGGAGACAAAAAGTGAGAGCAAGACTAGAGCAGTAAAGGAAGAGTGTGCATGCAACCAAGAGCAAGAAAAAGCTCTAGCAAAAGCACAAAGGCATGAACAAGCCTTAAGAGGAATCAAAATGGGGCATTATGACCACAAGCGAAATGATCAAACATATAATAAGAGGATATTATATATTACTGTTTGCAAATATTATTGAAAAGTTATATGAAATGAAAATAAAAATCCCTTTCAAAGTACTGAAAGTGACTTCGGAAGAAATGCAAAAAAACTTCATAGTTTTTTATTGGTCAAATACATTTAAACATCAATTAATTTTTTCCAGCAAAGAAAGCAATATCCCCAGATGCCTTCAGAGTCTGATTCCAAGCTTATACGTTTTTTTCCATTCAATCAAAAAAGCAAACAAATTACTCCTCAAGCTATCTTATGAGTTTAGCATAACCTAATTTGATACAGAAATACGTACAGTCCTAGAAAAGAAAATCACAATATCTAACTCTTAAAGCTGACAGTGTTCCTTTCTTTACATGCTCAGAAAGTCAACTTTTAATTTATAATTCAGTCCCAGATATGCTTATTTGTTTAATTGAAATTGAGCATTTAAAGATAAATCTATTTATGTTTTCATTAAATTATATCCTATATCACTGTTATTTGCTAGATTGTCAGAGTCATTTGCCCCAAGGGGTATCAACTTCCAATACGATGATTAGGGGATTTTAAACTTTTAAATCTGAGGACTAGAGTTTTATTCTTCTATGGTTTATGGTTAAGTCCCACATTTTTTGTAGTTGTTATGGAAGATTCTGTCTCTATGCCCAGTCTTCCTCTCATTGTCTATCATTTCCTTATGTGAACTTTAATTATAGTCAATTGTTTTATTTCCTGTTCTCCATACAGCCTCCACTAATGCTATGTATTTTGCATAGGACACTTTTCCTTTCCTTCAACTTGCTAAATATTTCTCACCATCCAGTTCACATTTCCTTTTTTTCCATGAGACATTTTACTACTTGTCGATCTTCCCTAAATTTCCGGAAATGTTTTTAAATAGCTTATTTGGTCCTTTATGCTTATTTATGAGTACAGTCAAGTAGAGCTCAGAAATGTATAAGACTTGAGTCCTTTGTAAATTATTACATATATCAGGACTGTTAAGGAGTAAAGTGTTCTCCACTATATGCACCTTTTTTTGTGTGGTAAAAAACACGTAACATAAAATTTACCATCTTAACCACTTCCAAGTGCACAGTTTAGTAGTATCTGTTATATTCCCACTATGGTGAAACAGATCTCCAAAACATTTTCATCTTGCAAATATGAAATTGTATACCCATAAATCAATAGTTTCCCTTGTTCTTCCCTTCCTCCAAACCCTGGCAATCACCATTTCTTCATCTCCATTAATTAAATCAGTTTAGATATCACATATAATTTAAAAATGACACAGTATTTATCACTTTGTGAATCACCTGATCTAGCAAAATGTCTTCACGACTCATCAGTACTATTGCATAAGATTTCACTATATACTTTTTAATGTATATGAGATTTCTATTTCCTTGGAATGATCACTTTGTTAGATATTTTCCTTTTTTCACTAATATTTACCACTAAGGATGGGCTTTGAATTGTTTACTTATTGTGTTTATGTTGGAGAAGCAATGCTCACAAAATATCTGTATAGATTAGTTGAATATTGCCAATAAGAATAAAACGCAGTAAGAACATGGGGTATGGCAAATGTCTGAAGTGGGGAAAGAATGGCGGTGATTTGCATTGAATTATATTTTACTCATATATTAAGTGGCTTTTTTATGTCCCTACCTGTTAGTGTGTACCACTAAAATTTGTGTCTCAGTTAAGGTTACCAGTTATTTTATGTCCTGAATCTCTAGGTTATTTGTGAATAGTATAAAATACCATATGTTTAAGTCCATGAACATACAGAATTTGCTTCACTTCTAGACTAAAATAGTTCAAGGTTTCTTTCTTACTTTCATCTTATTACACTTATAATGCATTATCTAGTGATGTATATAAACTAGCTGCTCAATGAATATCTACATTAGATCCATTTTCCCACTGTGAAAATGACAAACTTGTCACTATAGCTTTTGCAATGATAAGTAAATATCTTCTAGAGAGCACAGAAGACAATTGTATGTGATGGTCATGTTTATGTTCCAAAGCCTTTGTCAGTCTTCTTTCAACATAAGGTACTTTGTTTTGCTTTGTTTTATTTTCCTGTGGAGACTACTCTACCTCAAGAGATTTATTTGACTGGTTTTCATTTGTTATTTAGGTATTTGCTAAAATAATTCCTCATCAAAGGGTCTTACTTGAGCGCTCAATCTAATAACATGCTTTTTATCTATCATTTAAACATTTTTTCTTATGTGATTTATTAATATGGAAAACTATAATTTTTATTTATTTATTTACCCTCTGCTTTATCTATTTTCCCTCTCTAAAGATGAACTTCATGAAAACAGAGCCCTTTTTGTCCTGTTGTTGCTTTAACACGAAGCAACTAGATGCTCAACAAATAGTTACTGAATTATTGGATGTCATAATAATTGTGCTATCATATTTTTAAAAATAATACACAGAAATTAGCATAGAATGAAGACTGTAATTACTTCTGTGTACATACATACACACACTACATATACATGTCTGTGGGTAAATGTATGGATAGATGGATGCATAAATAGATAAATAGGTAGATACAGCATATCTAAGACTTACCTTTCCAAAAATGCTTAATCTTTTGGAGTCTATGTATGGCTGTTTCAGTAAAAATCTGCAATGGAAAAGAAACACTATAGTTATGTCTTCTTGATTCAAGTGTACACATAAATTTAAACTTGGCACACACTTATTCACACACACACAAACAAAAGTTAATGACTAATGTCATTGACTGTAGCTCTTTCAATGTGGAAGGTCACATAGTCCAAAATCATGCTGTTCAAAGTGACGTCCAGTAGTTTGGTATCACCTGAGAGCTTGTTATAAATGCAGAATCTTGGGCTTATTGAATCAACATCAAAATTTTAACAATACACTAATTTCTATGTATGGTTGTAAAGATCCTACTAACTTTCTTAGGTCACACTTTCATGCCAGTTTGATTATGATATCCATGAAACTTCAAGAACTGTAATTAACAGGGACATAATAGACATGGTGTATTATTGAAACTAATAATAAAGTAGTATGATTAAAGTCTCTCCCACTTTCCTAAATCCAGAGTGAATTATTATTATTATTATTATTATTATTATTATTATTGAGTTGAAGTCTCACTCTGTTGCCCAGATTGGAGTGCAGTGGCCGCTGCCTGCCATTGCAGCCTCGACCTGCTGGGCTCCAGCGATCCTTCCGCCTCAGCCTTCCAAGTAGCCGGAATTACAGGCATGCGCTACCACGCCTGGCTGATTTTTTGATTCATTGTAGAGATGAGGTCTCGCTGCCCATGCAGGTCTCGAACCCGTGGGCTCAGGCAATCCACTCACTTCAGCCTCCCAAAGGCGCGGGATTACAGGCTGAGCCACCGAGCCCGGCCAGAGTGAATTCTAATTCCAGAGGAGAAATATGAAAATTATTTTATTGTAGCACTAAGGGTGATAGGCATTTGAAAAAAATACAATAGCCTTTTTGATTGACTTAGAAAATTGCCCAATTACTAAAATAGAAACTTGTGTGCCAGAGTTAGTAGTATCATTTAGCATACACCCAGATTCTGTTATAGAAAAATTTACACTGACTTACTTCACAGCTGCCATTTGGTCCTTTACTTCTACCGAACCTAATCTTCGATGAATTTCTTGTAAAATTTTCAGACCCTGGAATCCACTTCCTCTGCCATCAAATCTTGCAACAATGACATTATCCGTGTCAATAAGTACAGAATCCCAGTCAATATGAAACTTATCTGTAACCAGCTGGTCTCCTGGCTCTTCATCCCTGCAAATACCAACATATTGGACCAAAACAAGAGCAACTGAAAATCTGGAAGTTTTACCTTTCATACTTACTAGTTTTACTTACATACTTACTACCTTTCATACTTACAAAAGTTATGGAAAAGACCTTTGTTGGCTACTAAAATTTTTGTTAATTCTTGAAGATAAACCTGAAAATAACAACATCATTTTCCTTTGTAAGTTTTTTAAATAAAAAATTCCCTGAAAGAAATAAAGATACACAATAGATATTCGTTTAACTCATTTTTCAAAGGAGATTTTTTCTAAATACATGGTATTTTCCATAGGCATTTTCAAAGAATGGTTGTCAAGTTGACAGTCAGGTCTATTTTTATTGAATTTCTTCCAGATAGTATATTTTAGAAATGTCTTGCAGATGGCTTACAAAGGTTGAAGGGTCTTATGGAGAGCAGAATCAATTATGAAAACTTGATAATAATTTAGCAGGAAATATATAACCCTAAAGCATGTTGGTCTCAAAAAAAATTACTACATTAAAACTCCTTGAATGGTTTTTAAAGTTTTGTGTGTACGTGTGAGAGGGAGAGAGAGAGAAAGAGAGAGAACGTGTGTGTGTGTGTGTGTGTGTGTGTGTGTGTGTGTATGAATTCTTACTGAGGAAAATTTAAGCAAACAGTGAGAAAAATTCCTTTTTATCAGTAAAGTTGACAGCAAGAAAAAGAAGCAAAGACAAATGTTTGAAAAATGTGAAAGCTTTAAGTAAAGAAGAACACACAAATAATAAAGCATAAATATTCTCTCTAGAGGGAAAAGGAGTTATAATTTTAAAATGTCATTTAATGTGGTATTTATGCATTTATTTTCTAGAATAGAGAAAAAATGAATAAGTAGACTGTCTAAAGTCAAATTATTTAGGTCCAAACCTAGGTATAGTTCTAACACGCAGTTGAGCGTGTGATAGATCTGAAGAACATCCAAATATCCCACTCTGAACAGATGGATCCCCATTGCTAGTTGGGTAAAAAACCAAAAATACACATCTTACTAATTCTTGAAGGTAAAGGCCCCAAACTCTCCTCCCTTCCTGTTTATACAAATGTTTACCTAGAAGCTCCAGCCCACGAACCAGTCTTCGTCAATAAGCTTCTGGGTTATCAGGTTTACAAATGCAAATAACCTTCTGCCTCAACAAATGGAATTGAGCAGGATATAGGAGATGGTTGGAACAAGTAAGCTAGGGAAGAAGTGAGGAATAGGAAAAATTGCAGAGCAATGAAAATATACTGAACACTTTTAAAGACTGAATTGTGTTCCTCCAAAATTTATATGTTAAATCCCTAACTTCAAGTATCTTAGACTGTGAGTATATTTGGAGATAGAACTTTTAAAGAGGTAATTAAGTTGAAATCAGGTCCTCACAGTGGACCCTGATTGAATTTAATTGATGTGCTTATAAGAGGTGGAAATGTGGACATCCAAAAGACCCCAGCAAAATACATGAACAGTGGGAGTTCCCTGTGAGGAGGCAGAAAGAGGGTGGCCATTTGCAAGCCAAAGCTTCAGAAGAAACCAACCCTATGGGAACGTTGACCTTGGACTTCAAGCCTCCAGAACTGTGAGAAAATAAATTTGTTAAGTTATTGTCAGTGGCATTTAGTTATGGCATCCCCAAGCAAACCAATACAAATGCCTTCCGTGGTTTAAGTACTTGAAATCTATCTCATTTTCAGTACACTACCAAAGTTTAACTAATTATTTGGAAGGAAACTGCCTGTAGCATAGCTTATTACATATATTATAAATAAATAAATACTATAAATAAAGAAACTGTGATATGGAAATTATTTAATCACAACTTCCCACAATTCTTTCCTAAAGCACACACTTATTGGTGATCTTGTGATTCAAATAAAAATCTGCTTCTCTCTCCACAGTGTTGACAACCAACCTCCCTTTTTCTTTTATATTTTAATTTAAAATTTTAGTTTATGCAATCTTATATCTTGATCAGATAATCGGGAATTTGTTACAACACATATCCACCTGCTCTAACCTAAAATTCGAATTGCCTTATTCCAAAGTAAGTCAGGAATTGCTGGGTGGTGGCGGGAGGTTGTTTCTTTTTTCAGTTCTCCAGGTGATACAGATATAGCTCGTTTAACATTTGCGAACTTCTGTGACTCTTTATGCCTAGCACAGTTTCTGTTACATGTAGGACAAATCCAAGCTTGTTGAACTAGACCTTTTCAGGGAAAATAGACTCGGGTTGAAGTTTCAAATGGAAAGACATTAAAAAGATTTGAGATTACATAAAATCACTGTATTTTGAAGTCTGGGAATTTAGTGCAAATATTGTATTTCACAGATGACAATATAATAAAGATAAACTTTACTTTTTAATAATAAGCTGAATAAAATACTAAATTTGAATCTCAACTTCACTCTGAGCATAGGCAATAAACTGAAGCTCAAGACAGTTTTTAATAATGGTGAAAATATACTCTATGGAATATAATAAGAAAAATCACGATCAAATTTATAGAACAATAGTAAAAATTATTTTTACCATTTTATATAAAGCCAATTTTGCATATGTTAAGCATATTTCTTATCTATTTCAATAAAAGATTTTGGCTAATTGTACTGAAACAAGGTGGGCCATATTTATGAATAAAGCATAATTTATAAGTTGTATGAGTTATATGAGTTATTGTGTGATAGGTACTCCCATTTTCTAGATGGGCCAATGATATTTATAGACATACAAGAATATAAAAAAATACAGTCAACATTCTCTTGGAGTAAATATCAGAGTGTTGTTAGCTTTTGAGTCAAGAGTTCCCAGTTTTAGACCCTTTTAGCATATCTGTGGCAATGTAAAATATTTTGCATGTTTGGAAGATCTAATTTTTCAATTTACATATGACCCATTGCACTGTTCAGAGTTCATTTAGGAGTTCACATCTAAGTTAAGTTTAGCTAAAATGTAAATAAGTCAGACATTTTATGGTAGGCAAATAAATTAAGATATAGACTAAAATAAGGTACACTTTCCAAATTTGTGATTAGTAAACAGTTGCAGATTGTGCAAAACAAAGTCTTCAATCCATTGCTTATAGTTGCAAATCCAGGGAAAAAATGGCAATTTCTCTATTTTGCTCTCTTCTCTAAAGTGCCATTTTAAACTTTAACCTAGCCTTACTAAGGTTTTAATATCAGAACAGAAAATTGTATCACTATATTATGAACCAGTGATTTTAAACATATTTCTGTGTGTAATTGAGTGTTGTTTCTTTTTTATGCATGAAGAGATAGGCATATGTATTTCAAGATAAGTTTAAGAGAACATGGATTATGACGCTAAGCATTGCCATTATCAAGTGCAAGCCAGGCATTTGCAGGAAAATGATGAAGATTAATTGTTACGTGTTGAGCAGAAAATGCCAGACTTGTAAATAAAGCTAAGTAAATAGCATTTATACAATGAGGTAGAAATAGCAATACTCTTGGTAGTAGGAGTGACCACAGGGAATGCACTACAGACTAAGTCATTTATCGTATAATAAATAGTCATCATGACTCATGTGCATGTTGACTGTGTAGTCTGTGAGCGCCAATTGATTTCTTTTTTTTCTGTCTTCCTTATTTTCCTTCTACACTATTTTGCTTTTTTATCTCAGTCTTAGAAATCTCTGGGGACCCATTGTAAGGAGGGTGTTTCAAGGTTGGAAGTGGGGACATACAGTTTTGTTGAAATTTGTGGTGAAAAGAACAATTCTATCTGTTATAAGTAGTAGAAAGGTCACAACAATACAAAACTTGTCTATTTTCTCACACAGGCAACAGAATCAAATTAAGACTAAACTTTTCTTAGGAGTTAAGGTCTTCAAGGTCAGAATCCTCATCTGTTTCAATACTTTCAATGCTGAATGTGTCTGTATGGATGAGGAGTTCACAATAGGAGCGCATAATAAAATGCAGAAAGAAATAAATAAAATAAACAATACCCAATAGATCTTTAAAATGACAGAACAAGCTATCGCTTTATGACATAACAAAATATCATTTATACCAAAACTGAATTAAAGTCCAGAGATTTGTTCAAACTACATGTTTGATCAAGTTCCCAGTGCCATTTAAATTCATGAAAAGACAGTTGAATTTAAATTCAGTGGGCAAAGGTTTTGGTGCTTGACTTTATTACCAATCTGCTGAGTTATCATGAGCAATTATATACTCTTTTTATTTTAATCCATTGTCTTTTATTAATTAATATTTGGTAAATAGTTAAGATCACTAATTAATACAGTACATTGATACAGTTGGAGCAGTGGAAAAAGGTGAGGGACAGAGAGAGAATTGCTTTTGGTTTCATCTCAGTATTTTGCTTTCTTAAGGCATGGAATAGATTGACTCAGTTGCATGGGACCTGCTTGAGAACTGGAATCATTGAGAACAAGGTGCTGCAATTTTATTGCAGGTATTATGAACTAAAAAAAGAGTATGAAAGGAAGGATAAAGAACAGAATAAAAATTAAGGTAAGGAAAAGGAAGCTGATTTTGCAAAGAGCCATATCATATTACATTCTTAAGCATAATCAGTTATTATGGCTTCTAATTTTGTTCTTCGTGAATTGAATTTAGATAGACTATGAGATTGGCATAATATAGTAGGCTTAAATAATATTTGTTTTTCCTTAATTAAAAATTTACTTTATAGAGATTTACAATCATTGATAACTTAGCTGCAACACACATAGATCTAAAATCTAATGAAGTCTGCCCCCTTTCAAGCAATATATACATAATAGAGAACTGCATTGGATAAGGGCTTCTTGGGTCAATTTTCTCTTTTAATCTCTTTATAATGGTTAGATTTATTCTCATACATGAATTTTCCTATATAAAGGATGGCTAAATGAATTTTATTTTATCATGTAATACATAAAACTTTTTTTTTCCTGTCAGAGAACTATATCTTCACATTATCTTTTTTCATTAGTGATCTTATTAATATAACCTTCAAATTTTCATCCTAATTTATTTATGATGTAACTTTTGGTTAAATTCCTTTTCATATGGGTCATAACCATGAAAATGTTTGATATGATCAAGGTTGTTCATGCATCTACAGAGACCCTATCTTCTAGCTCCTAAAATCTTGTTTCCGGTGATGATTTTGATGAAACCTACCTGATAATACATGGAAAATTAAACTTATCAATTAAGTTCTCAAATTGTATTAGCCTCTAATAAGCTGTTCTCATATATTTGTAAACTTGTCCATTGTCAACTCATTAGAAAAATTGCCTGTATTAATGACCTAATCCTTATAATGAGGTGAGAATGTCACTGTGAAAAAGATACAGGTGAAATGGTGATCAAACCAAAGTGAGTCGAACTCAGGTCCAGTGGCTTTAGACAAGTGACTTTCTTTCCCTCTGCCTAAGTTTGCTTTTGTTTGGTATAGAGGATGATAACAGCATCTGCCTAATAGATCTTTGGCAAGAACTAAATAATACTAAATTTATAAATTGCTTAGTGAAGTGCTGTTGCATGGTGCGTGTTCAATATTATTAGCTTAGTTCTGGCCAGTACTTTAGTAGTTGACCTTTCACTGTCTATTCCTCTCACAGAAACTAAGCTAACCAACTATGGTTATCTCTAGGCAACTCTGCATTAATAATTCCTGCACCTTTATTCAAGAATGTGGTTTCTCATAGCAAGTGGATTTATGTCAGCCAGTGTTCTAGTCTATTTATTTGTACAGATACACACAATTTAAAAATCTCATTTTATGTATAAACTGTTAAATAATTCTATTTATAATAGTTTATGTCACATACCCAAATCATTGCTGACTTAAATTATAGTTATTTAGCAGTAACATTATGACCATACAAATGGACAAAAAACCCACACTGTATCTTTTATGCATCCATATCATGCTCATAATGTATTCCCTGACTGTCTGTCACTTTTGTCATACTGTTTCTCACGTGCTCAAGCCACCTTCTAAGCTTCTTGAGAATAGAATTAGTGACATCAATTACTTTTAAATTGTTAAGATGCAGAATAGCTCTGAACTCAACTGTAGCTTAATTTTAAATTTAAAAAAATATTGATTATTTCCACTTATTATGTGTTTCAGTTCAGTACATTGTAAGGCCATTAATTTATTTGACTTTAGATGAACATGGAAAATGCACTTAATATTTTTCCTTTAACAGAATTTTAAAAGGGTTTTTAAAAATTTTTCAAAGAACATATATTTGGTGTTTTAATTTTTTTTTGATAACTAAATTTGGGAATGTATTTTACATTCATAAAACTGAATCCTTTTTTTGCATCTCTCCCCTAGTCTTTCTCTTGCTTCTCCCTTTTTTCTTTCTTCTATTTTTTTTTTTTTTTGAGTTGGAGTCTCACTCTGTCACCCAGACTGGAGTGCAGTGGCCGCTCCCGGCCACTGCAGCCTCGACCTGATGGGCTCCAGCAATCCTTCCGCCTCAGCCTTCCAAGTAGCCGGAATTACAGGCATGCGCTACCACGCCCAGCTGTTTTTTTGATTTATTGTAGAGATGAGGTCTCGCTGCGGGCTCAGGCAATCCACTCACCTCAGCCTCCCAAAGGCGCGGGATTACAGGCTGAGCCACCGAACCTGGCTCTTCTATTTTTTAATAGAATTATTTTCTCATATCAGGAGCAATTATTGTCTACCAAAGGTAATCTTCCTGTCTTGAAGGGAATTTGATCTTATTTTGCTCTCTCTCACTCTTGAATGAAAGCTAGAGATTTTCTCCTTAGCATGATGCAAAAACTGAATGACTATCATGAGAATAATGAAGAAAAAAAGAATCCAGTTCTTTAAATCGTTATTTATACTGTATTAGGAAGCCAAAAAATGAAAAACTTATCATTAAACAAGTTGAAACACTGAACAGCATGGATGTTAATGAGCCAACTCTAAAACTCAAAAATGGAATGTTAGCATTATCCACACAAAATTAACCTCAGGGTAAACATCTTAGACAGCACATGAAAATATCAGAATAGAACCAATAGAAAAGGACCTCAGGGACATCTCTCAGACAGAAATTGCACAATAAAATGAGAGGAAGCTCCAAACATCTTTGCTGTCAAAGTCTTACTACATTAATTTGAATCCTTTGACCAGTTTCCATTTGAGATTATTTCTAACAGTGTAGGTAAGTAGAAAACAAAAAGGGTTTAATGATCTTTAAGTTACAGGAAATAGCTACATCATCACAGAGCTAAGATAGCATTTTATCTGTTCTCTTACATTTAGAGAGGTTCACACCTAAGCACTTACAGTTAAAAGAAAGTTAACACATTTTGTAAACAAACCAAAGACAGGAGAACGTATCTCATTCCCATTCTGCTCTGAGCAAGAATGAGCATAGAAAGTATTCCACATGCTAGCTTCAGAAATTTGAGGGTATTTCTAGACAAAAAATAGAACAAAGTATATGTATCTGTAAAAAACAAAACAAAAAAACAAAACAGTAGGTGACAATCTCTACAGCAAACTTGGATTTCTCCATATCTTCAAGGAGAGCACACTTCAGCATGGGCATGCTGTGAGTTCAATATTGAGGTATGCTATACAAGGGCTACATTTCAATGGATTGATAATATAGAAATGGATGCTAATTCTTTACAAACTTTGAACCTGTGTTTCATCCTAGGCAGGGCATCATGGTACCTTCAGTAATGTGGGTGGTTATACATATATTATCTAACTATAGAATCCTTTGGCTGCATTCTAGAAAGCAATTTTTCAACTGGAAAATGTGGCTATATAAACGTAGAGAATTTGTAATCTTAGTTTACTTTGTTGTGTCAATTAAATAGGAATAATAATAATTACAGTGCTAACTATGGGCAGGTATTAGTAGCAGAAACATTTTACAGTTTAATAAACTGAGACTAAGAGAAGCAAAGAAACTATAAGCCATAGATAAATAGATAGCCCCAGTTCTTTAAGAAAACAAAATTATAAGGGTTGACCTCAGCAAAATATTCATTTAGTATCTCTGGTGTATTAACAATTATATCTTCAAAGCAAAATGAAATTGGAACTCTTTGCCAGAATAAAGCTATAAATTTAAGGTGCTGAAAATCTTTTATTTGCTGAGTTTTACTTTTGAACCTTTCCTTGAATTTTCACCGTATCCTTTAGATTTCTTTATTCCTAGAATTTTTAGAAAAAACAAAGCCTGAAATGTACATTCCTGCTAAGTTTTCAAATATTAGTAGATATCAGACATGTGGCAAATTGCCTACCATTTTGGATTCTCAAGAGTCCCCACTTGTAAAACAGTGATTAAAATATCTGCCCTGTTGTAATTGTAATACTGTGAAAAAAAGTTAAATATATATATGTAAATGGTTTTTCAAACTACATTTTATATAGGTTGACATTTTTAAAGGTATTCTTATAGATGAAGATGTATATATAACTTATAAACTTATATATATGCACATATCTATATATAACATTCAGCATTTTTATTCCCCAAAAATGTTATGTGCCACATGAGTTTATTTGGTATAACACATTTCCTATGAGATAAAAAAAAAAAGGAAGTTTATATCAGTATAATGTAGTGTCATGGTGGTACACGCACAGCTCTTCTCAAGATATTAATGCTTGGAGATAATCAGTGACAGGCCATGTGCAGTGGGTCACGCCTATAATCCCAGCACTTTGTGAGGCCGAGGTGAGAGATTGCCTGAGCCTGTGGGTTTGAGACCAGCCTGGGCAACCTGGTGAGACCTCATCTCTACGATAAATCAAAAAATTATCCAGGCATGGTGGTGCACGCCTGTAGTCTCGGCTACTTGGATGGCTGAGGTGAAAGGATTGCATGAACTCAGCAGGTCAAGGTGCGGTGGCTGTGAGTGTGCCATTGCACTCCAGCCTGGGTGACAGAGTGAGACTCCAACTCAAAAAAAAAAAAAATCAGGGACACATTTTTTTCACAATTAAAAGAAAGTCTTAGCATTAAATTAGAAAATTAAGAAAAAAGCAAAAAAGTCAACAAAAGTACTTTTCATAGTTTTCTGTAGGGTGAGCTGTGGTTGATGTAGCAGCTTCCAATGCACTATGCTCCCTTGCAATTCAGTAGGCTCTTTGGTGACAACTGAGAGTTCTCATCATAGAACTCAATATCAAATTAAACAGTGGATTAATGGGGAAGGCTACTCTTAGATCAGGTTTATCATTTGGTTAAGATGGCATAATAAAAATGAAGAAAAAAATGGCTAGAAGACAATACCCCCAAAGGGAAAACACAAATGCCCATGTTCAAGACTGAAAAGGATTGATCAATTCCAGATAGAAATATTAACTGAGACTTCACTCTACTAGTATTTTAAAAATAATTATAGCTTGTAATCCCAGCACTTTGGGCAGCCGAGGCGAGTGGATTGCCTGAGCCCGAGGGTTCGAGACTAGGCCGGGCAAATTGGCAGGACCTTGTCTCTACAATAAATAAAAAATTCACCGGTTGTGACAGCACATGCCTGTAGTTCCTGCTACTTGGAAGGCTGAGGCGGAAGGATTGCCATAGCCCAGCAGGTCAAAAAGTGAGAATCCAACTAAAAAAAAAAAAAATATATATATATATATCACTTGGGCTGTGATTTTATTTTAAAAGAGCAATGCTTTTGAGTTTCTTCCCTAGTCTCATTTCTACTAGAAGCTTTGTAATTTCTAGTGAGTGATTTTGCACACTACTGATTGCTCATATGTGTGGTGTTCTAGGAGAAAACCTGTAGCTCTGGCCTAGCCTCCCATCATTGTTGACAGCCTTCATCTCTTCTCATTTGTTTACATGCTACATAGCTTCATATGATTAATAATATAATGTTTTTTTTATATAAGCCAAAAGGTAAGAATACATAAAAGAATCCTTAATAACATAATGTCATTGTTATACTTAAAATGTGGGGCAGTATGGGATTATTAAGAGAAAAAAACACCATATCTTAGTAATTTTAGTTTAAACTTTCAAAGTCATATTAAACTAATAACATAGTTAATATTGCTTTCTAACATGTCTTTAATAATTGTGTATTATATTTTAACTTTTTAAAGAAATAAATAACTTCTCAAAATAGAGAGTAATTTTAACATGGAATACCCTTCCAACTTAATATGTGACCATCCAAACCTAAAAGCTGGGTAGGTTAGAAAGTTCAGTATTTCTTATAAAAAGTATTCAGTGGCCTCACATATAGTATACTTGGATGTTTTAAAAAGGAATTATTAATTAACTCATATTATTCACATGAAACCATATCATATCATTCATATAATTAATGTGAATCCATGCATATCTGAGACTCATATTAACAGATAAAAAGATCTGAGACAGTATCTATACAGAGAGTATACACATTCACACATGATATATATTTCATTTAAAAGAATCATTAAAAATAATACTATAACTTATGCATTATATACACATTTATTTAAATTTGAATTTTTCCCCATATGGTACTTTCTTAATACATCAACTTTGAGTCTGTACAACTTTAAATAGTGGTAAAAAACTAATGTTGACATTTGCGATGAATTATCTACAGATTGTGAAAGCACAAGGTCAAATATGTCAAGAAAAAAACTGAAGAAATGATCACCTTCTCCCCTTCCACTACCTAGATTAAATGCCACTGCCATTTCTCTTCTTAATAATTCTCTACATACTACATTGTGAGTATTTTTCATTCATTTAAATAAGGAAGACATAAAAATAAGAAACTTAAAATTTAAGCTTTAAACCAAATTATAAGGGAAAAGTAATAACAATCATTCTTTGAGACAAATACTTTGAGACAGATCCTGATATGGATGAGCTATTTATTTCATCTATATCAGGTAGTACATGTGTTATTTTTGCAAGAAACAAAGTAGATGTATATTAGGCATGAAAAAATAGAGGATCAAATAACATTATAGTTTTTTTTTCTTTTTTTATAAAATATATGTGTCTTTATCCTTGGGAAACAAAACAAACTCAACTCTGTCAATCTGATCTTCTCAAAAGTTTAGAAATCCATGAAATAAATAGTGAAACTAGTCCCATAAAGTGAACATTTTGGTTAGAATTCAGAATTATATTAAATAATCTGGGCTGAGAATTTGATCTCTCCTGTGGAATATTCATGATCCCTGTAACTGATACTTCACACCAAAGCATTAACACAGTGCAAGTGGAAAATGTTATAGCTCCAAGATTATTATAAAATGTTAAGTGGAAAGAACAAAGGTCATAAGAATTTGGCTGTAGAGAAGCCTCTTATGATTCAGATTGGCATTGTGTGATAATGTGCCAATAAAAATTATAAAGCAGTGGACTACATAGGCAGGTAGTATTAAGTAATAGAGCATGAGTTTTGAACCAAAAAAATAGATATATGCATCTTCGGTGTAAGCCCTATTTTTTCACTGTTTATGAACTCAGGAAAATATATATTTTAATTGTAGTTTCCTTGTATTAAAATGGGGACAATAGTATTTACCTTGCATGGTTTCTATAATGATTAAAGATTGTATTTCTACATTCTCAGCATGATTCCCTTTGTACAATAAACACTCAGTAGATGGTAGTTAATGCCAGTTATTATTATCTTAAGAAGATAAACTCAATAATCAAATTGTAAAAAGAAACAGTTAAGAAACAGCATAAAATCAATTAATATTCAGCATTATCAAGAAAGATTGTAAGAGAAATGAGAAACTCAAGAGTCATGCCACTGAATGGGAAACTAAACTGCAGAGAAACTGACTCATTCAAAAGGCTAAACTTAAAAACTTTTAAATCGTTTACTTTTTCCTCTTTCTCCAACTTGACTTAATATATTCCTGATGACAAACTCAGGTTTAATTGATTCATTAACTTACTCATTCATGTATTCATATATTCATTCATTAATTCTATCAAATAATGCTTCAGTTAGTGTGTTAAGTCAAAACAATTCAAAAGAAGTTTTTGTTAACATCAGAGTTGGCAGTGTAATCGAAGAGACAGTAAAGCATCTACCGTAATCCTGTTCAGTTATACTGTTTATAACAGAAGTGCTCACAGGATTATCTGGTAGTATGACTTGAAGTATTAATAGAACTCTTTTAGTTGGGCAAGGAAACTAAGGGAATTGGTAGATTGTCAAAACACACAGATGAATGACTGAGGAGATAGTGTTCCCCAGAATAAAGCAGTATTTTTGTTTTGTTTTTTAGCGCTAGAGGATGAAACTTCTCTTTATGGAGTGGCTGGTGTGAGATGAAGATGGAGAGATAAATAGAAAGCATATGAGGACCATTGCATGGTGTGAGGGAGAATGTGGATCTTTAATCAATTTAAGAACAAATAACGAGAGAATTTTTGTAGGAGAGTTACATTTTCATATATAGATTTAACAAAGTTCAGCCAAGCAGCAGGGTAGAAAACAATGAAGACACAGAGGACAAAGCATAAACTAAAGAAAAGGAAGTAATTAACAAGTAGAGAACAAGGTAGCAAGTTAGAGTGGAACCAGCGAGATAGAATGTCTGACTCATATGAAGCATGACGTTAACCACAATATTAAACTATATTTCATGTTGTTTGAGAAAATGAAAATGTGTGTATAGTAGACCAGTCATGATGTTATCTTGACTGTTGGATATGAATAACTAGATAATTTTACTATGAATGTATCAATTAATTATATCATGCTGTTTAACATAGTAAACAGTGTAAACACCTCACTTCTATCAAGATGGACAAATTATAGGAATCTGACACACAAAGTATTGATTGAGTGATGAGACTCTCTAGACAAAAATGAATAATCCTTTCCAGTTAGAATGACTTAAGTAGAAGAAAACTTTAGGAAGATAAGACTTGATGGATGACCATGAGTTCCCTGGGGTTTCAAGGAATATGAATTCAGAGAAAGAAAACGATGTCATAGAGGCATGATTCCATATGGAAACTAATGTAAATTGTTGAACATTCACTGACTCCTTGGATTAGAACTTTATTAGGCGTAGCAGGACAGTTTGAACATGAAAGAGTAGAAAATGGTACAAAATTATGACCTCTGTACTAGACTAAGTTCATCCTTCTCTTTATGGAGACAGGTGCTGCTTCTCTTCATGGAGAGAGAAAACAAAACAACAAAAACCTTATTCGTTGATAACAGCACTACTCTCTGTATTGCTTTTTAACAGAATCTAAGCATATTAGATTCATACTTATTTATCAAATAAACAGCTGCATCTATAAGATATTTTACCTTCAGTCTTGAACTACTCAATAATGACAAGATAGTCAGTAAATTTTCCGAAGGTTCCTCTGTGTGTGACAGGCATTGTGGAGATATATTGAACAAATACAAAGAACTGTCACAGACTTCAAGATAATTGCAAACTTTTTATCTCTCTATAGCCATTAACACATAAAAGCAACATAGTAAGCGTGTATTGTATTAAATTACATATACATGAACAGGAAATAAGAATAATTTTTTTTATTCTTTTCTTTTTTTGTTTTTATGAGTTGAGTCTCACTCTGTCGCTCCAGGCTGGAGTGCAGTGGCACACTCACGGCCACCCCAGCGCCAACCTGCTGGGCTCCAGCGACCCTTCCGCCTTGGCCTTCCAAGTAGCCGGAGCTACAAGTGCATGCTACCACGCCCGACTAATTTTTGATTTATTGCAGAGACGAGGGTTCGCCAAATTGCCTGAGCAGGTCTCAAATCCGCAGGCTCAGGCAATCCACTCGCCTCAGCCTCCCAGAGTGCTAGGATTACAGGCTGAGCCAGCGAGCCCAGCCAAGAATAATATTTTTAAAAAGAACAAATTGAGGCTGTAAATGCTGAAATGAATATAGATGTTTATAGAATAAATATAAAAATAAATAGACTCCTGGGCTCAAGGACTTCCTATAATGTTAAACAGAAAGACTGGAGAAAAACAACTAGGCAACTAGAAGGGGAATTGAAGAAGTGGTTCAGAAAACGAGGATCATGACTCCATACTGATCATGGCAAATCCAGGCCACTGAGATCCATCTAGGGTGGCCATGCTTCTTAGATTTTCTGTTTCCATTGATTCACTTGTAGTTTCAATATCATGAAATTAGTTTTGGGTATCAAAACACATGGCCAAGAAAGAAAGGCCTTCAGAGGACTATTTTTTTTCTGAGGTTTCATAACAAAGATTTAGCAGAAGGAGGTTTTCAAGTTTCCACAGGCCACTTCCTCCAACGCCGATCTTTCCTTTAGCCACTTAAGTACTTGCTATAGCCTGTCTCCGACTCACACATTTATCATTGAATTTCCTGGATGTAAACCCACCTCCACAATTCAAGAAATGGCTCATAATCTGTTGCATACCAGATACACTGCACCAAATAGCCATCAGGTAGTGATAATAAAATCACTAAATCACCTCTTAGACTCATTGAAATAATAGTCACTCTATGGTTTGTCATCGTGTAACTACTTATTTATAAAAAAATTATTATTTTTAAAATAGGAAGTCAACTTGTCACTGAAAATAGTTTTTAGTCTTGAGAAAAAATATATCTTTAAATTATAAGCAATTTTTTAAAATCCTTTAGAAAAAAGCATGCTATTCTGACCATATATGTTTTCAAGCATATATATTTTGGGAATAATGATGCAATTTAAAATAATATATTATTTTATAAATATAAATTTTAAAACTAATAAATCCTTAGCTTGGTTTCTGTAGATTATATTCTACAAAACTCCTGAGAATTTCCCTCAGAAAACCAAGCAGTTTGGATAACATAAATTAATACGCATTATAAACAGTATATAAAAACTGAACAAACTAGAAATAATTTAAAACGCATTTTTATTCTTCCTTTAACAGCTAAAAAAGGAGCAAAGTAAATTTTGTGGGCCTGACTAAACTACTTTATCTGCTCTAGTAGTATTAGTATCTATCTATTGAATCACTTTATGGATACTAAATTATTCATTAAATATTTATATTAATAAACTTAAGTATTAAATATACAACTGCCTATA
Organism: Cephalopachus bancanus; assembly: GCA_027257055.1. Classification (NCBI taxonomy): domain Eukaryota; kingdom Metazoa; phylum Chordata; class Mammalia; order Primates; family Tarsiidae; genus Cephalopachus; species Cephalopachus bancanus. The sequence goes on from JAPVLO010000048.1 coordinate 10,504,321, forward strand.
ATAATGGTTATGATTTCGCTTATAATTTATTAAGCACTATCTGCCATTGTTTGTGCCCTGCCAAACTATATGGTAGTACATTTATTTGTAAATATTATCCATGTTATTTTTTTCAATTTGCTTATAAGCTAACAAAAGCTTAGAACATTTAAGCAGTGTATTAGTAAATATTAGAGCTTTGACTTCAACTCAGTGCTATCTAATTTCAAAACCAGCATTTTTACTTTACTGTCGTGATTCCAATAACAATCCAAGTATTCCTTTCTAACTAGAGAAATCTTTAAATTAGCTGCTTGTGCAGATTCTCATATTCTTCTTCTGAACTAAAACTCAACCAGACCAAAGTACACATTTGATACTAAAAAATGAACCAATTAGCTTCTTCGAATTAGAGAACAGAGATAAGCTATAGGTCATGTGGTTTTACCCCAATGTGTGCTTTTTTTAGTGCCCCTGAATACACACAAGTGGAAATAATTCTCTACACGTTCATCTGCATAAAGGAGTCAGGCTTCAAGTGCAGTCTGTTATTTTATCTTTTACATTAAATGTCATCACATACTGAGGGGTACCTAATGGGTCCCTTTCCCTGAGATAACTTAGTTTTCAGTGAATGCAAATAACAGTAATTTTCCCAAAGGGAGATAGGACTAAGACAGAAGACAAAGCCGAATTTTTTTCTTTTTGTCTCATTTTAGTGTCTTGTATATTTCCCTCAAAAAAATTATGCACATATGTAGTTAAAATGGGAGCAGAAGAAAACTAGATGAAAGTGAAAAGACCAAAGAAAAAGATGAAGAAACAGCAAATAAGAACTTCCTTAAGGAAACATCAAGAACTTTCAGAGGTTTCTGGCTTGTGGGGCAAAGGAGAACTGTCTGGACATGAGAAACTATGTGAGGTCCAGTCATTAGGATCAGGAATGAACACTAAAATGAGAGAAAATATTAAGTATTTTTTTTATTATTTGTATTATTAAAATGAAGGGACACATTGTTTCTATATATTAAAATATCAAAATAAAATCAATGAAATATATACAAAAAAGAAAAAAATTATCCCAATAATTATATGAAACTTATGTGCTAGGCACTATGAAAGGAAATTTATGTGTCACGTTTTATTTAAATAAAAAGCAGTCTTAAAATATAGCTTGTATTATAATGCTTATTTTATATTTAGAGAAACTGAAATTTGCAAGAGATTAAGTTGCCCAAGGATACACAGCTAGTGAATGGTGAAACCCAGGAAATTTGAAGCCACGAAATCTTATCCTGCAGACTGTATGTGTATCCTCTACCCTCAGCAATCATAAATAATGTTATTTTGAGAAGCACTGTTCTTACTAAGACTGTAGATATAATTCTAGCCAATTTTGAGTATTGTCATATTAATATGCTGCCTGGGTTCTTAATAAGAAAAATAATAGCTCTCAGTAACACAATGCTAAATCAATATCAAGTTAATTTCCCATTAGATGTTAGGGGACTCTGTGCCTAACAATACACAGCCATAATATAGTCTCAGAAAAAGTATGAATGAATTCAATTTTAAAGTCAATTTCAAGATCAAAAAACCCCAGTCAGATTTTCTGAACATGGGAGTTGCTTCTGGCTGGCCATGAATCCAGAAGGGAAAACTGATAGGAGTGATGCAAATATAACCGATTGTTTCAGCAATGGTAATACATGTTTCTCAACATTGTATTAAAAACTGATAAAGAGCATAGGACTTGTGTGACTGCTAAAATTCAAACTACCTGTTGTCTCTTTTCCCAGCAGTAGCAGCAAACTTTTTTTTATGTAAAAAGTACAAAACAATTACACATCTCTACACATAATTTAGTAATGAACTCCTTGAGAAATTCACAAAACTGAGAAGTGCTTCAGTTAACTACACACATAGGACTTCTGTTATTTATTTAATCAGAATTTTGTCATGGAGGCATAAGAAGATCATATAATTTTTAGATTCCTTTATTTCAAGAACAAATAAAATACTTACATTATTAATAGAAGAGCATACTGGTTTCGGTCCATAAAATCTTTGGGAAAGGACAACTGTAAAGGAAGTTCTTTTAAAGAAAGAGCAAAATATTAAAGATGGAGAGTCATTTATATGTACAACTATAAGATACAGAGAAAGTTTTTTTTTTAATAACATAGCATGCACAAAACTTTACCATAGTCGTCAATATGAAGGATTTTAATTTCTGACTTTACTATCTTCTTCTTCAGAATAGCCTCTCTCAGCATAGAATTACTTTCCAATATAAAATATTCTGCAAACCAAAAGAAGTGGTGTAAATAGCTAATTCCTATGAATTAATCAAGAACCAGTGCAATACAACAAAAAATTGTCCTGTTGTTACAATTTGACAGCCACTATGCAAGTTACTGATGAAACTCACCATTTATATTCGGAATTACCACAACGGTTTTCAAATTGAGCTTCCTCATTCCAGTGAAATTTTCTCCATTTGCTACTATATTGGAATTATCATTTATACTTGCAAAATGAAAATCTAATCATATTGCTAGCCTGCTTAAGGATATTTTAAATAAATACATTATCTAATACCAAATAACATAAAATTCACAATGTCTGATGCCAATACAAAGTTAAAAAGCATACAAAAACTTAGGATGAGAACAGAATGTATATAACCCAGAAACAACCCAGAAATGACACAGATTATATAATTCACAGATTAGGACATTCAGAGATTTCAACTATAATCCAAGTATTCAAGAAAGTAGAAAAGCATGAGTGTGCTATATAATATTTCTAAGAATAAAAACTGCAGAATCTGAGATACATAAAAATATGATCTAAGATCAAATTATATTGGGTGGAATTAATAGCATGCTAGATATGAAGAAAAAGAAGAGTAATATAACTTGACAATGTAGTAATAGAACATATAAAAAATAAAATAAAATAACAACAAAAAATCTGAAAAAATGTGAAAGAAACATTAATAGCTTGTTGGAATTTTGACTGGTAATGAATTAAGTCTATAGATTTATTTGGGGAGATTTTATAATAAAAATAGTAAGTCTTCTAATCCATACACAGACACAAACAAACACACACACACACACACACACACACACACACACACACACACACACACACAGAGTTCTCGAATAACAAACATACACAAAACTTTTTAATTTATTTGTTGTTGATTTGTGTGTATGTGTTTGTGTGGGGTTGTGCCTATATCCATTTGAGTCTTTAATTTCTCCCAGAAATATTATATAGCTTTAATTTTAGGGGATATATATTGTTAGTAGATTTATTCTTAGATGTTAAATAATATTTGATGTTATTTAAAATAGTATTTTAAACTGCTTCTTAATTCTACGTTGTAGTTTATAAAATAGTGGAATTTTGTATATTGACTTACACCTGCAACCATGATAAAGTTACTTATTTCCAATAGTTTATTATGTTTGTGTGTTGCAGTTTTTTGATTGTTTGCTTTTTTGTTTTGTGTGCAAAGTATGTTTTTACAAATAAAGATAGTTTTATTACGTATATTTATTTTTCATACTCATTTTACTGGCAAAGTCCTCTACTACAATGTGAAACAGGTGGAGTGAGAGTAGATATTCTTGAATTTCCCAATCCTGGGGGGAAAGCATTAGTCTTTAACTATTAAACATGATATCAGCTGAAGTATTTTTGTCGCTACCACTTATGAAGTTGAAAAAATTTCTATTTCTATCTCAATGAGTAATTACCATTAATTTACTATTATCATTGTTTGTAAAATTTATTAAATGCTTTTTTCCTAAATCCTTTGAGATGTCATGTAATATGGTGAATTACAATGATTGATTGTTGAAGGCTACAGCAATCTGACATCCTTGGGTAAACCCATATGATCCTTTTTATAAACTGCTAGGTTTGACTTGATATTTAGATATCCTTGAAAAATAGTTCTAGGTTTGTTATACTTGGTTGAGAAATTTTGTTTAGTTCTGTTTGTTTTTTCATCAGTATTTTAAATATCTCATTTTATTGTCTTTTGACAATTTATTTTATGGGATATCTGCAGTCATTCCATGTTACTATGCATAAAGTGTGTAGATGTAATGTGCTTTTAAATTTAAGATAGCTTACATTTTTTTCTTTATCGTTGATTTTCTATGATTTTTCTCATGATATGCATTAGTGTGGTTTTATTGCCATTTATCTTGGTTTGGGTTTGTTGTACAATTTCAAAATTTTTATGATATTTAGAAAATTATTGGTCATTATTGCATTCTAACTCTAATCACAAATAACATTAGTGCAGATATGAACTTATAATTACCTTAGGTTCTATTTCTTTCATTTTTTGGTCTGTTTTTAAAAACGTTTATTAATATTTTTCTAATTCACTAATCTTTTCTTCTAATGTTTTCTTCTAGTGTCTAACATGTTTTTAGCATTTTTCAGTGAAGTTTTTATTTCAAATATTTTATGTTAAGTTTCCAAAGTCCTCTTATAAAAATATGTTTTTTGTTTTCTCACTATACTAATTTTTTCTTCATATTTTTATATATTTATAACAGCCAATTTACTGTATTTGTCAGTGAGTCCTATCAAATCTGTCATTTCTGAGTCGATTTCTATTCACTGATCTTACTCCTAATAATAAATCATATTTTCTACTTCTCATAGTCAGTATTTCTTTTTGTTAGATGCTGACCATTGTGCTTGCTTACATTGTCAAACGTGGGATTTTTGTTGTTTTTCTTTCTTCTTTTTTTTTTTTTTTTTTTTTGAGTTGGAGTCTCACTCTGTCGCCCAGACTGGAGTGCAGTGGCCGCTCCGGCCACCGCAGCCTTGACCTGCTGGGCTCCGGTGATCCTTCCACCTCAGCCTTCCAAGTAGCTGGAACTACAGGCGCCCGCTACCATGCCGGCTAATTTTTTTGATTCATTGTCGAGATGAGGTCTCACCAAGTTGCCCAGGCGGATCTCGAACCTGCGGGCTCAGGCAATCCACTCACCTCAGCCTCCCAAAGTGCGGGATTACAGGCTGAGCCACCGAGCCCGGCTGTTGTTTTTCTTTTAAACATTGTTGAACTTTGTTCTGGTAGATTGTCAAATTACTTTCAGGTCAGGTTAATCATTTCAAGACTTTTTTTTTTTCTTGAGTTGGAGTTTCACTCTGCCACCCAGACTGGAGTGCAGTGACACGCTCATGGCCACTACAACCTTGATCTGCTGGGCTCAGACAATCCTTCCACCTCAGCCTTCCAAGTAGCTGGAACTATAGACATGCACCACAACGCCTGGCTCATTTTTTGATTTATTGTAGAGTCGAGGTCTTGCCATGTTGCCCAGGCTGGTCTTGAACTCGTGAGCTCAGGCAATCTTCTTGCTTCCACCTCTCAAATTGCTGGGATTACAGGTGTGGGCCACCATGTTCCAACAAGAAATATTTTTTAAGGTGTGAGTTTGAGTGACTTTTACCCTATGAGATGGATTAACATTACCTATAGGCAAGACTTCTGGAATTCCTTATAAATATTCCACTGTTAAGCCTAATTGTAGCATGAACACATCCCAGCAGTGTGTGATCCCCATCTTTGCCCAAGTTCCCAGAGTGTTTTCTGCCACATACCTTGCTAGATATTTTCAACAATAGACTCAAGGTGATTCCTACACAGCCCTATGCATATTTCTGGTTTCTTTCTTCATGTAGCTTCTTCCTCTTCACTGTTTCACTTTTCCAGCCCTCTATAAACTTCAACCACTCTGAATACCAATTTTTGTCTTCTCAACTCAGGGATACTATTGTGCTCTGCTTAGGTTATTCCTTATTGCAATGAAGTTCAAAAAATCCTGTCTATTACATAGCCAGGAAACTTACAACACTAATTTTGTTTCCTTCTATCAAGGATCAGAATCCTACACTGACAACTGACGATACTCCAATTTCTGAAAAGAGGTGTTTTAAATGTCTTATCTTTTTATTTCTTTTTTAATGGGAATGGAGAGAGATCTCATGTACTTCTAGTTGTTCTGTGGACAAAAATAAACTTTTTTTAATGTCAGTGATTTATCATTGAACCTTTATGACTAAATCTACACATCCTTTAGAATAATATAATACTTTATGATCTGACTTCAGTCTAGCCCTCTAATCTGATATATCTTTGTTTTTTTAATAAATGTATTTTTCTAGCCATGGTGAACAATTTTTATCTTACAAATGTGAACATTGTTATGACTTTTTGTTTGTACCTCTACATTCCTATTCCTTAAAATGCATTTTCATTGAATTTCTCTTTCCCTGAATTGTGTCCATTTTTACTAGAAAAATTAGCATAGTCTATTTTAGCCATTTAATTGTGCATTTCTTCCATTGAACTATAAATTCTATGTGTAACCACTGGCAAACTACCTCTTTTGGAAATAAATAAATTGTTCTATAATATAAATCTTGAAGGCCGGATGTTCCTAGAGGCTTCTTACATCTCTAAAATGTAAAGAACCTTCAATTTTTTTAACAATTAGAATAGTTCCAAAGAAGCTATCTTGAACATTTAATTTTAAATGCTTAAAATATGAATGCTTAAATCCTGTATCTTTCATTACATATTTATCTTTTGTAAACTAAGTTGTCAAAAAATGTACTTAATCATTGTAGATAAAATAATTATTTTTATATTTAAAATAAGCCAATATTATTTGATATTTGGTAATTACAAGAAGGGCAATAAAATCTGTTAAATTTTTACATTTATCTCTAACTATAGATTATCCTGTGAGATGGAGGCTTTAAAAAACAAGCAATAGTTTATTATATGAAAATGATTAAATAACTCAATAAATAAGCATATCTAAAGACACCATGTGTGTATAGTACATTAGTAATTTTTCATTTTTCCCTTTTATTATCAACCAAATATCAATGAGGGAAAAAATAATTACATATACATGACTATCCAGGCAGTAGATAAATTTTTACTTTTAAATTAAAGGTATGCAGGGCTCGGTGGCTCAGCCTGTAATCCCGTGCCTTTGGGAGGCTGAGGTGAGTGGATTGCCAGAGCCCGCGGGTTCAAGACCCGCCTGGGCAGCGAGACCTCATCTCTACAATAAATCAAAAATCAGCTGGGCGTGGTAGTGCATGCCTGTAATTCCGGCTACTTGGAAGGCTGAGGCGGAAGGATCACCGGAGCCCAGCAGGCGAGGCTGCAGTGGCCGGGAGCGGCCACTGCACTCCAGTCTGGGTGACAGAGTGAGACTCCAACTAAAAAAAAAAAAAAAAAAAAATTAAAGGTATAATCATGGAATAAATGTCAATCCATGGAAACTGAAAATAAACTCTCATTAATAAATAAGTATAATTAAATATAATAAATTGCAAAATCATTTTCAAAATATTCTGGGAAAGGAGCATTTTTTCATAATAAATTTAGAAATACATACGACGTTTTTGTCAAACAGTGCAGAGAGGAGGTAGTGCTAAGACATGATTTTAAATGTGGAAGTGAGGGGAAAAAGAAGAAAATGAAAGCAGGAAAATAATGAGAAGAAAAAAGGAAACAATAAGAACGTGTAAAACAAATATAAAGAAGGATAAGAAAAAAGAAGTAGACTATAGCGGAAGAAGAAAAAGGAACAAAGGCCTACAAGCAAAAGTTAAAGTAAAAGAAAGAATACTCACACTTATAAAATTAAAGAGAAAGAAAAAGATGAAAATATAAAAAGAGAAAAGGAAATGATAGCAATATAAGATAAAGTACTTTTGAAGTATTCACCAAGTAAAAGTTTTACATATCGATTTCCTATCTCAAGTCACTGAGAATTTTTTTTTTTTTTTTTGAGTCCGAGTCTCACTCTGTTGCCCAGGCTGGAGTACAGTGGCACACTCATGGCCACCCCAGCCTTGACCTGCTGGACTCAGGTGATGCTTCCGCCTCAGCCTTCCAAGGAGCTGGAACCACAGGCATGCACCACCACGCCCGGCTGTCACTGAAAATTTTAATGAAAGGTTTCTTTCATTATAAAAGTAATATATGCTCATTGTAGAGCATTAGGAAAATGTTAAAGAAAAAAGAACAAAAGGATATCAATTGGAAGTCTGCCGGGCAAATGTATAAATGTTTAACATTTGTAAATATGTTCTTCTTGTATTTTTATGCATTTTCAGACAGTTTTGTTGAAGTGGCATAAACCTTTGGATTTCTTAATCGCTTGGAAATATAGCTTAAACAGTTTTCAAAATTGACTTTTGTCAACATACTTTTTATTGTTAATCCTCATAGAATACTGATGACACTCTTCAGTTATCATACATAGATGATATTTTAATAAAGAAACTAGTTACAGATGAATGGCAATGGGTAGGAGAGTCCTGAAGGTCTACTAGAGATATTCCTTCCAGCCAAGGGTCAAAATCAATCTGTGATGACTTCACAGGGACAGAGCTAGTGGAATCTATACCCCTAAATCATTTTTCTCTCTCCAGTTGCCTACAAAATTCCCTATGATTGAATCCATTTGGCAACCACAGGGTAACAGAATCAAAGTCATCTATACAAACTACTTCCAGGCCAGAGAACAGAGAGAAGAATTGAGAGTTAAAAGTGGTTCTGGAAGAAATAAAGATATCCAGAACACTGAGTAATATCCATTAAAATGTGTTTATAAACTCCCATCATTTATTAGTTATAATGTCTTTTATTATTAGCAATAGCTTTGTTAAAATATTCTCTATTTAGAAATATTTCCTTAGTATAAACTACCAAAAGTTAAAAAACATTGAAGTCTTATAACTGAGTTATTTTTTTCCAAAATACTTGTTATAATTCATATTTCTATCAGTAAGTTATGAACTTCATTATATTCTTATGAGTAATATAAATTTTTTATATTATCGATATGTTAGAAAAATTACATGACAATAGTTTATTCTGCATTTCTTTGATAACGAGTGTGTTTTCCATGTTTGTTAAATTTTTTCATTAAAAATTTATCTTCATGCCGAGTTTCACTTCACGTGATCAAAAAGTGAGAAATGATCAATTTTATTTTTGTACTTGTCATTAAATATACATTTTATATCGCTAAGTAGTTATCTTTTTAAAACAAAATTGGGCACCTGATCACTGTTCTCAGTGTTTTTTGTTTTTCTTAATCCTGAGAAAATCAGAATTGGCTTCTTAATTAAAAAACTAAAAATATTTTCTTACAAAGAACTGGATATCACATGTTCTCACTCATAGGCGAACCTTGAAAAATCATCATAATACTATAAGAAAGGGATTGCAGTAGTGGGAAACTGCCAGGGGAGCGGGGGCACAGCAAGGGTACCTGCATAATGAACATTTGTATGCCTAACCCAGAATTGTGCCCCACATCTTTAAAATAAAAAAATTAAAAGTAAAAAAAAAATTCTTTAGACAAAAATGTTTGGTAATTTGCAGCAGAACTTATTGGAAACATTGTCTTGTAGCAGTAAAATAAAGTTAAATTAAAATCAGATTTAAAAAATGAATCATATTTTGTTAAAGGCAGAATATACAATGTAAAACAAATAGTTATGTGTTAATTAAGTGTGTCCTACACGTCATGAATATATCTCATCCTCACTGGAAGCAATTTGCTTATTTGCCTAGGAGGACATTGATCCTATGAGATATTAACTAATGTATCTTTTATCTCCCCAAAGTATGTGATAGACCAGTTTTATACAATAGTTTTTTATCTATGTAATCTGACCTTCTTTCCATTTGATCAACCACACTGTCAGTTTTCATTATCATTGCTGTTAGAATTAATATTGAATAGATTTAATTCGCTTACCATAACCTCTTTAAGATTTAAACTGAAGACAGGAATAATGGAACAAATAGAAACTAATATATGTGATAAATTGTCATCTAGCCACGCAAAAACCCATCACAAATTTAGAAATTTGTCTTTGCCTATGGCTGGCACTAAATTTGGCAGTATTTGAGGAGTATGAATGGTCTTTTGTGTGTTTTCTCAAAAAGGCAGTAGTCATTCAACCTTACACTTTTTTACTGGTATCTTTTGTCATTCGAGGCAAATAACTAAACCTCCTACTGAAACATGTATGCAATGCAAGTGACAAAAACACAAAAGAAAAAGGTTCCTTCTTATTGTAGTTCATTACAAACCCTATTTTGGAGTCACTCTGCCTCACTTGATTCCTAGCATGTCATTATTAATGTGATTCTGGCCAAGCTGCTTAACCTCTCTGTGACTTGTTTCCTTATCTGTAAAAGGGGATAATCAAATTAGCTGTCTTAGAGGTGTTCTGAAGACTAAATGCATCAATAAATATAAGCCTCATTATTAGATCGTAGTAGCTTATGTTAAATCATTAAAACATAAAAGCATTGATTAAATAAATCTAATAAATGAAAGAAGGAAACAAACATAGAAGAAAGGAAGGAGAAATGAATGCAGGATGCAATCTGGCAATTCGTTCTTAAGATTGGCTCAAACATGTATTTATTTATTCACTCTACTGTAAGTTCTTGAATACAAGACCATCTTATTATTATAGCTCCACATTCTGTTACATTGCTTCAAAAAATAAGTGCCCACACAGTACATTTAGAAAAAAAAAATAAATATAGACATGAATAAATGTATACATTAAAAGGTGAATATATAAAACTAGAGGACCCTGGTTGTCTTCAACAAATAGGGTATAAAACGTATAAAATAAAACAGTTTTCATAATTTTCCCAAATATCCTCCAAAGGTATGACTCTGGAGAAATAACCCATGTGAGATTCAGGAAAGAATGGACCAGAACATTCAGAGGCCAATGGGCCGAAATGTACCTGCCTCATCAATGACTCCTCATTCGATTCAGGTACAGTAGATGCCCTGTTTCAGGTTTATAAGATTAATCTCCAGCCTGTAAGATGGCTCACATTACTTGCTTTAATGTTTTTTCTTATACATGAGGGGTGGCTTAGAAAACAAAACAAACCAAAAAAAATTATTTTGTGAAAGGTGAGCCTGTTGTAGTACAGGCTGCAACCGCTAGGTTAAGTGTTCTAGGAACTCAACAGCCTCAGTGTACCAGCTAGTATTGTTGTGGGAATCTGCGTTGGGCTTCAGTGAATTATTTTGGAGATTCTTTCAAACTATTTGCCCATTTTGTGATGGATGAGTTACATGAAAAACCTGTTCTCACTGCTCAGTTTTCAGCATTTTTTGACCAAAAAATGACATGGCCTCCTTGTCCCACCCTCCCTATTCACTAGATCTTGCCTCCAACAACTTTTTTTTTTTTTAATTTTTCCCAATGGAAAAATTCTTCAAAGGAAAATGTTTTGCCAGTGTGGAAGAGGTGAAGCAAAAAATGGCAGAACTAAAAGTCATCAAAATTGACGAGTTCAAAAGCTGTTTTGAGCAGTGGAAAAAGCATCTTGATAGGTGTATTGCATTCAGCAGAGAGTACTTTGAAAATTACCAAAGTGTAAACATGTAAAAATAAATACAAGATTTTAAAAATAAGTTCTGAACTTCTGGGGTCCTCTCTCATATAGTATCAAGTTGATGATGTCTGCACAACTTTCCCCATATTTGGGGTTTCTTTGAAGAGCGTTTTATAGAATATGACATTCAGAATAAACAATACAATGCTTAAGACTAATGCCAAACATAACTATTTACTGTGGACTTACTTGCTGGATTATCCGTGCTGTGTAGGCTGACTACTGGGACTCTTGGACCTAGATTTTAAAAATATATGTATAAATATTTTAAAAGACATCTAAGTAATAATCATTAGAGCTCTTATTTTTCCCAAATTGAAGTATTTCATGGTTAAAACATTACAAAACAACAACTGGATACCAGATTTCCTATCTATGGGTATTTTAGTCAGAAGGATAAGAATATCTGAGGAAAGGAACTATTTATAGAAATTATTGTTACGATCTCCCTCCCTCCAATAACCCTATATTTCTGTATTCTATGTTAATAGCCAATCTTATGTGCTTTGTTTGCTATCTCTAATCTGTCTTAAAAATTCAGCCTCTGTGGAAATCTGTGTGGCAATTCCTAAAAGTTCTAAAAATCGACCTTCCATATGACCCTTCAATCCCCCTACTGGGAATATACCCGGAAGAACTCAGGTTACTGTATGAAAAAGATAATTGCACATGCATGTTTATCACAGCATTGTTCACAATAGCAAGAACATGGACTCAACCGCGCTGCCCATCAAAAGTGGACTGGATAAAATAATGTACATATACACAATGGAATACTACGCAGCCATACAGAAGAACAAAATCATGAACTTCACAGCAACCTGGATGGAATTAGAGTTTATTTATTTTTTTTTGAGTTGGAGTCTCACTCTGTCGCCCAGACTGGAGTGCAGTGGCCGCTCCCGCCACCGCAGCCTCAACCTGCTGGCTCTGGCGATCCTTCCGCCTCAGCCTTCCAAGTAGCCGAATTACAGGCATGCGCTACCACGCCCAGCTGATTTTTTGATTTATTGTAGAGATGAGGTCTCGCTGCCCAGGCGGCTCGAACCGCGGGCTCAGGCAATCCACAAACCTCAGCCTCCCAAAGGCGCGGGATTACAGGCTGAGCCACCAAGCCCGGCTGGAATTAGAGTTTATAATACTGAGTGATCTCTCACAGAAACAAAGAGCTGAGTATCACATGTTCTCACTCATAAGTGGAGCTTGAACAACTACCATATTACTATAAGAAAAGGATTGAAAGTGGCAGGAAACTGTGGGGAGGGGGTTGGGGAGTGGGGAGGTGAGATTGACAGTAGTCGAAATCTGCCTGGGGAAGGGGGGGCACACCTCATCGATAAGGGTATCTGCACGGTGAATATTTGTATACTAGCCCTGAATTGTGCCCCACAATTTTAAATAAAAATTAAAAGAAAAAAAGTCACTGATATTCAAAAAGATGATTCAGAAAGTTTCACCCTCCTTTACTTATCCAAGATCAAAATCTAGTTACCTCTCTGCCAAGAAACAAAGAATGTATACATATTTGAAATACTGCATCAACAAGATACATTTTTAAAACCAAAGGCAATTATATACTAATTTTAAAAATATTAACCAGAATCTACAATTATTTAAAATGTACCGGCTAAACAGTTTGTTGCCATAAGATATTATTTTGAAACTTCAGTTCTCCAAACAACCCCATCTAAAAGTCTAATGGTTTTTTCTGCTGTCATTAAACAAGTTATCCTCTTTTCTTGTTACTTTACTTCACATATCAAGAGAAAAGTAAATTTTAAAAAAGCAAGTGTTAGTATATCTCTCACTGTGTCTTATAAAAGAACAGCTTAAGGTATCTGCTGAAGTAGTGACACTCAACCCATCACATTATAAGAGATCATATGGATTCCATTGTAGCTCTTGGAAATATAGTTTCATATTAAAGGGAAAATAATTTCTATGAATACATCGTAGAGATACAGTACTGCCATGCAAGACTATAGCATATTGTTATAAGGTAGTAAAAGTAATCGTAGCGAACGTAATTATTCAGAACTAAAGAAGGCTAGAGCAGAGGAATTCAATTTCCATAGATCCTAAATTTCTTATCAACCAAGACATTGTTTCAACAAGAAGAGTTGCTTTTCTTAAAGACTAGGTAAATTTGTTTATTATTGTGACATGGCTTTGCTGTTATAAATACATTTAGTTGCCTTTTATTAAATGCCCATGATCAAAGAGCTCTTATTGATTGTATGTGCATGCTGACTTATACTCAATTTTTATTTTTAAGTGAAATATATAAAGTTTGTATCTCAGGAAATCCATATTGTATAACCTTTTAAAATTTTTACAAATTAAGACTATCAAATTATATAGATAGTGTAATAATTACTAGTGATAGTAATACATACTGATCAAAGCAAATGAATTAACTATATTATATCAGAAATTCTATATTATCTTACCTTCACAGTGTAATAAGAAGTGTTGATTCATGGGGCTAAAACTGGCATCAAAGTATGCACATTGTTCTTTCATAAAATTACATGAAATGCATTGGCGATTCAATAATCCTTCAGTAGAAGCACTGGAGAAAGAAAAAGAAAGTTGGAAATGCTACTATTTCGGCACCTGGATATGTGACATCCATTTTCAAACATAACAAACAGAAGAGCTACACTATTGCTTTCATCGAGGTTCCTTGTAAATTATGACTCAACATACACATTCAAAGTCAACTTTCATTATTATTTTAATACATACACATTTTTGCTGTAATAAATTTAAAATTAATGTGTACCTGAATGTATGTAATATATATGTATGTACATATGTATGGCTATAGGTAAGGGAACATTTCCATGGGATTCAACATAATTTATTGTTGTTGCATTTCCTTTAATTTTCCTGCATACAGTCTTAAAGGAATTTCCCATGGAGACTAGAATTAGGTAACCATTAATAAAAATCAATTGAGAAAAGGAATAAATATTTCCACAAGTCAAACAAAAATCAAGTTCATGATTTTATAAATTAAACATAATGAACATGAGAATTTGGTATCAGTGCCAAATTTTTCCTAACAAATACTTATATTGAAATTTTTGATAAAGTTATATTTATATTTTAACCATAATGTTAATGATAATATATGCTTTGAGATACTGAGGAAATTAAGAGAAAAACAAGGACATCTTTATTTTATGATAATGATGTTAAAGATTAAAGGAGTTGCGCTATCTACCCAAGGTAAAATTTCATATATGGAATTGCTTATCTTGTAAGTAAATCTGAATGCAAAATATTTTAGGCCAAAGGATGGAAAGATTGTTGACGATACATTTTTTAAAAAGTGATCGCACCAAAGAGTCTCAATTTCATTTTTGAATGAAACATGATTTTTCACTCTATATTTATAAATGAATTATAGTCATGTTGAGTTTCATGTGCAATATGCTACAGGCATGGGGATGAGAATGGGGTTATTAAGGCAGATATCAGGAGCACCAGAAGCAATTGAGGATAAATGTTAAGTATAGTTCACAAAATTTCACATTTGAAACTTTGTGAGTTGATTATAATCCAAATGTTTTCTTTGACAATTAAAGCAATTGATATATATGAGACACTTAACACATTAGCTAGTTTCACTTTTATGATACCTTATAATCATACGCAATTTTCTAAAGTTGTGTCAAAACACATATAGCATAAAATGTGCCACTTTTACCATTTCTAAGAGTATAATTCAGTTTCATTACTTTCACAATATTATGCAGCCATCACCACCAACAGGCTTAGAAATCACCCCAGTTGCATGCAGCTATTCAGCGGCACACTAAAAATCAAAACCTTTTTCTTTCTACTCTTTCAAAAAGCTTTCAGATCCAAGTTCCCTGAAGACTGTTGTTGACATTTTCCCATTATTTAGATTATGAACTTGCTGAAATAAATAAATGCAAATTTTGAAACCGAAAAAAGTGGCAATGAATATAGTGACTGTTCTGATTCTTCAAGGATGTCTAATGCCATATATCAAGTCAAGACATTGTTTCAACAAGAAGAGTTGCTTTTCTTAAAGACTAGGTAAATTCGTTTATTATTGTGACATGGCTTTGCTGTTATAAATACATTTAGTTGCCTTTTATTAAATGCCCATGATCAAAGAGCTCTTATTGATTGTATGTGCATGCTGACTTATACTCAATTTTTATTTTGTATAAATACAGAAGCACCGGCAAGGGGAAAGTATGTAAATGTCTCTGACGTAGGAAGCAAACCACCCAAAAAGATATTTTGATACTATAAATGAAGAAAAGAATAAAGAGGAAGCAGCAAGAAAGAAAGTTGTCTCCATCCTGGTCCTGATCATTTTTATAGCCTGGATAAGACATCGATTGCATTTTCTGGGTCAGACACCAACATTATCTTACAGTCAAGCCAACTGGCATTTGATGAGCTATTTAAGGGGAAATTTATTGGTACTATATTTTCTTTATAACACAGTCGGCTACACTAGTACAGGTCAGAGATATATTGACCGTTCTGCCTAAGTCACTAGAGAGATATAGCAAGCACACAGATCTAAGAAGTCATTGTGATTCAAATCACAGTTTAGGCTATTAAGGAAAGAAAGATGAGGAAGTTCCATTTGATGAACTTGACCAAGTTTAATTTTCTGACACAGTCATTTATCTTGAGTTGTATAAATGAAAGTTTTAGAAAATATGGATTAAGTATTTCCACATCTCAAAAGTATTTTTGTGGCTACCAATATCAATCATATATATGTTTCAAGAAAGACAGCCTTCAGGTCACTACCAAAAAAAAAAAAAAAGGAACCAGTACTTTGATCAAGACTACTAAACCAAAATTTGAATCAGTGTCTCTAAATAATAGTTTTTCCTCCTCCGAAAGTCATTATAAATAAGAATATGGGTTTCAGGAGGTGCATGAGAATAAAATAAGAATATAAAAATTATATTTTTAGAGAGGTGATTAAAAGGGAGACTTGCTTTGCAAATTATGCATAAATAAATGTGTGCTGGTGACTTAGAAGTTGGGGTACTTTAAACATGCATTTTACTCTCAAAGTCTATGCTACTTGGAAAGAATCAGTGGTGACACTCCTTCAAACATGATGAATATACACTGAGAGTATGCCATTACAGTTTTGACACTTAAAAAATGAATCTGTGAAATGAAAATTAGAACGTGTATATAAAGTCTAGAATTAATAGGATGCTTGCCAGCCAAAAGCAAAAGTCATTCTTGTGAGGTCCTGGTGAAAGCTTTTTGAGTAAAGAGATATTTTAATACTAAATAGGTGTGATCTTATGCCCTTTTTTATTAATATATCTTTGCATTTATGAAAACGAGGTGGATGTTATTATTCCCCCATGCAACCATTTATTTTAGCAAGCACTTAACATTTCTGATTTAAATAAAGATGCCTCTTTCTACAAAATCATTCTATGAACTATGGGACCAAAAGGAAAAAATTCCCACTTGATACACTGAGCTGAGTGTTCATGATGCCATTACATTGTTTAAGAATAAATTTCACATGTGCCATATTAATGCACCAAAAACTCAAACCAAAGCTTAGCAGAAGCACTGGCAAGGGAAAAGTATGTAAATGTCTCTGACGTAGGAAGCAAACCACCCAAAAAGATATTTTGATACTATAAATGAAGAAAAGAATAAAGAGGAAGCAGCAAGGAAGAAAGTTGTCTCCATCCTGGTCCTAGTCCAGGAGGACTGGTCCAAAAGTATGAGGCTTTGTCATGCAGAGTTGACTCTTCCCAAGTGATGTTGAAAATGACACTTCAGATTTTTCTATACCATCATTATGCTCTGTAGAGGGCCACTGAAAGTCCAACCTGAGTAAGATCCTTGCACACTGCTTACCTGTACAGCTGCCTTCCTCTTGGAGAAGACTCAGTGCTCAGAAAGTAACTATTCAGAAAAGAAAACAACAAAAAACTTTATACACAGATTTATATTCTCACATTGAGTTTTCACTTGACTTTTCAAAACTGTCAAAAACCAGGCAGAAGCTGTTTTGTTATTCAATCAAAGGGCCTTTATCCATTTGGGAAGCATATATTTTTCCTTCATAAAATGACTGTTTTCATAATATTTCTCAATCTCTCTCTCTCTCTCTCTCTCTCTCTCTCTCTCTCTCTCTCTGTGTGTGTGTGTGTGTGTGTGTGTGTGTGTATTGTATGTCTGTGTAAGTTGTCTCTGTGAAGGACAGAAGAGGTCTTTAAAGAAAAGTTTATTCCTTCCATGGCTGAGTGGTTTTGACTAGGACTATGGCAAGCAAAATATCATTCCAGTAAAAAAGACAGATTTGACAGTCCTGACTGGAGAAACAAAAACACTCACATTTTTTGAGTAGTTTCATCATATGCCAAGATCTTTACCACCTCCCAGTTTCCTGATGTCAGGTGCCGCACAGTAATTTGCTCACTTTTACTCTGCAAAGAAATAGAAAATATTGATTTTTAAAAATTTAAACAGTATCTCTCTGGTATACACAACCGTACCAACTGTGCCACTTTGAATTATTTAATTATCTGTTAACATTCAATATTCTGTTCTAAAGCTCAAAAGTACACATGTATTCCTATAAACACAGATCAAGGCAGGATGGTGCCTTTATTCCTGGGGGGTTGAAAATCATCCAGATATCAGAAAGTCATTCAAAAAATTCAGGTCAGGGTGCCCAAATGTACTCTCTTGACAGCAACATTTTGTTTCAATGTAGGACTTTGATCACTCTCATCTAAATGTCCTGCAGCTATGCAGTTTGGACAGTTTTTTTTTTTTTAAATAAAAGACTTAAGCACAAACTTTACTTTAAATAAATACCTATTGTTGCATGCTTTTTAACCTTTGAGGTATAGGCATTATTATAAGATTTGCTGTTTTCACTCAATAATTTGCTTCTGAGATGAATCCATGTTGATGTTTAAAGCCATAGTTCATTTTAAATGCTATATGACATTTTATTGTAAGAATACAGTATATCTCACTATTCCTACATTTGAGTGGTTTCTAAATTTTTGCTCCTAAAAACACATTGCCTGGGAACATTCTTGGTAAAGTTTCCCGATGTACATAGTAGAAGTTTTTCTTAGACAAAACCTAGGAATGGCATTGTTTAGTAAAAAGATATACATGTACATGTCTTCTACTTAGCTAGTGACAAATCATCTTCAAGTTGTACCAATTTATAGTCTACTAACAATATGAGTTTATATTGTTTCACCTCTTCCCTACTTTCTCGCCAAGAGTTATGTTCATCAGACTACCTACTTTACTTTAGACAAACTAATTTGTATGAAACTGCAATCATCCATTTCCTATTTATTTAGAAAACAGCCAAACCTATAAAAAGTTGAAGGAATTTTGCAATGAATATGCATACAATCTTTATATAGATTCACACTTTGAGTATATTCCTACCCCTGACTTGTTTGCAAAACATTCAAGGGTAAGTTGCAGACATCTGGTCATTTCAACACTTAAATACATCTCTCAAGATTAAAAACATTTCCTACATATGGACATCACTTATCACACCACTAAAAATTACATTATTGTCTAATTATATAAACTATACTAACATTTACACGACTGTCCCAAGCAATTCAATCATATGTATGTTTATGTGTATATATACACACATATATAATTTATGTATTATATAGTGTTTTTAAAAAATACAGGACCCAATATAGGCTTATATACTACACTGAGTTGTCCTGTGATTGGTCTCTTTTAAAGTGAAACTGTTATCTTTTTTTCCTATAATAGTAATCATTTTTAAGGCTCTTGATACAGTGGTTCTATATAAACATCAAGCATTCTGATTTTGTTCCATCATTTTAATGATTTAATTTAGGCTAAACTTTTTAAAAGACTGTCATATGGATGATATAAGATACTTCTCTTCCCACTCATGGCAAAGCTGTTTACATGGAAACTGTGATAGCTATTCATCATAAAAATATATTTTGCCTTGTAATTAAAAGTGGTTGATACTTGCACATTGAGTTAATTTTTTTTTCCCTGTGCACATTTCAATCAGTAGTTTTGGCATCCATTCATGACCATTTCCTGAATGAATTTTCATTGCAAAGTGATTTCTAATTCCAACCTATATTCTGTATTTATTAGGCGACATTCTTCCATAAAGAATTTCTCCTACTTTTCTTCCTCACATGTATTATTTCTCTTCCTTCCTCCTCATATTACTATAAATTCAAATATTTTGCCATGTAATATGTCACATTCCATTACTTTGGGTACTTTTATGGTGCTGAAATAATGTCAAATTTTTTTTCAGTTGAAACTTCAAGTCAATTCATCTATTTTCAGACACAATTACATATAGTCTATGAGAATTTCCTTGACTTCTGCACAATAAGATGCTCCAAGATTTTTTACTTTCTCTGTCACATACCTGTAATTGATCACTTCCCCAAATACCTCCAGTTCTTTCCACTGAATTATGATATTTTGATATCAAAACATGGAGTTAGGTGTGCTCATTGCCACTTTGATGTTTCTAGAAGATATGCATTCATCTATGGGTAGCTGATGTAGATCAGCAGTCTTCAACCTTTTTGGCATCAGAGACTGCTTTCGTGAGAAACAATTTTTCCATGAACCAGAGGTGGGGAGGATGGTTTCAGGATGATTCAAGTACATTACATTTATTGTGTACTTTATTTCTATCATTATTACATGGTAACATATAATAAAATAGTTAAACAGTGAACCATAAAAAAAGAGGCACAGACAGACGTGGTTAATAAAATCATGGGCAGACTAAAATAAGTGTTGGATTTTGACTTACAGCCTGCCACCAGATGCAGCTGTGCAATTGAAGCACATCAACTCATTTGCCACTCGTGGGATTTTGACATGAGTCTGCAAACAATTGATTTATTATGGTCTCTGTGCTGTTAAGCCTCATTGCTAGCATTAATCTGTATTTGCAGCCTCTCCCTAGCACTAGTATCATTGCCTCAGCACCCCATCAGATCATCAGGAATTAGATATCCATAAGGAGGATACAGCCTAGATCCCTCACATGTACAGTTCACAACAGAATTCGCGATCCTATGAGAACCTAATGCCACCACTGATCTGACAGTAAACAGAGCTCAGGTGGTAATGTGAGAGATGTGGAGTGTCTGTAAATACAGATAATGCTTTGCTCACTTGCCTGTCACTCACCTCCTGCTGTGTGGCCTGGTTCCTAACAGACCAAGGATAGGTACCAGTCTGTAACCCAGGGGTTGAGGACTCCTTATATATAGATAAACTATTATATGTTTTTTATCTCTCTGCGTAGTGTGTGTGTGTGTGTGTGTGTGTGTGTGTGTGTGTGTGTGTGTCTTTTTAGTAATGTGTTCCATTACAATTCATATTAGTTTGATTTACAATTTAGGTATGTCAGTTTCTCCTAGTATTTAAATTTAGCCTTTTATTTACTCATGTTTAAATTTTTTTTTTTTTTTTTTTTAGCCGGGCTCGGTGGCTCAGCCTGTAATCCCGCGCCTTTGGAAGTCTGAGGTGAGTGGATTGCCTGAGCCCGCGGGTTCGAGACCCGCCTGGGCAGCGAGACCTCATCTCTACAATAAATCAAAAAATCAGCCGGGCGTGGTAGCGCAGTCCTGTAGTTCCGGCTACTCGGAAGGCTGGGGCGGAAGGATCGCTGGAGCCCAGCAGGTCGAGGCTGCGGTCGCGACGGAGTGAGACTCCAACTCAAAAAAAATGGTCTTGAATTAGTATATTTTGAAAAATGCACATCTTTTTGAAAGAAAATTAAATTTAAACGTGAGTAAGCCACGTTTTTTTTTTGAGATGGAGTCTCACTCCTCGCCCAGACTGGAGTGCAGTGGCTGCTCCCCGCCACCGCAGCCTCGACCTGCTGGGCTCTGGCGGTCCTTCCGCCCCAGCCCTCCAAGTTGCTGGAACTACAGGCGTGCGCTACCACACCCGGTTAATGTTTGATTTATTGTAGAGATGAGGTCTCACCAAGTTGCCTAAGTGGGTCTCGAATCCCCGGGTTCAGGCAATCCACTCACCTCAGCCTCCCAAGGTGCAGGATTACAGGCTGAGCCACCGAGCCTGGCTTACGTTTAAATTTAATTTTCTTTCAAAAAGATGTGCATTTTTCAAAATATACGTTGTATATGTATGTATATGCTAAGAGAAGTCTTTTTCTCATCTTTATGCCTGTTCTCACTCAACACAAGTAGGAAAAAATAATCATTTGCTTTTTATTTTTTCTTTTCTTTTGGAAAAGTTATATCTAAAAATTTATTTTATGACTATTAAAAAACATAAACATAAATACACAAATACATACAAATTAGAGCAAGAGTGGGATTCTTTCATGTCCATTGTTAGAGCTCTTTCTGTCTTTTTTATTCCTTCATAGCTTTCAGTTGTGTTTATGTACCGTAATTATTTCACTAGCCTCCAATATGTATCCCAAACCATATTTTAGTGATCAGTCCTATATATACATTATTTTGCTTGCTTGTTTAATGTGCAGGGAGGTATCTTTAGGATATATTACTCTATAAGGGCGGTATCATTTTGTACATCTACCAACAATGTATTAGAATGCGTTTTTCCCCACAGCTATGTTATAGCATATGTTATTCACTGTGACTTTTTGACATCCTGATAGGTGAGAATAGGTGGACAATAGGCATGTCAACCAGAACTGCCTTCTTGATTTAAGGAGCTTTTTAACCTGTGGCTAGAAGAGCAACCGGTGAGTCTTCTGTCCTCATCTGTCACTCTTCTTTGGGAAACACTGGATGCCATGGACTGAATGTTTCTGTCCCCTCTGAAAATTCACATGTTGAAGCCTTAATCCCTAATGTGTTGATATTTGGAGTTGAGGCCTTTGAGAAGTAATTAGAATATGATAGTGGAACTCCCATAACAGGATTATTTCCTTAAAATAAGAAAAAATACAGTGATGATCCTTCTCCACCATGTTGTGATACATAATGAAGGCTGCCGTCTGCATTCAGGAAGTTGACCCCCTCAAGAAGCCAAATGAGCTGACACCTTGATCTTGAACTTCTCAGCTTCCAGAACTATGACAAATAAGTGTTTGTTGTTTAAATCACCCAGACAATTCGAGACCCGCCTGGGCAATTTGGTGAGACCTCATCTCTACAATAAACCAAAAAATTAGCCAGCGTGGTATCGCACGCCTGTAGTTCCAGCTACTTGGATGGCTGAGGTGGAAGGATCACCGGAGCCCAGCGGGTTGAGGCTGCGGTGGCCGGGAGCTGCCACTGCACTCTAGTCTGGGCGACAGAGTGAGACTCCAACTCAAAAAAATAAATAAAAATAAAAATAAAAATAAATCACCCAGACTATTTTTTTACAGCAGTTCAAACTTGTTAAAACACCTGCACTGAAGAAAACAGCCTTATCCACAGTCACACCTCTTTTAAAAGGCATCTCACTTTTTTTTTTTTTTATGAGTTGGAGTCTCTGTCGCTCCCGGCCACCGCAGCCTCGACCTGCTGGGCTCCAGCGATCTTTCCGCCTTAGCCTTCCAAGTAGCTGGAACCACAGGCGCGCGCTACCACCCTGTCTAATTTTTGATTTGTTGTAGAGATGAGGTCTCTCCAAGTTTCCCGGGTGGGTCTCGAACCGGCGGGCTCAAGCAATCCACTCACCTCGGCCTCTCAAAGCGCGGGGATTACAGGCTGAGCCACCGAGCCCGGCCTTCATCTCACTTCGAAGGACAACATGATCACTACTGGAGTGCAGAGGTCCAGCCTTCTCACTCTGACTTGGAACTACTCTGAAGGGTCATACCAAGTCAGAACTCTTCGTAGAGGCCCGCTGAGACCCTCCTTCAGATGGCTCCACAGCTCAAATTCTTCTCTTCAATCTTACTTTTTTTCCTCCTTGATCTCCTCTGGAATAATTGTCCTGTAGACAAATCTTCATTTCACTGTTTGCTTTCTGTGAAATCCAATTTATGATAGGTGTCTTGTGTAATTTCATTTGCTTTTTTTTTTTGAAGTTAAAAATATATGTAAAAGATATATAACTGTAAATAGTTATTTAATGATATTTAATTCATACTATTGCTTTATGATAGTTCTTTGTTCTATATTTCTATAATTAGGTGAGAGTATTTTTAATCTATTAAAATATTTTTAATGTTAATTTCAGTTTTTTAATATAGTAACTTTGCATGTTTATTGCCAGTTATATTTTGTTCTTCAGAAACAGCTTGGATTTTCCAGGATACACATGCATAAGCATGGTGAATAATTAGGAGGCTCACCAGCTTTCAATTACTAGTACTCTAAAGACTAGTACCCTAAGGAGGACCCTAAGGTAGCACTGTTAGAAGTGGATATGTGTATTATTATTGCGTTTTTTTTTTTTTTTTTTTTTTGAGTTGGAGTCTCACTCTGTCGCCCAGACTGGAGTGCAGTGGCCGCTCCCGGCCACTGCAGCCTCGACCCGCTGGGCTCCGGCGATCCTTCCGCCTCAGCCTTCCCAGTAGCTGGAACTCCAGGCGAGCTACCACGTCCGGCTAATTTTTTATTTACTGTAGAAATGAGGTCTCGCCAAGTTGCCCAGGTGGGTCTCGAAACCGCGGGCTCAGGCAATCCACTCACCTCGGCCTCCCAAAGCGCGGGATTACAGGCTGAGCTACAGAGCCCAGCGGATATGTGTATTCTGACATCTAACAAACTTTTGTGTGTCCAGGGTCCTTGATTTCTACCACTACTTTCCATCTTCCCCTTCATCACCAATATTCCAAATCACACCTTTCCTTATTAAGTTTTTTCTTCTCTCTCTAGGGTAGTAATTTTTTTTAAACTGTCATCTCTGGTTTTCTGCATATTCACCCTACTTCATTTTCATCCCTTATCTAATGCTGATTTTAAAAGGAATGCTACTAATGTCCCAATATCAATTATCCTACAGTAACAAAATGTTAGCTAAGTGCTTTTATCAGCTTTAAAAAAGTTCTCTTTATTCCTAAATTTCTAAGACTTTAGAGTATTATTTTTCTTGAATTAATTGGAATCTGTGTCTATATCTATTAAGATGATTATAAATTTTCCCAGGAAGATTTAAATGCAATAAATTATCTCATAGATTTAAAAATTTTAAGCAAATTATCTTTCCTGTCTGAAAAATAACTTAAAATTTTTAATAATTAAAAAATTTAATTTGCCAATATTTAGTTTAGGTTCTTCTTTTTTTTTTTTCTCAAGATTTGGAGTATCACTCTGTTGCTGAGGCTGGAGTGTAGTGTCATGACATGATCATGGCTATCATAGCCTCAACCTGCTAGGCACACGTAATCCTACTTCTGCCTTCTAAGTAGCTGGGACTACAGGCACAAGCCACTGCGCCTAGCTAGTTTTCTTATTTATTGTAGTGATGAGGTTGCCCAGGCTAGTCTTGAACTCCTGGGGTCATGCAATCTTTTTGCCTCTGCCTATCAAAGTGCTGGGATCACAGAGGTGAGCCAATATGCCTGGCCTGGTTTAGCATTTTTAAAACTTTCTGTACTATTCTTTCTCATAAAGTCTTAATCAGTTTTTGGTTACCAGATAGTATCTGTCACAAAATTAATTTTAAAATACCATCTTCTCCCATTTTCAGAATGTATTTCAATAAAATTGGAATTATGTGTTTCTTGATTATTTGGGAAAGCCTACCTTTTTTATGCCTAATGTGAAAAAATATAGATAGATCATAGATATTATATCTGCAAATGTTTTCCTAAAGAACCAAGTATTTGTTTTTTACCATAACTTTTTATCTTTGCCTGTTAGCTTATTAATTCCTATTCTTTCATTTCTCATTTCCTTCATTCTACTTTTGAATCTATTCTGTTATTTTTCTAAATTCTGGCCTTGAATGTTCATTTACATATATACACACATATGTTCTTATATACATGTAAATATACACATATATGCATATGTGCTATATATATTCACTTAAATGTTATAAATTTTTCCATAATTATTGCTATCTGTATACCAGATTTCAAAATATATACAATAAGAAAGGCATTGGCAGTAGCAGGATACTGACTGGGGGGCGGGAGTAGCAGGGGAAGACAGGGAAAGGGGAACACTACATCAATAAGGGCTCCCGATTTCTAATCAGGCAAAGTGGGAACCAACAGGAGGCCCAAACTTTACCTGGACGTTGTCCACTTGTATACCTAATCCTGAACTGTAACCTACATCTTTAAAATATATATAGAGAGAGTATATATATAGAATATATGTAGACTATATATATATATATATATGAAGGACCCTAAAAATCTGGAATTATCTTTTGGAGGGAGGATCCCTTATAGTACAGCCCTCCCCCAGTAGGGCATTCAGAGTCAGTGATTTTTTTTTCTTTTATGGAAATCCTTTTTTGGCATTTGCCCATTTCATAATGGGTGATTTAGGAGAGCACCGGCCCACACAGCACTGAGTGTTCTGCAATTTTTGCCCCCAAACGGCATGATCCCTGTGACTCACTCCCCCCCATACACCCTCTCTACTCTCCCAAGTGACTTTTACCCCCAGTGAAAAAATTTCTCAAAGGGCAATGTTTTGCTTATATGGACAAGGTGACACAAAAATGGCTGAAGCACTAAACTGCATCAAAATTGATGAGTTCAAAAACTGTTTTGAGCAGTGTAAAAAGCATCTTGAAAGGTGTGTTGCATCAAGTGGAGAGGACTTTGAAGGTGACTGAAGACTAAACATGTGAAAATACAGTATTTATAAATAAATTCTGGTTTTGGGGGGGTCCCCTTCATACTATAACATAATATAATTATTTATTGTAATTATAATAAAATAAAAATACTGTTTATATTTAGTTCTATGTATTTGCAGATTTCTTATTGAACTCATGAATAATATAGAGATTATATTTTATTTCCAAATGTATGGGTCTCTAAATGCTATCAGTTTTGTTGCTGACTCACAATTCAATTACATTGTCTTCAGAGAATGTCATCTATTAGCTGAATAACACTTTCAATGCATTTTTGATATAAATATACTCAGAATCTAGGCTTATATGGGAAGGTTTGATTATAATATCTACCTTCCCTTCCTACTGAAGGCATAAGCTAGAAGAGTATTTTGTATTCCACTATGTATGTGTAGTAATAAAATGTTCCTTCAAAAACTTTTCTGTCTTACTGGGTATTCATGTGCTTCTCCATATCTCCCTAAATAGTTTATGTCTTGTTCTTTTTTTTTTTTTTTTTTTTACTGTGGCACTTTATTTTTCCTTACATAATGACGTTTGCTGGGGCCTAATGTTCTCACATAACAGTAGAAAACCAAAATCTGCTGTCATCTCTTAAAGAATTAAGAATTGCTTGCAAAAACCTTACATAAATTAAAAGGATGAATGAATGTACAGGTGTAAATGCAAATCGCTTTCAACTCAAGGTAAGTAACAACCACAGTGTTCTGGCAGGAAAACACTTAGGAAACTGAATCCTAAGGCTGGGACGTTTCCAATCCTGTTAGACCAGCTGGCAAGACAGAAATGACAACTTGTTCAGCTCTTGCCAATCTCTAGAGAAATCTCGGAATACTCAACTCTGACACATTAATACCCTGCACAGATCAAGACTCTTGGTCGAGCAGATTTACAGATCACAGTCTTCTCTTCCATAAGCATGTTCTTACCTCAGCCATGAAATGACTGAGTCACATGTGTACTAAGGGTTTAAACCAAAGATATGTACAGGTTAAAGAAAATTATTTAGAGTTCTAGCAGATTAAGAGCATGTGACTTCTTTGCATGCTGTCTGATACATTACTGTGACTACAAGTATTTGTGCGTAGAGGTATAAGTGCAAAGATAAAACCAAATTTGTGAGATTTGAGAGTTGTACAATGCAAAATCTGGCAAAAGCTCTAAAGTCAAGGTTTTTTTCCCCCCAAAATTCTCTCAGGACAATAACTCAGTGGATAGCTCCCCTTACTCATTTACAGGCCCTGTTTTGGAGCTAAGGAGTAGAGGATACTCACATTTTAAGGTTTTAGTGCAACCTTGAGACCAGCTTTAAGATAAAAATAAGAACAAAACAAAAAAACTCAAAACATTACAAAAAGTAAAGAAACTTTGCTCAATATTTATAAATATCTTGAGATAATTTTGGTTCACATATTTCTAACTTAAATACCTTCCATGCTTTTCATGGAATTTGATATGTATGTATTGTTCTAAGAACAGAAGAGTTGCAGCATTAAAATAGCCTTAATAAAAATCACATACTTCAAAAATGTTTGAACCCAATGCACAAAAATATAAAATTGTACACTGTTTACTTCAATGATCCATTTGACCTAAATTATTATGCTTTTAAGTTTAGTACCAAAAGACGTATTTTCAGAAGTCATAATAACAGTCTTACCACCTTTTGATTTTATTTCAAACATCTGTAATTGCCTTGCTTGCTTTATATATATCAGCGAAAATATGGGCTAAAGAATAAGTTGAATTCGCATATTTCATATAATAGCATAGACTTATTTTCCAATAATATATATATACATTTATCATAGCAGTGGGCACATTAATTTTGACCTGGACTCTAGTTAAATAATCCTGATACCAATCAGAATATGGTAGATGATATACTACAGGACAAAAATAAATATCAAGGGACTTGATTAGATTTCACAAGAGGGTGAACTTAGGTTAGATTTTCAAATACCTTTAGTAGAATTATGATCACAGGAATGGTCATTGAACACAGCAGAAAAGAATAATAGTTTTGACCCACAGTAACATTTTTTCTTTCTGTGCATCCAAAATCTCTTCTATAATAACTAGTGAAATAGAAGCACTGAATATGAATATAAAACCACAGTGAACTTTTGATAAAGGAAATATGGCAACATACTTTAAATTGAACATTTCAACTTTAATATTACACTAAAAAGCAATCAAACTAGTAATTTCATTCATTCTTAAAAGAAGGTTGAAAATCTAGAATGGAGTGCTTTTCTTTGGGAGATTAGACAAGTGGTCTTGAATTGATGGAGATTTTGTCTTGCTCAAAGTAGTTAGATATTAATTTTATATCTATATAAATATAATATTTATAATTTATATATATATAAATATATTATATTTATAAATATAATATTTATATAGATTCCATATATAAATGTATATATGGAAAACATATTAGTATCAGCAAAAGTTTAATGGTGCATGTGCTTTTACCTGATTACACACTATTCATTTAAATTTTTTATATCAAATTTTAACTTTTTCAGCTTTAAAATAAGGAAATGTTGTAGTGCCTAAAAATGGCATGCTTTAATTTACTGTCTATTCATCACATGAGATGAGCTAATTGTTTTCAGACAATGTCCTAATCAGATACAGCAATGAAGTTTAATGAAACAATTTTATTAAGTTGATTAGGTGATAGAATTGTGGATTTGGGGGCATGCTATTTTCTACAGTGTTTGCAATGAATAATAACAGCATTTAATATTGTTCCAAGTGAAATCATTCTCTCTCATAGCAAAACTTCATGTTACTGAATAGAGAAAGTGAATGGACTCACCAACATGTAATTTTTCATTTAACACAATTTGGGAAGATGACAGGCAATTATTTACACCCATGAATCCAAACCACTGAACATAACGAAAACTCAGCTTACCCCACATTAGAGAGAAAAAGGTAGCCATATCTTTCATAAAAAAAAAACTATTTCTTAGCTGATGCCAGAATTGCAGGCGTTATAGGATGTTAAAGTTCCAGAGATGGGAATTTCGAAGTTAGAAGTCTACATAACAATTAGAGTCTATAATATTCAGTGAATTTTCACAGAAACAAAGATCTGAGTACTACATGTACTCACTTGTAAGCGGACCCTGAACGTTTTTCATAACACTATAAGAAGGGGATTGTCAGTAGTGGGACACAGCCAGGGGAAGGTGGGCATGTAACATCAGTAAGGATACCCATAAACTTTACCTGTTATGATGACCACTTATGTACCCTAACCCTGAGTTGGACTCCACATCTTTAAAATAAAAAATAAGAGAAAAAAATAGAAGTCTACATAACAAATATTTTAGAGGGGAGGGAAAGGGAAAATATCTGCAATGACTAAGAGTTTAAAGGTCTGAGGTAAAAAGTTTTACATTAATATGTAATTTAGAAAGTACATAAGCTGATAGCAAAATGCATACTAAACATTCTCTTCAGAAGAATGATTATTTAAGCTATATAGATTTCCAGAAAAGCCACAGTTTTACTTAATATTGTCTTTAATAGAATATTTGAAAGTAGAGAAGACAAATTTTTCTTTCATGTATTCATACTGAAAGTACTCTGCAAATACTTATATAGGACTTAGAAACAGTTTACTTTTGATCAAGTATCATTTGTCAATACTTAATAATAAATCAATATAAATAAGCTTATGTATAGTGTTATCTATAATTACAGCAAATTGTCAATAAATTAAACATTGAACAGTAAATAATGTTTACCTGTATACATCCAGTCAACTCAATAATAATCTTCTAAATAATTGATTTTCAAAATTATTTAGCATTATGGGAAAAGTATGCATTTAAAATTTAAATTTAAAATATCAGGATACAATACTGTAGTTTAACATAAAATCACAATAATGCTTAAAAGAAGACTGAAGAAAACACATGAATTATTTCTCTTTTTATTTTATCTTTTGTAATTAATTTAACAAGGATAGCTTTTGTAAGTGAGAAAAAAACAAAATACTAGCATATATGTAATGACAACCATCACTTTCCACAATGAAAATAACCTGAAAGCAATACTTTTAAAAAATTTGTTCTATATTAATATTTTACTGGCTGTGCAAGAGAGTAAAATATTTGTGAAAATTTACTAATTTCACTTAGTAAGGTATTTTAAACAAATAAATATGTACTGAGTGAACCAGGAAGCTTTCAAACATAGCCGAGCATCAAGTACTGCAAAGGTGGTCTTGCTGACTGTGGGCTGCCATGGCCCTGATACTATCATTTTTCACTTTCTGAGCATGTCAATTTTAAGTGGAATCATGTAGCATGGCAAGGGAAGGAAGAAGGATAAGAAATCATCAATGTTGGCATGCATTACTACTTAGACTATAAGTTACTATGCCATTTTTTTGGAGAGTCAATTTGGCATTACATATCAAAACCTAAACAAATATATACATATGCATATAATTTGCCTAATATCTTTTAATATCTAGAAATAAAATTTGTGGGAATAATTATATATTATGTTCTTAATAATTATGTTTATGTATAAAAGTGCTTACCTTTGAATCATTTCTAACATCAAAAAATAGAAATAACTTTAACGATAAATAAAATTGGGTCATTTAAGTTTAGTATTTTAGTGTCTACCTGACATAATGTTGAGCAGCTATTAAATTAACATTTAAGAAAAATATTAAATGTTAGATATTAGGAATACAGTTAGATGATGTGAAAAATATTTATTGATTATCCTTTAAATGTTACAGATGAATAGTATGTGACAACTGCAATCTTTAAGTTAAAATTATATATTTTTTATAAAAATTAAAAATATACATATGAGTAAATTAAAATTGTAAAAAATGTGGACTAATGAGATTTGCGGTGATTTTTATATACTCCTATATTCAGTTCATTCAGTATATTTTTTTCAAAATTGTATAGTGCACATTTATCAATAAGACTATCACAGAAAATTAACAAACAGCTTTTTGGTTAGCTATTATTAAATCGAGATAAGGGGATTAAAAAATATTTTCTAAAATAATGCATGTTTATTTGTGTGTGAACTTATGTATAAATTGTATTTACCTAACCACTGTCCTCTGACTCATTAACAAAACAGACTAATTTTAGTCAATTGCCAAAATATCTGTAAATATTCATGCAGTCATCTTCATTTCTCAGTAAGGTAAACCACAAATTTCCTGTGGAGGAACCAAAATAAAGCAAAATGTTTTCTACTTCAATGAAATCTTTGTTATATTCCCCATATAGCTGAAGAACAAAGCAAAAACATCTGCTCTGTTAAGTATTCTTCAGAACAATTTCAAAAATAATGAATTAGACTGCATGTCAGACTGGTTTGGGAAACATAGGGAATTTTTTTCCCAAGGCTTACAAAGAAACTCGGTTTTTTGGCCAAAATAATTCCCAATATTTATAATCACTAAATGTATTCTTAGTTAGAAAAAAATTATCAAGCATAGCAGTTTGATAGTGAACTTCTCTCCAGGTCACATGAAAAGGTTCCTTAACTGACCTGCCTGATATACATTTTAATAACTTGATATAAAGCACTCTAAGTTGTATTCATTTACAAAGGCATACATTTATTTAGAACATATATAGGAACACGTTATACATTAGTCTATTACTTGTTTTTCCACCTTAATAATATACTGTAAAAATAATTTATAGCTCTACTATGGAAATTTTATTGGTTTCAAATTATTTATTTCAGACTTGCTCAAAATTAAAGTTAACTTTAATTATTTTAATAGTACAGACCCTGGACATGCTTTAAATTTTAAACAATTGACACAAAAATTTAAAACTCCAAAGCATTAAGTTGCCCAATATAAATATGTGTATAGATAAAGGTAATCATTTGGGAATATCCATAAGTTTTAAAGTTTCTAAAAATGTAAAAGTAGCAAGGTCGATTAGGATCTTTGCCACATTTGTATTTACTCTATATTGTATAACTGTGAAATTATTCTAAGCTAGTTTGTTTGTGAAACTCTAATCAAGATTCCAATTTAGGCACAGTAACTTATCATTATAATGCCTATGAGACCAGAGTATGTATTTATATGATTTTGAAATATGCTTTATTTTCTCTTGAATACTTACTTCTGAAAATTAAGTTCAAATTGGCTTCACTAATGCTTTTTAATAATTAAATTAAACTGTGTAAACTGCTAATATGCTTTGAAAGTTTACATTTAAAAAATATTTTTCTCTTCCTTTGTTAGGAAGTCTGCAAAAATATAACACAGACTCTATGTTATTCACCATAAAGCATCTATTTTATCCAGTTTTAAAAATGTCCATTGTTTTTGTTTTTGTGGTGTACCATTATTTATTCAACCATAAATTTTGGACATTTGGATTGCTCTGAATATTCAAAATATTTATAACCTCTGGAAAATGTTACTTATATAAAACAGGCAATATGCATTTGTTGAATTAAAAATCTTCTCTAGACTCTCCTCAGGTTCTTAAAAGTTGGATGCTTTTAATTTATTAAATTCTATATTCCAAGACCCTCAATTTACAACACACAAGTGTGGCTCACTAAATTTTATTGAGTGTTAAATCTGTTTTGTGGGAAGTTACAGCTTGAATGTATGACTTCAGATGGAGTTGGATACATGGTTGAGCTTCATAGGCATTAACTGTAGGTTTAGAATGCCAAGGAAATCGAGCCATTAGGCACTTGATGACAAATTAAGAAAACCATTGGGAAAAAAAAACCAAATAAACAAACACTTACCTGGATGAGGAACATAGCTATGTGGTGAAATTCTCCGCGACCACCTTGCTTAACAGGGACTGTCATAAAGAATTTGCTGCCATCTCTAGAAAACACGGGCTCCTCATTCTAAAATATAGAAGAGCATATAGCAGTCACAAAATGGCATGTGCAATCTGCATTGCCAACTACTATTAATTCATACATGGATCATTATCAATCATTGATTTAAAATTAGAAAAATGGTTTAAAAATAATTTTAAAATAATAAGCATAGGATATTCAGTATTTTTAAAAGTGAAATTAGTAATACATTGTATGTATGTGTTTGAATGGTAGGAAGAATGGGTAAGTTTCATGCATTGAGGATAGGCATGATTTATTAATACACTAAAGACACTTTATAAATTGGCCCCCCAAAAATTTTCATATCTTCACATAAGAATGTTTTAAGCAATTTATCCTCCAATGATAAGTGTAAATATGTATACCAGTTTATCAAAATACATTTTACTTCCTAGCTATAAAATTCCTTAATATATATTTAATATTTTTTGAACTCCTTTATTAAGCAACTCTAATTACTTGAAAGATTCATTTCTGATCATGTAAAGTGAAATACAAAATATAAAAGTCAAGTCACAAAATTGAAAGGATTCTATAGAAAATCATTTAGCTAAAATTGTCCATCCTCACTGCTCATTTCTTCACAAACACACAAACACAAATGCCTACCCACAACTGTAAATCCCGATTCAATAATTTTTAATTAAACTCTAGCAGCACATTAAATCAATAGAATTATTTTTGAAAATAAAATGATGGAAGCCATACATATAGATTGTTTTATCTTGCTTCGGGAGAAACATTATGAAAATGGATTTATCTGACAAAACATTGAGTTTTTTCCTGCTGGATTAATGAGAGTGATTACATATATGGTATAAAGAAAGACTTTGACATGGTTTTCCATGTAAGGACTTTACCAGGACTTTCCAGCCCTTTTGTATGACGGGTGCTCTACTCTCTTTCTAATCTTCTTTTTCCATTCCCTTGCTTCCTCATTGGGCTCCTGTATGATTCTGCTGCAGAGTCATTTCCACTTTTTATTCCCTTGTCAGGCTCATCCTCATCTTTTTCAAGTCTTTGATACAATGTCGCCTTATCAATAAAATGTTTCCTAATTACCCTATGTAAAGTGTGACCAGAGAAACAAGACTATCCAACTTTACCTGAAGTCTCTCAACATTTTTTATCTTTTTTCAAGTTTTTCATAGTCACATCATTCAACATATATTTTGTTTATGTATGCATGTGTGTGTGCATGAATGCATGTATGAGTGCATGCATGTATGTATGCATGTATGTATATAGTATTCCTCTATAATGTAAACCTTATGGAATAGGAATTTATTGCATTTTTCACTGCTCTATCTCCTGTTCCTGGGACGGTGACAGTCATGTAAATTGAGTTCAATAAACATTTACTGACTTAATCAGTCAGTTAATAACTATACGCATATACTGGAGAGTCTAGTTTTAGCTTCATTTGTAAGAATATTCTCTGATAGCAATATAAATATAATATTTTCCTTTCTGCCTCATGGACAC
Source organism: Cephalopachus bancanus (assembly GCA_027257055.1). Lineage (NCBI taxonomy): Eukaryota > Metazoa > Chordata > Mammalia > Primates > Tarsiidae > Cephalopachus > Cephalopachus bancanus. The sequence continues at coordinate 10,538,990 of JAPVLO010000048.1, forward strand.
CAATGAGAATATAAAATAATATATGTAATAAATTTAAAACTCTGAAGTAATATACCATTCAAGTTTGGAAAAATTGCATAACTGGGCATATAATACATACTGACAAAATACTGAGAGAATCACATCTCTGGAGTCAATAATTCAATTTTTCCATCTCTTGCCCTTTTGGGATATTTCTAACTTGGGATTTCTTTGATTTGGAACAACCTTTCTGTCTTCATTTTTGTGCTAAATCTTACTCATTTTTTACTGAATATCATAAAAATATATCATTTCCAAATTTTCTTAGTTAGAAAATCTCTCCTCAGATATTCCAAAAACTACACTGTATTCTCCTCTATCATAGCTTCCAGTGCACCTTATTACATTGATGTATTAACCTCTTGGCTTCCTTCACTAGGCAATTAATAATTCAACTAAATTTTCAATTTTACGGTTTAGCTCTATCACTCAGAACAGCGTAGGTCCAACTCATAACTGTTGAATCATGTAAACAATGGACAAAAATATTAGTTATAATAAACTATCTATCTATCTATCTGTCTGTCTATCGCAGCATCTACCACATTTACTCCAACATATTCGCTCTTCCCTAACTTGCCATTCTCTCCTTGTGCTTTGCTCAAAAGATAAATAGTTGTTTGTTTGTTTGTTTGTTTTTGTCTGCTATGGGAATATCTGAGCACTTTCCCATTAACACTGCCTCCTCCTCATTGTTGGTACCTTAAAAATGGTTTGGAAAAGGAACAGATGAGGGCTACAATCTCAATTTCAGACCTGGACTTAAAGTCGTCTCCACTTTGTAACACCTGGTTATAAACATTCAGCTTCATACAAGTGAAGAAAATGCAACTGCCTACTTTCACAAACTTAAGCATGATGTGCTTGTCAATGAACTGGAGATACCGGACTCTATCCCTTGACCAAACTTGCTATATACCAGGTATTCCAACCGCAGATTCATTGAAAGCTAGGCCAAGCATGCCCACTTCTTTTGGACCTTCCTACTATCCAGAGAGTATGTAATGATTCTATTAAACTTCCAATTATCTTAGAAATTTCTTCTTCTCACTAGATGAAAATCCTGTTCATCCCTTAAAGCTTATTTCTTAAGTCTCATCTAAGTATTTAATAATATTCCCTTAGTGCTTCTGAAGAAAAAAATCAACTGTGATAAATAACCAAATGCATTTTCTTACTGAATATTTGATATCTGAATGCTTTGTTTTAAAAATGTTTTTATTAAACATTCATAAATTTATGATTTAGAATTTAGATAACATAATCTCAAAGGAGCACATATTATGTTGATGTATGTTAAACTATTATATATGTCACCCGGCAAGAAAGATGATAGCAAAAGAAGTTTAATAATGCCAGACACTTTAGAATACAACAATACTCATTTTGTCATTGTTTTTCATTGTTTTTATTTTCAGTATCAAACTTAATTTTAGGAGAATCCACTATTGGCTGTAAAACACTATTTTATTTTGCACATTGACTAAGATAAATAGTCTACATTAACAGATATCCATGCATATAGATATAGCTACACAAAATATATGTATGAACATATTTCTGTGTTTATCTGTATTTATCTATCCTCTGTATTTATATATAAAGATATATTTAAAACATATCTCTATTTATCTGTTCTATATTCTTGAGATAAATAAGATTGTCCTATTTATCATTTTTTATTTTTTTATTTATTCAACAAGTATTTATAGAGTTCTTCTTACACATTGGATTCTATACTAGGCATTTAGCTTGCAGTGGGAGCAAAAAATAAACACCCTGACTTTGTATTTTAATAAAAAAAATCATGAAAATATTTGTATAAGAATTACATAAAGATTACACTTGACTTTAAGAAAAGTTTTACTGTTTGATGTGATTTGGTTATGGTGGTGGGATAAGGTGACTTCTTAAGTAGATGATTTAAGCCGAGTTTTCAAAAAATGTATTTGCTTTCAACAAGAAAGTTTGAGAGAGTTCTGTTGATAAGGAAGGGCACATGTGAGGGCCCTGTGCGTGTGGGGGTCAACATAGCTAGAATGTAGAAAACAGGTTTAAGAATGATATGATCAAGAGCTGAAAATGCTTCCAGTTTAATTCCTTGTGGCACATTTAGGAATGTTGGTCTTTGTCTGAGGGATGGAAAGAAGAGAGAAAAGTGAAAGTGAGAGTGAAAATATGATGAGGGTGATGGACGGTCAAATGTATATTTCAAAAAATCACGCAGCCATTCTGCGGTGTGAAGAACAGATTGGCAGGTGCCTGTTGAGAGTTCACCAGTTAAAGAGAAATGGCTATACCTGTAGTGTGACCCTGGAGTATTTGTGAATTAAAGAACAGTGAACTGACTTGTGAGATCTTTGAAAGCAAAGTCAAAGTAAAGTCTATTTATATTAATCACATATACAGATAAGAATAAGAAAAATTTCAAGGACAACTCTTCGGTTAATGATTTTAATACCTAGGTGAATAATTATGTCATTGACTCTTTTGATATAAAGAAATAAGATTGAATAAAGAGAAATGTGTTCAGGCTAGATCTGGGGAGTGTGCAGATACTTTTACAGATTTAGGAGGAGACGCCAAACATAAATTTGAAGGTTACAGAGCTTATTGAAATGTCTGGGACTATGAATGTAGAGATCTTAATATATGACTAGTAATTGAAACCATAGATGTCTGAACCCTAGGGACATAATGTAAAATAAAAGAGGGCTATAAAGAACAAAACAAATCTAAACCAAACAAAACATTACTTCCCTTCACAAAAAGCAGTGATGGAGGTCATAGTAAAACAGATTCAGTTATATTAGTGTAACCTATTTGCGTTTCCTTCTGAGTTGTCTATTATGAGACCATTTAATGGATATTGGTTTTTACTCTGTCATGTTCATCTCAGTTCCTTTATGTCACAAATTAGTAGTGTGAATTAGGATACATCTAACAAAAAAATCTGAATGATCTCCATATGACTAACTTGTGTGGAGGTTTGGTTAGTCTTCAAGGCAATTTGACAGTGTTGGTGGTGGTCCTAACTTTTTCTCCTTTCACTATACTGATATGAAAGACCTATAAATTGATTCTGGAAACTATTTTGCAATTTATGTCTCATTACAAAACAGAAGTAAACTTTTCATAAATGATATCATAGAAAGTCCATATTATAAACATTTTAATAAGAATCACTTTGTCAAACCTAGCAAAGCCTTAAAGTCATACTCTATTACTGAAATAACTTTATAGAGAAAGTTATCATATAATAAATGAGTGAATAATATGGTCAAAATGGCCACAATGTGACAGAGATCACCTATACCATACCTGTTTAGAAAGCCATGTATCCGATGTCATCTCATATTTCTGAAACAAGACAATTAAATACATGAAGCATCTTAAGACCAAAAATGAGCATATATCAATTTAACATTTTCTACATATTATCTTAAGGCTTTTTTTTTTTGTCTCTTCAACTGGTGAAATACCATGAGCCATCCTATTGTCATTATTGATTTAAACTGAATGACTAAATAGAGGATTGGGATTAAATGATAATTTAATTATAAAGTCTTTTCTTTGGTGAACTCTTTCAGAATTCCCAGCAGTATGTCACCAGGGATACAAGATCATTTTCTAGCTCTGTTGATTACCTCATTCAAACTGCTTTGAACCACCAGACACTGTTTCTTTTCACCTCTAGGCATCATTGGGAAACAAAATTAAGTCCTTCAAAGGAACCGGGCAAACTGCCAGGAATAAAATTAAAAAGTGTACATTCTTTCAATATTCAAGCCACTCATAATAATAGCCATTTTTTCTTATCAGTAGTACCTCAGTCTTAGAGTAAAAAAATAAAACATTTGAAATGACAAAATTATATATTCCTTCAAAATAGTCTTGCAAATGATCAGAACTAAACTCATACGGCAAAAATCAAAATTAGACTAATTTAATCTCAAATAAAATATGTGTTGGCAAAATAAGTTTTAGTAATACTGCTTACATGTATTGACATAAAATATGTGATAGTTTTCTGAAAGAAATGATTCTATAATAAAAAATATTCAAATCAACAATATATTAGGGACTTTTCTACATGTAGAGATACTCATTTCAAATTGATAGTAACTGATTTACAAGATTTGATACCACTTTTGCTTTTTAAATTCTTCTTATTATAATTGAACACTTTATTTTTTCAGGGCATTTTTGTCAATAGATCTTTGCTTCATATAGGTATCAGTAAAATATCTAAATCATTCCTTGATTCTCTATTTGCACTTCAGTAATAGCCATTCTCAACAGCTGTAAAATGTAGACATAAAATAGACACTAATGTCACTGCACCTTAGTACTACCAAATTTTGTTAGAACCCATGAAAGCCAAAAACATTGTGCACTATTGTTTGTCTCATTATTTTAATTAGCAGAAAGTAATATCTTTTAAATTCAATAAGTTGTCAAATCAATAATATGTAGGAATACTATATCTATTTTCTATTGAACCATTTAAATTTATCACTGCAGTTACATATCTGTAATGAAAATATTTAGGTTATCTTTATTTAGAGACTTTATCTGATTAACTAGAATATAAGTAGGCCACTCTTTAAATGACTCGGTAATCAGCTAAATAAGAAATCATCCAGGAAAATTTAATAAATGCATGGAAAAATTCTAATTCTTCTATAATCTAGCCTGATGAAAAAGAATGAGATAAATTTTCTAATAATGAAAATTCCATGCGAAGACCATCAGCCAAACCCAATCAGTAAGTGGTTCAATCAACTATCTCATTTCTAAGTCAATGCTTACCATTCCATTCACAGAGCAATTTCTGCCCCTTTATTTCTCTCTTTTACAAGCCATTAAAAAAAGGCGTTTTAAAAATATTCACATATTGTGAAATGCACAGATCTTAAGTATATAATGTGATGAATTTTGACAAATTTCTCCTGTCAAAATAGGGGGCCTTTATATCTACTCAAATCATTCCTTTATGCCACTTCCCAAAGTCCCTAACAAAGCAGCCACTCTTCTATTTTGCCACGGATTATATTTACTTGTGTTAGAAATTCAGGTAATGAAATAATTCGTTATGTTCACATAATGTACTCTTGAGTTTGAGGTTTCTTTCGCACCATGTGTTTTTGAGATTTGCTTATATTATTTAGTGTATCTATATGCTGCTTCTATTCCTTTTTAAATTGTCAAGTAGAATTTCACTATATAGATATGCCTAACTTTTTTTTTAATCTATTCTCTGTTAATGGACAATTAAATAGTCTCCAGTTTTTGGCTATTGTAAATAAAGCTTCTCTAAAGATGTTTTTATAAATCCTTTGGTGGATATCTTTTTACTTCTTGTGCAAATACTTAGGAATGGAATTACTTAATATGTTTATATATTATATTACATAGATGTACTTATTTATATATAAACAGAAAAAATATATATACCATGGTCACATATTTGTCACTTCATTTGAAACTGAAAAATCATCTTAATGTAATTGTATCATTTTACATTCCCATCAGCAAATAATGAAAATTATTGTTTTTTACATCCTTAAAAATCAGTGCTGTCACTTTTGGTTTTGTTTTAATTTAGTCTAACTCTAATTATAATTCTAATGATATGTAGTGCTATCTCAATATGATTTTAACTTATATTTCTGTAATTTCTAATGATGTTGAGTACTTTTTATGCGTTTATTATCTCCCTATAAGTATATACTTACATGTTTTGATGTTTTTATTGGGTTGTCTTTTTATTATTGAGATGTAGAATTTATTCATGTATTTCTCTTCAGATACACATTTTGCAAAATCTGTGTTTTCTCCCAATTTGTGGTTTGCTTGTTTATTTTCTTAATAGTGCCTTTTTAAAAAGTTTCTCATTTTGATGATGTCTAATATGTTACTATTATTTTATTATTTGCAATTCTTTGTCAATGCAATATGGTGAAATTATATCCCATATTTTTCTCTAGAGGATTGATTGTGTGAGCGTTCAATTTTAGGCTGTAATTTATTCTCATATTGATTTTAGAATACAATATGAGAAATATGTCAAACATTATTTTTTTTTCCATTGGATGCCAATTATTCCAGCACCATTTTTATCCATTAAATTGCTTTGCCATCTACTTTGGAAATCAATCATATAAATGTAAGTTTATTTTCTGGAAACTATTCAATCCAGTTGACTTATTTTTCTGTTCTTATATATTCACTACCATGTCTATGTTTCTTGGACTTTCCAGTTATACTTGAAACCAGATATGCTCAAGGATTTTTATGTGTCTGTGTTCATGAGAGATATCAAATGTTCTCTCCTATAATTTCCTTGTCTAGTTTTGCTTTCAGTATTATCCTTGTCATAAAATAAATTAAAAAGTGCTCTTTCTTCACTTTCTGGGGAATGTAGCTATGACTTCATACATTCCTGTGCAAGAAGGCTGTGGTTTGAATGCCTGCTCTCCTGCAACCCATAAACTCATGTTGAAATTTAATTGCCATTGTAACAGTATTATGTTGTGAGCCTTTTACAGGTGTTTGGGTCATGCATGAGGGCTCTGCCATCGTGAATGGACTAATGTCTTTCTTTGCCACGGGAGTGAGTTCTTTATCATGGAATTGGGCTTCTTGTGAAAGTGTAAGCTCAGATGCCTTTCTTTTCCGTCTCTCTAGTTCTTTCCTTAATAATTAATGCAATGTATCATTAAATTCACCTGGTTCTAGAGTTTATTTGTGGGAAGGTTTTTCATTATGAAGTCAATTTCTTTAGTTGGTGTAAAATTATTCAAATGTTCTTCCTCTTTGGATATTAATTTTGGTGATTTATTTACCTTTTTTTATTGTGAAGTTGTGGGGTACAGTTAAGGGTTAGGTATACAATTGCGTTTCATTCAGGCACCCTGTTGATATGGGGTGTTTCCCCGTTCCCAGACAGATATTTGCTACTGTTAATCCCATCTCCCTCCCCCCACCATAGTTTCCCAGTACGGTCAGTCATTTTCGTATAGTATTGCATTGGATGTTTAAGGTCCATTATATGAGTGAGAACATGTGATACTCGGATCTTTGTTTCTGTGAGAGGTCACTCAGTATTATAGACTCTAGTTCCATCCAGGTTGCTGTGAAATTCATGATTTTGTTCTTTTTTATGGCTGCGTAGTATTCCATTGTGTATATGTACCACATTTTTTAATCCAGTCCTCTTTTGACAGGCAGCATGGCTGTTTCCAGGTTCTTGTTATTGTGAACAACGCTGGGATAAACATGCGTGTGCATTACCTTTTATTTTTACTTAAAGCCACTTCTTCCTAGCCTCACCTTCCCAAAAACTATCCAGGTCTCTAACATACACAATTTTACTCTTTACTTCTATCAGCTCAATTTACTTTTTTATTTCACATGTTAGTAAGAACATGTGGAATTTATCTTTCTGCTGACTCACTTATTTTACCTAATATAACGTCCTCCAAGCTTATCCATGTTGCCATGAATGATAGATTTTATTCTTTCTTTTTTTTTATTTTTTATTTTATTTTTTCATTTTTTTGAGTTGGAGTCTCACTCTGTCGCCCAGACTGGAGTGCAGTGGCCGCTCCCGGCCACCGCAGCCTCGACCTGCTGGGCTCCGGCGATCCTTCCGCCTCAGCCTTCCGAGTAGCCGGAATTACAGGGGCGCGCTACCACGCCCGGTTGATTTTTTTGATTTATTGTAGAGATGAGGTCTCGCTGCCCAGGCGGGTCTCGAACCCGCGGGCTCAGGCAATCCACTCACCTCAGCCTCCCAAAGGCGCGGGATTACAGGCTGAGCCACCGAGCCCGGCAGATTTTCTTCTTTCTTCCATGTTGCCATAAATGATAGATTTTGTTCTTTCTTATGGATAAATAGCACTTCCAGCTTATTTTTTTCTTCTAAGGGCTTCAGTTTTAACTGTTTTTATTTCCTTTACTGCAATAGTGTGTAATCTGTCTGGCACATCTTGTCAATTTTTTCATTTCAAACGTTGTATATATTTTAGCTTCTGGAATTTAATTTTTCTGTGTTTAAAATTTGTTTTTCTCCACTGAATTTTCTCTTCTGTTTATTTATTAGGGATGTTCATTTTGTAAGTTGTTAATTATATTTCTAATACATTTTATTATATACTTCAATTTATATGAATTGTAATAGCACTAGAATTAATATATCATGATAGAAATCAGAATGGTGGTTGCCTCTGGAAGTTGAGATTGATTGGAAAGGGGGCACAGAACCTCCCTTAAAATGTGCTGAATCTTGATGAGGTGTAGATTGTGGAATACATGTATATGTCAAAACTCATTTAATTGTATAGCTACGCATTTAAAATTTTTTCACTTTATTTTACACAAACTATACTTTAATTTTTAATTTAATTTAATTTTTTTTGAGTTAGAGTCTAACCCTGTCGCCCAGACTGGAGTGCAGTGGCCGCTCCCGGCCACCGCAGCCTCGACCTGCTGGTCTCCGGCGATCCTTCCGCCTCAGCCTTTTGAGTAGCCGGAATTACAGGCACGCGCTACCACGCCCAGCTGATTTTTTGATTTATTGCAGAGATGAGGTCTCGCCAAGTTGCCTTGGTGGGTCTCGAACCCGCGGGCTCTGGCAGTCCACTCACCTCAGCCTCCCAAAGGTGCGGGATTACAGGCTGAGCCACCGAGCCCGGCTAATTTTTAATTTTCAATTGATATATAATAGCTGAACATGTTTATGAGGTGCATATGGCATTTTGACATACGTATACAATATGTAATGACCAAATCAGAACATTTAACATATCACCTTCAATATCTATCATTTCTAATAGTATTTTAAAATTATGTCTGCTAAATCCAATATTGCTGTCCTTTGTAGTTCTGATTCTACCGAATATTTTTGAGAGAAGTGAGCAGGTTATATAATCTCTTTCTCTACGTGGATAGTATATTTTGATTTCATAATTACTATTTCAAGTGGTATATTATTGAGAATCTTTTAAATTTTAGTTTTCCGTTGAAAAAGTTAAACTTTTTTTAGCAGATAGCTAATTTATAGACAGAAAAATTTTAACCCTTCAGAATGTAGTTTAAACCTTACTGGAAGGGAGATAGTATCGCTCTACTTCTGATGCACTTTCTTTCTGAACTCTGAGTTGAATGTCCAGGGTTTTCAGTGAGATCTCTCCACTATTGCTGTTCAGAAATCCAAAGTCTCTAAACACTGTGCAATTTACAGACACTGCATTTTCCTCAAAAATTTCTAGCAGTTGCTTTCTCTAGGGAAATATGGCGGCATGTAATGTACATTCACAGCTAAGCATTGGGACACAGGCTTAAGGTATCCTCTGCATAGATTGCTAGATTCCTTCTTTGTACAGCTCCAACTTTTATAGTACATATCCGATAAATTCCAGTCACCACAATAGTCTCAAATTATGATTACCCTGCCTCCTTAGACGCCTGAGACTACTGTGCTTTGCTTAGATTCTATCTTCTTGCTTTATGGTCTCTAAAGTATTATCAATGAAGAGTAATAGCAAAGTTGATCTCCTTCATTTACTCTGTTTCAGCAATTATGATCTTGATCCTCTTTTTTGCCTGTATCTGGATACAGCTGTTTCATATACTTTCTACAGTTTTATAGGGGTCTACAGCAGAACGGTTAATCTAGTTACATTTACGCCATCTTTCCAGAGCAGAAGTTTGAAGATTTAGTTGTTAAATAATCTTGAAATCATTTACCAAAGTATCAACGTGAATAATATAACAATTTAAACTGATATAATAATACTGCGACAATTTAAACTGTTTCTTCTCAGGAACCTTAAAAATAAAACATTAACTCAATACAGAGTTTATAAAACCTGACTTTAGAAATTGAAATATCACCTACTTTCAAAACAGAGTAAACCAAGAATCATTTTCTTTTTTTATCATTTTTACTTACTTTTAGAACAGAAACACTGTTCTTTTGTAAGACTAATCTGAACTACAGGAAAAAAGTTGAATAATTTTAAAGATAATAAGAAAGAAATTTCTTATATTCTTAAGTTAATCAAGGAGAAAATATAAAAAATAAATCTTATATTTAAGAATGAAATTAACGTTGCTTTGACTACCCTTTATGCAGTAAAATAATTCATTTCTTTTTCAAGAGCTCAGTTTGTTCTCTTCTGCTTATCATCTATATTGTCCACTTTGAGGTTTAGAGGCCTTATAGATTAAAGTATATATGCAATAAAATGATTTTTTTTTCCCTACCATTTTTGGAAGTTAAATACTTATTTCCTTATTCCCCTTTGCAAGGACACATAAAATATTTCACTTTAAGCAGAAAAGAAAAGTAAATGATACTCACTTTACTGCAAGCACCAGTAGTGGTCTCACAGACTGTGAGAATGGAGATATTCTGAGGTCGGTTTAACCATCTGACCACCGTCTTGGTATTGCTTACCCATTTAACCATAGTGATATAGTATTCTCTAGTTTGGAAGGAAAATTAAAATTTGTGTTTAGAGCCAGACAATCTGTATAGTACCAATGATATACATTTGCCATTTTTATTCAAAGATAATTGAGCTATTATACAAATGCTGCTTTATAGTAATTTACCTTTATGTGTATATACATATATTCTTTTAAAAATATGTACATTTATAAATACAAATATGTATGTATATGTATGTGTGAATACATGTATATGTATTCACACATACATATACATACATATATATAGAAATATATATACATACACATATATAGAAATTAGAGAGCAAAATATAGAAATTAGAGAGCAAATTTGAGAATGAATAATTTCCCAGAAAAGTAATTCTTGGAAAAATCAAAATAATCAGATGCTAGACACTTAAAACAATTTTTACTGATTAGTATTAATATACTTACAAAACAGTATACATTTTAAAGAAATAATATCTTTAATGTGTTTAAAAACACACAATCAATATCCAATTAATAGGCAAAATTATTGGCTTAATAATTATGTCTGATGCATAACCTCCTTGTTTTATCACTTCATACATGGGGATGTTGTCTACCAAGGTATAAGTAGTTTGTTTTGGCCTTTGCCATTTGTGGAGTAAGGTCTGTCCAAAGCTTATCATTTTTAGGTTACAATGTTGTTAGTTTTCTTATTTATTTAAAAGCATTTAAAACAAAGATGGAATGAAACTAAAGAAGGTGAGGGGCTATTAAATTTTTGGTATGGTAAGGATGATAGTTAGTGATGTCAGTGATGACCTCAAGGTGGTTGAAGAAGAGGAAAAGTTCATATACCTCCCTTTAGGACACATTATAAGTCACAAAATTTCCAACGCATACACAACAAAATATAATCAACAATAATCATCACTTATGATAAAATATAATCATCAATAATCATCACATATGATAAAAAAATTTTCTAAAGACTTTCCCAGTTTCAGAGTAGATGAGTTGCTTTAGAAATAGTTTGAAAAGTGATACCTTGACTATTGCATTAAAACTAATCTTACCAGTTTTTATATGACTTAGGAAAAAATCACCTACAGAAGAAAAACATTGTGATACAAATCACCTGTCTTTAGATACATCTGGGTTAGAGAACCAGCTACATGAATCACATATTTCTAACATTACTGAGTAGATACTGTTAGTCCATCAAAGTGAGATGTTAGAAGAAGGGCAAGAATAACTTGTCATTCAATGAAGTCTGCCATATTTTCTTCAACAAACTCTTCAAGACATCTGGCAGCTTTCACAAACAGCTGAGCCCGCTTGAAAACTGACTATAAACTCAGTGAAATCAAAACATGAAGTGCTCTAAACAGAGTTAGCAAGGCAACTGTAAATCAAATATGCAGCTGGCTTAGGTATAATCTTTGGCCATATCAATGGACCTTGTAACCCCACAAAGAACAATTTCCTGTTCACTTTCACTATGTGTGTTTAATCTGATTTATTTTGCATACGTTATCATAGTGAAAATTAAAAACCAGACAATACATGAATTAAACTTTAATAGATTTATCTAAAGAATTTAGCTTATAGAAAAAGGATAGTAAGTATTATAAATAATCAGGAAAAAGAGTGCTGAATTCTGAAAATATACATTTCTGAATAATTGGTGTAAATGTTGCTCAATATTGAAGTACAAAATTAATTTGAATATTGTGAACAACTAACCAGACGACAAAAATCAAGAAGGTCCTATTTTTGGAAAAAAAATCTATAAAGAACTGATGTAACATTGATTTTTTAAATCCAATCATAAGTTTGTCTCAATTAGCTAAAGTGAGTAATATTACATATTGTGTAAATTGAGATGAAAAAAATTAAACATGAATAATTTAAAAAATAAACAACGAAAAAACAAAGAGTCAGAATTTAAATATTTGTTTTGAGTACTTTTTCATTTAAAGTAGCCTTCAAATCAAACATTCCATGAACATCTTTGCAATGTCTTCACAGATATGACACATTATAGTTTTTACCTATAATCGCAAATCTTTTTTAAAAAGAATATAATGTTTGGAAAAATAGCTGACAGCCAACCAGTATAAATGTGGTGAACAACTGATGTTTAAAGGAATGTTAACTTAGATATAAAATTAAATGAATATTATTAATTTATAGCCATATACTTATATTTCTCTTTATTTAAATAATGTGACTATTGTTTATGTTTATACCTACTGTACCTTATGGTCACAAGCAAAACTTAATCTGATGTGAGATATCTTATTATATATTTAATTTATACTTTATTTATACCCAAGGATAACCTTGCACATGGTAACCACAATGTAAAGAGTGAAAGTTCTCCCCAAAATTGAATTTGTAAGGTCTTACAAGGTGGTCATTTCAGACCATTGAAATGTCTAGATTAAAGTGTTGAAAACAGCCACAATGCAAGTTAAAGTAAAGCATGAGACATAGGCAGAGAGGAAACACACATCTAACTATCTCTTTTTATATTCTTTCTTTCCTTGCCCCAGGATCCTAGGTGTATATCTCCCTATGATTCATATTGACTGAATCTGTTTGCTCTTATATATTCAGGTTTTCTTTAATGAGGGAGTAAGGAAGTGCCCTTACCTGGAATTGTAATACTCCTTGGCCTGTCTGCTGCAGATGTGGCTGTCCTCCTGGAACTTCATCTCATGAACACATTAGATCTGGTGTCTCACAACCAATGGCCAGCAGAAGTGTCCCTTTCTTATAACTGGTTTTCCTGCTTGTTCCTAGTCTCCATGGCTCTTGATTACCCAGGAAGTCCTCGAGGATCTGGTCCTCTTGAGCCACAGAGACAGAGACAAGCTAGTTAGAGGGATTGCACTCAAGTCAACAAAGACTTTCTATCAGCTGGGTGGTCTGGCACAGAAGATCTAATTGTTCACAAGAGTATGTGGAATGGAGGCCCCAGCATCACCAGCAGACAGGTCATGTTAGGAGTCATGGTCAAGTTTTCACTGACTTTCTAATTACTGTTTTGTGTTCAAAACATAATCTTTGTGCACATATCGTGACTTTGAGTTCATTCTATTCTAGATAATTCAGATTTCTGACCATAAGTGTATTGCGATGGCATTAATTACCAACTCACAGCTGGTGTCCTTCAAAGACTTCTGCTGATTACTATGTATTACTTGTAGAAAGGATCATTCAGGACAATTCAATGAACACAAATGAATTTATTAATTGTATTTTTCTTAGAAGGCACAGATATTCATTGGAAGAATAAAAGAAAAAGGCTAGACATACTTCAGTTAAATAAGAAGAGGAAGCACAACAGTGTCAAGCCCAGAGAAACATGAACCATATGACAGTGTTACATCATGACTAGAGAAAGATTTTCAATAAATAAAATAATGCTAAAGACACAGAGTAAGGAGAAACCAAAGGCAAATCACCACTTTTGCTCTTCAGAGGGAACGGGTCTGAACATACATGATGATGTATCACTTCTTTGAAATAATTTGATTTATTTAATCTGTAAAAAATCAAACAACCCCCCCAACCTGTGTGATTCATTATCATAAAATAAAATTTAACTAGAACTTAATCATGTACTTTAAATCTCACACAACTTTTCTAATAAAGGTATTAAGTACTTGCAATACCTTAAGCTCACAGTGCAACAATTTGTAAAATGCTTCTTCCTCCCAAGATGAGATGACTCATCTAACTCCCACTGGTTCTAAGGATATTCTAGAGGAGGCATTATCTTAGTTTCTACCATGCTAGGTTCTTTTCAGAATCAATATAGATGATGATTCAAAAAAGGTAAAATAAATGATAATGAGTATGAACTGAATTATTATTGAAGAAAAGTTTCAAGTTTCATTAGTTGTCTAAATGTGTTTGATAAAAGGTCTTTAATTGAATGAGACAGAAATAAACACACAAATAAAACAAATGAAGGGGGCACAAGGGTAGGAATAAGAAAAATAAATTATACCTTTATCTGGGTTATCTTATCCTTTTACTTTATTTTCAACCATATAAGTTTATTGAAATTTATTTATTTTACAGTCTTTGTTAGAATATAAGTATCTGGTTGACAGGAAGGTCTAACGGGGCTTTTTCTATAATGATAAACACTAGTTATTATAAATAAATAAACCCATCATCCAAATAAACAATCAAACAGACCAAAACAAATGACCTAAAACCTTCAATTCAAAACAAATTTTTCTTCTCTAGGGTGGGTGCCAGAGAATATAGCTTATAAAGTAGTTCAAGTTATAAAAGCACATCTTCTATATTTATCTTACTAATCTTCCTCTTTATATGGGCATATATATTCAACTGTTGTTCTTGTCACCATGGAGATTTTATTAGAGTGAAGAAATCTAAAAGATGGTCATACTCAAAGTTCAGGTGTGGTGGGAAAAAAGTATTAAAAAGGAAAAATATATAGTTTGTAACTGTATTGTCAAATAGAATATGGTTCCCTTTTTGACTGTCATTTTGCAGATAATCTAAAAATTATAAAAACATTGTCAATGCTTAAATAACATAACAAAAAAGTATACTACATATATAAGTTATTATAAAATAAATTATCTAGCTATTACACTACTGAGTGTTTAGGTGGTTTTACTAAATTATACAGTTAGCTATGCTTTAAACACAACACAAACTTCAAAATAAAAGAGGGCATTTGATGAACCAAATAAGACAAGGGGAAATTATGCTACTATTTAATTTATATATATTTATACAAATAGGTAACAAAATCAAGGTCAGGAATCATGAGTTTCTATTGGAAAAAAACACAGATATTATAAATTAATATCCATTGCAAATACTTTTTTAAAAAGGGGAATGATTATTTTAAGACTAGAAAATCCAGTCCCTGAGAGAGGTAAAGTGACTTGTACAAGGAAAGGCATGAAATGGTGGTAGACCTACCACTCAACCATTTCTATTCTAGTTCCCTTTCCTCTTAATCAAGAGCATTAAACAAATCAGAGAAAAGGTGACAGTTAAAGACCAGATAAAATGTCAATAGTTCCCATAATTCCTTAATTGATGACTAAATTATTTATAGCTGCCAGGTCAAGCTCAGAAACTAAAACTAAAATCACATTTTCTACTTTTGTTATCGACTAGTTCTGAGTTTCTATCTCAACCAATTATTTTAAGTTCATTCTTTCCATCAGTTAAAGGAACAGTTTAAATTAGGCCAGTAAATGAGGGCCTCTGGTATAAGTATGCATACATTTTTATTATCTTTCAAGTAGGAATAATTTCCACACATATCAGGTTGAACTATCTGTGAAAATCCCTATTTTGGATAATTCTTTCTAAATATGCTAATGAAACAATTGAGTAAAATTTCTATTCAGGTATTGATTGTCGATATCATCAAAACAAACCTGAAACTTAGCCCCATAAAATTCAATATAGTAGTCAACCATTGTTCTAAATTACCTGTTTTTCTTTAGGACTATGATAAACTTCTGGACAGCTGTAATCGTAGTTGAAAGAATCACCTTTGAAATTTTAAACCACTCTGGATTTCAAAATACACATAATTATTTGGCCAGTTGTGCACTACTGAAGATTTTGCTACTTTAAATTACGCTTCTGACACATACAATGTGGTTCTTTTCTCCCTGCTCAAAATTCTTTTTTTTTTTTTTTTGAGTTGGAGTCTCACTCTGTCGCCCAGACTGGAGTGTAGTGGCCGCTCCCGGCCACCGCAGCCTCGCCTGCTGGGCTCCGGCGATCCTTTCACCTCAGCCTTCCAAGTAGCTGGAATTACAGGCATGCGCTACCACGCCCGGCTGATTTTTTGATTTATTGTAGAGATGAGGTCTTGCTGCCCAGGCGGGTCTCGAACCCACAGGCTCAGGCAATCCACTCACCTCAGCCTCCCAAAGGCGCGGGATTACAGGCTGAGCCACCGAGCCCGGCTCAAAATTCTTAAATATGAAGGCTTCATATGTAGGATATTTTGAAACACAATCTCATTCCATTTCTCTGTCTGGAGAAAAAAAATGCTAGAGAATTCTTGGCAAGCTGTGGGAAGAAAGTTAGAGAAACTCACAAGTTTCAGGGAGATTACAATATTTTTAAAAGCACCTTAAAACATGGATCAAATGTTTTCTTGAAGAAAATTCTATGGAAAATCATCCTTTGTTCCCATCTCTGTCTCAATTCCAGCAAAAGACCTAATTTTCAGTCATTCTGTGGTGGTGATAACAACTTTGAAACTAAATGCTCCGGGGAAGAGCCAGACACCAGGAATAACTTCATTCCTTGCTAATGGAGGCAACTGCAGCTTTATTTTGTTGAGCTGATCACATCTCTCTCTAAATTGCAACAAAATAATAATTGGAGCAAAAATACAAGCAAAGCTGAAATTGCATACCTTGATTTAAAGCTGTCAGGTGGCATGAGTTCCAAAGTGTGAGTTGGTCCATATAGGTTTACAACATATAATCTTATTGTTGGGTTCACTTGACCTGCCTTTGAGAAAATGAAAGTTGTAATGAAATTATATTAAATTAGAATACATTGAGCAAAAAAAGAAAAGGAATTTTGATTTGTTTATTTTTATGTTAGAGGAGGAAAAAGTTTAATTTCTCTGAAGTAGAAATGATTTTAAATTCAACAACTTGCTTGCTTTCAATTGTTTTTGCAGATTGCTACTTCTCAAGAATTTTCGTCAGACAATTAAAGGTGATAGAAAATCATGACTTTATTCATTAGTCAGTTCGACTGTGTTCTCTCACTAGAATGGCACCAGAAGGGCTGGCTGTACAAAACAACTAGTAGATCAAGCAGTTCCTGACATTATAGGATATGAAATGCAATAGGAAAAGGGTTTGGCTAATTCAAAAAAGTAAAACAGGAAAGAGGAAGGGAGGGAGGGAGAGAAGAAGGCAGGCAGGCTGTCCAGTCCAGGTACCACATGCTTAAAATTCCACAGAAGTGAATGTATTCCATCACATTAATCTCCCTGGCTTTTCTTTTAAACACGACTAATTACTAAATGGGGGGACTTATTTGCATAATTAACCCTTGGGAGGTAGGCAAGGGGCAGACAGCCCTCACTGAGTATCTGGCATGTAGAGGTGAAAGGCAGTGGTAAAGAGATACAATTTGAGTTCAGTGAATACAATTTTATCAAATAAATAATAGTGTGCACAGCATTTGGTATGTTTCTGGCACATAGTATATTCTAATGGCATTACATGAATTTTCTCATTAATTATTCCTACTACAGCCTAAGCTATGGCATTTCCGTGATCGTTTTTCAGATTAAAGTGGAGAAGCTAAGCAAACTATTCAAGGTGAAATATCTAATAACCAAGAAAGTTGGTTCTTAAACCCAGGATGTTCTTAACTGTAATGCTGCAGTTGTGCTTTCAGTTCATTCTCATGCGATGATCTTCAAAAATTTTCTAAATACACTGTGAGTAATGAAGGGGTAGGAATGGAAACTATAACCAACATATCTCAAGCAATTTGAATGAATGAATGAATGTTCACATGAATAAATTATGTACCAAATGAGTTAATTGCTTGTGGCCTAATTTGTTTCTAAATGCGAACTATTATCCTTATGATATGGCTGATACTTAAAAAGAAGATTATATGAGATATACAGAAGAGAAGAAAAAAATTGAAAGTGAGTTGACTTAAAAGATCTGACAAAAATTTAAAGGAAATGATAAAACTGACTTAAAGATGACAATGATTCATGTTCAAGAAATTGGTACTGACAAAGCCCAGAGTTAAATCAGGACAAGAGCAACATAATGCATTCCAACAATAATCAGCAAGACCTCTTCAAGGACTATTTTGTTAGGTTTCCAAGAGACTAGCACATCTGTGTGAATGCATCAGACACAGGTCAGAATTCTCGAGCTAAATTAAAAAAGTCAGGATAGACTTTCAAAAGAGAAATGAGGTGACTATTAACAGAGATTATGGAAATGTTTCATATTTTCATATAGTAAAGTGCATCGTGGATGATAAGCTATGAGCCTGCCTCACCCAGAGGCTTTGGTCTCAGCATTTATAAATCACTTAATTGCTCCCAAACCCTCTAGTGCCTGGGCACATGTGTTAGGCAACTTAGCATTCTATGACTCCTAGGCACTCTCTTTCACATCACTCTTGCTTTAATTTAGTTGTGATATTCCTTTCTGAGAATATTGTATTTATTCATTTAATTTTTTAGTCTGACTATTTCTCTAACTGAATCAAGTATATTAATATGTATAGCTGGATGAGCAGTGCCATTTGAAATGTTGCTTCTGGGCCAGTAGCATCAATCAGCAACACCTGAAACCTCAGAAACACAAATTCATGGGCTCTACCTCATACCTAAATTCAGGCACACAGAATCAGACTCTCTGGATGGGGGCCTACAAATCTGCCTGTGTTTTAATAAGATTTTCATATAATTAGTATGCAAATTATGATAAACATACTGATAAATATCTCTATCCTTCTCTAACTCTTTCTCTAATCTATCTATCGATTGATCTATCATCTGGTATAGCTCAGTGGTTGTCAGGGGTTAGTTAGCTCACATCAGAATCATTCAGAAGGTTTGAAGAAGTTGTTAAACCATTGACTGCTGAATAAAAACCATCTCAACACAAGGCTAGTAACCCTAGTGCTGGTGAAAAACAAACAAACATGCATTTTGAAAACTGGTTGAGCTTAATGTGTAAGTTAGAGAAATCAGAGTCCAAATTTTGACTCTGTCATTTGCTTGATATGGCCTATGAACAGATATTACAGACTCTCACATTCTATTTTATTTAAAAAAATGAGAAAAACCCTTTCAGAGAATATGTCATGAGTCAGAAGTTTTGAATTGAACAAGATTTCCTGAGTGTAGATAAAATTATCTCATTGTTTTGTGTAAGACTAATAAAAAGAGATGACTTCTATAAAGAGCTTAAAATAGATTACGGTAGCAAATTAAAATGATAATCATTGTTACAACACTAAAACTTCTTTTCTAGTTAGTGAAAAATTATGCTTTTATTTTTTATCATTTAATACACTGGTTATAGCAAAAGGGAAATTAAATTATATTTGATCATTCTGTGACTCTTAATAATGCATACTTTTATGACACTGTTAAGACCATATTAGTTATTATCATATATTCAAGGGCATTTTCTTTGTATCAGTAGCACTATGAGCTTATACTTATATATGGGATTGCTGATGTCTCAACTGGCTTTTCTATTAATACAAATGAAAAGTTATGCACAAAAGTGGCCAGTTTTCAGACAAAATTCAGTTTGGCACTTTATACTCTCAGATTTTTAACACTCCATGCAGTTTTGAAATTAAGCATATATCACAAGTCAAATTGCACTTTTTAATATTTGAATCATTTCAAGAGTTTCCAAATTAGAAGAGTTCCTCTATTTTTCTTTTTAGTCACATTTGCCACAAAGACTGCAAATCCACAGAATTCCTTCCTCTATGATTCTGAAACAGACTTCTCAATAATAATTAACCTTATTTTCCTGGCAACTAAATTGTCATTAAACAAGATAATGTTTTAATTAAAAAGATTAACCTGAGGTTACTGGGATATAACTGTGCATATCTTTTGTGCTGAATTGCTAATGACAGGGTATTTTATAAGTTCTGAATCATGCTGAATTAAGTAAAATACAAATATATGTTTACTGTATTTCATTACTAAATCTGAACACATTGAGTGTTTGCTGTATTCATTTGAATATAATTTAATTTAAAGCACAATTTAGGATGAACTCTGTGTTACTTCAATTTCTAAAGTAGCACTTTTCGAAAGTTTATTGCATAAGTAAGAGCAATTCCAAACAATACATCTTCTATGGGAAAATCGAGAAATATTTTTATTAAACCACCGTCAAAAATAGTAAGTGTGAAAATTTAAATAACATATTAAAATGACACTGGATTTTAAGAACAAGGACCAAAACACAGATTTATTTTCTGTGAGTCCAGTTGTCTTTTTAGTTACTTGGGTAGGGGAGCAGATGTACCTACTAAAAATACTTGAGGACTAAGGATTCTTTCTCTTGGCTTTGGCTGCTAGAATATTTGTCTCTCTCTTATTTTTAATACTCTTTAATAATAGTCACTAACACGCACGTAAGATCATCATGTTAATATGCGTGTTTGTGGGGGGGCAGGTGTGAGACTAAAACATCACCCATATATAGTTGCCATTAGGAGTAAATGGAGCAAAAGAACTCCTCAAATATGTGTTAAATTGATAAGGAGATGTTTTGATTTCAGCTGCATCTCCTGAAATACAAGTTGACCTGCTGTAGGTTTCATTTGTTTGTTTTTCTTGAGTCCAGGACTCACTCTGTAGCCCAGGCTAGAGTGCAGTGGCATGATCACGGCTCACTGCTGCCTTGACATTTTGGACTCAGATGATCCTTTCACTCCAGTCTCCTGCGAAACTACAGGCACACTCCACCATGTTCTCAAATGTTTGAATTTTTGTTTAGAGACAAGGCCTAACAACGTTGCCCAGGCTGGTTTTGAACTCCTGGGCTTAATCTCAGCTTGGCCTCCCAATGTACTGGAACTACAGGTGTAAGCCACTGTGCTCAGTCACCTGTAGCAACTTTATTGAGAGGGACAAAAATCAATAAATCTGAGTCATTTTTCTGTGCTTAAAATAACTGTGACTAGTAGAAGCACTAAACCTTTTAGAATCTGTTTGCTCATTTCTAAAATGGAGATAATTGTGATAAAGACTAAATGAGAAAAAAAGTGAAAAGTCTTCCTGAAAACATAAAGTGTATTATTAGTACATGATTTCTACAATTAATATGAACGCAATATTATATCCATCTTTACTATTAAGCCATATTTAGTAATTATATAGCATATTATCAAATAACAGCAAGGTATTTAGGTTTGTATCCTGTATTGCCTGAATTATTGCTAACATATTTTAATTTTCTCAGATGCTTCTATTTTTCTATGTGTTTGTTTCAATATTTTAAAAATTATGTAGCTTGGGAGTGGCCAAGTTCAAACACCATGAGTCCATAACCGAGAAGGCAATTTGAGGATGAAGTTAGTGCATATGGTTTTTTTTACGTGAGTCACAAAATTCCCACTCCTGTTGGGAAATCAGTTAGGAAAAGTTGTCCCTTTCATAGGGCTGATTTTATTTCCTTTGTGCAGTGCACTGAACAGTTGGATCTGTTTTTATTCCTTTGTGCAGTACACTAAACAGATGAAAGTACTTTTCACAGTATGTCACTTAGTTCTCCATCATCTATTTAAACTCACAGGTGAAATTTTATTATCAAAAATAAATAAAAATGTGAAAATTAATATACTTGAGAAGTCTGTTAGGTTCTCTCTGGGGAAAAATAGCTCTGGTATGCTGTACAGGCTCCAAATTGTCACTCACAAAAAAAAAAAAGGCTAAATTTTTAATGAAATGTTGGTATGAAGTCATAGCCATTGGTAGGTAGGATAGATGGAAATTTTTTATCAGATAGGAGAAGTTACAACTTATTTTCTTGGAGTACAATAAAAATCTCTTGGTAAATATTATTATTTTGTTGTGAGGTTCAATTGTTGTTTTCTCCTATAGATTACTGAGCATATGTGGCTTCTAATCTATGTCGAGAGAAGACCCTAAAATAGCATTTTAACATCATGGGATCAAATCCCTTATAATTCTGTATTTGATACTACAGCCTATAGAAGAAAGACGGAGATGGTGGGAGAAGGACAGTGGAATCTCACTGAGGAAAACGTCCATCTTATCCCTGATTTTCATTATTTAAGTTTTTTTTTTCCTTGTGTAACTTGAGTCCACCATTCAGTAGAAGTATAAAGAAAGTGTGAATGACTTCATTCCCACCCTGATCATGGCTTCATTGCAGCCATAGAGTAGGGAGGGGAATGGGAAACCTCCCAGCACTTTGCCCAGCTAATGTAGTGCACAAATTCAAAAGGATAAAACCTATTGTGCTTGGAGAAAACAAAGTACAGTTCATTAAGGGAATGGCTTAAAAACATGTTCTAAATAAAATCCGCATCCTCTCTTAGTTAGGAGCTAAAATGAGAAGTGAAATTTAAAAAGTTTCCTATGAGACATCTTTACCTGATTAATGTATAGGGGAACCTCACTCATAAGCCTTTTTCTTTGTTATATAAACATGGGAAAATGCATCTTTTAAAAAAAACCTGGAGTAATTAAAGATGGCATACAAAGAGAAAAAAAAAAGTGCACTCCAGATGTATTTGCAACCCTCTTCTAGAGACCTTACACGACACTTGAAAACAGTTTTGCTGTCTGGACGGTATTTCCATGTTAGCTTCATCTGATAAAAAATTCCATCTATCCTAACTACCAACGGCTATGACTTCATACCAACATTTCATAAAGTATGTTTTAAAGTATGCTCTGCTAAATAATGCTGATATTAATACTAATACGAATAAATTCTTTATGCTTAGTCTACTCCTTATGAGTGATTTTTTATGCTTAGTCTATTCTTTATTGAGATTCTTTATGCTTAATCTATTTCTTACTAGAGATTCTTTATGCTTAGTCTATTTTTTATAGGAGATTTATAACTCACATTAACATGTAGTGCATTAGGTGCTCTAAGAAATCATCTGAAAGAAGATATATATATATTTTAAGAATGTCCAACTTATTTGACTTCAGCACTCTTCCATACCTTTTAACACCTATTAACAATGCATATGGTAGACTTTGGAGAAACCTTTGCCCTGGCTTCAGTGCTGTCCCTTATCTCTTCACTTTCTCTTTCCAACTGGTAATGTGAGAAAAAATAAGAATACGCATCAGAAGAAAAGAAGTATAGCAAAAATGAAAGTTCCCACATTCCATATTATTTCTACCGCTTTGTACCCCAAAACTGTGTATAGATAACTGTGAGCTCAAAAATGCCTGACAACAATTAAAGGAAGTCTCTGTTTTTTTCCAAAGACACTTGCTCATGAACAGATAATACTATCAATCAAGTCACTAGTGTAGAGAGACGGGGGGAAATCTTGTGCTTTCACATGACTTACCTTAGGATATGGATACTGCTTTCCTTTTGGATACAATGCTCCAGTAAACCGAGGGATAACCATGGTAGGAACCAACGTGTCATTTATCATCAGGAAGGCAAGCCTTTCTCCGTCTGGTGACCACCAGTGGGCAATGTGAGAATGCAGAATTTCCTCTAGAATAAACGAGTGTTATTTGAGACCAACTGTAGAGATGTGGGCTCAGTGACCCACGAACATCTGTCCTTGAAATCTCCATTGTACTGCTATATTTTCTATGCCGCATATTGAATTTATCAACTTCCCTGATAATTATCTCTTTCTGAGTTACCCTTTTAATTCCAGGAAAAGCAGCTGGAGAGGAAGAAAAGAATGAAGAAATGAAGTCAGGAGTTCATGGATTGTCTGCAATGTAGACGGAGTAGATAAAAGTACTACTGGAGTAAAAGAAATTAGATCAATGATTTAAGATTGAGGCATGGCCTAAAACCATATTCATATCACCATTCATTTATATTTGCATGCAATCATATTTCCATCTTATCATCATCAAATTGAGGACCTACCAGATTCATCAAACTATTTTAAGCTCCAAGGAAATAGAATAAGAAATATACTAGGTATCTTTCATGTAACCCAAGATCCATTATCTACTTTTCTATATCTGCTTTCTAGCCCAGAAAGTAAACCTGTATGGATGACATCAAAATGTTTCCCATACCCTCTGGCTTAAGGACATGATCAATATTGTTATTTGGCAGGAAAGTAGAAAGAAGATAGTAAAGTCAAGTTATTTATTCTCTTGGATCCATCCTGCAATGTCACCTCAAGTTGGCTGTGAATTTTAAATGATGTCACTACTTCTGTCAATGCATCCACCTCTACACAATTTTCTCCTTCTGTGTCTGGTAATGGTTCATCTCTATAGTCATGGGGTGTTAATAGCTTGGCTGCTAGTAGTTTATATTACAGAACCTTGCTTTGTGGTTCCATACACTTTCACCTTAGCAAATGTTCCCTTTGTAAATATATCCTCTTCAAGGTATCTTATTGAATGTACTTACTCTTGGAACTCTGGCAGATGCAGTAATTAATACCAGCAGTAGATTCACTAAAAAGACCTCAAAATTAGATTTTGAGATAAAGTTTTTCATTTATTTAGCTAGATAGATTAGATAGATAGGTAGAAAGACAATAGATAGATAGATAGATAGATAGATAGATAGATAGATAGATAGATAGATAGATAGGAATAATCATCTTTCCTAGTGGAAATTGGCTCACAGAAAATACCTAGCAAAGGAAGGCATTGTGAGTCATCAATTCTCACTGGCGGTGTCATGAAATAAAATGCAAGTAGAGGAAAAGGCATTGGGGAAATCACATGCTTGTGACACTTAGTTTCTACAACAACAGTGATTGTAAAGATTGGGAAGTACAGTTCACACAGTTCCTCTGACACCCCAGAGAGATGACATAGGAAGAAGGATGAAGCCATGACTGTAAAGTTAGGAATGCACATACATCTTTGGAAGAGTCCCTCTTTTCCCTAGTAGCTGGGCAGGTATGGCTGCAGTCCAAGTAACGGTTACAGAGCTGCAATACAAATTAGGGACTTGATTCCATGTGTACTTTTCCCGCTTGGGCAACTTGGCGAGACCTGGTCTCTACAATAAATAAAAAATTGGCCGGGTATGGTAGCGCACGCCTGTAGTTCTGGCTACTTGCAAGGCTGAGGCAGAAAGATCGCCGGAGCCCAGCAGGTTGATGCTGAGGTGGCTGGGAGTGTGCCACTGCACTCCAGCCTGGCCAATGGAGTGAGACTCCAACTCAAAAAAAAAAAACAAGAAAAGATAAACCTATTGGTAAAGAAGGATTGGAACTCTGACAAATAGAATAAGAGTATTTGGGTAAAGGTATGCAATATATTTATAATTTCTAGATCAGTCTCATACATAAAACATTTCATGATTGATTGTTGTTATATGTGGCTAATTTTATGGCTGAAAATTTTGAACCTCAAACTCCATGTGAGGGAACTAGATTTCCTCTTCATAAAGGCAGAGAATAGAAGACACATGTCTTTACAAATGTAACAGTCTGTAACACAGAGGAAGTTTCCAGAGGCCTAGTAGTATGGGACAGTCTGAGATAGTTCTTCTAAAGTGAGAAAAAAATTATTGAGATTATACTTGCAAAAGTAAGGAGGATTTGGATTCTGGATTTTGCAGTCAACGCAAACCACATTTACATATGTTGCTCTATTTTATTTCCCAGGCAACCTGTAAAACTACCTATTCTGCATAGAACATAAGCAACAGGATGGCCTGCAATAGCTGTAGCCCTTAGCACAACCTTCTCTACCTCCTGGACCTTCTGACTCAGCAGATTCAATGGTAATATAAGTGTTCATGGCAATGTTACTGTGGAGTCTTTGACACTCCCCAAATGACAACCATAGGACAGGTATTACAAGCTTTAGAGAAAGGCCATTGTCTCTTGAGAGACAGCCCACAGAATGGGAAAAAATACTTGCCAACTATATATCTGACAAAGGCCTAACATCCAGGATCTACAAGGAACTCAAATATGTCAAAGTGAAAAAAAAACAAACAGCCCTGTTAGCAAGTGGGCATAATATATGAATAGTCACTTCTCAAAAGAAGACATCCAAGCAACCAACAGATACATGAGAAAACATTCAGCCTCACTAATCATAAAAGAAATGCAAATCAAAACCACACTGAGATGCCACCTAACTCCAGTCAGGATGGCCATCATCAATAACTCAAAAAACAACCGATGCTGGAGAGGATGCAGGGAAAAGGGAACTTCTACACTGTTGGTGGGAGTGCAAATTAGTACCTCTGTGGAAAACAGTATGGAAATTTCTAAAAGATCTAAAAATCAACCTTTTATAACCACCCAGCAATCCCCCTTCTGGGAATATACCCAGAAGGACTCAAATCACTCTACAAAAAAGATACCTGTGCACACATGCTTATTGCAGTACTATTCACAATAGCGAAAACATGGAACCAAATGTGTTGTCCATAAAAACAAAATTATGGACTTTGCAGCGTGGATGGATTTACAGTCCCTCGTACTCAGTGATCTATCACAAAAACAAAGAACTGAGTTCTCACATATTCTCACTCATAAGTGGATCCTGAACATTTATCATAATACTACAAGAAGGGGATTGGCAGTAAGAGGTCACTGCCAGGGGAGGGAGCAGGGGAGAACATAACATCAATAAGGGTACCTGATCCCAAACCAGGTGAAGTGAGGACCAATGAGAGACCCAAACTTCACCTGTACAATGACCGCTTATGTACCTAATACTTAACTGTACCCTATAATTCTAAAATATAAAAAAAGATTAAAAAAGAAAAAGTATTATTGATTTCAAAAGCAGGTCTCTGTTGGTCACTGGTAGAAAGAATTAGCCTGACCATGAGATACCAAACGACTATGCAACGTGAACTGCCCATCATGAACCGATTATTATCTGATTCACAGAATGTAGAAATAAACACACACAACAACATTTCATTATAAAATAAAAGTGGGATTGGTCCAGAAAACGTACGTGACTGCCCATTGTATTAAATCTTGTGCTTCATCTCCTCTCCTCGTCCATTTCTGTGCCATGAGGCATGTTTTCTAACCCAAGTTGGCAAAGGATAAATAAATACAGTCCTGGCACATGGGCAGGTCTGCAGGATGTACATGAACAGGCTGAAATTGGATAGACCCTGTACAATCTGACTCGGGAGTGACACTGAAATACAATAGTAAACATAAATCCTCCCAGTTGGCAGAATTTTGAACAGAATATTTAATTTTCCACTTTATGTGGAAAGAGACTTTGCTTGAGACATGGACCCATCCTGATTCATACACAGTGACCAATAAATGCCCACTTGATCAGGGATATAGGACGAGTGAAATTAGAAAGCCGGTGACAACAAGGTATAGGAAAAGATGAATGAACAGACCTTATTAGAAAGCATAAAAATATGAAGCTATTCCCCGCTTAATATATATAAGAGCACAAACATAACAGATGAGGCTCTTAATAATCAGTTGGACAAGATGTCAGTCAGTCTCTGGCTCCCACCCTTACCTACCAATGACAATGACCAGGACTGAGACTTTGATATAGTATCATTTCCCAGGGAACTGGCTGGCTATCTGGTGGTAGGTGGCTTGCTGTCAAGAAGGTATAGTGTTTTGTTGTTACAGAGATAGACACATATTCTGCACATGGAATTGCTTTTGCTGCCTTAAGCCCTGTTCAACACTGCTATTCTGCTACTCATGGGCTTACAGAAACACTTATGCATTACTGTAGCAACCATCACTACATCATCTCTAAACAGGAACTATTTTTTGGCAAAGGGCAATGGGCTCAAACTGCAAAGTAGGAATAGCAGCATTTTCCCTCACTATCACACCACTAACCTCGAGTAGCTTGGACTACAGGTGCACTCCACCAATTTACAAATCTCACCATGTTCTCCATTATGTATATGTACCTGAATGGGTAGAAAAGTAAAACAGTCTGCTCCACCTTAGTTTTGGCAATATTTGTTTAACAACAACCTTAAAGCTTGGGTGTCATTCTATAGCACACAATGCATACCACCTGCATAACCACGAGGTAACAATCTAGAAACTACAAGGTAGAAGTAATAGCATTTTCCCTCACTATCACACCAATAACCTACTGTAGACAATTTGCTTCTTTTTTCTCATAATATTGAGGCGGGTGAAGTTAAAGTTCATTGCCTAAGGGAGGAGTATCTCCAATAGGAATATAGTCGTAATTCTATTCCTCTGGACTGGAAGCAGAAATTTCTCCTTACCCATTTTGGGCTCATTATGATTGAAGAAGAAGAAGGAAAAAAAAAAACCTGACACAACACAGTGACTATGCTGGGTCTGATGACTGATCTCATCTGCCAAGAATAAAATGTGTTTTTGCTATACAAAAGAGGAAAAAGAAATATATTTGGAACTCAGGAGATTCACAAATACTTACTTGCCCAACAGTACTGTCAACGGAAAACTGAAATTATAGCAATCTAATTAAGAAAATAATGCAAAGAAATAAGATTTGGCAGGAATAAAGTTCTACCTGTTAAATAAACCATCTAGTTAACATGCTGGCAGAAAGTAATGGCAAAGGAGTGATTAGTTGAAGAAGACAGCTATGCTAAGACAATGATAAGCTTATTTATTTTCTTAATGGGAGAATTTTCTACACAACCTTTAATGAAAAATACAAGTGGTGACTATATTTATATATTTCAGATTTGTGACCGGACTGATACCATCCTGCAATATGACAGTAGTGAACAGGACTTTGTACACTCTTGTTTCTGGGACACCAACTTTTCATTTAAGTAATTATAATATTCCCATGGTCTCTGACTTTTTGTTAAGTATGGCCAACACGAAGTCCAGACAAATCAAATTGACAAAGGTAGTGAAAGCATGGAATTTATTTTTTTGGCTCTTACTCATTGAGATCATGTGAGTTTGACTTTGTTCAACCAAAACTCACTTCTTCTTCTATTACTGTGAAAATCTACAGGATTTCCTTTTTCTGTTTCTGGTGACTGTTGCCTCCACTTCCTCCTTTGGATGTTAATGGTAAAACCATTGGTAGCCATAGTTTGTTGCCTATTCGTTGTTCTTGATAAGCAATCTCTTCATAGACAAAACCTCCTTGAATGTGCCATTTTTTTTCCAGTTTTGATCCCGACTCTGATTTTTACAAATAACTTACAATTCAGTTAAGGACATGTGAATTATAGATATGACACACTGTGAAACACACACAAATGCACACACATACACATATATATACACATGCACACACACACACATACACACATATACATATGTTTGTATATATGTATTAATGTATATGGGTCAATTGAGTGTAAATTCTAAGTCCTATGAACCTGAAGGCACAAAGAAATCATGTTGACTAGAGTCAACACCAGATTTGTGAGAAACAGTTTTTGCCATAGGTGCTGACATATGTGTGCCCAGTACTTCCCAAGAGTAAGCCTGGCCCAGATTTGAAGGCTTGTTTAAAAGAAATGAGGCATCACATTTATTTTAGGTAGACCTATGCCTAACATCTCCACAAAAGTGTTAACATTTCAAAAAAATACATACAAAGACTTGTGAGACTTTTCTTAGATGCAAAATTAAGCTAGCTGAAATAGGAGGTAAATAAAATAATCTTTAATATGCATTTGCTTAACAGTCATCCTGGATAAGGCACAAGCTTCTTTAATTGCAACTAATGGGAGCATTTACTCAGGGATTGAAACTTCCTATGTTAATTATATTAAATTATTTACAAAGAATTTATTTTTACAAATTGCATTCCATTCCAATTTAGTGTAGGTTTGGCTCTTCATTGTTTTTATTACTCTGATTTAGAAAAATCTCATTGCAGAGCAGATGGAGTTTTCGACACATGTGGTTTTATATCACAGACACTTAAAAACATAGCCCCAACACAAAACACTTCCAGAAAAATAAGATACAATCATTGTGTTTAGATTAACATGCTATTCTGAAAAGCAAACTGATTTTTTTTATTTTTTGTCTTATCAGTTTGGACAGATAAGATTTCCTGAGGATGCTACTGGCAGCCCTACAAGCCTGTGTTTGACTCCCCTCCACTCCCTGCCCCATAGTTTCTGCATTTCAGTCAACTCTTTTGAAATAATTGTCTATAAGCTTCTCACTTCCCACTTCCACTTCCAACTACTGCAGTCTTGCTTTTGGCCCCACAGATTAACTGATCTTACTCCTGTCTAGGTCATCAAGGGTCTAGGAGCAAATCCAACAGGGGCTTTGGAATCTTTCACTTGTTTATCCTCCAGAGACTCAGCACTGTTGAAAATTCTGTCTTCCTTTGGTTTCCATGGCTGCAGTTCCATGGATGCCACTTAGTAAATGCTCAATAAATATTTGAGTCAGTGACAGAATAAATGCATCTTCATGTGCCCAACGGAAGGCAAAAAATACTGTGAAAATAGGCATTTTGCATTGTTTTTTATCAAACAAGAAGGGTGTGACAATCACCAATATCACCAATTGCTAATAAGGATGTTTTTATCTCTTAATTCTTTCCTTTTTTTTTTTTTTTTTTGAGTACAAGTTTCACTCTGTCAACCAGGCTGGAGTGCAATGGCATGATCATTATGATCACAGCTCATGGCAGCTTACTGGGCTCAGGAGATCCTTCCACCTCAACCTCCCAAATAGCTGGGACTTACAGGTGTGCTCCTCCATGCCTGGCTAATTTTTTTTAAATTTAAATACTTTTTGTAGAAATGAGGTTTTGTTATGTTGCTTAGGCTGGTTTCGAACTCTTTGGCTCAAGTATTTGGCCCACCTCAGCCTCCCAAAGTGCTAGGCATGGGCCACTGTACCCAGCCTATTCTTGTCATTCTTGAAGACAAATGTAAGGACCATGTCTTCTTTGAAGCACTTGGAATTCCTCCATCCTATCAGATTTCAGTTGTATTTATAATTCCATTTAATATGCTGGTATAATTTTTTTTTACACTTCTATTTACCATGCTCCAAATGATTCCTGAAATTATAGGTATCACTACACTAAGTTGGGAATACCCAAGACACGGCAACCTCTATTCCTGTTGCACTGCTCTCAGATAATGCCTAATAGAATATTTGCTCTAAGCCGGGCTCGGTGGCTCAGCCTGTAATCCCGCGCCTTTGGGAGGCTGAGATGAGTGGATTGCCTGAGCTGGCGGGTTCGAGACCCGCCTGGGCAGCGAGACCTCATCTCTACAATAAATCAAAAAATCAGCTGGGCATGGTAGCGCGCGCCTGTAATTCCGGCTACTTGGAAGGCTGAGGCGGAAGGATCGCCGGAGCCCAGCAGGTCGAGGCTGCGGTGGCCGGGAGCACTCCAGTCTGGGCAACAGAGTGAGACTCCAACTCAAAAAAAATAAATAAATAAAATAAAAAGAATATTTGCTCTACAGCTTTTGAATTGAATTTTAAAGAATAATCTCTTACAAATATAAGGTTCTAAAATATATTTATAAATTATTTAGGCACATTAGTTCCATTATTCTATGCTTAAATAATTGAAAGTGACAGTCTTTTTTTTCCCTACTTAATAGATTAGAAGCTTTATGGAAATTTTCAAAGCTGTGAACTTGGTAACTGTGAACTATTTTTTAAATAACATTTAAAAGTTTTTTAAAATAAAACTTTGCTCTGATATCTTATTTAGTTATGTTACTATGTTAAATACAGCAATTTATATCAATAACATTAAATGTGTTTTGTGTGAATCATATTTAAAGCAATTTTCCATTTGAGCATTTTACTTTTTTTTCAAATTTCACTTTTTAAAATGCATTCTATTCTATGTTTTTAATTTCTTAAGTTACTAAATGATACTAGAAAAAAAACAAAGACTCTTAAAATTGATATTTTTAAAGACTCAACATTAGTGATTGTGTTGAGAGCAACAATCACTCTGACAGATTGGTTTGGTTCTAAAAAGATTAAGAAGTGCCCTTAAAAGTTGCCATAAACGCATTTTATTGTCTTTTATGTGACTCCTTCTCCCATCTTTTTTTTTTGTATGACATTTACAGAAGGTAAATTTCGTTTTAAAAAGTGGAAATGTTACATGTTATATCCTGCGACTCCCACAAATTCTAATTTAGATTGTTACTGATTTCTGTAAAGTAATAAAATGGAAGTCTGCACACCAGAGAATCACACACATAGTGATGAAGATCATATGCACTCCTTAGACAATATCACAATGTTTTGGTGAGTGTGTTACAGGGAAAAGGTCTGGTACCTAGTAACTGGACAAGCAAAGTGACAGTGGGAAAGTAAGGTATATGAGGGACTCTTGAAGCAGAGGTCGAGGATGGCAAGCAAACTGGTGAGGGAAAATCAATGGCATCTTAACTGCTTAACCTTCACATTGATTTCATTGATAGGGTTTCTTCTACTGGAATTGTAGTAAAGATTGCCGTAAGTCCATGGACGGTAAGGGTTCAGAGACTTTGGCTGAGGAGAGAGATCAGTGAAGTCTGATTGCTTAGGCCCCCAAATGTGTCCTAAGAGACACGTTAGGAAACAATGAAAGGCATCCTGCTATAACCAGTACAGTAGAGTATGACTAAGGGCTAGTTTTGGGAACAAAAGACCCACACATTCAAATGCTGGCTCTGTCACTCATTAGTTCTGAGGCCATGTTCAAGTCTCTGATCCTCCCTGAGTCTTGGCTTCTCAGTAAGTGATTAGATATACTAGATTGTAATTAAATTATATAAATGTATGGGATATCCCAGTATGTCTGCCACATAAGGAGCCAAAGTATCGAGTTTAATCTGAATCCAATAGCTATAATTTTTCCATTTCCCCTTTGGAATGTGTCAGAATTACAGTGTTATAAAACTTGTTGTTACATGCTTGTTCTGCCTCCTCCCATGACCTCTACAAACTGCCAAATATACAGGTTTTTATTTTCTAATTAAGAAAATGACTTTATTTTTTAGATAATGGTTTTGACATTTTCTCCTTAAAAATATAATGCCCATGACCGATATGAAGCCTTCCTAATTGGAAAGAGGCTCAAGACATCTTAAACAGGGTCAACACAATAAACACAGTCTACATTGAGTATACCCCAAGTTGACTTAAATATTCATCAATGTTAAATGTCACATTTTGTCACCTAACATGACATGCCACCATACTGTGAAATGCTCACATTCCTGCTAAATTACTCTTCACCTCTTTAAATCCACTGTTCCTTGTTAATGCTTGCTGTGTCTGTCACCATTATTTATTAGTGACCCAAACCCTAAGCCACAGAGCCATTCTTAACAACTTACCCTCCACCTTATCTGTTTAGTCACTAAGATCTATATATTTTATTGCTTCAGCAATTTAAAAATCTTCCCTTTTTACTGCTCTAGCACTAGTTCCATTCCACATTAACTCTCGGTAGAAAATAGTAGTACTATAGCTGTTCATTGGTTATTTCTTCTGTTACATTCAAGTTTTATGCTGTAGTCAAAGCAATCTTTTTGTATATGAAAGAACTAATCTAGTCACTTCCTTACTTGAGAAGCTCTATTAATTTTTGCAATTACTGGTAGCAAAATAATCAAAATCCCAGGTCATCATTAGCAGTCACTAACCTTTGATTTTTGGTGCTTTCCTTTGTGTCAAATTGTATGCCTCAATAATATCAAATAGACTTCAGTTCCCAATAATATCAAGTAGACTTTAGTTCTCTAGGCACATGCTGTGCTATTTAACCCTTCTGGGATTTTGCAAGCTTTCACCTCTGTTTGGATTATCCTTCCTAAGTTCTTCTCATGTAAAATACTTCTTAATTTTTTAGGCTCAACTCAGAGGGTTTCTCCTTTAGTAAAATGCTTGCAGACTCTGTAATAGACTAAGTATTATGCCTTTGTTCTTTCATAGAATCCTGTGTTTACTAAAATTTGACTACTTACCACACTGCACTGACATGGTTTCTTCATCTGTCAGGGTCTCTCTCACACAATACTGACAACATTCTGAAGATGTAGGGTATACATTAGCCTCTTTGCTCTTCTAGGTATGGCATCAATTAGCTTCTGCTACCTTATTCCCAGAATTACCCAGGTTTCAAGTGTTTCTCCACCTGTTTCTTCAATTCAAGAGACAATCTCAGGCCTTTTCAATAACTTATCTTTTTGAAATAGGAATGTCAGAGTTAGCTTCTGTCACCATTAGCCAAACAACCCACTTATGGGTGCATTTCTTCTCAATATATGAGGAAGGTACCCCTCCAAAACCATGATTGTCTTTTTGGAGGGTAGGCCCCTTGTACTACAGGTTTCCCCTGCTAGGTAAATGTTCTAGAAATCCACTGTCATCAATGTACTACCTAGTGTTGTTGTGAGAGGCTGCTTCAGCGAATTTTTTTTTTTAGATTATTTCAAGGTGTTTGTCCATTTCACAATAGGTGAATTACAAGCACACCTGCCCACACTGTGCCTTGAGTGTTCAGTAGTTTTGTTTTGTTTTTTTACCAAAATGGTATGACCCCCATGCCCACCCTCCCATGCCATCCAATCTCACCCAGAAGGACTTTGTGTGTTTCCCCAGATTAAAAAAGTCCTCAAAGAGAAAGTTTTGCTCAAGTGGAAGAGGTAAAACAAAAATGGCAGAAGCACCAAAAGGCATCAAAATTGACAAGTTCAAAACTGTTTTGAACAGCGGAAAAAAAACGTTTTGATAAGTATACTGCAGCAAATGAAGACTACTTTGAAGGTGACTCAAGTTTAAACACGTAAGAATAAATATACAATTTTTTATAAATAAACTCTAGACTTTTTGGATTCCCCCTTGTATATATTTTCATAGCATACTTATTGCTGATATTTTCTTATTAGCTTTCACCACTCCTCAAGATAAATTGTAGCCTCTAAAAAATCTTTAATTCGATGCTGGCGTATACACAAAAATCTATTATAGATATAAATATACATGTATGCATATGCATATAAATCTCAAGGATTACACCGTCTCTTCCTTGATAGGATAGCTCCACCTAGCAAAATCTGTCACTTGATGTAAGGTTCCTCAGAGCAGTATTTGTTTTGCTCCCTGTTGTATCTTAGCAGCTAGGCAAGTGTCTGGAATACAGTAGATCTTCAAATCATATTAGCTGAGTGAAAGAATAAATGAATGAGTGAATAAATGCTCCAAATGATTCATTTACAGGATTAAAAACATCAAAATGTTTTTAATGTTTGAGGTAGAGAAATTGTACTGCAAATACTACTCAATAAATGTATTAATTTTCTGAATGATACTTAGCTTTATAATTTGTAATTAAATGACTAGATTCCTTTAAATCTTGACATATTTTGTCAAGATCAGTGGCAGAGTCTGAAACCTAGGTTTTCAACTCATGCTTTGAATCTTCCTCATGCAATCTGTACAAAGAACCAAGATGATAATTGGTACATGATAAAACCTGGATAGAGTTTTTCACCAACTGATTCATTTTTACTCAGCTTTCACTAAAACTTGATTCAATAGTTATTGAGATATCTCTTTAGGTGGGTTTTATTTTGCTCCCTATGCAATAGCTTATAAAATGTGACAGAAAGTTCCTAGTGGGCATGACTAAAGTAAAGTGAGTGATAAAAGTTTTTGTTTCTTTTATTCCAGAGAGTCAGAAAAAATTGGCATCTAATTCTAGAGTGATTTAAGATGACTATTTCATGAGTCAAGTTTCATAAAAAATGAAGTCTTTCTAGCCTACTTCATGCCAAACATAAAATCATGTAAGTAGATGTAAATAATAACTACATAGAACATAAGCACATGCAAAGATATGAAATCATGAAGGCAATTTTGAAAGAAAATGAGAAAAAGTAATGTTGTAAGCATTGTTCTGAAATGAATAGATTTTTTTGTAGTTTCTGTATAAAATTATAAACTTTGGAAATTTTTGAAACCAGAACAGTTCAACTTACCTTCATACAACCAGTCAGAAATTCCATTAAAAATGATTCCTTCTTTTCCAGAAGATGTCAGTCGCAACGAACTGCTCTTTATATCAGGTTGATAGTAGATATTATTTTCAAAAATATAAATCTGGATCAGAAAACATATGAAAAAAAGCCAACACATTAAGATGTCTTTTTAAACTTCAATATTAGAGAATGATTGCTGAATAGCTCCATTGTACTACTTACCTACTTCAAGTTTTTTTTTCTTTAATGCATATATTTGTATTACTTTCAATTATAAACAGCTATTTCTTTATTGTATCAATACTAAGTTGTCATTTGGAAATTCCATGGCACTTGGTATTGATGCTTTTAAATCCATATTTTCAGCAACAGTATTTCTTCTACTTAATAATCTCTTTCTATACCGCAAAATTGGTTTGGTTTTGAGATAACATTTTTGCATACTCAAGAGAGTGATAACTGTAACTAGATGCCATTTTAGTAACGGCTAACTGACGTTTTGAAGAGCTTCAATTCTGGGTCCTTACTTTTACAGAAATGCATTCAGTTATCAATAAAATAATCTTTAGAGAATTGCTCTGATTCTATCAAGCTCAACTCACAGATTCATTGATGATAGAAGTGATAATAAAATTCCTTTGAACTGATAAGTGGAACACAGCTTCCAATATACCAATCTCGACAACTCTTTTCATAAATAGCATAGCCAGAATAATAACCATGTGCCTGAGAGTTTAAGAGTTTTAACTCGAACATGTCACAGTCTTCCAAACTAATATCAATAGCAATATCCCCCAAACAGGAGCAACAGTGCAAATTAAACAATGTCCTTCCACACAAAAGAATGTGTCTTTGAAATGTGCCCATAGTATCTCACCATGCTATAGAATTAATACACAATAGCAAGAAGAGAAAACATAGAACTTTCAAAACAATCATCTGCATAATTATAAGGTCCTAGATTTTAAATCTTGATGTGCTCAGTGAAAAAGCAATCTTCTTTTTTCTTTCTTTTTTTGAAATAGGGTCTCTCGGTCTGTGACCTAGGTTAGAGTGTAGTGGCACAATCACAGCTCTGCAGTCTCAAACTCCTGGTATCAAACTAGTCACTCACCTCAGCTTCATGAGTGGTTAGTGCTACAGGTATGCAACAACATGCCCGACTAATTTTTTTTTTTAACTATTTTGTAGTGAAAAGGTCTCACTGTGTTACCCAGGCTGGTCTCAAACTACTGGCTTCCTCCCAATTGGGCCTCATAGATTGCTGGGATTGCAGGCCTTAGCCACCACCTCTTGCCAACAAAAGCAATGTTAATATCTAGAAAGTTTCATTGATATTCTATTTTGATTATGAGGATTCAGCAAGCATTTATGGTGGGGGTATTTAATTAATCATTCTATCACCTTAACAGAGTCTTTTATATGATAAAGGAGAATCGCAATACCAGAATAAGGATGTTTAAAGCTACAAAAAAAAAGAACGGCAGGTATAACAGTATCCCTCAAAGCATAGGGTATATTGCCAGGCAACCTGAATTTAAAATCCAAGTGACTGATATTTTCTTAACTTTTCTAAATCTGAGTCCTTTATAATATGGGTAAGACACACACGTATCTTACAGATTTGTGGTGAAGAATAAATGCGATGATTAATGTAGAACAAATAACACAAGTAGCTATTACTAAAAGCAGGGCTGACTGCACACAAAACAGGGTTCAAAATCCTAAATTTTTGGAGGCTACAAACTCTAAATCAAAATAAAACCTATATAGTTTCAACCAATATGTAAATTCAATCAAACTACTGGCCAGTAGTACATAGTTTGTTAGTTATATATGTATTAGGAGTAGTAGCAGAATAGAAGTGATAGTAGTTGGAAACAGGGAGAAAAGAAAAAGGAGGGAGAGGAGGAAGATAAGCAAATAATATTTAATTCTTTCACTTCAATTAGAAGTTTACAGGTGAGTGATTAAATAGGAAATAAGCTTATTATTGAAAACATGTGTATCACACTTCAGCAAAAGTATGAGAATTATCTCTCAAGTGCCTTAACTGGATAGAAGTAGTTGGATTCAATGACTTCTACAATGCCTGATCACTGAGAAAAAATATATACAATCTAGTTAAGGAAAGCATAAGCTTTACATCTTTTGTATACCACTTTCTCTTGCCTTTCACAGCCAGTATATGACATAGGTGCACAGAGTCTTCCTTAGTTGGATGCCATTTCTTTTCTGTACCTGAAAATAGGACATTGAGTAATAACAGCACAGCTCATCCACACCCAGGCTACTCAAGCACATGTAGCTATTATCAGGAGTTGAGGTAACTTCACCAACATCATATGATTCTAAATCCTCTGCTTTCTGAAGAGAGTTAAGTCTAAGTCAAAGCAATTAATAAAACCTTCACGTCTTTCACAGATGTATAAATTATCCAAAACTATTGAGGAGTAATTACATTTATATTTGAAGAACAGATTGGATGATATTCAGAATCCATATGAAACTGACATCTGCTTCAGTGTAGAAGAACAAGGAACATGGAATCAGAATTTTAATGTCATTCCACTGAAAGCTGAAATACCAGAGAATGTCCACAAGATTTTTTCCAGTGGATAAAAAATCTGTGGCTGCCTTCATGAAAATGAGCATTGTAATATCCTAACCTCTTTTCAAATATCAAGGTCTTCAATTAAATTGATTTGTTTCAAATACTAATCACAAACTCTAACCACTACATTGACAATTTGGGAGCTGCAAATATTTCCAGGTACCATCATTTTAACACTCTGATACAATTAAACTGGATCCAAATGACAGTCATCAAGGGTTGCAACATCCTAATGCTATTGATTAAACTGTCATATTATTTTATATAATGAATCAATTCCTTCAATGAACCATTCAAACAGCATAACAATTAAAAATGGAAAGCTATTTGGTCATTTTACTTTTCAATTTATAGAACAAGTCAACTGCCCAGTCTTTCAAAATCAATGGTCTTAATACACTCACAAAATAATTTAAAATTGGTAAAGTCACTACAAGGGAAAAGGAAGGACTGTGGAAAGATTATGTGCTGAGTTATGCCAAGTTAAGAAATATGTAATACATGTTTTAAGAAGTTCTAATTAACATGTTGATCAATGTTGCTCATTGTCAAATGACTGGACATAAGATGTGTCATTGCTAAGCAAGAGTCTTTAAGAATCGATTTTTTTTTTTTGAGTTGGAGTCTCACACTGTCACCCAGACTGCAGTGCAGTGGCCGCTCCCGGCCACCGCAGCCTCGACCTGCTGGGATCCGGCAATCCTTCCGCCTCAGCCTTCCAAGTAGCCGGAATTACAGGCATGCTCTACCACGCCCAGCTGATTTTTTGATTTATTGTGGAGATGAGAGGTCTCGCTGCCCAGGCGGGTCTCGAACCCGCGGGCTCAGGCAAACCACTTACCTCAGCCTCCCAAAGACGTGCAGGCTGAGCCACTGAGACTGGCAAGAACCAATTTTTAATTTCCCACCTTCTCTTCCTCCTGCCACAACTACCTGCAAATTCTCCAGATACTGATCACCCCAGCAGACTGGATTGCTGGGTGAGGAAACATGAAACAGATTCCCTCTATGATGTTGGCACAACAATAAACTTTCCTAACAACACATTTCTCAGAACATATCTCCTGTCGTTAAGTGACACATTTGTTTCACATATCTATCTATCTATCTATCTATCTATCTATCTATCTATCTATCTATCTATAGATATAGATATATAAGCATAATTGTTTTACCCATACAAGCGTCAGGAGACTATGAGGAACCTCTGCCTGTCTTTTAATATGCGTGCATGTGCTGGAGGCTGGATGTATAGTCGGGCAGAGGAGAGGAAGGCAAGTAGTCAAACAGAAAGGATTGGGAAAATACACTAAAAACTTTATTTTTTATTTAAATTTTTAAGCAATAACACAACATAAAATCTACCCTCTTAACAAATTTTTATGTGTAAAATGCATCCTTATTGAGTACAGATATACCGTTGTACAGAAGATCTCTAGAGTTTATTCCAGAGTAAGATCTAGAGCAGATCCCTAGAGTGCTTACTGACTTGATTGAAACTTTATGAATGTTGATTAGTAACTCCCCGTTTTCCCCTCCTTCCAGCCCCTGGAAACCACCATTCCACTCTTGGTGTCTACCCATTAGATTGTTTTAGATTCCACATATAAATGGAATCATGTAGTAGTTGTCTTTTGTGACTGACTTATTTCACTTAGCATAATGTCTACAAGGCTTATCTATGTTGTTGCATATTGTTGAATTTCCTTCTTTTTAAGATTGAATAGTTTTTCATTGTATGTATATAGTACATTATCTTTACCATTTATCTTTTGATGGACATTTAGGCTGCTTTTACATCTTGGTTATTGGGAATAGTGCTACAGTGAACACAGATGTGGTAATATCTTTTTTGATATCCTGATTTCAATTATTTTGAATAAATACCCAGAAGTGGTATTACTAGATTATAGGATCACTTTATTTTTAATATTTTTGAGGAACCTCCATATTGTTTTCCATAGCACTGGCACTATTTTGTATTCCCCACAACGTACGAGGGTTTCAATTTCTCCACATCTTCACCAACATTTTTTAATTTTTATAATAGCCATCCTGACAAGTATAAGGTGATATTTTATTGCAGTTTTGAATTACAGTTCCCTGCTGATTAGTGACCACATTAATGATTGCATGTAAATCATGCAAGTTAGTATATTTATGAATAAAGTTCAACATTAATTCAGTGATAATTTAAAATAAGAAGATATGGTTGTTGAAAAGGTTAAATTACTGCCAAACCATAGGACAGCTTGAATTCTAGACCAAACAGTCTGAACCTAATTTTTTCAGTAATTGACAACTTTAAATTGTTTATGAGAAAGTGAGTGACTTGATTAGCTTTAAGAAAATATTTGAAAAAAAATTATTGGTGGCAATTACAGAATGAATGATGGGCATGGGAGACTTCTGGCAGAAGGGTGATTCAAATATTCTGCCTAATAGGAATAGTAATTGGTAAAATGGAGTCATGTTTCATAGCGTATGTCTATTTTCTGAATTATAATGCCAAAGTTTAGTATCTCTCACATGAATCCTTCTAAGATTCACCTTTCTGAGTAAATCATTGCCTTTGTTGTTGTTGTTTCCCCTGGTTGCATAGGTTTCAAATCATATGCAGTTCTCATCTTTTGTGCTGCCTTATAAGAATTTGAACATTCAGTCAACCATATTCTTGACTCTTTTTGGTTCAGAGCTCATTACGCACACTTCAGCCCCACCATAATCCAGCACTGGCTCCAAAGTTTGTGTGGAACCCTAGGCCTTTTGTTTTATCAGGAATACATTTTACTTTCAATCATGACAGTTTACTGATTTCTTTAAAATGTGTATTAAACTAGATACTTACAAAAATACATTTAATGTAATAGTATTTTGGAAATACAAGAAGGAACTCAATGAAACTCAGCATTTATTTATAAAAAAGTGTATTTATTCTTACATGTTTAAACTTCAATCACCTTCAAAGTATCCTCTGATGCAATACATCTGTCAAGACTCTTTTTCCATTGCTCAAAACAGTTTTTCCATGCATCAGTTTTGATCCCTTTGAGTGCTTCTGTTGTTTTTTGTTTCACCTCTTCCACATTGGCAAAACATTTCCCTTTGAGGAATTTTTTCCATCGGGATAACAAACAAACAAAAAGTGTCACTTAGGCAAGATCAGGTGAATATGGAGGATGGGGCATAATTTTGGATTTGGTCAAAAACTGCTGAACACTCATTGTGGTGTGGGCAGGTGTGTTTGTAAATCATGAAATGGGCAAATGCCTTGAAAGAATCTACACACACATACACACGCACACACAATGACTGAAGCCAAACATAGCATTCACAATGCTAGCTAGCACACGGATGCCAATGAGTACCTAGAACACTTATGGGGGTGGGGGTGGTGAAGCCTGTAGTACAAGGTGCCCATCCTCTAAACAAGGATTCCAGTTTTGTGTCCTTCCCCCCATGTGATGAGAAATACAAAGATTTCACTGTGAAACAGAACCACTCTTAGGAACAGCTACTATATTGAAACATATAATTACATATATAATTATATTTGTCAGTATAAGAGAGTGTGAAAATGAGCCACCTTAAATTCTGTCATGCACAGAAGAAGTTGTAAAATATTTACATTTTTTTTTCAAAAAATAAAAACCTATGAAATATTTAAGGTATATTCCCATAAGGAATCTGGTTCCATTGACTACTGGAGAAAAGTTTCAGCCTCTAAACAATATGCCACATTTAGGTCTAGAAAATATGTAGAAGAATTACTCTTTAAGTCTTGAATTATAAACTAATAATAAAAAGTCTTTATTTGGATTTGTATCACTTAGATTCTTTCAGTAACATAAACACATATAAACGAACAGACCAAAAAACCCCAGAATATTTTGGTATTATATTTGGAATGGCTAAATTACTTTTTAAAAAGCAAATAACAAGTGCTTTCAGCATTATGAAGCAATCAAAACTTTCATGCATCGCTAGTTGGAGGTAAATTGGTTTAATTACTTATTAAATTTTTTTAGAAATTTTTTACTAAAGCAGAGAATGTGAATGACTATTGACTTCACTCTGAGATACATTGCTAACAAAAATGTATAAGGATAAATAGATAGATTTCTATACCTTTATATCTAAAGTCATTCAAACATGTTCACAGTAATGATGTCAATAACACCCAATGCTTATGTTGAAAGTTATATAATGGCTATGCTTGTGGGAAAATAGTAACTGGTAAAAAGCAGAATAAAGGTTTTCTGTTCTGTGAACAATTTTATGCCTCTGCTTTGGGTACCATGTAAATGATAGTGTTTATAAGCATTAGTTCTGTATACTTTGTGGCATGCATGCTAAAATAAACTTAAAGCAAAAGGAAAAATGTTACACAAGGTTTTTGTTACTACTTATAATGCATTTGAAACATTGCCATAAAGATTTTCTTGTTTGTTTTTTTTTTTTTTTTTTAGTTGGAGTCTCACTCGGTCGCCCAGACTGGAGTGCTGTGGCTGCTCCCGGCCACCTCAGCCTCAACCTGTTGGGCTCCGGCGATCCTTCCACCTCAGCCTTCCAAGTAGCCGGAATTACAGGCGCGCGCTACCACGCCCGGCTGATTTTTTGATTCATTGTAGAGATGAGGTCTCGCTGCCCAGGCGGGTCTCGAACCTGCGGGCTCAGGCAATCCACTCACCTCAGCCTCCCAAAGGCACGGGATTACAGGCTGAGCCACTGAGCCCTGATGGCCATAAAGATTTTTATCAATATTTTTCTGAAAACCACAGGCAGCATTCATCTTTATTCTTTATAACACATTGCTCCTTTAATTTGCCAGTATATAATAATTTCTGTGTCCATTTATATAATGCAAAGTAAAGTTGTGAGCACAAGTTAAATAGTTTGATTACCTCTGACATTTGGCCTTAAATAAATCTCTCTGCTGGTTATAAAGTACTACTTTCATTTCTCTACAGGACCATCTCTGGGACATAGAGCAACTCATTCAAATCATTCATGTCACCTTTGCATCAGTACCTGACATTCTAGAAATAGAATCACTATCAGGAAACTCTCATCCCTTGACATTTGCAATTATTCATATCAGGAAGCCCTTTCAAAGAGTTCTTATTTCTTAAAACCTTTACAGCACATTATGCATTTTCAAAGAAGTGAAATATGACCCTTTGTCTTAAATTCATAATTATATAAGTCACTTCCCAGTACCAGTCTTATCTTTTAATCTATGCTGTTTTGGGAGACAAATGGATACCAGATAAAAGTTAGCAAAAAGACCCACTTCAATCAATGAGATATAACGGAATACTCTCCGTTGGTTACATCAGTTCATTAAACTCCTTTAGCATAAGTGAAAGTCTTGTGATGACTAGATCATTTTGGTAATTGAAAATGTGGATATAAATATCTGTGGGATCCAGTAAATAAACTGAAATCCCTTGAAGA
Organism: Cephalopachus bancanus; assembly: GCA_027257055.1. Classification (NCBI taxonomy): domain Eukaryota; kingdom Metazoa; phylum Chordata; class Mammalia; order Primates; family Tarsiidae; genus Cephalopachus; species Cephalopachus bancanus. Next base: position 10,583,195 of record JAPVLO010000048.1, read on the forward strand.
TGAACCATAATCAACATTATGACTGCTATAAAACAATTTCCTTTGTAAACTGATTTATATGTGTCGAAGTGTTAGAGGATGCCTAGGCATCCATTTTCTCCTCCACTCCATTTTCTTCTTTTTTTTTTTTTTGCATTTGACTATTTTTTTTTATTAATCAGTATTTTTTATTTCCTTTTTCTTATTACTCCATCTTCATGCCTTATTTTCCTTCTTCTAGCCCACTATAATAAACCAACTATGTATCAGGGCATCTTCTATCTGCTAGGTTTTGTGCTAAGTTTTGGATACATACAAACAAAATACAAAGCCTTATGATCTAATGTGACTTTTCAATAAAACTGTACACAATTTAATATAAATATAGTGAATAAGGGAAAATAAAACCAATGGATGAAGGTACTAAATTTGAGGACTATGTCGTTACCTAATATTAGTCACGACAGTAGAACTCAAAATGGAAAACAAAAATAAAAGCAAAATTTTGAATAGAGGAAAAATATAAAAAAGAGAAATCTAAGACAAATCCATCCCTATTCAATAGTGAACTAAATGACAACTTTGTTATCTGAGAGATAACTTCTTCATAAGTCTATTATGAAACAGAATTTCTTTTTTATTATAAAGATGTGGGGTACAATTTGTAAAACAGAATTTCTATTAGAGAAACATGGAATTCAATCCTGGCAATGCCAGTTGCTCTTTATAATATCTGAGCAATAAAGTTACTTCATTTTACTGAGCCTGTTTTTCACTTGTAAAGGGGTAAGAATAACACTTATGGTAGTCTATAGATTTCAATAAACCAAAATCAAGTCATGAATATTGGTCAGTGTACCTGTACATATATGTTTGATTTTCTTTAATTACTCAAAGCTTGTAGTAAGTCATTTGCCATAAATGATATAATAATAATTTCGAAAGAATCAAGCATTCTTATTCAGTTATTCTGAAAAGAAGCATATTTATTTGAAGATGGTAAGTTAATGACCCTATCCCCTCTTTCTCTATTTTAACTCCATAGTGTACATTTTTTTCCTCTTTTTAGTCTACTTCACATCTGTCTTCTCTTTCTATTTTGGAGGATCCTTGTATTAAGTGACTGCTGACAGAAAGTAGAGTCCAGTCTCCAAATATAAGGGACAAAAAGCTACATAAAATATTTCTAGATCAGGCGTTGATCCATGACTTGGAATTTTGAGGATATAAAATTATTGCTTAGAAACTATTCGCAAGAACAACAGCAGACCCTCCAGTGTCCAACAAGGTTGGAGGCAAATGCCTAATGTAGCAGCTACTTAGTTTTTGCTGAAACATCCTCATAATATTTTTGATAACTATTAAAGTTCAAAATACCTGATCCCTGATGGCTCCTGTTTATTTTCTAGTCCTGGAATTCCAGCCACCTCATTTTTGAGAGCTTTCAGGTATATTTTCTAATGAGTTAGTTTTCTGTTGCAGTAAGCCTGAGTTCATTTTGATTGCTTACTCCTATGAATCCTATTTAGCAGGTGGCATGCAACAGTTTAACCTTTAAACCTTCAGGGCTAAGAAAGCCCTTCACTGTCATTCATGTTGGAAGTAAGTTAAATTAACTATTCTTTCTTCCCAGCTGATTGTCCTTCCTCTCATGGCTTCCAGTGATTAGCTAAAAGGATGCTGCATATGTATGTCAGATTCTAATGATAAAATAATTTGTTTCTACAGTTGTATTTCAAATGGGAACTCCAAAATTCTTGTAAGAGATTCCATGAAGAAAGATGAGGAAGACTGGAAGAAATTTTCATAGGCCTATCAATGTGTTTGTGCCTAATGTTTTTCCAGTTTATGGGCATGCTGATAAGAAAACAAATTGAAAAATGCAGAAGGTGAAACCAGCTTTGGTTATCTTCCATCCATATTTTTCCCACAACTCTAGACTCTTTATTCTATGCATGCAATTTCAAGGCATCCTTGGTCACAAAGAAAGAAAGATAGTTTGGGATTTTTTTTGTTTTGTATTACAAAAACATCCAATTTTTTTTACTATAACCTTCTAGAATAATGAATACCAGTAAAATAATCACAGAAAAGTTAACTTTGTAGTCAAATACTTATGTCCAGAATTTATTTGGGTTTTGTTTGTTTGTTTTTGTTAATGTTCTTATGAACTTTGACTAGATAATGAACTAAGGTTAAGAATTATTTAAATTTGAGCAAAACATGGAATCCAGAATAAAATGCAGTTTAAACATTTCTCTGTCTTTTTTTTTCTTCTATGAGATTCTATAGAAGTGACTATTCCTTTTGTTCGATTATCTGTCTGTCACAACTACCTATGATATGCACAATTGCAACACAATATGTCCTAATAACTTTTAATTTGGGGGCTGAAAGCATGTAATAATATGTTTGAAAGGATAATCCTTAATTCTTAGTAATTCATGTGGGATTGTTTGCAATAAATTATTCCCTGCTGTTCCTCACCACAGTTCTCACTGACATCCTCCAACACAACAAAACAGAAACTTTCCATCAGTGTTTACATGGCGACATTGTACAATTGGAAATAAAAAATAAATGCTGTATTACTCCATATTCTACAAAGAAGAAAGACCAAACTCTTTAGGAATAAATTATCAGCATTATTATGTTTGGGACATATCTTTTAATCCATCATCTACAAAGTTGCTTCTGCCTTAGTCGACCTCATCCACTTGCCATTGCATACGTACGAATTAATGCATGTACTTGTATTTATAGCATCTTCCTTGGAGATGAAATTGACACACTAAACAGAAAAAGCTGCCTTGGACAGTTAATAGATTTCTTGGGGAAGTGGCACTTTTGTCAAATGTTAATGCCAACTGATATTGTAAGTTTCATATCACATAAACATGTAAGTATATGTTTACTAATTGAGAGAATTTTTTAAAAAATTATTTATTAATAAAGGAAGTATAAATATAAAGGGATATAAAATTATGCACGTGTAAAATTGTGGAGGTTATGCATAGAGGCATGTTGGTTATGTAGCACAATCATTCCTTTACAATTTTATTGTAGTCCTAATGTGTCCTATGTCTATAAAAGGACAGTAACTATGCTGTAGCCCCTGTTATTGAATAATTCATCGTTTAAAATGAGAAAGATAAGGAAAAAGTGAACACACTTACAAAATATGATGCTTTCATAATATAGTAAAGCACAAAGTGTTATTGAAATTTGAATGAAGGACATGGGAGGGAAAATGCTTCAGATAAGACATGACATTTTATCTGGGCATATACATTTCAGTAGATTTTGCTGGTCAGAGAAAGGGTTGGGCACTATTTTAAGTAGAAGAAATAGTGTGCGAAAAGGCAGATATAGAGTATCAAATGTCGAAAATACAGGGCATAAAATGAATAGAAAGGAAAGAAAGAAAAATGACAAGGCAAAGAGATGTGTACTAGAGAGGGAGTGGAGCCAGGATGTAGATATAAAAGGATTACTGAATCACTAAGAGAGGTGGGGGAAACATATAGAGATGAGAGGAAGGCGCTTTCTTAAAAATGATTGGTTTATTGGTTTGAAAGATTATTCTGAAGATCCGTTTCACCTAAAACTGGAATAGAAACTTATTAATTCAACTTTGCAGATACAAAGATTGATAAAGTGTATTGAGAAATACTTAAATCATGATCTCAAAATTTGTTATTTTACTTTTAATGAACCTAAACATTTCTGTGCCCCTCTGGTCTGGTGGAGAAGCAGTAATTGAATGGGATAGAAGTAATCCCAACACGCTGTGATATAAGCAACTATTCAAAAGGATATCTCAAACTAAGCCTCCAAATACCTTTCCCATACGAGTCTCCTGATATAATGATATTAATACAGTAAGCAAATAACATACCCTCATTTGTTTTTTGTTTTTGTTTTTGAAATTGACTGCTTTTCACATTAAGCTTTGGTGGGAAACGGGTGTGGTTCCTGAGCATGATGTATATAATACTTCTATGTAAAACAGACAAAACTGAAACTAACAGAAGTAAAAAAGCAGGTGCCTAGACAGCTGTCAAGGTAACTTTAAGAGTAAGTTTAAATTCAGTCTCCACTGATGACTTGGCATCTTAACTGTCAAAGAAGATAATGTGATTCAGCAGCAAATGAACAGTGGGTTTCTGGGGGTGGGTGTCACTAGTGCATACAAATTTCTGGATCTATAAGTGAAAGACGGGGTAAGGAAAGATGAAAATAAATGATGGCTTGACATCAACTAACTTTCAGAACAGCTTCTCTCAAAACACTTCTGGAAATTTAAAAGTGATAAGGAGAGGGAAGAAAAACAAGAAGAAGAGAAAAAGGACAAGAATGAAAATTGAGGAAGTACACTCAGATATTAAGTGATTTGCTTCAAGTCACGTAAGATGCATAGTATGCAAGCTTAGTGTCTGGAATCCTTCATTGCACAGTTCAAGAAATATGAGGCTTTGTAATAGCACTTATTTTAGAAAATGGAGCTTTGATGAGTCCCCTCATTGTAGCAACTTAGGCCCCCTGACATTAGGTTTTGAGACCACCTTCCTCACACAGACTGTATCAAATAAATCTCTAGTGCCACTTATTTCTGTTTGCATCAGTCATTCTCAGATTGCAAGTCCTACTGCCACTAACAATTGATCCTCTACCAAACTGTCACTCTCATATTAATACTCTAACTCCCTGACTTTTTACTCACTCTATCTTCCATACTATTTCACACTATAGTCTAAAACTGGCATTCCATAACCAACCAGCTTTGTTCTAGTCCCAGTGTCTCCTGAGTGCTACTTCTCCCCTTTTCCCATAACTGAACCCTGGGACTTTCTTTAAGTCACCATTATCCAGGAGTGCCATCTCATCATTGGGGCTTATCAACTTATATCTCAAGATGCTCATAGAGCCCTATTGTTTCTTTACACCATCATGCTTCTACTCCATTATATAAAAAAATTCCTTTTCATGTGTGATTCATGTCAATCAGCTTTACCATTCTCTGACTCTTCATTGTAGCGGAGTAATTTTTTTAAAACACTAGTTCTAATAGGTATCATACCAAAAAAAAACAAAAACAAAAACTAAAAAACGAGTTAAGTACAATTAGACATTTTCTTTTCTTTTAATTGTGTTTTTGAAATTAGTAGTATTTAAAAAAATTTTGTGAATCTTTGAGACCCGGATATTATATTGTACATCCTAAATGAATTAGACCATGATTAAAAAAGAATCAGAATATGTTTCAGGTCAGTTATTCTAAGAAAAATGTTAAAAAATGCATTCTAAAATATCTCTTGCCTTTTAAATAGAAATGATCTAGTATATGGATCATTATTTGCAACGTTATGGTTCAATTATTTTATAGTTTTCAAATTGCATGACACTTCTTTAAGATGTGGGTCAGTTGTATGCCAGCAAAGTCTGGTAGCAATAACAAAATTTATCTTGAAAAAGTTAATTCTGATCACTTTACCTTCTGAGCTTTCTCATGGGGCTATGCTTTAATCAAAATCACAAAAATGATTCTTATACATGTTATTTACAAACTATCCGACTTTTTAAAGCCCACACATTTAAAGAGTTAGCACTTCAAATCTCCATTCTAGGGATAATCATTTCACTGTACTTGTTCCAGACATACATCTTAATTTGAGTAAATCCATCCTGTGTATATCTGCTAGAGTAATCTTAAATTCCATCTTAAGATCCATAAGGATCAAGACAGACTGTCACTTCTCAATCTAATAAATATGTAGCCACTATAGCATTTCCGGTTAACCAAGCTAACCACATTCTTTATCAGTGTATCTCTTTTTGATTTTCTAACAGTATGTATTCAAATCTTCCCTAATAGTCTTTGAAAGTAACCCTTTTTTCTTAAAGTCTATCTTTCTTTTCTGCAAATGGATGCATATAACTCTCAAACCCCAAATTTAAGAAACCATGATTCCAAGACAGCAAACCCACAGTTTCTCTACCCTGCTAAAAAAAAAAAAAAAAAAAAGGGTACTCACCTAGCCTTATATGCATGTTATTTTGCTTTATCCATTGCAAGTATTTCCCTGATGTATCACCTTCTGCTCCTAGATTTTAAATACCTCAGCAGTTCTTTTATTTCATTTCAACTGAATTCTCTAGAGTAGATAACACATTACAGATTCTAAAAACAAATTTCTTATTCTTTAAAAACTCTAGTGCCTGAACTCTTTTTTGTTTTTTTACAGTAAATAATTCCCACAGTTTATTAACTAAATTCTTGAAGGTCATGATCTTTGAGTGTAACACAGACTACCAGAAATATTGAATTACTTAATAAATATTGCATTAACTGCATGATTAAAACTAGATTAGCTTCCAAGAAAATACATCTTAGGTTTTAGGAATAAGAATAAAAAAAACTAAAATTGCAAAAGTTCACAACGTTCTAGAAAAAACTAAACAGTTGTATGTCATTAATCATTTTGAAGGCACTTTCATAGTGATTTGTTTCAACTTTTCAAATGAATTGAGGATAAAAATGTTAACAAAAATATGAAAATTGTTTAGAAATGCATGATTCTACCTATTGTTTAACTGCTGAAAATAAACTACCTCATTCATCACTTACCATTAATTTCTGAAATTATTTACCAGACAACCTGATTTTTATCAGTTAACTAACAACCTAAAGTTCCCTTTATAAATTAGTATTAAGAAAGATAATAAGCTCATGTAAAATATAGAAATGTTGACAATTTGTGATTTTCTTACTCTTTCACCACTTTTATTGTTATAGTTTTCAGTAGTCTCCAACATGCATTAATATATTATAACCCCCAAAACCATATTATCATTTTTGCTTTTAAGAGTAATATATTTTTATACAGAAATCAAAAGGAAATTTAGTGTCTTATGTTTACTCGTATGTTTTCAATATTTTACCTTAATTCCTGAAGATTTAATTTTCCCTCATATCATTTTTCTTTGTACTGAAGATCATTTCTCATAGCTTCAGTCTCTTATTTTTCCTCAGTCAGAACCTGTCTTTATTTCACTCTGAGAACTATGCAGGCATTCTAAAGTTTCTAATGAGAACTGTGCAAGCAGTCTAATGTTGACTATGCGCTGTGATGATTTTTCTAACCACTTCACCATTTTCTCTTTATCTTTAGTTTTTCAACATTTTCACTAATATATGCCTAAAAATGGTTATCTTTAGATTTATTGTGTTTGGGGTTCATGAGTATCTTAATACATAAGTTTGAATCTTTTATTGGATTTTGGAATTTTGGGCTAGCATATCTTCAAACATTATTATTATTATTATTATTATTATTTGGCTTCATTCTCTCCTCTTCTAAGATTTCAGTTACCATATGTTAGAATTTTGCAGTTTTCCTACTGGTCCCTAGGACTTTCTGCTATTTTATACAAAAGATAAGCTATATTAGATAAGATAGAGAGATAGACAGACAGATACATACATACATACATACATAGATTTCTATGCTAATAAATTTTATCTTTTCATTCCTTATTCAAATATTTGTTTGACTATGAGAAAACACAAAGTAGCAGCTTTAAAAATTTTGCATGAAAATTCTAGTATTTTATTTATTTATTTATCTTATCTTGCTCTGTCATCTGGGCTGAAGGGCAGTGGCACTACCATAGCTCACCACAGCCTCAAACTCCGGGGTTCAAGCAATTCTCCTGGGCAGCAAAAGGCACACAATCCTTCTGCCTCGCTTTCCAACGTGTTGAAATTAAAAGTATGCACCATCATGCCTCCTATTCCAGCATTTAGAGTTGAGTTTCAATCAGATACTTGGTTGAGTTCATTCACACCATTAGTTATACTTCCTCTTGGGCACACTCACAGATCCCCCTCACTTTCTGGCAGTCACAGATACTCGGGGTGCTTCCTCTTGCTCCTGCCTGAAAGACAGTGGGTTTTCCTATCAGATTCAGCTCTGAATCTGACACACTCTGAATCTGTCTCAACTCTAGCTATGCTTAGAATAAAACCCCAAACAAAACAAACAAAATGGAGGACTTGTACCTTGCCAGTCACTTTCCTATAAATTTTACTCCCTTCCAAAATCTGCCTGGTTTTGTTCAGACTTCAGAGTGCTTGGGGTATCCTTTTTGTTTTTTTTTTTTTCAATGTTTTATCCAGAGTTTATAGCTGAATGTGCATGAAGATTAGTTTGTGAGCAATTGCTCTTCCATATCAGAGTTGAAAATCATTTATTCAACTTTAGGTAAGGTTCATTTCATTGCAGACTGCTCTAAAGTGAAAGGTAATTTTCCAATACATATTTCATTATATTCTAGGTGTAATATTTTTCTTTTAAAATTTAATTTGATAAAGTCAGGCAAATGATGTAATTTCAAAAGCTGATAGTGGTTTATCTGAGGACAATTCTAGTTACAAGAATGGGTTTAATTACCTGAATTATCCTCTCTCTATATATATGTATATAAAACATATTATGTTTATGTATAGTATATATGTATATATAACATAACATGTTATGTATATTATACATGCATATATTACATAATATATTATGTATATTATATATAATGTATATGTATATATACATATAATATATATTAAATAATATATTATCCATATTTTACATATACAAGGAGAACCTCCAAAACAAAACTTATTTATGAAAAATTATGTATTTATTCTTACATGCTAAAATTTCAGTCACCTTCAAAGTATTACGCATTTGATGCAATACACCTATTGAAATGCTTTATTTACTGGTCAAAACAGTTATTTAACATGTTCATTTTGATGCTTTTAGTATTTTTGCCATTTTTTGTTTCACCTTTTCCACGTCGGCAAAATGTTTCTTTCTGAGGACTTTTTTCATCCTGGGAAATAAAAAAAAAGTTGCTTGGGGTGAGATTGAGTGACTCGAAAGGTTGGAGCATGGGGATAATGCCGGTTTTGGTCAAGACTGCATGAAATGGGCAAATGAGCTGAAAGAATCTCAAAAAAAAAAAAAGAAAAAATTCACTGAAGCCAAACGCAGCCTCCCACAATGATGGCTGGTAGTGATGCTACAATACTTACCTAGCTGGGAAGCCTGCATTATAAGAGGTTCACCCTCCAAAAAATAATTCTGGGTTTTATCGGGTTCCCCTTGTATACAGTATATACTTACACATATACTATATAAATATGTATCTCATTATGGTTTCAGGAACAAGTTTTATGTTACATACATAAAGCTGATTAGAAGATAGTGAACATCTTTCCAATAAAGGAAGTGGACAAAGTCGGGCTTTTTGTTTGTTTTTCAATGAAGAGCCAAACCTGGCTATCTTCACCCCATGTTCCAGTTTATTTCTGGAACATAAAATACAGTTATTAGGATAATTTTGAAGTAATTAAGATTTGGAGACCAATTCTCAATATAATGTCTTCTTTCTACTTTCATACCAGAATACATCAGAAACAAATAAGATACTGACCAAGGTCTTTTAACATTTAGCTTCAATATTAGCAAATTTTTTCTAACAAGTAAAATTGAAGTCACAGTTGTGTTATTAACTTTAAATGAGTAATCCTTTATTTCTTTTGCTCCTTCTCAAATTCTTGTTCCTCTTCTAGCAATTAAACCAATAAACAATATAACAATATTAATTTTTAAAGACGATATTACCCATTATCCTACTACTCTAAACCAATAATAATTTATTTAATAAATACTCTTGCCTCTTTTGTGCTGGATTGTGTTTCATACATGTACCACAAGTAAAATCCCATGCCATTTTGTATGACCATTGCTACTGACATATACTTCAGAGAAACATATATATGTGTGTAGATGTATATAATTTGCTACCTTATCTTTTAGAAGTTTTTGATGTGCTTTAATTTTTATATGCTGTGTTAAAAGCAATCAGTTTTGTATTTTTTTTTTTTTTGAGTTGGAGTCTCACTCTGTCACCCAGACTGGAGTGCAGTGGCCGCTCCCGGCCACCGCAGCCTCGACCTGCTGGGCTCCGGCGATCCTTCTGCCTCAGCCTTCCAAGTAGCTGGAATTACAGGCATGCCCTACCACGCAGTTTTGTCTTTTAAGCCTTGCTTTGTTATTTATAATCCTGAAAGTCTTTAAATAATATATATACATATATATTTGGGGGATTATTTTGCTTATTACAATAATTGGAACATACTGACTAACAGTATAGGCCTTTATTTTATCTCTGAATAGTACTGTTTCTTCACACATAGAACAATCATATTAAAATTAATAACTTCTTAATATATTCTATTATTTTATTCACCTAAATTCAGAGCTGTTCAAAAGAGACAGAAAATGAAATTTTTATAATTTATTTTACTAGTCTAATAACGATGATTTATTCAGATTGTCTCCAGTTGTTTACTTTGTTTTTTAAATTAGAAGTAATGCTCCAATGAATTTTTTGTTATGCATCTTTATGATATGACATATATAAGATAAATTCTACATTTGAAATTGCTGGATATATAATACTATATTAGTTACTAGGTATATACTTAGTACAATAAAAATGTACATATGTACATTGTGTATATATGTATGTGCATGTGTATATGATGTATGTTTGATTTTTATTTCTAATTTAATTTCTTTCTGTCATAGAATATAACTTGTATGATTTCAAGTGTAAGAATAATAGATATGCAATAGATTATCATGTGCCTTGTCATTTCACTCAAATGGGTTTCTAAGAGGTAACTGTGTAAACTATTGAGTACATTGGATTATGTCAACCTAATCTTACAGTTAGAAACTCTATAATCCTGGAAACTTTATGGTTCTTTTTTTTTGAGTTGGAGTCTCACTCCATCACACAGACTGGAGTGCAGTGGCCGCTCCCGGCCACCGCAGCCTTGACCTGCTGGGCTCTGGCGATCATTCCGCCTCAGCCTTCCAAGTAGCTGGAACTACAGGTGTGCGTTGCCATGCCCAGCTAATTTTTGATTTATTGTAGAGATGAGGTCTCGCTGCCCAGGCGGGTTTCGAACCCGCGGGCTCAGACAATCCACTCACCTCAGCCTCCCAAAGGCGCGGGATTACAGGCTGAGCAACCGAGCCCGGCTCTCTATGGTTCTTACTTCACAATCTGCTACTTAATTTCATATTGGAGCAGCAGGAAACAAGACATGCCACAGAAATTGCTATTCATGTCAGAAAACAAATGAAAAAAAGATGATTGCTGCAATTACTTCATTATTTCTAAGTATCTAAAATTGAGTAAATATAAATTAAGAGAAGCTTAGTTAGCTTTTATTAGAACTAGGAAATGTTTATTCTCTCTCATACAAATCTACTGACATGTATACTTATGGTCTATTTAGCTTTTTTTATCTTCTCACATTTGAAAGCAATATCGAAGTTTCCGTTTTCTGTTATTAAAATTATTAACAAAAGAAATAAGTGTGTGATTTCATAGAAGTCTATTCTATTTTTTAAAAATATTTGATAATCTCCTGGTGGTGCAATGAGTACAAATCTTGCCATGATATCTAACATCAAAACTCAGTTTGTAGGTCACTTCTTCCAGGAAACTGCCCTATCGTCTCAGAGTGGGCTTCCCCATGCAAGGTGAAATTAATGTCAGAATTTTTTTGTTGTAGGTTTTTCCAGAGCTCAGAATCCTCACCTAAAACCCTATAGTATGCGAGCTCTAGAAATGCAGAGATTGTACCTTTTATATTCCAAATGAGTAATACATTCTTAACACATAGTTGGAACCACTATAAAATTTTATAATGCATGCTGGATAAACAAATTAAAACACTTTAAACTGAAATAAAGACTATCCCCTCTTCCAAAAAAGAGGTAGGTAAAGATGAAGTATCTCATCATTAATATTGGTACTTTTTATGATAAAGTATTACATTCCTTTAGATTTTTTAAAAAACATTGAATAAAACATTACAAACATAACATAGGAAAAAGGTGTTCTCTAATAACATATAGTGGATTGATGGTTTCCTTCTCCACCCCACCATATACACACTTTCTTTTTTTGTTGTTGCTTCTGATAAGCCTGATGATATTTCTACTCACTCTCTAGGATTGGTCTGACCTAGAAACTCAGTATGTAAATATCTTCCATTTCACAGGCCTGGCACAAGTTACAACAATGTTCTCTGAACAGTTTCTCTTTTATTATTTTCGGCGGAAATATCCATGTCCGCTACCTCTGTTAGGTCATTAGGCACACGTGTATGTTAGGAGAATCACAAAACTTGAGCTCCTGCCTTCAGAGTGTTTACAACCCAAGGCAGGCAGCAAGGTCAAGTCAACACACACTTATCAAGTGACTTACAAGGCCTCTGCAAACAGCGTAAAAGCAACACGAGTATAGCTATCAGTGTTCAGGATGCTCAGGTTTCTCACGGATATATGCAACACGCAACTAGAGAGAAAAGAATCTCAAATGGGTGCTTACTAAAGAGCAGAATTTCATTTTCTGTCTCTTTTGAAGAGCTCTGAATTTAAGTGAAAAAGGCATACACATGCTATGTAACTCGTTATAAGACACTAAGGAGTTTATGGAAATGCTTACCTGATGGTGGGTGATTTACACACAGTAATGCAAATTAACTTTCCTTTAAATTGTATATTACAATTACAAATTTTCCCACACACTGTTAAAGCATTTTCTGATGTGAGATTGCATTTCCTGACATGTTTACATATGTAATATGTTAATGTGAATACATATCTGAATATGTTGGAGATTCATAAGCCAAGATGTTTCAAATATTTTAAGGATAAAATTTTGAGTTTTCATTTTTGTTTTCTTCTTTCTGTTAAACCCAAATAGAGTTATCCCATTATGATTCATTTGTAGTTCCAGCCTAAATATTGAGTAATGAAATGATATGAGCTTCTTTATATCAATTTTCCTGATTTCAAACTTGCTGTGAGACCCATTAGACTTTAGGTGGGGCTAATACCAGGAAGTAGTAAGGGAGATTGTTTTTATTTTCTATAGCTAAAAATAAGAATATTAAATGTTGTTCCAAGAAAAATATAAAGTAACCTGTTTATTATTCTCTTCATTAATGAAGATGAATGAAGTAAACAAAAAAGAGTGTTCCAAACTTAGCTATATTGAACACACTCATGTACATTTTCTGGCTTTACTTCCTAGGGATTTTCCTGCATCGCTGCACCAGTTAGAAATGAGGGCATGCACACTACAGTTAAACAACTGACTTGAAACAGAACTTGGCATTCAGTGACCTCTTTCCCTTATCTACTTGTATTACAGCTGTGATATAATAGGACTTTAAGTCCAAGGCGTTCAACCCAGAATGTGCTTGGCATCAGCAGGTAGTACATGTGTGCATGCTGATTATATTTGTGTATGTTGATTATATACTTCTTGAATTCATTCTAATGAAAATTAAATAATTATTTTTCTGTTTAAAAAGGATGAGTGTTCAACAGAATATGAGGCAAAGTCATATTGACTTTTAGTAGGAAATATGATATTCCAAAGACATGTTTGAAATACCATAAATATCTGCTTGGGAAATTCAATAAAATACTTCAAAATTTTTATAATTAAGTACATAATTACATCACAAAACTTAAACATCTCCCTAAGACACTAAATTATTGCTAATCATTTGAGATTTTAATGCTATTTAAGGTAAATCCCTAGTAAAAATATAAGTGATAAAGAAAGTTTAGATTTTTTTTCACTTGGAGAATTACCTACACATTGCATTTCTCAAAAATATGTTGATACAGTTTGCAAAAGTGATCTCTCCAAACGCTTAGATTCTGATAAATAAAACACTGAGTATTCATAAAGCTTTAAGTCATTGGAAGAATAGTTTTGTGATCATATTTTACCCTTAACAGATTGAAAAATATTAGCAATATCAGAGAAGTCTCAAAGAGAACTTTTTTTTGCAAAACACTTTTAGAAATATACTTTTTAAATATTTGTTTGATTTCATCTACATGAATGAGTATTTATAAGACAGTTTTTATTTTTGGACAGGCATAAAACATTATATCTCAATATAAAAGCTTATTTTGGTAATCTAAATCATTATTTACCATAGCAGCTCTAGGTTATAATAATGGTCTATACTCCCAGTTCCCTGCCTCTAGATTCAATTGCCTATGGTCTATCATGAACTCCTCCATCATATCTGCATTTTTATGCATGACATTTTTTCATATTATACCATCCTCAAAAACCTTCCTTGGTTTACCATTTTACGTGGGAAGAACAATCAGCCCTTCAGTAATTTCTCAGTGTCACCAGAAAGCTATTCAACCCATATTTTGCCTTGGGCTAAAGTAAGTTTTATGAAGAAAGGGGAAAAATAAAAAGAAGGAAAAAAAGTATTTAGCATACTTCATTTTCTACCTGTTCCCCATAAGTCAGTGGTGAAAGGCAACAATGTAAACAAATAGTATTACAAGTTAATATGAATGGCAGAATCCCCCAAATCAAGATATTCACTTAGTCGGAAATAAGGGTTGGAAAATGATTATCAGAAAAAGGAAAAAAGCATATGACAAAGTATGAAGGAAAGAAAAAAATGACTAGGCATACAAAGGGGAATGACTCAGAGTCACAGAGGAGCAGGGTGTCATTCACCCAGAAATTACAAAGTGTTTGGTTCAGGCAGAGAAATATCTGTGCTCTACAATGGGGTGTCAGGAGTTTAGTTGAGCCAGATATCACATTAGTTACATTAATGACATTGGGTGTCACTTCAATGACATTTTGTTACCTTGTGGGAGTCTGTTAAGTATGTGCATTTTAAAAATATATCTCTGTGGGTGGCGGATAAATTAGAGTGACTAGCGATGTGCAAAGGGTTATTAGAAAATATGCTACCAAAATATCTAGATGAAAGATGATGAAACTCTGAATTAACTTGAGTTATTTGTAGGAAAGAACAGGTGGGAACAGAATAATAGCTATTTATTAAGTTTTTACTATGCTAAATGTCATATCTGCCGTGATGGTTAATTTTAAGTGTTAACTTGGTTAGACTATAGTGTCCAGTTGTTTGGTAAAGCTGTAATCTAGGTGTCGTTATAGAGTTACTCTGCTGATATGACTAACATTCACAATCAGATCACTTTAAATACGGGAGATTTTTCTCAATAATGTGGATGGTCTTCATCCAATTAGCTGAAGATTTTAAGAGCAAAATATGTTTCCCAAGAAATAATGAATTCTGCCTCAAGAAATTTTGCCTAAGTTTCCTGGCAACCTCTCCAATAGATTTTTGACTTAAGAATAAAACATCAACTCTTACTTGAATTTCCAGCCTGCTGGCCTCCTTCACTGATTTCAAACTCCCCAGCCTGCACAAATGCATAAACAAGTTCCTTGAAATCTCTCTTTCTCTTTTCATATATATATATATATATATATATATATATATATATATATATATTACACATATATATAATTGGTTCTGTTTCTCTGCAGAGTCTTAACTGATACATTTGATGTAAATCACTTAAATCTGAAACAAAACTGGAAATAGTTATGATCACCTTTCATTTTTAATATGAGCAAATGTAATCTTATAGTTTTCAATTTTCTCTAAATCACAAAATTTAAAAAAAAAAGAAGAAAGAAGAAGTAACTGGACTTGCATCTTCTGATTTTAGAGACATTCTCATCAGTAATATGCACAAGAAACTCAAATAAGCCAAAAGGAAAAAAAAATGTCCCCATTAAAAAGTGGACAAAATACATGAATAGACACTTCTTGAAAGAAGACATACAAACAGCTAACAGATACATGAAAAAAATGCTTAGGCTCACTAATCATCAGTGAAATGCAAATCAAAACCACACTGAGATACCTACACCTAACTCCAATAAGAATGCGCATCATTAATAAATCAAAAAACAATAGGTGCTGGTGAGAATGTGGAAAAAAGGGAGCATTTCTGTAATGTTAGTGGGAGTGTAAACTAGTTTAACTTCTATGGGAAACAGTGTGGCAATTTTTAAAAGAACTGGAAATTGACCTTCTACACAACCCAGCAATCCCCCTTCTGGGAATATACTTGGAGAAACTCAATCATTCTACCAAAAAGATACCTACACACTTATGTTTACTGCAGCACTATTCACAATAGCAAAAACATGCAACCAACCATACTGCCCATTGAAAGTAGACTGATTGGCCGGGCTCAGTGGCTCAGCCTGTAATCCCAACGCTTTGGGAGGCCGAGGTGAGTGAATTGCCTGAGCCCGCGGGTTCGAGACCTGCCTGGGCAACTTGGCGAGACCTCATCTCTATAATAAATCAAAAATTAGCCTGGCGTGGTAGCGCGTGCCTGTAGTTCTGGCTACTTGGAAGGCTGAGGCGGAAGATCGCCGGAGTCCAGCAAGTCGAGGCTGCAGTGGCTGGAAGCCGCCACTGCACTCCAGTCTGGGCAACGCAGTGAGACTCCAACTCAAAAAATAAAAAGAAAGAAAGTAGACTGATTTTTAAAAATGTGGTAAATATACATGATGGAGCATTACACAGCCATAAGAAGGGCAACATTAAGTACTTCACAGCAACTTGGATAGATTTATTATACTCGGTGATCTATCACAGAAACAAAGAACTGAATACCATAAGTGTTCTCACTCATAAGTGGGTCCTGAACATTTACCACAGTACTAAAAGAGAGGAATCGGCAGTAGCAAGACACTGCCAAGAGAAGGGGGGTCACAGAACATCACTAAGGGTACCCGATCCTAAACCGAGGAAGTGAGGACAGTGGGAGGCCCAAACTTCACCTGCACGTAAACCAATTATGTACATAATCCTGACTTGTACTCCAATCATGAAAATAAAATAAAGAAAAAAAAGAATAATTTTTCAATTCGACAGTTCTGTTTTGGTTATTGTGCTTATCATGAATAACCACATTAACACAATTTTAATATGATTATAATAATTGAGGCTATCTCATGTCTTAATAAATTATTGCCATTCTGAATAGAAGTAGGACTTTTCTCCAAATGTGGAAAGTGTGAACTCATTAATTTGATACTTTCTCCTGATTTCTTTACCTTCATCCTACTGAGTGCCTTGAGAAAGCTTTCATCAATGCAAGGCTTTATTCAAGACTTAATTTTAGTCTAGCCAAGCTGAGTGGTTCAATGTTTCCCTGTTTTTATTGATTGCAAGTAAGGTGGTGATGTCATTTTTCAATTCCAGAGCTACAGTCTGATTTGAAGAGTAGATGAGGAGCTGGGAGATCTGGGTTAATCTCAGATCATCTATTTGACATGTTAATTGCAACAAGCAGCTTCTCCTTTTGAGGGCTCACTTTCGTTCGTGAAAAATGGGATGGTACTTTGGTTGACCTACTCACACAATTGTGATTAGATTCAAATAAGATAATGTCTGTGAATGACCTTCAAAAAATATAAAGCACATAACACATTTGAGGTTGTTTTTATATTTATCAGGAAGTGAATTCATAAGTAGAGGAATACAATGGAGTTCTTTAAAAAATGATTTTCCTTCTCAAACTGAAACCCTTTCACCTGATGGTAAAAAGTACTCTATTCTTAGTGGTGGAATTACAGATAAGTATATTTTCCTTTTAAAATAATTATATGAATTGTGAAAACGTTCTATAATTAGTGATTTTAACTTTTATAAGACTAAATTATTATTATTATTGTTATTATTATTATATTTTTTAATTTTAAAATTGTGGAATACAATGAAGGGTTAAGTATAAAAATATTCATTCTTCAGGTACCCTTGTTGATGAGGTATGTCCCCTCCTTCATTCTTCAGGTACCCTTGTTGATGAGATATTGACTACCGTTAATCCCACCTTTCTGCCCCTCCCTGCCCCCCCCACAGTTTCCCATTACGGTCAATCCTTTTCTTATAGTATTATGGTAGTTGTTCAAGGTCCACTTATGAGTGAGAACATGTGATACTCAGATCTTTGTTTCTGTGAAAGATCACTCAGTATTATAAACTCTAATTCCATCCAGGTTGCTGCAAAATTCATGATTTTGTTCCTCTTTATGGCTGCATAATATTCCATTGCTATATGTACCATATTTTTTCAATCCAGTCCTCTTTTGATGGACAGCACGGTTGGTTCCATGATCTTGCTATTATGAACAATGCTGTGATAAATATATGTGTACAGGTATCTTTTTTATAGAGTGATTTAAGCTCTTCAAGGTATAGACTAAATTATTTTTAAAAAGAAAAACTGATATACCTGTTTGCACCAGATGCCCTTTCAACTTAATGTCTAAGGTATTTTCCCTGCTTTGGAACATACTATTTCTTTTCTAAAACACATCTTCATCGATATATAATTCACATACCATAGAAGTCACCCATGCCAATGTACAGCTCGATGATTTTCAGCATATTCACTCATATGTTCAATGATTATCACAGTCAATTTTACAACATTTATTTATTTCAGAAACAAAAAGTAACCCTGTACCATTTAGCGATCACCCTTGATCCACCAATTCCTCCACCTCTAAATTACCACTAATCAACTTTCTGTCCTACAGATTTCCCCATTCTGAACTTTGCTTTGAAGGAAATTATATAAAATATGGGCTTTTGAAAGAAGATTTTGTTTTTCACTTTGCATGTTTTAAAAGTTCATCCAAGTTGTGTCACTTATCAGTACTTTATTTCTGTTCATAGACAAATTACATTTCATTCTACGAATATACCACATTTTGTGTATCTTTTCCCTCAACGGTCTAATATGAATAATCTTGCTGTGAACATTTGTATACAATTTTTGTGTGGACATTTCTGTCGAGCATATACTTAGAAATGATATTACTAGATCACATGGTAACTGTATTTTAGTAGCTTGAAGAACTACCACTGTTTTCCAAAGTGGTACCATTTTACATTCCTAACACCAGTAAATGAGTGTTAGATATGTATTTCTTTAACCTGACCAGATGCTGCCAAATTGTTCCTCAAGATTATTGTGTCACTAATCACTCATGGCAGGATATAAAAGTCCCTGTTGTGTGCCACATTCTCACCTGTAAATGGTATGGGCAGACTTAAACTTTTGATCATTGTATAGATATGAAACACTAGCTCACTTGAACTTACTCTCTCTGATTATTATAATGGAACCATATTAAATCACCTACATTGAATTGTATGAACCTACTGAAAATGGCACATTTCTAAGGTTCTACTTCATTTCAAGATTGAGTTTCTTCATAGGAGTTTTTACCCCCATTATGATTTTCTCCACTGTGAGTTTCCCATTCATATCTATTGTTATTTTCCTAGGATGTCTTTTATGTATTGATTCATTTAAATTACTTATGCATTCTGAATAATAATCATATATATACTGTCCTGTGACTTGTCTTTTAATTTGCTTACAGCATTTTTATGATCAGAGGTTTTTCACTTTAAACTCTGATTAAATAGATATTAAATTGATAAATTTATAAACTGTTGGTTGTGCATCTTCTTGTATCTTAAGAAGTCTTTTCTTATCTAGAAATTATAAAGACAATCTCTTTCTCTTCTAGAAGTAATAAAGTTATGCTTATCACAGCTAGGTCTTTGATTCATTTGGAATACCCTTTTTGTAAGTGATGTGATATAGACACAGAATTTTATCTCTTTTCTATATTGATATCTAAGCCCCATTTATTAGTTTGCTCTTTCTTGCTGATTACCAATTCCTCTGCCATGCATCAAGTCTCCCTGTGTGAATGAATCTGGGTTCCCTGCTCTGATCTATTTGCCATTTTCGCTTTCTCTACTACTCCAGTCTATTTTCTTTTTTACCCTGGCTTGAAATTGAGGTAAAGTCATATATCATAAAATTTATCATTTTTAAATGTACAGTTCAGTGATGATATGAAGTATATTTATATGTGCAACTGTCGCCACCATCTATCTACAGGACTTTTTCATTTTACAAAGCTAAAACTTTGTTCCCATTAAACAATAAATATTCATTCCTCTTTCTTCCCAGACCTTGAAAATAACATACTTTTTGTCTCTATGTTTTTGTCTACTCTACTACCTCTTATAAGGTAGAATCATACATTTTGTCTCTAATGGTTTGTTTTGTCTAGTATAACATTCGCAAGGCTAATTCAAATTGGATATTGGTGCATTTTCTTCTTCTTCTTCTTTTTTTTTTTTCTGAGTTGGAGTCTCACTCTGCTGCCCAGACTGGAGTGCAGTGGCCGCTCCCAGCCACCGCAGCCTCCACCTGCTGCGCTCCGCGATCCTTCCGCCTCAGCCTTCCGAGTAGCCGGAATTACAAGCATGCACTACCACGCCCAGCTAATTTTTTATTTATTGTAGAGATAAGGTCTCACCAAGTAGCCCAGGAGGGTCTTGAACCCGCGGGCTCAGGCAATCCACTCACCTCAGCCTCCCAAGGCACGGGCTTACAGGCTGTGCCACCGAGCCCGGCTCATTTTCTTCTTTTTTAAAGCACAATAATATTCCATTCTATGTGTATAGCACATTTGCCTTCATCTGTTGATAGTTGTTGAGGTTGTTTCCACAAGTTGAGTATTATGAATATTGCTACCATAAACAGAGGAAAGTTAATTTTTCCAAATTCTCATTTCATTTTTTTATAAATATACAGAAGTAGAATTGCTGTTTAATATAATGCATCTATTTTGAATTTTGTGAGGAACTGCTATACTGTTTTCCATAGCACTGTATTATTTTACGTTACGACCAACTGTACACAAGTCTTAAAATTTCTCTACTTTTTTGCCAGCACCTGTTATCTTCAAATTTTTGATACTAGGCCTTCTAATGGGAAAGAGTACTTCATTAGTTTTTCATTTTCTTTTTTTTTTTTTTTTTGAGCTGGAGTCTCACTGCATCGCCCAGACTGGAGTGCAGTGACATGCACCCAGCCACAGCAGCCTTGACCGGCTGGGCTCCAGCGATCGCTCTGCCTCAATCTTCCAAGTAGCCGGAACTACAGGTGTGCATTATCATGCCTGGCTAGTTTATTGTAGAGACGAGGTCTTGCCAAATTGCCCAGGTGGGTCTCAAACCCGCTGACTCAGGCAATTCACTCTCCTTGGCCTCCCAAAGTGCTGGTATTAGAGGTTGAGCCACAAAGCTGGCTGCATTTTCTTTAATATTTAGTGATGTTAAGTTTCCTTTCATAAGCTTTTTGTCCATTTACATATTTTCTTTGAGATGTACATTTGCTGCCTATTTTGAATTGAGTTTTTTTTAAGTTTTAGAATTCCTCTATACACTTTAGATATTAATCTCTTATCAGATATACGGCTTGCATATATTTCTTTTTTTTTTAGTTGGAGTCTCACTCTGTCACCCAGACTGGAGTGCAGTGGCCGCTCCCGGCCACCGCAGCCTCGACCTGCTGGGCTCCAGCGATCCTTCCGTCTCAGCCTTCCAAGTAGGTGGAGCTATAGGCACATGCTACCACACCCGGCTAATTTTTTATTTATTGTAGAGATGAGGTCTCGCCAAATTGTCCAGGCAGGTCTCGAACCCGCGGGCTCAGGCAATCCACTCACCTCCACCTCCCAAAGCGCGGGATTACAGGCTGAGCCACCAAGCCCGGCTGGTTTGCATATATTTCTTCCCATTCCATAGGTTGCCTTTTTGTTCCGTTGATAATGTCACTGATGCACAAAAGGTTTTTGTTTTCATGAAGTCTAAGTGGTCTATTTTTTCTATTACCTATGCTTTTGGTGTCATATACAAGAAATCATTGCAAAAATAATTATTTTATTCCATTTATTCCTCCAAAGTCTTGAAGTGTTTTCCTTGTTTTCTTCCAAGAGTTGTATAGCTGTGGCTCTTATGCTGAGATCTTTGATTCAGTCTGAGTTAAGTTTTGACTGTTGTGTTATGTAAAGGCTCATTCTTTTTATATGCCTGTCTAGCACCATCTATTGAAAAGACTATCCTTTCCCAATTAAATGGTTTTGGCACCCTTATTGTAAGTTGTTTAATCAGCAAGAGTTTATTTCTGGGCTTTCAATTCCATTCCATTGTTCTACATAGTTGCCTTTATGTCAGTACAGATACTTATGTCACACCATTTTGCAAAAGTTTGAGTGGGTTTCTCTTTAAATATTTAGTGGAATTCACCAATAAAATCATCAGATAAAAGGAGTTTTTTAAATACAGATTCAATTTTTATATAAATTATAAGCCTATTCAGACTTTTTACTTTTATGATTTTACTATGATATGTTTTACATTTTTAGGAATGTGCTTATTTCATCTAAGTTATTCAATTTATTGGTGTATAAATACTCCAGTGTGTTTCTCATGGTACTATGTTTCCACATTTTTATTTCTCTAGAATTGGTCATAATTTCCACACTTCCAATTCTGATTTTAGTAATTTTAGTCATTTGTTTTTTCTTAGTCAATCTAGTTAAAGGCTTGCAAATTTTGTTGATTTTTGTTGTTATGGTTGAAGAATCAACGTTTTATTTCAGTGATTTTTCTGTATTTTTTATTTTTATTTTGCTTATATCTCTATTTTGTTTATATCTGCTCCTATATTTATTATTTCTTTCCATATACTAGTTTTAGGTTTATTTCGTCCTTTTTTCTACTATCTTAAGTTGTAATGTTCGCTTCTTAATTTGAGATTTTTATTTTAAATTTTCAAATGTCCATGTCTTCTCAGGCCTCCATAACAAAATACCAAAGACAGTGTGGCTTAAATAACAGAAATATATTTTTCTCACAGTTCTAGAGGCTAGAAACCCCAAGATCAACGTTCCAACATACCTCAGTTTTTAATGAGAGCTCTCTTATTAGCTTGCAGACAGCTGCTCTGTCCTCACATGACCTTTCTTTTGAGTATGCACAGATACACAAAGAATGAGAGTGAGAGAGCAAGAGTGAGAGAGTCAGAGTGAGATCCAGAGAGCCAGAGAGCTAAAGCGACAGCCAGAGAGATGTTCCTCTTCTTATAAGACCACTAAACCAGCTGGGCTCGGTGGCTCAGCCTGTAATCCCGCGCCTTTGGGAGGCTGAGGTGAGTGGATTGCCTGAGCCCGCGGGTTTGAGACCCGCCTGGGCAGGGAGACCTCAGCTCTACAATAAATCAAAAAATCAGCCGGGCGTGGTAGCACACGTCTGTAATTTCGGCTACTCGGAAGGCTGAGGCGGAAGATCGCTGGAGCCCAGCAGGTCGAGGTTATGGTGGCTGGGAGCGGCCACTGCACTCTAGTCTGGGCGACAGAGTGAGACTCCAACTCAAAACAAAAAACAAACAAACAAACAAACAAAAAGACCACTAAACCTATTAGATTAGGTCAATAGTCCTCAACCTTTTTTGGCATCAGGACCAATTTTATGGACGGCAAATTTTCCAAGGACTGAGGAGAGTTGGATGGTTTTGGTATGATTCAGGCACATAATATTTATTGTGCTCTTTATTTTTTATTATTACATTGCAACATGTAATTAAATAATCATACCACTCACCATTTTAAAAAGAAACACGGATAGAAGCGATAAATAAAACAATGGGCTGGCCACGCGAAGACTAAAACAAGTGTCGGATTCTGATTTAAAGCTTGCCACCAGACACAACTGTACAATTGAAGTACATCAACTCACTTGTCACTCACTGATAAGGGTTTTAATGTAAGTCTGCAATCATTTGATTCATTACGGTCTCTGTTCAGTCAAACCTCACTGCTAATGTTAATCTGTATTTACAACAGCTCTCCAGTGCTACCATCACTGCCTCAACTCCGCTTAGATCATCAGGCATTAGATTCTCATAAGAAGCATACAACCGAGATCTCTAACACATGCAGTTCACAATAGGATTCACGGTCCTATGAGAAACCAATGCCACCACTAACCCGACAGAAAGCAGAGCTCAGGGTATTAGGTGAGTGATGGAGACTGGCTGTAAATACAGAAGAACTTCACTGACCTACAAAAGTAGATGAACTACATTGTTTTAACATTCATGTTAATATCCCCGTGATAAAAGCAAACATACTATCTCTAATTTAAGGTATCTGAACTACTTGCATAATTTTTTAATTTTACATAGCTGACTTGTTTTCTTCAATTATTTGCTCAACTATTCAACTATCTAGTATAAAAATGATGGTGAATTCAGAGTATGTTATAGGATTTATTTTGGTATACAGCAAGACAGATGTTTAAGCATCTTCAAGTCTAATATTTGGCAACTTTGTGGATATATTTCTCAATATTTTACAGCAAAAATTTATTTCCTCAATGTCCATTTTGTCTAAATTATGTGGAAACCTAAAGACAAGAATAACAATTTATGTTACTGTTGCTTCATTTCTACATTTTAAGTAGCTTAAAAAAATTTAATATTATATTTAACAGTTCACGTTTTAATATTGCACCCATTGAGATATGGTGAAAGTTGTCTCCTTATGTTAAAAATATTTTTTATATGCCTAAACACTAATCTGCATAGATGACTCTGGATATATTTCAATGTGGCAAGTTATGATTTTAAAAATGAATAAAATATATCATGGTGAATACTCCTTAACTCTCTTTCAACTTTCTGTATTATTCCTTCTTCTATATTCCAAGGATTCTGAAAATAAAAATTTTATAATAGTTTTTGAAAAAATTAGAATAATGTAATATTTTGTATGACTGAGGCCAAGATGCAGAGTCAAGTGCCCTCATTACCAATGATAAAGTTGAGATTCCCTCTCCCCCAAAATAACTGCCTCATAATCACAGCTGGCAAAGACCATATCTCAATCATATGTATTTTTAGAATCTGTCAGGGCCTATAAATTCTTTTGATGAAAAGAAGTTTCATTTAGTAACTATATTATTGTATAGCTTTATTGTAATATGAAATATCTAGTACTACTTCCCTGTTCTACAAATCTGCTTAATTTTTTTTAGATTTACAAAATGAAATGAAAATAGAATTATGTGTAACTTATTAAAAATACTGATATGTACCAATACCAGGCTGTTTTGATTATTGTAGCTTTATAATAAAGTTTAAAGTCTGGGAGTGTGATACCTCATGCTTTGATTTTTTTTCTGCTGAGGATTGTTTAGGTAATTTGTGGTCATTTGTATTTACATATGAATTCCTGTATTGCTGTTTCCAGGTCTGAGAAGAATGCTGCTGATAATTTAATGGGTATTGCATTAAATCTGTAGATTGCCTTAGATAGAATGGACATCTTAACAATGTTGACTCTTCCAATCCATGAGCATGGTATATTTTTCCACTTGTTTGTATCATCTTTGATTTCTTTGAGCAGTATTTTGTAGTTTTCATTGTAAAGGTCTTTCACATCTCTGGTTAGGAAGATGTCAAGATATTTGATTTTTTTCCTTGTTGTGAATGTGATTATGCTTTTTATTTGGGTTTCTGTTTGTTTTTTTTTTTGGTGAATAGAAATGTGACTGTCTTTTGCACATTGTTTTTATACCCTGAGACATTGCCAAAGTCTTTTATCAGTGAAAGATTTTTGACAGATTCTCTTGGGTTTTCGAAGTATAGCATCATGTTGCCTGCAAAGAGGGATAACTTGACTTCCTCTTTTCCTATTTGGATACTCCTGATCTCCTTCTCTTGTGTGATTGCTCTAGCTAGGACTTCCAAAACTATGCTGAAAAGAAGGGGTGAGAGTGGGCATCCTTGTCTTATTCCAATTTTCAGGGAAAATGGTTCCAATTTCTGCCTGTTTAGAAGTATGCTGGCTTCTGGTCTCTCGTAGATGGCTCTTATTATTTTGAGGTATATTTCATCTCTGCCTAGACGTTCGAGGGTTTTTATCAAGAAGGGGATGCTGGATTTTATCAAAAGCTTTCTACATGTCTAGTGATATAATCATGTGGTTTTTGTTTTTACATCCATTGATGTATTTAATTATGCTTATGGTCTTACAAATGTTGAACCAGACCTGCATCCTGAGGATGAAGCCTACTTGGTCGTGGTGGATGATTTTTGAGATGTGTTGTTAAATCAGATTTGCTAAGATCTTGTTGAGAATTTTAGCATCTATATTCATCAAGGATATTGGCCAGTAGTTCTCTTTCTTTGTTGGATCTTTACCTGGTTTGGGTATCAATAACAGGCATATAAACCAATGGAACAGGATAGAGATTCCAGAAACACAACCTCAGTTTCTTAACCAATTCATCTTCAACAAAGCCTCCACCGCCAACCACTAAAGAGAGGAGGGCCTATTCAGGAAATGGTGCTGAGAAAACTGGCTGATCACATGCAGAAGATTAAAACAAGACCCCTATTATCACCATACACAAAAATCAACTCTAAATGGAACAATGATCTCAACAAAAAAACCTCAAACTATAAGAACCTTAGAAAATGCAGGAGACACCCTTATGGAAATTGGAGCTGGCAACCAATACCTAATCAGAACTCCAAGGGCCCATGCCATAAGAGATAAGATAGACAAGTGGAACCTCATCAAACTGACAAGCTTCTGCAAAGCCAAATAAACTATCAAGAGAGTAGGGAGACAGTCCACAGACTGGGAAAAATATCCACCAACTGTATGTCTGACAAATGCCTAACATCTAGGATCTACAAGGAACTCAAGTGTGCCAAGAAGAAAAAAACAATCAGCCTCATTACAAAGTGTATGTAGACATTTCTCAAAATGTATGTAGACATTTCTCAAAATGTATGTAGACATTTTTCAAAAATAAGACATATGAGCAGCCAACAGATGCATGAAAAAGTCCCCAGTCTCACTAGTCATCAAAGAAATGCTAATTAAAACTATACTGAGATACCACTTAACTCTAGACAGGATGGCCATCATCAATAACTCAAAAAATAACAGTTGCTGGAGAGGATGTGGCGAAAAGGGAATAATTCTACACTGTTGGTGGGAGTGTAAACTAGTACAGTCTCTGTGGAAAACAGTGTAGAGATTCCTAAAAGATCAAAAAATCGACCTTCCATACAATCCCACAATCCCCCTACTAGGAATATACCCGGAAGAACTCAAATCACTCTATAAAAAAGATAACTGCACACGTATGTTTATTGCAGCATTGTTCATAATAGCAAGAACATGGAACCAACTGTGGTGCCTATCAAAAGAGGATTGGATTAAAAAAATATGAAACAATACACGATAGAATTTTACACAGCCATAAAGAACAAAACCATGAACTTCGCAGCAACCTGGATGGATTTTGAGTCTATAATACTGAGTGATCTTTCACAAAAACAAAGAACCGAGTATCACATGTTCTCAATCATAAGTGGATCTTGAATAGCTATTGTAATACTATAAGAAAAGGATTGGCATTATTGCAGGGGGATGTGAGGGTGCGGGGGAGTGGGGAGGCAGGATTGGTCATAGTGGGAATTTTCCTGGGGAAGGGAGTGGGCACACCTCATAACCAGGGTACCTGCATAATGAACATCTGTATACCTAACCCTGAATAGTATCCCACATCATTAAAATAAAAAATTAAGCCAGGCTCGGTGGTTCAGCCTGTAATCCCGCACCTTTGGGAGGCCGAAGTGAGTGGATTGCCTGAGCCCGAGGGTTCGAGACCCGCCTGGGCAGCAAGACCTCATCTCTACAATAAATCAAAAAATCAGCCGGGCGTGGTAGCGCATGCTTGTAATTCCGGCTACTCGGAAGGCTGAGGTGGAAGGATCGCCGGAGCCCAGCAGGCGAGGCTGCAGTGACAGAGTGAGACTCCAACTCAAAATGAATGAATAAATAAATAAATAAATAAAAATTAAAAAATTAAAAATTAAAAGTTTTAAATAAATAAATAATACAATAAAATACTAAAAAAAAAGTGATATTTTCCAAAGTAATTCTCACAATGCTATGGTATAGCTCTGTTTATTTTACTAATAGAGAGATTGAGGCTTATGGAAAATAAAAATAATTGAAACATAAAAAACATACCTCAGCCTGTTCAGCTTTCGTTGAAGCAGAAATTTTTATTTTAAAAAACCTGGAGGATTCTAAACTTTTTAAAAAGACCCTCCTAAAGTTTAGAGTTAATGCTAGTCGATCAGAATTATTATGTGTAAATAAAGTAAGCAGATTAAGATATCAATATTTTAAACTCACTAGAAAAATTTATTGATCTTTTAAAAATTCTCTCACTTTCTATAACATAGTTCAAATTAAATAGTGCAAAATAGCTAGAACACTAGAGAAAAAAATACATATCCACTATCATTAGTAAGAAAATACAGTTCTTATCTACATAATTATGAAGGTTGATCTAATAGGCACACATAAATCTATAGGGCTAATAGGCACACTGTACCTACTGTATGTAAAATATGTAAAATTTCTCACAGAAAACATTTTTCAAAAATTTCACTAAGCCATAAATTAAGTCTCATCAATTTTATAGTCAATGTTACAAATATCTATTTCTGAACTTCACAAATAAATCTTAAAGCCAATTCCACATTCTTGTAAACTTAAAAAAGAACATCAATAAAATACACTTGAAATAATGATATATCACAATGGAAGTGGAACAATATTAAAATTAAATTGTATTAAAATATTATAGTTTCAAACATGTTGGATAAAGCTTGAGCAGATTTAGAGAGAATTCTCTGTCTTCAGCAAATTAAAAAAAATAACTAATATAACAGAAAGGATATAACACATTTAGAAGTGCCATATTGAAAAGACAAATATGAAATTTACAAATATCACCCAACATTGACTAGATATAGAATAAGTACACATAAATTATGCTTGGAAAAAAGAAGAAATATAACAACAAATGCAAAGATTAAAAGGTGAATGTAATAAAAATATGTTGAAAATTGGAAACATGTGAAGCAGATTTTTGGAAATGAATAAATTACCAAAACTAACTAAAAACAATTGAAAAACTTAATCTTACAACCATAATAGAATCATTTTTTAAATGATTCTTCCAACAAAAACAAATAAAAATACCATTCCTAGATTCATTTGTGGGTTAAGTAACACAGGAGGAAAGGAAGCAAATTGAAATTCTAAAAGCTGCAATGGAAGAGGAAAATATTATTATTAATAAAAGATAATTTAATTAATAATTTATAATTGTGTGTGTCAAGGTTGATATATAAAAATTCAACAAATAATTTGAGGACTTATCTACTTATCAGTAACAGTTTTTAAAATAAGAAATATAGCTGGGCTTGGTGGCTCAGCCTGTAATCCCGCGCCTTGGGAGGCTGAGGTGAATGGATTGCCTGAGCCCGTGGGTTCGAGACCCGCCTGGGCAACTTGGCGAGACCTCATGTCTACAATAAATCAAAAAATCAGCCGGGCGTGGTAGCGCATGCCTGCAATTCCAGCTACTCGGAAGGCTGAGGCAGAAGGATCGCCGGAGCCCAGCAGGTCGAGGCTGCAGTGGCCAGGAGCGGCCACTACACTCCAGTCTGGGCGACAGAGTGAGTGAGACTCCAGCTCAAAAAAAAAAAAAAAAAAGAAAAGAAAAAGAAATATAAGCCTTTAAAATAGCAAGCAAAATTATAAGGTGCAAATCTTTAGGTAGGAAATTATGACTGAGATGCTAAAGAAATCTCAAATAACTAAATAGATATAAAATGTGTGCAGATATGAAGATTCAGTATCACTAAGATGCTTATTTTCCAAATTTGACACTCAGAATCAAATAATGCCATTCAAAATTACAAAACTGGACATGTAACTTGAAAGTCTATTTTGACAATTCATATGAAAGACTAAAAAGTCAAGAAGAGTCAAGGTTTATTAGAAAATGAAAAATGGAACATAAGAAACTATCTTATCAGATATTAAGTCTAGTCTTTAATTACGACACTGTTAACATAACACATGGATAGACAAATCAGTCAAAGAAAAAAAGGAGAGAGAGAGAAAGAGTCAGAAGATTCATGTAAATGTGGAACATAATACTGTGAATGTTAAATGTTAAAGCATAAGTGGTCAATAAACAGTGTCATGTGGGACACATACGACAATGGGTAGTGATTTAATGCCATAGTTTAAAAAGCAATTTCAGATAGATCAAGAAGTTAAACATGGAAGGCCCACTTGAAAAATTCTAGATAAATACAGTTGAAACAAAAATGAACGATTTAACTGTAAAGATTTCTTAAATAACAAAAATTACAGGCCTTATATTTGATAAACAGTGAAGACAGACCCCATAATATATTAATATCCAGAACACATAATGAATTCTCTTCAATGAGAAAAAGGACAAAAATAAGAATGGGCAAAATGTGTGAATATATTTTTCTCATATGAGGAAGTGCTAATAGCCAGTAACTATAGAAAATGTTGACCTAATTCATTAGAATTCATGGAATGTGTAAATGTTATTGAAGCCATAGTGAAATACCATTTTATACCAATCACCACATTGTTGATGATTTGAAAATCTGCAAAAACTAGGTTTTGATTAGGATATAGAATAGAGGAAACTCTCATTGATGATGGTGAGTATATAAACAACTAACAATTTAGAAATCAATTTAGTCATGTTCAGTACATTTGAGCATGCATATGCCACATAAGCAAGCAATAGTATTCCCTGAGCAGATTCACTAGAGAAGGTCTTTAATGGGCACCATGAGGCATATATAAGAATATAATTTTGCTTAAATTTTTGTGCACATTATCTTTTGGGGTTTGTAATTATTTCAAAATATAATTGATAAAAGTTCTCTTAAGAGACTATTAAATAATCCTGTCTAAAATTTTTACACCAAACAATGGTTTAAGAATAAATAATCTTTACTTCAAGTTTTGCATTAACATTAGCAACATTATGGAATGGAAATTACACAGTACTAGGTCCTAGTAACCTTGGACCTCTTCTAGGTTTCGTTATAAGCTATTTACTCACACATTACTGAATAAACTTGTATCTCTTTAAAATATTTTATACACTAATACTAGTATTATTTGATATATTTTAAAAATACTAGGTAAAGTATATAAAGGAACACAAAAAATCATCAAGTGTGATAGGACAATTTTTTAAGGAAATGGTTTCAGTACATATTTTTCATAGGGCGATGACTGGTAGTATTTGGTGCATACCAATGCCTGTGCTTACCAGCTGCTGTCCTTGGACACCCCAGGCTGCATACTGCAGGATGGAGTCCTCTACTTCTGGAGGATTTAACTCCCAAACTTCCCTTGAAAAGATGTAAATATTTTTACTTGAACAAATTTACATCTACACCATCAATTTTAAGTTAGACAATTTCTATGAAAACCAGAAAATCAAGAACTTACCTAGTGTGTATGTTGTAAATCACATAAGAAGCAGTATACGAATAATGAAAAATCTGAAATTAAAAAAAGAATCATTATCAACCATAGCTCTATCTTAATGTATATATTCTTAATCCAGAATTTGATGTTAAAGAGAAATCAAGATGTGAAATATTCCAGTACAGGAGTTCAGTACTTCCTATCTGAAATTTACTGCAGTAACTGTCTAACATTTATCCTTACCATTAATCCCACCTTTCATTTAATCCACTCTATTAGTACAATTGTGATTACATCACTTTCTTGTATAAAAGTTTTGGTGATTTCCCATTGCCTGCATAATAAAGTTCAAACTGTTTCATCTTCTGATGTTCAAAGATTTTAGTGTTTTGTCTTCCATATGTTTTTCTACACTTATCATCCACTACCTCATATACCTAGACAGTACTTTCAATTAAATGAATTTTTCCTATATGTCCTGACCTTTTTTGCTTTCTTTTTTTTTATGTCAAGGATATGCTACTTTAACAGGGGTAGAAATTCTCCTTCCTTCTAATCCGTCCCCTGTGTGGGGGTCATATTGATCCCCTCAATTGAAATTTATCTCTCTTACAGTTTACTGCATGACACTTACACACTGCTCACTCTAGTGCAAGTTCTATAAATATTTTATGTAAGTCTCCATTTTCCACTAGAATGTTGTCCATTTTAGGTGTGTATTTCCTTTGCATCCTCCTCACTACCAAGCACAGAAGCATGTTTGTATGCAACACTTAGTTGGTATTTGTGGAGTAATGATTCTGATTAGGATAACTCATGCATGCCGAAGTGTTTGTTGACAAGGGAAGAGTGAGATAGCACCACTCACCCCTTCATAGTAATAATTGAAAATGGTATTTGAATAGTTGGTTGCAGGTATGTGATCTTCTAGAGAGTTTTGTACTACTCCGTTAGAACCCCATTTTTTTGAGGCCATCTTTCTAAGGACCACAGAATCCATGAAAGAGTGACATTAAACTTCAAGCATAATATGATGGTGCATAATATAAAAAAAACTTTATATTTTAGTACTTTCTAACTAGAGATGTTGAAATAGAGGAATACAGAAGAAATGAGGAAAATTGAAAAAGATAGGTTAAGAAAAGCAACAGTATGTTATATTTCAGTGAAAATTATTTTTCTTTAAACCATGTGAATCTAGTAAAGAAAATTGTTCCTGAGCTAGCTATATTGTTACATTATTATTTCCAGAATTTATATTGATACTTTCATTTTTCAATATGTAATTGTAAAAGCTTATTCCATTCTTGTGGTGGATGTATACTGCAGAAGTATTATAATACTGTCAATTAAGACTCCCTAGAATTCAAATTGTTATTTCTTCTCACTGCAATAATAACTTCAGTTAAATATGATTAGTCACATATTTGGCAAAGTACTAGTGTTCTCTTTTTGCATTGAAATTGCAAACCTTTTCACATTTGTTAAAGTATTGTGTTTCACAATCAAGCTTTATTTAGTTTTCCATTTCTTTTGAAATAGCTATTAAATCTGAGATTACCTTCACTATAGGGTTGTAGAAGCAAAAATAATTTCTGCTAGTGTCTATTTTGACAAGCTGTATCCTATAAAATTACATATTTGATGATAAATTTTAAATCTTGAATTTGCTACTATAGCTGACAAAAATGTTAGAAATGTGACCCCTTCTGGGAACATTTTTTTTTTTCTCTCAGAAATTTCTGTTGGCAAAGCAGATTGCCAAGTGAGTACTTGGTCTTCAAAGCAGACAAAAGTATCAGTGATGTTATGTGAAGAGACTATCCCATTTGCGAATTAGCTAACACACTGTTCCTGATTTCTAGACTCACAACCATTTTGAAAGAGTTGCTGGGAAATATTATTTTAGATAAAGCAGGGCACCTAAATAACTACTGAGTTATAACTGGGTATACTTACTAAATGTTAGTCTCTTTCTGTAATTTATTTTTATTTTTATTTTTATTGTTTTTAGCAGAGGTTGCTAGCGTCTTTTTACTTGTGAATAAAAATAATGAAAATGTCCTCCAAATGGTGTGAATTGGACAAGTGGGCATGTGAGTCCACTTTCAGCTTTGTAGTTCTTAGCATGATAACATTTGTTTCCCAGTATGCAAAGTAGAAGACTATAATAAAGAAGAAGTTAATCCTGACTTGTCTGCAAGCACAAGGCAAGCCAAAGTAAAAAACTGTATGGTTTTGGTCTCATCTATATGTGCCCTATGAAACCAGCAGTTTGCCATCTACAGATAATTTGAGTCTAGTTCTTTGCCTCTAGCTTGTAACTCTTTCCTCTAAATTCACTGTTCTTTGATGTATGTGTGTTTTCCAAGAAAATCTCAAATACTTCTTGTTTTTGTTATTTTTCATATTTCCATAATTAAAATCACATTCTATGCCCACAACACAATATAAAGAGTGTGGGATTGGTGGGGGAACAAGTTCTTGAACAGGTTGGAAGAAGAGGTCATTTCTCTCTCTCTCGCTGCTCTCTCTTTTTCCTCCCTCCCATCCACGACTTTCTTGGATATAATTTTTTTTCTTTTGCTTTACATGTCTAATTTTATTTTAACTTAGGTTTCCCTTCTATATTGGCATGTTAGACCTTATTTCATGATGAAATGATGAAGAGGTACTCCTTTCTCTGTTATGATTGGCTGCTGCATGAGAGACAAACAGCATCTAATGAGATCCTTGGGGACAAACACATTTCACAAACAAAAAACTGCTTATTCACCTCGTCTCTGCAAATTATGTTCCACTGCTTGTTAAAGAGTGTGAATAGAATATCTATGGGGGAGATCTGGAGATGGTGACGCCATAGGTGGATCCATGAGATTCTCTGAATGTGGGTTCCCAAAAAGACTACAACTTTTCTTCCTGCACTCCCTGCCCACCTCCAGCCGCAATGGTACAAGGCTTGGGGACTTTTGGTCCCATGCAGGGCCAGACATTGTGGCTGGACCACGGCTGCTCCACTATATGTGATTCCGGCTGGCTGGGGAATCCCAAATCCTGGATGCCAGCTCCATCCCTGTCCACATCGTAACAACCAGCATCCAGTGCCAAGCTGCCTGTCATGCAGGGAGGCTCTGAGCGTCCGCCCCTCAGAGATACCAGTCCCATTTCTGGCTAAAGTGCCCTGGGAGGGACCCAGAGCCACCACCTGCCCTCTGGAGCTTTGGAGATCTGAAGCCCCGGGCCCACCTTGACTGAGGCACTCAGCGTGTGTGACCACAAGCCTGTGTAAGGGGGCAGAACCCCAAGCTGGTGTAAGGTGCTGATCGTAGGCTTCCAGCTCCAGAGGAGGGAACGTCCAACCCTCTCCTCCACCCTAGCCTGCTGGTGGCACCCTGGATCCAGCACCCAGCTGTGCAGCTGGTCCCGCCTAGAGATCCACAGAAGCATCCCTAAAAGTGAAAGTAAAACCACCACCTCCGCCATTTTCAGGGCATATTTACATCGCATCACCCTGCCCACCTATCAGAGCCACCACTTCGGTTCCCACGGTAATGCCATTAAACAGGAGACAAAAACCCTCCCCTATGCTGAATAGAGACCAGTGTCACAGATCTCCCAGGCAACAAGCTAACTTCTTGCAACAGAAACAGAGGGGAGAGGCTGGAGATTAGAACTCAGGAACTTTATCCACTAACGGACGAGAGAGAAAAATCTACACAAATGAAGAAAAACCAAAAGAAGAATATGGGTCTCTCCCAGACCCTAGGAGGGCAGACACTGAGAAAACTGACTTTGGAATGCAAACAACAAAGAGCCCACAAAATGAATGGTCTCAAAATATAAACCTAGACATCAAGACATTAATGGAGAGATTAAAAAGAATTGAGGAGACTCAAGAAGAAACTAGAAAGGAGTTGATATCTGAGATAACAGTAATAAAGAATACTGTGAATGAAATAAATAATAAACTGATAAGCATGGAAAGCAGAATTACCCAAGCAGAAGAAAGAATCTCAGAGCTTAAGGACCAAAATATAGAAATAACCCAAACTCTCAAAAACACAGAAAACAAGCTCAAAAAGACAGAAAAAAAACCTTCAAGAGATAAGCAATTACCTCAAGAGGCCTAATCTAATAGAAATTGGTCTGCCTGAGGCAGAAAGAGAGACAGAGACAACATTGCAACAAACCTTCCATGAGATCATTCAAGAAAACTCCCCTTATCCAATCAATGATGCAAAAGCTCAAACACAAGAGATCCAGAGAACCCTTGCAAGACATCAAATGAGAAAACCAACTCCTAGACACATAATAATTCGCCTAAACAAAGTAGGCATAAAAGAAAAAATCCTAAAGGCAGCAAGAGAAAAAGGCCAGATCACCTACCATGGAAATTAGAATAGCAGCAGATTTATCTACAGAAACCCTTCAGGCTGGGAGAGCTTGGAACCCTATCTTCAAAGTCCTAAAAGATAAACAATTTCAACCAAGAATAACCTACCCTGCCAGATTAAGCTTCATCAGCGAGGGATAATTAAAATCTTTCCCAGATATCCAATCCCTAAGAACCTACACTGCCACCAAACCACCTCTACATGAAACACTTAAGAAAATACTAAACACAGAAGAAAAGCAGAAAAAAAGAGTACACAAGAGTTCTTCACAAGAGTACAGGAAAAAGAATAAAATACACATGAACCAACCCCCAAAACAAAAGAAAGACAATAAATCAAGTGGAAGGACAACTCTATAAGAACTCTATGATAGGGAGGAACTCTCACATTTCAATAATTAGCCTGAATGTGAATGGACTAAATGCACAACTGAAAAGACAGAATGGCAAAATGGATAAAATATCACCAGGCAACAATATACTGCCTTCAAGAGACCCATCTCACTAGGATGGACATGCACAGACTCAAAGTAAGAGGATGGGAAACAAATCATTCAGGCAAATGGAACACAAAAGAAAGAAGGAGTCACGATCCTAATTTCAGACAAAATACCATTTAAGCTATCAAAAATTAAAAAAGATATAGAGGGCCACTACATAATGAAAAAAGGTTCACTCCATCAACAAGAAATATCTATCCTAAACATATATGCACCTAACATAGGTGCACCAACTTTTATAAAGCAACCCCTAGGAAAACTAAAGAAAGATGTTGACTCTAACACCATCATAACTGGGGACTTTAATACCCTACTCACAACCCTCAACAGATCATCGGGACAAAAAAATCAGCAATGAGATCTGGAACCTCAATGTGACTCTGGACCAAATGGACTTAATTAATACCTACAGAACACTCCATTCAAAGACCAGAGAATACACATTCTACTCATCACCACATGGGACGTATTCCAAGATTGACCACATTATCGGCCATAAATCAAGCATAAGCAAATTTAAAAGGACTGAAATTCTACCAGGCACCTTCTAGGACCACAGTGAAATAAAAATAAACAGTAACACCAAGGTCCCCCCAAAACCCACAGAGACATGGTCACTAAACAGCATGATGCTAAACAAATCCTGGATCAATGATGAAATCAAAACAGAGATCAAAAGATACCTGGAAACAAATGAAAATGAAAAAACATCTTACCAAAATCTCTGGTAAGAGGGGAAAACACACATGAGGAAAATGGAAGGAGCACAATTTAATAGCCTAACAAGTCACCTAAGAAAGCAGGAGAAACAAGATCACAAAAACCCTAATTTCAACAGAAGAATCCAGATCACCAAAATAGAAGCCCAAATCCAGGACATAGAAAACAAAACGACAATACAAAAAAT
Organism: Cephalopachus bancanus; assembly: GCA_027257055.1. Lineage (NCBI taxonomy): Eukaryota > Metazoa > Chordata > Mammalia > Primates > Tarsiidae > Cephalopachus > Cephalopachus bancanus. The sequence goes on from JAPVLO010000048.1 coordinate 10,620,255, forward strand.
CAATGAAACAAAAGCTGGTTCTTCGAAAGGATAAACAAGATCAATGGTCCCCTAGCTAGACTGACCAAGAAAAAGAGAAAAAACCCAAATAAGCACAATCAGAAACACAAAAGATGAAGTCACATCTGATTCTGAAGAAATACAAAAGATCATCAGAGATTACTATGTATACTTGTATGGAAACAAACTTGAAAACCTCAAGGAAATGGAGGACTTTCTGTCATCACACAGCCTGCCTAAGTTGAAACAAGAAGAAATTGAGACCCTAAATAGACCAATAACAATCAAGGAAATTGACTATGTAATAAGAAATCTACCTACAGAAAAAAGCCCCGGACCAGATGGCTTTCCAGCAGAATTCTACAAGAAATTTAAGGAGGAACTGATTCCAATCCTACTGAAGCTATTTCAGGCAACTGAGAAAGATGGAACCCTCCCCAAATCATTTTACGAAGCTAACATCACATTGATACCCAAGCCAGGTAAAGATCCAACAAAAAAAGAGAACTACAGGCCAATATCTTTGATGAACATGGATGCTAAGATTCTCCACAAGATCCTAGCAAACCGGATTCAACAATACATCTCAAAAATCATCCATTATGACGCTGTAGGCTTCATCCCTGGGATGCAAGGCTGGTTCAACATTCGTAAAACCATAAATGTAATTAAATACATCAATAGATGTCAAAACAAAAGCCACATGATTATATCATTAGATGCAGAAAAAGCTTTTGATAAAATCCAGCATCCCTTCTTGATAAAAACCCTCGAACACCTAGGCATACGGGGAACATACCTCAAAGTAGTAAAAGCCATCTATGAGAAACCCACAGCCAGCATACTCCTAAACAGACAAAAATTGGAACCATTTCCCCTGAAAACTGGAACAAGACAAGGATGCCCACTCTCACCCATCCTGTTCAATATAGTATTGGAAGTTCTGTCTAGAGCAATTAGAGAAGAGAAGGCAATCAAGGGTATCCAAATAGGAAAAGAGGAAGTCAAATTATCTCTCTTTGCAGATGACATGATCATATACCTTGAAAACCCAAGAGAATCTGTCAAAAACCTCCTTACACTGATAAAGGCTTTCGGCAAAGTCTCAGGATATAAAATAAATGTGCAAAAGTAAATCGCATTTCTTTACACCAATAATAAACAAACAGAAACTGAAATAAGAAGCACAATTCCATTCACAATAGCCACAAAAAAAATGAAAAACCTTGGCATCTTCCTAACCAGAGACGTGAAAGACCTTTACAATGAAAACTACAAAACTCTGCTCAAAGAAATCAAAGATGACACAAACAAGTGGAAAAATATCCCATGTTCATGGATTGGAAGAATCAACATTGTGAAGATGTCCATCTTACCTAAGGCAATCTACAGTTTCAATGCAATACCTATCAAATTACCAGCAACATTCTTCTCTGACCTAGAAAAAACAAGACAGGAATTCATATTGAAACACAAACGACCAAGAATAGCCAGAAGAATCCTCAGCAAAAAAAAAAAAAAAAAAAGCAGGTGGTATCACATTACCAGACTTCAAACTTTACTATAAAGCTACAATCATCAAAACAGCTTGGTATTGGTATAGGAACAGGCATATAGACCAATGGAATAGAATTGAGATTCCAGAGGCAAGACCTCAATTCCTCAACCAACTCATCTTTGACAAAGCCTCCATCACCTACCACTGGGGATAGGAGAACCTATTCAGTAAATAGTGCTGGGAAAACTGGCTGACCGTATGCAGAAGATTGAAACAGAACCCCATCTATCTCCATACACAAAAATTAACTCCAAATGGATCAGGGACCTAAATGTAAAACCTCAAACCATAAGAACCTTAGAAAATGAAGGACATAACCTCATGGAAATTGGAACTAGCATCCAATTCCTGAACAAAACTCAAAACCCACAGGCCATAAGGGATAAGACAGACAAGTGGGACCTCATTAAACTGACAAGCTTCTGCAAAGTCAAAGAAACCATCAAGAGAGCAGGAAGACAGCCTACAGACTGGGAAAAAGTATTTGCCAACTCCAGGTCTGACAAAGCCTTAACATCTTGGATCTACAAGGGACTCAAACGTGCTGAAAAGAAAAAAACAAATAACCCTATTATAAAGTGGGCAAAAGATATGAACAGACACTTCACAAAGGAAGACATCCGAGCAGCCAACAGACACATGACGAAATTCTCAAGCTCATTAATCATCAGGGAGATGCAAATCAAAACCACACTGAGATACCACCTAACTCCAGTCAGAATGGCAATTATCAACAACTCAAAAAATAACAGCTGCTGGAGAGGGTGTGGCGAAAAGGGAACACTTCTACACTGTTGGTGGGAGTATAAACTAGTGCAACCTCTGTGGAAAGCAGTGTGGCGATTCCTAAAAGTTCTAAACATCAACCTCCCATATGACCCTGCAATCCCCCTACTGGGAATATACCCTGAAGAACTCAAATCACTCTATTAAGAAGATACCTGCAAGCGAATGCTTATTGCAGCATTGTTCACAATAGCAAGAACCTAGAAGCAACCATGCTGTCCATCAAAAGAGGACTGGATTAAAAAATGTGGTACATATACACGATGGAATACTATGCAGCCATAAAAAAGAACAAAATCATGAATTTTGCAGCAATGGAGCTAGAGTCTATAATACTAAGTGACCTCTCACAGAAACAAAGATCTAAGTATCACATATTCTCACTCATATAGTGGACCTTGATCATCCAATGCACTACTATAAGAAAATGACTGACAGTGTTGGGAAACTATGGGGGGAGATGGGACTAATGGTAGTAAACATCTGTCTGGAGACGAGGAGACACCTGTTATCAAAAGGGAGCCTGAATGAAGCATATTTGTATACCTAACCCTTAACTGTACCCCACAATATCAAAATAAAAAATATTGATTAAAAAAAAAGAGTGTGAATAGTTATGGGAAAGTCAATAGGAATGGGTAAAATTGAGTTACAGCTTTCAAAACATGATCAAAGTTTTAGGAAGCATTGACCAATGCTTATTTCTGGAAGCTGATCTTGAGATATCTAACCACCCAATCCTGTGATACCAAAAGGTATTGGGAGAATCAGAAACCAACAACAGATCATGCAACCTAATTGGATACCCATCATTTCTGCATTACGTTGTGAGTCCTAAGAAGAGGCTTATTACTAAGAGTTGACTACTATAAGTAGTATAGCTAATTCTTCTTAGTTGCAGTTGTTTTTAATCTATATTGTCACTACAAAACACTGAATTAGCAATCATTTCTCCTAGGATAAATATAAAGTTAGGTTCTTATGAGCTTCTGGTCACAACATTCTCATCAACCAATGAATAATAACCTTGTCTCGTGTGTTTTCTGTTTAAGGACACCTTATTTAATACATATTTTTGATTTATTAACATTGTACTCATGGTCAACAACACTATGACTTATGACTGAATGCAGTTTACCTAATACATTAATTTTCCACATGAGGTACATCACAGCCTTCTTGCACTAAGAAATACCAAAGAGTTCTTCATCACAATGCTTAGGGATGGAAGTAAGAGTAAGGATATTAAAAAGGAAAATCACTGAGAAAAAGCACAAACATGCAAAAGCAAAATCATGACACTAGATAAACCATGAGAAGAACAATTGTCTGTGGCATAAGAGCAGAATCAAGAAGGCAACTTGTTCAAGCTTAGCTGAAAAAAGTGAACAGTAAGCAACTCAATTGCTCTGGTACTCTACACGTCTACGAATGACTGAGATGGGGCCAAGAGTAGTTTTGGAAGCACAAGATAATTTTAGCAAGTAGGTAAAATTGCATATATGGAGTTCACAAATAATGATCTACCATACTAGTAAGATACATGTAGCCGAAGATATTATTGGAAGAAAGAAAAAACAGACATATTAAAGGTCTGCCAGAACTTAAACGCAAGCTATCCAAATGGTGGCATTTATGCTCTGTAAATAAAAACTAGCTATAATCATTCATTTACAAATATCTGTAAGCAATCTCTTTGATAGGTGCTATACTAACTATTGATTTGTTCAAGATTATCATAAAATTATTTAAAATAGGATAAAACAAAAAAGAGTGTCAGTTGATAATTTTTATTTTCTTTTATGGTGTTGTCAGTTTATAAACTGTCGAATACTGTACATACAATTTCAAAAGTTAGGTATCTTGCCAAGAACAAAGACCATAAAAACATAATTACTGTCCCCAAGAAGTTTCTGATCCAATCAGAGATGCAAGTCTAAGAAACGTTACACTAGTATGCAGCACTCCATTGTAGGTCATGGTTAAATTATGATTTGCATATTATAAGCCGATATGCTTTCCAAGACATGATTAATCTTTCTAGTTTTAAGATCACATCATAGAAAATAAATAGTTGACTTAGGCATTGAAGTGATTAATACAGTTGAGAAAAATATAGCTAGTGTATCAAACTTAAGGAAGTTCTACATGTATTAATATCAACTTGAACTGAGCTTTCACTACATACCAGATTCTGCAGAGAGCTTTACATTTACTTTATAATTTAATATTTAAATAAACTTCAAGAAGTAAATATTATCATTCATAATTCATATGATAGGCTCAGCAAAATTCAGACTTAAAATTGAAAGTTTAAATAGGAATAGCTAAAGTCTATCTGATTACAATCCAGTTTGTGATTTAATTTTTCTGCACACTGTCTTTCAGGGAGCTAGAACATAAAGCACAACTGCAGCTTTGCAAAAGATTCGTTTCCAAATCACCAAATGAGCCAACATTCAAAGATCTATTGAAAAGAATATGCATTCATTAATTGTGATTCCCAGAGTTGAGAGATCTCATTTTGGAAAAATGATCTAATATAACAAATTAAAAATGTAAATCTCATTCTCCTTTAACTATTTCACAATATTTTTCCTTGGAATATCAGCTATTACCTAAGACATCTATGGGGAATCATGTCAGGGCAGTTACACTTATAAGAAAAAGAACAGGACACTCTAGTAATTTATGCTTGAACCAGAGGTTTGTATCTCTGGATACAAAAGCTTTTTCTACACTGCAGTGAAACAGCTGAATTGATATAAATAGCATTCATTTTCACGGCCTGGAGAATATTTAAAATAGGATTATGGATTTGCTATCGACTCTATTAGGAAAACTAAACTGTGAGGAGGCAAGCCTTTGTGTAAATAGCTTTTATTAAAGAATACTAGTAAAAGGAAAGGCAACATCGGCAGAAGGGAGTTTGTTTCTTTTGGAAGTGGGCAGTATGATGATGCCAAGTTTGTTCTAGGATAATGAGATACCTTTTAAGATGAGTGAGTCGTGACTGTTGTTTGAAAAGATTTATCTTCATTATGCGGTTACGCACTAGAGTCACGAGGGAGGAGACTCTTGTGTTGTAAATAAAATTCACTGCAGCTCTACAAAAATGTTTTTAAATCATGGCACTTTAAAACAAACTTTGTGGCTACTGAATAATAAGCATTGATTGAAAGGGAGAATAAATATGGGAGAAATGGAAAGTATAATTAATATTCATCAGTATTTGAAACTACTCAAAAGTTTTCTCAATGTTCACTTATAAGATATATTTATCTATCCAAGACAAATGATACATATTTATATCTATCTATACAGCTAGCATAATCAGAATTGGAATTCAAATCTTATTGGTTCCAAAATCCGCACGTTTTCTACTATAATAAAGAAGGAAAAATGTAAGCATTGCTATACTATGATACAATATAGAGGAACCACATAGCACTCTTCCATTGCATAACTATTTTGGTAAGTAGCAAACTCAGTAACATACTTGAAGTGGTGAGACTAAAAGTCGTGTTCATGAAGAAGATAAACAGTAGGTGCTTTATTTCATTTTTTAAAAATAGACTACAGTTAGAGCAGTGTTAGGTTCACAGCAAAATTAAGTGGAAGGTACAGACGCCTGCCTCTATACATGTTCACGTCACCCACTAAAGTAGAATATTTGTTATAATCATTGACTCTACTTTGTCACATCATTATCACTCTAAGTCCGTAATTTATATTAGGATTTACAAATGGTATTGTACATTCTATAGGTTTTGATGGGTATACAAAGACTTGTATCCACCATTATAGTATAATAGAAAACAGTTTCATTGCCCCCACCATTCTCTGTGCTTTACCAGTTCATCCTTTGTTTCACTCCAATCTGTGACAAACACTGAACTTTTTACTGTCACTACAATTTTTCTTTATTCAGAATGTCATAGAGTTGGAATCACATATTATGTAGTCTTTTCAGTTTGGCTTGTTTCACTTCATAATACGCATTTAATTTTTATCATGCCTTTTTGTGGATTGAGCGCTCTTGTCTTTATCACTGAATAAGACTGCATTTTCTGGATGTACCACAGTTTATAGGTATTGTTTTAATTAGGATACAATCTATGCCAAAATATATAAAAACAAAAGAAACTTGCTAATTAAAGCAAAAGAAAACAGACTATCAGAAAACCAGTTTAGACATTAGTGTGAGCCTAAGGGTAATATACTGCTATGTTGACACAAGATGTATGACAAAGTAATATTTATAATTTTCCTTGGTTTATTTGGGTCTAGAAGGCTTGCACTGGAAAATAATTAAATATTGTTTCAGCAGTTTTAGCATTTATTGTCTCTTCACTTTGAATTAAAATAATTTAACAATAGTTTCTGACTATAGAAGCTGACAATCGAATGAGATTGCATGAAGCAAACATTTTTTAAAATATATTTATTTTATTTAGGAGAATGAATGACTGAGGACTCCAACCTTAAACACACATCATAAATTGTGTTAACATTTTCCAATTTCATGTAGGGCTATTATGCAAGGGATATAATCCATCTGGCTTATGTATTAATAGCAGGTAACTCCAGAAGACTATATTTTATTATACAAATGGAGATCTTTGAATGAGCAGTATAAATCATTTCCTATTTTATTCCTGTTAGATAAATAAATTGATCATATCAAAGACAAACCTTTAAGTTGCTCTTAGAATTCAGTTAATGAGTGTTGTCTACAACACAAATTTTCATTTCAAAGATGCTCTATAATACAAGTTTTTCAATATTTAACATGGAACTTTCAGGCTGACTAGAGTAACAGCCTCATTGACAAAGCCAGTCTTTATAACATAATATTTTCATGGATCAGATCTTTATTAATTAAGGCAAATGAACAACTTCTACATCAATTGGCATTAAACTATTTTCTACTTGGCATGATTTGAAAATATTTGGTTTGATAACATGAATAGCATTTAAAGGTCAATTTCTGACAGTGGTACAAGTAGGTTTTTTATTTACACTAAAATAAATTTAAACATTACCTCACTACCTATAAATTATTTTTCTCTCTAGCATATTGACACAGAAATAAATATATTGTAGTAGGGCAGAGTGAGAGCCAAACTCTTAGCCTTATTTCTACTTAGTGCTGGAATTAGAAAGGAGAGGATGAAAATTACTGTTTCAATACACATGTATTTGCAAACCATCATTAACTGAGCCAAGTATGACTTTGGAAACTGGTAATTTCATTCCCCAGCAACTTTGGTGAAAAGATTCTTACTTTATTTCAATGAAATCAAGTCATTGCCAGAAAGCAATAAATATATATCTAATTTTTTTATGAGGATTGTAGGAAAAAGTATATGAAAATTGTTTAGTTATTACTTAAGCCAAGACAGTGAAACCAAAAAAGCTCTAGTCTATTCAATTGCATCTTGTTAATTTCTTCAATTTATTACTACTTTAAAATCAGTTGTATAGATTTTTGTATTTGTAACTTTTCAGAACACTAACTCTCCATTGATAATATATACCCATATTGAATGCTTTTTAAAATACTAGAAAAATTTGTAGTAGATACAATTTTTAAGAATGTGAAATAATGTGTGACAATTTATGTGTTTATTAATAGCTTATTAGATTGCTCATATTTACCATAAAGCAGACAACATTGTGAGATTATTTTTTATTGCAAATGTATGTGTAGACTTAGCATGTATTCGATAAATCAGAGGATATGCATATTTTACATTTTGATTCATATTACCAAGTCATTTTTCAAAAAGATTAAAAATAATTTATAATTTTACATGCTACACAAGCATCTTTTTTTCAATTTTACACTAAAAGTGTACTACCACTGTGCTAATTTGAATTGTTTGAAAGACAAACAAAAAACAAAACAAGGCCCGGCTCGGTGGCTCAGCCCGTGATCCCGCGCCTTGGGAGGCCGAGGTGAGTGGATTGCCTGAGCCTCAGGGTTCAAGACCGCCTGGGCAACTTGGGAAGACCTCATCTCTACAATAAATCAAAAAATCAGCCGGGCGTGGTAGCGCGCGCCTGTAGTTCCAGCTACTTGGAAGGCTGAGGCGGAAGGGTCGCCGGAGCCCAGCAGGTCGAGGCTGTGTTGGCCAGGAGCAGCCACTGTACTCCAGTCTGGGTGACGGAGTGAGACTCCAACTCAATAAAAAAAAAGCATTATTATTTAGACTTGTGGTTTGATTATGATTAAGCTTCAATACCTGTCATAAGCTTGTAAGTTTTTGTATTTCTTTATTTGTAATTTGTTTAACTTTTTTTTTTTTTTTTTTTTGAGTTGAAGTCTCACTCTGTCGCCCTTCCGGCCACCGCAGCCTCGACCTGCTGGCTCCGGCGATCCTTCCGCCTCAGCCTTCCGAGTAGCCGGAATTACAGGCGCCCGCTACCACGCCCAGCTGATTTTTAAAAATTTTTTTTTTATTGTAGAGATGAGGCTTGTAATTTGTTTATCAATGCCTGTTCCTGCTTGTTCTTTTTTTTTGGAATACATTCATGTTATTCTTGTTGATATCTGAAAGCTTTTTTATATTATGAACTGAGCCTTTGTTTTGATGTATGAGATAAACATTGTACCTTTTTTCAGTTTTGCTTTTTCATTTTGTGTATGCTTTCTACAGAAAAAAATAAATCTTCATAAAATTATTCTAAAAGTTATTTTCTATTTGGATTCAAACCTAAGGAACAGTATAAGAGCAAATTCACTAGTTCAACATTATAAATTCGCATGCATTTTTGTAGTAATTTAAAAATCTCTGATATTTTCAATACACCACTCATTATTTATGATTTAAAGTGTAAGGTATAAACTCATTTTTTTATTTCCCAAACAATCAGGTAGTTACTATATATAATTTGTAAGATTATTTATTAAATTTCTCTTTATTTTTTATAATTATTCTTATATTCCACATATAATTTCAGTCTTTTTCTGCTCTACTTTGGACTTGTTCATTTATTTGTCTTTTCTTAACTGGAATAAAAATACAAATTAAAAACACATTAAATATCAGAGACGATTAGTACATTTTAATCTTTTGGTGACATATATACACTCTAAATCTGGACTATTTAAATGACTGTCTTAATCTCTTTATTAAAAACTAAAAAGAGGAGTGTGCTAAATATTGTTGAATAAAACATTTATGAAAAACTTTTTAAGCCAGGTTCGGTGGCTCAGCCTGTAATCCCACGCCTTTGGGAGGCTGAGATGAGTGGATTGCCTAAGCCCTCGGGTTCGAGACCCGCCTGGGCAGCAAGACCTCATCTCTGCAATAAATCAAAAAATCAGCCAGGCGTGGTAGCGCATGCCTGTAGTTCCAGCTACTCTGAAGGCTGAGGTGGAAGGACCGCCGGAGCCCAGCAGGTTGATGCTGCGGTGGCCGGGAGCGGCCACTGCACTCCACTCTGGACGACAGAGTGAGACTCCAACTCAAAAAAAAACAAAAAACAAAAAAAACAAACTTTTAAAACCTTTTATTTGCAATCTTTAAAACTTTTGGCATTTTAAAAAAGTGTTGATTGGCATGTAATAATTGTACATACTCATAGAATACAAAGTGATATTTTGGTATGTACATACAATGTATAATTATTATTCTGGGCAATTAGTGTACCTATCACTTCAAACTTTTATAATCTCCTTGTGTTGGGAACACTGAAAATTCTTCCTTCTAGGGTTTTAAAAATATGCACTAAATTATTATTAATTGCAGTCAACCTTGGTACCGTTAAACACCAAATCTTATTCTTTTTATCTAGTTATATTTTATATCCATTAACCAACATCTTCTCATCCTCCTCTCCTTTCATCCTTCCTCTAATAACCAGAAGTTTACTCTCTACGTCTATGGAATCAACTTTGTAAGTTCTCACATATGACTGGAAACATGGCAGTTATTTTTTTGTGCCTGACTTATTTCAGGTAATATAATGTTGTCCAGGCTCTTCCATGTTGTTACAAATGATATACTTTTAGTTGACTAGTATTCTATTGTGTATATATACCACAATTTCTTTCTTTCTTTTTTTTGAGTTGGAGTCTCACTCTGTCGCCCAGACTGGAGTGCAGTGGCCGCTCCCAGCCACTGCAGCCTCGACCTGCTGGGCTTCGCTGATCCTTCCGCCTCAGCCTTCCAAGTAGCCGAACTGCAGGCACGCGCTGCCACGCCTGGCTGATTTTTTGATTTATTGTAGAGATGAGGTCTCACCAAGTTGCCCAGGTGGGTCTCGAACCCGCGTACTCAGGCAATCCACTCACCTCAGCCTCTCAAGGCGCGGGATTACAGGCTGAGCCACCCAGCCCGGCTACACAATCTCTTTATCCATTCATCTGTTGATGGATACTTAGGTTGATTCCTTATCTTGGGTATGGGGAATAGTACTACAATAAAATTAGGGGCACAGATATCTCTTCAATACATTTATTTCTTTTCTTTTGGATAAATACAGAGTAGTAAGGCCGCTGGATCATATATTAGGTCTATGTTTTGGTTTTCTAGAAGTGTCCATGCTATTATATATAACTATATTAATTTAAATTTTCAACAAAAATATATAAAAATTTCCTTTACTATGCATCTTTACCAGCATTTGATGTTTTTTTCTTTTAATAATTTTAATAATAATAATTTTAATTGTTATAAGGGAATATCTAATTGTGGCTTTGATTTGCATTTTCCAGATGATTAGTGATGTTGAGAATTTTTCTTATATTTTTGGCCATGTATATTCAGATCCTTTGCCTAATTTTGGCTAAATAATTTCCTCTTTTGTTGTTTGACTGCCTTGTATATTTTGAATATAAGTCCCTTGTCAAATGAATAGATTGAAAATATTTGGAAATAGTTTGAAAATCCCATTCTGTGGACTGGATCTTTACTCTGTTGATTTTTCCCTTGCTGTGAAAAAGTTTTTTGTTTTTATTTAATCCCATTAATTTATTTTTACTTTGTTTCCTGTGCTTTTGATGTTTTATCTGTAATATCTTACCCTAGAGCAATGTTTTGAAGTGTTCCTTTATGTTTTAACTTAGCAGTTTTATATAATTTTTGGACTTACATTTAAGTTTTTACCACTTTGATTTTAATTTTGTATAGGTTGTGAGATGGGGTCTAGTTTCATTCTGCATATGAATATCCAGTTTTTCAAGCACCATGTATTGAAGAGGTTGAACTTCATTTTCCCAGTATTTGTTCTTAATACCTTGTTGAAAATTGGTTGGATGTGAATATGTGGATGTATTTCTGAGTTTTATCTTTTGTTCCATGGATCTATGCATCTGCTTTTTATACCAATACCATATTGTTTTGGTTACTATAACTTCGTAGCATATTTTGAAGTAAGGTTATATAATGCCTCTGGCTTTTTCTTTTTGCTTAGAATTGCTTTGGCTATTCAGGATCTTCTATGGTTTCACAGAAATTTTTGAGTTGTATTTTCTATTTCTGTGAAAAATGTTTTTGATATTTTAATAGGAATTGAAATTGCAGATTGTTTTTGGTAGTGTGATCATTTTCACAATATTAATTCTTCCAATCCATGAATATGAAATATCTACGTTTTTGTGTCCTTTTAAATGTCTTTTATGATTGTTTCATAGTTTTTATTTTAGAGGTCTTTTACTTCCTTGTTTAAATTCACTCCAGTATTTTTTGTAGCTATTATAAATGAAATTATTTTCTTAATTTTTTTCAGCTAATTTTGTTATTATAAAAATCAGTAGTAAAAATGCTGCTGATTTTTGTATGTTCATTTTATATCCTGCAAATTTACTGAATTTGTACATCAGTTCTAAGAGTTTTGAGTGGAGTATTTAGGCTTATCTACACATAAGATCATGTCATCTGCAAAGAGGGACAATTTGACTTCCTCTTTTCCAGTTTGGATGCCCTTTATGTTTCTCTTGCCTAATTGCTCTGGTTAGAACTTTCAGGACCATATTGAATAAAAGTGGTGAAAGTGAGCATCTTTACCTTGTTCCAGTTCTTAGAGAAAAAACAAAACACACACACACACACACACACACACACACACACACACACTTTTCAGCTTTTCCTTGTTCAGTATGATGTTAGCTGTGGGTTTGTCATACATGGTTGTTATTGTGCTGAGTAAGTTTCTTCTATAACTAATTTTTTAAGTGTTTTTATCATAAAGGAATGTTGAATTTTTTATTATTTATTTATTTATTTATTTTTTTTTTTTTGAGTTGGAGTCTCACTCTGTCGCCCAGACTGGAGTGCAGTGGCCGCTCCCGGCCACCGCAGCCTCGACCTGCTGGGCTCCGGCGATCCTTCCGCCTCAGCCTTCCAAGTAGCCGGAATTACAGGCATGTGCTACCACGCCCGACTGATTTTTTGATTTATTGTAGAGATGAGGTCTTGCTGTCCTGGCGACTCTCGAACCCGCGGGCTCAGGCAATCCACTGACCTCAGCCTCCCAAAGGCGTGGGATTACAGGCTGAGCCACTGAGCCTGGTTGGAATGTTGAATTTTATCAAATGCTTCTCTGCATTTATCGAGAGGATCATTTAATTTTGTCTTTTATTCCATAGATGGGATGTATGGCATTAATTGATTTGTCGATGTCAAATCACCCCTTCATCTCTGGGATAAACTCCACTTGATTTGGTTATATTGTCTTTTTGCTGTATTGCTGGATTTGTTTTGCTAATATTTTGTTGAGGATTTTTGCCTTTATGTTTATCAAGGATACTGGATTGTAGTTTTCTTTTTTCTGTTGTGTCCTTCTCTGGTTTTCGCGTCAGCATAATGCTGGACTCACAGTGAGTTATAGAGAACTTCCTCCTCTTCAATTTTTTTGCACTACTTTGAAAAAAAAGTGTCTTAATTCTTTAAAAGTTTGCTAGAATTCAGAAGTGAAGCCATTCGACTTAGGCCTTTTTTTTGTTGAGAGACTTTTTATTGCTGATTTTATCTCATTACTTATTATCAGTCTGATCAGGTTTTCTATTACTTCCTAATTCAGTCTTGATAGGTTTTATGTGTTCAGAAATTTATCAATATTCTCTTTGTTTTCCAATTTGTTAACATATTGGTTTTTCATAATAGTCTCTAATGATCTTTCCTTTTATTTTTGTGGTATAATTTGCAATGTCCCTTTTCATTTCTAATATTATTGTTTTCATCTTCTCCCTTTTTCAGCCTGGCTAATGTTTTGTCAATTTATTTTTTTTTAAAGCTAACTTTTCATTTATTGAATTTTTGTATTTTGTTATTCTCTGTTTTACTTAGGTCTGCTCTCATGTTTGTTATTTTGTTCCTTTTATTAGCTATAGGTTTGATTAATTCTTGCCTTTTTTCTTTCTTGATGTCCATTATCAAATTGCTTATTTTTAAAAAATTTACTTTTTTGAAGTAAGCATCTATTGCTCTAAATGTCCCTCTTACTACTGATTTTGCTGTGCTGTAAGTTTTGATATATTGTGTTTCTATTTCATTTTTTTAAAATTTTATTTAATTTTCTTCCTGATTTCTCATTGGCTTTTTTATCATTTAGGTGCCTGTGATCTAATTTTCCTGTATTTATAAAGTTTTCAAGTATATTGTTGCTGTTGTTGATGATGATGATTTCTAGTTTTCTTCAAGTGTGCTCGAAAAAGACAACATATTATTTTACTTTTTAAAATTTGTTGAAACTTGTTTTGTGGCATAATATATAATCTATCTTAGAGAATTTTTATGTGTAATGTGTATTCGTCAGCTTTTGAGTAAAATGTACTGTAAATGTCTGTTAGGTCCCTTTGATGTATAATGCAGTTCAAGTCCTATATTTCTCAATGCTCTGTCTAGATCAGTCTAATGCTGAGAATGAAGTGTTGAAATCCTCAACCATTATTGTACTGGGGATTATGCTTCCCTTCAGCTTTACCATATTTGCTTTATATATCCAAATGCTCTGAAATTGGGTACATATATACTTATAATTGTTATGTCCTCTTGCATAATTGATTTCCTTATTATTATACAATGACCATCTTTGTTTCTCTTTATGTTTTCTGACTTAAAGTCTATTTTGTCTCACACAACCTTAGCTATTTATGCTTGCTTTTGGTTTTCATTTGCATTGAATATCTTTTTCCATCTCTTCCTTTTCAGTCTATTTGTGTCCTTAAGGGTGAAATGAGTCTCTTGTAGGCAACATATAGTTGAGCCTTTTTAAATCTATTTGGCACATATATTTTAATCGGGGTGTTTCAATCATTTACATAAAAGTCTTTTATTGATAGTGCAAGACTTAGTCTTGTCATTTAAAAAAAATTTTTTTTTTTTGCTTTGCTACACTTCTGTTTCATTCTTTCCTTCTTATTATTTATAAATACAGTTTGGTGGTTTTCTATAGAGATAAAGTTGATTTCTTTCTTTTTCTCATTTGTTATTTGTTCTACAAGTTAAGTTTATACTTTTATGTGCTTTTGTAATGATAAAGATTGTCCTCTTAATTCCAGAAGTAGAATATCCATAAGCATTCTCTTAGAGCAAGGCTACTGAATTCTTTCGGTTTTTGCTTTTCTAGGTGATATTTTAATTTGCCTTCATTTCTGAAGCTTAGTTTTACTAGCTATGATATTCTTAGTTAATAATTTTTTGTTTATTTATCTATTTTTAATTTTTCTCCTTTGCATTTTGAATATGTCATCCCATTACCTTCTGGACTATAAGGTTTTACTGAAAATTTTACAATTTTTTTAATGGGACTTCCTTACATAGGACTTGAAGTTTTCTTTTGCTCTTTTTATTAAATATTTTTGTCTCTAAATTTTGAGAGTTATATAATGTGTCTTAAAGAGAACATTTTTGGGTAGAATATCTGAAAAATATTTTAGTTTCTTGTGCCTGTATTCTCATATCTCTTTCAAGATGCGGAAGATTTCAACTATTATTTCATTAAACAAGTGATCTATATCTTTTTTCATTCTCAATCTGGAACACTTATAATGCAAACATTTGCCTTCTTAATGGTTTCCTATATGTCCTATAAGCTTGTTTTATTTTTTTTTTCTTTTTCTTTACGGCTAACTGATGTATTTCAATATTCCTGTCTCCAAGTTGTGAAATTCTTTCTTCTGCTTGATTTACACTACCAATGAAGCTCTTAATTGTATTTTTTATTACAGTTCAGCTCCAAGATTTATGCTTGGTTCTTTTTTATTACACTTATCCCTTTGTCGAACTTCTAATTCAGATCATACATTATTTTCATAATTGTGTGGAATTGTCTATTTGTATTCTCTTGTATCTCATCAATTTTATTTAAGATTAATATTTTGAGCCGGGCTCGGTGACTCAGCCTGTAATCCCACGCCTTTAGAAGGCTGAGGTGAGTGGATTGCCTGAGCCCGCGGGTTGGAGACCCGCCTGGACAGTGAGACCTCATCTCTACAATAAATCAAAAAATCAGCTGGGCGTGGTAGCACATGCCTGTAATTCTAGCTACTCGGAAGGCTGAGGCGGAATGATCGCCGGAGCCTAGCAGGCGAGGCTACGGTGGCTGGGAGCGGCCACTGCACTCCAGTCTGGGCGACAGAGTGAGACTCCAACTCAAAAAATAAAATAAAATAAAATAAAAAGATTAATATTTTGAATTCCTTTTTAGGCAGTTCACATATCTTCTTTTCTTTGATGTCTTTGGAGAATTATTGTATTATTTTGGATGTGTTATTTTACTTTGCTGCTTCATGTTTCTTGTGTCCCTATGTTTATATCTGCACATCTAGTGGAAAAGTCTCTTCTTTCCATTTTATAAAGTAGGTTTTGCATGGAAATACTTTTTCTCATAGATATGTTTCATAGTGTTAGTTGGGTAATATGCTTTGTCTTTGGTGCTGAGTGTGCACAGTAGTCTAGTTTCCATACAAATTATTTGACTATAATCAGCATCAGTCATGTCTGCAAGTGTCTCAGTAGTCATACTGTGATTATTTGCTGTGGCAAGGCTTTAGTTGGTGGTGGGGATACCGTGCAGGCCAGTCTTCAGGTGCTAGAGGTTTGGGGATACACATAGGCACATGGTGGCTCTCTACTGGAGATGTGGTCACCGGTGGTAGCAGTGTCTGGATGCAACACATTACCTAACTTTAAATTATACTACAAGGCTGTGGTATAGTAACCAAAATAGAGTAGTACTGGTACAAAAGAAGACACACGGACCAATGGAACAGAATAGAGAATCCAGAAATAAACCCAAATACCTACAGCCAATTGATCTTGGACAAAACATACAAAAAAAAAAAAATACAGTGGATAAAGGACACCCTACTCAGCAAATGGTGCTGGGAAAATCAGAAAGCTACATGTAGAAAAATGAAACTTGATCCCTATCTTTCCCCATATACAAAAATTAACTCAAGATGGATTAAAGACTTAAACGTCAGACCTGAATCCACAAAATCCTAGAAGAAAATCTGGTAAAAACTCTTATGGACATCAGCCTAGGCAAAGACTTTATGAATAAAATTCCATAAGCAAATACAACGAAAACAGAAGTAAATAAGCGAGGCTTAATTAAACTAAAAAGCTTCTGCATCGCATAAGAAATAATCAACAGAGCAAACAGGCAACCTACAGAATGGGAGAAGATATTTGCAAACTATACATCTGACATAGGACTAATATACAGAATCTACAAAGAACTCAAACCAATCAGCAAGAAAAAAACAACCCCACTAAAAAGTGGGCAAACAACATGGACAAACATCTCTCAAAAGAAGAGATACAAATGGCCAACAAACATTGTGGAAAAAATGCTCAATGTCATTCATAATCAGGGAAATGCAAATTAAAACCACAGTGAGATACCACCTTACACCAGTCAGAATGGCCATATTTAAAAATTCTAACAATAGGTGCTGACGCAGATGAGGAGAAAAGGGAACACTTATACACTCTTGGCTGGGGTGTAATTTAGTACAACCTCGATGGAAAGTCACATGGAAATTACTCAAGGAACCAAAAGCAGATCTTCTATTTGATTCAACAATCCCACTATTAGGTATCTACTCTAAGGAACAGAGGTCCTTATATAAAAAAGACGCCAGCAGCATCATGTTCATCACAGCACAATACACAATTGCAAAGATGTGGAATCAGTTTAAATGCCCATCAACCAATGAGCGTGTAATGGAAATGTAGTATATGGACACTAGAGAATAATATTCAGTTAGCAAAAATAATGTCTTTTGCAGCAACTTGGAAGGAATTGGAGAAAATCATCCTAAGTGAACTAACCCAGGAACAGAATACCAAACACCACGCGTTCTCACTCATAAGTGGGAGCTAAACAACGGATATGCAAAGACATAGAGAATGGTTTGATGGAAACTGGAGACTCAGAAGGGGGAGGTGGAAAAAGGGTGAAGGGATAAAAATATCACCTATCTGGTACAATGTGCACAGGTAGGGGTGGTGGGTATACTTGAAGACCAGACAAAACTATTTGGACCCCCTAAAGCTATCGAAATTAAAAAAAAATAACTATAGCATATAGTGTGGACTTTTAGATGCACATATTTAGTTAAATATAATGTCTAAGTAATACTGAGTAGATTGGATGCAGCAATAGTAAATGCAGGAAAAGAGGATAAGGAAAAAAGAGAGAAAAAGGGAGAAAATTAGAAACAAAAATGAAGAAATTGAAGAGTAGAAACAACAGCATAATGGAACCAGCAAGATTTTGGCACAATATTGTTGATAGACAAGTACTAATTTTCCATTCGACCTTTGGGCTAACATTTCATATTTCATTTTCAAACTCTTCTTGCACCTGATTTGTCCCTTTCATCCCTTTCTGGAAATATCTTGCTACGGTAGAAATATGTACATCATTCACAAATTTATGAATAAAAGACACTTTAAATGGCACTTCCACCTAACATGAAAACAGCTAATTGTGCATGCATTGACACCTTCTGGACAATTTACTCTAAAAACTTATCTGTAAACTTCTTAAAGATAATAAAAAACGACAATGTTTCTATAAGTTTTCATGGTTTAAAAAGCACTTAAAATGAATAATATGAAGCTTAAATAAGGTAAATATATCACCAATTATTAAAATAAGAGCTTTTTTAGTTTAGCACATCAAATGCATCATCAATAGTTTGAGGAATTTGACAGTAATATCTCAAATCCCCCATGCTGTGTAGTACAAACATTAGAAAATAAAATCAGTTTCAAAATTAGTTTATAATAAAGTTTATGCAATCTCTATTTAAATGTTTCGAAGGTAATAAAATGTCTTGAAGGTAAAAACAGTCATTGTTCTTTTAAAAGATGGGAGGTTATTGGAGGAGTTAATAAAGAACTCTTGGCAAGGGAAAAGGTTGTGGGTTGAGAATATTTGACAATAACTAACCTTGGGATAAAAATATAGGCAGACATCTATAAAGATTAATGTATTCTTTATGTGCTGCTTATAAAAAATGACCTGAATACTAAGGTGATGACAAAGATTTGTTGTTCAACAGGGAACGGAACTCTAAAGACAGAGTTTTACATTGCATTTACTCTAATGGTGACATTAATATCTGAAGAAAGTGATTTTCTCCCATAGCATAGGTAACACTCTACTGATTTTCAACACAAAAATTCCTCTGACCTCTATTTGCAGGGTCCTGATGGTATGGAACTCAACTATGTAAGAAACTGATCTAAATCTTAACTGTTTCATGTATATTTAGCTGGACTGGCATATGACCCACACTAACCTAGTTATTACTAAAAGCAGTCCTGAAGCTCAACAAAACCACTGAGCATTTTATATTCCAAACACGTCATCCAGAAGCTATAACAGAACAGGCACTAGACCATGAGGTTCCAGAATAAACTTTTATTCCCTCTTAGGAAGACTATATGTCATAAATATATAACTACTTGGGACGGAGAGGGGGCACATATGATTTACAGCTAAAATAGATCAGGGGATAATGATCTTTTAAAAAAATCAAAGTAAGTGCATCTGTTTTTTGTTTTGTTTTGTTTTGTTTTTTTACTTCTGTGCTTACTTCTGCTTGATTCTAGAATCCATGTTATGCCTTGACTCATTCATATTTTATGACTTCAGATTTGTCTTTTCCTCTTTCTTAAAGAACTATGATGTTCAAGTTTTCTGAATCATACAAATCACTATAAGCACTTCATAAGTATATGAATTCCTGGAGTCACCTGAAGACAGATCTAAAAATCTGTATTTAACTAGGTGCCTTGGATCATCATTGTCAGAAGGCTTTGGGGAATGCTTTTCTGCACCATCAAAACTCCCATTGTTTAGAGATAAAGTGATTGACAAGAAAAATTGGAGACTGGAAATGTTTTACCATAATACACAAGAAAAGGACTTCAGAGTCAATGTTCTTTCCCAATGTGAAATTCATCATCCTTTTACAGTTTAGGCTCCTTACTCTTGGCAGACGTAGAAAGTTTCACAACCTCTTTCCAATGCCATATCATAGTCAGAAACCAAAATCATTAGTGAAATATATAGATATGAAATATTATACATGGTCCATACAAAGGGAAAATCTAGGTTTAGGATAATAAATAGGTGGCAAAATATATTACACACTGAGGACTAAAGAGAAGATCATGAGGAAAAATGCCAGTAGATATTTAAAAACAAGCAGATGATGCATGATTGGACAGAAGAAATGCAATTTTCTCGATACCTTTGTTAAGGTACTTTACATTTTGTAATCTCAGCAGTCTATTACATTTAAATTCAAGACACATTGTAAACATGTGAAGCTCTATGACCCCTGTCTGTAAAATAAGGGTGTCATTAGAACTTATCTCATAGGTTTGTTGTGTGGATTAAGTTAGACAATGCTTTTGAAGTCCTTAGTGAATTTTAAGTGTATTATAAACATTAGATTGTATTATGGTTGTTGTAATTATTCAAAATACGGTGCTTAAAATGATTATATGATTAATTATTTAGGGTTTTTATTATACAGTGTCAATTAATTTAGTTATTTCAAACTACATTGGCTTTTAATTATATAATTCTGATATAAGTCAATTATCTAGGTATTCTTATACATGACTTGGCTCCCTGAAATCTTAATTAGCAATTGTATTAAAGATTATGCTACTTGGAGTGACATGAACAGACAGGGAATATTCCTTACAATATGCTACCTTAGCCTACCTTGTTTATTTTTTAACATATTCTTCATAACATTAACTCACTGACATGGGGTAACTGTTAAATAAACAAAAACAAACACACAAAAAACTAATCCTGAGGTTGAATAAGAGAAAGTCTACTGAATAATAAAATCACTTTTAGTTGCATTGGCGTATATTATAACAAGTAATATTTATTAATCCCATACTTAGTCATTAATAACTGTGCTGTCTGGAGGTAACAGTAGAAGAAAAAAACTTTTCAGATATTCACTGTAAACTATGTAGACAAATGCTAGTTTCACTTGAACATAGAATTGACACAAGAGAGACTGTTTTAACTTTGTTCTTTGACTCCATAATCATTTATTTTAATATAACCCATAACAGTCAGCCAAAGTAAAAAATGAAAGCATTAGAAGCAAAATATAAAAATACAGATATACATGTAGACACACACATATGTATATATATACACACATTTGTAAGTGTATTCATAAATTTATCTAAGTACACTTTATAAATTAAGTATATAAATATATATATATAAAATTACTGCATGTTATTTTATTAGAATATTTATAGGAGATAATTATTGTCTTAATTCCAAAAGAGCTTGATTTTTTTCTTGCTTTTGTCCTTTATTTTTGTTTTTTCATTTGTTTGTTTTTTGAGCCAGAGTCTCATTCCATTGTCCAGCCTGGAGTTCAGTGACACACTCACAGCCACCTCAGCCTCAACCTACTGGGCTCAGGCAATCCTTCCACCTCAGTCTTCCATGAAGCTGTAACTACAGTCACACACCACTGCACTCGGAGTACAATAATTTAAATTTATTGTAGAGATGAGGTCTCGTCATGTTACCCAGGCTGGTTTTGTACCTATAGGCTCCGGCAATCCTCTCACCTCAGTCTCCCAAATTGCTGGGATTACAGGTATGAGTCATAGTGCCCGGTTTGTACTTTATTTTCAATATTTTTTTTACAGTTATGGCCTAGTTATTTATACAGAAATTATTTTCAAGAAAGACTCTTGATGTACAAGCAAAAAGACCTGATTAGACCACAGGAAAAAAAATATAATACTTTTTACAAATGTATCTGCTAATAAAAGAGAATGCCAAACAACTAATTAATCAACCAATAACCAACCAACAAAACAAAGACTTTATTACTTCTAAAGTACCTCAAAGGCACAGCAGGACCTATAAATAAATAACCAAAATATTTGCAAGCATAGGGTATTTTTCCTCAATCAGTACCATATTTTAAAACTTTCCACTAGTTATGCTAAAAAAAACTCACACAGTCCTAGTACTGAAAACTGTACTTAGCTCTCATTAAGTATATTAAGGTAGGCAATCTCCACTACCAGTTCTTCTGTCCTATAAGTGGTTTTGTACACATTATGAATACCCAAAATATGCACATAATAAAATACATTGTTTTACATATCAGTTGTCACCCTGTTCCATTTTTAAAAATACTGATGGGGCACAAGTGGTGATATTCAGTGACTCTAGCATCCTTCAGAAATGCTAAATAAAGTCTCTGTCAACGCTGCTGGTTAGCTAAGAGAAATAAAATTACTTTAAATATTAGTGTTTTGTAGGCACTGATGCAGAAGATTTAAAATTCAAAGGGACTTGTAAATGGCAGAATTTATCTGATGATCCACAATCTGGAAAGAGAACCTCTGCTTTTTTGAGGGATGCCATCTCAGTGGCATCACTTGAAAGTCCGTATTGCCTGGCATACTGGTAACCAATTAGTGAGGGTCAAATCCCAACAGGTGTGTGATTTTAAAGGAGTGAAGTCGATCCTGAAAGTGGAAATGGGGAAGAGGACATAAAAGTTAATATGTGTTTCTATACTATAAGGCATCTGTGCCAAGGTGACTTTGTGTGTCAACATCAGGAATCCCATTTCCTGAAAGTCAGGATTGGCTTGTGAAAAGTTGTTAAACAACATGCTAAATGTGAAATGTCAACCCTCTCTCTAAACTTTCCCAGTTCAGAGCATCAGGTGAAGACTTCATTGGGTTTTATAGTGGCTTCCTGATTTTGGTAGCCCATTAAGGAAGGGAGCTTGAAAGTTATTGTATACTGTTAATGATTATCGGCCTATGTCCTGCTTGAAATATTATGATTGTTTATGAAAAACATCATTAAGAAAGCTGGACACAGTTTGGCTTGGACAAAATAATAATAAAAATAAATGAATAAAATCTAAAAGACTTTCTAAATTTCTAGACTTAGAGTTTGACTTAGAGCAAGTGTTATCCAACAAAATGAAATGCAAGCCACAGGTGTAATTTCAAATTTTCTTTCCTTTTTTTTTTTTGAGTTGGAGTCTCACTCTGTCGCCCAGACTAGAATGCAGTGGCATGTTCCCGGTCACTGCAGCCTCGACCTGCTGGGCTCCGGCGATCCTTCTGCCTCAGCTTTCCAAGTAGCCAGAACTACAGGCGCGCACTACCACGCCCAGTTAATTTTTTGATTTATTGTAGAGATGAAGTCTTGACAAGTTGCCCAGGTGGGTCTCAACCCGCGGGCTCAGGCAATCCACTCACCTCAGCCTCCCAAAGCATGGGCTTATAGGCTGAGCCACTGAGCCCAGCTTAAATTTTCTATTAATTACATTAAAAGGCAAAATAAATAGCTCTAATTTATTTTGACATTATATTAATCTAACAGATCTAAAATATTATTTTTTTCAACATGTGGCATTAGTTGTACTAGAAACACTCAATAGAGTCATCACAGAACTAGACCATGATTAAAAAACTTGAGTGAATTAGATTTTCTAGTTAAGTCATAGTTAAACTATAATATTTACTTATGTTTTATACAGAACTGTAATTCAATTCAGTAGGGCAATGCAAATCAACATTTGGATGTATTTATTTTTTAAACAATTAAATTTTAAAAATCACATTTGCTATAAACTACGTTGAATTTACCTTAAGATCAAAAACCAAATATTAAATGTATCTATTGTTCTCATTCAAATATATTATAAGAACCTATATGGAATTTCTAAAAACATGAGTTAAAAGTATATTTGAAAGTCAACTATTTTGAAAATTATAATTTCACAAACAATGGAAACTGTAATCAGGCTTAATTATATCAATTATGAACACAACTATACTCCTAATGTTTTTTGAATGCACCCTAAATATCACTAGTTTAAAATAATTAACTTGGGTTTGTATAATATTTGAAATCAGGAATATTCTTTATTTCTTAATCATGACTTACACTACACATTTTTTTCCAATGGTTTCTCTAAAATATGGAAATGCATGTGAATCTGTTCTTGTTTGTTTATCTACTTATTATATCACATTAGACTTAGCAAAATCTTTGAAGTCAGATGTGTTCAAATTTCCGTTTGGTCTATCAGTGGGATAAGAGCAATGTGAGCATCAAGAGGACAATATCACCTTTCCCAGGAATTGATAGAATGTATTATTACATATGTAAGATGACAAGTAAATAAGTAGTACTTATTTATGAATGACAGCTTCGATATAACCTTTGATTGAGCTATTGCAGTGGTAGGTATATATCTCAGTGTGCAAGAAAAGTTAGTTGCAAGAGAAATGCAATTCTAGATACTGCCACATTTCTGCTCTTCCCAACTTAGCCTTTCAAAATTGCATCTCAGAATAAAAAACCGTGCTTCTTGGTCTCAGACTGGACATAAGATAAAAAACTAGGAGGAGCTGAGGAAACTTGGCATGATGAGCACAAGTTTTAGTATTAGATCAATATGTGTTTGAAACTAAAAACAAAACATGAACACCAAGGAAGGAGAAGAAAAGGAGTTGCAAAAAGATCAAGTAAACAGTAATTGCCAATGACATCTCTGAATATAGCAGTCATTTTTTTGGTTTTGGTCACAGCCACAAACGAAACATTTCCCCCCTCCTCTCCCTTTCAAATTCATATGTTGAAGCTCTAATCTCCAATGTGATGGTTTTTAGAGAAGAGCCTTTGGGAGATAATTAGATGATAAAGGTAGAGCCCTCATACTAGGATTAGTGCCCTTATAAGAGTGGAGAGAGGCACTTCCTCTCTCCACTCTTTGCCATGTGAAGATAAAATGAAAAGACAGTCATCTTAAACCAAGAAGCGGACACTCACCAGACACAGATATATCAGAACCTCGATCTTAGACAACCTAGTCTATAGAACTGTGAGAAATGAATGAAGCTTAAGCCACCCATCTAAGGCAATTTGTTATAGCAGCTTCATTTGACTAAAATAGCTATCTAGCATCAGATAATCCTGTTTCTTCTAATGTCTAATATGTTTTGGAAATATAGCCTTCCTTCACTTTTAGTCAATGTGTTTAGAAGGGATCTGGCTCCTCTCAGATGCCAGGGATATCATATGAAAGGCTTGCTCAATCATAGCCTTAAATGCTATGGTCACAATGATCTGTTTAATGGTCATTTAACTGTTCAGAGCCAAAAAGCATCATGTAATGCTAGATAATAAATCTGTGACAAGACTGAGTGTGATGGCTCTTTCCTGTAATCCCAGCAGTTCAAGAGACCGAGGCAGGAGAATTGCCAGAGTCCAGGAGTTTGAGAACGCCTCTCTTCCCAAAAAATAAAAAAAAACTAGCTGGGCTTGTTGTTGTGTGCCTGTAGCTCTAGTTACTCAAGAGGCTAAGGTGGAGGGATTACCTGAACCAAGGAGGCTGAGGCTGCAGTGAGCCATGATTGTACCACCACATTCTAACCTAGTCAACAGAGTAAGATTCAAAACAAAACAAAACAAACATCTGGGACATAAGAAAATGTTCTTTCTGTCTGTTTTTAAGTCTGGAAAAAGGTGGAATGGCACCGGAACAATCCTACCACAGAAAATACCTGTCTTAATGTGGCCAGAATCATGAAAAATGAAATCAAGAAAAAGATATAAAGATTCTGAGTTCAGATAATTTTTTAAATCATTTTATCAAGCTATATTTGAAGCTAGAACCGCCTGGGGACTTTCTGATAACATACTCCATTGAATTGTTTTTCTTATGGCATTTTAAAGCAATGTAGTCACTTGTAAACAAAATAATTCTAATTAATATAGACAAAGAATTGACTTTAATTTTTCCTATTTCGATTCTTGTTTTTCTGTTAATTACACTATACAAACTATCTGTTTCAAACTCTGCCATAGTGAGTTTTGATATGTCTAAGACCTACCTATGATCTTAAACATTTTTAAACAATTAAAAAAATACTACTTTTTAAAATTTATTGTAGATAAGCTCCCTACTGATAGACAAAACGAATTGTATATCTTCTGCTAATAGCATTCTCGCCACCACAGGTTATATTTGTTATAACGTCCTACGAAATAATAGTAATAATAGCACATATTCCCCCATTCTAAAAAATTATCATATAACTAAGTTTCTCTGCACAATTTGACTTGTCAAGTTTTGAAAACATCAAATTGTGAAATTTAACATTATAAATTGTGGAACCAGGAAACCACAATTGTAAAAGTAAATAGATGCATTTTTTTGAATCTGTGCATTTCCCTTGAAGCTTTCCTATTATTGAAGGTCATTGTTCTCTATAATGAGTTAAAAAAGAATATCATAAAGACAAGGTAATTATATTTGAAGACATGAATAACGTTTCTTAGCCCTTCCATGTATTAGATCTGTAATCAAAGTATAAGATATCTGAATCTCATTTTTTCCTCTATATGAAATAAAATTTATAATTTCAAACTTACAAGGGCTTTTGAGACACACATGATAAGATGAATACAATAGAAATATGGAAATACTATAGTGGAACACACATGCAAAGTTTCCTCATATGTTTAATATTAAAGTAGTAAACAAAAAGAGTTTTAAAAATTTCTTCATGTCTTCATTATATTAGTCAATAAGTGACATGCAGGTTAGGAAGGCTAACTACTCTAAGTATCTCATTCAGAGTATTATAAAATAATTATACTAAAGAAAGTTTGAGATAGCTAGCCATACTGTTTTCAGTTTGTATTAGATTATCTGCTTTAAAAAAAACTCTGTTAATATGGAATTAAAAACAGACAGACTGCTAGATTATCTTTAGGATGTAGAAAGCTGGAATCAATGGCACTTCCACACTTAAAACAACAAAAATTCAGATGTTTTGTGGAATTGCAACCATTATTGAATTCATCAAGGAGCTGAAGTCCCAGGACAAACAACTAACCTGGATTCACTTAAACACAGAGTATGGCCTAAAATGAACACACAGACTCCCTGGGAGCTACAGACACAGGAGAATTTGCACTACTTTGCAGATTCTTCTCCAGAAACCTTACGGAGTATTCATGTGAAAAATCTGAATTGGGGCAAGAGACCAGAAACTTCTGGTGCATGTCTTTAAAAAGGCAACAATAGCCATGTAAGAAAGGCATGGAGTCCCACCTAGACCTCCTTTTCCTATATCTACTATAGAACAAAAGCCTTATGGAACCGGAAAAATATCAGCAAATACTTTTACCCTCAGGAGAAAGAGAAGAAGCAAAATAATTCTAGGGAAGGGCTAAAATGCATTCTGGGCGTAGATTATTAAAGATGTCATACTGGTGGAAGAATAGCAGTATCGTCATTGTTTACCCTACCCCCCAAATCCATGATATACAT
The DNA here is from genome assembly GCA_027257055.1 of Cephalopachus bancanus. Lineage (NCBI taxonomy): Eukaryota > Metazoa > Chordata > Mammalia > Primates > Tarsiidae > Cephalopachus > Cephalopachus bancanus. Next base: position 10,647,443 of record JAPVLO010000048.1, read on the forward strand.
TACTCCCTAAGACTGAACACAAACTAAAAAGTTGGAAAATGCCATCTTCCCTTTCTTCCAACACTAAGTTTGAAAGTATTGAGTAATACATATAGTCTATTGTGGGAGGAGCTTCAAGAATGGGGAAAGAAAGACTTTCTCTGAGGCATAGGTACACAGAGAAGACCCGAATTTGAGTGTAGAGCCAACATCAGGAGAAACTACATGACAGACACCTTAAATACAAGGTAAGTCAGAGCAATTGGAAGCCTGTCGTAAACTATGAGTAACCACAAAAACACAAAAAATATAAATTCAGTGTCTTAGTTTATTTTCTGCTGCTACAATGGAATATGACAGCCTGGGAAATTTGTAAATGATAGAAATTTATTTGCCTCTTGATTCTAGAGACTGGAAAATTGAAGAGCATGGATGGTGCTGGCATCCAGCAAAGTTCATCCCATGGCAGAATGCACCACGTGGTGAACAAGCATTTGAGAGGAAAAAAAAGAATGTAGCCAACCTCATCCTTTTATCAGGAGCACACTTTTTTGATAGTGATATTAATTCATTCATGAGGGCAGAACTCTCATGACCTAATCGTCTCTTAAAGGTTCCACCTCTCAATGCTGTTACAGTGCAGTTACAATGCAATTTTGGTGAGGGTGTTCAAACCACAGCACTCAGCATCTCATTATTGATACAGCTGCCAACAATAAAGGCCTAGCCAAAAAAAAAGAAAAGTCAATTTCTGGGTAAAAATAATATAGATATTATTTAATTAAATTTCTACTACCCTGCTCACTACTCAAGATATATGGCTTTTAACCAATTTATAAGATACAAAATACAGCAAGTAAAATAACACATTGTCAACAGATAAATCAGTCAAAGGGCTAGGCTTATATATCATGGACACGGTGAAATTTTTAGACATTAAATTTATTATGCAGATGAATATGTGATATACAGAAATAATAATAGAATAATAATGAATAAATAATAGTTCATAAAGATCTAGTGAAAAAACTGGAACATATGCATAATCAGAAGTGGAAATGTCAGTAGGGGAGATAGTTATTATAAAAATATATAAATACTAGTAATTAAAAAATTAATAACATAAAAATTACCACTGATGGGTAGTAGAGTTAATATGATCACTAAAAAATATCAGTTAGCTTGAAGATATGTCAGTAGAAATAACTCAAATTAAAATACAAAGAAGAGAAAGTGCTAGGAGAAACAATTGGTAATATAAAATGTCTAACATATGTGCAACTGAAAGCCCAGAAGCAAGAGAGACAGAATGGGACAGAATACAACTAGATACATAAGACAAATAAAGGAATAGAGGGATATTTTAAGAAACCTCCCAGTTCATTAAGATACTACCAAGTATGATTTTTTTTTTTAATTTAAGTTGTCTTATTCTCTATGTTGTACAGAGATTCAATTTTGGAAATGAGTAAAGATTTGACTTTTTATTTTATCTTATTTCAATAAATCTAAGGTACCTTCTTTAAAACATTTTAACATCTCTGGAATTGGGAAGATTCTGAAACAAATGAAATGTCATAATTTAATTGTTCACTGAAATACAAAATAGTGGAGCATGTTTCCATTGATGATATCTCAGATGGGATGAGATACAGTAATTATTCTACATTAACAAACTGATTGTGATAAAGGAGTGTGCCTTTGTCAAAAGGTTTAAAGGCTAAAACACCTCAACACTGTGACTGCTGTGCTCTGTTGCCTGACATCCCGTGAGACATTACTAATTACCTAGTGGCAACTATTAAATGGAAAGAACATGATCAGTATGGCAATGAGACTTTTACTGTATCATCAGAATATTTAAAGCAAGATACCAGAGAACTGTAAATTAAAAATGCAAATTAACTTTTAAGGAAGTGCTTAGGTCAGGATTGTTAATAGAATTTCCTATAATAATGGAAATGTTCAGTTTTTGCTGCCCAATTAGGCTGCCATGGGCAACTATAGAGTACTTGAAACATGGCTAGGCTAGCACAACTGAGAAGTTAAATAAAAAGTTTATGCAATGTGAATTTAAATTAAATGGCCACCTGTGACTAATGGTTATGCATTGAACAGCACTGGCTTAGACATTGTGTTAGAAAGACCAGGCATTTGGTGGCCCTAATGAACTGCTCTAAATGTATCAGTGCTACTTTGATGGCCTTGGTCCTGAATCATCAACCTAGTTTGGATAAGAGAGAACAATTAAGAGATGATAAGAACAGGAAGCAGCGAGCTCAGCAGTCAGAATACCAACTGTTTTTCTTTTCTGGCATGCTACTGAAAAGCTTCCAGGTTTTTCTTGAAAAGAAGAAAAAACCATTTCCTTGCTTTGGGGACAGAAAAATCCCCAAAACTTGCCCCAATTTTAATTTTTTCCTCAATGTAGTAGTAGAGAGAATAACAAAAGTGGGAGGTATAGATTAAGCATTATCATTAAGTATAGTTTCTAAGCATCATAACAACTTATAGTGAGATTAGTAAAGCTCAAGATCTTTACTCATGTCTGTACTGACATTATCCAGAGGACAAAATCTTCCTTGCTGGTGAATCATATATTTGTAAACAATAATTGATAATATTTTGTATCACTTGTGGTTATTCTACTTTGTAATCCTCCAGTATACTTTTATACCTTATGCATTATATACTTTAGTCCAAAAAGTTTTGCAAATTAAAAATGTTCTTAAGTATAAGATAATTAGTGAATTCCAATTATATCCCAAGTATAGTAACATATTTATTTATTTATTTATTTATTTATTTATTTTGAGTTGGAGTCTCACTCTGTCGCCCAGACTGGAGTGCAGTGGCCGCTCCCGGCCACCGCAGCCTCTACCTGCTGGCCTCTGGCGATCCTTCCACCTCAGCCTTGCAAGTAGCCGGAATTACAGGCATGCGCTACCACGCCCGGCTGATTTTTCGATTTATTGTAGAGATGAGGTCTCGCTGCCCAGGCGGGTCTCGAACCTGTGGGCTCAGGCAATCAACTCACCTCAGCCTCCCAAAGGCGCGGAATTACAGGCTGAGCCACCGAGCCCAGCTCATAGCATATTTAAACTGTAAGAAGTTGGTTGTCACTTAAATCCTCGTAAAACGTAATGTTGTACCAAAGTTAACTTGAATGTCTTATTTTAATACCATCACCCAGGGCATATTCATAAATACATGTATGTGTATATTCTGTGTAGATATAACAGGGCTTCATCATATGACTGTGTGGCCTGTTCATTAGACAAAACATCCCAGCTGAGGGGTCAACAGGCGGCTTAGTGCCAATCTATAATCTGGTTAAATTCTTGCACAAGGTTGTATTCTACCAGAGGAGAGAGGATCTTTTTCATCACACAACATGCTGAGCTCTTGCCAACCAGTGCGTCCATAGATACAAGTGTCCAGAAGAAACAACTTTGTATAATTTATCTGTTTGGAGAGAGGATACCTGCTTTAAGATGTAGTGGCCCTGAAATATAACAATCTATCTATACACAGGTATATATACTCTCACACTAATGCATATCTACTCACCCAAAGTAAAATGTCTTCCTGTAAGTCCAAGGAATTTAGGAATCAATTTTAACAAAGAATAAGATCTAAAGCCGCACATAAAAATAATGGGCGTGACGTTAGAAAGCTAAAGTGAAAGACAAAATAGAAGTAAAAAATAAAGACAGATATATGAATTGAAGACTGGGTAGCTGGCCTTAAAGCCAAAGATTTTGATATTGCTAGTAAGAATTGCTTTTAGATCATCAAATACATCCTTGAACACAATAACGCTAATCGTTAAAAATGAGTGCTGAAGTCGGGCTCGGTGGCTCAGCCTGTAATCCCGTGCCTTTGGGAGGCTGAGGTGAGTGGATTGCCTGAGCCCGCGGGTTCAAGACCTGCCTGGGCAGCGAGACCTCCTCTCTACAATAAATCAAAAAATCAGCCGGGTGTGGTAGCGCATGCCTGTAGTTCCGGCTACTTGGAAGGCTGAGACGGAAGGAACGTGGGAGCCCAGCAGGTCGAGGTTGCGGTGGCCGGGAGCCGCCACTGCACTCCAGTCTGGGTGACAGAGTGAGACTCCAGCTCAAAAAAAAAAAAAGAAAAGAAAAAAGAAAAGAAAAGGTACAGAGCTCGCATCAACCGAATACAGCATCAGACTAAATCTGCCTCCTGTGCCAAAAAGTAATCAACACCTGGATGACACAAGTTGTTTTTTCTGTGCATTAATAAGCATCCAATGTATTCTCCCAAAGTATATTCTTATTATTCATCATTCTTATCATCTTACACTGCACCCTATACAATTGCTGCTTTTGGATGTCATTATAAAGTTGGAAACTTTCCTCAAATTCAGATGACACTGTGGAATTCCTAAAAGGTATTAAGAAAATTGATGAGACAAAAATGTTAAAAATGTTAAATAGTGTATCTAAAACTACTTTCTGATTAATATTTTAGTTTAGAAAATAATACATAAAATTTTATCATTGGAAAACATTATTCTTTTTTGTAAACACATACAAATGCAACTCTTAGCTCTTAATGTAGTCAGCATTTGAGGAAATTGGATTCTCATTTAATTATAAGATAAAGAATGAAATGACATAAAAAAAAACTTTGCTATGAACGTTATAGTCTTTCATGACGCAGAGAGAGAAGTCAAGACCAAAGTAATGAAAGATAATGCTAGGAGAATAGACCTGAATACCATTCAACAATGAAATGCATGTGCACTAAGTAAATAACAATAGTAGTGACATTCAATTATTGGTTTTCTTTCTGTCTTCCTATACATTATTATAGGATACAGACATCAAGAATAAGAAGTAGTCTTCTTAAATTATAATGTAATAAACATGAAATGAATATTCTCAGCTCAATAACTTGAAAAATACATAGAAAGGCAAAGAAAATTTGAAAATTATAATATTTTGCTCTCATCATTTAAAACATTCCTCTTCTCAAGATAATTCTGCATACAAGGAAATTAAAATGCCAAGTACTTAATTGATTTACCCAATTCTAGTGAGGGTATATTGAAACCAGTACCTTAGCTAGAATTTCATCACTCCTAGGCATATTACATTTATCATGCTATGTTCATCGGTGTCTCATAATTGAATAAAGGCACGAGGAAGGTTGTATCAAATTATTGATAACAAGCTGGGCGCAGTGGCTCATTCCTGTAATCCCAGGATTTTGGGAAGCAGAGGTGAAAGAATTTCCCGCGCCTAGTGGATTGAGGCCACAGTAGCTATGAGCGTGCCACTGCAGTCCAGCCTGAATGACAGACATTTCGTTTGAGAAATGCAAATTGGTATAGCTATTATGGGAAAACATTTAAGAGATTCTTTTGAAAAATTAAAAAATCTACCTTATGGCTCAGCGATCTCAATTTTAGGTATATTTTTAAAGCAAATAAAATGAGGATCTCAACGATATAGACGCACTACCATGTTTATTTTAGCATTATTTACTAAATATTCAAAATATGGAAACAATCTAAATGTCTCTCAAAGGACTAATTGGATATGGGGGAGAGAAAAAGACAGAAATACAATAAAATATTAATTCTTAAAAAAGAAGAAAATTGTTTTAGTTGCAGCAACGTGGATGAACCTGAGGTTATCATGCTAAGTGAAGTAAACCAGAAACACAACGGCAGATTTTGTAGGATCTCACTTATACGTGGAATCCAAAATAGTCAAACTCATAGAAGAAAAAAGTAGAACAGTGGCTGCCAAGGAGCTGAGGAGAGGGAGAAGTGAGTGGTTATTGGTCAAGGGACATAAAGTTTTAGTTAAGCGAGATAAATAAGTGTTAGAGCGATAGCATACAACACTATCACTATAGTTAATACTGTTTGGTATACTTGAGATTTGCTAAGGAAGTAGATCTTAACTGTTCTCAAAACACACAAAAAAGATGGCAACCGTAGAAGGTGGTCAATGTCAATTAGCATGATTGGAGTGACCACTTCACAACACATATCAAATCATTAAGTTGTACCACTTAAATATATGTAATTTTAATTGTCAATTATATCCCAATAAAACTGAGGAAAAATTCAAATGTATGAGGAACTCATAGATTTGTTGAGAGAACTAAAAAACTTAAAAGAGGGTTTCTGGAAATGTTGACTGAAAACATACCATGAATCTGGCTGGGTTAAAAAAAAAATTGCTGTTGCAAGGAACCATTATAGAAAATGTCTACCTATTTTAGCCCTACAAAAGCCACTTTTGTGCTAGGAAGTTGATTTGCAACAAGTGATGCCCGTGAAAGCCAAATACTTATGTGACCATACACTCAACAAAACTTAGAAGCACACGGAGAGCCTGCTTCTTCTTGCAAATCTACTGCAAACAAAGTTCAGTTGATTGATGGTTTGTATGACTTGTCTGCATCCTAAGTCTTGTTTAGATTCATGTTGCACAGGTAGAAATGTTGGAACTATAGAAAGGTTAATCAAAAGATGGCAAGAAGCCAATTTAATGATATTTTAAAAAGCATGATCAAGGAACCATATCAAATTCTCTTTATTTGTGTTATTGCTCTGTGTTACCAGCCACTTGGTTAAAACAGTGAAACTAAAAATAATGTTCCTTTACAGGAGAGGGAAAGAGAGCAATTCATAATTTTTTCCCTCTTTTAAATCCTATTTTACTCAACACTGAGCTAAAGGTAGAAAGTGTTGGGAGAATATATACCTGTTGAAAAGTAAAATAAAAACAGCTGAGTTAACTTGGGGCAGCATTTCTATTGTTCTGGTAAGAAAGAACAGCACATACACATACACATACACAAGCAAAAATACAAATTGTGAAATGGCAACGATTCTACATTAAAGAAAAAAATCATGTTTTCATTTAAATTGGCATTGCCCAATATAAGTACAAATGATATAATTCATGCTAATAATTATTTTAATCTTATTTAAAATGACACAAAAGATCAAATAATATAAAACCACTACAAATTGAGCAAGAGAGATCGTGAAAGAATGAAAACAGATTTATATTTTTATATTTAGTAATATAATTTACTATTATGTACTAAAATATAATTTATTTTTTAGTAATAGCTCCTAGCACAATTTAAAATATAATTTATATTTTAGTCATTTTAATGGCACATGCTTCCGGCTTTTCAAAAATGAAGTCCTTATTTTCATTTTGAACTAGGCTATAGTTATATAGCTGATCTGACTGCAAACCTGAGATTTAGACTTTGTTGGCATCATTTATTCTGGTGTATTTCTTGCAACATATTTATTCTGATGTTTATTTAATTAAGGTTTATTTTAAACAGAAAATCAGCCATGGTGTCAAAATACTTGCAATAATAAGGAAATCTGACACTTAAGAATGACTGCACTCTCTATTAAAATGGTTTTTCATCAGTCCAATTATTTCTGTCAGCTGATGATGACTTGAAAGACAAAAGTTGTTACTTCTAAATTCTCGGATCTACAAAATGAGACAGGTAAAGAGGTAAAAATATAAGGTTCAGAATTCAGAGGACAAGAGCAAATGTTGGCTCTTCCACCAACCTGCCATTTGACCTTTGACAACATGCTCACATTTGCTGAACTTCAGTTTCTCATTCTGTAAAGGCAGGAATTTCAGCTAAATGATCCTTAAAGTAGATGCCAGTGACAAATTGAAAATAATACATAAAAAATGGCCCTCACATTGACAATTACATAGCAACACTATGATAAATGAAAGCTGTTATAAAATTCTTATACAAACTATGTCTATTGTTTAACCACCTGAGACATGGAGATTAAAAATTGTTTTTAAAATTTATCCCTATGCCAAGGGTTTATATCCTTTTTTAATTTATTAATTTTATTTTAAAGAGTTGGGGTACAATTCAGGATTAGATATACAAGTAGTCATTTTACAGGTAAAGTTTGGACCTCCCTTTGGTCCCCACCTCACCTGGTTTAAGATCAAGTACCTTTATCGATGTTATGTGCCCTGCCTCACCTGGCAGTTTCCGGCTACTGATAATCCCTTTCATAGAGCATTATGGTAAATATTCAAGGTCCACTTATGAGTGAGAACATACAGTGCTCAGTTATTTGTTTCGGTGATAAATCACTGAGAATTACAGACCAATCCACCCAAGTTGCTGTGAAGTCCATAATTTTGCTCTTCTTAACTGCATAATATTCCATCGTATAGATGTACTACATTTTTTGTGTCCAGTCCAGTTTTGATGGTCAGCACAGTTGGTTCCAAGTTTTACTATTGTAAATAGTGCTGCAATAAACATGCGTGTGTAGGTATCTTTATTATAGAGTAATTTAAGTTCCTCTGGGTATATCGCCAGAAGGGGGATTGCTGGATCATATGAAAAGTCAATTTCTAGCTCTTTAAGGAATCGCCAGACTGTTTTCCATAGAAGTTGAACTAGTTTGCATTCCCAATAGCAGTACAAAGTGTTCCCTTTTCTCTGCATCTTCACTAACATCTGTTGTTTTTTGTTTGATTAATGATGAGCATTGTTGCAGGAGTTAGGTGGTATCTCAATGTGGTTTTGATTTACATTTCTCTGATGATTAGTGAGGTTGAGCATTTCTTCATGTGTCTGTTGGCTGCTCGTATGTCTTTTTTAGTGAACTGTCTATTCATGTCTTTTGATCACTTTTTTTTTTTTTTTTGAGTTGGAGTCTCACTCTATCGCCCAGACTGGAGTGCAGTGGCCACTCCCGGTCACCGCAGCCTCAACCTGCTGGGCTCCGGCGATACTTCCGCCTCAGCCTTCCAAGTAGCTGGAACTACAGGCGCGTGCTACGATGCCCGGCTAATTTTTGGTTTATTGTAGAGATGAGGTCTCACCAAGTTGCCCAGGCGGGTCTCGAACCTGCGGGCTCAGGCAATCCACTCACCTCAGCCTCCCAAAGAGCGGGATTACAGGCTGAGTCACCGAGCTCGGTTTTGATCACTTTTTAATGGAGCTGTTTGGTTTTCTCCTTTCAGCACATTTGAGTGCCTTGTAGATTCTGGATTTTAAGTCTTTGTGAGATATGCAGTTATCAAATATTTTTTCCCATTCTGTGGACTGTCCCCCCTCTCTCTTGATGTTTTCTTTTGCTTTACAGAAGTTCTTCAGCTTGATGAGATCCCACCTATTTATCTTATCTCTTATGGCATGGGCTTTTAGAGTTTTGATCAGGAATTGGCTGCCTATTCCAAATTCTGTGAGGGTGTCTCCTGCATTCTCTAAGATTCTTAATATTTGAGGTTTTACATTTAGGTCTTTGATCCCTTTGGAGTTGATTTTTGGGTATGGTGATAGGTAGAGGGTCTTGTTTCATTATTCTGCATGGTCAGCCAGTTTTCCCAGCATCATTTACTAAATAGCTTCTCCTCTCTCCAGTGGTTGCTTTTGGAGGTTTTGTCAAAAATGAGTTGGTTGAAAAATTGAAGTTTTGCTTCCAGAATCTCTATCCTGTTCCATTGGTGTATATTCTTGCTCTTGTACCAACACCAGGCTGTTTTAATTATCATAGCCTTATAATAAAATTTAAAGTCTGGAAGTGTGATACCTCCTGCTTTGTTTCTTTTGCTAAGGATTGTTTTGGCTATTCATGGTGGTTTATGTTTCCATATGCATTTTTGTATTGTTTCCAAGTGCGGGAAGAATGATGTTGATAATTTAATGGATATTGCATTGAATCTGTAGATTGCCTGTGGTAGAGTAGACATCTTAACAATGCTGATTCTTCCTATCCATGAGCATGGAATATTTTTCCATTTGTTTGTGTCATCTTTGATATCTTTGAGCAGTGTTTTGTAGTTTTCATTGTAAAGATCTTGCACTTCTCTGGTTAGGTTAATGAATTTGTTTCCATACAGGTGTGCATAGTAATCTCTAATAATCTTTTGTATTTCCTTGGGGTCAGTCACAACTTGATATTTTGCGTTTCTGATTGTGTTTATTTAGGCTTTTTCTCACATTTGCTTGGTCATCCCTGATAGAGGCCCAACAATCTTGTCTATCCTTTCAAAAAACAGGGTTTTTTTTTTGCATTTTATTTTTTTCTATGGTATTTTTGTTTTTGATGTCCTGTATTTGGGCTTTTACTTTGGTGATCTGGATTCTCCTGCTGAGATTAGGGTTTTTGTGGCCTTGCCTTTCCAGCTCCCTTAGGTGATTTGTTAGGATGTTTACTTGTTCTCTTCCTATTTTCTTGATGTCTGTTTGTAGGGATAAGGTTCCCCACTTAGCACTGATTCCATGACATCCCAGAGGTTTTGGTGAGATGTTTCTTCATTTTGTTTGTTTCCAGGAACCTTTTAATTTGTTTTGATTTGTGTTATGACCCAGAAGTTGTTCAGCATCATGCTGTTTAGTGTCCATGTCTTTGTAGGTTTTGGGGGAATTTTGTTGGTGGTGATATTTAATTTTATTCCACTATGGTCTCAGAAGGTGCATGGCAGTATTCAATCTTGTGAAATTTGTTTATGGTTGATTTATGGCTGAGAATGTGGTCAATCTTGGAGTATGTTCTGCATGGTGACAAGTAGAGTGTATATTATGTGGTTGTTGGGTGAAGTGCTCTGTAGGTATCTATTAAGTTAATTTGGTAAAGTGTCAAGCTGAGGTTTCATATATCCTTGTTGATGTTTTGCCTCAATGATCTACCTAGGGTTGTTAGTGGGGTATTTAGATCCCCAGGTATGACAGTGTTAGAGTGAATATTGCTTTTAGTTCTTTTATTAAGTACTTTATGAATGCTGGTGCTCCTGTGTTGAATGAATATATGTTTTGGATGGATATTTCTTGTTGATGCATTGAACATTTTATCATTATGTAGTGACCTTCCCCTTTATCTTTTTAAATTTTTGATAGCTTAAAGGTTGTTTTGTCTAGTATTAAGATCACAACTCCCGCCTTCTTTTGTGACCTATTCACGTGAAAATTGTTTTTCCATCCTCTAACTTTAAGTCTGTGAGCATCCTTTATTGTGAAATGTGTTTCCTGGAGACAGTACATTGTAGAGTTTTTTTCTTTCAATCCACTTTGCCATTCTATGTCTTTTCAGTGGTGCATTTAGTCCATTCACATTCAGCCTGGTAATTCAGATGTGACAGTTTATCCCTGCTATGAGGCTCTTATGGAATTGTCGTTGTTGTTGTCTGTTTGTTTATTTGTTTGCAGTTTTCTTTTCATTTTTGGGTTGGTATGTGTGTGTGTTTTCAATTTTGCAGTCACAATGCACACTGTGTTAATTCTCTGTTTTCCCTGATTCTTGGGAATAACTTAGAAGATCTTTTCTTTCTTTATTCTATGGTTAATACCTTCTCAAGCATCTCTTGCAGGGCTAGTCTGGAGGCAGCACAAACTCTTAGGTATTGAATGTCTGTGAATGATTTTAATTATACATCACTGATGAGACTTAATTTTGCTGGGTAGGAAATTCTTGGTTAGAATTGTTTATCTTTGAGAATTTTGAAGATTGGACTCTAGTCTCTTCTAGTTTGTAGTGTTTCTGTAGATAAGTCTACTGCTATTCTAATTGTTCTTACCCAGTATGTAGTCTGATCCTTCTCTCTTGCTGCCTTTAGGATTTCCTCTTTTATACATACTTTGTACAGCAAATTATTGTGTGTCTAGGAGTTGGTCTTTTTATTTGGTGCCTTGTAGGGATTCTCTGAATCTCTTGTGTTTGATTGGTCACATCTCTGATGAGATGAGGGAAGTTTGCTTGGATAATTTAATGAAATGTTTGCTTCAGAGTGGTCTCTGTCTCTCTATCTACCTCAGGAATGCCAATCAGGCATAAGTTTGGCTTCTTGATATAATTGCACCTCTCTTAGAGCCTTTGTATTGTCTTTTTAAGCTTCTTTTATTTTTAACATTTTGGGTTAGTCCTATATTTTGGTCCTTAAGCTCTGTGATTCTTTCTTCTGCTTGGTTAATTCTGCTTCCCATGCTTGTCAGTTTGTTATTTATTTTGTTTACTGTATACTTTAATGCTGCCATCTCAGTTATCAACTCCTCCATTCCTTCCTCTTGTCTCACCTCATTTCTATGCATTCTTTATTAATACCTTGATATCTGGATTTGTGGTTTGAGACAAGTTGTTCTGGGGACTCTTCATTGTTTGAGTTCTGAAGTTTGTATTCTCAGGTGCTATCTTGCCAGGAGTCTGGAGGATACCTGTGATCTTCCTTTGGTTTTTTCATAATTTGTGATGGTTCCTCATCCCTTTCCCCCTTCTTTAATTCCATTTTTCAGTGATGAGGAGATAGCTTTTATTTCGGTTTGCTCAAACATCTATTCTTCCTTATGTAGATCCTCTGGATTTGTTCAGTTTTGAAGCTGGAGAAGGGGTGCGTGACTGTGCTGTCTTTTTGTAGTTTTGAGATTTGATTAAGTTATAATGGGGGAGACTGTGGTTCAGAAGCTATCTGCAGACCATAGTATCCACTGACTGGAGTATGGACTCCATAGAACCCACTTCCCAACATCTTACAAACTGTTCAAGAAATGGGAGTGTATGTATGCCCCATGAAACCAAAATGAGAGAAGAAAAGAGAAAAGAATGAGGAAATGACGAAGGAAGACATAAGGGAGATGAAAAGAAAGAAGAAGAGGGAAAACTGGCACACCAATGGACAGATAAACAAACAGTTAAAGAAAACAACAAAACAAGCAACAGAAGAAAAAAATCGAAGACTTTTTCCCTCCCTCAAAAATCTCCCTCTTGTGGCCATTTCTGAAACTTCAGATTCCTTTCCTTTTTTTTTTTTTTTTTTTTTTAAACCAGTGTGTCCCCTGAGCTTCCACTTTTGGCAGCCGTAGGAAGTGGGTTCCAGTCTCTAGCTCTTCCCCTCTGCTCTCAGTCCACAGGGCAATTGGGCTGCTGTTCACATGGATCAGATGCCCCACGGACCTCTGTGGGAAGGGAGGCGACTTCAAGATTCACCCAAACCCTGGTGGCTGCTAGGTCTCTCCTCTCACCTCCAACTACACGGATCCGTGCTTGATCCAGTGTGGGAGGTGGGGCTTCTGTTTCTCCCGTTTGGTGCACTCAGAGGATCCTCTCTGGGCAAATGACGGTGATGCCAGAGGGAGATGGTGGAGATTGCTGGATGCAGTCTGGTCAGAATCAAGGGAGCTAGAGAAGGTCCCTGCCTGGCTCAGGACAAAGAAAATGGTGCCAAGATGGCATCCACTGACATCTTATCCTCTGGCAGAGATCCGCTTCAGATCTACTCCCTGCATTGTCTCCACATCCCTGCTGTCATTGCCCAGCCAGTTGCCACAGATGGTGGTGTGAGCTGGGTGCCGGTGTCAAGAGGCTACTGATCTCTGCTGCCTTTTCCTGAGAGGCGCCACAGAATGGTGGATCCTTCTGCGTGTGGCCGAATTCAGAGCAACCGCAAATTATGACCGCTTTGGCTGGGTTCCTTGGGAGCTTGATCACATGTCTCCACTCACTTGCTCACTCACTTGCACATGCAGATGGATGCAGATTAGCCTTTGTGCACCCTCACCCGTGCAGAGACTTTCACACTCCAACCGGCTCTGTCGCCATCTTGTCTCACCCTCCCTGGGTTCATATCCTTTGATGACATAATAATTAACTCACTTATGGCTTATTTGTGAGCACAAAGTAATAAAGCTAGCCATGCTGGCATACAAAAAATGATAAATTTTTGAAAGGATTCACTGCTTTTAGCACTTAGGATATGGTTAATTAATCAAGTCAACACAGAAGAAATTTGCCTGGGTCTGGTAGAACTGACCGATGAATGAGAACTGATATGTTTGTTTTCCCTTGTAATAGTTTCTAATTGAACTCCTATGTCAAACAAAGACTAGGTGTCTTGAGTATTTCTCAGTATATTAGATATATAAAAGCCTGTCTTATTATTATAAGCATTAAATTAATCATTTTACACCTATGTGTATCCTATGAAAGTGCTGACTCCATATCACACTCATAGTCATTTGGTGAAAAAGTAGCTAAATCAAACCACTGACGTGTGGTTAAATCAATACAAATTAGGTAAGTTCTTTTCATATTTGAATGAAGCCTTATGGGTTTGGCTGAGTTGAAACTTTTTATAGATAAAATTCTATTTGCATTTTGCCGTGCTCTGGAAATATATTTAATTCTAAACTATTATTTTTGTCACTTTTTGTGTAGAAAAAAAGTACTCTTGTGGTGGTGGAATGAGAAGTTGGTAGGAAAACAAAGTTCTGATTCCATGTCTGCTAAAGCTTTATATATGTCTTACCTCAATTGAGCTGTGCTAATGAAGTGACTGTGTAACTCATAAAGAACAGAAATATATTGGCTTAACAGTTCTGGAGCTAGAAAGTTCAAGAGCATGGTGCCAGCATCCGATGAGGGCTTCCTTATTGCGTTATCCCACTGCTTTAGATGGAAGGGTAAGAGAAGGCAAGAGACACGGACGGAAAGGGACCAAACTCTCCTTTCATCAGGAAGCTACTTTCACAATAACTAGCCCACTCCCACAATAACAGAGTTAGTCCATTATGAGGGCTCTGCCTCTTAAAGGTTCCATCTGTCAACACTGTTGCATTAAAGATTAAGTTTCCATTACATGAACTTCAGTAGACACATTCAAACTATAGTAATATATATAGTGCAGGAGGAAGGTGTTGAGCAATTAACGATCAAACACAACTTGTGACCATAGATTCCAAATTTATATAATTTAATTTTTCCATAATTTGATGTAAAACATTTTCTTAAAAATTGGTATACTCTAAAAACATATTCTGGTACATGGGCACCATTCTTGAGTGCTTTTAAACATATAGCACACATGGAATACATATTGTCAGGATACCGTTTGCTTGTTTTTTCTTCAAAGTTGAGTTCTAGAATCTTAATTTGAACATTCAACTGTGTTTATTTGGCAAAATACATACAATTAAAGATACCTAAATAAGTTGTGTATTTGGGAAATTGGAAACATTACTTAATAACTATATACTTTAGTGTAAAGTAATATTGAATTTGGTATTTCAACCCACTTTTATCTCTAGCTGAATGCATTTTTATCATACATTTATGTAACAAAGGGTGAAGATTCAAAAAAAACATTAATTTTTTAAAGTATTCACTTAGAAACATAATTTACAAAGAAGTAGAGAGACAGGAGAAACTGAAGAATAAATGTAGAATTTTTAGAAATTAGAAAAGTTGGATTTTTCTTGGAAAAATCCAATCCAAAGGTCAATATTGTGGGAACTAATGCTGGGAGATGGCTCTCTCTATCCCTGATAATTACTCTAATGAGTAAATCAACTACTTCATCTTGTACATGCTAACATTTATTACACCTCCTTTGCCCTTTGCTGTCTTAATGGTGACAAATAAGTTACACAGGATAGAAAGACATTGATTGGCTTGTGAACAGTAAAGATGACTTTGGGGCCTCTTAATGGACAATCATATAAGAAATTTATTTAGCAAAGATGTAGGAAGAAGCATGTTCTGTTTCCTTATGATAAGATTATTTAAAGCATATTAGTTAATGCTTTTTGTGCCTGATGCAAGAATAATGATTTATAGACTGTTCTGTTTGCTTCAGCAATCACACTGCCAGTTTTGCCTACTCCTTGATCTTCCTGCTATATCTTTGGCACTTCTCTTTTCAAAGACCTTCTCTAAATAATAAATGTAAAAATAATTAAAATTTATACTTACTTTTATTCAGTACATATGTCCATTGACATTCCAGTATTTTAATAAGGGAATTATTGATAAAGGAATTTTATTAGTGGAAATTTTAATGAGGTTTATTCCTCCTAATTTTTAAAATGGCAAAGATAATTTGCTTTGATTTCTTGTTTGTACTGTTAGGCTTGCAGATCTTTCACTTGTGTATACTTAGAATTTATTTTTTGTATTTGTTCGTGCTAATAAAAGATTATAAATTGCATATAATGAACCTAATACCACAGGGCATGAGGAAAGCAGAGTGAGTGGAACTCCTTTCTAGATTTAAGAAAATAAAAATAAAACTTAGTAGACTGATACATAAATTATTCTGATATAATTAGATACAATATAAAAAGAACATACTAGAGGGCCTTATGAATTTTAATTTTTTTTTAATAAAAGAGTTCTTAGAAAAATCCTTTTATCTTTTTATTTATTTATTTATTTATTTTTGAGTTGGAGTCTCACCATGTTGCCCAGGCTGGAGTGCAGTGGCATGTTCATAGCTACCACAGTCTCAACTAGCAGGGCTCAGGACATCCTTCCTCAGCCTTCCAAGTAGCTAGAACCACAGGCGTACACCACAACACCCAGCTAATTTCTTTATGGTAGAGATGAGGTCTCATCAAGGTGTCCAGGTTGGTCTTGAACCCCTGGGTTTAGGCATTCCTCTCACCTTCACTTTCTAAAGTGCTGGGATTACAAGCATGAGCCACTGCACCCAGCTGAAAAATCAATTTTGATAACTTGTAGTGTTGATTTGGTATTTGAACTGAAGTAAAAGTAATCCTATTAACTTTGGACAAGCCATTCAATCTCTTTAAGCTATAATATTCACAACATAAAACATGGATAACAGAAACTAGCTTTCGTGTAAGAATTACATAAAAGATGCAGTTAAGACAACATCTAGTGACATTGACCAAAATAGATACTCAGTAAAAGAGAACTATAATCACCATTTTTCTTGTCTTCTTCGCCATGCTATTGTCATTCTTAATATTGTCATTATCAACATAAACTTGCCTTCTAGCTAGGGAATAGGATCCACTAGTTGGAAAAGAGGAAATGGAATCATATAGTTAGGAGAAGAAATACATGTAAAGTGTATATACATTATGTCTTTGGAGAATTGTAAGTAGTTAATTGTAAATAGAATTTAGTGTATTTATAGGGGAAACAGTGACAGAAAATTAGGCTGGAAATGAGTAAGAAAAACTTGTAGGAGCATTTAATCAATTACAGAGAAGGTTGGATTTCATTTAGACAGCAGGGATTCTCTAAGAGATTTTTAAGCATGTGAATGACAGGTTACTGCTTTAAAAGTGACCTACTGTTGCTAATGAGGATGAATAGGAATCGGGTACAGTACGAGTACGAGATGCTGGAGCTTGAAATTTCTTCTTTGTGGTCATCATTTATTACTCTAAGAAATTTTATTATTTTTCAACTTGTTTTAGACAAATTTTACATTAAGTTTTGTCCAACTAATTCTATACTCTTTGCCATCATTTCCTTTGATTTATTTTTCCTACATTATTTTCTCTTTTGAACTTTCATACTTTGCTGTTTCAGTTATGTGTCAAAATATCTAAATTTTGAATAGCCACCTGTAATTAACTGATTATCTCAATTATTCATTGAATAAATGTTTACTCTGTGCAAAGTATGAAAAGGACTCATTATTTATTTTCCCTATCTGTATTCCTTATAATATATATTTATCATTCTTATTTTGAGAATTTTGTTTTCATTTCAACCAATTTTTTTTCTTTAAAATGCTATAATAAATTGTGATGGCTAATTTTATGTGACAGTGTGGGCCACAAGTGCCCAGTCATGTTGCTAAACATTAATCTGGGTATGTCTGTGAGGATGTTTCCAAATGAACATTTGGAAATATATATATATATATATATATATATAAAGAGATTAAGAAATATATAAGGATTGCATAAATTAAATTAAGAAATATATACATGCATATCTCCTATTGGTTCTGCTTCTGTTTCTCTGGAATACCTAGACTAATACATGAATAAAGAAATAAGCAATATCTGTTCCCAGTTATTGGCTACCTATTATAGGCCAGGCCCCATGCTATACACTTTGCCTAATAAGTTTCTAGTTCTCAGTTTCCTCATCTATGAGTTGGTGCAAAAATTATTGTACTTAAACCATATGTTTATTGGTATAATTAAATGCATGAATTTGTATAAAGTGCTTGCAGGAGTGTCTGGCATAACCATGTACTCAATTAACGTTAACTTATTATTATTTTTGTTATTCACCTCTATGTTATAGATTTAAAAAAAAAAACCAGGTCTTAAAGATAACATTTAATTTGTCTGACATCACAGTTTATGTTTGTTATGGAGTCTGGATTTGAATGGTCATATGTGTAAGTCTTAGGGCATCTTCTTAACCTACAGCTGTCATTGAACTGATATGTTTCAGAAGGACATTGAAAGTGATCTATTTTTTACAACTAGAGAAACACTAAAATGCAATTCAATTTGACTCTGATAACTTAAAAATTAGGCATGTCACTATTTGTTGATAAAAAAGAATGAAAATTTGCAAAACTTAAGGCTGTGCAAACATGAAAGCTATCGGCTCATTCTCTTTAGAGTAACTAATGCTAGAGAATATGAGTAAAAAAGCACCGTCTTTGTCTTTCTCCAATCTCTATATGTATGCTCAAAGTTGACAGGACAGATATATCTGCATTTACTCTGACAGTATCGTATTACCCCATAGATCATCCTTGTCTTATTCATTCTATTTATCTTGGTAGCGGTGGAAAACCTTTTGGCGTGTAAGCCATTCCTCACAATTAATCATCTCTTCTCTAATTCTTTGACTTAAAAATGAAAATTACTTTTCTTCTTCTAATTGCTTAATAAAAATTAATTAACTTTCTACTTGGGTAAACCATTCTAGAAGATAATTCAGGACAGAAAGGGAAAGGAGGACAACACAAGGATAAAAAGGTTTTCTTAGGAAGCTTATAATGTGATACCCTACTCTTCATTTTCAGGATCATTAATTTCCTTCCAATTTACCAACTAGAAAGTCTAATTTAGATGTCTACTTTGATTCAAATAGGGTTGAGCAAACCTATTTTGTTTTGTTTTGTTTGTTCATTCAATCTTTTAAAATAAATTTGTAGTTTCCATTCATTTATTCTTTTAAAATAAGGCTTTGGACCTTAGTCACTACTAGACAATAGGGGGCACAGAGACAGCAAGACTCAGATCCTTCCTTCAAGTTTTTGATCATCTATCAGGGAGAAAAAAATATATAAATATACTTTTTAATACCACATGAATTTGCTAGGTGGTGATACAGAACAAGGTATGGGGGATGGGGTTGTCAGGCATTTAGGGAAGGCTGGAAGAGGAAATAACACTTGAGGTGAATCTTGAAAAATTAATAGAAATTCTCCTTCCTTCCTTCCCTCCTTCCTTCCTTCCTTCCACTTTCCTTTATTTCATTTTTCTTTTGTTTGTTTTCTTTTCCTCTCCTCTCCTCTTCCCTCAGGTCCTTGTCTTCCTCTCCTTCCTCCTTTCTCTTTCCTTCCTCTTCCTCCTCCTTCTTCTCCCACAATGCTGCTAGACATAAAGACCATTGGCAAAAGAGTATAGGCATGCTGGGAAGCAGGGAGTGTGTTCAATATTAGTACAGCAGGAAATACCATGGGTAAATGAAGAGAAATAAGGCTAGGGGACCAAGTGAAAGAACCCATGTGCCATCCTAAGAACAAAAATCTGCAAACAAAAAGACCTTCTTTTTTTTCTTAGCAGGTGGGTTATATGACGAAGTATATGAGATAGAATTATCACTTTGGCAGTAATAAAAATAATGGCTTAAACGATCTTTAAACTATAGTCATAATAAGGTTTGTAAGTTAGTAATTCATTTATCAAAGAATGGTAAATCAACAATCATCTTTACTAGTTGCCAAGTGCATTATCTCTCACTTGAACCTTTGTGCCAGCATGTAGCTTTATCTTGATGCCAATTTTTCAAAATTAACTAATTGTCATGTCCAAAAAAATTACTTAGTAAAAACTTGAAGATATTCCTGAGATGATCACATTAACTAGGAAATCTTTTTGCAGCTCATAGATTCAAGCTAAAGTGATTAAAAGTCTTGAATATCTCATAACCTTTGAAAAAACACCTTGAGGATAGAAATTCCATGTGGCTACGGTCTCTTGATTTAAAATGTATTCTTAAAGTGAGGCCTCAAAGAAAGAGTTGAGTATCATATGATACAGAAATTTTTTGTGCCAACAAATTAACACTGCCACATGAAAAATCTAGTTTACTGTATTTTAGTCTCTATTTTCTGTCAATAAGTTCAGAAACCCATTGAACTGACACATTTTACATGCTGTAAACAAAAATGTATGTCACAGTTCTTCCATACTTGAGAAAATGTGAAATTTGTCAGATAAACTTAACAGCACAAGCCTTCTTTGAAAGTATTAAAAATAAAAAGCGGATCTCATGGCTAGTTGGAAGACAAATATAAGGGAAAAAATCAGAGGAAGAATGGAGATATATTTGTTTTCTCACTATTTGAAGTAATTTGAAAGAAACACAGCAACTTGGATGGATTTAGAGCCTATAATACCCAGTGATCTATCACAGAAAAAAAGAACAAAGTTCCATATGCTCTCACTCATAAGAATACCCTGAACATTTAGCATGATACTATAAGAAAAGGAGTGGCAGTAGGGAGATACTGCCTGGGTGGGGGTTGAGGACACATCAGTAAGGGTACCTGATCTCAAACCAGGCAAAGTGGGAACCAAAGGGATATAATACTTGTATCATATCTACTTGTATACCTAATCCTGAATTGTACCTCACATCTTTAAAATAAAAAAGCACAAAACTTATGCTATAAAACAAAAAACAAACAAAAAACACCAAACAAACAAGAGTATATACTCTGAAAAGATGGGACAAGCTTCCATTCCGATTATATAGTTTAGGTGCAGTGGTCCCAGTCTTTTTGGCATCAGGGACCAGTTTTGCATAAGACAAATTTTACATAGACAAGATTGGGGGGAGTAGTTTCAGACAGGATTATTTGACATTACATTTATTGTGTACTTTATCTCCAGATCCCTCACATGTATAATTCACAACAGGTTTAGCGTTCCTATGAGAGTCGAATGCTGCCACTCCTCTGACAGGAGGAGGAGCTCAGGTGGTAATGTGAGCAATGGGGAGCAATTGTAAATACCGATGAAGCTTTGCTGACTTGTCCCCCACTCACCACTTGCTGTGTGGCCTAGTTCCTAACAAGTCCCTGGACCTGTACTGTCTCATAGTCCGGGGACTTGGGGACCCAGATATGGTGCAGAAAAAATAGCATATAGTACTTAAAAATCGACATGGTGAAATAATGTAATATTCACTTGAATTCCCTTTGTTTTTACTATTTGAGAGAGAATACTGTTAATTCCAAAGATTATTTTTAAAATAGTTTAAAAGCAACATAATATTTTTATAAGAGGTAATACAAAATATTAATAGCACACGGACCAATGGCTTCCAAAAAATCATGTTCCTATATAAGACGTTTATATAGGAACATGTTGAAGGAGGAAAAAAAATTGAAATATAAAAATAAGAAGATAGCAAAATTTAATCTGTAGTTTCTAAAATGTATTTTGTGAATTTAATGTTAATCATTAAATATAATATTCTTCATAATGAACACCCATCTTATTTTGTTGATTGTCACTTACTACTGTCTAATTTCATTACAGTACCTTTGGTTGTTAGTCAACTCAGAGACAGTAACAGAAGTGTAGTTCCTCTCATTGACATTGAACATTTGACTCATTTAGGTACTAATTCATGAATCCCTTCAGGATTAAATCATTAGTACTCTCATTCTCACTGTTACACTATCCTCTTTCCCTCTTCTTTACTCAGACCACTGAATTCTCTCTAGGTTTTATTCCTTTCTTTTCAGCAACGCTGGAAAACATATTTTGAGGAGAACAATCAGAATCATGTGTGCTCACTCAGTTCATTTCCAGTACACACCTGTGCCAGTGCCTCAAGCTGGTCTCGATTACCGCTTTGCTTTCCAACTAAGTTGGTGTCTCTACTTTATTAATCTAATAAGTGTTGGCTCATTCTACCTTTGTGATGTGCTAAGGGAACAAAGATGAATGGCAAGGATCCTCTGTATGATTTCAATTACTGCTTTGCTTTCCAACTAGGTTGGAATCTCTTCTCCATTAATCTGTGAATGTTGGCTTCACTCCACCTTCACTTTAATAGGTTCACATTACCCATCCGCCTCCCTTAGGATAACATGTAAATTAATTTGAACACCCTATGCTATACAAAATTTCTCTGGATTACTTTTTTTAACTGACAAATAAAAATGGTGGTTTTATTGTATATAATTTTCAAACATGTATGTATTGTGGAATGGCTAAATCTAGATAATTAACATATGCATGACCTCATATACTTAGAACACTTAAATTTTAGAACACTTAAAATTTGCTCTTTTGGCAATTTTCAATAATATTATGTACTGTTATTAACTATACAACGGATCTTTTTAACTTAATCTTCTTATCTACTAAAATTTTGTATTTTTTTAATCAACATCTCTCCAATGCTCCACCCCCACTGCGCCAGCCCCTGGTAACTACCATTTCACTCTGTTTCTATGTGTTCAAAGTTTCTTAGATTTTACATATAAGGGATTGCTTTAAATGAAGGAATTCTTAGGAACACCTTCCTTCTTGCTCTGGTGAAGCCTTCTTCTGGTCCTTTAAGTAGAAAATCCTGGTAAATTAGATGGGTGAGGATCATTTGTTCTCTAGATGTACAGGCCATAGTAATAGCATAAAATAAGGTCTTCCATCTTACGACAGAATAAAAGTAATAAGAATCTTTACTGGGTTAGTCAGATCCTGTTGTGATTTTGAAAGTGTTTGTCCTTTCCAAAATTCATGTTGAAATTTAATCTTCTTGAAAACTCAGGTGTTTCCAGTGTGATAGCATTAAGACGTGAGGCCTTTAGGAGATGATAAGCCATGAGAGCTGTTACCAAATTAACAGGATTTTAAAGGAGACTTCAGACAGTGTTAAAGTAGCTTGTTCTGTATTGCCTTTCTGCCTTGTACCACGTCAGGACGCAGAAAAAAGTTCCTCACCAGAGAACTTGTATGAGGGAGGGTCTTCCTCCACAAAAAAAATTATTTTGTGGAGGTTGGACCCCTTATAGTAAAAGCTTCCTCTACTAGGTGAGTGTGGTAGAAGCCCATCAGCATCAATGTACTAGAGGCTGCAACTGGTTTCAGTGCATTTTTTTTTTTTTTTTTGGAGATTCTTTCAACACATTTGTCCATTTCATGATGGGTGATTTATGAGCACACCTGCCCACAACATGCAGAGTGTTCAGCCGTTTTTGACCAAAAGCAGTATAACACTCATGCAAACCCTCCCTATTCACCTGATCTCTTCCCAAACAGCTTTTTTTGTTTGTTTGTTTTCTTGGATGAAAAAAGTTCTCAGTGAAAAACGTTTTGCCAATGTGGCAAAAGCGAATCAAAAAAATGACAGAAGCACTGAAAGGCTTCAAAATTGATGAATTCAAAACCTGTTTTGAGCAGTGGAACATGCATCTCATAGGTGTATTGCATCAAATGGGATTACTTTGAAAGTGACTGAAGTTTAAACATGGAAAAATAAATACACAATTTTTAATAAATAAAAAAGGCAGTGAGAGCAAAGAAGTGTGTGTGTGTGTGTGTGTGTGTGTGTGTGTGTGTGTGTGTGATGGAAAGAGAAATAGATATACCTATTAGTTAGAATCATGTTTGGTCCATTTAGCAAAAAACAAATCATAGTGGCTTAATATATTCAGACTTTTCTATCTTTCCTGACTATATGTACATTTTGCATTTTTCCCAATTATTGTTGTCTCATCATTATGATATAGACAACCCTTATGTAAAAAATAAAGAGGAGAAAAATATAAAAAGTTGCCAAATGTTTCCCAGAAATCCCCAAATGATTTCTGCTTAAATAATATTGGAACATAATATGCTATACAACAAATGATTTTTGCAAAGGCGGATAAAAACTTAATGGGTTTGTTAAGGTGTTTTTTTTTTCCATTTTGAATTAGACATATAGTCACCCTGAATAGTATAGTGTTTTATAATAAGGAACAAAGGGATATGACATTATGGCTTAGTGAGGGTAAGTTTCATTTCTACAGTTTCAGGCAAATCATTACTTCTCTTCATAATCCAAATTTTTACATGGGAATAATGAAAGATTCAGAAAAAGGAATTGAAAAGTTTTTTGCCATGGTGTTCAGGCAGGTGATATAAAAACTAATGTGACTCTTAGGGGTTGGGCGGCCCTGAATATCAAAGGACTCAACTAAGAGGAGTGCAGCTTCTCAGCTCGTTTATCATGGTCATGCAGGGATGTGTACCAGAAATTCTAATCTTTCCAAATAAATTGAAAATTACTATCTTTGTATCAAAACTCAATTTTCAATGTTGGTAACTGATACAAAATTTTTAAAACAGTGGAACAGAACAAAGTAAAACACATCTAGTGGGTGAATTTGGCCTATCAGGAAATAGTTTAAGACTTAAAAATAATATCAATTCTCAGGAACCTTTTAGGTAAAACAGTCTGTGTCCCGACTTCCTATTGATCCCATTTGAGGATACTTTTCACAGCATTGCCAAAGTGAACATTTAAAATAACAGGCAACCAAAAGGCAAGTTCCTGTACAATTTACCTCTGAAATCTAACTTGCCACTGCAGGTTTTCCTCTGACTCGTTCACCATTGCAAAGAAACATAGAATTCAATTATGTTGTTGGATGTGTTTCTATTTCAACATAAATAATTACATCTTTAGTGGGTATAATTACATAAACTGCATTAAATATGGGTACTAGTTATACTACTGCTGAACTCTACCCCATACCAGCACACCAGTGAAAAATTAAACTAACAAAATATTCCTTTCTGTAGATTAGATGTGGTTTTTTTTTTCTGATTTACAATATAATGAGCCACAGTTGATGTGTAAAGTGAGACAGGATTTAGAAGTGCTAAGCGGCTCAAAAGACAATAAAAATCAACAGACATGATTGGTAAACTGATGGTGCCAATGACTATGACAAGGACAAGAGAACACCAAGATGAGGATAAGAAACACATGAAGCATCTCTAAGTGAACTGCTACTATATATATATATATATATATATATATACACAAATATTCCAAACTAGACTGTTTAGAAGATGGCTTGACTTGTTCTGAATGGTGACAGCATTTACAAAAAAATAACTGACAAAGCCTATCAGTGTCTGATATAGAGTTGGAACTCATGAGTATTTGCTAAATTAATGACTACATTTACAAAAGCAAACACCCAAGGACAGAGCAGATAGAATTTCGTGGTAACAGAATCCAAAACCTTGTGATCAGCTTTCTAAAACATGCTGAAACCAGGTACATTTGCAAGCAAAAATTAATGCTACTAAGAGTACAAGTAAAGCTATAACCTGAAAAGGGCCTTGGAGACTAATTCTGTTGACATAATGTGATATATACCCTCTCCCCCCAGTGCCACTCAGTGTTCTGAGTTAGACACCTTACCATTTTTGCTAATCAACCACATCATGAATTCATCTTTAATCACTATTTCTAATCTCTGTGCTGAATGTGAATTTCACAATCTGCACAGGTAGATCCTTGAGCTTTCAGTTCTACTCTCTCTCTTCAATTTTTTCATGCTACTACTGTTCTTTATGAGCAATCGTGTTAACTGTAAAATACGTCTTCATTCTTTAATCTCTCTATTGCAACCAAAATAGCCAATGTCACAGTGGAGTGTCTTGAGCAATTAAGAAGAAAAATTGTGTTGAACATAACTTTGAACTTCAGAGACAAGTTGTACATACCGTAACAACTTATATAAGACTAACCCACTAAGGTCATTAATTTCACTGAATACTAATGCTGTCACACTTGCTCTTCCTACTTTTTTTAATTTCTGGAGCCAAGAATGACTTTAATTAGTAAACCTGAGGAAATGAACTGAATTTAGTTTCTTTTTTTAATGCATGCAAAATAATTTAAATGACTTCATAATGCATAGGACATTACTTACCATCTTTTGATTCTTAGATTTACCAGAAATGACAGATGGGGGTCAATATGTTTAATTGAATTAATTACCAAATAAATAATTGAAGAGGTTATGCAATTTTTTGGTATATTTTAAGTCTCCAATCAGATATATGTCTGTATTAGAGTTTTCCAGTGAAACATAGCAGATAGGATATATTTATTTTTATAGGAAAAATGAAATATTCAAACTAAAGGATTGAACAGTTATTTAACACAGTGTTCAGGCAGGTGATATAAAAACAAAAGTGGCTGGTGGGGATTGTGCATCCCTGAATATTGCATGTATATTTGCAAATACATAAAATGGTTGTGTGTATACACAATTGTATGTGTATGTGTGAAAGATTAAAAGAGAAACAGAGAGAGAGAGAGAGTTTGAGAAAGAGAGAGAAAGAGAGGGTTAGAAAGGGAGAAGGGATGTTATGAGACTTATTTTTAAGTATTTATATTATGCGACTGTGGAGAATTGGAGAGCCAAAAATGTGATGGGTAAGCCAGTAGGCTGGAGACTCAGAGAAGAATTGCTAACAAGCACAAAGAAAATTGGCCGGCAAAATTCTTTCTTGCTTTAGGAAGGTCAATCTTTCTTCTGATAAGACCTTCAACTAATTGGTTGAGAGCCACTTACATTATGAAGGGTTACCTTTACTCAGAATCCACTAATTTAAATATTAATATCATCCCAAAAAAGCATAGTCACAGAACCTTCATAATAATGTTTGACCAAATATCTGGGCACTGTGGCTAGCAAAGTTGACACACAAAATTAACCATCACAGTGTTTTATGTTAAATATCATTACATTGTATTTATGAGGCATTGCCACATTTCTTTTTTTTTTTTTTTTTTGAGTTGGAGTCTCACTCTGTCGCCCAGACTGGAGTGCAGCGGCTGCTCCCGGTCACCGCAGCCTCACCTGCTGGGCTCTGGCGATCCTTCCGCCTCAGCCTTCCGAGTAGCTGGAATTACAGGCATGCGCTACCACGCCCGGCTGATTTTTTGATTTATTGTAGAGATGAGGTCTCGCTGCCCAGGCGGGTCTCAAACCCGCGGGCTCAGGCAATCCACTCACCTCAGCCTCCCAAAGGCGCGGGATTACAGGCTGAGCCACCGAGCCCGGCTGCATTGCCACATTTCTATATAAATTGGTTTCCATTTTGAACACAGAAGGCATATTTTGGTGATTAGAGTTACAGTAATGTGTAACATGTAAATAATATATTTGTAATTCTGTTATCTAACCACTGAAAATCCAATGGCTTGAAAATCAATGCCTTATTCACCCCTTCTGTTAGTGTTAATGAAGGTTTTTAAACAAATTATTAACTTAAATTTTTCATGAGCTTCCTGTTTATTCCTCCAGGTTCTTAAGGAGAAATTTGCTTCCAAGGCCAACTATTAAGATCTGTTCCATTATTTCAGGCTGTGTGACTGAAAAGATGATACTTCCTAATATTATGAGAGATGAAATAACATAAAAAGATCATCTTTGGAGTCATCAGTATCCCATAATTTCCCTGAATCTTACCATCCACTGAACTATCATATACAATTAATCCTCCACCATCAATTTATTCAGCATGTGCACTGAAACTTGTATATGACAGGGATCATAATGCAAAGACATTAATTTTATTGAAATTGCACTTTAATAGTAGAAAACTAATAATATGCATACAAACTAGTAAGTAAATAAATTCAGATAGTGATAAATGGTATTAAAAAATAAACAGGATAATTGATATTAAGGGTTGGGCTAATTGATTTAGGAGTGTAAGGAGGTCTCTCTGAAGAGGTTGTATTGAAACTTAATGAGAAGACCAAGCACAAAGATGGAAATCATCTAGGCACGTATGGGGACTAGAAAGCAAGTCTGTGATGCTGAAATAAAGATTTAAGTAGATGTATCTGGAAAATTGGGTGTGGGCAAATCATGTAGGGCCACGAGGCCATGGCAAACTTGTGCTGATTCTGCTATTATTGCAGGGAAATGACAGGCTCTGAAAGACTTTGAGTAGATAATGGACCCTTGTGGAAGCAGACAGGACATAGGCAGATCATTAGGAAACAGTTGTAATAAGCCAGTGATAGATGATGGCTTGGGCTAGAAGATATAGTGAAAAGAAGCCACCAGATTTGGGATATCGGAGCCAGTACAATTGTTACTGATGCAGGAGTGTTTCCCTGTGTGTACATCAAATAATGCATATTATTCTCATATTTTCAAAGTTATTTTCCAATTTCTATCCTCTTAGCTCTAGCAAGAATTCAGCAAAATATAGGAGGAATGAAAGCTATTTGTTGACTAGAGAGCTAGCAGAACAGAATTAACATTGAGAAATTGAAACTTTGCACTTTATACTGTCATTCCTGTATAACAACTAGCCCTTGCAGAAACATCTTTGAGACAGAAAAATGTGCAATTTTCCAAGGGAACCCAAACCACTGGACCAAGTCTGATTGTTGAAAGGTACCTCATGATCTGGCAGTCTTGGTAAGGCTTCCCAGCAAAGCCTCACTTAGAATGCAAGGATTCCACATCACATTTTCCTGCCACAGCTAGCCTTACCTTTATAATTGCAACCTGATTCCACAGTTCTCTCACTCATACTCATCTATCACTTCAAAAACAGTTAAATAGCGTGGTTAAATGGGTCCACAGTATTGCTCCCAAGAAAGTAGACAAAGAAAGTTAGGTTTGTAACTCTAAAGTTAACATCACATAAACAAGTCAGAGATTTTTTTTTCTGAGAAGAAAGGTTAATACTTCATATTTTAAAGAGACATAAAGATGGGAAAGGTCACAGTCATTGTACATGTTGGGTCCACAGAGAGGAAGAAGAAGATGGGATAGGACACAGAGGACGTGTGAAGATCTCATTTTTCTTTAGAGTGATTCTTCTGGGCTCTGCCTTCTTCCATTATTAGTTCTCTTATTTTGGGAGATCTTGGCCTCCAGGACTTTTCTTAGAAATCCACACAGACTTATCTCAATAGGAGAGACTAGTATTACTTTTCCTTCCCTGAGGGGACTCACTGATGAATGTTTAGCAAGCATGTCAGTAATTCTGCAAACCTAAAGCCTTTTACCCGATTTAACACTCAAAGGACGCACTTCAGAGCCAAGCAGACCTAAATTAGAGTATGGCCCAGTCACTTAGTAGATATGTGATATGAATAATTTATGTGCCATCTCTGGCCTCAATTTTCTCTTATTTTAAAAAATAGTAAAAATCTATTCTAAGTCAGTTTATTTATTTATTTATTTTTCCACTTCTGTTTCTTTAATTTGGTCTCTAGTCTCAGTGCTGAAGCTGATCGGTAAATGCCTGATATAAGCTTGGCATGAATCTGCCAGTCTGTGAATCATAAGTTTCCAAACTAGACAGCGCAGTAGAACCACCTGATAACTTTGTTCAAAATGCAGAGTCCTGGATCAAAACTCTAGAGATTCTGATTTTATGTCTGCAAGGAGTTTCCAGAAACCTACATTTTTTAACAAGCGCCTCAAAAGTTGCTGAAATTTACTTTTTGCTCATTATATTTAGGGAACAAAGAATACTACCACAAATGTGAGTTTCTTTCATCTATGATCATTTGCCATTTAGGGTAAGGGTAAGTGTTGCTTCACTTTGGCTCTTAGCATAAATCTTCTGACCCTTGATCTCTGATATACTAGTCTGACATATAACAACAGGATTGGGTCATTTGGGTCATTTGTCTTTTTTTTTTTTTGTCTTCCTTCTTCTGGGTGAAAGATTCTTAGAATACTATAACTGTTTTATTTCCCTGTTACTCCTATTTGCCTCTGTTTTCCTAGTTTCCTGACAGCTTTAGACCCTAATGTCGACTTCCTAATCATCCTAAGTCATATGGACATTACCAGCTTCTCACTAGAGTACCTGAGTTATAGAGCATCAAGTTAATACTGGGTTTTACATTTCCCAAATACCCTTTCCTGATACTTCTAGGTCAGAGTTGACCAAAGGAGAAAATTTTTGTTAGAGATGGAAGGTAAAAGAGAGACAGAAGCTTCTACTTTCAGAAGGTTTTCATAATATAAGATAATTAAGAGACAATGAGGGGCAGACATAAAAATACGCAGCAAGTCCTAGTATATTTTCATTCTCCTCTGAATTCAGTCCATCTTTCCAGCTGCTGGCTGGACTGACCAATGGTGGCCCCTGACCTACCACTGGGCGCTTAGTTGTAGACTCACAGTGGTGGCAGCTGCCAAAAGCAACGTTTTTTACAGGTCTTGCTCAAGTTCCCCCTTTAGAGTTCCACTTTCACTGTAGGATGTGCTTCCCTTCTTGCATTTCCCTGCAAGTTCTACCTTGTCGACCTGAGTCAGTTCTTCAGAAAAACTGGCTAGTGATTCTTTCTCTGATCACCCTAATCTCCCCTAAACACTTTTGCTTCATTGAATGCTTCCACGGAATAATTCCTATAATAAATCTCTATGCCCACAATGCTTTAATTAGCTCTGTTTTGTTGATAGAAATCAGATGGATACACTCACTAAACAAACTCAACTCACAGTCCAGGCTCTTCACATTTGACGGTCCGAAGAATAGCAAAGACTTAAAGGAGAACACAATAATACAATTGAGATCGAACCTATTTTGCTTTTGAATAGTGTGCATGTTATTTAGTGACTTATGGGGTAAATACACATACTATCTCAGGCATTCCTATTTTTCCCCAAAAAATCAGTATTAGTATTTTAGTCACTAAATCTTTATACGACATTTTGGCCTAGAATCCAAGATGTGAGATTAAAAAAAGCCAATTTCTTTTTCCTGAAAGAATCCAGTTTGCAAGCACTTGGATCCAGCCTTAGAGATAATGCCAAAGTTGATTGAAATGTATAGATGAAGGAGATATTACCATTGCAAATTGTGTTAACCTTATTACTGCTTGGTTGGCCATCACCAAAAAAGTTCAGCCTTCCAGATTGCAATCATATATAACACTAGAGAATTAAATCACCCATCGCCAATCTTGCAAGCACAGTTTTAGTAAGTATACACTTGGAATTCTAAGTAAGTTTTGACTGAACAAGAAATGTGCAATCAACTGATAGATTTCAAAGTCCCATGATGCTTTTCTTTCCAAAGAATCACAAGGCAGTACCCATTAAAATTAGGCAGAACCACAGATGCATATAAAACTGCATAAATCTAGAGTTTTCTCAAATCCTGTTCAGAGGGAGAGTGGTCTTTGCGTTTCAAAGATTTTATTAACCCTCTGAGTCAATGCCCTAGAGTGAATCTTAACATGAAATCAAATTTCTGGCTATTACTCTACAAGGTAACCACTTACTTCCCATGATTCAAAGCTTTTACTCATAACTTATATTTGAATTATGCTAAGTAAATATGATATCTGCAATAGTTACAACAGTTGTACTAGAGTTCATAGAGTGGTAATATTCAGTTTTAAGTGGCCTTCACAGAAGTTTGTCTTGACTATCATCACCACCATTTATGTCCATCACTGAGAGCTGCCAGTAGACCTCCCTCAGGTCATATGGGCCTCCCTCCCCTGAGAAAAGGGTAATTTAATCAAGCCATATGCCAATGGCACATTATATTTTGGGACTGACTACTAAATTCAATACTTTTAGTGTTAATTTGCATAAATTAGTCTTTATTTATAGTGCAGAACTGCTAAGTTTCCCTTTGCTCTTGGAAATTCTCTCCTAACAATATATTGCATTGGTTCTTTTAAACTCCTCAGTCTTTATTTTGTCACTGTTACCCATGCTTCCTCTATCACCTGCACTGCATTTTTCATATACTTGGAGGCTCAATTTTCTGCCTCTTGTTTTGTTCTATTTTCTCCTCTATCTTTGAATGTTTGTGCTTTATGTCTATTCTTTTAGTGATTATTCTAATTCAACTGTATAATTTAAGAATAATGAACATACTTCTCATACAAAGACCATTAGTATATATTACTTAACTCCTATTGATCTACTTGATTTTGTGACCTTTTTAAAATATTTTTCCTTCACAATAATCAAACTATTACTAATTTGTACAGTCATGCTTTGCTTAGATTTAACCACATATTTACAAATATAATTTTTCATATTTTTAAATTGTATCTCTGCTTTGTATAACTGGTACTATTTTTCTTTCATTTAAATTATACCTGCAACATTTATTTTATTGAGCACTTTCTTTTGGTTTATCTCAGTTTGAATGTTGACAAATATCTTTATTTCATTCTTGCTCATGAAAGATGTATTTGCCTGGGTATATAATTTTAAGCTATTTCAACTCACTAAAGTTATTATTCCATTGTATTTAGGTTTCTCATTGTTGTTGCTAAGAGGTCTGTTTAAATTGCTCATCTTCTGTAGTCTGTCTTTTCTTCAGAATCTTTTAAGATTCCATTTTCTTTTATATCTGCAATTTTATTATGATATAGAATATGAATAGAAATCTGTCTCCCTCTTTGTGTTATTTCTCTATAATAATGGATATGTTTTTCACATTCAGCTATGTTGTAAGTTAATGACTTTTATCTTAAAAACTTCAAACTTGAATAAAAGTTGAAAGAACAGTACAATAAAGACCTGGATAATTCTCACTTAGAATCACCAGCTCTTAACATCTTGCCATAGCTACTTCATATCTCTTGCTAAACACACCTAAAGAAAGTTGTTTTGTCAAATTACCTAAAGTACATTGCCTAATCATAATATGTCAGCATGCATTTCCCAATAACATAAGACAACACCATTACCATACCTGAGAAGAATCAACATTAATTTAATAACATCATTCAACATACAACCTATATTCAAATTTCACCAGTAGTCATATAATTGTTTTTTAGACCTATTTTTAATCTATGATGCAAGTTCATACTTTGCATTTGACTGTTATGTCTCTCCGCTTTACCTAATTTAAGATATTTTATCTACTTTTCCCTACTCTTCATCATTAAATTGTTTGAATTAGCATTAAAATATTAAATCTTTTGAAAAGACCATGTCATCTGTCTTGTAAAGCATCCCACATTATAGACTTGTCTTTTACTTTGTGATTAAATTCAGGGCAACATTTTTTTATAAGAATACCACAGAGCTGGTGTAACATCTCCCATTGTGTTTCATCAGAAGACACAAAAATTTAGGCTTCAGATCACCAGTAATGCCAAATGTAACCACTTGGTTAAGATAATCACTGTACGATCTTTTCACTAGAAAGGCACATCTTGCACTTTTATGAGTAATACTTGTGATGATATAAAAACATATGAATATCTTATCCTTAAGCATTTTCACTCAATGACATTAGAATCCATTGATAATCCTTTCCTTGATGAATCATAATATTAGGACATAAAAATCAAGACTTCTTCTAGTCTATCATCCTAGCCATATTTATTCGATATTTTAAAACCTAAACTTAAGGTCTAAAATGATGTGCTGACTGGAAATATGGTAAAAAGGAGAGCCTCCAACAGCCTAACCACAGGTTTACCTTCCTACTTGGTGCCTCTCCAAACAATCCTCCTTGTTAAATGGAAGAGGGGTTATTACTGTTTATCACTTAGTAATGGGCTTCAGTTCCCTGCAAGCTTGCAGAACTACAAGGGGAGACCCCCAAAATCTGGAATTATTTTTGGAGGACAGGCCTTTGTAGTACAGGTTTGCTCCACTAGGTAAGTGTTCTAAGAACCCATGGGCATCAGAGTGCCAGCTAGCATTGCTGTGAGAGGCTGCGTTCAACTTCAGTGAGTTTCTTTTTCTGGAAATTCTTTCCACATGCTTGCTCATTTAATGATGGGTGATTTAGGAGGGCACCTGCCCATACTGCGCTGAATGTTAGGCCATTTTTGACCTGAAATCGCATGACCCCCATGGCCCTACCCGTCCCATTCACCCAGTCTTGCCCCAATGACTTTTTGTTTCCCCAGATTAAAAAAGTCCTCAAAGGTGCCGGTCTCGGTGGCTCATCCTGTAATCCCACGCCTTTGGGAGGCTGAGGTGAGTGGATTGCCTGAGCCCGCGGGTTCGAGACCCACCTGGGCAGAGAGACCTCATCTCTACAATTAAAAAAAAATCAAAAAATCAGCCGGGCGTGGTAGCACATGCCTGTAATTCCGGCTACTCGGAAGGCTGAGGCGGAAGGATCACCGGAGCTGGTCGAGGCTGCGGAGGCCGGGAGCGGCCACTGCACTCCAGTCTGGGCGACAGAGTGAGACTCCAACTCAAAAAAAAAAAAAAATAGTCCTCAAAGGAAAACGTTTTGCTGATGTGGGAAAGAGAAAACAAAAAACAGCAGGAGTACTAAAGACATCAAAATTGATGAGTTCAAAAACTATTTTGAGTAGTTGAAAAAGCATCTTGGTAGGTGTGTTGTATCAAACAAAGAATACTTCAAAGGTGACTCAAATTCAAACATGTAAGAAAAAATTCACAATTTTTGTATAAATAAATTCCTGGTTTTATCTTTTTTTTGTTGTTGTTTGGTCTCCCCTCATATTTAAACAACCAGTCTTATCTTCCATGGTTACCATGGGCCACCCACCCACTTGATTTGATAAAGTTTGCCTTCTCTAGCTACTGGCTATTCACTCTGTTCTCAAGTATAACTTGTATATGACCCTGTCATGTGATGCTCCCCTTCCCAAGGCTGTGAGTACATGCTTGTGTGTCATATGCGAGTATGTATGGGTACAAACT
Organism: Cephalopachus bancanus; assembly: GCA_027257055.1. Classification (NCBI taxonomy): domain Eukaryota; kingdom Metazoa; phylum Chordata; class Mammalia; order Primates; family Tarsiidae; genus Cephalopachus; species Cephalopachus bancanus. Next base: position 10,682,092 of record JAPVLO010000048.1, read on the forward strand.
GTTGATGATCTCATCTGTCCATTGTCAAGCTTCATGTCCTGTTATCTCCATAACCATAGGATAGGAATCCCTCTCTCACCAACAGAACAAATAGGCGGATAAAATTACATAATCACATTGATATAATTAAACCCCCCTTCTTTTTTATCTTTATTTTTTCTCTTGTGTCATACAGTTCATGTGTATATGAATTCATGGATTTAAAAAAAAATTCAACAGGTTATTCCATGTTTTTCTCTGATGCTACGTAACTGAAACTTGGTCAATAAATTCACTATTCGCAGTTTCTCTTCCCTTTCAACCCTATCCTATGAATCACTGAGCTTGCCATTGCTTTCCGGCATCATCCAATTTACTTTTCCATGGTTCAGACCTGAAATCAGCCATTTGAGCTTCTCAGTTTTCAATGTGTTTGGCGAATGACATTTAGAAATCAAGGGATCTGGTCATTACACGCACAAACAGGTGGCATGTTATCCTTGAATCAAGAGGAAAAATTAATATTGGAGCATATAATAATCAGATGAATTCAAGATGGATGAAAACGTGCTTGTAGTTGTCTTAAAAATGTGTGTGTATGTGTCTACATGCAATGTAGTTATTTTGATATTCCTAAATAAAACCCGATGCTATAGCATTTTTCTACACTGTATTCATTCCATATTTGAATCTCTTTCTCCCATCTATATTTATGAATCTACCCAATTTTTTTTCTTTTCTACAATACATATACAAAACAGTTTCAAAATGAACACATCAATACAACTATTAACAAATAAAACAACTACCAAGAGTTAATGATATATTTACAGTTGTTTTATATTTCAAAATGCATATTTCTAAGCATATGTCACAAATAATACTCTAAAAATTAAAAATCTTAGTAAATAGTCAATTGATTTGTGATAATTACTAAATTAATTAATTGAGTAAAGTTACTTATTATTTTGCAAGCACATTGGTTAATCTGATCTTCAGTTAAGATCATGTATGTAAGTTTGATGCAATTGTTTTTTTATTCTTTTTATTTTAATTTTGATTTTTGATTATATAGAATATTTTCATAATTCAAATGTCAACCATATTCACAGGGATTTTCAAAGAACTCAGATTCCCACTTCTATTGCCTTTACACCATTTTTATCTACTCTACATAAGTAACAATGTTTTAGTTTCTGTTTATGTTTCCTGTGTTTCTTTTTGCCAAAAAAATGTAAAGACTGACAGATAGAAAGACGGATAAGTAGATACACAGAAAGAGATAGAAATATATCAAGAAAGAGAAAAAAAGCATATATTCCTATTTTCTCTCATTTGTTAAACAGAAGATAATATACTATAATCATTATTTACCGTATATATTAGTAATCACTTCAGATCAGTCACATAAAACTTTCTTCATTTTTATCACAGCCAAATACCATTCCACTGAGTAGTTGTACATAAACTATTCAATGAGCACCTTATACAGTTTCTAGTATGTTACAAGTATGCCACAGTTTGAAACTTTGGGTATATGTTGTTTTTATGTGCAGATAAATATTTTTGTGTTAAATTCCTAAACATTAAATTGTCATAACAAAAATATTAATGGAAGTTTTAAAGAAAAATTTTCAGCTATATATTTTTTGTAAGTAATTTTCAAATCTACATGACTGTCCTTAATGTCTTAATCCTTTTATCAGCAACTGTTATCAACTATTAAATTTTCTTGAATACATTAACATTTATCTTATTCTTCAGAATGGAGTAACTACAACTGAATCTAACACTCTAATAATGAAGTGCATATTTGAATATGGCAATAATTCCCATTGTTGTAGATATTTTATATGTGTTTGGTCTGGCTATTGTTATATTGAACTATTTTTGTCAGAAGTATCTCCTTATTACACTATTATCTCTTATTTAGCAACTACAGTCATTTTAAGTCCTTAAGTCTTTTCCACGCTTATATTTCATAGACTTGTGAGATGGTATTTTTTTTTTTTTTTTGAGTTGGAGTCTCACTCTGTTGTCCAGACTGGAGTGCAGTAGCCGCTCCCGGCCACTGCAGCCTCGACCTGCTGGGCTCTGGTGATCCTTCCGCCTCAGCCTTCCGAGTAGCCAGCATTACAGGCGCGCGCTACCACGCCCGGCTGATTTTTGGATTTATTGTAGAGATGAGGTCTCGCTGCCCAGGCGGGTCTCGAACCTGCGGGCTCAGGCAATTCACTCACTTCAGCCTCCCAAAGGCGCGGGATTACAGGCTGAGCCACCGAGCTCAGCTTGAGATGGTATTTTTGATCCAAACCAAGATGTCTCTCACATTTTAAAATTTTAAATAGTAGCAAATAAATTAGATTTTTCATGCCATTTGTGAGGATATGACCAGCATATTATCAATCCCTTCCTGCTTCAAGTCAGTTATGTATTTGATTAAACTGCCTTAATATCTATATCCACAAATATAAATTATATTTTAATCTTTATATCTTCATAAAAGTGCTCACTGGGCAGATTAAGAATACTATCCATCAACAGACGCAGAGTAACTTCATTCTAAATGTGAGATGTTTCTTTCCAGTGTAGACTTATCTAGTTATAAATCTGTGTAACTTCCATTTTTTTCTTCATTACAGTGATTTTATGATATTTATATTCATTAAGTCTTTTGTATTTCACTGATTTGTCCATCTGGCTAACTGTGACACAATAAGGTAGATAAATCTTTCTTCATGGTACTATTAGTATTTTTCACTATAAAAAAAGTTCTTTCCAGCAGATATTTCTTCATTTGTTAGATCAATGTTAGGCTTGCTAATTATATTTACTGCATGCCAGTCATTTACTTGGTGCTTCACAATAGCTGAAATAAATATTATTAATTCTACTGATTATACAACTGAGGAATCTGAGTTACAATGTGGGGCATTTATCCATGTGAAGTATACAGAACTAAATGGAAGTGTGGGTAATCGAGCTTGAGTTTCTCACAGTCCAGAATTATGTTTGGCTGCACAAAGCAGAAGTTAGGTGCTTTCACAGGTTGTTCACTAGCTGCACTTTAAACCTCTCTAATGCTACTAAGCTACACCTTTTTAACAGTGCTTTTTAAATTGTATTTTATGAAGGGTTGACAAAAACAATTGGTCAAAGAATTATGATAGCATTTTTGAGACTGTAATCCTGCCATGAATTGATCAGGAAAGGAAAATGTTAGAGAAAAGAAAAGAAGATAAGATATTGCTAGCCTTTGAGAACCAAAACATTTCACTTTGAAAAATTTATCTAAGTCAATTTAACAAAAATGTAAGGAATAATCCTTTAAAAAGTTTTAGAGCCCAAGGAAAAATAATCTATTATATCATCTTTCCTTGAACTTTCTTCTCCATGATCTTAAGGTGCTTTAGACTAAAGACAAATATGAAAGGCAGAAATTTAATAAAGGGAAAACTAAACTTCAAAGGCACTTTGCATGAGACATTACCATAACTAATTTACAGCCTTAATATCTACACAAGGAAGAGTTTCAAGATATAAAAGTTCACGTTGTACTAGAAAATGAAAGGTGTTGAGTGTGTGATCTTATTTTGTTTGTAGGGGCTTTTATATATTTTACATCTGCAATTCATTTCTTGACCAACAATGTTCGACATCGTTCTTTTTCTAGAAAAGAGCTCATGGAGCATTAACTTTTGTGAAATCTTTCATCAAACTAAGAGATATGATGGTCAGGTAACTGGGAAATCCTGCTGGAGATCAGTTATATACATTTCGTGTATTAAAGTCTCTGAGAAATGATATGGAAAAGAAAGTCTGTTGTTCAGACCCAAAGATCTTGTACCAGTGATGTTTTATTATCTCTCAACACTGAGAATCATTCTCACATTTAGGGATATGCTACTCTAGCAGTTCCTTTCATCAACTCTTATCTATCTTCATTTCCTAGCTTTCCTCAGGTCCTCAGTTCCTCTGTGCACTGGACACCTCACACTTTCTCCCTCTAAGAGGCAGTCTTTCCATTAGTAGTAAGCTCTGTTAGGGCAGGGGCCTTGTCTACCCTGACTGCAACGTCCCCAAATTCTAACACAGCCACTGGCATGTAGTAAGACTTTAATAACTATACTGAATAAATCAATATTTAATAAACATATTAAATAAATATGAGTGAAGGAATAAATATAAACTTAACAAACTCACAAATTCACAAGTATATCTGAATAAAATCATTTTAATTATCCCCTCTCCATATAATGAAATACACTTGTATCTCTCACTAAGTGCCCTGATATATGGAAATTCACTTGTAAATAAAACATGGCAGGAGATGTGAATTTTTGATTTGCTAAAGTACAGACTGGCACACTTTTCTGTAAAGTGAAAGAAAGTAAATATTTTAGGCTTTGTGAGCCATACCATCTTTGCTGTTCAACTCTGCTGCTATACTGCAAAAATATCCATGGACGATATGGATGAAATTGTGGGTGTGTCTGTGTTCTGATAGCATTGTATTTACAAACTGGGAAAAAATGCTCAATAACCTTAGTTACCTATTAAAATACCTATATTAAAAAAAGATGGACAAGTGTTAGCAAGGATGAGGAAAATTAGAACCCTCAAACATTCCTGGTGGAGTGTAAAATGGTGCAGCAACATTACAAAGAATTTTGGCTGTTTATCAAAAGGTTAAACAGAAAGTTATATATGACACAGAGATTGGACTTGTAGGTAGAATTCTATTCTGGAGAAATAAAAACATATGCCAAATTTAAAAAAATAACACACACACACAATAAAATAAACCAAAAAAACCTTTTGCATACATAGCATATTGTCAAAAATGGAAATAATCCAAATGTTCATCAATTGATACATGAATTAAAAAAAGTTCCATATCCATGAAATAAAACATTATTAAATAATAAAAGAAAATGAAGTACTGATAGATGCTACAACATATGTGAACCTCAAAAACATTACACTAAGAGAAAGAAACCAGACATGCAAGACCCCATATCGTATAATGCCATTTATATACAATTTTTTGAAGAGCAAATGTATAGGGACAGAAAGTGAATGAGTGCTTGTCTGGGGCTGGGAGGGTGGGTGAAGGATGGACAATGTGAGGGATGGACAGTTCAGGGAATGGGAGTGATTGCTACTGTGTTCCAGATTTCTTTAAGGTTGGGGTAATAATAAAAATATTTTAAAAGTAGATTATGCTGGTGGATGCACAACTCTGTAAATGAACTAAAAACTATTGAATTGCACACTTTAAATTGCACACCTTATAGCATGCAAATTAGATCTTCATAAAACTGTTAAAAACCAGGCATTTTGTTAAGTGGCAGAGTGTTTCCAACCCTGTGCTAACCGATTCATGGAGCTCCTTTTTACTAGAGAAATAATTTTTTTGCCCAAATCTGATTATGCAGAATCTTTCAGAGCATATATATTTTGTAAAAATGCACAGCTGCATGAACACAGTAGATGAGAAGCTTCTATTTCACATTTCAGGTGAACCACGAGAATGAATTGTGGAAAATATGGATGCAAAGAAACATATCCTCCTTCCCCTGACAATGGAGAAATTGGTGTAACTTTGCTGGCCTGAATCGGTCTGTGATATTCTCTGTATATTGTCCTTCTTGAGTCCGTCCTGTGATTTTTCTGGATTGCCCTTCTACATTTTAAGCACCAGGAAGTGTTCTGACTAATTGATTCATTGATGCAGTTATCAAAAACTTAACCCAATACATTTTGTTCTTAATTAATAGATGTTGAAACTAGAGAAGTAAAAGCAGCATAGGATTCAGATAGCAAAAACCAGCTTTCAAAACGTTTAGAATCCTGACCTTCGGCATGTGTCTGATTCACCTGAGCCTCAATCAAATGAAATGGAATGGAACACCATTAACCTTCCTATTCAACTCATAAGATTCACATGAAAGAGTGTACAAACTCTAAAAAGGTGCTATGTAAATAACCAGTATGTTTATTGTGATTAACTAGTCAAATGCTGATTTGTCTTTGCATCATCTAGGTTTAAACTTCCTGTAACATGGGAATCAGGTGCTTGAATAAATAAAATAAATTTATTTTATGTATATACACATATATGTATATTACATATACATATACATAAAATAAATACATTCAGGTACATACACACCTGAATGTGGCTGGGAAACTCAGTTATATTTAAAATTTTATTTTTATTTAGATTAAGGTTATATATAGATTCTGAGCTGCTAAAAAAATATGTTCTGCCATAGTAATCTTTGTGACCTAATTGAAAGAACAATGTTTTACACTAGGTTGATGCTCTATAAACTATTCCTGATTCGAATAGTTTGCTCCCTGGTAGCATTTATGTAGAGGTACTTTTTTTAAAACCATGGTGTGAACTCTTTTGATATTAATTTAAGAATTTGGTAAGTTAGAAAATATTATTGGTAAGTTAGAAAATGTCATTGGTTCACAAAAGTATATAAAACCAGTTTTCACTTATTAGATATTATCTAGTATTCTCAAGTTTGTCAATCATAAATGACAAACTTGAGAATACTAGATAATATCTAATAAGTGAAAACTGGTTTTATATACTTCTCAGTTGATACAAAGATTTATAGCTTTATGATAATAAGAGTCTTACAAGAGAAGTCTCAAGCCTCATTGTATAGGAACTTAAATCTGGAGTCCATGGACTCAATGATAAACTATAGAAGTTGTTAGTCCCTAGAATTAGAAACAAAAATATGTGTTTATTTGCATTATTCTGGGTGCATGGTTTGGTAAGATTCACAAAGTAACCTTTGACAACTCAGTGTTAAAAATCATTTTATCAATCTATAATGTCTTTAAAAACAAAATTACAGCCGGGCTCAGTGGCTCAGCCTGTAATCCCACGCTTTGGGAGACTGAGGTGAGTGGATTGCCTGAGCCTGCGGGTTCGAGACCCGCCTGGGCAACTTGGCGAGACCTCATCTCTACAATAAATAAAAAAATCAGCCGGGCGTGGTAGTACATGCCTGTAATTTCGGCTACTCGGAAGGCTGAGGCGGAAGGCTTGCCAGAGTCCAGCAGGTCAAGGCTGCAGTGGCTGGGAGCAGCCACTGCACTCCAGTCTGGGCGACGGAGTGAGACTCCAACTTAAAAAATAAATAAATAAATAAATAAAATAAAAACAAAATTACAGTAGGCTTAGAATTAGTGGGATTCATACTATTCTAATACTAATAACAAAAAAAATTAAACACAGGGGAAGTAATCACTACATACTGAATGGGTGATAATAAATCACACTGTACTCCACAAATAAGCAGCATGCCTTATACTTAACATATATTGGGCATTTTTGTTTCCCCATAGTGGAAAAGGATTTTTCTTCAGTTTACTGGATTGCCAATGGGATATATTTGTTAGCAACCAGATCTGAATGACTTAGGTGAAGGACTCAAGAAAGGGCTAAAGCCATTATCCCAAAACTTAATGACATAATGTTATAACCACAATTTCAAAAACCCTATACACCAATCGAACAGTAGGAGCTATTGTTTGTTTCATTCATTAGAGTTTCCATTCTGAGATATTTTTGAAAGTGTTCCCAGTCCCTTTGACTTAGTGTTCCCCCAAAAGTTTCCTATTCTATCCAGATCACCAAAATAAAGGCCCAAATCCAGGACATAGAAGACAAAGAGATGATATAAAAAAAAATCAATGAAACAAAAAGCTGGCTCTTTGAAAGAATAAACAAGATCGATGGTCATCCTAGCTAGACTGACCAAGAAAAAGAGAGAAAAAGCCCAAATAAACACAATCAGAAACACAAAAGATGAAGTCACATCTGACCCTGAAGAAATTCAAAAGATCATTAGAGACTACTATGTACACCTGTATAGAAACAAACTTGAAAACTTTAAGGAAATGGAGGATTTCCTGACATCACACAACCTGCCTAGGTTGAAACAAGAAGAAATCGAGGCCCGAAATAGACCAATAATAATCCAGGAAATTGATTATGTAATAAGAAAACTACCTACAAAAAAAAAAGCCCTGGACCAGATGACTTTCCAGCAGAATTCTATAAGACATTCAAGGAGGAGCTGATACCAATCCTACTGAGAGTATTCCAGGTGATTGAGAAAGATGGAACTCTCCCCAAATCATTTTATGGAGCTAACATCTTATGGATACCCAAGCCAAGTAAAGACCCAACAAAGAAAGAGAAATACAGGCCAATATCTTTGATGAACATAGATGCTAAAATTCTCAACAAGATACTAGCAAACTGGATTCAGCAACACATCTCAAAAATCATCCATCATGACCATGTAGGCTTCATCCCAGGGATGCAAGCCTGGTTGAACATTCGCAAGACAATAAATGTAATTAAATACAACAGACCTCAGAACAAAAACCACATAATTATATCATTAGATACAGAAAAATTTTTGATAAAATCCAGCACTCCTTCTTGATTAAAAAAAAACCTTGAACATCTAGGCATACATGGAACATGCCTCAAAATAGTGAAAGCCATCTACGCAAAAACCCACCGCCAGCATACTCCTAAACAGACTAAAATTGGAACCATTTCCCCTGAAAACTGAAACAAGACAAGGATGCCCACTCTCTCCCCTCCTGTTCAATATAGTATTGGAAGTGCTGGCTAGAGGAATCAGAAAAGAGAAGGTGATCAGGGGTATCCAAATAGGAAAAGAGGAAGTCAAGTTATCTCTCTTTGCAGATGACATGATCATGTACCTTGAAAACCCAAGAGAATCTGTCAAAATCCTCCTTGCACTGAAAAAGGATTTTGGCAAAGTCTCAGGGTATAAAATAAATGTGCAAAAGACAATTGCATTTCTTACACCAATAACAAACAAACAGAAACCCAAATAAAAAGCACAATTCCATTCACAATAGCCACACCAAAAAAAAAAAAAAAAAAATGAAATACCTTGGCCTCTTTCTAACCAGGGACGTGAAAGACCTTTATAATGAAAACTACAAAATACTGCTCAAAGAAATCAAAGATGACACAAACAAGTAGAAAAATATCCCATGCTCATGGATTGGAAGAATCAACATTGTGAAGATGTCAATCTTACCGGAGGCAATCTACAGATTTAATGCAATACCCATCAAATTACCAGCAACAATCTTCTCAGAGCTAGAAAAAACAGTACAGGAATTCATATGAAAACACAAATGACCAAGAATAGCCAGAACGATCATCAGCAAAAAAAAAAAAAAAAAAAAAAAACCAAGCAGGTGATATCACATTATCAGACTTCAAACTTTACTATAAAGCTACAATAATCAAAAAGCTTGGTATTGGTACAGGAACAGGCATATAGACCAATGGAATATAACTGAGATTCCAGAAGCAAAACCTCAATTTCTCAACCAACTTATCTTCAACAAAGCCTCCACCACCTATCACTGGGGAGAGGAGAACCTATTCAGTAACTGGTCCTGGGAAAACTGGCTGACCACATGCAGAAGACTCAAACAAGACTCCTATCCATTCCCATACACAAAAATTAACTCTAAATGGATCAGAGACCTAAATGTGTGTTGGGAGCTGGCCGTGAAGGCCTGCCTGAGCGTTAGGGATCCAGGCGGGCTGCGGACCTTGAGACCACCAGGCTGGTTCAGGAACTGAAGGCCCATTCCCTCCTCCTTTCTCTGTTGTTTAGCATTACCCACTGGCAGGGATTTTGATGATCTAAGCATGAAGTTCTGAGAATGTGACGGGCATGGCTGACTCTAGGGATCCATTGCTCCCGTTTCTCACAGACTGTGGTTTTGGCTTTAAACTTAACACAGTTCAAACTCAGATCACATTCGGGAGCCTTATACATGATACAAGCTTCTTTATAAGATTTAAAAATATATTTGTAAAATTAGTATATACATTTAGAGGGCTGTTTCCAGCGTTAGATGGTATAGATGATTATCTAGGGTTACCAGAAATGACCCAGCACAAACTTTGGGCTGGGCCACATTCTTTTCTTTTTTTTTTTTTGAGTTAGAGTCTCACTCTGTCACCCAGACTGGAGTGCAGTGGCCGCTCCCGGCCACTGCAGTCTCGACCTGCTGGGCTCCGGCGATTCTTCAGCCTCAGCCTTCCAAGTAGCCGGAATTACAGGCACGCGCTACCATGCCCGGTTGATTTTTTGATTTATTGTAGAGATGAGGTCTCGCTGCCCAGGCGGGTCTCGAACCCACAGGCTCAGGCAATCCACTCACCTCAGCCTCCCAAAGGTGCGGGATTACAGGCTGAGCCACCGAGTCCGGCTTTGGGCCACATTCTTTAGGAACTGGTTTAAGCCATAATTAAGAGTTGTTTATAGTACAGGTAAAATTAGCACAGATAAGAAAGGTATTAGGATTTTAGTCAGTTATATTGCTTTTGAGGAATATAAACCAAGCATGAGGAACAGTGAGATAACATTGGGATTGTCCTTCCTCATGCTTGGGAAAACACCTGGTGGGTGGGGGACACCCCCCACCTACCTGGCTTTGTGTTCACGTAAAAGTCTTGTGATTTGATTGGGATTGTCCTTCCTCATGCCTAAGGAAACACCTGGTGAGTGGGGGGATGCGCCTCACCCACCTGGTCTTATGCTCATGTGAAAGTCTTGTGATTTAACATGTGAAAATTTGGGATAAAAGACTCATGGTTGGTCCCAATAAACGGCTTCTGCTCATTTCACTGAACAGTTGTCCACTTTCTTTCTTTCTCTTTATATCTATCCCTCCATCTTTCTTTCAATATCTATCCCTACTACAGAATGGCTTCTGCACTAGACAGAGTCCAGTCTCTTTCTTTCTCCTTATTTCTCCAGAATATTCGCTAACGCTGCCCACCTTCCAGGGACCCTCTAAATCTCTTTTTGGGGGCTGGCCCCCCGTAAATGTGAAACCTCAAATCATAAGAACCTTAGAAAATGCAGGACACATACTTATGGAAATTGGAACTGGCATCCAATTCCTGAGCAAAACCCAAAATGCACAAGCCGTAAGAGATAAGATAGACAAGTGGGACCTCATTAAACTGACAAGTTTCTGCAAAGCCAAAGAAACCATCAAGAGAGCAGGAAGACAGCCCACAGAGTAGGAAAAAGTATTTGCCAACTCCATATCTGACAAAGGCCTAACATCTTGGATCTACAAGGAACTCAAACGTGCTGAAAAGAAAAATACAAACAACCCCATTACTAAGTGGGCAAAAGATATGAACAGACACTTCACAAAAGAAGACATATGAGCGGCCAACAGACACATGAAGAAATGTTCAACCCACTAATCATCAAGGAGATGCAAATTAAAACTACACTGAGGAACCACCTAACTCCAGTCAGAATGGCCATTATCAATAACTCAAAAAATAACAGATGCTGGAGAGGATGTGGTGAAAAAGGATCACTTACACATAAGTGTTGGGAGTGTAAACTAGTGCAACCTCTGTGGAAAGCAGAGTGGCGATTCCTAAATGCTCTAAATATCGACCTCCCATTAGACCCCGTAATCTCCCTACTGGGAATATACCCTGAAGCACTCAAATCATTCTATAAAAAAGATACCTGCACACATATGTTTATCGCAGTATTGTTCACAATAGCAAGAACCTGGAACCAACCATGCTGTCCATCAAAAGAGGACTAGATTTTAAAAATGTGGTACATATACATGATGGAATACTATGCAGCTATAAAAAAGAACAAAATCATGGATTTTGCAGCAACCTGGATGGAACTAGTCTACAATACTGAGGGATCTTTCACAGCAACAAAGGTCTGAGTATCACATGTTCTCACTCATAAGTGAACCTTGAACATCTATCATAATACTATAAGAAAAGGATCAACAGTGGTGGGAATCTATGGGGGGGACAGGGAGGACAAGGGTGGTGGGATTAATGATAGTCAATATCTGCCTGGGGACGGGGGGACACCCTTTATCAACAAGGGTGCCTGAATGATGCATATTTGTATACCTAACCCTTAACTGTACCCCACAATTTTAAAATAAAAAATATGTTTAATAAAAAAAAGTTTCCTGTTCTATATCTGTTATGGACAATACTCACAGGTATTTAGGAAAAATACATTTAACATTTCCAAAATAAGTTCTTGGAATTTTAGAGTGCCAATTTTCATATTTTGGAAAACACTGCTTTAACGTCAAGAAGAAGTATACAAAATTATTCATAGGTAATCCAAGAGAGTTAATTTGAATTTGCTGTTAATAAAAATAAAAAAGAAATATAATAAATGTTTTCGTAATGCAAAAAAATTACCATCACTATCAACAAACTAATAATACTTAGAGTCATTCATTAACTATTGGCTATTATCTTTTTCTTTTCTTTACAATAAAGTTTACAATATAGAAAAGGCAATATCTCCAAACAAGTAGAAAATAGTCTTTTTTTTTTTTTTTTTTTTTAGAGAAATAGATCATTGCTTATAAGAGGTGTGCAAAAATATTAAGGAAATATTCATAGGTGGTCAAGAGCCAGTTCAACTTATCCCTCGAGTTTACCCAATGACTCAAATAGATGGGATGACTGCAAAGAGATGGGACTCCCTATGGTACTTACTGCACCCAAGAATCTTTTTGACATTGGAAATACACCCTCAATATTATTTTTTTCCATTCCGAAATTTACATGGTAGATTTTACATTTGGAAATTCCATTAAAGAAATATTCTTTATGTTTACAGAAATTGAAAGCCTTGTATGGCAGTAAGGTCAGTTTAAAAAAACCCTAAAATTAATCCGCATTGTTTATTTAGATATGCTGCATGCATTGTGTCAATTGGGTATAACAAAGTACTGCCTATTTATTATCAAAGATGAGTAAAACATTATGCATTTAAAGATTTGCAGCTAGAAATAATTACTATAATTAAAAATGTAACTTTATAATAAAAGGATAATTATAGTATTTATGCTTATTTCCATTTCTGAAAGCTGGTACTTAAGTTTAAAAGGTGCCCAAAATAGAAAGTGTTGGCAATGGTATCTAAAATAGTTTAAAACTCACTTGTTACTCTTTAATCCAATAATAGTTGCTCAAACATAGAAACTCTCTGCATTTTTTTTTTTTTTTTTTTTTTTTTTGCTTTTGGTCTTTGGCCCTAATAATCAGATGCAAGTCCAGAAAGGATTTTATGACAGATATCAGTGTTTTGTAGTCTTCCCAGCCCCAGATGATAATCAGGCCATTTTGAAATATGAAGGGCAAATTATGTTTTCAGTATAGGTTTTATGTCTCTAGAGGTGTAATATTTGGGTTATTTAAAATTATTTCCTCTTTAAAGAAATGTCTCCCATAGACTAGGTTTACCATGTATTCCAATTTATAACTATCGTCCTGATGTAATTATGAAAAGAGCTTTACTTATTCTCAAAAGGTGATTCAACTAGGATAATAAATAATAGTCATTCTATCCTAGCACCATTTTCCCCAGGGAAGTTATCTAAATAACCAAGCAGAGGTCTAATTATAACAGAAGAATGGCTATGATCATAGAGGAATTTTCTGGCAGAATAAGACTTTACTGATCTTCACCCAATATGGAGAAATGAAATTTTTTAAAAGTTATAAGTAAATGCATAGAACATTATGACTCTCTAGGTAGTTCAAAGCATCAACTTAGCTAGAATTGTTAGTCTAGATATTTAAGAATTCTGGTTTCTTTATAAAATATGACAAAATTTCTATTGATAGTAATTTTCAGGTTTGATTTTTAGTCAAAACGTTTGACCTTTTGTTTTGCCTTATTCTCCCAGATGACTATGTAAGTTTTTCTAAACTGTTGAGAGTGACAAACTCATGTTATGCAAGTCTTAGTTCGTACTCTCAGTGAAGGGACTAAAAGATGACAGCTACAAGTTTCTGAATGTAGACAATCTTATCTCTTTAAACTAAAACATCACTATGTCCACTAAGACTTAAACAAACACATTATTCTCTTGAGCATAAATGATGTGTGAATGTGTGTGTAAAAAGGGTACAGAGATAACATGGAAAGGCAGGCTGGTACTCAGCACACAGTGAATAAATGCATTCCAAGTCTGAGCCATGCACTGTGCTACGTTTGGGAAACACGACTTGCTTTTAGCATGTCCCAGCTACTCTGCTCAAGGATAGCTGGTATATCTCAAGGGCAATAAGCACTGAAGTTAGGAGATAGAGAATACTAATTAGTAGAGCAGCCATAGCAAAGCATTCCAACATGCTATATATGAAATACAATTCTACTTAAATCTGAGGCAAAATTACACTTGCAGAATAAATTTTCTTTCTCAATTCGTGTTTATTAGAAATACGGTTACCACTATGAGGCCCATTTTCATATCCTTTCCAAATTTTTAAAAATTGCTCATTCATCTACTCAAACAAGTAAGTCTCAGGTGTTCACTCTCAAGTGCCATTGTTGAAAATGAAAAAATTAGAACAAAGTTCCATCCTCCATGAATTTACAAAGGAAATAAAAAATAAATGACTAAACTAAATAAATGATAAGAGGCGTAGTGATAAAATGTCACATACAGTAAAACAAGGGCACTGAGAAGGGCAGTTCTATGCCTGAGTCAGAAATAGCCTCATAGTGTATGTAACACTAGACCGGGCCTTGAGAGTAGGGCAGGTGACTGTAGAATAGCAAAGAATTGCACAGAGGAATGCTGGAAAGCACTTGTCCTGTTCAGGAAACTACACATGAGTGTATATTTGAGTATGGGTCTTTTATAAAGCACGATGTGAAAACTGTAAGGAGATATGAAGTACAGGCAATGCCATGCTAAGCATAATGGACTTATGATAGACAATGGAAACCCATTAGGTATTTTAAACTGGAATCTAGAGTATCCAGACTTGAATTTTAGAACTATAAATAGTATGGAATATAGAAAAACAAATGAGCAGAGCTACACTGCAGCGATTTAATCTAGACTTGAAAAAGTTGCTACATAGATGTGACATCTGAGCTGGAGTTCAAAAAGTGAATAGATGTTCATCAGAAAAAGATGTAATTACAGGGAGAAGGAAGAGTTTAGATATACAGAAACATAAGCACTATGGTGTAGCATAAAGATAGAGGAAGAAAATTATGAGAAATAAGACTTCATCAAAAGTTATACCCAAGATCAAGAAGAAATAATGAATCAAAGGATTTATACCTCCTCCCATCATTAGTATGGAATTCAGAGTCATCATGCCATAGAGCTCCAGTGAGTACTGCTTACATCCTAGTCTCAATGAATGATATCCTTTGGTGCTTTGCAATATACAATGTCCATAGGAATCTTAGAAAGGTGGCAAGTACTGACACCATATAATCTGATTTGTATTTTAGATAAACCAGGAACTCTGGCTTGTAGTGAATACTAGAGTTAGAAAAAGAATACCCAGAACCTAGAATACCTAGTAAGACAAGCGATGGCTGAAACAAAATATTTCAGAAAGCAAATCTTACAGTTAAGTGAAACCAAGACAAGTGTCAAATTGTTCATTCCTCAGAACGTTTAAACTTGCTATTCCCATTGCCTATTTTGCTCTTTCTCCAAAGCTTTATTAATTCCACCATTTTATCATTCATTATTGTGAACGAAATCATCTGTTCAAAAAAGGCTTCCATGACTCCTAAGGGCCTTAATGGTATTTTGCAACAAAGACAGTTCACTCAACTGACACATTGCACTCAGCATACATTTTAGATAAAAATCTATTCTCCTTAGTATTTATCCACCCATCTGTTTTAGGATTTTTCAAAACACTTATCCCTAGTAGAAAGCATATTATTCATCTCTTCACAGATTTATTTTTTTGCAAGCCCCAATCTCTCAACGAGAATGCATTAGTTCACTCTTATTTGTGATCTCACTTTCTGCACCTTTAGTTAAATGAAGTCAATAGCAGTTTGGAAATATTAAATTAAAACTCCAGAAACCAACTCTTCAAAATGTTTTAAATGCTATTCCACAATGACTACATCATTAGCCTCACTTTTTATCGCACAAGTATTTTTTTTTGTCTTATATCATCACAAGAAAAAAGGTGAGTACAGTACAACGAGATATTTTGAGAGAGAGATAGAGACCACATTAACATAACTTTTATTGTAGTACATTGTTTTAATTGTTTCATTTTATTATTAGTTATTGTGACTAGTCTCTTATTGTGTATAATTTATAATTTAAACTTTATCTAAGGTGCGTGTGTTCAGGAAAAAATCATAGTACAGTCATGCATGGCTTAATGGTGGGGTGGGGATACATTCTGAGAAGTTAGTTCTTAGGTGAACTTTGTTATTGTGTAAATTTCTCAGGGTGTAGTTACACAAACCTAGATCATATAGCCTACTACGCACCTAAGCTGTATGGTATTGCCTATTGCTCTTTGGCAAAGTATGTTGTCGTAATTAACACAATTGTAACACAATGACATTTGTGTATCAAACACAATAAAGATATAATAAAAATACCTTACAATCATCTCATGGGACCCTCATCCTATGTGTAGTTTATTGTTAACTGGAACATCATTATGCATGACAATATGTATATCAGGTTTGCTAATATCCACAAGCTCTGGTTTCAAGCATTTACTAGGGACCTTGGAACATATCTTCCACAGGTAAGAGGGGACTTCTGCCTAAGCCTCATGAAGACAGTACCTAATAATGTCTAAAATTGTATCCTAGAAAAATTTCTAATATGCAAATATTCAAAAATTATAAATAATGAATGGATCAAGATTTAACAATGAAGTTTAATATGGAGTCATGTGAAAAAGAGGGGAAAGTCAAGAATACTTTCTGTGAGAATAACTGGGTAAGGGCAGGATTCAGAAAATAGAAGTTCAAGTTTATGTACCTGAAGTTTTCAGTGGTGGTGTTCAGGAAACAGGTGGGTATGTAAGTCTAAAGTTATGAAGCAATCTGGACAAGTGTCAATGCTATCAAAAAAGTCAACAAGAAAAAAACTAAAAATTAATTTGTACTAATGTTTCATAGTATAAGTAATATCTTTTGCAGATGAATAATTGCTCACACCATTAGAAATATACTTTGAGAGGTTTTTGTGAGGTTGAAATAGTGCTAAGCTTGTTGTCTACATTCTGATTTAGGTTAGAATAGGGACATTGGAGGATTAAAGCACGTTCTTTACATATAAGCGGTATAACCATGGTGTGATACTTAAAACTCTGTGGCTCATTTATCTCATCTAGAAAATATACCAGTACATATCATGTAGATTTTATTAGCATTACATGAGATAATATGCATATAAAGTCCTCAGCACACTATTACTATTCAATGAACATTTGTTTTATTTACAAAGCAGTATTTTTATTATCATCACTATCCATTCCCATTCTCTGGAATCATACACCCTGTGGCACTGAATGAGCTTCAAAGATATCTTGCAATAGCTAAAATAAAATGAAGCTGGCTGTCCTAGTTTGGAACCCAAAAGCTAATTTACACAGTTTAAACAAACTGAGTAACTTTCCTAATTTATCTAAATCACAGCTCATTGAATTTAAGCAAATCTGAATAACTTAGAATTGTTAATAATTTTTCAAGTCCTGATTTAGAGAGGAAAGAGCTATAATTTTTGAAATGGCCAGTTTAACACCTCAAACTAATTCCAGATATCCCTTACCTCTATTTAATTAATACTTAGTACATTACTTCTTCCTAAATGAACTGTCAAACTCAATTCTCTAATATAAATTCCATTTAGATTCCCTCTGGAAAGAGAAAGGAATAAGATTCCAAGATGAAATGTCTAATTCCATGTTAATTAATTGAATCTTCCATTTTTCCAACATATTTGATTTGACATTCATTTTCATAATCCTCATAAATAGTTGAAGTGATATTAAAGAGATGACTTCACAATTTGAAGCATATTGAACCTAAAAATAATTGCACTTAACATAAAAATTAACTGTATTTGACATAAAAATATTTTGTTTATAATATAAAAATAATTGTTTTTCATATTTTACCTATTTTTTTTTTTTTTTTTTGAGTTGGAGTCTCACTCTGTCGCCCAGACTGGAGTGCAGTGGCCGCTCCCGGCCACCGCAGCCTCGACCTACTGGGCTCCGGCGATCCTTTCACCTCAGCCTTCCAAGTAGCCGGAATTACAGGCACGCGCTACCATGCCCAGCTGATTTTTTGATTTATTGTAGAGATGAGATCTTGCTGCCCAGGCGGTTCTCGAATCCGCGGACTCAGGCACTCCACTCACCTCAGCCTCCCAAAGGCGCGGGATTACAGGCTGCGCCACCGAGCCCGGCTTATTTTACTTACTTTTATTTTATTTTAAAATTTGGGATACAAGCAGGGATTTACTACATAAGTAGATTATATGCTGGTGAAATCTGGGCTTCCTGCAGGTCATCTCTTCCCCTGTTTATGAATGAAAACATGAGGTATTCAGTTCTTTGTTTCTTCAATAGTTCACTTAGTGTGATGGACTCCAGCTGCATCCAAGTTGCTGTGAAGGTCATGATTTTGTTCTTTATGACTGCATCATATTTCATCATGTATATGTACCACATATTCTTTATCCAGTCCACTTTTTTTTTTTTTTTTTGAGTCAGAGTCTCACTCTGTTGTCCAGACTGGAGTGCAGTGGCCGCTCCCGGCCACCACAGCCTCGACCTGCTGGGCTCCGGCGATCCTTCCGTCTCAGCCTTCCGAGTAGCCGGAATTACAGGCAAGCACTACCACACCCGGCTGATTTTTTTGATTTATTGTAGAGATGAGGTCTCGCTGCCCAGGCAGGTCTCGAACCCGCGGGCTCAGGCAATCCACTCACCTCAGCCTCCCAAAGGCATGGGATTACAGGCTGTGCCACCCAGCCCAGCCCAGTCCACTTTTTGATGGGACCTGAGTTGTTTCCATGTTTTTGCTATTATGGCTAGTGCTGCAATAAACATGTATGTGCAGGTGTCTTTTTTGTAGAAAGATTTACGCTCTGAGTACATTCCCAGCAGGGGGATTAGTAGATTGTATATACGCTTGAATTTTAGTTCTTTGAGGACTAACCACACTGCTTTCCATAGAGCTTAAAATATTTTACATTCCCAACAACTGTGTAGAAGCATCCTCTTTCCTCTGCAGTTGTGCAGCACCTGTTGTTTTTTGACTTTTTAATATTTGTTTAACTTTAAAGATGTGGGGTGCAATTCAGTGTTAGGTATACAAATGTTCATTTATGCAGGTACCCTTGTTGATGAGGTGTGCCCCCCCACGCCTTACCATTGTTAGGTGGTATCTCATTGTAGTTTTAATTTGCATTACTTTGATGATTAGTAAGGCTGAGCATTTTTTCATGTGTCTGTTGACTTTTTGTAAGTTTACCTTTGAAACAGGTCTGTGCATGTCCTTTGTCCACTTTTTAATGTGGTTGTTTGATTTTTTCCTATCAATTTGTATGAAGTCCTTGTAGATCCTGAATGGTAGACCTTTGCTGTATAGCTTGTATATACATTCCATGGATTGTCTCTTAACTATTTCAATGGTTTCCTTTTCTGTGCAAAAACTTTGCAGTTTGATAAGATCCTACTTGTCTATATCAGCCTTTGCTGCAATTGCTTTTGAGAACTTAACCATGAGTTCATTGCCTACTCTGATATTCAGAGGAGTGTTCCCTAAGTTTTCTTCTATGTATCTCATAGTTTGAAGTTTCATATTTAAGTCCTTGATCCATTTTGAATTCATTTTTGTACATGGTGATAGGTAGGGGTCCAGTTTCAGTCTTCTGCATGTGGCTTGCCAGTTTTCCCTGCACCATTTGCTAAATATAGTATCCTTTCCCAAATGTTTGTTATTGATGGCTATGTCAAAGATGAGTTGGTTGAGGGATTGAGTTTTTATTTACAGATACTCTGTCCTGTCCCATTAGTCTTTGTGCCTACTTCTGTACCAATACCACGCCACCTTGGTTACCATAGCCTTGTAACATAGTTTAAGGTCTGGAAGTGTGATCCCTCCAGGTTTGTTCCTTTTGATGAGGACTGCTTTGACTATTCACTATCTTTTTTGCTTCCATGTGAAATTCTGTATTGCCTATGTCCATAAAAATTATGTTGGAAATTTGATAGGGATTACATTGAATCTGTAGATCACCTTGGATAGAATAGACATCTTAATTATATTGATTCTTCCAATCCATAAGCATGAGATATTTTTCCATTTGCTTGTATCATCCTTCATGTCTTTGAGCAGTGTTTTGTAATTTTCATTAAAAAGGTCTTTCATTTCTCGGTTGGGCGATGACAGGATATTTCACTTTTTGTGTGTGTGGCTATTGTAAATGAGACTGTTTTCTATTTGTTTCTCAGCCTTCTTGTGACTGTATAGAAATGAAACTGTTTTTTTTGCATTGACTTTGTATCCTGAGGCTTTGACAAAGTCATTTATCAGTGTGAAGAGGTTTTTGCCAGACTTTCTATGATTCTAGGTATAGAATCATATTGTCCACAAAGAGGGATAACTTAACTTCCTCTTTTTCTGCTTGGATACCCATGATTTCCTTTTCCTGCCTGATTGCTCTGAATAGAATGTCCTGTATAGAAGTATAGAAGTACATAGTATAGAAGGAGTGGGAGCAGGCAATCTTGTCTTCTTCCAGTACTTAGGGGGAATGATTCCACCTTCTGTCCATTAAGCATAATTGGCTGCAGGTTTGGCATAAATGGCTCTTACTGCTTTGAGGAATGTTCCCTCTATGCATTAAGTGTTTGACAGTTTTTTTTCAAGAAGAGATGCTGGATTTTATCGAATGATTTTCTGAATCTAATGAGATAATCATGTGGTTCTTTTTTTATACCTGTCAATATGCTAAATTATGTTTACAATCATGTGGCTGTTGAACCAGCCTTGCATCATGGGAATGAAATCCAGCTGGTTGTGGTGGATAATTCTTGAAATGTGTTGTTGGATACAATTTGCTAGAATTTGGTTGAGAAGTGTTGCATCTGTTCATCAGAGAAATTGGTCTGTAATTCTCTTTCCTTGTTGGGTTCTTGCCAGTTTGGGGTATTAGGGTGATATTAACTTCATAAAATGAGATCATTACTTTGTTAAACTGTGATTGGGCCACATGACTCTTTGAGCCATGGTTGCCATTGCTTTCCTAGCTTTGGCCCCCTACCCTACCTTGGGGAGGTGACTCCTCTCTCTCTTTCTCCAATTTACTTTCTAAATAAACTATATTTTGCAATCAAAATAAAATAAAAGAGTGAAGGAGAATTCCTTCCTTCTTGATTGCCTGGAATATTTTCTTTTCTTTTTTTTTTTTTTTTTTGAGTTGGAGTCTCACTCTGTCACTCAGACTGGAATGCAGTGGCACACTCCCAGCCACTGCAGCCTCAACCTGCTGGGTTCCAGCAATCCTTCCACCTCAGCCTTCCAAGTAGCTATAATTACAGGCACACTCAGCTAATTTTTTGATTTATTGTAGAGATGAGGTCTCGCCAAGTTGCCCAGGCGGGTCTCGAACCTGCGGGCTCAGAGAATATTTTCAATAAGATTAATATCAACTCTTTGTTGTATGTCTTATAGAATTCAGTTGAGAAGCCATCTGGTCCAGGGCCTTTTTTTTTTTTTCAGAGACATTTCTTATAACTGAGTTGATATCTTAGATTGTTATTGGTATGTTTAGGGTTTCAATTTCTTGTTTCAGTCTTGGGAGGTTATGTAATGCCAGGAAATCCTCCATTCTCCAAGATTTCTAGTTTATGTGCATACAGATGTTTATAGTAACCTCTGATAATCTATTGAATTTCCTCAGCATCAGTTGTAACATTGCCTTTTTCATTTCTAGTTGTGTTTATTCAGACTCTCTATTTTTTATTTTTAGTTAATCTGGTCAGGGGTCTGTTTATCTTCTTTATCCTTTTATAAAACCCACTATTTGTCTTATTAATCTTTCTATGATATTTTTGTCTTTTATTTCCTGTAATTATGACTTTATTTTAGCAAACTGAATTTTTCTACTGAAATTAGGATTTAATCATTCTTGCCTTTCCACTTCCCTTAAGTGTGATGTTAGGCTGTTTACTTGCAATTCTTTATTTTCTTGATATGAGTGTGCAAAGTTATGAACTTCCCATCCAACACTTAACTTCATGGTATCACAGAGGTTTTGATATTTTGCATGTTTGTTTTTACTTGTTTCCAGGAATCATTTTATTTCTGTCTTGATTTCTGTGTTGACTCAAAAGTCATTCAGTAGCATGTTATTTAGTCTCCATGTATTTGGGGTTTTTTTGGGGGGGTGGTTCTTATTTGTGGTGATGTTTATTTTTACACAACTATGACCTGAGAAAATGCTTGGCATTATTTCAACATTCTGGAATTTGTTCACACTTGATTTATGCCAAGAATGTGATCAGTCTTGGAGTATGTTCCATGTGCTGATGAGTAGACTGTATACTCTGTCATTGTTGAATAGAGTATTCGTTAGATATCTATTAGTTCCAATTGGTCTAGAGACAAGTTAAGGATCTGGATTTTCTTGTTGGTTTTTTGCCTCAATTATCTGTCTGGGGCTGTTAGTGGAGTATCAAAGTCTCTAGTATACATGATGGAATATTATGCATCCCATAAAGGACAAAATTATGAACTTCACAGCAACTTGGATGGACTTAGTCTATAATACTGAGTGATTTATCACAGAAACAAAGAGGTATCACATGTTCTCACTCTTAAGTAGACCTTAAACAATTGTCATAATAATACAAGAAAAGGATTGCCATCAGTGGGAAATTGCCAGGGGTGATGGTGGTATTGTTAGTAGTGGGATTCTGCCGGGGGAGGGAGACACACATCATCAACAAGGGTTCCTGTATAATGAACACTGGTATACTTAACGCTGAATTGTACCCCACATCTTAATAAAATAAAATAAAATAAAGGTCTCTGACTATGATTATGTGGGTGTCTATGTTATCTCTTAATTTACATAGCAATTGTTTTACAATTCAAGTGGCCATGTGTGTGTGTGTGTGTGTGTGTGTGTGTGTGTGTGTGTATTTATATATATACACATTTAAGATGTATATTTTTTGCTGGTAGAGTTTTTGATCATTATGTAGTGTTCTTCCATGTTCTTTTCAACTTTTATTGGTTTAAAGTCTGTTTTGCCTGATATAAGAATAGCTACCCTTGCTCTTTTTTTATTTCCCATTTGCCTGGAAGATCAATTTTCAGTCCTTTACTTTGAGCCTGTGGGTGTCCTTTGCAGTGAGATGGGTTTCCTGGAGGCAGCAGAATGGTTGATCATGTTTCTTTATCCAGTTTGCTACTCTATGCCTTTTTAGTGGTGCATTCAGGCCATTCACATTCAAATCAATTATTGATATGTGAGGGTTTATCCATGTTATAATGCTTTTCATAGGTTGCTTTGCTTCCTTTTTTTTCAGATTTGTGGATGATCTGTATGCTCTGTTAATTTATGTTTGCCTGTGCTTTTGTGATGGGTGGAACAGTTCTTTCATTTCTGTGCTTAAAGCTTTCTTAAGGATCTCCTGAAGGGCTGGTATGGAGGTATCATATTCTCTAAGGGTTTGGATGTTTTGGAAGAATTTTAATTCTCCATCACTGATGAAGTTTAAATTGGCAAGTTAGGAAATTATTTGATGAAATTGTTTATCATTGGGAATATTGAAGATGGGACTTAAGTCCCTTCTGGCTTATAGGGTTTCTGCTGAGAAGTCTGCTGCAATTCTGATGGGTCTTCCCGGTAGGTAATCTGACCCTTCTCTCTAACTGTCTTTAGGATTTTTTCTTTCATGATTACCTTGTAGATACAGATTACTATGTGTCTTGGAGATGGTTTTCTCTTGTGATACCTTGCAGGGATTCTCTGACTCTCTTGCACTTGGATAGTCCTCTCTCTGGGAAATTTTCTTGAATGACCTCATGGAAGACTTGTTTCAAGGTGTTCTCAATTTCCCCCTATGTTTCAGGGATAACAATCAACCATAGATTTGGTTTCTTTAATTGTCCCACACCTCTTGTAGACTTTGCTTATTCTTTTTAAAGCCTTTTCTTCTTGTTTTTGTCAGACTTGGTTAGTTCAATATTTTGATCACCAAGGTCTGAAATTCTTTTCTCTGCCTGATCAATTCTGCTCCCGAGGCTTGTTATTATATTCTGAAATTCCAGGACAGAATTTTTTATTTCGGGATTTCAGAACGGATCTTTCTAATATTGGTCATCTCAACTTTTACTTCTTATGTGGGTTGGGTGATCTTTGCCAACTTCTCATGGTTTTTCTTAACTGCTTTTGCCATCCTGTGTCTGAATTCTGTGTCTGACATCAGGGACAGTTTGTTCAGGTGACTTCCATTGTTTGAGGACAGGAAGGTGCTTTAGTAGGTGAACACTCTAAGACTTTGAGGATTTCTGGTGTTTTTCCTCTGGTTCTTCCTCATCTATGATGGGCAGCTCTTCTCTTATTACTATTATTTTTAAACTTTGTTTTGTAGCTAGAAATAATCCTGTTCTTGTGCCCTTTCTGCCATTCAAAATAGTTCACACAGGGACACAGAGAGAGGGGTATTTACTACTGCTCCACCAGTCTTGATGGGCAGTGCTCAGAACTCAAACTGATTTTCTGTTGCAGAGTTTTTCCCATGGTCTGGCCGGCCCCAACTGCCTTCCAATCCCTGTTGCAAGCTCTATGTGAGGATAAAGTGGAAGGATAGGTCCCCTGGGAGCTGAGTCCTGCACGAGTTTCAAGCCATGCACAAGCAGTAAACATTCCCACTAGAAACATGGCCTACAGGTGCTTTTGTGACTCTCCCTCCACTGTCAGAGGCTGCACTCAGCACTTGAAAACAGCAGATTTCCTTTCATGGAGGGACCCAGACTTTGGTCATGTGATAATGACAGGAAAACCCTCCTGGTCTGGGAATGGGTGGAGGCTGGCCACCATACACTGATCGTGGACACTGAGGGTGCTCTGTAGCTTTCCTGGATGCCAGCCACTGTGCACTGCCGGCAGGAGACATGCTCTCAGGGTTTGACTGGCAGCAGTCATTCGATATGAGGGTAGGTTCCCAGCTTCACGTTCTAGCAGCACACAATTGTACCCTTATCAGGTCTCCTCCTGCTGGAACCAATGACCTGTGCATGTCTGGTAGAAAGGGAACCAACCCAGACCATGTTAAAAGCACTCAATCTCTTTCTCACAGAGGCTGGGCTGCAGATTTTTTTTTTTTTTTTTTGAGTTGGAGTCTCACTCTGTCGCCCAGACTGGAGTGCAGTGGCCACTCCCGGCCACCGCAGCCTCGACCTGCTGGACTCCAGCGATCCTTTCGCCTTAGCCTTCCGAGTAGCTGGAATTACAGGCATGCGCTACCACGCCCGGCTGATTTTTTTATTTATTGTAGAGATGAGGTCTTGCTGCCCAGGCGGGTCTCGAACCCACGGGCTCAGGCAATGCACTCACCTCAGGCTCCCAAAGGCGTGGGATTACAGGCTGAGCCACCGAGCCCAGCTGGGGCTGCAGATATTATGTGAGCTTGGTGCTCAGGAGGAATGGGATCCCCTGGCTCCTAGATCAGCTGCCTGGCCTCTCTCCTCATTGACTCTATGCATTTCAAGAATCCTCTGCATGATGCAGGGTGCTTTGTCCATCCAAAACCACTCAAGCTTACTGAGTTTATTGATGGCTGGTCTGTCTTCTCTGTTCTCATCCACAGGAGATGCCAGGTCAGTTACTCCCTGGTGACCATCTTGGATCTGCTTTTTTGTTTTATTTATATTTTAAATTCATTGCTCCACCATTTTTTTTAAACAAATATCCTTCAGCTTGAGTTTACATTTTTATAGTTAACTGCAGGTACATGAAAGGACATTATTTTGTAATGCCATATTTTTATGAGCAGAATTTGTATTTGTGTAGCATGTATGATGCAGTCCACAACACCCTGCCACTACAGAATTTATAATAAGTTAATCAAATGAGATAAACACTATCCATTTTTGGAAGATTTAAAACCCATGCTTCTACTTTGGGTGTAAAACAATCTGAAATGAAAACACAAATTGAATATCCTTGTATGTGTAAAATTGACTGAATTAGTACAGTTCTTTACCAGAAACTTTTTTTTTTTTTTTGAGTTGGAGTCTCACTCTCTCGCCCAGACTGGAGTGCAGTGACCACTCCCAGCCACTGCAGCCTCGACCTGCTGTGCTCTGGCGATCCTTACACCTCAGCCTTCCAAGTAGCTGGAACCACAGGCGTGCGCTACCACACCTGGCTAATTTTTTATTTATTGTAGAGATGAGGTCTCGCCAAGTTGCCCAGGCGGTTCTCGAACCCGCAGGCTCAGGCAATCCACTCACCTCAGCCTCCCAAAGGTGTGGGATTGCAGGCTGAGCCACCGAGCCCGGCCCAGAAACTTTTAAGGTGTAAAAAATTATACCCAATTTTATAACAGTGATTCCATTATTAAATATTTGTTTATTTTTTCATTGCTTTCTTGGTAGTATTTAAATATGTGCTTAAATTATTTAATGTTTTATTTATTTTTAAACTGAAACAAAATATTTGAATTTGTATTTTGAGTTTTTATTGTTTTATCTCCATTTTTAACAAAATTACTAAATTTTACTTTTATTTTATTTTCTGATCCTTTCAATTCCCCCTTTAAAATTTTTTTTTTTTTACTCAGTCACTTTTTGGAATTATTTTTTTTGGTGGCATTATGGTTCTTGATCATTTTTTAACCTTTACAGTCCCAATAGAGTATCAGCTTTTCTCAGCACCCGCAATGATTCTGAAAGCATCTGTCTATGGAAGAGATGGAGAATGCAAAACAGTAGAAGAAATATATCATGAGGGGAGGGATGTCATATTGAAAATGCCCTCGCTTTCAGTATCTCACTTTCTTCCCCGATAGATTCCACTTACTTAAGATAGATGGGGCCGGTCGCAGTGGCTCAATCCTGTAATCCCAGCACTTGGGGAGGCTGAGGTGAGGGGATTGCCTGAGCCCATGGGTTTGAGAACAGCCTGGGCAACTTGGCGAGACCTCATCTCTACAATAAATCAAAAAATTAGGCTGGGTTCGGTGACTCAGCCTGTGATCCCAGCACTTCAGGAGTCTGAGGCCAGTGGCTTGCTTGAGTCCTCAGGTTTGAGACCAGCCTGGGCAACTTGGCTAGATTGCATCTCTACAATGAGTAAAGATTAACCGGGTGTGGTAGCGAGTGCCTGTAATTCCAGCTACTTGGAAAGTTGAGGTGAAAGGATCTCCTGAGCCCAGCAGGTTGACGCTGGGGTGGCCATGAGCACACCACTGCACTCCAGCCTGAGTGACACAGTGAAACTCCAACTCCAAAAAAAACACATGGATACAAAGGTTACCCACACCTTCAGCACCAAGCACTTACAGAGTGTATTGGCTAAAAAGGTCAAACTAGTCAGGTAATCACGCGTGTTTTTGTAATGACATAATGGAATTAAAGCATGTATCATGTAAACTTACAATGACAAGGTAGCTCCAACAATATTTTTATATGCAAATATTTTACTGACCTGTAATAATTTTAAATAAATTTATTTATGTTTCTTTGTTTTTGAGCCAGGTCTCACACTATTGCCCAAGATGAGTGCTAGTGGCATATGATGGCTTACTGCAAACTCTACCTTCTGGGCTTAAGCAATTCTCAGCCTCAGACTCCTCTCAAGCAGCTGAAAGTGTAGGTGTGTGCCACCATGCCTGGTCAATTTTTTGCTTTTTTGGTAGGGATGATGTCTTGTTACATTGGCCAGGTTGGAATTTTAAATTAATTATCTGTGCTTCTGTCTTTGTGCATATAGAATACTTATTTATATTTAAGAAAAAAAGTGGAAAGAATGTATAAATTGGAAATTGAGGGAAATTTGACTAGCCCACATAATAATTTATTATTTTTCATTGAAACATTATTTTATACTTATGTGTATCCACCATTCTCTGTTACCCAGGTGCAAAATATCTCAGCAACAGTCTCCCTCAAAGAAATGATCTTTGTCCTCACAATATGAGAGTTCTGGAGACTTGTGTTCAGGTTGCTAATTGCCTATTAGGAAGTCACTTAACCTCGCCAAGCTATAATTCCTTTTCCATAAGACTGTGGAGCTCACGGAATTGTTTTACCATCAGTTACACCAACAGTTACATTACAATCGTAGCTACATTACTGCTTGAAAATGTAAGGGGTGATATGTACAGCCAAAATAACTGGGTGCCTGACTAATGCTTCATGGGTAGACCTGGTCACATGCAGAAAAAAACCACCTAATGAAGACTTATCCTACCTACAATGTTACCCACCTATAATGTTATCAGCAACGTTATTGAGACACATAAGTTGGGAGTTGATCCCTAAAGTTATTTCTAAATCTAAAACTACATAAAGAATGCTTTAAAGGTGGTTATGGTAGACACTTCAGTTATCTGTTCCTAACCCCTTGGTCCTCATTATTTCAGTGCTTGCTCTGAATTTCAAACCACTATGTGTGCTACTCTGCCCCAAGGCTCTTTAGGACCTCACCTTTAGCATTCTGCAGAAGTGACTGGTAATCAATGCCCCTGGGATCAGCTTTAAAACAGGGAATGAATCTACTCTTCTCCCTGTTATGGGCAGGCATGGGAGTCAGTCTGAGTAAATCATTCTTCAGTGCTTCCCAGAGGATTCAATCCCTGTTTCCCACAGAGCTAGCAGACTTCACAATGGACCCTTAATTGTACCTTTTCTTCTCTGTTCCACTTTCACACTGGTATTTCTTAAGATTACCTCCCAAATAATCTACTTGTACTCAAACCCAAACCGTAGAGTTCACTTTTTGTTGGAACACAAACTGTGATAGTAATTTATTGACTCTAAGTGTAAAAGGGTCTCAGAGAAGAAATATATCTTAGCAGTATTTGTTCAAGCTGTCAGCAACAGATTCAGTGAAGATGGAGGCTTGTGAGAATTGAAGTGCAAAAGAGAGGGGAAAAAAACATCGGAAGAAGGATTATGCTGTATGGTAAAACTCCTTAGAATCACAGCGCAGACTTTACGTCGGGAGAAGCGGTAGTTAACGTCAGATAAATAAGCTGGAGGCGCTAGCCCTGAAGAACTCATGGACATTGAGGCACAGAACTGATATGATAGAACAATGCAAGGATTTTCATACACTAGAGAAAAAAATTATATACACATATATAAATCAGGAAACATTGACATGTTATGCCAAGTGTTAGTCTTCATATAGTTCACGGGCATTTATTAAAGACAGGATTAAGCACTGGAATTTCCTCAACTTCATGAATGGGAGACGCCCACCAGGTCAAGCACCAAATCACAAAACACCATGACAAGAGCTTCCAATAAATGGTGGCATTCTCTTTCTATCCGTATATATAATAGCATCCAAGTATCTGGCTTTCCTAGCAATTACTCCAACAGCAAGTCACAGAAACAAACTTCTGCACATTATGGAAATGTGACTCCTTGGGATTTTGGCTAAATATGCATTCTGTGAGCAGCAGCAAAGTATGAAGATCACATTGCAGTTCTGCTTGAACTCATTAAAAGGAGAAACATATGCTTTGATTTATGTACCATTTTAAAAATACAACTGCTTTAGCAACTCTACCTAGTCATAAGATTATTCCTAAAATTACCAGGTGTGATATTTTATTGTTATTGAATGGAAAATCACAGAAGTGGTTAAAAATACACAGACATATTTAGCATTGTTAATTCATCTAACTGGGCTAGGCATACCAACATCTCTATTTCATAATTTTATGTAATTTTGCATATATAGTTATATGTATCAATTCAGCTTTATTAGAGAAGTACTATTAGTTTCATTTTACAGAGGAAGAAACTGAGACTCAGAGCCATTTGGTAACTTTCCCAGGATCACAATAGACAAGAAGTAAAAAAAAAAAAAAAAAAGAGAGAGAGAGATTCCAACCCTGGTCTGTCTGCCTGAAAAACATACACTTTCTCACATACTACATTTTGACAGAAGATATCACTGCATTAGAAGTGTTTTAGTAAGAACTAAGGAGATACATGATACTTCACTACACATGTAGGCGGAAGGAATATGTCAGTGAAATTATAGTTATAATGTACTTTTTAGTGGATTTCATAGAAGAGTAGGACTTTATACTTAAAGTTAGATAGTAAAGCAACACTTATGTAATAGTCCTGCAAATAGTTGACTGGAAACACAAAGATAATCATCACTCTAAACTAAAGCACTGCTACATTCTAATACAACACTCTTGGTTTTCAGAATGGCTTTCCATCTTTATTCCAGGAAGAACATTTACAACAAATAAAAACAGAATGCTTTTGGATTCTCAATGGAATATTTCATGCTTCCTCAAGATGTTAATTTGTTTATTTTAAGAAGAAGTCAAGTACTTAGGCAGTTGCTCATGGTCATATAAAAATGTGAATCTTGGCTAGAGACATGTTCTACTATCTCAGCACAGTTCACTAATAAGGGCCACAGAAAAGTGCCAAAAGTGGGTATCATGTTTTCCCACGTTGCAATATATCTCATAAGCTCAAAAATACATCCAGAATAGTTATATTTTCTATTTTTAGTATTCATAAATCACATGTTTTGAAGATGCCGAACTGAGATTCAGGAGACGTGTATTCTACATTTGATTCTCACCATAACTCTATTCAACCTTGAATAATATTAGAGTATACAGAGACAGTAAAAATCATCAAATTCAGTGCTTCCATTTTTCAATTTTTGAGAGAGAGAGAGCAGGGGGGCAGAGAGAGAGAGTCTCTTGAAAATGAAGTGATTTACTTAAAGCAACCCTACTAGTAAGTAGTGATGCTAATACAGAGCTTCTGATTCCAACACTAGTGATTTTTCAAATATTTGTGAGCTGCTTCCCCCTCACGTTATGGCTACATGTTTCAAAATTCAATTCTAAAATGCAATAATACTATAACATTCTCATCTGTAGCAACAATAAAAGAATGAAGAAAACCAGAACCATATATATTTTTTGAAGAAGTTAGAAAGCTTATTGCTACAAAAAATTTTCACTTGGAGAAGAAAAAAAAAAGTCAACATTGTATTTGAAGCCCAGGGAAAACATTACATTCTGTCAACAAGGCTGTAGGGTAGGAAAAAAAAAAGGTTTCAGAATCAGGCTTTGCACAGAAATGTTGGCAAAGCAATAATTACTGTGAAGCTAGAGTCTGCTTCTCTAACACGCAGTATTTCATTCCCTTGAAGATATTAATTTACTTTTTGAAATGTTCATTGCTTAGATTAAGATTAGGTTTTTGAAATATTTTTTCAAATAATATATGCATGAAAAAATATGCTCTTCCCTCAGAGTGCAGAATACTAATTTGAAAATGATCTATTTTCTATAATCATTTTACATTTCACTCTTCTACTGAAAAATTAGGATCTTGGTTACTTTCTTTTCCTTTCATTTCCTGCATGAAGATATTTTTTATGCACTACAATAAGAATATTAGTCACACAATCCAGCTATTATTAAAATTCTATTTCCTTTTTACTGTGAGAATGCAAGCTACATCAATTGATATAATATAGATATGTAAGGAAAAGACCTGTGTCTGAAGATACCAATTCTCAACCATTATCAAGTCAATGAATTCATTTCCTGAAATGCTGAACGTATCAGTGGTCTACCAAGAAGACTTATTTTTAAAGATATTCATTCTGGAGGCTATAGTTTCTTGTTTCTCATTTTCTTTTTATTTCTATTTTATGTTAATATAAAAAACAATTCCAAGTACTTAGTTTTTGGCTTGCACCAAGGTAGTGGTGCTGGAGAGCAGATAAAAAGAATTTAAAAGAGGCATACAGCATACTTTTAGGTAACTCAAAATCTCTTTCAATAATAACAAAGTAAGCAAAATAAGCTACAAAAGATTTACAAACCTTTTAGAGAGAGTCCCAGACATGTAGTTTCATTCATATGTACAATTATAAAACACGTTTTTTAAAGGTCTGTGGTCTGTGCCCAGGTAGCTCTTTTTTTAGACTGTGGTGAAATTGGTTCTAAATTTTACTTCATGTTGAACACACACACACACACACACACACACACACACACACACACACACACACACACATACTCATACACTGGTTGTAGTATCTAGCTTCCAATGACCACCATCATCTTTTCTTTCCAATGGTCAGTTCTTATCCACGTCAGGTCCTCTCCCATGATGAGTAGGGTTGATTTCAGTAACCAATAGCATACTATGAAACAACAACTTCTGACTTCTGTGACTAGTCAGAGAAGACATTTCCCTATTGCAGGCTCTTTCTGGAAGTACTTGCTCTGGAAAATGCAACTGTCATATCTTGGGTCTTAAACAGATATATGGAGAGACCCACGTGGAGTAAATTGAGGCCTCCTGCCAACAGTCAGTACTTGCTCGCAATCCTTGTGAGTGAGTCATTTTGGAAGCAGATCCTTGAGTACCAGTCAAGCTTTAATGACTGCAACCCTGGATGGCATCTTTAACCTCACGAAAACTCAATCCACATATTTAAGCCACTATCATATTCTTGACCTACAGAAACTATGTGGGATAATAAATATCTGATGTTTTAAACTACTAGATTTTTGAATAGTTATGAAGCAATCAATAACTGTAATATATCATCTTATTGTTTTTAAAATTTTACATCTTCTGTATTGACTTCCCACTAATAATGAGGATACAGAGCCCCAAATATTCACCACTTCCATTTCATATGGGTATATTTCTTTTTGTTGTTGTTGTTGTTTTTTTGTTTTTTTGAGTTGGAGTCTCACTCTGTCGCCCAGACTGGAGTGCAGTGGCCGCTTCCGGCCACCGCAGCCTCGACCTGCTGGGCTCCGGTGATCCTTCCGCCTCAGCCTTCCGAGTAGCCGGAACTACAGGCATGCGCTACCACGCCCGGCTAATTTTTTGGTTTATTGTAGAGATGAGGTCTCGCTGCCCAGGCGGGTCTCGAACCCACGGGCTCAGTCAATCCACTCACCTCAGCCTCCCAAAGGCGCGGGATTACAGGCTGAGCCACCGAGCCCGGCCATGGGTATATTTCAATATTGTAAAACAAATTAGCATTCAGTAGTTTCACTATTAATGACTATGCAAATATTATCCACAACATAACCCATTAATTGCATTGTTTTTACCTGATACAATTTTGGCCTTACTAAAGCTAATAACTCACTTATCCTACATAGTTTTTCTTAATATTCTGTGTAATAAGAACTAATTTATCCCCCAATTCTGCAAACATTGAAAGTGTCACAATAGGATCTGGTATTTTTTTCAGTTCTTTTACTCACTATTTGTTTTTATTTACTTATTTTTAACTTGTACATGTCTCTGTGTGAGTTTCTGATGCTCTTCATTTTGTTTGAATTAGTTACTCTTTAGGCCTTCTAATAAATGTCAATCTGAGCCATCTCTGTAGTATCTTCCTGATAATTACCTTTTCATCTCTCCTGTGATGAATTTTCTGATTCCTGGACACCAGTCTCATGTTTTCTTTCTTTGTGATTTTCATCATTTTTTGTGTGTGTGTGTAGCAATTTTCTAGTAGTTTCCTAAGAAAGTAATTGCTTTAAGAGCTCTTGTAATTGCAAATATCTTCATTCTGACATTATTCTTTCTGGCTAAACATGAATCTCTAGCTTGGGAATAATTTTCCCTCGATATTTTGAAGGCATTTCTTCAATGTCTTCTAATGTCTGATATTGCCATTGTGGAGACCACTTTGGCTATTCCATGTTCCCAAATCTGTATTTTCTTCCCTGGAAATTTTTAGGATCTTCTCTCTATCTTCTGCATTCTGGAATTTAGTAATGATGTGCCCTAGCATTTTTTCTCCATCATTGTACTTAGCTTAGAAACACATCCTTAAAATATGCAAGGTTTTTGAATTCGTGTGAAAATATTTTCTTTTAAATTTTCTCTGTTCTCACTTTCTGGAATTCTCATTGATCTTTATGAATTGGTCTTCTGTTTGTTTTACATTTCCCCTCTTGTCTACCTACATCTTTTTATTGCTTTCAATGTCTTTACCTTTTAAAAAATTTGTATTGACTATATATTCTTAGCATTATATGTTTATAGCAATCTTATCTTTAACAAAATCATTTCTAAAATTTTCTGCGGGCATTAATATTTTTCTTATGCTCTCTGCTTTCATGTACCAATTCTTTAATTTCTGGCAATTGCCTCTTTCATGTTAGAAGCTTCACTCACATAACTTATCATCACTGAATAGCCAATCTCACTTAGGAGACAGTGACTACAGGCTGATCGGAACTTCTTATCATAGACATAGTTTGAGGAATGATAATCTTTAACGTAGAGTAACCAGACAGCCCTATCTTATTTGGAACAACTACGTGGTAATATCTATGCATCTTTTCTCTTGAATTGTCCCATTTTCAGATAAAAGCTTTCTACTTTTCTTCATTGCAGAGTACAGTGAACAGGCAGGATTCTTGGAACTCATCGGGGGAAAGGAGTTGGAGACGTGTCATCATTTGGGATAAAGATGTCAACTATCACTTTCTCCCTATTTTCTAAGAACTTGTACCCTCAGCCTACTTGGTGTCTCCAAGGTCACAGGCACAAATGTGTTTTTATTCAACCATGTTTAATCAGAAGTCTAGTCTACTCCATTTTGTAATACTTCAAAGCTTAGTTATATAATATGCTGAATTTAAATTAACCTCTGAGTTCTACATATTGATTGTTGGCCTGTTTTCTAGGCTATAGTATTTCCACCCAGACCCTAACTTTTCTATATTATACCACTAAGTTTTCCTCACATACTATATATCAGACAATAAGAACATACTTCTTGGGCCATGTACTATACTAGGTATGAGTTGAACATGCATTAGGGAATAACACAGGTTGATGTAGAGTTTACAATCTAGTGAAAAGGATATGCATTAAAAAAGAATTGAAAATATTAAGTGGCAGTAAATACTAAAGGACAAAAGAATGGTAGAATGCAATAGAACCATTTTCTTCTTTTATTTTAGCACATTATTTCTAAATATACTAAAATTACATGAGAATGCTTTTGATAGCCACATAATGTTATGGGCTCACAAAGTGCTAAAGGTAATCAACTAAAATGGTCATATATTTCTTGTACATTAACAGCTGTTAAATAGATTTTATTTCTACATATCTGCATAAATATGTGTGCTTTCCTATATTTGATTTTATTAAATGTGGGCTTTTATACCTATCTGCATTAAATTTCATCTTGTGTGACAACAGGTAATTATTTACATTTCTTAAACTAATTTAAATATATCACAATAGTTAGCGATATAGTTGAATTAAATTTATATATTTTTTAAGCATATTAGCTGGGTCTCCCATAGTTACGTCATTGCCAAAAGTGACAAGCATACCTTCTTTGGCATCGGTATCCAAGTCTTTGAATGGTGGAAGAGATCAGGGCAAAGCCATAAGTGTATTGTATCCAGGCTGACATCATTTCATTAATCAACTCAGTTATTAATAGTCTGAAAATCTTTGGCTTTCCTTCTTGGAACCCTTTTCTTCCCTACCTTTTGCAAGTTTAGAGTTGCAGACTCATTGAGAATTGTAGACTAATAGACTAACCTGATGTGGTCAAGGGCATTTGATTGCATCTGACTAGTTTTAATATAGACATCAGAGGAGAAATGCAAGCTCCCATCTTTTCTTTCCTTTTACTTAATATTTTCACCATTTTTCTCAAAGTCGTTAAGGACAAAGATTGTTTTGGACTAAGAAAATAGAAACAGTGTTTCCTATTTTTATTCTAAGAGTACTTCTATCAGCCTCTATCCATGCAAGAGGACACCTCATTGATAATCAGTCCAATAAATTAACAATGGCGCTCACCTCCAGCATTTTTAATTTTGACTTTTCTGATAGCAGAAACAGATCTAAGAAACAGATGGACTCTTGTTTTCTCACTGCCTGAAGGATGTCCCTTCAGAATTGCAAGGCTAATTTTACTCAAAATCTTTTACAGAGGCTGAGAGTCCTTCAGCCAAGTGTTTATGAGTGGCTGCTAGATTCAACAATCCAATTCTCAAGAGAAAAGTGAGAGGAACATTTCAAAGGAAATTAATCGGTACTTGATGACAAGCAACACAGAATGAAGTGGACAAGAAACATAAGAACACATTTTGACTTACTTATATTTTTAATATAGTGCTATTTGGCTTTATCTTCTAGTCTTATAGTTTAAATTTAAATCTATTCTGTAAAATATGATATGCTTGTGATAGTAATGAAAACTTTGGTTTAATATTATTTTTGACAATTCTAAGCAAACAAACAAAAAAGCATAAAAGCACACATTGAGGAATAAATATCTAGTGCTTGGGTTACCAATGTAGAATCCTAAGAGCATGTTCTCTTGCGTTAAGATTGCACCTCAAATTTTTATCAATGTCTAAAAATAAACTTTATCAAACAATTTCTCTTTTAGACAATAAAATTTTAATTTTCAGAGCAAATATCAATAAGGATGCATAATTTTTAAAAACATGTAATACAATATTGCATTAGTAATCAGCACACTTTCATTACCTTGAGTGTCAATTTAAATTTTGGCTAAAGAGTTTCATTTTACCAATAATTTTATATCACTAATTTGAGAGACACAATATCCTCTAATGATATATAAAATGGCAAAGCCACAGAACAATGGAGTCATAGAGTTTCAATCTGTGTGAATTTTGATACTTGTCAGGGTTTAAATGACAATTCTGCATCTGACGCATAGTATTTTCAGTCTTAGTATTGGTGGGAAAATGATAGAGAATATGATTCTAACACATAGTAGGGGCTCCATACATGTTAAATTTTATTTTAAAAGATGAGTCAAAATTTCTATTTTTAACAAATTAGTTAAACCAATATTATCCTCTTGGTAACAAGATAGGAACATTTTTGACTGAATATGTCATGATCAGACAATGAACAGAAATTTGCCCATGATGTCTTTCTCTCCCTCATCTTTCTTTTCACTCCTCACATCTGCAGTTTATTCTATACTGACAAAAATTAAATATGATCAGATGCCATATCCTCACCTTACATGTCATAAAAAACACTTGTCTTTTGCTTAGCATTGGCAGAATCAGAATGTGCAAAAATTTGCATATAATGAAGCAGCATATACTGCAGAACTAGAAAGGTATTTACCAAAAACCAAACAAATAAATAAGCAAGCATTTAAGGAGACAGGCTTGGGGCAACAGGAGAATTTAAATTTTTATTTCTTTGTTTATCTTATAAAAATTGTATATACATATATATACACACATATATTCTTTTATTTTCAAATATATATATTTGAAACATATATTCTTTTATTTTGTGTATTATATATATATTTGAAAATAAAAGAATATATATTAAATATATATGTATATACGTACACAAACACATAGTCTTTTATTTCCAAAATGAGAAAAACAATGCAACTAGTATGTTTCTTACCAGTATTAAATTCTATAACCTTTGGGCCATTGCAAAGACACTGATTTAATTCAATAAATGTATATTAGTCATCACTTGCCTCAAAAAAGAAGTTTCAAATTTTTTTAATTTTTCAAAAATATTCCATGACCTAGTACTCTAGAGCAAGTGACTAATGAATATTTTTTACTCTGTAGCTTTATTATCTTGTACCCGTCTTCATATTCTCTTGAGAGATCATGTGATCTACCTTTATTAAACTCTCCTTAGGCAGCAACAGCAACAAAAATAGCAGTGGGTCACAAAGTCACTTATTAAATTACAGCAAGCATTTAACAATTAGAATAAATTCCAACAAAAAATAACTTATTGGTCAATTGATATCTCTTTAATTTCCTGTGGTAAGTTCTAGAGAGGAAATTGGAGACACTCAGAATTTAAATGATCTTAACAGTCTCATACAGGAGTTTTTACTCTATAAAAGGAAAGACGTGTCTAAATAATAGTTTGAAAAAGCAAACAATCTGATGAAAAGTATTACAGGTTATGATACTGATATTAGTAGATTAGAAGAGAGTGGGATAATAGTTAAAAGACACCTGCAGGTGTAAAGTTGTGAAATGAAAAAGTCTTAGATTCAGTTTATGATACTCAAGGT
The DNA here is from genome assembly GCA_027257055.1 of Cephalopachus bancanus. Lineage (NCBI taxonomy): Eukaryota > Metazoa > Chordata > Mammalia > Primates > Tarsiidae > Cephalopachus > Cephalopachus bancanus. The sequence goes on from JAPVLO010000048.1 coordinate 10,720,297, forward strand.
GAAGGAGGTAGGATAAATCTGAATGACATTTCCTTGAAGAAAAGAATTACTGGTTGCAAATGGTGACAGCAATTTCTTTGAAAGAACTATGGTGGCCTACCAGCTGAGGCTCAGAGGATGCTGTTTGGTTCTACTGGGTAGGCTAATAGTCTATGTTGAGAGCATTCCTTCCAGGACTTAGAAGAAATAACAGATGAGAGGGTTGCAGTTAGGCAGTTTGATTTTACATTAAAAGTTGGATCGTGCTTTAGATAACAAAGTTTAAGGAATATTGCTTTAAGACAAGGAGATGAAAGTTTCTGAGGTGTATGCAAAGAAGAGTAAGAATAAACAGTTTCTGAAAATGGAGTTAGGGCTACCCTCTCAGGAAGGTGACCATGATAATACACTGTTATCACTCAACTTAACAAAACATGTAGTCAGGTCACAGAGTTTCTATTTGCTTGAAAGGGGCTCTGAATATCTTGAAAGACTGTACTGTGTTAAAAACTACTGTCTTTAAAGAAGTGATTAGGAGAGAGATTTATTCAGGTTGTAGTGTGCTCCTATCTTGGTGTTTTCAACTTTAACCTAAGATACTATTTACGTCTCTACTTTTATGAACCACGTATTTATTTATTTATTATTATTTTTTAATGTGCAACTACTTTTTTTTTTTTTTAGGTGAAGTCTTACTTGTCGCCTGGACTGGAATGCAGTGACACGCTCCTGGCCACCACAGCCTTGACCTGCTGGGCTCCGGCGATACTTCTACCTCAGCTTTCCAAGTAGCCTGAACTACAGGCGTGCTACCATGACCGGCTAATTTTTGATGTATTGTAGAGACGAGGGCTCACCAAGTTGCCTGGGCAGATCTCGAACCCATGGGCTCAGGCAATCCACTCGCCTCAACCTCCCAAAGTGCTGGTATTACTAGGCTGAGCCACCGAGCCCAGCCAAATCATGTATTTATAATATATATTCTCCTTCAGGATTCGCTTGAAAGGTATGTTTTTCTAAGTACCACCTACGTTTACCTTAAGTTTTGCATAGACAGTTTTGCATCAAGCATAAACTCTGCATAAATTGTTGCTTAATAAATGCTTCCTAATAAAAATCATCTCATAAATATGTGTATATCCCACATCTGAGCGGGGAATCAGATTTATCCATTGATCTAAATTCTGATGAAGAAATATTACTGCTCTGAAATGGTTAAGAGTTATTTAGCTCAAAATGTTGCTTTAAAAAGATGCCAACATTACACATAGCACGATAGAGGGTTTGTCTCCTTTTCTGTGCTCTTAGGCTTATATGGTCAAGGCTATTAGGCAATACAAAGAAAAACACAGCTGAGGAGATACCAAGTTACTGCCAAATTTTGTTATGCCTAAATGTTACACCAGAATATGAACTGACATCCTTTCTTACCTATCTCTTTGACACCAGAGAAAGCTGAGAAAACAGATCTGTTTTCCTAGTCACTGCCAAAGAGTTAAGGCTGAACTTTTTTTTTTTGGTGTCTGCGCCTATTCTAAGACACAATTCACAGACAATATGGTACCCTTTTCACCAACTGAAGACAATATGAGAAACAGGCTATATCTTGATCATGGGATTTTGACTTAAACATAGACATTCTTCTCAAAAAAAAAAAAACCACTCAATTTTCAGATGGTAAAATTTATATATGAGTTTATTTATTTTTGAAGTGATAAAATCCAGCATGTTGACAAAGATGCCAGATAGAACGACAAATGTACCAGTTTTCTGAAAGTAAGATGTTGATGAGTATCAAGAACCTTAATAACATTCAGCTCTGTTAAATTATTTCCTGTTAAATTATTTAAACAATAATTATAGTTCTTGGAAATTATTACAAGAAAATAAGAGTGGAATAAGGTTTAAGCATATTTGCTGCAAAATAATTTAAAATAACCAGTAACTAACTGGGTTTTTCAGGAGATTAAATGAATTCCTGCAAATAAGATTAATACAATTTCTAAAGTTTTAAATTCCTGACAGCCATTGTTCTGTGGTCTGTGTATCCCCAGATTGTGCCATGAGTGAACCCTGAAAGAAATGTCACCTTGCAAACAGATGTATTTTTTTCTCACACAGAACACTGACCTGAAAGGAAGATCTTTTTATTTTATTTAATCTCTGCAACATAAAACCAGCAAATTTACATTACAGAGAATAAAAATATATAGGAAAAATGTATATGGCTCAAAGGAACAATTAGAGATATTCAAAATAATGTTTTAAAGATATCTCTGAATAGTGAATAAGATAATGTCTCTTACTAGACACAAATTTCAAGATAAATAGAAAATACGGGGCTGATGTACTATCTATTTAATGTGACTTAAATTTGATTATAATCCCTATAACAATACAACTATAGCTAGTTGTATACCACTATTTGTATAATACTCGGCAACTCATTTGACCTCTAAAATCTGTTTCTTCAACTATGCAATTAGATTTTTTTTTGTATTAATCACCTGTAATTTCTCTTTTATCCTCAAAATTGGCATTTCCAAGAATAAAATTCCTGAATGTAATCAGAAATTTAACAGATTGTGTGCTAAAAAATTCACATTCACTTTGGAAATGTATATATTGTTCTAGTACTTTTAAAACCATTCATTATCTTTTTATATGTATAACTTTGCCAGCCAACTCCTTCAGGACAGAGACTGTGTTTAACAGTTTTTTGAGCACTCAAAACACATATAGGTGAACATGATTATGAGAATCATCATTGCTTAGAAACGCTTCACCCATTGACAAACAGACTTTTACTTAGAGACTGTTAAATTTCTGATTACATTCAGGAGTTTTATTCTTGGAAATGCCAATTTGGGAGAAAAAAGAGAAATTACAGGCGATTAATAAAAAAGTCTAATTGTACAGCTGAAGAAACCGATTTTAGAGGTCAAATGAGTTTTTGAGTATTATACAATTAGTGTTATACAACTAGTTATAGTTGTATTGTTGTAGGAATTAGACTTTCTAAATCCCCGTCCAAGGGTCATTAACTCGAGTAATAATTCCTTCCTTTCCCTCTAAAATTTCCTACTTAATAGTGTAGAACCTCTGCCAATGGTCAAATTTTATCAGTATGATCAATATTAACAGTAATGCATTATATAAGGTATTTAGTTACATTACAGATTCAGGTAATACATCTTAGACTTGACAGTATTTAATGTGAAAAAACATAGCTTTTAATGATCTATTTATACTCAGATAATTGGTGTTTGTGTTACTGCTGTTTAAGCAACACTAATCAGTGTTAGTGTTTCCTAAAAGAATTTTTAAAAAACCCATAAAGAAAACGAAATTTAATTTTAGGAAATCTTTTTTTATTTTTTGAGTTGGAGTCTCACTCTGTTGCCCAGACTGGAGTGCAGTGGCCACTCCCGTCCACCGCAACCTCGACCTGCTGGGCTCCGGCGATCCTTCCACCTCAGCCTTCCAAGTAGCTGGAACTACAGGTGCGCGCTACCACGCCCGGCTAATTTTTTGATTTATTGTAGAGATGAGGTCTCACTGCCCAGGCAGGTCTTGAACCCGTGGGCTCAGGCAATCCACTCACCTCAGCCTCCCAAAGGCGTGGGATTACAGCCTGAGCCACCAAGCCCGGCTAGGAAATCTTAATAACATTTTAAAGTCCAGATAATTGTAAAAAAGGAGATTCATCACATTTACTTGAATTAATTATGTTTTCAATTCTAGTCATCAATTTAAGATGGTATTTGACAAACTAGAACAGTTCCAATGAATATAAGCTCTAGTTCAAAGACTCTTTTGACGTTTCTTTTTAAAGTAGGTATCTGGGCCATAAGTGGAAAATCATTCTAACCTTATAAGGACCTGAAAAGACTTGAAGAAGATAAGTAGGTGAGTGGACATAAATAGAATACGTAAAATAAAGCTTTTATAATTTTTCTATTCTCTAGGCATTAATTCTAAAAGTGCCAGTTCAAAACCAAGTGACTAAAGTCGCTTGCTATACACAGAGGAGATAAGACAGAGACTTGGACTGGTGTCCCTGCTAAATAGGAGTCATTTTTCAACTGCAGTTATGCTTTTGTGTAAATTTAAATTAGATGCTATCTGCTTATAGATTATTAATCAAAGAGAAATATTCAACTGAAGTTTCCCCTCATGATTAGACTTTTATTTTGCATAATTTGTTATTTGCACTTCATCTGCAGCTGCAATCTCATTGATATAAAATAAATGTCAGCTTCAAAGTTGCCATCTCTTACAAATGATAAATTCAGCTTTGTGGATTAATGTTATAAGTGGCCTATTCTTAAGATAATTAAATGTGAATCAACCATGCTTTAGAGACAATGAAGTAGAAATATTTTTCCCAAAGATGTACAATTATACATTACCTGAAGAATTTAGTCTGATGCTTTTCAATACATACATTTAAGTCAACTAGCACATTAATAAGATTGATAAATAAATAAAAATTTCAAGAAAGAACCATTGTTATTGTTCCTTTACAAAATAGATATTAGCGACATTTATAACATTTATTAAAATATTTATAATTCCTTTGAGAGAAAGGTAAAACGTTATTTCCTTAGTTATTCAAAAATTATTTGACATGAAATTTGTGTGTGTGAAATTAAGGAGTAATGTCTTTAAAAAATCAATTAGCATACAAATAACAGCCACAAATGCTGGATAAAATACAACAAACAAGCTGGGCACAGTGGCTTATGCCTGCAATACCACCATATTGGGAGGCCAAGGTGGAAGGATTGCTTGAGGCTAGGAGATGAAGACCATCCTGGTCAACATAAAAAGACCTCATCTTCACCCAAAAAAAAAGTAAAAAAAATTAGCTGGGTGTGGTGGCACGCACCTATTCACAGGAGACTGAGGCAGAAGTATTGCCTCAGCATAGGAGGTCGAGGCTGTGTTGAGCTGTGATTATGTCACACCCCAATCTTGACAACAAAGTGATACTTTGAGGTGACTCAAATATCTACATCTATGTCTATGTCTATATAGCTATATATATGCAAAATTCAAGTAACTGAGGGCTTTAGAGGATGAACAAAGCAGGGAGTTTCCACAGGGGAGTCATAAACTTGGAGCAGCATAGAATAAAATTCCCATTTTATGGGTGATTGCCCTTAGAGTAGCTATAGTTTCAGTGGAGACAGGTTTAAAATGGCTGCTGGTCAGAGAAAACAGGTGAGGGTACTTCAGGTAACAATGGCTCCCAAGAAGTAAGATACAGAGAAGAGAGATCTAGTGAAAAGGAACCATTATTTCAATGCATAAATTCAAAACAGTTATTGGTAGACCACTGGACCACTTATGGGATGAGTGGGGAATGGTGGGTAAAATTAATGAAACTTACAACTAAGAATGACAAAACATGTGAGATGTGAGCCACTATACCCAATAGATGTGAAAGCCTACAATTTGAGCTTAAACATATAAATTGCCTACTAAAATCAAAGGCAATAACAACTTTAGGGGAAAAAACTCGAACAAAATCAGAATCTGTACAGCATAACATTCACAATGGCCAGGATGCAATTCAAAATTACTCAGTATAGGAAGGTCAAGAATGTGACCCATTTCAAGCTTAAAAGATAATCAACAGATGCCAGTCTGGATGGCTCAGACACTAGAATTATCACATGAGGAAGGTAAAACTTTGTTGTATAAGGTAAATAAAACACACTTATAATGAATAAAAATAGAAAATCTCAGGAAAAATACAATGTAATAAAAGTAAAATATTAGAACTGAAATAAATAAATACCTGAAGAAATAATTACTAGATGAACTTAATTGAATGGAGATGACAGAGAAAAGGGCCAGTAAAGTTGAACTTCAATCGGTTTCATTAAACCAAAAAATGAGAGAGAGAAAATAATGCTTAAAAAAACCCCAAAAAACTAAAGAAAGCCTGCAGGAGCAATGATTCAATATCAAAAGTTCTAATATGTAGGTAACAAGTCCCAGAAAAGGAAAAAAAAAAGTCACAGAATAGCCACTTGAAAAACAATGGCTATAGCTATCATTTTTGGTAAATGAACAGGATTTTAGATTTAATAGTTTAGTAGACAAATAGGGCAAATTCAGAAGACATTGTGTAGATAATCATACTCAATTTTCTTAAAGCCTCTATCATGAGAAAATTTTAAAGTACTCAGCAAAACTAACATATTGTAGTAGAAGTGCAACAATTTGAATAATCATACATTTCTCATTGGCAACCCCAAAGACCAGAAGAAAGTTAAAAAATGAATAAAAATAAATAAATAAATAAATAAATACATCTTTATAGAATTAACAAAAAGTTATCTCATAATCTAAAGCCTAATAAAACATGTTTCAACGATAAATGTTGAATAAATACATTTACAAGTGAAGAAAACCAAGGGAACATATTGCCATCAAACTTACACTGAAAAAAAGTACTGCTAAAAAAAAGAAAAGTCTTCAGATTAAAGGGAAATTTTAAAAAATTATAACAGACAAAAATTTGGACATGTAATAAATACACAGGATAGTAAATGTTTTAACATAGTTTTAAGGATGACAAAATATTTTTTAAAAGTTTTAAATATTTTTTTAAAAATATATTTTACTGCTTAAATACTACAAATTATTTTGTGAATTTTATATCTTCATGAACATTAATTCATAAGACAACTGCAATAAAGGATAGTGGGGGTAAGTAGACCTATTCACAGGTGTTCTTATATTTTACAAAATGGTGCAAAAGAATTCGAAACATACCATTATATATTGTTCAGTATTAAGGATATAAATTATGAGCCATAAATTAGCCACCTAACAATGACATCAGATAAATTGACTTCAAAATAATTAGTGTTATTCAACACACAGAGATATATTTCATAATATTAAAAGGGAAAATAACTAGTGAATTCAGCAAAGTCACAGTAATGTGGAAAAAATATTTTTTATATTCCTGTAACAAGCAGTTGGAAAATAAAATCTTAAAACATTTCAGTTTACAATAGCAGCAAAAGATAATATACAGTAAGTCCTCACTTAGCGTCGTGGATAGATTCTTGGAGACTGCAACTTTAAGTGAAATAATATATAGAAGGTTCTTGAATAACATTGTTTCCTTCAATGTGATTTTGCTTTTATCTTCGAGAACAAAGCAATTGGTTTTGTTATATGTCATATTGCTTAAAGTTACAATTTCCAAGAACCTATTAATGGCTTTAAGTAAGAACTTACTGTAACTAAGAATATATTTAATAAAAGATGTGTAACACAAGTATGCTGAAACCTACAAAACATTGTAAAAGAAATTAAATAAAGTCTAAATAAACTGAGAGATACACCATCCTCATGGATTTTAAAACTCGATAACCTTAGGATGTCAGTTCTCTCAAATTTACCCATAAAATATCATCAAAAGTTCAACAATTTTTGCAAATGTTGAAAAGTGATTCCAACATTATATAGAATTGTAAATAACCTAGAAGAGCTAAAGCAATTTTTGAAAAGAATAAAAAAGTATAAAGATTAACACTACTGACTTTGATATTTACCATAATGCTAAAGTAATCAAGACAGTATGGTATTGGTATAAACATAAACAAATATCAGTGAAACAGGATAAATAGCCCGGGGGGGAGGGGGGAACTTATCTGGCCAATTGATTTTTAATTCAGGTGCTACGATAATGCAATGAAAAAAAAGAAACTTGCCTTTTTTACTTTTAAAATTGTATTATGTAGCAGTATAGAAAATAAAAATAAACATTGAGCCTTATCTAAAACTATATATAATAATTAACAAAATATTTCCAAACAAAATGTAAACCCTTTTACCTTGAATGGGCAAAAATTTACTGTATAGGAACCACAAAAGTAAACCACAAAAGAAAATTCTTTAAACTGAAATTTATCAAAATTAAAACTTAAAGTTTCAAACACTGTTAAGAAAACAAAAGAGAAACAATATAATTGGAAAAACATAATAACATATACATGAAAAAAGTTAGAAAAAAATAAACTCTTACACCTCAGTAATAATAACTAGAAATCCCAATAAATCCTGGAAAATAAGATGAACAGACACTTCACAAAAGAAGATATATATGGATGGTCAATAAAGACATGAAAAGATATTTAACATTATTAGTCATCAGGGAAATGCAAATTAAAACCACATTGAGAAATCCATGTATATTCAGTTGAATGGTTGAAATTTAAAAGACTGAAAATTACAAATGATGGTGAGAATTTGGAGGAACTATTATAGAATACATATAAGCTGCTTTTGTAAAATTGTGCAACCTTAGAAAACTCTCAAGCAGTATCTTTTACAATTATAAAATGCATTTACTATTTAATCTAGCCTTTATCTCCTAGGTGTTTGTGCTTACTCAAGATAAATAAAGATGTAGCTCCACCAAGATTTACATATTAACATCTATAACAATTATATTTGGAATAGTCAAAATCTGAAATCGTCTAAATTGTCTATCAGCTACTGAATGAATAAACAGATTGTGTTATATCTAAATAATGTAATATTAGTAATATAAGAGAATGAACCACTGATGCCTACAAAATTAGTAGATCTTAAAAATTATTATTCTAAGTAAAATAAGTAAGTACAATCGTATGCACATTGGGTGATTACACTTATATAAAATACAAACTAATTTTAATGATAAAAAGCATTCTACTGTTTGCCTGGGACCAAGGATAGAAGAATATATGGACAGCAAAAGGACCCTAGGAATCTTTTTGGGTAATGGAAATGTTTTGTATGTTGACCATAATGATGGTTTAAGATGTGTATACAAATTTTAAAAGTCAGAAAATTGTACACTAAAATTGTAAGCTGTTTTCTGAATGTAAATTGTTACACAGCTATTGATAAAGAAAAAAACTACTTAACACTCCCTGTAAAAATTTTTGAGAAGACACGTAACAAACAAACAAAAAACCCAAAATACATATATCTGATTCCTTGCTTTCAAAGAGCTTATTCTTGTTCAGGTAGGGTGGCATAATGTATATTTCAAGAGATAATTCTATAAAAATAATTTATCATGCAATCACATTGCTATAAAATCATACAACTGAAAGTGTGTGCCTTTAATAATAATCTAGTACGAACTTTTCCTATTACAAAGATGCTATACTCAGTTGGAGACCTTGTGTCACACAGTTTATTCCAGTCAGACGTGGGCTTTATCTTCTAAGATTCCAATTCCGTCTTTTTTGAACTACTTGATACTTGTATATAGTAGATTGTAATAAACTATTAACAAATAGTTTTAAATGCTGTTATTCAGTGGGATAGAAAGTCATTTCTAATGTTGGAATCTTGGCAGGATTCTTTTAAGAAAGGACCATGAACGCATTGGAGTTGAGTAAGCTGAAGGAACAAAGTATGTAGAGTATGCGAAAGGGTAGTCTGGGCAGACACTCTGGTGAAAATCTGCATCCAATGTATCATTTTCCTATGCCAACAGCTTCTTTTTCCCCTTGTGAAGACTGCAACTATAGGGAACACTGCTTCTGTTTACTAAACTAAGTGCCAGTGAATGAGAAAACAGAAGGTTTAGCCACCTGTTATAGCCCCAACCCTTTTTAGTCAAGAAGAGGAGAGTTGCTCCAAAATTAATATATTCCATAGAAAAGAGTATTAGAGTATGAAGGGGACAATATCATGCCTTATAGTATATACTTTCTGATATGCTGAATAAATGTCTATCTGGAAGTATAGCTACTCATATGCACACATGTCTGTTGGATGAATTATTTGGCAGGAAGAATCCATTGAGATTCTGGTAAATTACCATACTTATATTTTGAATTTCAGTGTGTCAACACAAGTTTAAATTATGTTTAAACATTTGTTTCTGAGCTTCTGCTATGCCATGACGTCTTGCACAAGTATTTTTATAACTGTTTTTTATAAAAGAAGTGCCAACTTGTTAGATTTCAGTTGGATATAATTCAATAGTTTTAATGTGTTGTGTTCAGCCTTTTAATTCTGAACATTGATTCTAGAATTCATCATAATTGCTTGCTTTTTCAAATTTAAATTTCCCTTAAATTATATTTTTATAAAGTCCTTTCTGCATCAATTAAAGTTATTAACAGAAAGTACAAAAGGACCTGAGCATAGTTCTGTGAATGATCTCAAGTTCTCTCTTTCCAGAGTGAACTCACATTTAAATCAGCATTTAGGTTGAGGATGTCCACCTCATTGAACTCTTAAATGAACTCTTTTAAAGCCATAACTACTCTTTCTTACCCCCAAAACAATAGTGAAGATATGTATTACTAAAATAAAAAGCATTCCATAATAATATTTGAATTTCTTTGAATGGATTAATATAGCGATCCATTAAAGAAGAAGCTAGGAGCCGGGCTCGGTGGCTCAGCCTGTAATCCCGCGCCTTTGGGAGGCTGAGGTGAGTGGATTGCCTGAGCCCGCGGGTTCAAGACCTGCCTGGGCAGCGAGACCTCATTTCTACAATAAAAAAAACAAAAAATTAGCCGGGCGTGGTAGCGCGTGCCTGTAATTCCGGCTACTTGGAAGGCTGAGGCGGAACGATCGCCAGAGCCCAGCAGGTCGAGGCTGCGGTGGCCGGAAGTGGCCACTGCACTCCAGTCTGGGCGACAGAGTGAGACTCCAACTCAAAAAAAAAGAAGCAGCAGCTAGGGTTGGTTTGGCATGCCATGGTTTTAGGCACTTCGAGCAGCAGCTTTGTGGTTATTAAATGCACAAATCTTCAGTTCACAAACACCTTTCATTTAGATAATTCACCAGAGAGTTTGCTAGCTATGTAGTAGGCATATCATGAACATTGGTCAGTCAAATGACTGAATGCCTGTTATTTTAATACTCTTTAATATTTGATATACAACGGTTAAGGCTCTTCTACTAATTTTTAATTTTAGGAGTCATAATTTATTTTTTTCAATAATCAGATCTCTAAATTTTTCCAGTACAATTCAGTCTCAAGTCTCAGTCATTATTATGGACTGAGCATATCTGATATGTTTTCTTAATATTAGTTGTTCTGCCTATAATTCTTTAGAAGAATATTATCCAAACTTGAGTAGGGAAATCCCTGCCTTAGTTAATGCAGTTCATTGTTTCATTCATTCATTTATTCAGCAAATATATATTGAGTTTCTGAAATTTATTCCCCCACCAAAACAAAAGAATTGTCTTTGGGAGAAAAGACTTCATGATAAATCAACCTCTGTGACTAGAAGCATTTGCTTCATATCTTCTAATATTTAAAAGTATTCTTTCATCACCATGCGTGTAACATATTATTTCATGTAGCATGCCCCCAAGTGGGCAGTTATTTGGAAGCTGGGTTATATCTTAGCTTCACCTGTTATGGAAGGTCACTGTTTATTTCCTAGGAATTTTCCACAGGCATCCTCTTTGTGATGGTAGGATAGGCCAACTCAACTATATATTAAAGCATATTGCAAGGCCCTATATCACAATTTTTTAAAAAACTGAGTATCAGTTCATGAAGAGATAGAATGACTTTTGAGACTGAAGAACCACTAAAAGGAAAGATAAACTCTATTAACAAATGATAGATGTGGGTTTTCAAATTATTAAAGAAAAGAGTAACTTAAAAACATGGCATAAGCCGGGCTTGGTGGTTCATCCTGTAATCCCGTGCCTTTGGGAGGCTGAGGTGAGTGGATTGCCTGAGCCCGCGGGTTCGAGACCCACCTGGGCAGAGAGACCTCATCTCTACAATAAATTAAAAAATCAGCTGGGCGTGGCTGCGCATGCCTGTAATTCAGCAGGTCGAGGCTGCGGTGGCCGGGAGCGGCCACTGCACTCCAGTCTGGGCGACAGAGTGAGACTCCAACTAAAAAAAAAAAAAAAAAAGAAAAACGTGGCATAGGGACAACTGGAAACCAAATGTAGAAGTTTAATAAAAATCCAAAAACTATTCCTCACACTGCACACCACAATAAATTCCCAATTGACAGAGATTTAAACTAAATGAATTTATTAAAGTAATAAGGAATAAAATGTAATAAATATATAAGGTATTTTCTTTATATCCACAGAGATGGGACATTTCTTAGGTCTAAAGTTCCAAAAGCATCAATGGAAAAGATCAATAATTTTAAAAATTAATTTTAAGAAGTTCTATATATGCCGAAAAGTACCTAAGAAAAATATGACAAACTAGGACAAATATTTGCATCTTATATATTAGAGTAATACTTGTGATGTATACTTCAGATAATACAAATTCTATCACAGCTAAAAATTCAATATACCTAATATATGGAGCTTCAAAGAATTGGGAAGAATAGCCGGGCTCGGTGGCTCAGCTTGTAATCCCGCGCTTTGGGAGGCTGAGGTGAGTGGATTGCCTGAGCCCGTGGGTTCAAGACTCTCCTGGGCAACTTGACGAGACCTCATCTCTACAATAAATTTAAAAAATTAGCCAGGTGTGGTAGCGCGCACCTGTAGTTCCAGCTACTTGGAAGGCTGAGGCGGAAGGCTCGCCGGAGCCCAGCTGGTCAAGACTGCGGTGGCTGGGAGCGGCCACTGCTCTACAGTCTGGGCGACAGAGTGAGACTCCAACTCAAAAAGAAAAAAAAAAAAAAAAGAATTGAGAAGAATAAAAACAGCAAACTGAAAAACAGATGGAAACAATATACAATCAAAAAGTTTACAGGAAGATATTAAAATATTTTATAAACATGTCACAGTGACCAGACATTATTCTCTTCTATGGCTGAATAATTTTCCATTATAAATACATATACCATGTTTTCTTTAGCTATTCTACTGTCAATGGACACTAGGATTGTTTCTGCATCTTGACTATTTTGAATAATGCTACAATGAATGCATGGGGTTACAATGAATATGAAGGTTCATTAAGTATGTCTTCTAGATACTGATTTTATTTTGATAACATGGATTAACTTGGAGAATAATATGTTAAATGAAATAATCCTGACACTGAAAGACAAGTACCATATCTTACTTATATATGGAATCAGAAAAGGTAAAACTCATAGAAGTAGAAAAAGAATGGTATCGAACTCCTGGGTCAGGCAATCCTCTCATCTCATCCTCCCAAAGTACTGGTAATACAGGTTTAGTTACCAGAGAATAGGGGGTGGGGGAAGGGAGATATACTGATCAAAGGGTACCAACATTCAGTTATAAGATGGATAAGTTCGGGGATCTAATGTACAGCATGGGTAATGATAGATATGTTAATTATTTTGATTGCTGTAATCATTACACAATATATGTGTATAGCAAGTCATCACCATTACATACCTGGACTATATACAATCTTTTTCCTTCAATTAAATATTTTAAAGTAAAAAATTAAACATATGAAAAGCAACTCAAGTTCCTCATAATAAGAATAGTGTAATTGAAATTACAATAAGAATGCAATGCTATTGTGATTAGGGGGAATACACACTTAAAAATATTTGTGTAGTTATTGCATATTTAATAGGATTGGCGACAAATAAGATTAAAAACAAAAAGAAAACAAAACACTCCAATGATAAACATTTTGTTCCCCAATGAAAACAACCAAAATCCTGTGTTGGGCAATGTGGTGAGCTTGTGGGAAGGAGGCACTTTCTTCCATTTCTGTTAGGAATGCAAAATGGAACAGCCATTATGGAGGGGAATTAGGCATTTTTAAAACAAAATTATACATGCATTTACCTTTTGACCTAGTAATCCTACATCTCAGAATCTTTAAAAATATACAGCAATATATGAAATAATATATGACAGCGGCAATTTAATTTTTTTTAATATATAGTTTTAAGAGCCAATGACAAGATTCAACTTCAAATGCATACCAAGAAGGCACTAGTCGTTGTATAAGCTATATTATATTCTCACACTGGATTATTATATGATTGTGAGAAGATTGAAGATACTTTTACATATTGCTCCAGTGGTCCCCAGGACACATATTAAATAGAAAATAAGAAAATCTAGGTGCAGAACTATGCATAGAGTACTACTGTTTATGTAAGGAGGTTGGGACTTGGATAGATAAGTCGATTTCCACACATATATTTGCTTATGCTATAAAAGAAGAAACACTAGATTAGAAATATAAACCATGAATTAATTCAAAGGCTTGCCAATTGGGAGGATAATAAAATGGATGAGGAAAACAGCAATGGAATCTAGAAAATCTGACTATGGACAAATTACTTCACTCCATGACATTTTGTATTTTTGAAAAAAAAGGAAGGAAGAAATGAAGTGAGGGAAGAAGAAAATGACAAAATTTTATTTATTTAACTCTTTTGGTTATTGTGAGGCTAAAGTGATACCACATGTAAGAAATGCAATGTTTTGCACATGGAAGGCATCACAATCAGCAACCATAAACAATAACCTTGATAAATTAGCTATATCAAACATATTCTCCTCTCTTTGTTTTTAGTACAGCAAGGATTTTATTGTACTATATTGCTTCAATATGTCATATATCTGGATTACCCATGCCTGCAACTGAAATTATGTCTGGGTTAATCATCGCAGTTTATCAACATGAAGACATTTAGAATTTTGCTTAATAGCAATCCTAGCCGGGCTCGGTGGCTCAACCTGTAATCCTGCGCCTTGGGAGGCTGAGGTGAGAGGATTGCCTGAGCCTGCGGGTTCAAGACCTGCCTGGGCAACTTGGCGAGACCTCATCTCTACAATAAATCAAAAAATCATCCAGGCGTGGTAGCATGCGCCTGTAGTTCCAGCTACTTGGAAGGCTGAGGTGGAAGGATCACCGGAGCTCAGCAGGTCGAGGCTGTGGTGGCCGGGAATGGCCACAGCACTCCAGTCTGGGCAACGGAGTGAGACTCCAACTCAAAAAAAAAAAAAAAATAGCAATCCTAACTGATTAATTTACTTCTTAGCTTAGACATACTTTTGGTACTTAGAAAATATTCCTTGAATGAATTTGATAACCAATATTTTGCCCCCATAGCCTTTAAATGAATGTTTTTTCCTTACTAGTTTTTATGACATACAGGTCCATATAGTAGTCTATAATAAGATTATTTCTACTATAGCTTTGCCAATATAGCTATTTTGAGTATAATTATGGTCAGTGGGGCACAATAAATTAATGGGTATGTGTGTTTCTAAGGCTGACAACTGTTCATCAGATCCAATAGCGTAAACTGCAAAATCTAACTTCCTAAACAAAACATCTTTCAACTGGCAGACAAAGGCACGAGAGGGCAGAGATTGTGAAGGATTATGCAACTACTATTTAACCTTCTGTAACCCCAAATGGCATCCATTACTTTTCCTCATCTCCATTCGTAAGAATTATTCTCATAGTTCCACTAGATTCCATAGCTCAGAATCATACTTTCTAGCCTGAACAGCTGCTACATAGCAGCAAATCTCTATATTGGAATATACCATAATTGTTTTGTTAGTATATACCAGGATTGTATTGTTGGTCACTAAGCAGCATCAAATGTAATTTTATAAGTAGTCAGCAATCACCAGCCCATAGCATTGAATTAAAAGGACAATCAAGAAGTAAGGTATAGGTCTAGAGCAAGAGTCAGCAAACTTTCTTTGTGAAGGTACAGATAGCAAATATTTTAGGTTCTGCTTGCTGTATATGGTGTTTGTTACATTCTTTTTCTTATCTTTCTTCCTCTATTTTTCCCTTCTTCCATCTCTTTCTACTTTTTGTCCTTTTTCTCATTCTCTTTTCCTCCCCTTCCCACCTCCCTCCCTCCCTCCTTTCCTCCGTCCATCCTTCCCCTTCTTCCTTCCTTTAGCAAAAACAAGCCACAGGCCTGAGTTGGTCAATGACTAGTAAGTTTAGCTAATACCTGATCTAGAACAAAGCTGTCCAATAGAACTTTCTATGTATGAAAAGAGGAGGGTTTTATTCTGCAATATTTCTTACAGAAGTCATACTGACCTGTAGCTACTGAACACTTGAAATATGACTAGTGAAGAGGAGGCACTGAATTTTTACATTTATTAAAATTTAAATAGTCATATATGGCTAATAGTTACAGTACTGTACAGCACAGGCAACCCAACATTTTCAAAACAATGTCCACATCTTATTTTTTGAGAGTATATATAGACTGTGGCTTACATTTTCATGTAGGTGTTTGCTTCTGACTAAATTAGATCTCAGAATATTTTATACTTCTACAGTTGGACCTTGTATAACATGGGGCTTAGGATTTCCAGCCCTTACATAGTCAAAAAAACCTCATGTAACTTTTGACTCCCCCAAACTTAACCACTAATATCCTACTGTTGACTAGAAACCTTCATGGTAACATAATCAGTTAACATATATTTTGTTTGTTATTTGTGTTTTATACTGTATTTTTACAAAAGAGTAAGCTAGAAAAAAAGGTTAAAAGGAAATCATAAGGAAGAAAAAATACATTTATAAACTCATGCCATATTTATCAATACCATAAGTTGACACTATCTGTTTACAAGATGCATTATTTGTCTGAACTGGCAGCAACCGCAGTTACAGACCTGAATCTACGGTGCACTTTAACCAATACACTTTTTCTTGTCATGTCTTGACTTTTCTCTACTTCTTGGGAGGACTTCCAGCATCATTAGTGGAACTTTGCATAAGTCTCATGGTGTTATTTAAGGTTCATGGTATTGCGCTAAACATGATGAAAAGTGTGCAAAAGCCAGTAGAGATCACTATTTACTATAATACAGAATTTGCTGTAGAGACCAACTGCTCACACAGAGACAATTAGCAGTCATACAGGCCTTAAAGTGGATATTCACAACACTTGAGTTCACCACAATAGCACAGGAGGTGGCTACAAAATTATTACACTAGTGCAGTATGCACTATAGCGAATTTTATGTAGTTATGATTTAATACTACATTTTCATGGTTGTTTACATTTATCTGGGTTGTGAATGGTGTCATGATTGATCTGTAAGTGTCTGTGTGCTTAAGTTTTGATAAATTTTAACTTTTTATAATAGATTGTGAATGTAGCATTTTATGGTGGTATGTAATTAAATAGATTAGTATCTACATATATTTTACACATTCACAACATATCTATTTTTTTAGGTTCATCTATGAGTAATTTTAAATTGCCATAAATCTTTAAAAACTGTTTCTAATATATTTATTGAAAAAGGTAATCAATTTATTAATGGACCCACAGAGTTCAAATTTGTGTTGTTCAAGGGTAATCTGTATAATACTCAATATGTTATCTTCTTAACATGTTTATTCTTAATGCATTCATTGTGGTTCTATGGTCATCTGGGTAAAATTTGGCTATTACATTGTATGATCCTTGAAGAAAGAGTCTACATGTGCTCTGTTTACTGATCTAGTCCCAAGGCCTAGCAGAGGACCTGGCACAAAGTAGATACGTAAGAAATATTTGTTAAATGGAATTTGGGTGATTTGTGATCTAAATGTTCTGTGGTCAAACAGTCTAGGAAACTGAATAAAACTGATTTCTCAATAACTTTTATATACTTACATGAACATTGTGAACTTTCAAAATGAGTTATAGATGTCAGAATTTCCCTAAAATATTAGAAACCTTTTGTTTTGTATATAGTTTTCCAGAATACTTAATAACACTTCACTAATAATTGTTCATGAAACCCAATTTGAAAAGTGCTGCTCTAGATTTTATGTTAGAGGAGAAACAAATGTAGTTTTTGCAAATCATGTATGATCCAGTCCCGTTCCAGGCTTGAAATCAGTGCTATTTAGTGAGAAATAGTGTATATTTTTCTATATTGTCTTTTGTGTTGCATACTTTCTAAGAAAAGTTGCTTATTTTGAGAGATTAAACATGGCCATAATTTTTTGTACTTACGGCCATTAAGAGGTGGAATCAATTTCTTCACTCATTGAATCTGGACTGACATGGTGATTGTTTTAACTAACAGAAAGTGATGGGAGCAGTGCTGTGTATGATCTGGCCCAGGTTTTCATCCTCTTTGATTGCTGTCACTATGTGAGCAAACCTGAGCTAGCCCCATTCAGAATGAAGGACCACATGGTGAGAGATGTCCCGCCTAATAAAAAGGCCAACTCTTTCATATTTCACTCATGTGATCGGTACCTGCTCAACTTTATATAATAAGCCCAGATAACTCGGGCTCTGCATGGAGCAGAGAAGAGCTGTCCCATCTGAACCCAGCCAGAACTACTGACCCACATACTAGCTACAACTGAATGACTGTTAGTTTGCACTGCTAAGCTTTGATGTGGTTTCTACATAGTGCAATTTAGCTAATACATTCCCCAAGTACCCTACACTAAATGGTATGTAAGATGATGTTACAGGCTGTTCAGGCAGATCATAATGTAACCTTGATTTGTATGCTGTGTAAGTTATTCCTTTTCTAATTATTTTTCAAGTCTTTTTAAGTCAAGAGAAATGTCTTTATTTGGCGACAGTATTTCTTCAATGTCTAATTCTTCCTATTCTCCATTTTTAACAAAGCGATGGCATACGTGTCTTTTGCTGGAGTTGAATAACAATATGTAGATCTCATTTTTATGTTCAGAAATATCTCTACTCATGACAAATGATAATGGCTTTTCATTTATAACAATGATAAAATTTTATCTTAAATAAAATGGAATAAATTAAAGTTAAAAAAAAAGCTAAAAATTTCTTACCATAGCAGAAGGACTCTGATATGGTACAACTGGTAAACAGATACAGAATTGCAGCAATTTGGGAAACATACACTTAGGTAACCCAGTAATTATGGCTATGACAGATGTTGGTGGCTGAAACAGAATGCAGTTATCCAGTATATTTGCCAAAACCCTCACCTCACAGACACGATTAATAGAAAAGCATTAGGAGAATAGCAAGACCTACTTTAACTACTTTCTACTTTTTGCCTACGGAAATCCTTCTCCTCAGAGGCAAGAAGCATCTTCTAATGCTCACCACTCTCCATATCTCATCCACCTTCATCCTTTTTTGACAGGCTAGACTGTGACAAGAACAAATGTTACATCTTCATCTTCATAGAGTAGAACTCTACAAAATGTAAATATTAAAAATTACCACAAATTTGGCGACATTTTTCCCATTGAGAAATGGTGTCTACACCCATTTCCCTGGAATCTGAACAGGCATATGACTGCTTTGATCAGTAAAATGCAGCAAAAGTGATGTTGCTAGTTTTGCTCCAGACCCTAAGGTACTACCAACTTCCTGTCTCTTGGAATATTCTCCGGGAGCCCTGAACTACCATATCAGAAATCCAACCACTCTGAAAACATCACACCTTAAAGGCCACTTCTGGCATTTAGTCAATAGTCCAAAACAAACCCAGCCTCCCAGGCGTCTCCTCCAAGGCACCATCTACTCCAAGGCCTTATCCCCTCCAAGGCACCAAAAAGCTTTCTTGGAGTTTCCACATTAGCACATTTGCAACTGAACACCGTCAAGTAATCTCTGCTGATTCCCAGTGAACAAGAATAATCTTATCAAAATTTCTAACCAAGAAAACCATTATATATAATGCAGTTCTCTTATTTTATGCTAGTTATCTTAGAGATGGTTTTGTTATACAATAATAAATAACTGGAATACAACCAAAAAATTCCAAGTGCAAATAATTCTAAAAGGGCCATCAAGGAACTAATTTCCTAGTAGTTTTAACATCATTGAAGTCTACAAGGAAATGTGATCTGGAGCATGTAATATCTAATGCAAATAATTACTGTAATATTTCCTTCTTATTTGTTTGTGAGACAAATCCCTCTTTTCAGGATCAATTACAAAAGCTTTCTGAGCCTCATAAAAATGGAGATTACTATATTTGGTCATCTCATAGGGCTGCAAAATGATAAAAAATAATTTAATTATAGATAAGAGAAAAGAAAGATAAAACTAATGTCAACTGAGTGTCAAGTATATGCCAATTCTGTACTTGTGATTCTCCCTGCCCCCATAACAGTTTGGTGATGGGCACAAACTTGAAATCAGGAAAGTGAGTAATAGTAACTGGGAGATATCATACTAGCCATTAACAACTCTGAGAAATTATTTTGCAGTCTGATAATGAAGGAGATTATTGCTTCCACTAACATCACTGGATCATTTATAATGGGATTTAAATATGTCTGCTGCTTTTAACAGACTTGATATATATAAAAACTGCTTAGAAATATACATCGATGATGGCTACTGGTAATGACAGCAAATCTACTATTTTCCTGGAATGAATACTTCTAGATACATGTTTCAGCTTCAAGTGTTTATGATTTATGGTGTTCACAGTGGTGGAAACGTATAAGGAGGATGCTTGCTCCTTGAATTCTGCCTCCCCTTGGTCATTCAACAAACAAGGTTTGGAAATTGTTAAATTCAGGCCCAGTTCACCACTAAATGCATATCCCCAAATAGCCTGATAATCTTGCTCAATTTCCTAAAACTCTTTAACACTGATAAGTAACAATAACTGAGTAATGCAGAAACGCACAGGTACAATCGAGACCCCTATTCTTACTATGCCTACAATAGTGTAGGTCTGCAGTTTGTTTATTCTGTTTTGTTAGGTTATTTTAAACCATCAAGTTTAGAAGCATGTGTAACTGAACAAAAAACTTGGTAGTGAAAAATGATATCTGAGGTTGGGAACCTGGGCCCCCAAATGTGACTGAATTCACACTTTTGCCGTGTGACTTTGAGGAAATCACTAACTTCTTGAGCTTCAGCTTTCTTACCTATACAAAAGTGGTAATGAACCCTGCTGATTCACTGTCCCATTGTGAAGTAAAATGAAGTAATGTATGTAAAAGTAGCAGGAACTAATGGAAAGCTTTGCAAGTGGAAGGTACTTCCAATTTACAACTACAAAGAACACTTAGGCTTAGGGAGTCATTTTTTTTTTCTTTTCTGCAGTTGAGCTGAGCACATGTGACCGCAGGAGAACCCCCTTATGCGTGAACATTTCACCTTGTCCACTAAGAACATGGATGTTTCAAAACTTAAAATTTTAAAAGATGAGCCTCAATTGTGTTCCTCATGTTTCTCCTTGCTGATTAGATGTACTGAGAACTTAGGCTCCACAACCAATCTCCTGGTACCAATCTTTACTTTGACACTTTATATAAATTTGTCTTTGGCCAAGTGATTTAACCTCTATGGACTTCATTTTCCTTATCGGAGCAACAGATATTTATTTTACAAATATTTATTGAGGACCTCTGTGTTTCAAACACAGTTCTCATGGTTAGGAAACAAAAGTACACCAAATAGCAAAAATCCTTTGGCCTTCTGAAACTAATGTTCTAAGGGAGAAAAAGGTGCAACTAATAAATAAGCAATTAAAGTCGGTAAAATGACCGTGGCAACTAGATATAGTCTCCCTCAACCAACTTGTTATTTATTTATTTATTTTTATCTGTCTTGGACAAAGCAACAATTATATAGGGAGAAAATGCCTACTGCACTAATAGTCTAAAAAAATTGTATGTGTTGTATGTGTGTGTGGAGGTGAGGTATGACTGCAAATGCTGGACTTGAGTAAAATGTGAAAAGTGGGTGATCTGGGGTGAAGAGTATGTGAAAGTCTTTTGGACTGTTCTTATTCTTGAAACATCTCCATACATTTAAAATTATTTCCAAATAAATGCTTATTTAAAAAGAAATAAATAGGGGCAAATGCATGTCATGCACTGGATGGAGCCCAAGTTTGCATCCAGCTGCAGTTGGAGCGTCTGGAAAGAGAAACTTTTGACTTTCATTCTGCTACATGATTTGGGTCGGCCATTAGGCCACAGAGAGACTTAACTGGATTGAGCAATGTTAGCCAAGATTCATTTAAAAATTTTTTTTTGCATTAAAAAAAATGTTTCAAAAAATATTTTAAAGGTCTGGCTATCAGAACCTTGAGCACACAGAAGATACTTGTTTTTAAATGAAACAGGTATAATAATTGACAAAAATCATTTACTTGATAGGGTTGGTTTTTACATCTTTCTGAACATTCTTTAATGTGGTGTTTTCCAAAGTATGACTAGTGGACGGTGCACATCAAAATGAGGTAGCAGCAAGGTATAGTGACCAACATCATAGACTCTGGAACAAAATGACTTCGGTTCAAACCCCAGCCCTGCCACTTGGTAGTTCTTCCCTGAGATAAGCAACTCTGCCTTCATTGCTGGCCTATAAAATATGAATAACAAAAATGTAGAGTTTTTGTGACTTTAAATAAGTTAACATTTTAAAATGCTATAACAGTGTCTGATATAATAAGCTCCATATGATTGTTTGTTAGAAAAATTAAAATTACCTGAGGTGGGGAAGAGGGCTCGATACAGTGTAGATTTTCAGGTCCCACTCAAGACTGAATGAATCAGAATCTCTTGAGCCTGTAGCATTTTAACAAGCTCTCCAGATAATTCTCAAAGACATTCAAGTTTGAAAGCCACTGCCTTAGTTATTAGGAGGCTTGACGAACTGATTCCACAGGGGCAGCTAACAGAGTAAAATCCAACTTTACTTGGTGTATCGGTGCCTTAGGTCTGCAAAATCCCCAAATCCTTATGGGAGAGCTCTCCCCAAATCAAATTAAATGAACCAATAAAACATGCGTCTATAATGATTAGCATCGCAAATCTTGGTTCTGAGCATGCAAATTTCCTTGACTTGTCTAATCCACGTGACTTCTCTTTCTTGATCAATTTCCCCAGGATAAATGTTACTCGCGCTGTCCATATCTTTGCTTGTTTGAGGTCTGGATGCAAATGTGGCTACCGGGAAAGTAGGATACACTGCCTTTCTCTCTAAATACTCCCAGCAGTCTCTGTGTCAGATAGGAGAAAAGCTCGAATGAGAAAACGCAACTTAAATGTTTAGGGAGAAAATGCCAATTAGGCGTAACAATTTTGACAGTGTGAGGGGTATGTCTATATGCATATGCGTATGTGTGTGTATGCATGTATTTTCCCAGAAAGAAATTTACTGTTGCTGTAGAGAAGTTGCTATTTTTCATGTTTAACTTGTCATTGGAGCCAACTTCTACAGTCAAACCAGATGCCCCCAAAGAGCACAAAATATGAGAGTACAATTTGAGGACAGTGTTTTCATGTCAAAGATGACAAAGCCCACAAGTCCCAAAGCACCACTTCAATGGCTATTTAAGGAAAGGGGAGGCACTGGAACCAGGCTGCCAGCTTGTTTCGGACCCTAAGAAGTGGTAAATTTGTAATCCTAAAATTTCAAAGGAACTTGAAATGGGCATTGATTATTTTTTATAGATAGAGTTATTTATTATTATTGGCAGTTCCAACTGTCATAATGCAAAATAGTATTTTAACCACTGGGTTGAAATTAATAATAATTATAATAGAAATGATAATAATTGCTATGAGCTGAACTATGTCCCCACAAAGTTTTATATATTGAAGTCTTGACCCCCAATATTTCAGAATGTGACTGTATTTGGGTACAGGATCTGTAAAAAGAAAAAAAAAGTTAAAATGAAGCCATTGGGGTGCATCTCAATTCAATGTGATTGGTGTTCTTACATCACAATGTTTGGAGATATCTGCACAGAGGGAAGACCATGTGAGGACACAGGGAGGAGACGGCTATCTGCAAGCCTAAGAGAAAAGCCTCAGAAGAAATAACCCTGTGGACAATTGATCTTGAACTTTCGACCTCCAGAACTATGAGGAAACAAATTTTTGTTGTTTAAGCTACCCAATATGTGGCACTTGGTTTTGGAAGCCCTGGAAAACTAATGTAATAATAACAATAATAATGATAGTAGCAAGAATACTAATATTATATAGCACTTTACATTTTACTGAAGAGTTATATGATCTCACTGAAATTCATGCATAAATGCTTACACTAAGATAAGTGCATTAATATCATCAGTGCCATTTACAAATCAAGAAACTAAAGCCCAGAAAGACTGAGTAATTGATATGAAGTTTCATTGTTAACAAGAACTGAAGGCAGAAATTCCACCCACATCTTCTTATTAAAAGGGTCACTTGCTTTCCATTGCCCTACGTGGCTTTCCCCAAGAACTTGGTTCTATGGAACTCTGGGAAGGAAGAGACAATAAATATATGGTTTGCCTCGACTGACTACTTTTAGGTTTGGAAGTCCATAGAGCTGAGGTATGTTCAGAGAGAATTTCTGGTAGGCGAGGACTCACCACTGACTCAAGCATATCCTCTTTGGAGCAGAGAGAGCATTAGGGGCTGTTCCAAGAGCCTTTTTGTCCTTCATAAAAACTCTTTGTTCCTTCAATACTCCTGTATTTGTCTGGAAAATTGGGACCATCTGAGTACTACTTCTGTCTTTCAAAGACCTTTATTTTGTCCCAGCTTGGGCAGGGTTAGAAAGCAAAATGGTAGTGATTCCTTTTCCTAAATTTCTTACAAGTCAGGTTGTGTCTATGTTGGATTAAAGGAAAACTGTGAGAGATTACGCTGCATTCTGTTTCATTTTCAGAAGCCGTACATTGCCCACTGCTGAGGTGAGGAAGTTATTTATGTGACTGTATGTGGTCCTGCAGTGAGAAGATCCATTTCAATTTAGTAGGTGGCTTTTAGCATTTGTGCTCTTGTTCTCTTCTGGAAAGTTTCTTTCTCTCTTCCCTTTTAAAATCATAGCACCTGTACATCAAAGCTTGGTTCTTGTTCAGTCTTCTTCTTAACATCTTCCTGAAAACTTCAATTGGATTCTCCACGTTCCTACATTCAGTATCATGAAATTTCTAATGATATAATGTCATTTCTCTTAAATAAAGCAATGCTCATGATACTTTCCAACAACTCTGGGCTTAATTGCTGATATTTACTTGAGATCAGGAAACTGAAACTCATTTCTTTCTACTTCTTCCTTAAGACTCTTTTTGAAATTTAGCAGAATTAATTTGGCAGTTTATCATGAACTGTTGTAGGCCACTAAACCAATTACTGGTTTTTATATTTTCTTGACACTAAGATTGCAGTGTTCTCGAAAGCATTTTTGGTCCTATCAATAATAAGTTGATCAATATTTTTAATAGACATTGCATTGCTTTCCTATGCCACAGTAAAAAGCTTAGTGGCTTCAAGCAAAACAAATTTATTAATGCATGGTATGATAAGTCAGAAGTCCAATTTGAGTTTCTACAGGATAAAATCAAGATGTTAGTGGGGAGCCTTTTTGGAAGCTCTGGAGAAAATGGCCAATTAGTTAAATGTTGAAGAACAAGTAGGGGATTATGACAAAAATAAAGATGGGAAAGACACATGACCCCAAGGCATCCGGGCACAAAGTATTGCAGGAGCTGAAGCTGGAGAAGTAGACGGAACCAGGCCACAGAGAATTTAGTGTAACAGGGCATCAACTTGTGATAGAGCTTTAATCAGAAAAGTAAATAGTCATATCTATGTCTCATATAGGTTACTTTGAATAAAACTATAAGAAAACAAGAGTGACAGTAGGGAAATAGTTACCAAAATTTCACAATAGTTCAGGAAATAGATAATAATATGCTGAAAGAGTTTTATTAAGGAGGAAGAAGGTCATCCATCCTGAGAATTAGGTGGCAAGAGGAGCTAGTGTGGAGATTTGGAAAAAACTGGGGAGTTGATGAAGCAGAGGAAAGAATGAAGTATGACTCCCAGGTTCCTAGATTATGTGGCTGGATGAATGGTTGGTGATTGAATTAATTTACAATAACTCAAGAAAATTATGGGACCTCACATGGATTGCGGTTAGAAAGGGGACACTTTTAGTTAAGCTTCAATGGTTCAAGATGTAGAGATCCAGGCCAGTTCAAGCAAAGAGAAAATTTACCAAAAGATACATAGGGAGCAATAGAGAATAAGAATAAACTAGGAATCCAGTAGTTTAAAAATCTCAGGAAAGCTGACCTTCATGCATGCTACATGTCCTGCAGGGTATGTACTAAGTAGTGAGAACATATGCTTCTTCCTTCTGTATCTCTAATCATTAACGTGACTCTATCATATTCTGTTTTCTTTTCTTTTCTTTTTTTTTTTTTTGAGTTGGAGTCTCACTCCTTTGCCCAGGTTGGAGTGCAGTGGTATGTATGCTCACAGCCACTCCAGTGTTGACCTGCTGGGCTCTGGCGATCCTTCTGCCTCAGCCTTCTGAGTAGCCGGAACTACAGACATGCGCTACCACACCCAGCTATTTTTTATTTTATTATAGCGATGAGGTCTCGTCAAGTTGCCCGGGCTGGTCTCAAACCCTCGGGCTCGGGGCAATCCTTTCACCTCAGCCTCCCAAAGTGCTGGAATTACAAGCGAGGCCACCGAGCCCCGCCCTGTTTTATCTTCTTTTTTTTATTTTTTATTTTTGAGTTGGAGTCTCACTCTGTCGCCCAGAGCCACCGCAGCCTCGACCTGCTGGGCTCCCATGTTCCTTCCGCCTCAGCCTTCCAAGTAGCTGGAACTACAGGCACGTGCTACCACGTCCGGCTGATTTTTGATTTATTGTAGAGATGAGGTCTCGCCTGCCCAGGCGGGTCTCGAACCTGCGGGCTCAGGCAATCCACTCACCTCACCCTCCCAAAGGCGCGGGATTACAGGCTGAGCCACTGAGCCCGGCTCTGTTTTATCTTCTATTTGCTGCTAATCAGTTTCTAAGTCTCTAACCTGGGCATCATTTTGGCATGCTAATGTTTCTGTTTTCTTGTGGCACTGGCTAAAGAATTCTGCTTAAACTGCCTCCAAAGGACTATGAGTTTGGCGTCCTCTTTTTCAGGATTCTAACCCAGAATTTCAACATAGCTGAAACAATAAGCGGTATATCTCCAACATGCTGTTATCGCAGATAGAATTCTAGGCTCAGCCCCTTCTGTACTCTGGTTCTTGCCAGTGATAACATGAAATACTGTGTTCAGGGCTAACACAAGTCATTTATTTCTCATAAGACCAAAACTTTACCCTGAAACTTTTCAAAGATTTTTTTTTTCAAATGATAATGGTAAACCTTAGTGTTATTAATAATTCATTTACTTTTTAGAAACTCTTATCAAACCAACAGCCTGATGGCAAGATTTCAAGTCCACATAGAAATATTCTCCCCAATCTCTCAGACAATTCACAGCTATATGATGAGTCTTAAAACATCAGATGGTTTTGATTCTGTCCCATGTACACTGTAAGAATCTTCATGCTAGTACTCTATTCATATGTTCATAGAGAAGAAACAGATATGAATAAATAAATATATATGTACACGCATATCATGTCTATATGTGTATATATACGTGTATATATAGGTGTGTACATGTATATATGTCTGTATACATATTTTTTATTCACACTTCATAATATCAGTTTGGCAGGCTATATTTGAAAAGTCTGAAGAACATAACTTTCCCCTGACAATTCTGAACTGAGGAAATATGTCAGTGGAGAGGGTGTAGTAAAAGAATAAATGACATAAGTTTGAAAAATGTAGCTAATTAGAGCTAATATATACCTTGCACCTGTAGCTTTCCCGGAATACTGAAGCCAAAAAAAATTTGTGGGTGTTTAAGTTAGAGTAAGTCTTTAGCATACTCATAGAAATGTATTCATTGCCAAAGATTCTTTTTATCTTGATAAAATTTAGACATCTCTATAGAAACCCAGATGTTGTGTTACATGTTTTGATCTGTAAATATATCAAGTTTTAAAAGAGCAAAATATGGAATACAGGAATTAAACAAGTTTTGTTTGTTCAGACAATAGCTGGGTAAACTACTTTGTATTTAAATAGTGATATGATTGTACAATATCAAAATGGTCTTTAGCAATTTAGTTTGGGAAGGTGAAATGGTTTACTTTATATTTGTTTGGGGAGTGCATGATTTTGTTTCATAAAACACACATATAAACATAAGATGCACATTAAAACATTGGAGCAAAACACATTAAAACACTTTAAGAGGTTAATTTTGGGTGTTGAGATTATGGTAGATTTGTGTTTTCTTCTAAAATTTCCTCCACTTTCTATGTTATTCATAATGAGCAAAATTTTTTCTAAAATCAGAAGAAAATAAAACAACAAAGAGCAACTATAAAAGCTGTTTTGACACAAAAGAGGACTCAACCCTCTTAGGCACAGTCCTTGTGATTAGGGGAGAGCAAAATAATACAGTATGAGTGCCCGTTTTCAGTACACTGCTATTGTGAGCATATTTCTACACACTGCACATGTGATTAAAGATACTGGCAACTATCGAGGTGATAGAGAAGTTGGCTGCTTTGATAGCTTTTGCATTGCATTGACTCATAATATTTCCATAGATCTAATTATTCTGCTTCCTTAGTGAGACTAGTAAAAAGAACTAGACTGAGAGTGTACAACATGGGAATTAGTCACAGCTTCTTCAGGCTTTAACTAGATGTGTGAGTTCCCAGGGCAAGTCACTGCCTCTGCATTCCCCCATCCTGATTTACAACTAGCCTAACACCGTGTAACCCCCCCACCCATACTGTAGTGGCATTCAGTGCATTAACATATGCCATATAAAATGCATCAATCACTGCAAAGAACTTTACAAGGCAGTATGTAAAATATAAGTATTTTGAGTAACAGATTTGCCTAATATTATATTATCATATTTATATTTACTTTATTTGCTTAAAGTATTTAGAATCTTTGGTCATGAAGAACTACCATATCAATTTCTGTAGCTTGGTCCATAAGCATGCTTAAATATTTCTAAAAATTTCTTCATCTGAGCTTTGAATGAAATAACTTTATTTCCAGAACTTTTTTCTTTCTAATTGGCACTTTCATGTTGGGAAGTTAGAATAATTATCACACAGCATGAAAGCATAGCTAATGTTTGGCATGCTTTTGAACTGGAGCAAGATGGCAGATGGGAAAAGAGTAATTTCTTCAAGAGGAAAATACTACAACAGACTCTGAAGATCTCATGAAACATGTGGACACAGAAAGAGACTTCCAGGCAGTCTAAAGTATAGACTGTGTGAAATACCAAAACATTTAATACTGGATGACACAACCATATATTTTCCCCTTGATGAAAAATGTAGAAAATATTTAGCATCAGTAAAAAATGATTTTTTTTTTTTACAAGTTTGCCATTAAAACTTTTGGGTCCCTTTGGGTAACCATAGTTTTAGGATTTTTTTTTTTTTTTGCTTATGCTATCCCGGCTATACTGAGTTAATGAGATTATTTTAAAGCTTTCTGTTTATTTTGGTTCTGCAGATATTGTCTCAGAGCTTCATGCATTGCTCAGTTTCTATCATCTAAACCATGATTAATGTCACTTGCATAAAATAAGCAAACAGCAGGCATGAGAAACAATAATTTCCTAGTTTTCTTGATTTCTTTGCAGGAATAAAGACTTCTTAGAAAGCATCACTTTAATGTCAGGAAAAATATATTACCTGGAATTTTCTTCTTAGATCATCAGCCTTAGTCTCTAAATCATACAGATAATTTTAACGTGATGTCAACTGCAATAAACCTGATTTATACAAGACTTTGTGATATGAAAACTTATTTTCTGATTATTTTATTTTTAAGTTATTTAATTTTAAATAATTAGTTCACACACATGGTATGTCACTTTTATTTCATGTTAGCTTTAGTTCCCATTTTGATCCAATTAATTCATAATAATAATGAACAGAGTCATGACAATAAGTCAAAATCAATTGAGACCCCTAGGTTCTCCTTATTGTCTGAATCAGCTGAATCTGTGGTGTCCCAGCTGGGCAGATGTTTATGCTGTATGAACATGGGTGCAGCTGTAAATACATATTTATACTGTTTCATGACTGATATAATGACTTCAGTTAAGTAAAATTCATCAGGTGAAAGTGTACTTCCCCGATGTTCTTTTTATGTGGGATCATATAGCTCTTTCAGTCAATAGAACAAAAATATTGCTCAGTCATGTAGACATAATCTAAGTAATTTTTAAAAGCATAATCACTTATTAATAAATTCTCTGTTAATTAATAACATTTTACAAGTATAATTACTATCTGATATAATAAATTGAGTGTAGATTAATTTTCTCAACCAATGACACTACAGAATTGTAATTATTTAACTTATGAATTGTAACTTACCATTATCCTTTTAGTTAAAATTGCATACCTTCTTTACCTAATATATAAGTCAACAAACTTTTGTCTTTTTTAAGGTTTCTATGTCTTCAAATTTTAAAAATCAATGAAATACTTTTGTCTCGTGTAGTATATAGATAATGTTTTTGAATTCAGGCTCTGAAAACAGGTTGTGTTCTAAACTTGGTTGTATCAGTTACTTAGTATATGAATTCACTTACTTCACCTCTCTGCAACTTAATTTTTATCTGTCATCTGTGAACTAAAGTTCATATATATGAGGAAGTCCACAATTCATGCACTTGTTGCAAAGTATAGGTGATATAGTATAAATAAGAGGGCTTACTACATTACTTGGGTACATTTAACATCTAGCAAAAGAAGAACTTTTGTTTATGGGTTGGATGGTAGAAAGAAATTTAGGAAGATTATCACATATTCATATAAGAATACTGATACCAAGGAAAGAGCAACACAGAGTAAGAAAAGATTAAATGCCAGAAAAAAATCAATGGAACTCTTCATTAAAAGGCCAATGTGTAAAATTTACTCTGCAATTGCTTTCTCAAGGTTATTTAAAAACTGTATTCTAGATGACAAAAAAACAGTGGTAGCAGAAAAGTAGACACATGGCATGAATTGACTGACAGCTTAGCCTAGGTAAAGATTAAACGGAGGACCTACATAGGTTAGCTTCATGGGAAAAAGCAGAAACAGAGAAGAAACACAGACAACCTGAGATCCCATAGAAATCATGTGTAGGGTTGTAAGTTTGTTTGAAGATGAATATTGATACCACTGAAGACTTCTGAGTAGACAAGTGATATTAAAATGAATATCCTGTAGCTTACTCTCTGGCAAGAATAAATAGGGGAAGAGGTAAGAAATTACAGATAGGGCTATCAGTTAAACATGCTAATTTAAGCAATTTCCAAGATCATTTTTTAATAAACTACAGGAAAAATAAATTAAATCACAGCTAAATATGTGTGTATGTGAGTGTATGTGTGTATATTTTAAAGATTTCCAGTAGCTGAGAACAATAAGCTATTCATAATCTCCCAAACAATGAATAACAATAAGAACAAATGAAACTGCAGAAATATCTCAACTTAAGCATGACTAAAAGACATACAGAAACTCAAACTGAAAACTTCAAATTCCCATTGTGAAAAAATAAATGAGATTGTGGGGATTTGGAAGAACGACCAACCACATGATAGAAACATAAGCAAAAGACTAAATCAGTCAACAAAACAGACCCAAAGTGGTTTTAAAAAATAATTTCAAAAAATGTTTAGTCTCATTTATAATTACAAAAATGCAAATTAAGTTATACTGAAATATCATTTTTACCTATTATAATAACAAAAAAGTACAAAGTATAACTACCCTTTTTCATGGTGAAGTTCAAGAAAAACCAGTTACTCAAATACTGCTATTGTGAATGCAAATTGGTATAACCTTTCTAGGAAAGAATTTGACAATATTTAGTAAAACCACATATGCATTGACCTTTGACTCTGGAACTGAGCATCTATACATTTTCCTTAATGATTTACCTTCAATGACATAAAAAATGTTATCCATTAAGGCATTGCTTGTGATTGCTAAAAATTGAAAGTGAGTCAAATGCTTACACATAAAAGAGAGGTTAAGTACACTGGCATATATTCAAACAATGGAGTTCCACGCAATTGTAAAAAACAATGAGAAAATATTTTTTAAGTGATATAGTGTGATGTTTAGAATACAGTGTTAAATGAAAATGCAAATTACAAAGGATATCTAAGGCATGCTAATCTTTATGTAAGAAAGAAGTGGATATAATATATGTGTCTGTACATTTATGAAAAATAAATATTGGAAAGATAAGTCAGAACTTAAAAAAACTGGTTATCTGTAAGAAGAGAGTGAAAATGGAAAAAAGAATGAAGGTTTAAAAATGATAGAAAGAACCTGGGATGGTAAGAATTCCTTAGTGTATATTTTTGTGTAGTTTTAACTTTTAGAATTATGTTGATATTTCACATACACACAAAAACAAATCTCTGAAATCTACAAATGCTGTAAAAAACCCTGTTTCAAAGAAGTTCTGAAAGAAAAAAATAATTAATCCAAGTAACATTTGAAATCAGTATTAAGGTAAAAATCAGATGAAAGTAAAAATAAATTGAACTGTAATGAGTTAGTTTGCTTTTCAAAATGGTATGATTTAGCAATTTCAAACTTCTTTATGCATTTTCTAAAACTGAGGGAATAAGAAATATATTGTGGCCAATGTGATCCAGGTATTCTCCATGTCAAAGTAAGAATACAAAAACATAGAAAGGGGATGACAAAATGATGAATATTGTAATGTTAAATCAGAATTTGAATATCAGAAAGAATTGGAGTTTAATACAGAGCTAGAGACATATATAGGAAAGTGTTTACAAATACATGTATAAAAATGTGTGTATATGCCATTACCATGAAATTAACACATCTAAATCCCAAATTTTGGTTCCAAATATTATTCTCCACTAGAAGGAGATATGTTAGATCAATTATTGATTTTTGAACTGGATATTTCAGCATATAATGTAGGGAGCTGACAAAAAAAGAGAATTATCTTTTTGGAGGACAGGCTTCTTGTAGCACAGGCTTCCTGTGCTAGGCAAGTGCCCTAAGAATCAATCAACTTCAGTGAACCAGCTAGTGTTGTTGTAAGAGGCTGTGTTAGGCTTCAGTGGATTTTTTTTTTTTTTTTGAGATTCTTTCAACTTGTTTGCTCACTTCATGATTGATTTATGAGTGCACTTTCCCGCACAGCGGTGAGTATTTGAAGTTTTTGACCAAAAATGTCATGAATCCTGGGTCCCACTATACCTATTCACCTGACCTCGACCCAAATAACTTCCTTTTGTTTCTCCAAATGAAAAAAGTCCTCAAAGGGAAACATTTTGCTGTTGTGGAAGAGACGAAACCAAAAAAAAGGCAGAAGCACAAAAATGCATCAAAACTGATCAGTTCAAAACCTTTTTGTGCTAGTGGAAAAGCATCTCAATATTTGTATTGCATCAATAGAAGAGTACTTTGAAGGTGACTGGAGTTTAAACATGTAAGAATAAATACACCATTTTTTATAAATAAATTCTGGCTTTGGGGGAATCCCCCTAATACATTTTCAAGACTTTCTCTTTTTAGTAAAACAATTAAAAATACTAGATTGCACGAGATAAATGTTCGAGATAAATGTTTAGAGAATTGTTACAGCTAATAACTTCATTTGATTTTGAATCATTTTATCTCAGAAAGTTCCAAGAATATTGATTAAATCAATTATGGCACATTTATATCCTGGGATACTACAAGGTCTTTAAAAAAGAATGACATAATGACATCTGTATGTGTATATTGAAATAGAACCCTCTAGCACAAATCAGTAAGAAAAGAATCTGAGTACAAATTAGCATAATGATTCTATTTCTGTGAAAATGGATTTCCATATGGGAAATATTCTTGAAGAAGTTTTCTTATGTTAACATCTGTTAACACTTTATCTCTAAACATGTTTTAGTGTCTTACTGTTCTACCTGAGCAGATAGAATCACAAGAATCAGAAGAAAACATTTAACAGTCAAGAAAAAGAACACACAAATATCTACATAATAAAATTTGAGTGAAAAAAATTACCAGATATCTCCTTTTATTAAATATATTCTATCCCCCTATTTTTTCATAATTGGACATACTTTTGATTGTTGAAGGCTTTATGCAGCTGAACAAATACAGTACACACATGAATAAAAGTAATTGAAAGAAGATTTTAGGATGGGACAAGGATAGAATCCAGAAGATAAAATAGTTGAAAGTACTGTCCATGCTTATCAGTATGTCGACCCTGCAATCCCTCTATTGGGAATGCATCTGGGGGGATTCAAATCACTCTATAAAAAAGATGCCTACACATGCATGTTTATTGCAGCATTTTTCACAATACCAAAAACATGGAACCAACTGTGCTGCCCATCAAAAGAGGATTGGATTAAAAAAAAGTGGTACATATACATAATGGAATATTGCACAGCCATAAAGAAGGACAAAATTATGAACTTCACAGCAATAATACTGTCTATACTACTATGTACAGTATATAATACTGAATAATTTATCACAGAAACAAAGAACTGAGTACCACATGTTCTTACTCATAAGCGAATCTTGAACAATTATCATGATACTATCAGAAAGGAATTGGGAATAGGAGGAAGCTGCCAGGGGTGGGGCATACCTCATCAACAAGGGTACCTGTATAATGAACTTTTGTATACCTAACCCTGAATTGTACCCCACATCTTTAAAACAATTTTAAAAAATAGTTGACAGTGAAATGAATTAATATAAACTTCACTTATTTTAAAATTTGTTAAAGTCTACCCCTACAAATGGTAACAACAAACATATATTGGAAGGCAATCTTAGGCATTTAAATAAAAAAAAATTAAATGCAGATGAGTAGTATCATCAATTTACTATGTCTTGGTTGCATTATTTGATTTTAGACAAAATCTGTCTTCCTTTTCCTGCTCTGCCAATGACTGGCACGTTCTCCTTAACCTATATGATTGTCTTCCATTGTATTATATTTATCAGACATTTGCAATTTTCTCTCAAAATAGGTCAAGCACTTTGTTACTTTGATTCTGAACTTTATCTCGGAAATATTTATTTACAAATGGGTGGGGATAGAGAAAGGACTACATGTATCATTTGCCTACTGTGTTTCAGATTCAGTGCCTTTTAATTGTCTTACAGAGATTTAGTCTCTCTCTCTTTCAAGTTACACAGACAGTAAGTGGTAGAGACAGAATATGAATTCCCACCTGGCCACAGCGCCAGTATATTTTCCACATTCACTGTTCATAACTATAGAGAATCACATCTTTATTTGTCTTTTCATATTCTCATTTGATTATAACTACTGTCTTGGTTGTGGAGGGCTTTTGCTTTTTTCCTATCAGAAGATATATATGGTATTTTTTTTTCCTTTAGAGATACAGCAAAAGAACAAGCATGAGACAAGTCTTTTACAGATTCACTTTCATACTACTCTGATATTTATAGGACCTAACAGCAAAATAAAACATACATTTCAAATAAGGACATATTGAGCACTTCTACCATGAGTCAGGGTAAGGAAAATTTTGAGGATAAAATGATGTATAGCAAATAGTCCCTGCCCCAAAGCAATCATAGTACCCTAGTCCATCCACTCGGGCACGGTAACTGATTGACAGGATTAAGACATGATTGTCCTATACGTCCATGCTTTTGCTCCTACTCTTTGTAAAAGGAGAAATAAATATTAGGATACATACCTACTTACATGTTATATTCCAGGAAAAGGAGTAGACTATTTCATACTTTTGTGCATGTATAACTTTCATACAGAAAGAGAGATAACCAACTGGCCTAAGACATTCATGACTGGAAGATTTTATGAGCTTATACCTGGTCACTGAGCTT
The DNA here is from genome assembly GCA_027257055.1 of Cephalopachus bancanus. Taxonomy (NCBI): domain Eukaryota; kingdom Metazoa; phylum Chordata; class Mammalia; order Primates; family Tarsiidae; genus Cephalopachus; species Cephalopachus bancanus. The sequence continues at coordinate 10,755,926 of JAPVLO010000048.1, forward strand.
CCTGGTGGTCACCCAGTACTAATGAGTTGAAATATACAGCTAAGAAATTTACTTGGCTATTCAGATCAGAAAGGCTTTTGAGAAAGCCAAATTAAAGCTATGTAGGTAATAGAAGGTATAAAATAATTGAACAGAGTCAGAAATTGAATTAGTATTGTTCAATAATATGAGTGTACCTTTGGGAAAATTATATTTTAGATGAAACTAAGCAAACGATTGACTAAAACCCAGATGTGACAGCTAAGAATGATTATAAAATTTACAAAATACAAAATAGTTAAGACTGTTAGCAAGGAAGTGGTTATTACTTTGGATGGGGAATTTATGCTAAGAAGAAGATGAAAACTGGAGGAGATGATGAAGAAGAAGAAGGGATAAGAATAATAGAAGTGGAATTGTTTTAAACAGTGATCTAGAGAGATAAATGTAAGGGTGTAGAATGTTTGAATCATGATTGATCATGCAGGGCCCTGTTAATGGTGATGAAAAGGTATAAAATATGAGACTTTAAATGAGTGAGGGTGAAGGAAAAGATACCAGAGGCAAATAAATTGAGGTATTAAAAACCTAAGGTTTTAGAACCATGTGGATGTTGAAGTCAACTTGAAAAGAGATAAAGAGGATTAGCCAAAAACTACAGCCTTAGATAACTGGCAGAAAATGACAAATGTCAGTGGGCAATGACAGTGAGGAGGGAGAAAAATTTATAGCATTGAATAACTAGAGTTTCAAAAATTCTGGGCTTTTGAAGGAGGAAGGGTCAGACATGATTTTAAATGAGCAGTGAGGAGGAAATGAAGCACCCATTTTATATACTGGCTCTATAACAAGTGGGAAATGGAAGAAAACATTGGGGATTATGGTTTCAACAATCAACTCTCAGCAGTCACAGAAAAGAGGGAGATGAGAGATATATTCAGAGAGGAGCTTAAAGAGGTAAGGCAGTGTGGGAGATTAAGGAAGAGTTCTACAGGATTCCATTTAAGTGTTTCTTTGTTTTGCTTTGGGGCATGCTGAGAAGTGGTAAATTGATTCAGAGCATATATTTAACTCCCCAAATGTAAGTACATCTACATATAAACATTTATTTTTCTAAATTACTCCAAAAAACCTTAAAGATTGAGAAAAGATCAAAAATATAATTTTGTATATTCTCCCTCCATAAGGAAAATTAATATCCATTCTAAATCTGGTCTAGATAATTATTCTACATTATTTGAGAAAATTTAATGAGTTTATAAAGAAAATAATTTATTTTCTAAATTGAGTTATTTTCATAATTTATTTCTTTATTTAAATATTTCTTATGCATATTATGTGTCTGACCCCTTAAGACAAAGAACACCATTTTGAAGATGAATAGGAAAAATATTAATTTTGTGTTTTTCAAATACCATTCTTATAAAATTATCTCAATTCTCTCGGAGCAATGTGTGAACATTGCTTTTGGACATGGTAACAGCAGCAGGTCAGTCTTTCAATCCTTGAGATTTTAATAGGCAAATTCTATCAGCTCAATGTACCTTCCTGATGTGCTAGTTTCTGTAGGGCTCCTGATTGCAAATAAATAACAAATTACTGAAACTCGATAACCTGTTCTTTCACTTTCACTGATCATTTTCACTGGGAAGTGAGGGGTCAGGAGAAATGTCTAAATGAACAAGAAGCAGCCACATTATGAGACATCAAGAGCACTGACTCAAAGAGTGCCTGATGAGTCAATTAAAAATATGCTAAAATAGAACCACTCATGGTCACAATGACCACAGTAAAATGAGTTTAACAACAATCATTAACACCTCCATTTCTTATTTCTTTCTTTTAAGTGCTCACATTATTATTTAGCTTGATTTTTTTTTTTTTTTGGTCTCAGCAGGTCAATAACACCTGTGAATCTGATAGGAAATTAGATAACATATTGTTCTAAACAGAACAACATGGGGGACTAGCTGTGAGGGTTATTCTTAGACACTCAGTATCAACAAGATAATCTTTGAAGACTGTAAATACTCTTCTCTCTTCACTTTCCCCACCCCTCCAAACCTGGTAGTTTTTCTTATCTCAAGAAAGCAATGAAAATATTGTGGGTTCTTTTATAGCAATGAGTTCTTTGAACAGTGACCACAAGGCTAAGAAGAATTTGAGGTAGTCAGTCCCTACCAGGTCACACAGAAAAAAGAATTTTTCTCCTTAGATTCATATATATCATTCATATTATATATATAAATATATATTTCTAAAACTATGAAGCAATGTACCTTTGTAGACAATGTGTTTAACAGAAGGGTAAACACAAACTTATAATAAAGCATTAGAAATGATTTGATAGAAAGTTTGTAACAAAAATTTTAAAATATTTTGACAATTTGTAGTACCTATTTTTTTATTATTTTAATGATGTGCATAATTATTTAATGATGGGCATAATTCAGGGTTAGGTATACAAATGGCCATTGTGCAGGTAAAGTTTGGACCTCACTTTGGTCCCACTTCACCTGTTTTGAGATCAGGTACCCTTACTGATAAACTGTGTCCCTCTCCCATTGCAGTTTCCTACTCCTGCCAATCCCTTTTTAATAGTATTATGATAATTGTTCAGGATCTGTTTGAGTAAGAACACATGGTATGCAGTTTTTTATTTCTGTGATAGACCACTCATATAGACTCTAAATCCATCCAAGTTGTTGTGAAGTTCATAACTTTGTCCTTCTTTCTGGCAGCGTAATATTCCATTGTGTATATGTACCACCCTTATTTTATCCAGTCCACTTTCAAGGGGCAGCATGGTTGGTTCCATGTTTTTGTTATTGTGAATAACACTGCAATAAAAATGCATGTATGGGTATCTTTTCATATAGTGATCTGAGTTCTTCTGGGTATATTTCCAGAAAGTGGATTGCTGGGTCTTATAGAATCGATTTTTAGATCATTTAGGAATCACCACATTGTTTTCCACAGAGGTTGTGCTAGTTTACACTTCCACTAACACTATAGAAGTGATTCCTTTTCCCTGCATCCTCTCCAGCATCTGTTGTTTTTTGAGTTATTGATGATGGTTATCCTGACTGGAGTCAGGTGGTATCTCAGTATGGTTTTAATTTTCATTTCTTTGAAAAGTGAAGCTGAGCATTTTTTCATGGATCTATTGGCTGCTTGCATGTCTTCTTTTGAGAGCATCTATCCATATCTTTTGCCCATTTTGTAATAGGGTTGTTTGTTTTTCTTCTTTTTGGCACATTTGAGTTCCTTGTAGATCCTCAATGTTAGGCCTGTGTCAGATACGCAGTTGGCAAATATTTTTTCCCATTCTGTGGGCTGTCTCCCTGCTCTCTTGATGGTTTCTTCTGTCTTACAGAAGCTTTTCAGTTTGATGAGGTCCTATTTGTCTATATTATCTTTTAGGCATGGACATTTGGGGTTTTGATCAGCAATTGGTTGCCATTTCCAGTTTCAATAATGGTGGCTCCCAAAAATAGAGTCATCTATGATAAACCCACAGCCAACATATTGCTAAACAGTCATAAATTGAAAGCATTTCCTCTGACAATGAGAATAAGATAAGGTTGCCTACTTTCACCCCTTCTGTTGAACACAGTGTTGGAGGTCCTAGCTAAAGCAATCAGGTAAGAGATGGAAACAAGGGGTACCAACTAGGAAAAGAGGAAGTCAAGTTATCCCTATTTGTTGATGATATGGTTTTATACCTCAAAAATCCAAACGAATCTGTCAAAAACCTTCTTGCACTGATAAAAGACTTTGGCAAAGTCTCAGCGTATAAAATAATTGTGCAAAAGACAGTCGCATTCTTATATACCAACAATAAACAGGCAGAGAACCTAATAAAAGGTACAATCCCATTCACAATAGCCACACAAAAAAGAAAAGGAAAGAAATACCTTGATCTCTTTCTAACCAAAGAAATGAAAGAGCTTTACAACGAAAACTGCAAAACACTCCTCAAAGATTTCAAAGATGACACAAACAAACGGAAAAATATTCCATGCTCGTGGATTGGAAAAATCAACATTGTTAAGATGCCCATCCTACCCGAGGCAATGGATTTAATGCAATGCCCATTAAATTACCAGCATCATTCTTCTCAGACCTGGAGACAATACAGAAATTCATACGGAAACATAAACGACCACGAATAGCCAAAACAATCCTTAGTAAAAGAAACAAAGTGGGAGGTAATTCACTTCCAGATTTTAAACTTTATTATAAGGCAACAATAATCATAACATCCTGGTATTGGTATAAGAGCAGGATACAGATTCTGGAAGCAAAACTTCAATTTCTCAACCAATTCATCTTCAACAAAGCCTCCACCAATAACTACTGGGGGGATAAGAACCTATTCAGTAAATGGTGCTGGGAAAACTGGTTGACCACATGCAGTAGATTAAAATAAGACCCCCACCTATCACCATACACAAAAATCAACTCTAAATGTATGAAAGACCTAAACATAAAACCTCCAACTATATGAACTTTAGAATTTGTAATATCTATTAAGTGGCCTGGCCATCCACTTCATTTGACATTATATATAAAATGCATCCCAGTTGGCTCTGGAGACATCATAGCTGTAAAGTAAAGACTGGTTCTCTGCATCATTTTGAAAATAAATGTATAATTATTTTCATGCAGTTATTACAACAAAAATGCAAACCACAAACTAATAATTTTAATTATTAACACAAACTAAACTGAAGTAAAATGTTCCATTATGATATTATTTATATTACTCCAGATTAATTTAAGCACCAGGAAGGCAGTCTCTCATTCAAGCTTGTAAAATAGAAAATAAACTGCAAAACAAATACGAATGACTTCTATTAGGTCACTCAATGATCTCAAACTAAGAAAGCTATTGTCATAAAATTATATTTCTATCACTAAAGTGCTATTTTCCAGCTGCCAACACTATAGAGATATTGACATTAAAAGCCACTTTTAAAGTGTTTTTCCCAAACTAAATTAGTTCTTTTTAAAGTATTTTGTAATATTTCATACAAAGCAATTTGTATGGATTTTTAGTATAAATATACTAAACCTGCCTTTCATATGGCTTTCATGTTTTCATTGGAGTATCCATACCATTTGAGGACATTTTTGTGAGACACAACAGCAGGAAAAATGATAGTGTTCAATAGGTTATTGAACTATATCAAGAAATAGTATATATAGTCCATCTGACCAATATTTGGGGGAAAAAATTAAGAACAAAAAATCACAATACTTGAAATTCAGATAGAATGGTATGATCTAATGATTTCATCGTTATTTCCCAAGAGATTTCTTTTATCTAAGAAAACACCCTACTTGACCAGGAAAACTTGATCAACTAAACTAGCTCACCGTGGTTGATTAATTTGCCTAAGTGAGTGCCTGTCATTCACAAATTCAGTTCCCCCATGTTCATTATGATGAAAGTAGGTTGATTAAAGTAGATAATGGCACCTACTGCAACAAAGAGATGCCAGCTAACAAGGGAAAACGAAGTCCTCCAAAAGACTATTAGTCTCTACTGCCTTTCTGAACTTTCATAAATATTACTTATCTATTAACGCCTGAGTTATATGATATAAACAATATACAATTTTCTAAATAGATGAAAACAATTATCCAGAGTAGATTTTTAAAAATTGAAAACCTAGCATATATATTTTCTTAAATAAAGAACACTGTCAGGAGTGCAGCTTTATATGTTCTGTATAACTTAGGTAAGTCAGTATTTTTCATACTCTGGAATACAGACCACTCACTTCAGAATCCCCTTGGTGGCTTGCTAAAAATTTTCATCATCAGAAGTAAATTATAACTTCGAGACTAGGACTAACATTTTAGCAAATTCTTGAATGTACTCCGGTGCCCCAGAAATATTAAAACCTCTACCAACGGTTTTCATTAACTGTTCCTGCCATTACTCAATTAATGGCAGTTAGTGAGGTCTTCAGGAATCTTTAAAATATACAAAGCTATCTTCCCTGATAGTTCTAAATTATGTGTGAACCTTTTAATTCATACACTATAGCATAAGGAAAAGCATGACTCCAATCTTCTTCAACAGATTCTGTTGTGGAAAGCAGTTGACTAATAGTCCGATCTGTCCCTCCAAGTCCACTGCCAGGTTCACACAGAAGCCATGTGTCTCCTGGGGGGTTGCTCTCAGGAGGAAACAGAGCAAGCCCAGCCCTGCAGGATGTAGAGCTCCTTTAAGGGCCACTTTACTTCAGGAATGCCTGACCGCTGGCCTCTGAAAATTTCTCAGATCTGCCTTATGGTCTGAGGCACTCCCTACCCAGTCCTCTTTCATTGTCCCTTTCTTCTTCAAGTGTTAAAATTACACTGAGGTTGACAGCCCTCGCTTCCAACTTCTGCTCTTTGCCGTATCATTCTCAGGCGTTTTCCTAATAAAGATCTTCAACATCTAATCCCATCTTGGGTCTGCTTCCCAGAGACACTGGCACACATCCATTCATACCTATAATGCATATACTATGCATACAATATATTATCTTATAAAATATATACATTATGACCTAATTTGTTTGAATTTCCATAGGTGGTAAATGAAAATGATGAAGAATAAACTTTAACATCTGACTTCTAAGTCCATGCTTTTTTATTAATAGATAACGTTTTTTTTTCCATTTTGAACATTAATCTTGCATTTAAGATGACACTTCACAATACATAAAAAACTTTACAACAGATAAATTCCCAAGACTCCTCTCAGCACCTGAAAAAATGCCTTCTTAAGAATGAGCCTCTGTATTTCAGATTACAAGACAAATGAAAGCAGGACAGTCTCTGTTTTCTCTCTGGTCTTGATCCATCTTTCTTTACTAAAAACCTTGCAATCCATAATGGAGCTGTGACCTCTGGAGCATCTGGAAAAAAATGGGCTGGTTATGTTTAAGTATTTCTACAATATGTCTACAAATCTTAAAGCCAGCTCAAAAGATTCCATAAAATTATACCCTGAGGAAGGGAAGTCCATGTGAAATTTAGAAGGGCAATCACAAGAAGACAGGGTTAAGGCAAAAGCGGAGATTCTGAAAGAGATAGTACTTCTATTTGCAAGCTCATTAGAGGTGGAGGACAGGGTTCTTGATGAAGAAACCATGATGGATGATTCTATGTCTTACGAGGTATCAAAATGGCAGCCAGTGTGGTAATCTGTTTTAAAAGTCATTTCAACTTCCTGCTGCAGTACAAAAATGTTTCATCAGTCTTCTCATGTTTTTTGAAAGTTTAAAAATTTATTAGCCCTTGGGTCCCAGAGGCAGTGTAATAAATTGTCATATTGGGGAAAAAAAGTAATAATACAGTAGCTCCTTTTGACAGCATTTTACTATGTCTAGCGATTTAGTGTGTGTGTATGAATGTGTATGTGTGCGTGTATGTGTGTGTTGTGTGCGTATTCAGGAAGATTATGGACATATATAAAGTATATATTTCATGTAGTTAGATTTCAATTTTTAATGAAATACAAATTATTGTTTGTGGAATTCCTGGAGTAGTTCTAAGTTGCAATTGGAAAACTATTGCTTTTCATTGTTTATTTAGCAAAGTAGGCTTAGAATAGAAAAAAAATAATATTGTTTGAATCTTGAATTTTGCACTGTTCTGTGATCTTGGGTAAGTCACACACTATCTTATTAACCTCACCTGAAAATGGTTATAGAAATGTTTATATCACAAAGCAGCACAAGTTTTACATTTTACAACTTAATAACAGTGTATAAAGAGATAAAGAAAAGCTGTTCTGTCAGTTTGGGGCTCATTTCAGACAGTGGAAGTAGCTCTAAAATGCAGATGTCACCTTGGAGGATAAAATATTATATATCACCAACTTGGTTTAAATTATTTATTAGATAAGCAAATTTAACCAGAATGCCCTTGTAGAAATGGATATAAGATAGATTACTTTTTTATTGATTGAAACAATATGAGAGTGTGTAATACATAGAATGGATACTTGAAAGTGAGCATTGTAACTAAATCTGTTGTCACACACAGAAAGATTCTAATAATACTGTCTTCTTCCACAAAATTAGAATTTTGATGTTGGTGTCCCTTTGGAGCACAGCCCACTCATACATCTAATGATATCTCTTTTCTCACAATCTAGTTAGTGTTCCTTTCATTTTTTTAAATATTTATATTAATAGTATAAAGAGTATCTTTATACTATTAACAAAAGTTTGTTCATCTTTTGCACAATTCAGTAAGAACTATAAGAAAGAAATACTGAAAGTTAACTTTATATGATGCTTTCAATTTTCAGGAAAAAATTATCCTGAAGTCTTCATATTTCAAAAATATAAAGACTGAGAATCTCTAAAATAGTTACTTCAGAATTAATTTATGCTAATGACAATGACTTGGAAACACACAGAAAAAGATCTATATCTTGACAATAGATTGGAAGAAGCTAGAACTTACAGACAAATCTCCCCTAAACACACCCCAATGCCACCACACTATACATGACATATATATATGCATATATACATATATATATACATATATATATTTCATCAGTAGGCATCCAAATTTAACATATTTGTGATTTCCTAAGGTTCAAATGCAAGAAGGTGAAAATGGTCAAGGTTGCACTTAGGGAATATAGTCTCTAGATAAGAAAAAAAAACATAATTATGTAAGGGGATCAAATTATGCCACCTATAAAATATCCTACTCAGGCATCAGCATCATTTTGAACTGAAGGTAATTAAGAGAAATTAGACACAGGAAGAGCTCTCAGTCCTCCCACTATCTGACTATAAGCAGGACATAAATTTTCTTTGCAAAGGGGTACCCTTCTCCTATATCAGGAAGAGAAAAACAACACTTAAGCCCGGAGATGCAGATGGAATCAAGAGGTGAGTCTGCACAAGCAAACCTTACTAAATAATTCTTGTGTATCACTAGTTTCTCCCATATAATTCCTAGTCACTTTTTCACAATTCACCACTCTTTCTTAAAATAGTAGATAAGCCCCTGAGTCTAACCACTTATTTCTTTTCTATGAGACTCCCAAATATATAAAAGTTAAAATGTTAACATTAATCAGATTTGTATGCCTTTTCACACATTAATATGGCTTTTGTCAGTTTAACTTGGAGGGCCCAGCTATGAACATAAAACAGTAGAGGATAATGTTTTCTCCCCTAAGCATAAGTTTTAAGTTTGTAGGGAACAACATACGAAACAGGAAATAAGATCTTCAAGAAGACTCATTTTTGCTCTGGATTTTTAGGTTGGGAATAAATTCCCACATCAATATCCATATGAAACATCAGACAGCAAAGTAAAGCAAGCAGAGGTCGTATCAAGTAATGCAGAATTGTCGTGGGCTGCATATAAATTGCATAATATAGTTAGTATATATTCATAAAAAGACTTCTTTCATTTTTTATATTTTTATTATAAAGTCTAGAAAAATTAGAACAATATAAAACTAGTGAAAAATTTGGCCTTGTTTCTGTACACCTAATCTGTCAATGCCTGGTTTGATTTAGGCAATCGCAAGTCTTACGGAGTTGTCAAGGTGCTCATCAGAAATGTTCGTTCAAATTTTGCTCCTCAGGTGCTTCATAATTGAAATAGCGGTTCACAAATGTATGTGCTGCCAAAAATTGAGGACATGGATAAGGCATGATTGTCTACTTCAAAATTGGAACTACACTTGAAATCATCAAGAAACACATGCAAAAAGCACATGACGTTAAATGATTTTGTGGGGTCACTTTACTAGCTATCCTGGGCCGCATGTGGGCCATGAGTTGGACGTGCCTGATCTAAGGCAAAGCATAATTATGGGTGCCAAAAAAAATCTATATATGTATCTTCCCAGCACAACCAGGATTCCAAATCATATACTTATTGTGTGGTTTATATAAAATAATCAATAGATTATTTTGCTAGAAAGATCATAACACAGATAAAATAAAATATGGCATTTTTCAATAAATATTAGCTTCAGTGTACTCACTAATTCATTTAATCAATGTCCTAAGCCAATTAGGATCCATTTTTTTCTTCCAGTAGGAAGTCCATGAAAATATATTATAGTCAATAATCAGAATATGTTATGCTAATTTAATATATCATTTTATTTATTCATTCAAGGTTCAAATAAAAAAGTTATGAATTTCTTGAGGAAAAACTATAATAATGTGTGTAATGACAGATTTGAAAAAACTTTATTAAAATATGCTAATATACCTACTAATCCTGAAAATAGTGATAATACCAATTTACAAATGTAATTTGCATTGGCTTCATATTATTTAGAAGAGCAAGAAGAATAGCTATAAAGAAAGACACAATCTGCATTTAAATATAAAGATTTATGGTAATGTTATCCTGTAATTCCATAATTTATACCAAGTATATCAGGCCTAAGATATCTAAAGGATATACTTTGAAAGTCAAATGACTATAGACTTGCATATAAAATGATAATATCTGGATAGTACATGAATAATGCAAGAGTGTACATTGAAATGTTCATATTAAATTAATCTGAATTGCTTTCAGCATAGTGAATTCCCTTTAAATTCATTAATTTCTCTGGCCAGTCAATGACAACTACATAGCCAGAGTCCTCTACCCTCTTTTTTTTTTTTTTTCTTTTTGGAGTCATAACATCTGGACAAACCTAGTTGCAAGCTTAAGACCTTCAGATCTAGAAACTTAGAGTATAAGTAAATTTTGCACAGATTATATAATCTCATCTTTTGGGAAATCAAAAGAGAAAGAATGTTTTAAAGAACTAGTAGAAGCCTAAAAGAAATTTTGGTCTTTCCTGTCTTGTGTCTCTGGTTAATCTATTGTTTAACACCATCCTAACCATAATCTTACATTTTCTGAGTCAGTATGATTTTTTTTATCAATGAGTATTCAGAACTCATATTGCATGATGCTGTTTAAATCAACAAAGATAGTCTTAAAAACTATTTTTAGAGGCAACCTCTTTGGGTCCCCTTGAACCATAGGAGCTTCTCTGTCCTCTCAATAAATCCTGCTTTCTCAAACAAAACAAAACAAAAAACAAAACAAACAAACAGAAAACTATTTTTAGCCTCTGACTTTTATGTATTGTAACCCCTCATATCCTAAACCAATATTATCTCAAAAACATCTTCCCCTCCTTTAACATACTTAACATTTGCCAAGATAAAATTCCAGATTTTTTTTAAGATAGGAATGAAACCTATGGAATTAATAGCTCAGGAGACTCATCTGTCAGAAAATATTGATTGGTTTGATAATAATTTTGTAAGGGTGAGGTAATAATTATCCTGGAGAGAGCTCTCCTAAAGCACAAGACAAAATCTATGATGGTGTTGTTTGAAAGTGACCGGGGATGTAGAAGCTTGTGTGAGAGACCTCTCTTACCCATATCATAGTCATAGACAAGCCCACAAGAGTGATTTGTTCTTAATCTTGGAATTATATTGTACATTGCGCTCCTTATACCATTTATTTTAGTCAAATCTTTTGTTTCAGAGGTTCATGTTGTGACAAGTAATTGTCACAATCTGAAGGGACTACAAAAGTTTGACAGGTACTATAAACAAGTGAAGTCTGAAAGAATAAAAAAATTATTAAAAATTGTGAGTAATGAAATTAACTGAAGAGTGAATGCCCTGTCTATGAAGGTAAGTCAATGGTTCCCATGAGAAGAAGTTTTGATATGTCAATACTGCCAAGCCTTCCAGTTTTTCAAAAGAAAAATAAAAAGAATACAGATTTGTATGTAAAATTCCCCAATTTTAAAATATTGGCAACAAATTATTTTTTGAAAATTTTTGTCAATATTTGGGCCAGCTCTATGATGGCCAACCTAAACATATCTGTGGTTGGAACAGAGTACTATTTCAGAGTTTATTTATTTATTTATTTATTTTTAATTTTTTTTGAGTTGGAGTCTCACTCTGTCGCCCAGACTGGGGTGCAGTGGCCGCTCCCAGCCACTGCAGCCTAGACCTGTTGGGATCCAGCGATCCTTCCGCCTCAGGCTTCCAAGTAGCTGGAACTACAGGTGCGCACTACCACGCCCGGCTAATTTTTGATTTATTGTAGAGATGAGGTCTCGCCAAGTTACCCAGGCAGGTCTCGAACCCGCAGGCTCAGGCAATCCACTAACCTCAGCCTCCCAAAGGCGCGGGATTCCAGGCTGAGCCACCGAGCCTGGCTCAGGGTTAAATTATTTAAACAAGAAGATAAAAACAACGTCTTTTTAAAATATATATACACTTCATTTTGGCAAAATTATGTAACATACAGCATTCTTTTAGTGTTTTCCTACTTCACATGAATTACATAAATAGATCTTAAATTATATCGGGCCATGAGAATTTTAATAGTGTGAACCAGCTGCAACCCCATATTTAGCTTTTTCACATTCCTTTAAATAAGCATTAAAGTTGATTCTCATTAACAGAAAATTTGAGAAAAAAAATAGGTCACAGCCTAAGCAGATGGCTACTGTAAATTTCATGCAAAAGCTAAAAACGGGGGTCAATTTCTGCCTAACAAAGTAGCAAGAAAATGAAACATATTTCTGGATCTTGCAGTGCACCGGAGGATCTCTTCATCTGCTTAAATAATGTACTATGCATATTCCCAAGAGCATAGTTTTGAACACATTTTATAAGTACCATATATTTCATTATAGCTGTCAATTTTGAAAAAAAAATGTTCTAGGGTCGGGGTGCCAGCACTTTGGGAGGTCCCAGCACTTTGGGAGGTCCCAGCACTCCCAAATCCCAGCACTTTGGGAGGTCAAGGTGAGAGAATTGCCTGAGCCCACAGGTTCAAGACCAGCCTGGACAATTTGGTGAGACATTATCTCTACAATAAAAATTGGTCGGGCATGGTGGCACATGACTGTAGTTCCAACTACTTGGAAGGTTCAGGTAGAAGTATCACCTGAGTCCAGCAGGTCAAGGCTACGGTGACAGTGAACGTGCCACTGCACTCCAACCTGGGCAACAGAGTGAGAGACTCCCACTCAAAAAAAAAAAGTTCTAGATAGGCAATTACAATAATGATATCACAGTGTTATGAAAATGAAAACTTTTAGCTGGGTCAAAGAAGCAAGTCAGTTGTTTTAGTCATTGGACTGATATACACACAATATACGATGATGAGGTTTTTTTTAATATTTCACTCAAGTCTCACATCTAATTCACTATACTTCACACCTTGTAAAAAAGACTCTATAATTATGTATTATAAGAGCCATTACTGACGATGGTGGAATTTCACTCTTGTCTAACATACATTTATTCTCTTTCTTTTATTTTCTTATAAAATTTGGACTTCTCTTTAGGATATTGTCCCTTCCCCTTTTTGTGGGACTCAAATAATTGAAATGGAATTAATTCCACTCAAGCCACATAGATAGACTTGATTTAAGTACACTGAATAGTAGAGCCACATCACTGCAGCAACTTGGTTCAGGGATGGGTGTGATATGAGAATGAGAAGACTATTATAGTTGGGAGAATGGCGTGTGTAAAGACTGGATAAGAATGCATATGATATACCCGAAAATGCATTTCATCAAATGTTCCTGAAGAATGGACGTGGAAGAATATAAAAACAAAGGGTAAATAAGCCAGAGTTTGTAAATTATTATAGATCTTGTAGAGGATTGAGACTTTATCCTAAATGTGCTGTCATTGCATGGTCATAAGCAAGTGACTGATTTATGTTTTTCGAAAAAAGTTATTCCAATTTCTGTATGGAAAATAGACTAGAGAGGAGGTGGGATACTATGGCTATAAAGATACCAGATAGGTGTCTATATCGTAATCCAGGTGAATGACAGAGTTTCTGACTAGTGTGGTGGTGTGGAGATAAAACTAACAGACGTGGTCAAATGGCATGTTGATTCCTACAAATCAATATTTACAATGTACCACAGGAATGGTAGAAGACAGCAGCGACAGAAACAGACATCTTGAATAGTGAGAATATGGAGAGTATACATGAAAGATTTTTAGATTAAACACTGAAGAATTTTCAAAGTTGAATAGAAATCGAAGAAGGTCAAAAAACACACATCTGAGAGTGAACTCATTTAATAAACAGGAGAGGACAAAGGGTATTGGTCTTGAAGAAGAATAATTGCATACAATTGGGTACCAAGGGAACACTTAGCACAGACATGGAAAATAGTGTCAGAAAGGCAACTCGGGGCTTATTGAATTGGCTTTGATTTCAGGTTTACTTGCTTGTACGTTATTCAGAGGGCATTGGACTATTTAAGGTTTTCAGAAAATTGATGTGTCCAAACAACAAAGATATGCTTTCATACTATTTTTAGTATGTATCTGGAAGTAGTAGAGACATGATTTCCAGAGTCACAGCTAAGGAGGGGATTAAGAGGAGCCCCGTTGAGTAATTGCAGCAGAAACGCAGAGGAAGCATTAGATGGGTTGGTTGTTACCAAAACACAATTGGGTGAGTGATAGTGATGGTGCTACACGGTTATGAAGGCTTCGAGCTCCATTAGTTAGGTGAGTAATGAAATCTTTAAGAGAAACAGGAGAACCAGAAGAACATTGCATTTTGATGAAAGAAAAGGATACTTGTACAAATATGTAAAATTTGTCACATGATGTCATTGCCACTTTTCCATAGAATCAAGCAATGCTGTTTGAAGCAGAAATGGCAACAAATGTTGTTTTTAAATTAATTCAAAGCTGCTTCAAAGTAGATGTGTGTTTATATTATGGGCACATCAAACATTGTTATGATAGTTATTGATGGCTGTTGTGTGTGTTTAATTACTGACCTCTGTCCCTATCCATCATTGCATGGTAAATTAATGAAGACAAGAAAATGTGTCTTCTTCGAAGTCACTAACGTTCAGAGTTATAAAGGGTCTTACAATCTGTTGTCAATTTAAAGCCTTTTGTACAAATCTCCTCATTGCATCACTACCTTTTCTACACTGAGATTTGAATAATTTCCCTGTGCATGATAAATCTTTCTCTCTATACTTCTGTGTCCTATTTGCCTACTTGAGTAACTCCTACTTAAGTCTATCATCTTCTTCATGCATATATTTTCAGCATAATGCCAGGTAAAGCATTACACTGAACCTAAGTTTCCTAAGGAATCATTAGAAACTTCTTTCAGTTTTTATTCATGATGTTATCATAACTTTATTCCACTTTTCTGGTTTGTAAGCAGAATCTAACACACAGTATGAAACTTGCTTTAATGATCCCAGAAGTTTTAAATATCTAAATTGTGATTATAAAACCACAAAAAACAAAGGAATCAGATTAGATGTTTGCTTACAACCTTCAGCGCATTTCCCCCAAATTTTCTATTATAGCTTTCTAAATTCTAGATTCTTTTTAGTTGCCTTATAATTTTGTTCTTTATGGTTAATTGATATTTCTTGTTAGTTTTGCTTCAGTGAATCAAGGTTTTATTGTGCAAAAGTTAAAATCACATATTCACTCTGGTACTATTTTCAAATCTAATTGGGTTATTAAATAAAATGCATTTGAACAACTCAACATAAAAGAAATAGATTTTACTCTAACTTAAGTAAAGATGTCAATTCTGTTCAAGGCTATTAAGTGAGGGCTTTTCTCACGTGAACAAAATATATAATGTGTGAGATCCTTAACATTTTGCCCTAATAAAATTATTTCTAAGTCATTTTAAGAAAAGTATATCTGATACAGACTTATGAAACAACTTCTGAAATGGTAAAATGAGATAAGGTATTGTGTTTTCTTTTTAATATAAGCTGCCACCGTATCATGGAAGCCTTAAATATTCTCATTTATAAAGGGACTTTTTCAAAGATCTTGAAGTTCCAATAAAAAAGATTCCAGTGCTATATCTCTGCAAAGGCAACTTTCTAAAAGGGCTTTCTATGTTATAGCCAGACAGCTTTTAAAATACAGTTCCCCAATTATTTAACAAAATGAAAGATGAAGAATGACCTCACTGGAAATTTTATTATGAGTTATCATTCACGTCTTGCATAGAGTTTTTCTGTAGGGCAATACTGGGATGGAAATGGATACAAGGTGACATTTGGTGTCAGGCATAAAGGGGAGTATGCACATCTAAAAGTAAGTCAAGGAAAGAATATCAAATTATAAACTTCTCAAAAGCCAGGGTCAGAGCGTCTAAGGATCTCATCTCATTTCTTGTCAAGGCCAGCAGATGTTAGTTCTACTAGAAAGTGCCCAATAATTAATGTTTGAATTAAATTGCATTTGTTATATGTGATACAGCTGCAGTTACGCAAAGAGAATGATAGAAGCTGGGAAGACTTGTAGTCCCTCAGTGAAACAGGGAAAACATCTATTTTCCTAAGGCATCTGATCTTTTTATACTGACCACTTTACCATCTGACTTTGACCAGTCTTCCCGGGATTTGGACCTTCAGTTTGAACCTTCAGTTAGACCTCCTTTAGGAGGTTTAATTATCAGTGTCGTTCTTTTTATCCTACTCCTATATCCATATTTTATCAGAACCATGATTATCTAACTCATCCCAGTGAGGGTAGAAAATCCTCTAAGTTACCATTTCCAGGATGCATATTAAGTGAAGAATAAGAATGTTGCAAAAGATTGGTAGTTATAAAACTGAGAACCCAAAATGACTGGGAAATAAAGGAAATACATTTTCCGTCCCATTGCAAGGGAATTAACCTATGGATTAGCTATACATTTGGGTTTATCCAGGTTGAGATAATTTATATGAGGAAAAACTGCATATGTGTGTGTGTGTATGTATGTATGTGTGTATACACATTTATATATATTTATATATATATGTATACACATATACTTAATATTGTGTTAGAACAGAGTTTGGTAACCAATCCAGTTGTTTCATTTTTAACCAGAGAAAGGTTAATTTGGTTGGAAACAGCTGACCAAGTCATTCCTGTCAGTTTTACCTCCAATAGATGTTTTAGTGGTCAATTGGAAAGGGAGAGAACAGAACACTTTAGGATCATTGTCTTGCAAAAGTAAAAAACCCAAACAAGATGTTTCTAAACCCCAATGCAGTCTTAGACTTTATGTCTAACAAGGACTTAGCAACATAGAATAGAGGGGACCTTGGTACCCACTTTTCCTGCTGGTCTTAGGATGCACAGGAGACCCTGCAGCTTTTTGTGACCTTGCAAGCTCATGAGAACTCGAAGGTGCCATGCAGAAACAAATACTCTCAAATAACAAGTAGGCACCTTTCGCTTGATGTGAAAAACTCATATGGTATTTGTAAGCCTGTAAGTGATTGAGGAGTTGGTGATTTGTGATTTAATTTCACCATAGCTCACCTCAGAGACTGAAAATAATCAGCAAATAAATGAATTAAACTTTTGATGCATTTCCACACATTATTTTCAACACTCTTATCACACCAAGCCTCTCATTCTTCTTTACATACTTGAAGACCTTTAATGACTCTGTTCTATACATGCCTTAGAACCTCTTCTCACTTTTTTAGAAAACTCTGGACAACTCCTACACAGTCTTCATGACACAGTTTTGATGGCCTCTTCTTGGAATTGTGAGCTTTTTCTAGCTCTTTGAGCCAATGTAGTATGATTCTTCTATTTATATAAACCCCTCCCCAACTCCACTCTAAACTCGTCAAAAGAAAGGCAGAAATTATGCATAACTACTTTTATACCTACTACCTAGCATGTTTTCTGATATTTCATTATTTGAAAATGAATTATGTGTGAAAACCTGCAACATAATTAGTGTCTAAAAGGGATCAAGGCATGTGTGTCTCTCCAACTTTTTAAGAGAAAATAAAATTTCTTCTTTCCCCACTGACATGGAATATTTTAAAGAACAGTGTAGTGAAAAAGTCCTTTACTTCAGCATTCAGAAACCTGCTATCTAGGTCAAACTCTGCCACTGCCTCGCTTCTTGTTATTTGACTTTTTTGGGCCTCTATTTCCTCTACAATAAATCAGGGTGTTCTACACTTTCCTCTGACATCTTTTAAAAAATACTGCTATTTTTTGGTAAATATCCCAGAGAAACTTCTTTCACCCAGAAGAAAGGAAACAACTTAGGCGACAGTCAAGACAAATTTTCTGAAGATAAACAGTCTCCTTTCTCTATTTATCAAACAGAAAATACAAGACAAATTATAGCAAAGGAAACAACTCCAAACTATAGGCAACTCCACTTCTCAAATTCAATCCACCTCCAGCAGCAGTGAGGAGCACTTTGCACCTCTTTCTCTCTGAAGTTCCATCTTTTCAGCAGGATGTGCTTGAGTGCTCTGTATGACACTGCCCTTAAGAACAGCAAATGTACGTGAGAAGCAGTGGAAATGCAAGTGGCCTAATTCGGCTTAAAATGAGTCAGACCAAAACTGTGCCAGACATAAAGCCTATAACCAGAGTTTTACTCTTGTTGGGAGGAAAGGCTTGAATAAGTAGTTTTAGGATGTCAAGTTCAATTTTGTGCCAGAACGAATTCTGGGACAAATATAAAATAATCCACGATGAAAGGTTTAAAATTTTGACCAGGTTGTCCTGTCTTTCCCTTGGCTTCTGTTGAGATTGCATTCTCTCACCTAATTTTTTTCCGATATGAGTACTCAGGAATTAATATGACGTAAGGAAACTTTATCTTGGCATAAAACAGAAATAGCAATTGCTTATTGTTCATCATGGACACTTATGCAGAAGGTTATTCAGGAGTTTTAAATGTAAAAGCAAGAAATTAAAACTGTAACAACGGCATACACCTGCAATACCAGAAAGGTGACTACATTGACAACTTCCAAAGGATTATTTAATATTCTACAAATAAATACCATAAGAAATTTTTATTTGTATTATTGCTTTTGTGACAAAATATTATAAATAGATTTAAAAGCACACTTGCTCTGTAAGTTTTTACTATCTTGCACCTTCAGGAAGAAAGTGAGAATGAGAGAGTTACTGTTTCCTCAGGATTGTTGGGCTTTTTTTGTTTTTATTTTTTTCTTTACCTGTACACTGGGAGAAAAAGATTGAATTTTTTCTGGTTATTAATTTCTTGTCCTTTTTGAAGATACACTTGTTAAATAAAAATCCATTTAATATTAATGCAACTTACACAATGGCACTGAAATAAACACAAAGACGACTTTCCCCTATTGATTCTTGGCAGTTAGATTTCATCTCTTAATTCTTTATTATAAACAGGAGGCATAATCATCAGTTGCTAATGCTTGTTGGAGTTCTGCATGTACCCCAAAGCAATAATGTGTGCTCTTTGACATTAGATAAATGAATTATTTTCATAATTAGTGACTGAAGACCTACTGCTTTCTACTACATTCTAAGCATGGTAGGAAAAATACATTTTAAAAAGATATATGTTTCTGCCCTCAGGAAGCTTATATCTGATGGTAGAAATACATGTAAAACACCGAAGTGTTAGATCTCAGTTGCATAATTCAGAATGCAAAAGAATCAAATTTCTAGTATTTAGCCAAAATAAATTCACTTCTATTTATCTGGACATGTTCTTATTTGAGATCTTATTTCTTTCAGCATGTTTGTGAAAATCAGATTAGTACTGCCATCCCTCCTACCGCCAGTTCAATTCACTCTTTCCATTAACATCGAAAACTTTGACTTCCTGAGCTTTGTTCATTTACTGAGATGCTTTTGAAATCTGTCATAAGGACTTACGCCCTTTTTATTCTTTTACAAGGTGAAAGACTGAGACTTGGCTAAGGTCATATAATTGTTCAAATGGACTGGAATTTTCTGGCGGGCCCACTTAGTGTTTGCCATCTGACGTGACCTTGAAGAAACTCAGATACTGTCTAGTATGAAAGACTTAATTTCCATTTCCCCTGTCTTCCATGATATTCTCTGCTGCGCTGAGGAACCCCAGTCTGATGCAATGTCCTCAGAGTCACAGAAGGTGCCACCTCTTATTTTCTAGGAAATTCTAAGCCTTTTGCACTCTGGTGGGTCTGTAGAGAATAAGAGGTCAGAGATGACAAAAAGTGATAGAATATAACTTCTCACCTCACGCCAAAGTTACTTAAAAGTTTGCTAACATCAATACAAACACTTTCCAAATAAAATACAAGGCTCACTTGATCTTTTTCTAAAGATAAAATTCCAGCAAAAATATCTGGATACCGTAAAGCATGCATTTTTGTTACAACCCCAAGGAAGGGAGAATTATTTCAATTTTCTCAGTGTTTGTAAGTAATTTCACGGGAACACGTTGAGTCACTAGCATGATACAATCACCACAGTTATACATTTACTGTGGTTCACAAATTATGAGTGTCCACAGGCCATATAAGGGTTGCCCTTGTTAGCCCCAATGTCACTGTCACATCTTTTTTCCTCTCTCTATATATATATTTTATTTATATATATTTTATACATATATGAAATCTCACACAGAGAGATTTAAAGAAGATATCATTCGTTCATTTAAATCTCAAGCAAAGGACCAGGGTTGAGTGATCCAGACTGGCTGGGTGGCTCATTCCTCGGATGTCATCCTTGGTCGTACAGTCAAAGCTGGTTCATGACCACATCCATGCTTCAGCCTCTTCTTCAAGTCGCATGTCACAAACGCAGTCTTAGTGGATTGTTGTCCTGTATGCACAGACAGATTTTTTTCTCTTGGTTCTTTTCTTCCCCAATTAGGCCAGGAGAGCCCAGACTGAAACCTTCCGAGGTAAAGGGGCGAGGACATTGTGCTCACACGCGGGTACTCTGTACCAGAAGTAATCTGGGCCACAGGGATCACACCGGAAGAGTGAATCCAAAGTCACATCTTAATGCTTGGGCTTTCTCTCACATCTCAGGCCACAGGGGGCTTTTTTGCTGCTCTGAACTTTTACTCAGAACAAAGCTCTGATTGTTCCCTTTACCTAGGACACTATTTTCCTAAATATGCACAAGAATCCTTCCTTACTTCCTTATGTCTATGCTAAGGTATCATTTCTTCTGGAACGCTTTTGCTAACCACTGTACTGAAAACTGTATCCTTTTCAATGGCATTGTCTTTTTCTCTTCACTTGTCTCTGTCGACTACTCAGCAAAACAAAACAAAACTAAACAAAAACCTACGTATTGACACATACAACAATGTGGATGGATCTTAAGAGCTTTACTGAATAATCAAAAAAAGAAGCCAATTTCAAAAATTTACATACTGCATAGGTCTATTTATATACCATTCTTGAAACATCAAAACATTAGAGATGGATAACAGTGGTTGCCAAAGATTAGAAATGAGGAGAGAGGGTGTGAACATCATGGGGAAATATAAGAGATTTTCTCTGAGATGACAGAGCAGTACTCTGTCTCGGATATGGTGGTGGTGGTGATTACGTATGATAAAATATCATAGACTCAAACACAAAAGGATACCAAAAAACGAGTACATGTAAAAATAGGCAAAATCTGAGTAACACCTATAATTTAATTTTGTGATTCCAGTCACTTTTCTCATTTTGATCATGCATTATTGTTGGGCAAAACCTCGCCAATGAAGAAGTCTGGTGATGGACACGGGAGACAATGGTCACTATTACATTGCAAATTAGTGAGTCAGTATTTAAAAGTAAATAAAAATAAAAGAAAAAGACATGAAAACATTCTCTCTAGTACTTATCATAATCCAACATGGTATGGAATTTATTTATTTATTTTTCATCTTTATCTCTCCCCCCTACTACGCAAGCTCCATGTGGGCAAGGGATTCTCATGTGTTTTGTTCAGTGTTGTATCCATGGCACACAGAGCAGTAGAGAGCCTTAGTAAACTCTCTGTGAATAATTATTCAATGAATTTATGATTAATAAATACATTTTACATATATTTTTTTTTTTTTTTAGTTTGAGTCTCACTCTGTTGCCCAGACTGGAGTGCAGTGGCCGTTCCCGGCCACCGCAGCCTCGACCCACTGGGTTCTGGTGATCCTTCCACCTCAGTCTTCCGAGTAGCTGGAATTACAGGCGCGCGCTACCACACCCGGCTGAGTTTTTGATTTATTGTAGAGATGAGGGCTCACCGAGTTGCCCAGGCAGGTCTCGAACCTGCGGGCTCAGGCAATCCACTCACCTCAGCCTCCCAAGGCGTGGGATTACAGGCTGAGCCACCGAGCGTGGCTAAAAAATCATCTTAACACAGTGGTTATTATCATGACTTTTGATTTTGATCCCAGCTCTGCTATGATCTAGCAGATATATAGCAAATGACTTTGATTTTTATTCAGTTTTCTCATCCAAAAACAATAATGCTTAAAATGCTAAATTTTAAAATCACACACGCATGATAACACAAAATTAGCAGAAGCATTGTTTCAAATAAACTTCTTAGAAAGAACTGCAGTAATAACTTCAATAACCTTTACAAAATATTTTTTGGCCTAGTGATTTGTCAGAAATGTGACCACGGTTTTAGTAAGTATGATCATCACAATACTGTTAATAATAGTAGGGAATTTAAAAAGAAACTAAATGTCCAATGACATAAAAAGAGATATGTTTTTGGTGTACTATACTGTAATTTGGAGCATCTTTCTGAAAACAAACACTTCATTTTGTGAATGAATAACTCACTACAGTACTAATTCACAATAACTTGTCAGATTTTAAATTTATATATTTTTTTTATTTTAAAGAAGTGACATACAATTCAGGATTAAGAATGCAAGTTGTCATTGCAATTTCTAGCCTTTATTAATAGTATGTCCATTAACAACATCTATTATTTAGAAAATGTTCCCTTTCATTGTATCGTTTACAAAATGCCTCTGTTTTGCATTATACCAATAAACACAAAAATACTTTTGTTTGAAAATTATGAGGTAGAATAAGTGAAAATCCATCTTATTTTTTGATCTCATGGCTTTATTCAATCTTCAAACAAAAGCAATACAAATTATTAATAAAATGCTATATGTTATACTAGTATATGCTATTATTATTATACATGACAAGAATATATATTAAATAAAATGCAATTTAAAAAAATCTCCTCTTCAATTCCTTGTATAGGAAAAAGTAACAATGACAAAATGATACACCCAAATTGAAAATTACTAATATTCTTTATTTGAAATATTATGGACACAAATAATTTTTTATCTAGAATGAAAAAAATAATGAAAATTACTGTCATCCAATACTATTCATTAGTTTAAGTGCAAATTATAGGTGCAGAAACTAGTTTCAAATGTAAAATTACATACAAACAGCTTAGATTATTTAAATTGTCTCGTTATGAAGATCAAATTCACACAAATACCACTGACTTTTCATCAACCTGTAAAATATCTTATTTTGAGACAGGATCTTTGAAGGAAAGTTAGTAAAAAATAGGAGGTACATTCTTTCTCCTTGAAAAGACAAGTTTTGTCTCAGTCATTCACTCATTCAAGAAACAAATGACTAATGTGTACCTACAGGGTGCCTGGTGTGGGGTTTACCACACAGATTAAACTCCAGTTAGAGCCTTAAATGATCTCAGGGGCAAATAGGGAAAAAAAATGTATAAAAATTGTATTTAGACATAATTAAGTTTAAGTAACTAAAATTAAGTGCCATAATGAAATAATTATATTTCAGGTTCAGTAGACTAAATCTCATATCTAAACAAAATTTTTGCCCTTAAAAATAACGTTCAAAGTTTTTGACAGGAAGTCTTTTTGGTCATTTTCCAGTTGAGGTCTTTTAATAATGTATTGGCCTCATGAATAATTATATTCTCCATTATTTCTTTCCTCAGAAATACTAAGGTCCTTTCCAGTTGGAGGCCATCTGTACCACACACTATCTTTGATCTGGCTAATTTACTAACACGCAATATTAGACTGTTTTTCTTTTTAAAATAAGCAACATAAAAACAATTAAAAGTTAATTAGTGTAAACTCCAATTAGGAATCATAACATTACTGTGTCAATAGTTTCAGAAAACTTTAGAAAACATTATTTCTACTTTCTTTCCTTATGTATATATATTCTGTTTTTTAACTTAGAATTTTCTCTTTCTGGTAAGAATTATTATCTGTTTTCTGAAAAGTTATACTGTTTGGTACTTTTCAAAATAGATATGACTAAATGGAACAAACTATATTGCTTTTGACTGAAAGCTGTAGCAAGAAAAATCAAGGTCTGTATAATCTGCAAGATTTCAAATTTGACATTTAGTGAAAAGTCACATCTCTTTCTTTCCGTGTTTATGGTATGATGTATTTCAGAGTGAAAACTGTTTTTCTTCCCGGATTAATGGAAGACATTGAAATTTAACTGTCCCAACATAACTCACCCACACAAGATTTCTTTGCACAATGCCTATGAAGGGCCGTTATCCATCCATCTTTTGAAAATTTCTAATGGAAATAGGCTCACTGCTTCCCACACAAGCCTGTATTAGTGAACAATCACACGTTAGAGAAGCTTTCTTTTGCTGAGCCTAAATCTGCCTTCCTGGTGCCATTCCATAGCAAGGGCTTTTGTTTTATGCTAGGAAATACATCTAATATCTTGCTCTATAACAGCCCTTCAGTGCTGAAGATATCTATCATTCTCCCCTTATTTTGTCAGATTACCTCTCTCCAAAATTATATTCATAATTCCTTCATCACAGTTGCTTAATCTTTAATAATTATGATTGTTTCTTATGCAGTCTCCAATTGAGTACAATATCCCAATTGGCACTTAGAACATTAAGATTTTCATCTCCTGTATCCAAAAGAATCACCAGCAACAGAAATAGAATGCAAACTTTGCAAATGTAAGTCTAAATGTTTTAGTAGCAGAGTAATACAAATAAACAGAAACGGGTGAAATCAATTTACAAATACAGTTTAACTCAATGAGTCCAAAATATTATTTCACTGTAGTTTAAGCATGACACATAATTAACAGTATACCTTTTTCTGCTTTTTACTAACTCTTCAAAATCTGGAGAGTGCATTTTACACCCTAGGACGAGGCACATTTCAAGTGCACAATAGACACATGTGGCAGGTGGCTACAATGTTGTAAATATGGTTTTGGATTATTTAATTTTATTAATTCAACCTAAAAATACATCAGTGTTTTTAAAGTCTCTTTAACAGCTTAAATTTAAACTTATCTGTCATTAATAAAAATACTTAAGTTATCATACCTGTTACTATCCCTCAACCTATATTTTTACTTAAAACTCATTTAAGTGTATGGAACAGGAAAGGGCCATGAAAATGATACAGACTTGTAATATATTGATGGAGGCCTTTATACATAATACTAATTAATCACAATTCCCTGGGGATAGCTATTTAGTCAGTTTCAAAACCACCTAACTTCACTAGCATTCAGCATATAATCCCCACTTAATTCTACAGTGATTTTTGAAGTAGCATCCAAAAATGCAATTCAAGTCCTTCATCTCAGGATCTGTGGTAGCCAAGAGAGCCATCAGTGATTCCAGTATCTTGCTTTTCATTGCCTTCTAAGCTCCCATCCCACCTGGAATCACAGCTGTTCCTGGGCTACAAATAGACTATATTGCTAATGATGGTTTATGAATTTCAAGGTTAGATTTTTTAGAAAAAGGCACTGCAGATTCACCTGGTTTCCTTGGATCACCCACTCTAGGGAAAGTCAAACATCTTTTGAGGACCCAGATGTAACCCTGTACAGAGGTCCACATGGAAAAAACTGAGGCTCTCAGCAAACAAGCAGTTTCAACTTGCCAGCCACATGAATGAACCACCTTGGTAGTACATCTTCCAGCTTAGTCAAGCAATCAGGTGACTGCAGTCCCCAGACCTGGCATCAATCACATGAGACCTCAAGCAGGAAATGCACAACCAAGTCTTTCCAGAATCCTTGATCCACAGAATCAATGATCACAATAAATTCCTCTCTTACAACATTTATGGAGTTTGGCATAAATGTAGCACCATTAGGTAACAAGAATAAGATAATACTGCTATTATAGTGTTTTGCTAACACGCTGTCTCCCGAAATATGCCTTTATTTCTCTAGTACTATAAATAAATCCTTGAAAAACATAGTGATATGTAAACAAGTAAGCTTTGAGTGTAATGAATATGTTTTCTTCCATTCAATGAATTTAATATGGCAGTTTGTTAAAATCTCTGTGAAGGCTGATAATAGAGAAAACTATTTAACTCAAATTCAACCTTGTCTTTCCTAAATACATGTGGACTCCCTTTATTTTTCCTTCCTGTTAGGCCTTTTACTATTTTGTGGAATCACAGGATTTTTTGTCAAGCCACACATCATGAGGAAATAGGTTATCATCTTATACAAATATCTAACAGTAATAAAAATAAATACCAAAGGCAGAGACCTATTGAATTAAAGAGTCCACTGATTTGATACACTTATATATGTGGATGTCACCTCTAAGAATGTCAGTCCCAAATGTACCTGTGTATTGTAAGTGTATGCAATGCTAAAAAAAGTAGTTGGGGTCTGCATCTTGCAGTTTAAGAAGAGAATACGACATGCTTGAAATATTCTCTACCTATGAAATACACTATCTATGAATAGATACAATTGTGACTCCGTTATGTTTTACTATTAAAAGATTGTCTTGGGTATTAGCAGTTTTTAGCCATATCTCACTAACACCAATACCTAGAAACTTACTTTTACTCCATCACTTGCTAATTCGAATCACTTATTATTTCTAGTGTAATATTAACAGCGTAACTAAAACAATTACTTTACATTAAACATGTTTAATTTTTACAAATAGGCTTGCATTCTCAATGGCTTCAGCCTGGATATCTGCACTTAAAGCAAACAGTGAATATGAATCGGAGAGTTTTCTGTGGTAAGAAGAGAATAGAAAAATATGCTAATATATTACAAATTATCCTATTGATAAAACAATTCTGCTAGTTACTTTTTTCCTTACCTTAGAATAACCATTAATGTCCTGTAAAATAGCATCATGAACTGAAACGGAAATTTAATTTTTTTCTACTTATTAGGAAAGTAGACATTTATAATACTTTACAGCCGGGCTCAGTGGCTCAGCCTGTAATCCCGCGCCTTTGGGAGGCTGAGGTGAGTGGATTGCCTGAGCCCGCAGGTTCGAGACCCGCCTGGGCAGCGAGAACTCATCTCTACAATAAATCAAAAAATCAGCCGGGCATGGTAGCGCATGCCTGTAATTCCGATTACTTGGAAGGCTGAGGCGGAAGGATCGCCGGAGCCCAGCAGGTCAAGGCTGCGGTGACCGGGAGCAGCCACTGCACTCCAGTCTGGGCGACAGAGTGAGACTCCCAACTCAAAAAAACAAAAACAAAAACAAAAAAACTTTACAGTAGGCATTTAGCAATATGCACTATGAACTTTAACAGTGTAGAAAGTATGTAAAATAATAATTCTAGTCTCATTAATTTAACTGAAAATGACAAAATACCGGTATGTATTATATTCAAGAGTGTTCTTTGCAGAGTTTTTTTGTAATAGTGTTAGATTAGGTGCTCTAAATTCCAAAGAAATAAAGATGAATAAGTTATTTATGACATAACTACATGAAATGATCACGAAGCTCTTAAAGATATCATTTTTGAAAAATATTTAAGGCAAAAAACAATGTTCTTAATGCAACGTTCAGGATAGGAAACTGCATTACACTATTCTTTTTTCTTTTAAACTTTTTTTTGTTTTAAAATTGCGAGGTACATTTCAGGGTTAGGCATACAAATACTCATTGTGCAGGTACCCTTGTTGATGAGGTGTGCCCCCCTTCCCCAGGCAGATTTCCACTACTGTCAACCCCACCTCCCCACCCCCCTTCCCCTCCGCAGTTTCCCCCACTACAGTCAATCCTTTTCTTATAGTATTGCGGTAGTTGTTCAAGGACCACTTGTGAGTGAGAACATGTGATGCTCAGTTCTTTGTTTTTGTGAAAGATCACTCAGTATTATAGAATCTAATTCCATCCAGATTCCTGCGAAGTTAATGATTTTGTTCTTCTTTGTGACTGCATAATATTCCATCGTGTATATGTACCACATTTTTTAAATCCAGTCCCCTTCTGATGTGCAGCACGGTAGGTTCAATAAACCTATGTGTGCGGGTATCTTTTTTAGAGAGTGACTTGAGTTCTTCCCGGTATATTCCCAGTAGGGTGGTTGCAGGGCATTATGGAAGGTCGATTTTTAGGACTTTTAGAAATCGCCACAGTGTTTTCCACAGAGGCTGTACTAGTTTGCATGTTGTCTATAAATAAAAAACATACAAACTCAAGACAAGAAACAAAACTTGGATGAAATAAACCAGCATATTGAAAGTGGTTTTCTCTTAAAGAGGTGGATACATACATTGTATTTATCTTCTTTTTTCCCCAATATTTTGAGATCCTCTATTATATAAATAACGCTATTTCAAAGCATGTGGTTCAATTAGTGAAAAAGTGATAAATACATTAATTGTGATCACAAAAAAGAACAGCTGGAAATATTGGCTCCCAAATATCTTTCTCAGGTTTCCTCCCTCCATCCCTCCTTCCCTTCATCCTTCCTTCTTTCTTTCCTTCCTTCCTTCCTTCCTTTTTTTCCACTCTCTTAAAGACTTTTTATTTTTCTGCTTTATCCAGGAAAAAATCTAAAATTGATACTAACATATTCTTATACCTTATGATCTATCTTTAATAAAATGTTAGCGGACTCGGTGGCTCAGCCCGTAATCCCCTGCCTTTGGGAGGCTGAGGTGAGTGGATTGCCTGAGCCCGCGGGTTCGAGATCCGCCTGGGCAACTTGGCGAGACCTCATCTCTACAATAAATCAAAAATTAGCCGGGCGTGGTAGCACGCGCCTGTAGTTTCAGCTACTTGGAAGGCTGAGGCGGAAGGATCGCCGGAGCCCAGCAGGTCGAGGCTGCGGTGGCTGGGAGCGGCCACTGTACTCCAGTCTGGGTGACAGAGTGAGACTCCAACTCAAAAAAAGTAAATAAAGTAAAATAAAATAAAATGTTTAACTAGGAAGGCGGTTTAGCAACAGCTACAGCTCCAAACAGGAAAAGGTGCACATTCCATGGGAAATGAAAGGCAGGAAGATTTCAGAATGAACTCAAAGTCCCATATGTTTGAATTCAGTCACTTTCCCAAACTGTTTCCCTGGGTTTATCATTAATAGAATTACTTGAAATATTAGTGCATCTCAAGTGTGTGAAGCTTCACAGCCTAGACAATCCCATGACCACATCATGTATTCTCATAGACTTCTTAAATATGTATCTGTAATTGTAAAGCACTGAAGTATTAAGGCCCAGAATTTAATTAGATAACTCACTAGAGAAGAGTTAACTTTTTAAGTAGCAGTGCATGCAGAATTTATTTTACAGTGATTACTTCTTAGTTAAAACAGATATTTGTATCTTAAGGAGAATTTTGTCTACAGACGAGTAAAAACCTAAACCAAAATGAATACCGCTAAACTCTAGAAAGTAACAATACTGTTCCTTTGCAGAGATTCAAATTTAGGGGACAGACATCAACATAGCAGATGTAGCCCAGGTATTATCGATTTGTTCCCTCTATTAGACAAGATTTAAGTGGTTCACTCAAATATTACTTTTGAATTCAGAAAATTATAATTATTATGCACATTTATGTCCCATGACACAAAAAATACAGTTTTAATTCTAATAAAACAATATTAAATTTACAGTCTCTGGCCACAAACATAAGATATAATAAGTTGACATTGTAAAACAAATATTTAACTAGTTTACTTAACAGGTATTTTAAATCCAAACAACAAAAAAATTATAAATGAGAATTTATTTAAAGAAATTTTTGAAAAATTTGTTTCCGAATACTTCATATTTATCATTAAAAATGGTATAAAGCACTGTTGACTTTCCAAGGATAGATTAAAAATGCAATTGTTAAATAATTCAAATGCGTGAACAACTTCAAACATACTGGGATATGACCTAAAATAAAATAGATTTAATGGTTAAATTCAAACTAATCATATACATGATTAACAGAAAATAATTTTATATGATATGGAGAATGCCCAAATACTGGAAATGAAATCTTAACTACAAATATTCTGATCATCAAGGTTTTATTATATAATAATTCTGTCATATTTTGGAATGTCTTTATTCCTTAAAAATATTTTTAATTTTATAGTATAGAATTTCAATCCAGAACAATGATTTATATTTACTTGGTTATTTTTGCAAATAAATAAAGAAGCAAATACAAAAAATAAAATGCATGCACACTAAGCCTGAAGAAGTATGATATGTGCTGAATATTGAATATAATATATGTAATACAAGTTCCATTTATCTTTCAACTAATTAATTAAAATCCAGTTGTTATTTTGAATAAATGGAAAAATAATCATATTGGAGTACAGAATAAATCCATGAGGATATACATATGAACTTTCTCAAAATGACAGTATAATCAAAGGATGAAGGACTTTGGAAGTAGAAAAAGAGAAGGAATCCCAATTCTGCAACTGTGAAGTGGGGTCCTTGAACAAATTAGTTAACAGCTCCAATTCTTCCTCTTCTGTAAAGTATGATATAAATAGCCAAGGAGAAGGAACTTTGGGGGGTTTAAATTGATAAACACACTTCCCATAGAAGACACACTATTTAAGTCCTCAACAAATGTTTGTTCCTTTTCATATAATCCCTTTTAGAAATAGGTGACAAAGAGGAAGAATAACAGATGGAAGAGAGAATAATCAGAGAAATAAACCATACAATAATTTATTATTTATGTACATATTTTAATAGTCTAATCAACAATGAAATAGATAAGCTATGATAGATGCAATAGAATACTATAGTAAGAATCAATAACCTATTATTCAGCTATTGAAAAAATATGAATACATTTTACCAACTTATCATTGTACAAAAGACAAGATACACAAAAGTGTATACTGTATAAATTTATTTACCTAGGCAACAAACACAGGCAAAACTAATCTTTACAAATATAGACAATAGTCTCCCTTGTAATGTGTAGTGAAAGGAAGTGAATGCAGGAATGTTTTGCTGCATTATCTGGATGATAATTCCATGAATGTGCTCAGTTTATAAAAATTCATCAGACTATCTACATAATATGTGCAAGATCATGTAAGAATGCTACATTTCAATAAAAATTTGATTATGGATAATTTTAGTTTAAATACATATTTTGATCCAAATTTCAAGCACACCCTACTATGCCATCTATAATTATACTATGACAGATCAAGCATTGACCTTGAAGAGTAAACTAGGTCATACCTGCATCACAGGTCAGAAATGAACATTTGGACGTTAAATCCAGGAACAAATGATTGTGAAACACTAATGAAGAAAATGGAAGATCAGCTTTCTTAAATGATATTTTCTTGACTGGGCATGGTCGCTCAGCCTGTAATCCCAGCACTTTGGGAGGCTGAGGCAAGTGGATTGCCTGAGTCTACAGGTTCGAGACCCACCCAGGCAACATAGCGAGCCCTTCTCTCTACAATAAATAAAAAATTAGCTGGGCATGGTAATGCATGCCTGTAGTTCCGGCTCCTTGGAAGGCTAAGGCAGAAGGATCGCCAGAGCCCAGCAGGTTGAGGCTGTGGTGCCACTACACTCTAGCCTGGGCAACAGAGTGAGACTCCAACTCAAAAAAAAAAAAAAAAGATATTTTCTCGAAATCTTTGTCCTGTACTTCATTAGGTTCTGTCTGCTTAGCTCTATTCTCAGGTAGAGTTCCTTTATTTTAAGGGATCAGGTCCTCTAAATCACTGGTTCCTAGTCTTGAATGTGCATCAGAATCACCTGGGAGTAGGGCTTGTCAAACCACCAATTGCTGGACCCCACTATTAGAACTTCTGTTTTAGTAGGTTTTGGTTAGGATAGAGAATTCAAATTTCTAATAATTTCCTAGGCTATGCTGATGCTGCTATGCTGAACCTAAACATTGAGGCCCACTCTTTCATGAAAATGTTTTCAATCCGGAATCATATTAAGCAATTTTGGAGCATTTTGTTATCCTCCATATGAAGGAAGAATAACACCAACTGCTGTTGTGTGTTAAGGTTTAGGATAGTGTAAGGATTAAGTTTGTACAAGTAAAGACAGGCAAAAAGTAGACATAGTATTCAAAATTAACTATTTTTATTTTATTTATAGTCTTTCCCTTCTCTGATCTCTAGAAAGTCTTAAATATGTGAAGACACTGGTTCACTTAAATCTCGTGGTCTCCAACCCTGAATGCACACTACAATCTCCTAGATAGTTTTTAAAACTCCAGAGTGATTGATTAATAAGGGGGCATGATACCATTCCAGGCAAAGTGAGGTCCAACAGGAACCCAAAATTCACCTGTATGTAAACCACTTATGTACCCAATCCTAACTTGCACCACACTTCTTAAAATAAAATAAAATTATGGATAATAGAACTCCAGAGTTTGAGATATGCCCCTGATCAATTAAATCAGAACTTCTGCAGGATAGGACATAATCATGTATCACTTTTAAAACTTTCCAGGTGATTCTAATATACACACAAAGATTGATAATGATAACTTTCGTTACACATAGACTAAGTAATAGAGCGCATGGAATAAGTGAGTTGTTGGTTTAACAAATTGTCTAAATTTATCCTACACTAACTAATTGACATTTGAATCAGATTGAGGACATTGCTAGGAATGGAGAACTCTTTAACAATCTACCCTGATCCAAAACCAAAATCAAAACAGTGCTAGATCTTTTTTATTACTTATTTTATAGATATAAAATATTTTCCATAAATATGGAATATATGTAAATGTTTTATAGTTGCTCTCTCTATCACACAAGGCTTGAAACAGGTATGTTTATCATATGCCTTTCTTTTTATACCAGGTAAGAATTTAAGAAAGCAATCTTGACAAGTGTTTGTATTTTCTTCCATATATATATATATATATATATATACACAGGCTGAGGACACGTGTGTCCCCCATGGCCCAGGCTACATTTCTGTTAATTGTGTTGTGTAGTTTCTTAATAACACACCAATTTTTTTTGTTGTTGTTGTTTGGAGTCAGCCCATGTGACTGAATATGATTACATGTATTTATATAAAATATTTTTCCATTATTGTGATCTTTTAAGAAGATTAGTTTTGATTCCTTGCCACCATTAAAAACTGAAAATAAAAGAAATATTTGGGAAGGATGGCAATGGAGTCTGTCAGACTATGGGAGTCTCAGTGTTAGAGAGTGAATGTATGGAAAAATGTGCAGACATGTCTATGAGCAAGTGGGTTTGTGAGCAGCTGACTGACTAGGGACATGAGAGCAAGGGCTCTCCTGGTGATGTGCTGGTGCTGCAGCTGCTCTGCTTGGACTCTAGCACTTCCTGGGGCATGGAAGTAGAGCGTCATTTTATTTTTCAATCAACAAAGCCCTACCTGAGAAGAAGTTGCCAAGAGTGACTGCTAGCTCCAGAATCTGCCTTCCCACTGCAGCATCTGGTTGGATACTGGCAGCAAGGGCTGCAGAGGGAGCACAGTGAAGGATGACAGAGGCAGTGTCCTACTGGAGAAGACAAAAAGGGCACCCTGCCACCATCTTGAAAACTGGGCTTCGGCCAGTGGCCAGCACTGAAAAGTGCTCCGACTTGCTGACTATGGCCCAACAGATCTAAACTCTGTGATCAGTGGATTAACCACTCAGGAGTTGATCATGAACCAGAGGGAATATCCCAAAAGCACAAGCTCTGGAGGGACAGGACAAGAGTGCTGCATCTCAGGCACCACACCTCTACTCTGATTCAACCATGTGACAAAAAGTATGACAATAAAAGGACGAGGAAGACCCCCAAAGAGATCAGAGGTGAGTCCAAGGCTGACTCAACTCCATCATTCCCAGCAATCCTCTGAACTTCAGACCCACACAGTTGGGGCACGACTGTGAGGGAAGAATCCAGGCAGAGCTAGACGTCAGCAACTAGAACTCTACCCCAGGATAAGCCTGGCTGGAAATCCCCCCACCAGCAGGAGATAATCCCAAACCTGCCCACTGGATGGGATCCCCCTGAAAATATGAGAGTGGGAGGGGAGGACTGAAGTCTCACGCACTTCCACCCTCTCCTCCTCCTTCCGTGGGATGGACACTGTGGAGATTGTGAATGAGCCCACAGCTCCAAAGGAGACATCAGAGGGGCTTACTTATAAGCAGCTGAGAGGAACAAAAACTGAACCTGCCACAAGAGGGCAAGTAGTTCTTTGTTGTTTGGTTTTTGGTTTGTTTGTTTGTCTGCTTAATTTTTTTTCTTTTCCCTTTGTACATGAATGTGTATGTGAAGGTTCAATTTGAATTCCTGCCCAATTCTTGTCCTCCTTTTTTCCTTTGTTATTTTTTCTTTCTTCTTTTGTTTTTTGATTTCTGTTTATGTGTATAAATGAATGATTGAGTGCTCATCTTTCAATTTTCTTTGTTTACTTTGTTTTTTTATCTTTTTCTATGTCTAGTTTAGTATGTGCTTAAATGTATGTGTGAGGGTCTGATTTGAATTCTTTTTTTTTGTTTTAACGTGTGTGTGTGTGTGTGTGTGTGTGTGTGTGTGTGTGTGTGTGTGTGTGTGGTTTTCCTGGTTTTTGCTTTGTTTTGATTTGTGTTTGTTTGCCTTGTTTTTTTTTCCAGTTTGTTTGGCTTGTGTGTGTGTGTGCGTGTGTGTGTGTGTGTTGCTTTGGTTTCTGCTTTTGTTTTTCTGTGTTTTATTTTCTTCCTCTTTTTTCTTTTTGTTGTTCTTATTTCATTCTACTTTTCTCTGTTCTCCTCATTGCTGTTACTGTACCTTGGACTCAGGAGGTACACACACATACCCACTGAATTGTCATATGGAGTGGTGGTGGGGAGTGGGTCTCAGGGAACCCACACTACAATCAGTGAACATTGTTATTTACAAGTAGTTTTTGAATCCTAGCTTCACATCCTCTACCTTATTTCACACTCAAAACTACAAGAGACAGGAAAGCTTCCCACTCACAGTCCTGTTTCAAAATAGAACAAATTCAGAGCCCAGATCAGGGAAGAATAGAGGGCTGAGCAATCATGAGAAGTGAAAGCCTCTCCCACTGTCACTGAATAACAGAACTAAAGAGAAAATAAAGAGATCTATCACAAATGAGAAAACAATAAATGGAAGAACACAGGTATTTCCCAATGTAACAAAAAGAAAACCCCTGAAAAAATCAGACATCAGATCCCAAACAATGGACATCACCAACAACTGACCCCAGAATAAAACAGAGATTAGGGAATGGATGGAAAGACTGAATAAAACTCAAGAAAGATAAGATGTAACACTGAAATAACTTGTAACAGAGATTTTGGCCATAAAAAATTTCATTCTAGAAATAAATAACAAGATGACAAGTAAGGAAAGAAGAATTAATTAGGTAAAAGAAAAAAATATCAGAACTTTAAGACCAAAACATGGAATTAACCTGATCTGTAAAAAACATGGGAAAAAAATTAAAAAGAAAGAACAAAGCCTCCAAGAGATGAATGATTAGATCAAGAGGCCAAACCTATGCCCGACTGGTATTCCAGAAAAAGAAAAGGAAAGGGAGAACACCTTAGAGCAAGTATTCCAGGAGGTTAACCAAGAAAACTTTCCCATCTCACCAGAGATGTGACCAACCAAACATAAGAGATACAGAAAACCCCCAAAAGTCATTAAATGAGAAGACCAACCCGTAGGCACACAGTAATTATTCTACACAAAGTTGGTACAAAAGAAAAAAAAATCCTAAAGTTAGCAAGAGAGAAAGGTCAGAATACCTACTGGGGAAAACCAATCTGAATAGCAGCAAAACAACTGGCAGAAACAGGTGCTGGACTCCAATATAAAGATAGACATTTTCAAACCAAGAATTTCCTACCCAGCCAATCTCAGCTTCATCAGTAATGAAGAATTAAAATCCTTCCCAGACAGCCAATCCCTAAGAGATGATGCAGGTTAAAGACCAGTTCTACAAGAGATGCATAAAAAGGTAATATGCACAGCAGGAAGAAAAAAAAAAAGTGACCACACTCTTCCAAGAGAACAGGAAAACACAAATCAACAGAGAAAACATTTCGATTTCAAACTTGCAAACACACACATACATCAACCCAAAAGTTCAGAGAAACAAACAACAAAGAAAAATCTTTATAAGAACCTCAAGATAGGGATAAATAATCATATTTTAATAATCAGCTTGAGCATGAATGAACTAAATGCACCACTAAAAAGACACAGAACGGCCAACTGGATATAAAACCATGATCCAATAATTTTCTGCATCCAAGAAAGTCATCTCACCACAAGGGATGCATACAGAGTCAAAGTTAAAGAATGGAAAATGAATTTTCAGGTGACTGGATCACAAAAGAAGGCAGGAATCACGATCATAATATCAGACAAAACAACCTTCAAGTCTCCAAAAACTTAAAAAGATACAAAATGACACTACATAATGATGCAAAGTTCAATCTATCAACAAGAAATATCCATCCTAAACATATATGAACCCAACACAGGACACCAGCATTTATAAAGTAACCACTAATCAAACTAAAAAAAGATATGGACTCTAACACTATTATAGTTGGGAATGTAAATAACCCACTAACAACTCTAGATATATCATAGAGACAAAAAAATCAACAAAGAGAGCCAGAACCTCAATTTGACATTTGAGCAAATGAATTTAATAGATACCTACAGTACATTTCACCCAACAACCACAGAATATACATTCTACTCATCACCACATGGAATGCACTCCAAGATTGATTACATCCTTGGCCATAAACCAAGCACAAAACAAATTCATAAGATCTAAATACTGCCATGAACCTTCTCAGAACATGGTGGAATAAATATAAATATCAATATCAACAAAATTGCCCCCAAACCCACAAAGGCATGGACACTAAACAGCATGATGCTGAATGATTACTGGGTCAACACAGAAATCAAAACAAAAATTAAAAGACTCCTGGAAACAAATGAAAATGAAGAAACATCTTACCAAAACCCCTGGAATGCCATGAAAATAGTTCTAAGGAGGAAGGGGGATTTATATCTCTATCAACACACTCCAAGAAAATGGAAAAAACACAGTTAATATCCTAACAAATTACATGGAGCTGGAAAGACAAGACAACCAAATCCCAAACATTTGCAGAAGAATCCAGATCACTAAAGTAAAAACCCAAATACGGAATATAGAAAACAAAAATATCACAGAAAAAAAATCAACAAAACAAAAAGCTGATTCTTTGAAAGAAAGTACAAGAATGATGGACCCCCTAGCCAGAATGACCATGAAAAAGAGAAAAGCCCAAATAAACACAATCAAAATGCAAAAGATCAAATCACCACTGATCCCAAAGAAATACAAAAGATTATCAGGGATTACTCTGCACACCTGTATGGAAACACCTTGATAATCTAAATGAAATGGAAGACTTTCTGACATCACACAGCCTCCCAATGTTGAAACAAGAAGACACTGAGACACCACATAGACCAATAACATCCTGGGAAATTGACTCCATCATAAGAAGACTACCTACAAAACAAAAAAAGCCCTGAACCAAACATACAAGGAAGAACTGATAACAAACTTACTGAAGGTATCCAGGCAATCGAGAAGGACAGAATTCTCCCCAAATCATTTTACTAAGTTAAAATCACACTGATATTCTAACTGGGTAAAGACCCAACGAAAAAAGAAAACTATAAGTCAATATCCTTAATCAACATAGATGCAAAAATTATCAACAAGATTGTAGCAAATAGGATCCAACAACACATCTCAAAAAATCATTCACCATGACCACATACGTTTCATCCTCCCAATGCCAGACTTGTTCAAAATCCACAAGACCATATAAGTAATTAAACACATAAATAGATGTAAAAACAAGAACCATGTGACTATATTATTAGATGCATAAAATAATTTTGATAAAATCCAGCATCCTTTCTTGATAAAAACCCACAAACATCTAGGCAGAGAAGAAACATACCTCAAAATAGTAAGCACCATTTACAATAAACACAGAGCCAACATATTGCTAGATGGACAGAAACTGGAAATATTTCTCCTGAAAACCGAAACAAGACAAGATTGCCCATTCTCATTCCTTCTGTTGAACATTGTGGTAGAAGTCCTAGATAGAGCAATTAGACAAGAGATGGAAATCAGGGGTATCCAAATAGGAAAAGAAGATGTTAAGTTACTCATCTTTGCCGACAATAGGATCCTATACCTCGAAAATCCAAGAGAGCCTGTCAAAATCGCCTTGCATTGATAAAAGACTTTGGCAAAATCTAGGGGTAAAAAATAAATGTGCAAAAGAGAGTTGCATTTTTATACATGTACAGCAAACAGAGAACCAAATAAAAATCAGAATCCCATTCACAATAGTCACAAAACAAATGAAATACCTCAGCATCTTCCTAACCACAGAAGTGAAAGACCCTTAAAATGAAAACTACAAAACATTGCTCAAAGAAGTCCAAGAAGACAAAAACACATGGGAAAATATCACGTGGAAAAACATTCCACACTCAAGGGTAGGAAGAATCAACCTTATTAAGATGTCCATTCTACCAAAGGCACTCTCATCATTCTTCTCAGACCTGGAAATGACAACACAGAAATTCATATGGAAGCATAAGCAATCACTAGCAAACAAAACAGTTCTTAGCAAAAGAAACAAAGCAGGAGATATCACACTTCCAGTCTTTAAACTTTACAATAAGGCTACAATAATCAAAACATCCTGGTACTGGTATAAGAACACGTATGTGGAACAATGGAACAGGATAGAGATTCCAGAAGCAAAACCTCAATTTTTTGACCAATTCATCTTTATCAAAGACTTCAACAAACAACCACTGGGGAGAGGAGAACTTATTCAGTAAATGGTGCTGGGAAAACTGGCTGACCACATTTAGAAGATTGAAACAGGTCCCCTACCTATCACCATATACAAAAATCAACTCCAAATGGATCAAAGACCTAAACATAATACCTCAAACTATAGGAATTCTAGAAAACTCAGGAGACACCCTTACAGAAATCAGAGTAGACAACCAGTTCCTCATCAAAACTCCAGATGTCCATGCCGTAAGAGATAAGATAAACAAGTGGGACCTCATCAAACTGAACAGTTTCTGCAAAGCAAAGGAAACCATCAAGAGAGCAGGATGACAGCCTATAGAATGGGAAAAAATATTTGCCAACTATATACCTGACAAAGGCCTAACATCCAGGATCTACATGGAAGTCAAACGTACCAAAAGGAGAAAAGCAAAGATCCCCATTAAAATGTGGGCAGGCTTGGCGTAGTGGCTCAAGGCTGTAATCCCAGCACTTTAGGAGGCCAAGGTGAGGGGATTGCCTAAGCCCACAGGTTCGAGAACAGCCTGGGAAACTTGGCACGACCCCATCCCTACAATAAATAAACAAATAAATTAGGCAGGGAGTGATAGCAAGCACCTGTAGTATCGGCCACTTGGAAAGCTGAGGTGAAAGGATCGCCTGAGTCCAGCAGGTCGACACTGGGGTTGCCATGAGCATGTGTGTCACTGCATTCCAGCCTGGGCAACAGAGTGACACTCCAACTCAAAAAAAAAAAAAAATGGGCAAAAAACATGAATAGACACTTCTCAAAAGAAGATATATGGGCAGCCAACAAATACATGAAAAAGTGTTCAGCCTTATTAATCATCAGTGAAATGCAAATCAAAACCACCACACTGATCTGTCACCTAATCCCAGTAAGAATGTCCATCATTAATGAAACAAACAATAACAGATGCTGGCTAGGATGCGGAGAAAAGTGAATGCTTCTACACTGCTAGTGGGAATGCAAACTAGTTCAACCTCTATGGAAAACTGTGTTGCAATGTCTAAAAGAACTAGAAATTGACCTTCCATATGACCCAGCAATCCCCCAAGTGGGAATATACCTACAAGAACTCGAATCATTCAGCAAAAAAGATACTTGCACACGCATGTTTATTGCAGCACTATTCACAATAGCAAAAAACATGAAACTGATCATGATTTCTATCAAAAGTGAATGAGATTTTTTTAAATGTGATACATATATATGTATATATATACATATGTGTGTGTGTGTGTGTGTATATATATATATATATATGAATAGTGTTCAGCCATAAAGACGGACAAACATAGGGACTTTGCAGCAACTTGCTTGGGTGGATTTAGAGTCTGTCATACTCAGTGATCTATCACAGAAACAAAGAACTGAGAACCACATGTTCTCAGTCGTAACTGGACCCTGCACATTTACCATAATACTATAAGAAAGGGATTGGCAGTAACTGGATACTGTTGCAGCTGGGAGGGGGGGAGGGGCAAAACATCAATACCTGATCTCAAACCAGGCAAAATAGGAACTAAAAGAAAGACAAACTTTTCCTGTACAATGACCACTTGTATACCTAATCCTGAATTCTACCCCACATCTCTAAAATAAAATATATACTAAATCTTAAAAAGAAAATAAAATAGAAGAAAATCTATGACAAAACATAAACAAATACAAAAAGAATACAATGTATATTAATTATTTTGCTGTGGGTTTACTAAGTCTAGAGACAAAAGAAAACAGAAAAGTAAAGATATTTTATCCCAAATTCAAACTTTCTCTAAGTTACAAATTAATTAAATCCCCAAATTAGTGACATCTTTAAAGAAGAATAAAATAATCAAATCATACAAATGGATTTTTTAACAAAATGCCAAGACCACAAAAGATAAATGAAGTATATAAATACATTATTCCCATTGAAACTGAGACTGTATTCTGAAAAGTTTGTTTAATTTTTATTAAAATATATATTTAAAGAAATATCTATATGCATATTTCAAAATGCATATGTACATATGCATATTTATATGGATATAAATATATGCATATAGATATTGGTATATTGAATTTTATTTATGAATCTATCAATATTTCCAAGAGACTATCAATCAGGAAGGAACTGCATCTGTGGAGGAGACTCCTTAGGACCTGGACTTGATCTACATGATGAACTGCTGGATTATAATGGATGAAAATATGGGGACCCTTAATGGAAGTGAGTGTATTTTGCAAGAAGGAAATATATAAATCATTTGAAGGCTATATTAGCCAGCCTCTAAGATGTTCCCCAAAGGTCCTCAGTCCCTAGCGGTTATCTCCAACAGCAACCTAGAGCTGACTTGTATGACTAAAACGTCCTGTGGAAATGACAGATGGCATTGAAGAATAGGTCATCTGAGACACTGGAATGCTCATCTTGGTCTTCTGCATACTCAAGCTAGGGAAGTCCAGGTACCATGTTATTAGGATACTCAGGCAGCACTGTAAGCAAGCCAACATGGAGAAACTGGAAGCCTAATGACAATGGCCAGCACCAATTTGCCATCCATGTGTGTGATCCAACCTGGTAGTGTTTCCTTCAGCCATCTGATGACAGCAGCCTCGGGTGGCACTTTTCTTGAACCTCATGACAGATTCAGAGCCTGGACCACCCAGTCAAGACAATCCCAATCTCCCGATACACACAAGCTGTGACAGACTAATTTTTTTTAAGTTGCTAAGTTTGGGACAATTTATTGAACAGCAATATATGTTGATGTTGTAGGGTATGTGTGTGTATGTGTGTTTGATTATATATGGCTAAGTAGGCTATATGTAATCTAACATTTATTTTTTCTTTAAGATATATTTTTGTATTGGTAAGTTGAAAAAATAATAAACCATACATTGCCTAAGGGTAGTATAAACTGAAACAACCAGTTTTTCAATATATAAAAAAAAGAAAAAAAGCAGAAACTTCTTTTCCAATATATAACATGAGTCAGGTTTTTTTTTTTTTTTCCTTCTCTCTGAGATGAAGTTTTGCTTTGTCATCTAGGCTGGAATGCAGTGGCATGATCAGTTCACTACTAACTACTAACTCCTCACTACTAACTACTAACTAACTCCTAAACTCAAACCATCCTTCCACCTCAGTCTCTCAAGTATCTGGTACTATAGACATGCAACCATGATCAGCTAATCTTTGTTAGCTGCTGGATTATAATAACTGAAATTATAATAATTAAAATTTTTGTTTTGTTTTTCTGTAGAGGTCAGGACTCACTATGCTGCCTAGGCTTGTCTTGAACTCCTAGCTTCAAGTGATCCTCCTGCCTCAGCCTCCCAAAATGCTAGGATCCCAGGTATGAATCACCATGCCTGGTCTATAACATGTCTTATATGCTATATATGTTATACTAGGATCTCTACCACACAATATACAAAAGTTAATAGATGATGTATCAACAAACTAAATATAAAAACTGAAACTATAAAACTTTTAGAAACGTGCTGAAAAGAAAAAAAAAACAGTCCCATTACAAAGTGGGCAAAAGATATGAATCGACAGTTCTCAAAAGAAGACGTAGGAGTAGCCAACAGATACATGAAAAAATGTTCAGCTTCACTAGTCATCAAGAAGATGTAAATTAAAACTACACTGAGATACCATCTAACTCCAGTCAGAATGGCCACAATCAATAACTCAAAAATAACAGATGCCAGAGAGGATGTGGCAAAAAGGGATTACTTCTACACTGATGGTGGGAGTGTAAACTAGTACGGCCTCTGTGGAAATCAGTGTGGTGATTCCTAAACATTCTAAAAATCAACCTTCCATATGACCCCGCAACCCCCCTACTGGGAATATACCCAGAAGAACTCAAATCACTCTATTAAAAAGATGTCTGCACACATATGTTTATCGCAGCCTTGTTCACAATAGCAAGAACATGGAACCAACTGTATTGCCCATCAAAAGAGGACTAAATTTTTTTAAATGTGGTACATATACATGATGGAATATTACGCAGCCATATAAAAGAACAAAATCATGAACTTTGCAGCAATTTGGATGGAATTAGAATCTATAATACTGAGTGTTATTTCATAGAAACAAAGAATCAAGTATCACATGTTCCCACTCATAAGTGGACCACGAACAACTACTGTACTACTATAAGAAAAGGATTGACAGTAGTTGGAAACTGCAGTGGGGAGGGGGGATAGGAAGGTGGGAATGACAGTAGTCGAAATCTGACTGCAGGGGGCACACGTCATCAACAAGGGCATCTGTTGTATGAATGTTTGTATAACCAACCCTGAATTGTACCCTGCAATTTGAAAATAAAAATAATTAAAATAAAAAAATTAAAAAAGAATGCTGCTGTATGATCTAATGTAAAAAAAAAAAAGAAAAAGAAAAAAATCATGTGGGTAAAGCCTCATAACATTGACTTTGGCAAAGGATTGTTAGATATGATACCAAAATCATTAAGCATTAGAGAAGACAAAAAATCAGACTTCACTACATATTTTTTTTTAATTGTGAATCAAAGAACATTATTAAGCAAGTGGAAAGATACCCCTGCTGAGAGAAAAAATATTTTCAAATGACTTATCTGATATAAGTTTACTATCCAGAATATATAAAGAACCCTTAAAATCAATAAAAAAGACAAAAATATTAACATTGGCAAAGGACTTGATTAGACATTTATCCAAAGAAAAAACACAAAAGGACAACAAACATATGAAATGATTCCCAGCACCACTAGTTATATGGGTCGTAGAAACCAGAACCACAATAAGATGCCAATTCATATAGACAAGGATAGCTTTTAAAAAATAGTGAATAACTTTTGTTGGGATACAAAGAAACTGGAAATTAATATATTGCTGTTGGTAATGTAAAATATCGCAGCCACATTGGAAAATAGTTTGGTAGTTCCTTAGAAAGCTTAACTTACAATTATTATAGGACTCACCAATTCCACTTCTCAATATATTTCCCCAAGACTGAAAACATATACTCAACAAAATTTTTGTACATACATGTTCACAGCGGCACTATACATATTAACCAAAAGATAAGAAAACTCCAAATGTTCATAAATGAATACACAAATTGCAGAACCACATACAAGGAATGTTACTCAACCATAAAATGGAAAAGTGTGTGTGCTGTACCATGGATAAACCTCAAAGGCATTATGCTGAGTGAAAGAAGCCAAAAAATCACATATTATATGGTTCCATTTATTTTTTAAAAAACAAAACAGGTAAGTACATAGATAAGTAAATAAGATTATGGTTTCTAGAGGGTAGGGGGGATAGGAATTGAATAATTTCATGAATATCAGATTTCTTTTAGGATAATT
The DNA here is from genome assembly GCA_027257055.1 of Cephalopachus bancanus. NCBI lineage: Eukaryota > Metazoa > Chordata > Mammalia > Primates > Tarsiidae > Cephalopachus > Cephalopachus bancanus. The sequence continues at coordinate 10,800,234 of JAPVLO010000048.1, forward strand.
AAAATATGTTAGAACTAGATAGGCATGTTGGTCACACACATTGTGACTATACTAACTGCTACTGGACTGTAGATTTTTAAATAGCTGATTTTGTGTTGTGAATTTTAGCTCAATAAAAATAGGTGTTATATCTTTTCATTCAAAGATTTAACTTCTGAAAATGCAACTCACAGAAATATTGAATTTAGAAAAAGAGTATATTAAAAATATTTCAAGACATTTTATAAACATTAAATATTTGGAATGACTAAAATCCCAAAAAAGGAACATCTACATGTTTTGGAAATGCAGTCTCTGAATGAGTTTTTTCTCATGCAGTCCTTATCTTTACAATGGAGACAGTGCCAGGTTCAGTGGCTCAGCCGGTAATTCCAGCATTTTGGGAGGCCGAGGTGAGTGGATTGCCCGAGACCGTGGGTTCAAGATCAGCCTGGGCAACTTGGCAAGACCTCGTCTCTACAATAAATAAAAAAATTAGCCGGGCGTAGTAGCGCATGCCTATAGTTCCACAACTTGGAAGTCTGAGGCGAAGGATCGCCTGAGTCCAGCAGGCCAACACTGGGGTGGCCATGAGCATGCCACTGCACTCCAGCCTGGGCAATGGAGAGAGACTCCAACTCAAAAAACAAACAAACAAAAACAATGGAGACAAAGACCGAAAAGTCAAAGTACAAGCCTCTTCACTAGTGTGCAGCTAATCTTTCCTTACTGAAAAACTTTGGGCGAATTTCTAAACCTCAATGAACCTGCATTTTCCAGTTTTTTGAGACTGCCATTTCTCCTCTTGAAAATCAGGATGATAGCATCTGGATCATACATGATGATTCCTGTTTTCCTGCTTTTATACAGAAAAGGGAATACAAGGAATAAAACAGACAAAATAATGTCAATGGTTGTATTTGGGTGATCGGCTTTTGTATAAATGTTTCTTCCCATTTATGTTAACGAACATTACATTCTTGTGTGCACACACAGACAATACACACCAATAATTATGACATTTGCTTATCTTAAAACCAAAAAATGACCTCAAATTGCTATTTCATATCAACTCTACAGAATACAATGAGATTTACATTTTTCTGTAATCTGAACTCATTGGATTTACATGGGTGTGTGTGTGTGTGTGTGTGTGTGTGTGTGTGTGTGTGTGTCTTTCCGAACTGTCAACCAAGAGCTAGTTGGCCTGAATCTATTGCTATCCTCAAAGACATAATTCTGTTTCTTTAAATTTCTATGTTGTCTGCCCACCTGGAATTTTTTCTATTCATTTTTACCTATATGCATTTTAAAGTCCAACATATACTTCCTTGTGCAATATGATTTTCTTAACAGGCATTTTCTCTGTTCTTTGATATCCCCATTTGTATGATACATCACACAACACTGTATGCTGTGGATATAAACATCTGTGTCATATTGTTTCTACTTATTATAAGTTTCTTGAAGGAAATAGTTCAATTTTATGTTGTGCATTCAATACACATGTCTAATCTAGCAGTGTGCACCTGATAGGTGATGAATACAGTAAATAAGTGAATAAAGTGGTATAAAATTGTAAAATTTGGCTGGGCACAGTGGCTCACGCCTATAATACTAGCACTTTAGGAGGCCAAGTTGAGAGGATTGCCTGAGCCCACGGGTTTGAGAGCAGCCTGGGCAACTTGGCAAGACCTCATCTCTATAATAAATCAAAAAATTAGCTGGGCATGGTGGTGTGCTCCTGTAGTTCCGAGACGAGCAGGTTAAGGCTGCGGTGGCCATGAGCATTCCACTGCACTCCAGCCTAGGCGACAGAGTGAGAGACTCCAACTCAAAAAACAAACAAATTTGTAAAATTTACCTTGATAGTTTTTCATTTATTAAAATAATAACTTTCCTTCACTTCTAGAGATTCTTCTGTCATATAGTATCTTTATTTCTTCTTATGTTGAGAAAAAATATGAGAATGTGAAGATTATCCCATGAGTATATATTTAGTTATGAATTATATTTTATATAATTTTCACATATTTGTCAAATATATGCCAAATATTCCAAGTTAAACTAGTTTTATACTCTATCTTCCACATTTTCATGTCTGTGAAATAAATTGAACCCATTTTAAAAATGTGGTCATAGTTTAGATAATTTTCCTTAATTACAGCTTTCTGTAAATTAAGATACTACATTTTGAGATAATTACAGACCCTCATGCAAATAATATTGACTGATCTCATCACTCTATTAAAAAGATACCTGCACACGCATGTTTTTTGCAACATTGTTCACAATAGCAGAAACATGTAATCAACCATGCTGCCCATCACAAGAGAACTGGATACAAAAATTGTAGTACATATACACAATGGAATATCACACTGCCATAAAGAAGGACAAAATTATGAACTTCACAGCAAACTGGATGGACTTAGAGTCTATAATACTGAGTGATCTATCACAGAAACAAAGAACTGAGTATCACCTGTTTTCACACATAAGTGGATCTTGAACAATTATCATAATATTGTAAAAAAAGAATTGTCAGTAGTGGGAAATTGCTGGGTGGGGAGGGGCAGGATTGGCAGTAGTGAGATTCTGCCGGAGGTGGGGAGGCACACCTCATCAACAAGGGTACCTGAATAATGAATATTTGTATACTTAACCCTGAATTGTACCCCACATCTTTAAAATAAAATTTTTTTAAAAAAAGAAAAGAAAGACAGAAAAAATACTGAGTAATCTCATGTGTGCTTACCCATTTTCTCACAGTGGTAACATCTTGCAAATTATAGTACAATACAACAACCAGGATATTGACATTCATATAATCAAGAGACAGAGGATTTTTGTCTCCAAAAGATCCATCCTGTTGCTCCATAAACTTAAAAAAAGCCACACTTACTTTCCTGCTTTTCCCAGAGAAACCACTAATTTGTTCTCCATCTTTATAATTTTGTCACTTCAAGGATATTATATAAATGAAATCATATAAACAATCACATTTTGGACTGCCTTTTTTCACTTCACATAATTCTGAGGATTTATTCAGGATGCTGCATATATTAAAAGTTTGTTCACTTTTATTGCTGAATATTTATTCCATGGCATGTATATATTACAGTCTGTTCAACCATTTAACCATTGAAGAATATCTGGGTTATTTCAGTTTTTGACAGTTATAAGTAAAGCTGCTATAAGTATTTGCACACAGGTATTTGTGTAAACATACATTTTTATTTCTCTGGGATAAATGTCCTAGAACATTTTTTTAGTAAAATGCAATTGCTGGATTAAATGGCAGTTGCATGCTTATTTGGTAAAGAACCTATGAAAATATCTTCTAGAGTGGCTATACCATTATACATTCCCAACAGCAATGTAAGATTGTTCTAGTTTTTCTCCATGTGTGCCATCATTTGGTGTTTTAATTTTTTTTAAATTGATGACCATTCTGGTATGTGTATATTGATATTTGATTGTGGTTTTAATTTCATTTACTTAATGGAAAATGATGCTGAAATAGTTTTACATACTAATTTACCATCTATATATCCTCTCCAGTGAAATGTCTCTTCATATCTAGGTCAATTTTTTGATTGTATTGTTGTCTGTCTGTTGTTGCTCTTTTTAACTATTCAGTTTTGTGAATTATTTATATGTAATCTTTGGGTTTTCATCAAAATGTTAATTTCAAATATTTTATCTTCATAATGTTGTTTTTCATAGAGCAAGTTTTTTTTAATAGACTGTACTTTTGGTGTAGTCTCAAAACTCTCTAGTTTTAGATCGCAATTGCTTTCTATTTTTTTTCTAAAAGTTTTACAGGTTTACATTGTACACTTAAATACACAATCTATTTTAAGTTTGCATAAGGTGTGATGCTTGGGACAACATGGTGTTTTGGTTTTGTCATGGGATTTTTGTGTGTTTATTAATATTCACTTACTCTGGTACTATATGTTGAAAAGACCTTCTTTCTTCCATTAAATTGCTTTTGCATCTTTGCCAGGTGTTAGCATACTATGAGGGTCGGTTTCTGAGTTTTCTGTTTCCTTTCATTTATTGATGTGCCTATCACTGCTAATTCCAGGCTTGATTATCTAGCTACTAAAAAATGATTTTTTTAAAATTTTTGAATCAGTTTAATGTAGAAGCTATTTTAAGTTTAAATTCTTCAAATAATAATGCATGTTAAATACTTTTTAGAAAGTTGTCATTTTGTTTATAAAAATTGAGTATTTTTCTAACTATAATATGAGGTCTGACAATTAAGTTTGCAAACTTGTCACCATGCATTTATATTGGCAGCACTCTGCAAACAACTCAGTAAGGTTTCATAACCTTGTATGTCAATGTCTCACAATTGTGTTTGTGTCAAAGTGTGGCAGTGTCTTGCTGAGTGACCATATTATTATTGTTGCATGTGTTGTGTGCTGTCACAAAAATGTTAGCACTTGAATTAGAGCAATGAACAGGCATTGAATTTCTTGTTACATGTGGCAAGAATGAAAGCGAAATCAGGGGCACATTAGTCCAAGTTTATGGGAATAATGCCACAAAGAAAACGGCAGTGTACAAATGGATTAAACGTTTTTCTGAGGGAAGAGAAAGTATAACTGTTGAAGAGTGATCAGGATGGCGAGTAATTAAGCAGAATTGACAAAAACATTGCAAAAATGTGTCAAATCATGCATCAACTTCATCGGCTGACGATGAGAAGCATAGCAGACCAAATGAACATCGATAGAGAAACTGTCTATCACTGATAATCTTGGCATGAGAAAGTTGTGTGTAGAAATGGTCCTGAAGGAGCTCTTGCATCAAAACACTGCACCAGCTCACACAGCATTCTCAGTAAGGGAGTTTTTAGCCAGTAAACAAATAACTATTGGAACATCCTCCCCATTCACCTGATCTGGCCCCCAGTGGCTTTTTTTCTTTACCTGAAGATAAAGAAAATATTGAAAAGAAAATATTTTGTTGACATTCAGGACATCAAGGTAATATGATGTCAACTCTGATGGCCATTGCAGAAAAAGAGTTCCAAAAGTGCTTTGACTGGTGGACTAGGTGCTGGCATCAGTGCATAGCTTTCCTTGGAAAGTTAATAAAGGAGACTGTTTACCTGTTTGATGTCCAAGGGCAGTACTTCAAAGATAACCATAGTGATACTCGGCAAATAGGTATGCAGCAATTTTACTAGGATGAGTTTGCATACTTAATTGTCAGAGCTTATATATAATTTACAAAGTCACAATGAATAAGGTAATACAAAGCAAAAGGAAAGAGAAAAAGTCAAGCTACACAATAGGAAAATATGCTTTTGATTAGAATCTCCTTGCTTTTACAGTGTAAATTAATTATTTTAAGTAAAAAAAATAAAAATAAACGTCTGTAACAAATATAGCATGTGTGTATTCCAAAAGACTAAAACCATCAAATAGCAAATCTTCTTAACTGTAAAAATCCTGTGTGTTCAAGGTTTTCAAAGCATTATACGAGGCTTCCTTCCTTAAGTCCATAAATTTTTATTGTTCATCTTAAAGCTCATGTAATTCCTTGAATGATTTTCAATCATTCATTCCTTACAGATACTAATCTGCTGAATTGCCTTTCTAACATTTACCTTGCTTTTTAACCATGCAAATTATATCTAAGTACAAAATACTCCACAACCATACATACTGCTCTAATTGTGTTGTTGAGTTGACATGGAATAATGAAACACTAATTGCAATTACAGCATTTTATTTGTTCAGAATTATTTCTTGGCTTGCTCCACCTGCAGAATTTTCTTTATGCCAAAGCTTATATTTAAATACTACCAAATAATTCATTAGCCACAATCTGAATTAATGTTTTCATCAGTATCTTCCCAATATACACATTGAAGCTCAGGGCACAGTCAGCAGAAAAGATCCTAATCCATACATGCATGAAATACCCAAATATATACCAAGCCTTATCCTGAAAAATTCAGAAGTCCACATTTGTTGGATTTGCTAAACATTGTCACATTCCCCTCTGAAAACAGATGGACTTGGGTCAGGAGAGGCATAGGCCAAATGGTCCCAATTATTTGTCAGGCAGATATGGAAAAAAAGGACATTGTTCCACATCCCACTTGTGCAAAGTAAGTGTCCCCCTGCTGTTACTGAATGTCAGATACTTCCTAAGTGAGTAGATGGCTAGATAAAAGTATGAACTATCACCTGAATGCATCACAAATAAAATTCTTATAAAGGAGACTGTTTACCTGTTTGATGTCATATGCCAGAAGGACATATTTTAAATCTGGTGAAATTGAATGTCTTGATGCTTTGAAGGTTACCTAGAAAACAAAGAAAAAGATATTTTTAAAAGCTTAATAATAGAGAGATTAACATGAATTTGGAATATAAATATAAAAAAACTTAATTCTCATCATAGCATGATGAAATGGCATTCTTATTCTTATTATTTATTTTATATATGTTCAAATAAATATAAAACTTAAAGAAGTCATATTGGATAATTTAGTAAGAAAAATTTTGCTAGTATATCTTTCTATATGTTATACCCTAAAGAATACTTTAATGTTTTTATTATTAAGAAAAAAATTCAAATGCTCACTGAAATTCCTAAGTAACCAAAATGCTTTCACATTTTTTTTTTTTTTTTTTTTTTGAGTTGGAGTCTCACTCTGTCGCCCAGACTGGAGTGCAGTGGCCGCTGCCGGCCACCGCTGCCTCTACCTGCCGGGCTCCGGCGATCCTTCCGCCTCAGCCTTCCGAGTAGCCGGAATTACAGGCATGTGCTACCACGCCCGGCTAATTTTTTGATTTATTGTAGAGGTGAGGTCTCGCTGCCCAGGCGGGTCGCGAACCTGCGGGTTCAGGCAATCCACTCACCTCAGCCTCCCAAAGGCGCGGGATTACAGGCTGAGTCACCGAACCCGGCTCTGCTTTCATATTTTAATGTTAGGTTAAGCAAAGGGGAAAGAAATGTTGACATTATGTGTATCATGACTTTTTTGTCTCAGTGCTTTTTTGTCCTATTGATTGAATATTTCTATTTAAAGAAGACACATAAAAGACTATTTTTAAAGGAATTTCCAGGGTAAAACACAAATAAATAATTGATTGTATTTGATGACAAACAACTACTCTGAATCTGACTGATTTTTACCCTATAATCTAATAATTGAACAGACTTGGTAGCAGAAGGAATTTGAACTACATAGTGAAAGAGAAATAAATTGAGGTCTTATTTGAAATAGAGATATTTGTCAAGTTTCTATCTAAAGAGAGGGCAAGCAAATTGTTGATGTATCAAAAATCTCCAAAACACAATCCAAAATAAATTGTATGGGAATTTTAGGTAAACTAGATAGTTTATATAATATTTTCAGGAAAATGCATACACAAATAATTTTGCACACCAACGTCAGGATAGTTTCCACAATCCTGCTCTCTATGAAGAACAGACAAGGGTGAAGTTAGGTTTTTCGCTTTAAAAAATATTCGTTTCACTTTTTTACATAGGGGCCCCCAAATGTAATGCACAGAATAAGAAACTCAGACTAATCAGTACTGGGAGAGTTTGAGTGGTGTAATACAAATATGCATTTGGTCTTTTTTCCTAGTTTCTGGCACAGAAGTCCCAAATCCCTTGAAATTTACCGAGTGATAGAAATACCTCTTGTTATTTATAGAAAACTCCTTTCAAACATATCTGAATTTATACTAATGAAACATCAGAAGACTCTTTGTGGAGTTTGGGGCTAGGTTATGGTTTCAGGATAGAGCAGGTCATCAGATCAACACTGTGATTACAGGGTTAGGACTTTTAGCCCTATCCCAGGATGCAGTAGTAGGAGAGAAGAGCTGGAGATTTGAGTTTAATCCTCTGGTAATTGGCTTAATCAATCACAATTAAGCAAAGATACATGGTGGGGGAGCTTCCTGATAGGTGAACGTACTGATGTACTGTGAGGGTGATATACAGCAACTTTGAAGAGACAGAGACTCTTGTGTTCAGGACTCCTTTGGACATCATCCCGTGTACCTCTTCATCTAGCTGTTCATTTGTACTCTGTATAATAAATTGGTACAAATAAGTACAATTCTTGCCTGAACTCTGTGAATCATTCTATAGATTTATTCAGTCTAAAGGGTGGTAATTGGAACGTCACATTTATAGCCAACTTGGACAGAAAGCATGTATCTTCAGGACCCAGCATCTAAATTGGAGGCTGTCTACAGCAGGGGTTCTCAACCTCCAGGCCAGGGATGGTATTGGTCTGTAGCCTGGTACCGATACCTAGCCTGTTAGGAAGAGGGTCACACAGCAGCAGGTATGCAGTGGGCTAGGGAAGTTCTGTCTTCTGTCAGATCAGGGGTGGCATTATATTCTCACAGGAGCAAGAATTCTGTTGTGAACTGCACATGTGACTGATCTAGTTTGCACACTTTTTATGATAGTCTAATCCCAGATGAACTGAGGTGGAGCTGAGGCAGTGATGCCAGCACCGGGGAGCAGCTGCATATACAAATTAACATTAGCAGTGAGATTGGACTGCATACCCCCCAACCGTGTCCATGGAAAAATTGTCTTCCTTGAAACTGTTCCCTGATGCCAAAAAGGTTGGGGACTGCTGGTCTAGAGGAACTGAACTCCGTAATCTATGGTGTCTGCCTTGACTCCTGGTAGTTAGTGTCAGAATTAATTGAATTGTAGGAGACTCAACTAGTATTGGAGAACTGTTGGGATGACACAGTTTGTTAATGTCTGAGCCAGATGTGCAAGAAAATGGAGTAGTCAGGGAGACATACCATAACATGGCAATGATAAGACTGAGGGTTTTGCCTACATACACTCTAATGTAGAGTCTGTGTGACATTTTAGAAGATTGATAATTGATAATTCATCTCAAGAATTTTAGTTTTTTTTTAAATGTCTATTTCTATAATGATGAAAACCACAACAACAATGGCAACATTAGCAGTTACCATTGATTAGTCATCTATCATGTGATCTGTAAGTCACTAGGAACTTTGCAATTATCAACTATTCTCAATAAGTCTTAGGGCAATACTGTGAAATAGTCATCCTCGTTCTCATCTCTCTCTCTCATTAACTTATTATATATGGAAATTTAATAATTAATTTGTGGGGAATTTAGGGTGACAGTGAAGACAAAAGATCATCTCTCCCAATTTACAATTTCAGGAGGCATACTATTCTTAAAATAATGGTTAACCAAACAGTATATTCTTATTTAAAAATTGGTAGCCGGGCTCGGTGGCTCAGCCTGTAATCCTGCTCCTTTGGGAGGCTGAGGTGAATGGATTGCCTGAGCCTGCGGGTTCGAGACCCGCCTGGGCAGTGAGACCTCATCTCTACAATAAATCAAAAAATCAGCTGGGCATAGTACCGCATGCCTGTAATTCCGGCTACTTGGAATGCTGAGGTGGAAGGCTCGCCAAAGCCCAGCAGGTCAAGGCTGCGGTGGCCGGGAGCGGCACTGCACTCCAGTCTGGGCGACAGAGTGAGACTCCAACTCAAAATAAATAAATAAATAAATAAATAAATAAATAAATAAATAAATAAATAAATAAATAAAAATTGGTACAGAAGTCAGTGTCATCATACCTTCTTATGAGGATCAGTAATCGCCAATATTCCAATATCACGCTTGTTAAATTTTTCTCAAGGTCACAGAGAAGCATACATAACATGATAATCTAGGAGGGGCATTTTTCATAAGGCTTGCATTATCTTAGCAGCAGGATTTTTTTTGTAAGAGAGTTTCTCTGTCTGAAGCCTGAGTTATTTAAAGGAAATCTCACCTTCCTCATCCCCATCCACCCTCATGTGATGTTCCTCACACAAATTAAGTTCATGCTTTCACAGGTGCGGCTGTGCCTCCGGTAACATTTTAGTATCTTTTACAGTTCCTACAATTATCCAGTCTGGCACTTTATTAATTATCACTATACTGCCTCCGGCTTATGCAGCAGACAAACTGGAAAACTTTCCAAATATCTTTTCAGGGGTTCATGCTGCTGAGCTTTCTCTGAATTTAAAGAGATGCGGGCAGATCATGGGTGCTGCAAAGATACTGATGATACAGAAATAAGAAATTCACACTGGCATTTTAGTTAAGAAATACTAGAAATCTAAGGCTAATACTTCTTAGTATAAGCTATTAATGGTATCATTTGCTCCATTGGCAAATTAATCCTTCCTAACTCCCACAGAAGACCCATTAGTCAACAATGATTTTAATTGCAGACACTAAATAGTTATGAGGTCCAACTTGGTATAGCTTCAAATGACTGTTTAGGGAAATTTATTATTGACAATACTTTCATTATGTTACCTATGTATTTAGCACATAAATTATCACTGAAATGAAAAGATTCAGAAATAATTTCTACATGTGTTTATTGTCATTATTCAACAAGGATGTCTACCAGTCCATTTTTTGACAACCAACATGGTTCAAAATGCATTAAAATGCATGAATCCTTCCGTCGAGAAACATTTAATTGAAGGCAGGCAAGGTAGGCTAAACAGAGTAAAATAAGCATGTGGGTGATTAACTAGACCAATTAAACAAGACAGATAAGGCAGTTGATCAAGTTGAGAAATAAATGCATGATTTCAGGCAGTTGGGGTATCTCATTTGTATATATCATTCAATTTTACCACGATTCACGTAGTGAATATTCACTGTAGGACGAGCACCATGGAAGACACCAAAGGTGCTATGAAATTGGGAAACAAAGTTCACTAGAACTCTTTCCATTCCATATTTGGCAGAGTAACACAAGAACCATGAATCTCTGATGTTGTTGATAGAAGCATCAAATACCTTCAATTATTAGACGTGCAGAGTAATAATGAAGCTCTCTGGGTAAGAACTGAGGACAGAGGGAGTGGTCAGACTGTCTGTCTAAAAGGGGCAGAAGTTCTTCAGCTCCAGATAAACACTGTCTTACAAGAAAGAACACACAGTGTTGTTATTTTCCTTATTTTCTTCATGAAAAATTAGATACCAAGATTTTAACTTAAAATCTCAAGATTTAAAATTATAATTCAATCCTTTTAAATTTTTCCGGGGGCCAGACTCTGCCTAGGGGCTGCTAGTTTGCTAATGTTTGGTAAATCAATGATTGCCTTAAGGATGTGTGAGGGCAAAGAACAGTGTAATGGGGTTTGAAGAACAGAACTGTCTTCATTTGAGAAGTGTCTAATCATGTCTTGTGCCCACTTTTTAATAAGGTTGTTTGTTTTTTTCCCTTTTAGCACATTTTACTTCCTGGTAGATCCTGCATGTTAGGTCTTTGTAAGATGAGTTGTCAAATATCTTTTCCCATTCTGTAAGTTGTCTCTCCACTCTCTTGATGGTTTCTTTTTTTTTGAAGAAGTTTTTCAGTTTGATGAGGTCCCACTTGTCTATTGTATCTCTTATGGCATGGGATTTTGGAGTTTTGATCAGAAATTGTTTGCCTGTTCTGATTTCCATAGTAGCCAACAGATACATGAAAAAAAAACGCTCAGCCTCACTAATCATCAGAGAAATGCAAATCCAAACTACACTGAGATACCACTTAACTCCAGTAAGACTGGCCATCACTAATAAAAATAATAATAATAATAACAGATGCTGATTAGGATGAAGAGAAAAGGGAATGCTTCTACACAGCTGGTGGGAATGCAAATTAGTTCAATCTCTATGGAAAACAATGTGGCGATCCCTAGAAGAGCTAGAAATTGGCCTTCCCTACAACCCAACAATTTCCCTTCTGGGAACATACCCAGAGGAACTTAAATCATTCTACAAAAAAGATTCCTGCACATGCATGTTTATTGCAGCACTATTTACAATAGTAAAAACATGGACCCAACCATGCCTCCCATTGAAACTGGACTGGATAAAAAATTGTGGTACATATATGCAATGGAATATTACATAGCCATAAAGAAGAACAGAATTATAGAGTTTGCAGTAACTTGGATGAATTTAAAGTCTATAATAGTGATTTATCACAGAAACAAAGAACTGAGTACCAAATGTTCTCAATCATAAGTGGATCCTGAACATTTACCATAATACTATAGGAGGGGGTTAGTCAGTAGCCAGTCACTGCTAGAGGAGGGTGGTGGACACATAATATCAATGAGGGTACCTGATCTCAAACCAGGCAAACTGGGGACCAGAGAAAGGACCAAACTTTACCTGTATGATGATCACTTATATGCCTAATCCTGAATTGTACCCCACATCTTTAAAATGAATTTTTTTAAAGTATAAATAACACAGACTGAAATTTATGAAAATAAAGACACTGTTTACAAAGTCAAAACAAATGAAGAACAGAATTGCATTATTTTCATATATGTGGTGGTATGAAGTGAAAACGTCATGATCCAGTTTTTTTCAGTGAAATGCAATTAAAGACTACACTATGAGAATAACCACAAAATGAACAAGAAGCTTCAAATAATTCCTGGGAGGTGGGTGATAATGCCATGGGTTACCACTAATGTTAATTATGCTGTATTATTTCCAACATATAATATGGCAGAGATAATCACTGTTTTCATAAGTGATAAATTTGAAAGAAGAGTAAGCAGCAAAATAAAATTTTAATTTAAAGATCTACCCTTGAAGTTGGGTAGAAAATGAGTTGAACCAGATGACATCTTGAGATCATGAGATCTGGTAAGAGGCTCTCATGACAATCTAGGCAAGTACTATCAAGAAGTTAAGGAAGAAGCAGAGTCAGAGAGAGGAAGAGACATGTACAAGGGAGATTGTGAATGAAAACAAAATAATTTAAGGATTAGATTTTAAGACAGAGAAAGAAAAATGTGTATAAAAAATAACTCCATATTTTCAAGTTTTTCTTCCTGGCTAAATGTTGCTTTTGCAACATTCTAACTTGGGACATGAAGAAAAACTAGCATATTTTAAGGACAATTTTAGACATTAAAATTTTATACATTTTTGGCTATAGTCCCTAAAGCAAGTGCACAGGATTTTGTGTATAAAAATCCTTGAGTTTAAGAGAGTTGCCTGAAAGTTTAATCTTTAATTATTTCTATGACGCATTAGATAAAAGTTTATGTGCACCGCAAAGCCATCCCCTCTAAAGAAAAGGGGCAAATTCCCTCAAACAACATGCTGTATCATAATAACAGTGAAGTTATTATGAGTATTGTTTACTATTACTTTTTTTCTTTAAATGTGAAAGTTTTCTTTATCCTGTATCTTGGTTTCATCCTCTCCACCTGCTATAATAACTTTACCTTTCCCTTTTCCTTATTCAAATTGTATTTCTCTAAAATATCATTCTATTCTTCTCCTTTAAGCTTCCCTGTGATTCATTTGACCTCACGTGTATATAATTACATGTGCAGTTCATCTAACAATTGACCACTGTTTCTTGATTGCTCTTCTAGGTTGTTTGGAAGTGCAATTTACATCTTTTATTGCCACAGTAATGTCCCTATTAACAGGCTCCGTTGCAATGATTCACTTGTGTCAGAAACATTATAACTAGAGGTAGAAATGAGATGATGATGGTGTCCTACGATGTCAGATATTAAAGATCATGGCAAGAAATCATTAAACACAAACTTAAATGTCAAAAGTGCCAGAAAATATAAAACGTTCATTTGTGTGACTTGAGACTGAGAACGAACTGAGCAAGAAGTTGCGATGAAGGACTTATTTGCCTTAAAATTGAGAAATGACAGGGGAGTGGGAACTGTGAGGTTGTGATGAGTATTGTTCTAGACCTTAGAATAAGCTGGTGATAAAAATATCAATAGGCATCTGTATTTTCAAAAATATCCTGGTCCAGGAGGTTTACCTAACTAATCCTGAAAATGTAGATGAGTACTTTTTTTAACAGAGAACGACGAAAATAAGAATGTGTATCTTCATGGATCCTATAACCTTTATACTGCTCCCTCAACCTCCAGCTCACCCAGTTCCCTGTTACACACACACACACACACACACACACACACACACACACACACACACACACACACACATTCCCTTAATGTTTAATTTATTTAGGGTATAACTTCCCTCACTACCCAGTCTCATTACTAGGTTATTAAGACTTAATCAAAATATTTTTAAAAGTCATCTTTCATTCTAGAAAAATAAAATATTAATTTTTAAACATACAGTTAAGTATATATTATGAATATGTTTCTTTCACAGTGCAGTTTATACATGACAAGATTCCCTGGCTAGAGCATGAGGAAAAGCATTAGAAAGCCAGTTGACCTTTAGTAGGTGGGAGGAGGGAGAAGGGTTACTAACTAGTTGTAAAGAAAAGAAAGGGAAGCTTCAAGAAAGGCTAGACAAGAAGGCAGCAGTCCGTGGCGTGACACCCCAAAATGGACTCTCTATTGCTGTCTGGCTTCAAACGAGAGGAACAGAGAAGAAGCAAATAGACAAGCTTTTATTTTTCAAGCTCTAAACAAAGTCATGGTTTATTCTCTATGCCTATAACTGTGTATATATACAAGGATATTTTAAATCAAATTTTGTATTGTGTTTTTTTAGGTTATCTTTTCTTAGTTGCTCAATTAATTAGTATAGTACTTGAATTATATTATTTTTGTGCTATTCGTAAAATGCACATTTTGTACATATGGGAGAAATGGGCCTTCTTGATCCCTGTCCCTCTCTCAAAGAGAGACACTATTGAATCAGCACCTACTAATCCATGCAGACTGATTCACGTATATTTTTATTGCTTAATACATGTAAACATCCAAAATAATATTCCATTGATTTATGTCATAGATATACACTAAAAAAAAAATTTTTTTTTTTGAGTTGGAATCTCACTCTGTCACCCAGGCTGGTGGAGTACTGTGGCACACCCCTGGTCACCGCAGCCTCAAGGTGCTGGGCTCAGGTGATCCTTCTGCGACAGCCTTTCCAGTAGCTAGAACTACTGGCGCACACCACCACACCCAGATAATTTTTTTATATATTGTAGATATATTGCCCAGGCTGGTCTCGAACCCATGGGCTTAGGCAATTCTCTCACCTTGGTCTCCTAAAATGCTGGGATTATAGGTCTGGCCAAGATTTTAAAACAATTTTTATTCTTAACAGAAGGTAGAAAGTAATGGTGATTTAATTTTACTAATAAGTTTTAAAAAACAGGGCAGACAAGGCGACTTTGAAAAGAACGCTAAGCCGGGCTCGGTGGCTCAGCCTGTAATCCCGCGCCTTTGGGAGGCTGAGGTGAGTGGATTGCTTGAGCTCACGGGTTCGAGACCCACTGGGGCAAATTGGTGAGACCTCATCTCTACAATAAATCAAAAATTAGCCGGGCGTGGTAGCGCGTGCCTGTAGCTCCAGCTACTTGGAAGGCTAAGGCAGAAGGAGCTGGAGCCCAGCAGGTCGAGGCTGCGGTGCCCGGGAGCAGCCACTGCACTCCAGTCTGGGCGACAGAGTGAGACTTCAACTCAAAAAAAGAAAAGAAAAGAATGCTAATGTTTCCCCACCCAAAATGTCAATAAATTTAAAAAACTGTAGGGTGAAGAAAGAAGAAAAGGAATGCTGTAACATATATTTATGCAAATTATTTCTTTGAAGTACAGTTTGTGCTGATCTAATGACTATTCAAATTGTCTTAGTGCTTTCTAATCATCATACTTCAAATGCATTTTTTAAATGGTGCTGTTATATTCAAGTATAGTGTATTAAAGGATACAGCATACTGAAATAAAGTAAAAACTATGGAAGCCCTAAAAATATCACATTACAATTTCAGGATCAATCTTTCTTACCATGGCCTTATAATATGTATCTGTTACAAGGTGTACAAAATAAGATGGGTAGACTGGAGCAGTCCAATAGCAAACTACTTAAATTTATTCTTGTCATGACATTCTATCAGGCCAATTTTACAGACAATTTTTTATAAATGTAAATAATATAGGTTATTATTTTAAATTTTACAGACAATTTTTTATAAATGTAAATAATATAGGTTATTATTTTAAAATATGAACATTTTAAAATTTCAGTTAGCAATATGATTTTATTTTGGAATAGGCAAAAAGATAGCTACCAAAAGTTTTGCAATTCTCATATTTATAAAAAGAAAGGAAACTATGATGTTGATTTAATTAAAAATATTTTATTAGCCGGGCTCGGTGGCTCAGCCTGTAATCCCGCGCCTTTGGGAGGCTGAGGTGAGTGGATTGCCTGAGCCCGCGGGTTCGAGACCCGCCTGGGCAGCGAGACCTCATCTCTACAATAAATCAAAAAATCAGCTGGGCGTGGTAGCGCATGCCTGTAATTCCGGCTACTCGGAAGGCGGAGGCGGAAGGATCGCCGGAGCCCAGCAGGCGAGGCTGCGGTGGCCGGAAGCGGCCACTGCACTCCAGTCTGGGCGACAGAGTGAGACTCCAACTCAAAAAAAAAAAAAAAAAAAAAAAATTTTATTCTGGTTGAATTTATTTTTTAAATAAGACAGAAACATAGAAATAATAGCAGTCTAAGGAGTAAATCTTGATAACTGCTTATTGGGTCAATTAGAGTTTGTAAACATTAATGTTAATTAATTTAGGATTACAGTTAATAATTCCGATAAACCAGAGAAAACACAGGTTAGTAACTAAAAAAGATATTCACTTCTGCCAGATTTGAATCATATTTTATGTATTCTTATATATTTCTCAGTAATAACATGTTTGGTTCTTCTGTAGTTGGGCTGTTTGACCATTCCTAATGTTACATTGAAATTTGATCCCAGACGTTGGAGGTGGAGTTTAATGTTTATAAAAAGGCTTAGTGCCTTTCTGGTGGTAGGAAGTGACTTATCCATCTTTCAGTCTCCACAAGAGCTGGTTGTTAAAATAGCCTGGCACTTCACCTCCTGCTCTTTTACTTCCTCTCTCAACACGTGATCTTTGCACACACAGATTCCCTTTTGCCTTGTGCCATGAATGGAAACAGCCTGGGGCTCTCACCGAATGCAGATGACAGTACCATGTTTCTTGTATAGTCTACAGATCCTTGACACAAATAAACTTATTTTTAAAATACATTACACAGTTTTAGGTATTTCTTTATAGCGACATGAAATGTATGAAGACAGCTGTCTACTTTCTCTTTTCCATCTTCTGTCTTGAATTGGATTAATCACAACTTTTTATTTTTTCCTAGTGCCACAATAGATTTAGCAAATAAAAATGTAGGGTGCTCTGTTGCATTTGAATATTAAACAACAAGATATAGTGTAATATATAAAAAGAATGGCAAATTATAGATCTATGAAAATCATGTGATAAGAATCGAATATTCTATAGTCATAAAAATAAATGAACTACAGCTAAATGCAAAACTGTGTAAGTCAGTAACAGAATGCTAAATGATAAAGAGAAGTATAAGAAGATCATGGGCTATCACATGTTGCTTTCAGGATTCCAAACCAAGTGAGATTAAGTAATACAAAATGTAGGTAAACATATATATGTAGCGAAACAAACTGAGTTAGACATTCACTAGGAACTCAAGGATATAAAAATAAAAATAATTTACATGGTGAATTTGTTTTAAATTTGAGTTTTGATTTACTAAACTTGTCATTTAATGCTTCAAAGTTGAAAGCCATTCTTTATTGACCATCTTGTTAGAAAGATCCATTAGTAACTCCTAAGCACAGTTGAGGAGACCAGGGGTTGTTTGCAACATGTCTTGTTTCCTGACATATATATGTAATTGTTTTCTTAAGGTATATAAGCTAGAATGGAAATGGTGGGTTGTGAGGTATGTGACTATTCTATTTCACACATTAATGACAAGCTGTTATGTAAGTCAAAACACAAATACACTCCCGCTAGCAGTGAATAAGAGGATTTTTCCGCATTCTTTCCAACAGTTGGTAATATTACGGTTATGCTTTGTTAATAGGCTAGGTGCAAAATACTATCACCTTGTCGATAAATATTTCTGTTTATAAATTATATTAAGCATCCTTTATTTTTTACCAACAGTACACTTTTGTTGAGATGTTCATACCTTTAGTTCATTTTTTATTTGATTTGAAAGTTTATATATTATTTACATAATGTATTTCTGTTAATGAATATTTTTCACTGTGATTTGATCATTTATAATTTAGCAGATTGCTATGCTAAAATATTTGTGTCCTCTAATTTTAACACGAGATTATAATAGATAAGGGATGCAAACACAAATATAAGGGTAATTACAACCCAGAAGAAGATTCTAAATATGCAACTTACTTGAAAAATTGAAGAATAAGAAGTCTCAGGTTTTTAACTTTGAATATCAATATTTCTTGACTATGATAACAAGTGGAACAGTACACCTCATGCTCAGGACTCATAATAATAGATTGATTTGCTGTTTCTTGCTACTTTGTAAGTATCATTTGATAAGCAGAGATACCATAAGTGATGCTTCTCTGCCAAGGCAAAGAACAATAGTAAAGGGAAAGAGCAATTTTAGATTTACTTCATTGGTCTCACAGCACTTTCTACTTAGTTGGGGAAAATACGAGGCCTATAAAATCAAGTCAACTCCAGAGAAATGGCAATAAGGGACAATTAGGAGTGGCCTAATTGTTCCATTCTTTGGTTCAATGTCTTGAGCAAAATCCCTAGATATGAAGTAAGAATTGCTTTTTTTTTTTCTGTCTCACAGTCATAGTTGCAAATATTGCCGATGTCCTCAACTGTACTTAGGAGCTGAGGCAGACATTCACCAGCTGAGTTTCATTTACTAAACACCATTTAATGGCCCCAAGTCAAAAATAATTTCTTGTATTGGACATTTTCTCAGAAACGTTCATTAATAGCTTCAGTGTTTTTTGAAATGTATAGAGTGTAAAGATCAATATTTTTTCCTGCATGTTTTTACATGTCCAGGTAGGGGTTGAATTAAGCCTAAGGCCTATAGAATATGGTCAGATTGTGTGGTTTTGCATTACCATTACACATTTTATTTCATTTGGAAAACAGAGAAAATTTAAGAGTTAGATTTCTAGCCTTTATGGGGCATATAATTTCTCTAGCTTTCATTATGTAAGTATTGTACAAAAAGTGGGTTTATTTTTATTTATTTATTTATTTATTTTTTGAGTTGGAGTCTCACTTTGTTGGTCAGACTGGAGTACAGTGGCCGCTCCCGGCCATGGCAGCCTCGACCTGCTGGGCTCCAGCGATCCTTCCACTTCAGCATTCCGAGTAGCCGGAATTACAGGCGCGCGCTACCACGCCCGGCTGATTTTTTGATTTATTGTAGAAATGAGGTCTCGCTGCCAGGCGGGTCTCGAAACCGCGGGCTCAGGCAATCCACTCACCTCAGCCTCCGAAGATGCGGGATTACAGGCTGAGCCACCGATCCCGGCAAAAGTGAATTTATTATATTAATTTATTCACAACTCTTTTTATTCATTCATTCATTCAGTTCTTTTCTTTTTCAGACTAGTAAATAACAGTTACAGTTCTACCAAAAGATTTGAAATACAGAACACTTTTCACTGAATAAATATAAGAATACTAGAAAGAAATCTTTGTGTAAACAGATTATTTAGATTAAAGGAACAAAGTCTTAGAAAGATATAAATCTCCAAAACCGACATGAATTTTGGAAAAAAATATGAAATAAGACTACAATACGTAAATAGTATTCAGAAAACTTCCCCTCAAAAAGTAGCCCTAGCTGGGCTCGGTGGCTCAGCCTGTAATCCCAGCGCTTTGGGAAACTGAGTTGAGTGGATTGCCTGAGCCCACGGGTTCTGGATCTGCCTGGGCAACTTGACAAGACCTCATCTCTACAATAAATCAAAAATGAGCCGGGCGTGGTAGCACGCACCTGTAGTTCCAGCTACTTGGAAGGCTGAGGCGAAAGGATCGCCGGAGCCTAGCAGGTCGAGGCTGCGGTGGCCGGGAGCGGCCTCTGCACTCCAGTCTGGGTGACAGAGTGAGACTCCAACTCAAAAAAAAAAAAAAGAAAGAAAGAAAGAAAGAAAGTAGCCCTGGGCCCAAATGGCTTCAATAGTGAATTCTACCAAACATTTAAAAAAATAAAAAATCAACACCAATCATTTGCAGACGTTTCCCAAAAAAGGGCGGGGGGGAGGTGAGAACAATTTACTACTCATTCTATTAGGTCAGTATTACTTTGATGCCAAAACTAGACAAAGGCATCAATGGGGGAGGAGGGAGCTACAGATTGGTATCTCTTATGAATTAAAACAAATATTCTGAACAAACATCAACAAACAGTATCCAGAAACATATAAAAAATGATTATGCACCACTGCAAAAGAGAGTTTCGCCCAGGAATATAATTTTGTTAAATGCTTTCAATAATTGAATGTGTAATATCATATGAATACAAAAGAAAATTTAAGACATGAACACTTCAATAGATGTAGTAAATTTACATAACAAATTTCAGCACCCTTTCGTGACAAAAGCACTAAACAAACTATGAATAGAAGATAATATCTTCAACCTGATAAAGAATATATACAAAAACATCAACATTAGCAACAAAACACAGCTAGCAACATACATAATGGAGAAAGAGTAAATTTAAATGCTGTCTCCCTACAATCAGAGACAAGATAATGATGTCTGCTCCCAGAATTTCTATTGTATTGCAAGTTCTTGCTAGGGCAATTAGTTAAGAAATAGAATAAAATGCTTCTACAATGAAAGCAAAATAGTAAAACTGTCTTTATAATAGCTTACATAATTATATATATGAAAAATCCTATGTAATCTATTAGAACACAACCTGAACTACTAAACAAACTCAACAATGTGACAGAATAGAAGATAAATATACAAAAATCATAGCATTTGTATACATTAGCCACAAACAATGCAAAAATAAAATGAAGCAAATACTTTCATTTATAGTGGCTACAAAATAATAAAATAACTAGGAATAAATTTAACAAAAAGATATATAATTTGTAAGCTGAAAAGCATAAAGCATTCCTTTAAGACATTTAAAACTATCTAAGTAAGTTAAAAGTCATTGCATGTGCATGGGTCAGAAACTTTGATTTTGTTAAGATAGCAAAATCCACCTTTGAGAAAGAACAAATTTCAACAACTCGCACATCTTGATGTCATGTCTTGTGATAAAAGATACAGCAATCAAGATTGTTACTAGCATAAAGGTAGACATATTAATCAATAAAATAGAGGGTCCAGAGATAAACCCATATATTTGTGGCCAATTGACATTTGACAAGTGCCAAAATGTTCAACAGGAAAAAAATCTATATTCTTAAAAAATGTTATATGAGTAACCATATATGCACAAGCAAAAGAATAAATTTGAACCCCCTTTCCCACATCATATTAAAAACTCAACATAAATCACAGAGATAAATGTAATAATAAAACACCTATTGTAGATTTTTTTTTCTAGTTAAAAAAAGTAAGTTAACCTAAATTAAAAACAAATCACATAAGACAAAAGAAATAATAGATTTTGCTTCATCAAAGTTAAAATCTTATGCATCACTCAGCCTGTAATCCCGTGCCTTTGGGAGGCTGAGGTGAGTGGATTGCCTGAGCCCACGGGTTCGAGACCTGCCTGGACAACTTGGCGAGACCTCATCTCTACAATAAATCAAAAAATTAGCCGGGCGTGGTAGCTCACGCCTGTAGTTCCAGCTACTTGGAAGGCTCAGGTGGAAGGATCGCCGGAGCCCAGCAGGTAGAGGCTGCGGTGGCCAGGAGCGGCCACTGCACTTCAGTCTGGGCGACAGAGTGAGACTCCAACTCAAAAAAAAAAAAAAAAGTCTTATGCATCAAAGCCAGTAACCAGAAAGTAAAAGGCTACAGACCTGGAAGAAAACATTAGCAAACTATATATCTGACAAGAAATCTGAATTTTCAAAACATACACTTTTCAATTCAACAACAACAACAACAACAACAACAACAACAACAACAAGACAGTTCAATTAAGTAGAGGGCAAAAAAAAATTGAACAGACATTTATCCAAAGAAGACATACAAGAAGATCCTCAATGTCATTAGTAAATTAAAGAAATACAAATCAAAGCTACAATAAGATATTACTTCACATTCACTAAAATGGCTAAAATCAAAAAGAGCATGCATTGTAGATAACGTGAAGAAATCCAACTCGTCTTATATTGTTGGTAGGAAAGCAAAGACCACTTTAGAAAGTAATTTTGCAGTTCTTTAAAATGCTAGACATAGAGTTATCATATGACCCACAATTCTGCTCCTCAAGAGTGGAAGCATGCCAAATGGAATGCAAATGTATGTCTGCACAAATCCTGTACACAAAAGTTCATAATGGCATTATTCATGATGATCAAAAGATAGAAAAAACTGAAATATTCATTAACTGATGTATGAATAAACAATATGTGGTATGTCCATAAAATGAAATATTACTGAACAGTAAGAGTGAAGTACTAATCAATGCTTCAAAATAGATAAACCTGGAACAATTAAGTATTAAGTGAAATAGGTCAGTCAAAAAAGACTACATAATGCAGTTTTCATTTATGAGAATTGTACAGTATAGCCAAATCCAGAGACAGAAAGTAGATTAATAGTTGCCCAGGGCTTCAAAGCATGAGGCTGAGATGAGTGCTATTATTGTGTATAGGGGTCTTTTGTGGGGGGGGTATTGAAAATCTTCTAAAATTATATAGTGTTCATGGTTGCACAAGTCTGTGAGTAAGTTATAAACCACTGAACTATTAGAGTACTTTATGCTCTAAATTATTTTCTAATTGTTAAAAGTTAGCTTTAAATTCAACTCTGAGTTTTCTGATTGACAACTAGAAAAAATATCGTCATGTTTTACTTATGTTTATGTCAATTACCTAAGACATGAGTAGATTTTTGTGAAACTGAGGTTTAAGTGCAGTGATTAGTTCAGTCTAAGTGCAGTGGTTCACACCTGTGATCCCAGCACTTTGGAAGGTCGAGGCAAGAGGATTGCTTGAGCACAGGAGTTTGAGACTAGCCTGGATAGCATGGTGAGATCCAGTCTCTACAAAAAATAAAAAAATTAGGCAGGCATGGTGGCGTGTGCCTATAGTTCTAGCTACTTGGAAGGCTAAAGGATCGCCTGAACCAAGGAGGTCAAGGCTGTGATGAGCCACTTCAACTTCACTCCAGTCGGGTCTATGGAGTAAGACCACATCTCAAAAAAAAAAAAAAAAAAAAAAAAAAGGAGAGACACTACAATGTTCAATGTCTAATAGGCAATGGGCACGTTTGAGGACTGGCATTGTCTAAGAATTTCTGATGCTCCATGTCTCATGCTAGTCCCACTACACTCAAGCTCTATTCTTCCATAGTCAACTTATCTCCACTCATCTTCTCATCTTCATTTCATTAGGAAAAATTTCTATGACTTTTTCAAAACAGATCAGGTCATTAAATTAGAAATTCTAATATGAATATTAAGCAACAAAAGTAAAAGAAGTATTTTAATTTTATTCCTATATTCCTAAACTTTACTTGTATTCCATATCATAAATTGTACCTGTTTTTTCTAATTATTTAATTAGTGCATACCTTCCTTAACAGACCATGAGGTCGTTATGGTATATGGTGAGGATTCCTTTTTTTGTTGGTTTACCATTGTATCTTCAGCAGCCATTATAGTATATGGAATGAATAATGTGCATTAAAAATTATCAAGTGACTAAATCAAATAATAATAAACAAAATAGCTTACTTTCTACTTCCAGGAGGTGATGAGTTACATTTTTTATGTTCTATGTACATTTATTGATTTCATGTTAGTTTAACCACACCTCTAAAAATTCCTTTATTTACTATAATATACAGAAAAACATGCATAAACATATACAGAGGACATATATAATATTTATTTGAAAATATTAAAAAGATAATTACCCATTTAATGAAGGTTCTAAAACCTAGGGGACAATGTTGATCCCTCTATTTTCAACTGGTTCAAAGTAATTAGTCAACAAATCCCTGCCCACTCTGTCTCCAAACAAATTCTCCATCTACCTACTTTTCACCTTAGTTCAAGCCCTCTATTTTCTCTTTTTGAACCAGTGTAGTAGCTTTCAAAGAGGTCTCTCAGTTTCTACTTCAATATCCCTAAATTGTGTTTCCCATATAGTGGATAGCGATTTTTTAGCATATGACTCAGATATTGCCACTTTTTTATTCAAAGTGCGCCTATCACTCACAAAACAAAACCATGATCTACAAAACTAAACATCATCATTGCTCTTGTTATCTTACTGGGTCCATCTTAAACCTTTCTTCACAATCACTACATATATATTTTCTCTTATTGGAATAAATCTATGTAGTCCTCATCTTGGGATTACATCATGTTATTATTCTTTCAACCTACAAAACATGTTGGCCTGATCTTAAAATGTTATTTCTGTAGGGGACCTTCCTTAAGCACCTAATCTTTCTCCAGTCTAAATCCTATGCTATTTTTTAAAATAACTTAATACTAGCTGACATTTTCTTGTATTTTTACTTCTTTATTTGTTTGTTTCTGGTCTGACAAACTTGCTTTGTTCACCATTGTATTGCCAGTACCCAAAATATTATCTGATATATAGCAGGGAGCAAGGAAGTAGTTAAGCAATTAATTAATGAACCAATACGGCATAGTGAATCATTTCAAGAACTGTGGAGAAACATTATAAGAATGAAAAGGTAAAAAAAATCTCTACAATTTTTGAAGAGAAAGAGATGCATTATATGTGAACCAGATTATTTTATCTAGGTTTATCAAGGGAAATAAGAGAAGAGAAGCAGAGTAGCGCTTCATAATAATAGATGTTGCTTGCTCATTGGTAGTAGTGTATGTGCATGCACACATGTGTGTAATGCAACCAAGGTTGTTTCACTTTGTTGACATAGGCAATATTTCAAAAAATGTTGAAAATATTCGGCTGGAAAGAATAATGACATAGGTGATAGTCACTCGGATATTTAATATATGTTAAAAACAAACATAGTAGCCGGGCTCCGTGGCTTAGCCTGTAATTCTGCACCTTTGGGAGGCTGAGGTGAGTGGATTGCCTGAGCCTGAGGGTTCGAGACCCGCCTGGGCAGCGAGACCTCATCTCTACAATAAATAAAAAAATCAGCCGGGCGTGGTAGCGCATGCCTGTAATTCCGGCTACTTGGAAGGCTGAGGCGGAAGGATCGCCGGAGCCCAGCAGGGCGAGGCTGCGGTGGCCGGGAGCGGCCATTGCACTCCAGTCTGGGCGACAGAGTGGGACTCCAACTCAAAACAAAAACAACAACAACAACAAAAAAAACATGGTGACTTCAGCCAAGTTAAGGAAACCAAAGTCATTTAAACCACACTTACCCTTTTTAGTTTTTTTTACATTCATTATATAATGTTTTATTCCTGATTAGCTAGTAGTAAGATAGGTAGGTAGATACATAGATAGCTTTTTGATAAAGATCTACACCTACATAAACAGACATATATTTAGATGTCTATCATCTATCTGTAATGTTTATATACACATACATATGTGGACACAATATAGGAAATATTAAATTCAAGTATTTTTCCTAAAATATTTAAGTAAAAAATAGACAAATAGAAATAGAAAATCTGTTTATATAAAATAATAAAGGATTGCTATTTATTTTACATTTATTTCAAAGAGATTTTAAATGGAATACTAAGCTAGGTATATTTAAAAGCAACACTAGATTAGAAGTCAAGAAATGTTTACTCTAGTATCAAGACTACACTAGATGTATTGGGAAAATCTCTTTGTTTCTCTAGGTCTCAATTTAATTTTATTTAACCAAAGTGGGAGACAGGGAGAATGTTTTCCAGCTCTATACTGAGATTCTATTATCATTTAATATTTGACAAACATTGAATGTCATTGAATGCTCATACATGTTCCACAAGCAAACAAAAATATTAATTTAATATATTTCCATTGTACTAGTAAAATCTCTATATTCTGTAGTGCAGATAGGATGTGGAAGTTTTGCCAATTCATTATTCTACATCAATAAAGCTGCACACACTGTAGTATTCTGAAAGATCAAAAGTGGAGAAGATTTACCTGTATGCCATCAATTTCAAAACCTTCAAATGTTTCTTGAAAATGTATTTTATTTGCTTAAATTTCACCCTATTATAATTTCAAACACACAGAAACAACCAGTGTATCTTTTCAGACTTTAAATTAAATTTGTGCATGAGTAGACTTATCCAGGTTGAGGCCCAGAAATTTTTAAATTTTCTTATTTTAATGACCATAATTTTAAAATCTAAGCCAAAATTCATTTTCACATACAGGCAATTTACAGGAAATTTTGAACATGCTAAATATTTGTAACCAAAAAATGTCTGAAATAGAAGTAGCTTCAGAAAATTACACCAAGAAAATTAAGCCCAGGCTAAATAATTTGACTAATACATGCTGGTCTTCTTTGCAGGGCTGTTATACTACTGATGTCCCTCAATACTGGAATACTGACATAAGAGAGGGACCTCAAAAACCCCAAAATTTATTTATAAAAAATGATATATTGAGTCTTACATGTTTAAACTTCAGTTACCTTCAAAGTACTTTCCATTTGACGTAATACATTATCAGAAGGTTTTTTTCCACTGCTCAAAATAGTTTTTAAACTCTTCCATTTTAATGCCTTTTAATGCTTCTGCCATTTTTTGTTTCACCTCTGCCACATCAGTAAAATGTTTCCCTCTGAGGACTTTTTTCATCCAGAGAAACAAACAAACAAACAAACAGATTGCTTTGGGCAAGACTGGGTGAATAGGGAAGATAGGGCACAGGGGGAGTACTGTTTTTGATCAAAAACTGCTGAACACTCAGCATGGTATAGGCAGATGTGCTGTCTTGGTGGAAGAACCAGTCACCTGTTTACCACAAATAAATTCACTGAAGAAGAACACAGCGTCTCACAACAATGTTAGCAGGTATACTGATGCTGGCTGGTTCCTAGAACACTTATGTAGTAGGGAAAGCCTGAACTGCAAGGGGCCTGCCCTCTAAAATATAATTACAGGTTTTGGGGAGGTCACCATTATGTATAGCTAAGGTCGGATCCTATAAATAGACAGTTGGACCAAAAAATGTGTTGCTAACATTTTCCTTGGAATCATTCTGCCATATATGAATTTTTCTCCTGTATTTTAGGCAATTTTAACAGTCTGTATTTAAATGCTTATAGATTTTCAGAGATTTAAACATAGACTCTCTCAATTATTTTATTCCCTATTAGTGCATGAGATCTTTTAAAAAAATCTTTAAAACATTTAGTCACAAAGGGCTTGAGCCCATGTTTACAACCCTTTTCTAATTTCAAAAAGTGATTTGATAACACAATTTACAGCTGCTGGTGTTCTCTGCCAAGACCACTGGCGATGTTCAAATTTTTGACAGCAGAAAGAGTACAGCTAATACAGTGTACTTATGAAACATCTTCCTCATTATGTCATTGTGAATGAGCTTTTGTCTGAAATAGTTCTGGTTCCAAGAGATAACATTTCTAAACACTTAAAAATGATTAAGAACAATTTTGGAACAAAATCACTTCTTTCCCATCCTTCCACTCAAAAAATTATATTCCCTTTAATTTCCTTCTTCATTAGAAATCCACCTCACTTCAGTCAAAAAGAATGCCTTAAGACAATTATTTAATTAAAAATAACTTATTTTTTTCATTTTGACAGCCATGCCCATAATTATTTTTACTTATAGAGTTGACTATCCATGATTTTGAAACCAAAAGTACACAGTGATAATATTGAAAATGTGTTTTAAGTTGGAAATTTACAATGTGATGTCAAATTATCTTAATTTAAAAAAAAACTGGTAGTAATATCTCAGAATATTTTATTAAACAACAGGCCCTTTCATTATCACATTTTTATCAATAATGTTTATTTCCTAATTGACCTGTCATACTTTATTATAAAGTTTTTAATACTGATATGATCTAATTAATTATAATTAAAATATTGATAGTTACTCAAAGAAAAACCTGCAGTATGAATAGTACTCTAATGCTCTAATATGAGATATTTTTCAGCAGAATGTCCTGAGAGAAAAAGTAAACCCAGACTTGAGCTTAATTTGACAGCTTTAAAAATGCAACTGTATTAAGCAAGCTATTTTGGAGTTAAGAGAAAATGATTAAACAACTTTCTTTGAGATCTTCTGGAACTATGGTAATTTCTATTTTTGTTCTCAGTTTGGGGTTGCTGGTTACAAATATGTATATACCACCCTTCACTCTCCTTTCCCCTCTCTCCCAATGAATTCAGACACTTCTAGGACTTATAAATTGCTTAATTATCTGGGTTGTGGCATAAATATCTTCAGGGAGCCTATGAATCTTAGAAAATCAGTAGGATATTTGCTAAATATAATTCTGTTGTAATTAAGAGTCATGGAAAACATAAAGGAGAATAGAAATAACCCTCAAGCCGGGCTCGGTGGCTCAGCCTGTAATCCCGCGCCTTTGGGAGGTTGAGGTGAGTCGATTGCCTGAGCCCACGGGTTTGAGACCCGCCTGGGCAGTGAGACCTCATCTCTACAATAAATAAAAAAATCAACCGGGCGTGGTAGCGCATGACTGTAATTCCGGCTACTCGGAAGGCTGAGGCGGAAGGATCGCCAGAGCCCAGCAGGTTGAGGCTGCGGTGGCCGGGAGCGGCCACTGCACTCCAGTCTGGGCAACAGAGTGAGACTCCAACTCAAAAAAAAAAAAAAAAAAACAAGAAATAACCCTCAAAAGATTTTAAAAACGTTTAAACCAAAAGCATAAAGATAAAAGTGCATTAATTAGCATATGAAGAAAACCAAAATGAGATGAGGGTGTGGTGTGTAGCACCAACAAAACAATTTAGATAATGGAATAATAATTTCTTTTTTGATGTATCATTGAGGCTAAAATAATCATAAATAAGTGTTGGAAAAAAAACCCATAATTAGTGATCAGGTGAAAACCTCATTAACCCATGTAAGGTAGTAATCAGTAAGAAACAGTTCACATAATAGAATAATTTATGTACTGACTTTCTATACCTAACTTGAATACTGGGCTCCAGATGATCTATAATCTCCATAAAAAATGTTGCTTTATGGTAAAGGAAGCCAAAAATAATGCATTGAATCTCTGTCCCTGAATTAATCTTATGGAAAATCAATTCATATTGATTTTACTAGGAATATTATTAGCGTATCTCATCATTACCAATTCTTGTTTTCTGCCTCCTAGCCTATTTTCCTACTGATGGCTTCTTTTCTTTTCTTTTCTTTTTTTTGTGAGTTGGAGTCTCACTCTGTCGCCCAGACTGGAGTGCAGAGGCTGCTCCAGGCCACCGCAGCCTCGACCTGCTGGGCTCCGGCAATCCTCCCACCTCAGCTTTCCAAGTAGCAGGAACTACAGGCGCGTGCTACCACACCTGGCTAATTATTTGATTTATTGTAGAGATGAGGTCTCGCCAAGTTGCCCAGGCGGTTCTCGAACCCATGGGCTCAGGCAATCCACTCACCTCAGCCTCCCAAGGCGTGGGATTACAGGCTGAGCACCGAGCCCGGCTAATGGCTTCTTTTTTACTGGTGACAGTGTTTCTCAATGATTCCCTATCCTCTTATCTAGTGTCTATGAGGACCATAGAATGAAAAAATAGTCAATATTGCTCTACACTGTTAATTAAAATTTTTAAAGAGAGTTAATATTTTCTCCTTATGGAAACTTTTTTTTAAGAAAGTTGGCAATCTACCTGATATACTGTTGATATCCCATGGGTACCATAAAGCGTTTCAAACAGAGGTAGCTAATCTTTGAATACCTGTGAATTAACTGATGAGTTTAAAAACAAAAATATCATTATTTTCTGTTAGTTAATGACATAATTGTTCATGTACACAAGTTGGTCGGTTAAATTATGCATAGCAGATATACACATATAATCACTTAATGATTATAATGATCAATTTTTCACAATACGTGAAAAACTAAACAACAGAAGGGTCATAGCTCATCTTTCTCACTAACCTACTTTATAATAGATATGCAGACTAAATGTCTATTTCAAATGTGAAAATAGGAATAAGTTTTTTTAAAAAAAGTAGTCAGTGCTTTTGCTTATTTTATTTTGTGAAGAAATCTTCTGAGGCCTTATACTATTTTTTGTCTATATCTTACCAACTCATGTAATAGGCAATATATTAAAACTTTAGTTATGCAATAGTGATTAAATAACTGCTCTATTTTTCATTGTTGTTGAGTAGTTAGATTTTGAACATTTACAATTTTTAATTACTTATCACTCAATTGGTAAGCATAGTTAAGTATCTTAACCTTAGGGAACTAGAGTTATCAGAAAGACATGGTACACTCTTTAGTAAGAACAACATGGTACACTCAATAATTTGAATTATGTAGGCAAAGCAGTGATATAGGAAAATTAAAATGGTAATGACAGAATCCCAAATTCCGAAAGTAAAACATCAATGAGAGTAGAAGACCAATTTTAGAAAGCCTACTTTCTACTTGATTCAGAAAACAGAATTAGAAAAAAAAAATCAGAAAAAAAAAGAAAAGTGGAAGGGGGGAAAGTTAATGATCATATCATATAAAAAAGTCTCTTTTTTAAAGTGATTAGCCTGGCTCACATTATCATTTCTATGTAGGATATCTTGGCATTTGTATGACGAATCCTACATAGAAAATGTCAGAAAAAGTATTCATTTTAAGCAACAATTATTTATCAAAATATTTATCCATTTACTAAAAAAGGTATATAAGGAGAAAATGAAGAAGATGGGTATAGAGGTATTTTCTATCAATAGATTTACTGATTCTAATGATATTTCCATCATGATTTTCACTGGAAATGCTTTACAAGTTCTAGAGCTGAAAAATAGAAAGTTATGTACACCTAGAAAACATTCTAAACAGTACTGAAATGCAGAAAGTAATTAATCATTCATTACTTACAAAAGTTGTGTTTTCCAATAATAATGTGGTAGCATTTGTTTCTATATTCAGTTTAATGACATGTCCATTCTCGCTCTTATACACCACATCTGTATCTGCAACAACAAAGACATTAACAATTGGCAAATACATTGACTAGGTAATATAATAACTGTAGGAGAAAAATATGCATAGGAAACAGACATATTAGAACAATCATTGTTAGCCTTCAATAAACCGAGCAGATTTCTGAACTTAGCTCACAGTAATTCTCTTGAAAGATCAGGAAACCCGCTTAACACATGTTCTAATATGCGCTGAAAACAGGGTTAGTGAGAGAACCACTCAGATTCATTGATTAACAAGTGAAAACTAATTAAAATAGGAGTAATCCACTGCACATTTTGAGGTGAGAAAAAGGAGATGGAGAAAAGTGCCTGCAATTCTCAAAGTAAGTTAATACTGTTAACTTACAAGAAGGGCTGCCCATTGACTGTTAACTTTACACAGTTCTAAGATTGTTCATGTTGAACCACTATTGAGCAGATTTGTTTATGAATCCAGTCCTTCTACCACCACTGAATTTCTATTCAATCTCATTAATTCTCTTTTTGGTTGAGAATATTGTCTCTGCTATTTCATCTGGCTTGTGGAGTCATACATGAAAAGAGGCTATTTTCATATCATTGAATCTACTTTGTCAACTTTAGTAAAATAGTGTTCTCATTTTAAATAACTGCATTTCTTCTGGATAATTTATTTTACATATTTTTGAGGTAAACTTATTCACATTTAATAGGAATTTAAACTCTCTTAAGAATACCTCAGACAAAAATATTGGCTTAAGGGAAAACTGACAAAGAGGATTGGAGGATACTCAGGAATTAAAAACACATAGGTGCATGTGTGTGTGTGTGTATGTGTGTATGTATGTGCATGTGTGTATACAGAATGTATATATTATATATAATTACATAAAAGAGAGATAGTCACATAAAAATCATTTTGGGAATTTTTTTCTTATTTTTAATAATAATTTTTCTTCAGTTTTGTGTGATTGTAGTCTTTTCTGTGGTGTTGCATACACATCCCTAATATTTTGCCTATCATGGAAGAAAAACAATATTAATGGGAATGTGATCTACTATTTATGGTAAATAAATTAAATCTCTCAGACCGGGAATGTTTTAACCTGCAAACACGGAAACAAGCACTGAATAGTGAGTTAGGAAGAACAACTGCAACAACACCTATGAAAGTGTCTGACACTACTGGCAGAGCAGAACTTCCTGGTCCCTTCCCTCAATATTTTAATATTAGTACTAGTTACATCTAGAATGTGTATGGTGAGAAGCAGTCAGTGCAAGCATGAAGTTTGCTTCTATGGAGTCTAATTCAAAAGACTTAATCCACTACAACCCTTTTACTAGAATCAAGAATGACACAGAGGCCAAAAGTTCTTCTTGACCTTAATCACATGGGGGCAGTAACACATTGAAATATGGCCTGGGAGACAGGAAAGACACATTGCCTTTTAAGAAAAGAGGAAAGAGATGAATTTTCTGGTTCCTCCTTGAGGCTGATTGTATGTACTGAAAGTTTTATATGCTCTTTAAAATAAGGCCTGGTATCACCTTCTGAACTTCTGTCATCTGGTATAAATAAACTGAGTTCTATTTTACCATTAATTTCACCTATTTTTCTTTCTTGTGATGCAGGTTTATCAAATAATAAATATTTATTTTGATTTATATTCCTTTCCTCTCTTCCTTTGCCTTTCCATACCGTATGTATGATCATTTCTCAGCAGTAACACTGATTACCTGTAATAGCCTGCCAGCTGATTTGACCTTCTGTCTTTCTGCTCTCAATTCATGCATACTCAAATCAATAGTCCAACCCCAACCTTGAGTTCTAACTTATTTTGAATTTCTAACTCTTTGAATTTCTAAAAGTATTCTCAATTATGGACCACTTCTTGATTTTGATGAACATGTTATCACAGATTAGCAAGAAGAATAGCATGCCCTAACAAAAATCATCCTTACAATATTTTCTCAGCAAATTAACAGAAAATAAAGTTCACCTCTTTCATTACCTCATGGAGATGACCATAGCAAAAAAGCCACTTAAGAAGTGGTTTTGGCCAAGAGAGGTGGCTCATGCCTGTAATCCCAGCACTTTGGAAGGACAAGATGAGGGGATTGCCTGAACCCACGGGTTCGAAAACAACCTGGGCAACTTGGCAAGAACTCATCTCTACAATAAATCAAAAAATTAGCCAAGCGTGGTAGCTGGCGCCTGAAGTTCTGGCTACTTGGAAGGCTGAGGCAGAAGGATCGCCTGAGCCCAGGAGATTGACACTGGGGTAACAGTGAGCGTGCCACTGCACTCAAGCCTGAGCAGTGCAGTGAGATTCCAACTCAAAAAAAAAAAAGAAAAAGAAAAAGAAAAAAAGAAGTGGTTCCTCCCCAGGAACACACACACTGCAGAATCTTACACAGGGGTGAGGTCTCTGTCCTTAGAGAGGAAGAAGAGCTCAGAAAGCAATCTTATTATGAATGGTGGCTCCTGGTAACATAAACAGAAAATGTACTTCATGGCTCCATAGTTTTTCACAGTAAGAGAAAACCTTAAATGAATGATGGGATATATTGGCGTGAAGGAAAGAAAATCAGTCTCACTTACCATTAAAGCAGAAGGAAGAGAATCTTGTTTGAAAACATAAAGACTACACTTATTATTTTTTAAAGTCATTTTTTTTTGGATCATTATTTGAAATTGAAAAAAACCTACAGACAGTTGAGATTTGTAAATACCTTTACATCTGCCCTTCCGCAGATTCTACCATAAGACTTTCGATGCTGCATTAGTAGGAGGAACTTATTTTTAGTTAAGTGTAATTTTCTAGCTTGATATTTAATAAATATTTTTGTATGAATTATTTTAAGAGCATCTAATATCTGCTTTTATCAGTCCCCTGGGATTTTTTTTTCTGTTCTTTATAATGTGGTCTTCTGGATCTTATACTTATCCTACATTACTGATTGGTTTATAATAACCAGTGGATTCTCCCAGTTTTGAAATTTCTATTGCTAGATTAATAAATAACATTCTGAACTACATTTCTAAACTTTCTTATATTTTGTTTGACATAGTTGATCTGATTCAGTGAATCAGATGAATGTGTAAAGTACACTAACACGGGAAGAAGAAGGTAGGTGTACCTGACACGTCTATAGACATAATGCATGTCTATACGATACTTTGATGAAATAATCTTTTCTTCTTCTCAACTCATTGTCAACTAAAAACCAATAGTCCTGAATCCATAGTCAATTCATTCAGTTTTTAAAATTAAAATGTATGGCAGAATAGAATCACTGTCTGATCTCTCTCTCCTGAGATCCAAGCATGTGTTTTCAGTCTGCAGTATTCCTAAATAATCCTTGCTGTCATTTCTGCCAATTATTTTTTTCCCATAATTTGGCAAAAAAAGAAAAACATAGTAGTAAATCCTAAGTTAAGATTTTTCAGGTAAGTGCAACCTTATATTTTTTACCTCTGCTATGCAAAGCAAATAGTAAAGCATTTCACATTGTAGTTTAGCTTTCAATGTAGTATTGAGATTAAGAACTGACACCTCTGCATCCACTTAAGCTATCAGGACCAAGAACAAAGGCAGCTTATGTTCACATGATTTTATTATTTGTGCTAGGAAGTTTTATCCATGAAGGTAAGGTTGTATTAGTAGGAGAAACCTATTTTTAAAGCAAGTGTAATTTTCTAGCTTAATATTTAATAAATATTTTTGTATGAATTATTTTATTTTTTTATTTATTTATTTTGAGTTGGAGTCTCACTCTATTGCCCAGACTGCAGTGCAGTGACTGCTCCCAGCCACCGCAGCCTTGACCTGCTGGGCTCTGGTGATCCTTCTGCCTCAGCCTTCCAAGTAGCTGGAACTACAGGCACACGCTACCACGCCCGGCTAATTTTTTGATTTATTGTAGAGATGAGGTCTCGCCAAGTTGCCCAGGTGGGTCTCGAACCTGAGGGCTCAGGCAATGTATGAATTATTTTAAAAGCATCTAATACTGCTTTTATCAATTCTCTTGAATTTTCTTTCTGTTCTTTATAATGTCTTCTGGATCTCATACTTAACCTATTTTACTGATTGATTTATAATTACCAGTGGAACCTCCTAGTTTTGAAACTCCGGTTACTAGATTAATAACATTTTGAACTATATTTCTAAACTTCCTTTGTTTGATAGTAGCTGACAAAATGTGAGTGAATCAGATCAATGTGTAAAGTGCATTAACAAGGGAAGATGAAAGTAAAAATCTTCACAAAATTAGTACAAAATCTTCTCTCTTTTTTTTTTTGAGATTTTGCTGAAAATTAGTATACCTA
This sequence comes from Cephalopachus bancanus, assembly GCA_027257055.1. NCBI lineage: Eukaryota > Metazoa > Chordata > Mammalia > Primates > Tarsiidae > Cephalopachus > Cephalopachus bancanus. The sequence continues at coordinate 10,835,643 of JAPVLO010000048.1, forward strand.
AACCATAAATTCCTAAAAGGGAAAATTGCTCAATTATCAAACAACCCACTTACAGAATCTTGTCTTTCTGTGTTCCCCAATCCTAAATTAAAACATCATGAAGCTGGGCTTGGTGGCTTAGCCTGTAATCCCTCACCTTTGGGAGGCTGAGGTGAGTGGATTGCCTGAGCCTGTGGGTTCAAGACCCACCTGGACAACTTGGTGAGAGCTCATCTCTACAATAAATCAAAAATCAGCCGGGCGTGGTAGCACACGCCTGTAGTTCCAGCTTCTTGGAAGGCTGAGGCGGAAGGATCGCCGGATCCCAGCAGGTCGAGGCTGCGGTGGCCGGGAGCTGCCATTGCACTCCAGTCTGGGTGACAGAGTGAGACTCCAACTCAAAAAACAAACAAACAAAAAATCATGAAATGTGCCTAGTCACAACCAGATCCTTACACTGAAGGAACTGTCTTATCTACTCAGATGCAGATCCCAAATCCTGTTCATGTCACCCCAGAATAACCTTCTTCAGGATATTATAAGATTCAGCTTTACTCAACAGATTGTTCTTGGCTCTTCTGAGATGTTGAAAAAATTCATCCTCCATGTATATCAATATAAAGTCAGCTTATTTTTTTAATGGTGCTACTGTTGATAATGTAAGTATGCATTTAATTATAAGATGACTTACCTATCTTCCATCTATCTCTATATAGTTTTCTCTTTTTTTTTCCTCTTTTGATTTTTTTTTATTTTAAAGAAGTGGGGTACAATTCAGGGTTAGGTGTACAAATGTTCATTATGCAGGTACCCTTGTTGATGAGGTATGCCCCCCTCCTCCAACAGATTCCCACTACTGCCAATCCTGCCTCCCCTCTCCCCCCAGACCTCTCCCCCCAGCAGTTTTCACTACTGCCAATCCTTTTCTTATAGTATTACGATAATTGTTCAAGGTCCGCTTATGAGGGAAAAGATGTGACACTCAGTTCTTTGTTTCTGTGATACATCATTCAGTATTATGGACTCTAAGTTCATCCAGATTGCTGTGAATTTCATAATTTTGCCTTTCTTTATGGCTGCGTAATATTCCATCATGTATATGTACCACATTGTTTTATCCAGTCCTCTTTCAATGGGCAGCACAGTTGGTTCTATGTTCTTGCTACTGTGAACAATGTTGCAATAAACACATGTGTGTAGGTATCTTTTTCACAGAGTGATTTGAGTTCTTTGGGTGTATTCCCAGTAGGGGGATTGCGGGGTCCTACTGAAGGTTGGTTTTTAGATCTTTTAGGAATTGGTTTCCACAGAAGCTGTACTAGTTTACACTCCCAACAACATTGTAGAAGTGTTCCCTTTTCGCTTCATCCTCTCTCTCCACCAACAACCACTGGAGAAGAGAACCTTTTGAGTAAATGGTCCTAGGAAAACTGGCTGACCACAAGATTAAAACAAGACCATCACCTATCACCATACACAAAAATCAACTCTAAATGCATCAAAGACCTAAACGTCAAACCTCAAACTATAAGAATCTTAGAAAATGCAGGAGACATCCTTATGGATATTGGAACTGGCAACCAATTCCTGACAAAAACCCCAAGTGCCCATGCCATAAGAAATAAGATAGAAAAGTGGGACCTCATCAGACTGACAGGATTCTACAAAGCCAAAGAAACCATCAAGAGAGCAGGGAAACATCCCACAGATTGGGTAAAAATATTTGCCAACTGTACGTCTGACAAAGGCCTAAAATCTAGGATCTACAAGGAACTTGAACGTGCTGAAAAGAAAAAAATACAAACAGCCCCATTACAAAGTGAGCAGAAGACATGAAAAAACACTTTTCAAAAGAAGATATATGAGCTACCAACAGATACGTGAAAAAAATACTCAGTCTCACTAGTCATCAAAGAAATGCAAATTAAATCTACACTGAGATATTACCTAACTACAGTCAGGATGGCCATCATCAATAACTCTAAAGTTTTCAAAAAGTGGAAGACAATCTTGACAAATTAATTATCTGAGACATTTTAATCCAAACAAGATCTTCATTTAGAACAATCAATTTTTGATATATCCAAATTAAAAATTCCGTAGCATCCCATGTTTTAAAATAAACAGCACTCAATCAATAAACTGAGTAATTAAAAAGGAAAACTATGGAACAAAATAATGCAATGATTATCACAGGAAATTATCCAATACATTTAGGAAGGGTTTGTTAAATATCAAATGAAGATTTTATTCACTAAACATATCAGTGAAAATTGTAGAAGAGTGTGCTATTCATAATTGAAACACAGTAAGCTCCTTAGTCAACTCTCCTAAAATACCGCTCACCACAACATTAAATTTTCCCTACTTTTTAAAGAGCTCCAGTCTCCATATATTTACCTGAGATGCATACTCTATTTTTTTTTCCCCCTTCCAGACTTTTGGGGAGAGGTGATCTTTCTCCTTTGCAAAGAAAAGCTCTGTTTTATAAACAAGTCAGTGTGCTCTGAGCTCTTAAGTATTTTTTATTTCTGCTTCCCCTTATCTGCTACTTGTACTTTTCATGATGAACATACTTCTTCTCTATGTTAAAAATAAACAAATAAATAAACACCATTCTGGTGTTTTTCTCTGTTCCTAGTTTTTTATTTTCCACCATAAGCCTCAAGGAATCTTTTGTATATGGAGTTTTGTTCTTATTCTCTGTATCTGCCACACGCTATTTTCTATATCTTCTGCAGTACAAATGTAGCCCTTACTCTCCTGAAATTTCAAACTTCCAATATCATCACTGACCTTCAATAAACCAAATTCAATATGCCCTTCTCCTCTAATTATCTCCACCTCACTCGACTTCACAGTATGTGAAAAGATGATGAACAGAAGAATTCTGAAATTCTCTTCTCTTGACTTTGAATCACCACCATGCTTTGGTATTTGTTTTTCAAAAATTTCTGTAGGTTCAATCTTCCCAAATGCTACCTAAACAAAAACCCTGCATCCTTCAAAGCTCAGCTACGAGTTTTATTTTCTTTCCCAACAGCCGCAAGTGGTTTTTTTTTCTGCTCACACTTTCCTATATTGATTCTTAAGCTTTTAACTCAAGTTCTGACTTTTTCCATATGCCAGTTCTATATTTCCATTTATATCCTAGATCACATAAACATCTTGTGGGTATTAAAACTCAATAGGCTAGAACTAAACTCCTCATTTTTAGGGGTACACTCTCCTTCCAAATTCCATTTACCTACACAACCTCGTGTTCTTTAAATCTTCTCTTTTTGTATTCTATATTCATATTGTTCTTTTTACTCTCTCACCCAGATGATTGTGTTTTAAGAGTTTTCTATATCTTTAACTATTCCCATCTCACAGCCCAATCCATTTTATGCCACACTTCACATAGTCATATATGGTCCTCAAGGACCTTTGACTTCCTAATAATAAAGTATAAGCTTCAATATATATTTCCATAGCTGTCATCTACCAATATCTTATTTAAAAAGTCCAGATCACCTGTTGTTTACAATATGCCACATATCTTAAACTTCACTCCCACTCAGATTTATTTTTGATATCAACTAACAAAAGCCCCAGGACAAATTCAGATTCCATCATATTTAAAAGCACTCTTAAGTTTCCAATCCCTATAAAGTCTTCATCTAATATCTCTCTCTTCTGAACTCTTGTGCTTGTCATTTAATATTTAATCGCATAATTCCTTTCAACCTTTCTTACTGTCTACTTGTATTTAGTTTTAATGTGTTTGTATTGTGTTTTCAATTACTTTATAAACTAAAAGAGGAAACTATTTCTTGTTCTTTTGAGAATTGGAAACATCTATACCCACATATCTTTCTGTCTACACTAACAGGAATTTAATATTCAACTGTCTGCATTAATATGACTTTAATATTTCTGGAAATTCTTGCCAGGATGACAAAGTTGCAAATAACAGTTTATTGAGTTTTTTTTTTCCCAAGAACTTTCTGAAAATCCCCTTACTTGAAAAATAGACTACTCACTAGAGTTAATATTTCTTTCTCAGAACAATATGCAACAACTCAAGCAAATAACTATTTCCTATTCAAAAACTTCTCTAGAAAGTACACATCCTCGAATTTATCAATCTTATACTCTTACATCAGAAATTTCACAAAACCCTAATCAATACTGCTTATTGAAAGACTGCCAAACTAGATCCCCCCCAAAAAACTGTATAAACATCTCTTCTTTGTGTTTTCCTTTTGATATACTGCTTACTTTCTAGTACAACCATTATCTTCTTTACCAAAGGTTTTTCTATTGGATAGGGGCCCTATTATGCATTACGGAAGCTACAAGCTATTGAACAGTGGTGGTTCCTCCAAAATACCACCAAAATAACCCATTGAACTGATTAACAAATGCCCCAGGTCTGATCCAGAATTTCCATCAACAAATATTTTTGTTTTCTACGAGGTTAAATCTTTTGACTACATTTATCATTTATATTTCTTTTTTTTCTGTTATAACCTTTTTTAGGAATACATTTAACACTACTAACAAAGATATCCTTCTTGACCAATATTTAGTCAGATTCTCTGAGTCCTCTTCATGACTAACACTTGACCTTAGCCTGCTTTTAGCAAGAATTGCACTGTGTCAGTTTGGTAATAATCCTTCTGCCCTTGACAGCTGATCAAATTTCTAAAACCCCACCCTTGAAATCGAAGTATATAGTTTGCCTATAGCAGTAGTTTTGTTAGAACAATTTAGCAAGACTCACCTACCCTTGATAACTTCTCTTAGTAACTTTCCATCCACTGATCATGAGCTCATTGACTATAAAGTCCTAGCTGCTGCTGTCTTTCCCATAGTTGCAATTGAGTTCAGTCTCTTTTCCTTACTGCAATTGTTTTTTGTTTGTTAGTTTGTTTTTGATTTTCAATAGACAAGGTCTCATTCTGTTGCCCAGGCTGGGCTTGAGTGTAGTGGTGTAGTGACATAATTACAGTTCACTGCAACCTGGAACTCTTATACTCAAGTGATTCTACTGCCTAAGACTCTTGAGTAGCTAAGACACAGGCACATGCTGTCACTATTGACTGATTTTTTAAAATCTTTTGTAGACACATTGCCCGACAAGTCTCAAACTTCTGTCCTCACTTAATCCTTCCTCTTTGACTTTCCAAAGTGCTTGGAGTATAGGTGTAAACTGCTTGACCTCACCCTGCAAATGTTTTGAATAAAGTCTTACTGTTTTAATGTGTCAGAATATGTTTTCTTTAATACTACTGAAAGGACATACTGAGACTGGGAAGCCAATTTTTATCTTGTTCTTAAACCCTGACATGATGAGGAAGAAGGAGAAGCTATGTCCTGGAGAAATCCATTTTTTATCTTGTTCTTAAGCCTCAAAACAATGATGAGAAAGTGGAAACTATGTTTTGGAGAAATGCATACTCTAGGTAAAGATTAACTTTGCCGACTTTGTCTTTTCAGAAACAGAGACTCCTTACTTATCAAAAACACAGACTCCTTAAGCATGACCAGTACCGACCTATTGTAATTTGTCTTTTTTTTTTTTTTTTTGAGTTGGAGTCTTACTCTGTCACCCAGACTGGAGTGCAGTGGCCGCTCCTGGCCACCGCAACCTCGACCTGCTGGGCTCCGGCGATCCTTCCACCTCAGCCTTCCAAGTAGCTGGAACTACAGGGGCACGCTACCATGCCTGGCTTATTTTGATTTATTGTAGAGATGAGGTCTCATCAAGTTGCCCAGGCGGGTCTCGAACCCACAGGCTCAGGCAATCCACTCACCTCAGCCTCCCAAAGCACGGGATTACAGGCTGAGCCACCGAGCCCAGCTATTTTGTCTTTTTTAGAAATCCAGACTTCTCAAGTATGACCAGTATCGACCCATTGTATTCTTGGTGCAGGGTGACCAGGACTCCTCTCAGTGTCTCCAAGACATTCGCAGGTGGTCAACAAGGAAGTCACGGCAGTCACATCTACCTGATTGCAAAACCTCCAAGGGAAAGGATTTAAGCTGGGACTCCAGGAGGTACGGGGCCACACTCATCTAGAGTGTAGACCCATTTCCTGTCTGTGGGAGTTAAATTTTCCTAAATAAATCTTTTCTTCTTTCACCTCTTTGTGTGTTGCAAATCTTTGCATTACTCGGATCTCTGGTTGCCAGTGCACACCTCCAGCAAGCCAGCTCCAGCGGTGCTGTGCCTCCCCATCCATCCACCCTCACCCTCCGTACCCCAACAACTACCTTGCAAGTTTAAATTTAGGTGGCCTATTTTCATAAAGTTATAGCATTAAATTATTGTGTGTGTGTGTGTGTGTGTGTGTGTGTGTGTGTGTGTGTGTGTAATTTAGTATACTAAATCAGGGGTCCACAAACTGTAGTCTTGTGCCAAATCTGGCTCACCTGTGCTTGTTTTTGTAAGTAAAGAACACAGTTATATTTAGGTATTGTTGATGGTTGTTTATGTACTATATAACAGAGATCACATGGTACACAAAGCCTAAAATAATTACGGGAGGTCCTTTAAAGAAAAATTTGCTGGAGTCTGTGTTAGAATAGTAATTATTTGCCTTATTTAAATAATGCATTTTTTACTTCATTGTGTTTATAAATGTCAATGTAGTCGCTGATTATTGCAATGAAACTAAAAGACTATTCTTTTGGATTCCCCAAACAGCTTTACTCTACAGGATTTTGTTTTGTTTTCCAACATGACATGAAAAAATATTTTTCTTAGAATGATGAAAATCCCTGGAAAATAGGATAAAACTCAGTATAGAAAATAAAAGCATTTTCCCAAAAAGTGCCCAGAATGAAAGTTATCTTTATTTAAAAGTCATTATAGTTGTAAGTAATCATCATTAATTTGTATGAAAGTCTCAGTCCTACGAATGGCACTTCCTGTGATGAAGAGCCTTTCCCAAGCTAGATAATGGAGCAGTTGATAGCCACTCAACTAAATAATGTTTTTCTGATTTGTAGCTAAAGTGTGAATAGCAGCAATTTTCACATGATCATTTCATTCTGTAGATTATTTGCAAAAAGATCACATAAGAGGAAAATAAAACCTCTCTCTAGAATTTTAAATATCTCTTCCCTACTAGGAAGGTTGTTGGCATAACAGTAGCATAAGCACCAGTTTTGACTGGTTTTTAGCTTTCTCAGGTAAAACTTTTACCAACAGTTTTTTTTAACTTCATACTCCAGTACTCAACAACAATTTTCTTGAGTGGTCTACTGAAATCGTAGGCAAGGGAAGATGTAAGCAGATTCATGCCATCTCTTCACTGGTTATCTCACATAAAAAGAAAACAAAGGTTGGTGTGTTTACATTTTCCAAGGATCTAGGAGTCTACCCTGTGGTGATTCATGCAGAAATCAGAGCTTATTGTAAAGTAACATCTAAACTATAAAATATATAGAAAAGGTAAAACTACACAGATATCTAAACCACTCTCCTCTATTTTGTTTTTATCAGTCACTATCTTGTTACCAAAAGGAAAAGACATATGAGTTAAAGACTTTTTTTACTTCCTTTCTGATTTTAAAGTAATATATACTCATTGTAGCAAATTTGTGTAAAACAAACATGTCAAGGAAAAATAACTGTGGCTGAGTGTGTAGAGAGCTCATGCCTGTAATCCCAGCACTTTGGGAGGTAGAGGTGAGAGAGTTGCCTGAAATCAGGAATTTGAGACTAACCTGAGCAACTAACATCCTCTCTACGATAAATAAAAAAGAGGTGACGCATGCCTGTGGTTACATTTACATGGAAGGCTGAGGCAGAAGGATCGCCTGAGCCCAGAAGATCTAGGCTGCGGTGGCTGCGAGCATGCCATTGCAATCCAGTCTGGGGGACATACTGAGACTCCGACTCAAAAGTAAAAAGAAAAAAGAAAAATAACTGTGACAATTTTAAAGTGTTCCTTTATAAAACACACAGTTGCAATCACAATGTATTTCAAGGTCTGTATCACCTTTTATTCTCTTAAAATTACAGATGAAGCATTATACCCTGTCATTAAAAATTCATCACAGGCTCTTTCTAATGCTTAAAACTCTCAATTGACATTTCAGGAAAAAATAAATTGAAAGATTAAAAAGTGGCAATATTTAAAATGTAGAGGAAAAAAAAATAGAAATGTAGATGCAATAGCCCTGAACATCATTTCGCAGAGTAGTACTGAAGAATTTTGTTGTCTAGCAAGCTAATTCACACATCTAAACAACAGATGCTCTGACTCTTCAAATGCATAATGACATACCTTTATCAATTTCTACATACTCCAATTAAATCTGTAGAGAGTAGAATTGATCACTGCACTTCAAGTATATAATTAAATCATAAGGTAAGACTTAATTGAATAGAAAATTGACTTAGTTGAATAAATTGGAGGTATTGCATTCATTTAAACAGAAACAGCACTGAAAGAAGTGACAAAAGGAATGATAAAAATTCACATGCTCAAAGACAGGTAGACCCCGGAATGAAGAACAGAAATATAAAATATATTAAAGTAATAACAAATAAATAGTTGTAGGACAGTTACTAATTTGAAAACACTATAGTTAGTTCTACGCCTAAGTTTAGTGGAAATGTAGCAGTAACTGGACAGCAGGTTGTTGTTTTGTTTAGATAAAATCACTTCTCAACTATATTTAATATACTTCTCAAGTATTATTTTTTAAATAAAAGTTTATGAGAAACACTTAGTTGATTAAAGAAAAATGCTGATGAGCCTAAAGTTGTTTTATGGATTTAATAATACTCTTTCCTATGTCTAAGATGTAACTTATCTAACTGTAAACAGCTATTATACAAAATGTTTTCAGAGGAAGGTTGATCAGATAAGAATGCCTAGATAAATCAGTGGTGCTATTTTCTATTTCAGGGAAGGAAGTGGGAGGAAAGTAAAGGACTTTTTTTTTTTTTCAAGTAGCAGGACTCCAACCTGAATGGTATTAACCCCCAAGTTATTGTCTTGAATGTCTGACTTCATGCAGATGTGCATGACTAGATGAAGAATCTTAAATAATATCATCAGGGGCATGGATAATATCATGGGTTTTTCAGATTGCCTTATTCAGAGGAGCATTCCTTTTATGATCAAAAGATGACTATAACTCCTAGAGACCCTCTGGCTTCTCACATTCAAGATCAATAGGAAAAAAAAATCAAGATTCTCTTTTCCAGGGTTCCCAGTCAGAGCCTCCTTGCTCTCACTGGTCCTGGATGGTCCGGCTACCCATTCTTGTATTGCATGTTGGCAGTATGCAACGTACTAACAGGCAGAGACCTAAATCACATACCTACAACTACCCAGGCCCGGTTATGTCTTAGTTTTCAAAAAAGAAATTATTTATTGGGTGCCAGAAAATGATGAAGTTTGGCTAAGTGACACAGACAACTGATCTAATTTGCACAGGGGAAATACATTAATGGTGACTATTTTTACGAATGAAGGAAATTATATGTAACAAAAAGAATGCATTTCCAAACTTGACTTTTCATCCCACAGGAAAAAGCAGGAAATTGATTATAAGTGTCCACATGTGTGTGCATGGTGGGTACTTGGTGGCAAAAAAATAGGTCTATAATATAACATATATTTTAGTATTTGTTAAAATTCTGAGCAGATATTCCAGTTTGTTTGGAGTCTTGCCATGTACCCAAGTCACACTTCCTCTGGAGGAAAATGATTTTGTCTGAAATCTCAAGACTTTTGATGCCCATTGGGGAAGCTTGCCAGGAGGAATGTGTGCTTTTGCCAGAATGTGTAGTCAGAGATTTATTCTACAGAGAGGAAGAAAAACATGTTGGCAGCAGATCAATCTGAGACTGCTGAGAAAATATAGATATATGCCTTAGAAAAATCATAAATCTCCATTAAAATTTCCAGTCTCCAGTTGAGTTGTTAAGAGTTATTAGATTCACCAAGGAGCAGACTAAATTTACAAGTAAGCCCTGCCAATAAGGATAAACTCTAGACATACAATTTAATAGCAATCACTCAGGGTTAGAACATGAATGTGGTAAGTATACCTTTTATTGCTGTGGTTGTTTTCCTCAAACTAGTGACCCCATGTCACTTCTGATCATGATTAACCAAATCTTTCTACTAAACATCATGGGCAAGTTCAAAGTTCATCCCTCCCCCCATGAATTATGAATTATCTCCAAGCAATAGCAGTTTTGCAGATAGATATAGGCATATAGATATACAATAGTGATAGAAGGAATATGTTTTTGAGATATGGGATGAAATTCTAACACTTTCATGTCCGTATTTAGTTTTGGGAATGGTTACCTAGCTTTTTCATCTGAAATTGCTGTTATCATCTGGAAAAAAAGTTGCAAATAAATTGTTTTAATTTCAAATACTATAATACCTGAAAGAAATGAACTATCTTGCAAAATATGTGCCCAATAAAGTACTCTTGAATATGATGATGATGGAAGTAACATTGTTGCCTATGATGACTTAGCATTTTTTAAATTCTCTGTTTAACCTCTATTTCATCCTTACTATTATCAGATATTGTCATTAACCATTAAAATGGATATGTACTTTTAGAAATGAACTTATTTGCCAAATTACTTAGAATACGACAGAGCATGCAATTGGCATTTATGTGTCTCATTGAGGTAGAGCCTCAATACCCCCATTATAAGGACTGTGTAATTTATACATATATATATATATGATGACAATCAGATAAGAAGAATTAGGTGAAATCCCAAGAATCAATTGCTCACACAACAATGATTATTAAAAATAGAAAAAATATTAAAGTAAAAAGGCGATGTTAATGGAAATCATCCCAATATCATGAACTGATAAATTAACAAAATGTGGTATATCCATATAATAGAGTATATTCATCAACACAAATGAATGCAGTAATAATGATAAGTGGTTCAAGAGAGATAAACCTGAAAAACATTAATCTAACTGAAAAAGCTAGTCAAGAAGAAGTGCATATTGTATAGTTCGATATATAGGGAATGTCTAAATAAAATAAAATTCATAGAAATAGAAAGTAGATTAGTATTTGCCAAGAGCTGTGGGGAGAGGAGAATGGCGAGTGACTGACGATGTGTACCAGGTTTCTCTTTGGGATGATGAACTCATTTTGTAAATGAATAGTGGTGATTGAACAATTCTGTGACTACACTAAAAAAACAATGAACTGTATACTTTAAAAAAGTAGATGGTATAGTAGTAGATGATATAGCAGGGAGGAAGAAATGGTTAATTATTTATTTAATTTCATCACTATAGTAACCATTTTACTATATTTTTCTATCTACATATCTATCTTATAACATCATGTTGTATACCTTAAATATTCACAATAAAAATTATTTTTTTTAAAAAAGGGTAAGTTTTACAATATGTGAATTTTATTCCAATAAATCAGTTGGCAATTTTTTAAAGGCAAATCAGAAAAACATAATGATAACCAAAGGTAAAAAGACCGAAAAACCAGAAGCCTAAAATGTAAAACTTAAGATTATTTTTGGCCATAAAAATAAAAATTATTGGTAGAATGAAAAAATAAAACAATGTGCCATTTACTGGTATTTGTTTCAACTACCTGAAGTAAAGTAAAACTCTTCACCAACTTTTAAGCAAAAATGTTTTTTCATACGTTATGTTTGTCACCTGTAATGCTTCTCCTTTACTTTGAATCTTACACTGAATCTTTACTTCTACTAATGCAGGCCTCTACACATTGCAGATTCTGAGTAAATTGTAAATATTAAATACATTAGTCATATGCAATGCATTATATACATATAATGGAATATTATTTATCAATAAAAAAGAATGAAGTAATAATACATGGCACAAAAGGGATGAACTTTGAAAACACTTATCTAATTGAAAGAAGTGAGTCAAAATGGAATATCTAATTACTTTACCAGTAAATTTTATACATCGTTTTTATAAAAGATCCCTGAAATTATAGTTGACACACAATTGGCTCCAAAATGTATTGAAAAGCTGGGCAGAACCAAGGAGGTCATTTTATCCATGACCTTACTTTATCAATAATAATAATAATAATAATAATAATAAATGCCTAATAGAACCCTGTGAAGAATCAGAAACAAAAACTCCTGAATTCAAATTCCAAATCCAGCTCAGTTGCTGCAATACTGGTTATTTCCTAACTGATGAATAATGCTTAAAATGTTTCTGTAGATGACCCCCCCCACCTGCCCATTATTTTTCCTTTCCACTTAGCTTCAAACTTTCAAGAATGTACTTTATGGAGCTAAGGGAGTCAACATTAAATCATGCTTAAAGCATACTTGAGCATCTCTTTAGTTATGTTATAACATTAAGGATCTGCCTACTACTATTCCAACATGTCACCAGTTGACCCACTGTAGTCTGCTGAGGGAGGCACAAGAGTAATGGTACTCCATCTACTCTTTGGAGTGAGCACACTGATGATGGAATTACCAGGGACAAATGTGAGGCATGTAGGTGGTTAGATTCTTTCAAACACACATTTTCACACTACCTTCTAACTTAGATACAGTCGAAGCCTCACATTTCATATATTACTGAAAATACCCTGGATTTTCTTAGTTTCCTTGTCATCCTTCTACATATGATTATTCTAATACTCAGCATAACATTTAATTCAAGCCACCTGTTTGCACAGACGGCAGGTTGCTCACTTTTATGCAAGAGCTAAAGATGGAACCTAAGAAAACACAAGAGTTAAACTGTCACTTTGCTTTGCTTCTTTGAGTTTAAAGGGGGTTAGAAAATCAGGGAGAACAGATGTCTCTCCTTAAGCATTTTATCTCACCATTTTTTCTCCTGCAATCTTTCAGAAAATATGACATGAGATTCTTTGCACTGAACATTATGTTTCTGCTTCAAAATGATGAGCCTTCCTGTTTCTCTTCCTAATATGACACTTATTGTACACATCATTAAACAGATAAGAGTCACAATCTGCAGATCCTGCCTCACTTCACTTGCATTTTAACTTCATAACATTGGTTCTTGGGCACAGCTGGAAGCACAGATATGATAAGAGTAGAGAACTGACTTCACAGATACAGATATGATATAGAAAATATGAACTTTTTTCCTGTTCTTGCCAAGGCATTTGATATAACAGACAATTAACAAGATGATGCACACATTTCTCAATCTCAGTCAACTTCCTACATGTTTAACATGCTCCTAAGAAGTGTGAAGGAGGCGGGAAAAGGCACCTATAATATAATAGTAAAATAAAATTATGCAGCACATTTTTTAAAAAGCCATTTAACACCTACAATGGAAAAGATGTATTGCTGGGAATTTATACTTAACCTCAACTAATTCTCAAAATAATGACTATTTATAAAGAAAATTAAGTATCAGGGAACTGGATTAATTGGGCTAGTATCATACAATTAAGAGAATGATGGAGCTAGAATTCCCATGGGATATAGACTCCCTATTGCTCTTTCACCCTTGTCAGTGTCAGTAATCAGAAGCGTATGTGAAATTGTGGAAGCAGCACAACAGAATCTGGCTATCAGTGGAGTTAATCCCTGCTAAAGACACACCTTTGAAGCTCAGCAAAGATGGCATGATATCCTCCAAAGGGCTTAAAGAAGACCATGTAACTAGAACAAATTTGATCAAATCCTCCTGGTTTTGTATACAAAGCCTTTGATTATCATATCAAAGATTCTTGTATGTGTGTTTTTATTTTAAAAGTAATTACGTGTTCTCTCCCCCAGTATTTTTCTTGTAGTAAAACGCACACACATGGCAGGGCATGATGGCTCATGCCTGTAATCCTAGCACTTTGGGAGGCCATGACTGGAGGATTGCTTGAGTACAGCAATTTGATACCAGCCTAGGCAACATAGTGAGACTCATCTCTACAAAAATAAAATAAAATAAATTAGCCAGGCATGATGGCTTGCACCTGTAGTCCCAGATACTCAGGGAGCTGAGGCAGAAGAATTACCTGAGCCCAACGTGCGGTGAGCTGTGATAGTACCACTGCACTCCAGCCAGGGTGATGGAAAGAGATCCTCAACTCCAAAAAAATATGTACACACATATTTACTTTCGTAACCATGTTGGGGATACAATTCAGCGGTATTAAGTACATTAATATTATTAGACAACCACCATCCATCTCCAGAACACTTTTCACCTTGCAAAACAGAAAATCTGTACCCATTAAGCAATAACTTTCTATTCTCTATCCCCAGTGCCTAGAAATCATTATTTTATTTTCTGTATCTATGATTCTTGACTAAACTAACACTTATAAACGAAATTATACAGTATTTCTCTATTTGTGACTGGCTTATTTCACTTAGCATAAAATGTTCAAAGGTTGATTTATGTTGTAGCACGTGTCAGAACATTTTTACTTTTTACTAATCAATAATATTACACTGTATATATACCACATTTTGCTTATCTATTATTTCAACAACAAAAACGTGGGTTGCTTCCACATTTTCGTTGTTGTAAATAATGGTGCTAAAAACAGATCTTCAAGATCCTGCTTTCAATTAATTGGGGAATTTACCCAGAAGAGGAATTTCAGGATCATATAGTATTCTATACTTTACTTGGTGAAGAAGGGCCATACTGTTTTCCACAGCAGCTTTATCATATTACAGTTGCCACCAACAGTGCATAGGAGTTGTCATTTCTGCATATCCTTAAAAAGCAGCTGTTTACCATTTTTTTGATAGTAAGTATTTTAATGGGTGTGAGGTGATATCTAATTGTGGTTTTGATTTGCATTTTCCTAATGATTAGTGATGCTGAACATCTTTTTATGTGATTATTGGGCATTTGCATATCTTCATTGGGGAAAAAAGAATATCTATTCAAGTCATTTGTCCATTTATCAATTAAATAGTTTGCTTTGTAGTTGTTGCTGCTGTTGTTGATTTTTAGGAATTTTCTACATATCTTTTATCAGACATATGATTTGCCTTATTGCTCTATTGACAGTGTACTTGAAGCACATTTGAAATAACTTTTTATAGTCCATTTTTTCTTTTTCTTCTGTTGCCTGTGTCTTTGCTATCATATCCAAGAAATATTATTGTCAAATCTAATGTCTTCTAGCTTTTGTTCTATTTTCTTCTAAGAGTTTTATGTCTTACAATTAAGTCATAGATCTATTTTGAGTTAGTTTTTGTAACTTGTTGTTAAGTAATGCTACTGTCTTGTGTTCTTTCATTTTAACCTACAGGCTTTTTTTTTTTCTTTTTTCTTTTTTTTAAGCATTTTTTGAAGAACAGGCCTAGTGGTAACAAACTCCATCAGCTTTTATCTTAAGTCTTAATTTCATCCTCACTTCTAAAGAACAATTTTGCTGAATATAATTTTTTTAATGTTTTTTGTCTGTTTTCCACTTTGACTATATCAGCCCACTACCTTCTAGCCTCAACATTTCTGATGATAAATATGCTGATAATCTTATTGAAGATCTTTGGCATGTGATATGTTCTTTCTCTCATGTCACTTTCAAACATATTTATTTGTTTTGGGCTTTGGCTTAATTTTAATGTGTCATGGTATTAGTCTCTTTAGTTATATCCTACTTGAATTTCATTGTGCTTCTTGAATGTTATATTT
This sequence comes from Cephalopachus bancanus, assembly GCA_027257055.1. Lineage (NCBI taxonomy): Eukaryota > Metazoa > Chordata > Mammalia > Primates > Tarsiidae > Cephalopachus > Cephalopachus bancanus. The sequence goes on from JAPVLO010000048.1 coordinate 10,851,272, forward strand.
TTTTCTTATCAAATATGGAAAATATTCAGTTATTATTTCTTCATATATGTTTTCTGTCCCTTTCTCTTTCTCTTTTCCTTTGTGATTGCCACAGTGTGTATGTTGGTCTGCTTTTTGGTATTCCACAGGCCCATTAGAAACTGTTACATTTTTCCTTTTTTATTTCCTGTTTCACAGATTTGTTAATTTTTAATCTTTTAGTTGGCTGATTTTCCTTCTGCCTGTTAAAATTTGTCTTTGAATCCCTCTAGTAAATTTTTCATTTCAGTTATTGTACTTTTCAGCTCCAAAAGTTATCTTTTGTTTCTTTTTAGGTTTTCTCTTTATTGATATTTCCATTTGCTTACGCATTATTTTATTGACTTTCTCAACATCTTTCTTTAGTCTTTGAGCATCTTTAAGATAGCTATTTTAAGGTTTTTGTCTAGTAGGTCTGCCATCAGGTATTTTTGTTGTTGTTGTTTTGTTTTGTTTTTTTATGAGCCGGAGTCTCACTCTGTCGCCCAGGCTGGAGTGCAGTGGCTGCTCCCAGCCACCGCAGCCTCGACCTGCTGGGCTCCGGCGATCCTTCCGCCTCAGCCTTCCAAGTAGCCGGAATTACAGGCATGCGCTACCACGCCCGGCTAAATTTTTTATTTTATTGTAAGAGATGAGGTTTCGCCTGCCCAGGCGGGTCTCGAACCCGCAGGCTCAGGCAATCCACTCACCTCAGCCTCCCAAAGGTGCGGGATTACAGGCTGAGCCACCGAGCCCGGTTCATCAGGTGTTTTTGAGGGACAGGTTTGGTGTTGTTTTATCCATGAATACACTCTAATTTTCTTTCTTTCTTTCTTCTTCTTCTTCTGTTTTTTTTTTTTTTTTTTGGTATTCTTTGTGATTTTTTTGTTGGTGGTGGTGGTGGTGTTGAAAATTGAACATGTATAGATTTGTTCAATTGTAGTAATCATTTCACCATGTATATTTGTGTCAAAACATCATATTGTATGCCTTAAATATATACAATACAAATAAAGTAATAAAATTTAAAAATTGGACATGTAAATTTATACTGTGGTAATTCTGAAAATTATAATCTCCTCCACTTTTTACATAGTTTTCTGTTTTGTTTTGTTTCTTAATTTATGTAAGCTATACCTGTGCTGAGAAAACATATGAAGTATAAGCATTAAAGTCTTAGGTCATTTCTGATTCTGTACCTTTCCCTGTACATGCAGTGACATTCATATTTTCCTGTATATTCAGTTTTCTTTTCTTTTCTTTTCGTTTTTAAATGTTCTATTCTGTAATGTTTGACTCTCAAAATGGAAAAGTAGCAAAAAAATGAAGAGAATGTGGGGAAAAAAGGTTCTAGCCCCTGAAATATTCTGGAAGTCTCCGTAGTCAAAAGAAGGGGCTGCAACAATGGTGAGAAGAAAACCACAATGGCCACTGCCCCTTTGTTTCCACCTTTATTATTAGAAGTAGCAATCAGTGATGCTAGAGCATAGGTCTTTGGTATTTAAAACAAGGACCTTTTTGTCCATGTCAGATCCTGCAAGCTGCTCCATGAACACATGAAGACCTGCTTACCACAAGCCTGGGGGTTAGGAATAGGTAGCCACTACTTTGCTAAGAGCTAAAATTAACTTATATTAACTGCAATTTACCATCGAAATCGTCATACTGGAAATTGTAGGCCTTAAGTATACTCTAGAGTTCTAAAATACTTACAATGGACAGATTCTGCCAGTACAGATTTGTTTTGGCAGGGAGACAGATTCTTGGTGCTTCTTGTTCTGTAATCCTTCCAGAATCATCTCCCCTGTTTGTATGGCTTACATAGTAACACAACTCATTTTAGAAGTTACATAAAATATTGTTTTAAAAGAAAATTAGAATGCTATTAGCACTACATGTATAGATAAAGTCTTTAAGACCCTTTCTGTTATATCAGGCATTTTATATGCTATGATTTTTGCATACTGATTTTACCTCAAGTAATATAAAGTCATTCTAGATTCTTATGTATCATTTTACATTTTTGCAATGGTTGAAAAATATTCCAGTATGCAACAAACATAGAAATTAATAAATGTTTATAAGTTTACTGTTGGTTAGTTACATTTCTTTGAAGTAGCAGAAGTATGTTCTGACACCAGATTAAACAGTTTTTAATAATTAATATTCTGCCTTCAGATAGGGACACACATTTGTAGAAAAGTAGAATTTCATGAGACTTGCATTTTTTGTAGATTTTTAATTGCTAATAAATTTAATGTGTGTATTTTATTGATCAAGTTAAATAATTCCTAGGAGACATCAATCATTTTTAATTGAGGATAACAAAATGGGGATAGGAGGAGGTACTGGGAGTCCATGAGCTATGATCTATTATCTATGATCAATAGAATTTTTTATATGTATTTATCACAATGCAACCTAAATGTAAAAGAACATAGAAATGCTATATTTATCTACAAATTCCTGGTCCCTATCATTGAGCTCCTCCCTGGTCAAGATGCTAGAAATGTTGCTGAATCATGTTTGCAGGATAGCAAAAGTAACTGTGGACTCCAGGATGGCAAATGTCTTCCAGCATTGCCCAAAGTGCCAGAGTTGCCTCCCTTTCAAATGCCTATCTGAATTCTCATTCCCTTAGGGCAAGAGATTTTCTCTAGTGGTTAGTAACTGAAACCAATTCACAGGAAATTCAGAAGATATGATGTACCTCAAAATGTGCTCTAAGAATGCCAACACAGATTTCATTAAAATCATCCCCAAGTAACAGAATAGGAGAATGTTAAACATAATAGAGGGAACCCCCTCAATGGAATTTTTTTATTAACAGTTGTGTATTTACTCCTACTTCAGTCACCTTCAAAGTTATCTCCATTTGATGCAGTACACCTAGCAAGATACTTTTTCCACTGCTCAAAACGGTTTTTGAACTGGTCAATTTTGTTGCCTTTTTGTTCTACAGTTTTTTGTTTCACCTCTTCCACATCGACAAATGTTTCCCTTTGAGGACTTTTTACCTCTGGGGGGAGAAATTAAGTCACTCAGGGCCTGATTGGCTGAATAGGGAGGGTGGGGCCCAGGGACACAAGGCTCATGCCGTTTTTGGTCATAAACTGCTGAACACTTAAGCACGGTGTGGGCATGTGCTCTCATAAATCACCCAACATGACATGGGCAAACATTTTGAAAGAATCTTAAGAGGAAAAAAAATCATGAAACCAAATGCAGCATCTCACAACATCACTGCCTGGTCCACTGAAGCCGATGGGCTCCTGGAACACTTACCTAGTGGGGGAATCCTGTAGTAGAAGGGGCCCACTCTCCAAAAAGGTAATTCTAGGTTTTCCAGTGGTCCCACTTCGTATTTGTTTGTGTTTACTGCAGCAATGTTCAGATTTTTTGCTAAAATTGGATATTTCAGATAAATTCAATTGTGATTTATTTTCTTCACCTGTTTCTTTTCTAGTGATGAAAATTATTAACATCTCATAGAAACGAAGGCACACTTTTCTTGGGGTGTATTGCTAAATGTAGTTTGTATTTATGAAGAGTTGTATTAGCTTCTTAATGACAACCTATATTAAGGGTTATATATTCATAACACAAATGAAATAATTACTAATATGAGGAGTCACTAGTCAAAGTTCATTGTCAGGTATAGCTGACTCTTATGCTTTGAGAATCTCTGTGTTAGAATTTCTACAAAGCTCAAATCCATGTAGTCTCTGACATCTTCTAATTCCTACTTCCATGAGTTGAACCCATTAGAGCCTGGCTAAAAAGTCAGAGGACTCATTTCTTCTCACCTTCTTATTTTCTCATATGAACTCTTTTGCTAAATTAGCTTTTAAAGAAGTGTCATGTTAAGATTTGTACTTTTGAGGAAAGGAAAGTTTTTACTTAAACCTGGAGAAAAATCTAGATGTCTTTTTGCAATTTAAAAAACAATATCCCTTTTGCTGTTGTGGACATTTGGTGAAAAATAGAGTATCATATTTTTATAATTGGCATTGCCCTTGTATAATGATTCTACCTATGACCCCAAGGTACATGGATAGCTGGATAATGATAGGATTTAGTCATTCCGGTGTTCAAGGACACCATGTCATTGTCATCTCATAGCACCTTAAATCTCAACTCTACTCCTAGTAGAAACTTCCAGTTCAATACACGCAGTTCCACCCAGTGGAAGTTCAAAAGTTCCAGGTTTGCATTGTGCCTACAGTCCATCAGTGAGATGTCCTCTCTCTTTATCCTACCCTCGTTTTATGAGACAGTCAATGATGAACCAGGTTTCAAGCACTGCTAGATAATGTATACACATACACCTGGAGTTCTGTATAACAGTAAAACAGTGCTTTTTCTATATATCACAAAAATAGTATCCTAAACCAACACTAAATAGCTAATTTAAAATGATAAAATCTTAACAATCCAAGAAGTCATAAATTTAGCTGATTTCTGGAGTGCTAACTAAAACAGCAGCCTTTTTGCTCCTCCATAGTTTCCATGGCAGACAGCCAGATAGAGCCTTTGGAAGACAGAAAACTCATCCTGGAGCCATTGAAGTTTATTCTTGCCCATTCTGAAAAATTGGCTGATATTGATAATTGTTATAAAAGTTTACCCCATGAGTCTCACAGACTGCCAAGAATGTAATTGGGCTGAAATGGAAGACTGGTATAAAGCTCGCATCTGGTTCTGTGTCAAGGAGCCCTCACTCTTTGACTAGCATCAAGGGACTCTTCTTTCATTTAGGGAAAACAGATGGAACAATTTGACTATAATAGAGTTCATTTTAAGGAACTGTCCCAGCTTGTCCCAATTGATGGCAAGTTGGATAGGTTTTCAAATAAATAACAAACACCGGTAGGAGTCGATCTTACTAATCCTGGCTCAAAAAATCAAATGAGATAATATTTATTAGGCACTGAATACATACAAGGTAGGATTTCACTCGTGATTTTTACCAAATTTGACATTAAAATGCCAATTCTGATCCTCTTTTTCCACTATAGTAGTCAATTGTAACAAAACACAGTATTTTATCATAATTAGGAAATGTTTCATAATACTTTTGACCAGTGCTTCCATTTACTTATTAATACATGATTTTAGTGGAACCCGGAGCATTTTTCATGCGTTCTTAAAGTGGAACGTTGGCATATTCTACAGCTTTTGAGAGCTACAGCGAACTTCCTGGATGTCTTCACAATCTTCTTTTTTTTTTGAGTTGCAGTCTCCCTCTGTCACCCAGACTGGAGTGCAGTGGCCGCTCCCAGCCACCGCAGCCTCGACCAGCTGGGCTCCGGTAATCCTTCCACCTCAACCTTCCGAGTAGCTGGAACTACAGGCGCGCGCTACCACACACGGCTAATTTTTGATTTATTGTAGAGATGAGGTCTCGCAAAGTTGTCTAGGCAAGTCTCGAACCCGCGGGCTCAGGCAATCCACTCACCTCAGCCTCCCAAAGGCACGGGATTACAGGCTGAGCCACCAAGCCCGGCTACTCACAATCTTCTCATATGACCTGCTAAGGAGTCTAAAAGGCAAACACATGTCTTTTAGAAACTTGGTCAAGCATTTTGAGTCTCTTGAAGTTTCACCTCAACAATGTTGCAAAAATTTTATTCATACATCTCTGTACTCTGAAGCTACTCCAATACTTCAAGCAACAAAATTCAATAAGTATGTATTGTTTCTATTATGTCACAAGCACTAACCAGTCTATGTGCTAGGGACAAAAACTTTGAATAGCATATTCTTCACATGGAATGGGCAAATAAAACTATTTCAGTAAAAAGAGGAGTACCATGCTTAAGCGTAGACTTGTGCTGTTGAATAAAAGTAGTCATTAACCACGTGTGCTTTAGAATGTTGAACTGAGATCTGCTGTAAGTGTAAAATAGACACTGGATTTTGAAAACTCAATGTGAAAAATACAAAATATCTCATTTTGAAATATTGATTGCATGTTGAAACAGTATTTGGAATAAGTTGTTCTAAAGTATACTAGTAAAATTAATTTCATCCCTTTATTTTACTTTTGGCAATGCAACTATTTGAAAACTTTTAAGATTACATTGCATTCATAGTTCATATTAGATTTCTATTAGACAGCACTGCTACAAACTCTGATGCTAGACTTCTTATCGTCAAAATTATTCTATCACTGTCATGAAACTTTGGGCAAGCAGCTTAATTATTTTACCTCAGTTTCTATATGTCTAAAATGGGACTAAAGATAATTACAGTTGTTTACTGAATAGGACTATCAAAATGAGTAAACGATTTAAAACATGTAAAGGGCTATTGTTATCAAATAAGTAAGCACAAGGAAAGTAGGTACCAAGAAAGAGTACCCAATTCAGGCCAGCAGAAGTAGCTGAAAAAATATATATACGTGCACATATATATATATATATATATATATATGTATATACACACACACACACACACACACACACACACACATATGTATGTATACATACATATGTGTGTGTGTGCACGTGCGTGTGTTTACATATGTATATATGTATGTATATATACATACATATGTGTGTGTGTGCATGTGTGTTTACATATGTATATATACATGCGTATATATCTAAATATATGTATATACTTAATGTTATGGTTTATCTAAGCCTAAAGGAATATTAGGAAGCTGTCCAAATATAATCAAAGGGGAAAAGTATTCCAAGACTAGGAAATAATAATGTAAAAATACAAAACCTTGAAAGAATCTTGGTCCATTCCAGAAACTGAAAAGTGGTTTCCAAAGTGTAAGACTGCAAACTGTTTAGAAGTAGTCATGGAAAGAGAGACCAGAGAGATGAGTAAGAGCCAGATCAGTGTACTTTTGTATACTATTCTAAGGAATTTATGAAATAAGAAATTGCTTCTTTAAGATTAACACACAGTGTCCTAGGAAAGACAAAGTTAATATACAAACAGAATAAATGAAGTGAGAATGAGTAATACCATTTAGGAGATGACGTTCACATAGCCACACAGAGTGTTTGAAAAATAAGGCATATTTTCTCCTTCCTCAGTTAGCTGACTCTTAGGGCAGGATGCATTTGTGTAGGTAGCCAGTTATCATTTGTATGGACTAAGCATATTTATCCAACAAGCCTCAAAATTTATACTCATTTAACAAATTTTCTGTAAACTAAGTTATCAAAATAAGTTTTGGGTTTTAGAAATTGTGCAAAGTTCATCAAAATAAATATTAATGCTCAAATTCTATTATGTTTATGGATAGACATCAACACACGTAAGACAGTTATAATTTACAAGGACAAAATAGAATTAGAGAAAGAGGAAAGGTTGCAAGCTCTTCTCAAAAGGTTCTTTTAATCTTGAAACTTTAGGTAGTTGCAATTTTATGTCATGAGGGCAATAAACTAATAAGAAAGGTGACTATTTTTAAAGATATGCATTGGATTAAGTTTTAAATATGAAATACATATGTTAACATTATAAAAAGTGAAATGTACAAGTATATATAGCAGACAGAATATACCAAATTTATGATAAAGGAACCTATAACAATAAACAAAAAGCAATAATATCTGAAAATTTTTAAAATTTATTTAGAGTCTGTTCTCTTCTCCTATATTAAGAGTACACTACTTTTTGTCTAATTTTTAAACAGCTTGATAAAATAGCAGACCAATGCCAACATCCTATACCAATTCCAGAGTACACACCACCAGTTGATGATATCATAAGTACCCTAAATATTCATTTTTTGCATGCCATTAGCATAGTTCTCAGAGTTTGCTTATGTCTTTTACTTTTTCACACCCCACCTCGGTGTTGTACGTGACACTGAAGGCCAGCAGCTCTGCCCTTGTGCCAGGCAGGCTGTTTCTTTTCTTTTCTTTCTTTCTTTCTTTTTTTTTTTTTGAGTTGGAGTCTCGCCCAGACTGGAGTGCAGGAGTGCGGTGGCACGCTCCCGGCCACCGTGGCCTCGACCTCCTGGGCTCCAGCGATCCTTCCGCCCCAGCCTTCCGAGTAGCTGGAACTACAGGTGCACGCTACCACGCCCGGCTAATTTTTTTTTAATTTATTGTAGAGATGAGGTTTCGCCAAGTTGCCCAGGCGGGTCTGGAAGCCGCGGACTCAAGCAATCCACTCACCTCAGCCTCCCAAAGCGCGGGATTACAGGTTGAGCCACTGAGCCTGGCTAGGGAGGCTCTTTCTATCATGGCAGAGAGTTGAACCAAACAGATTCATTAACAGTCCATATTTATCATTCATTCACATTACAATCTTCCTTCCATTTACATGTTCTTTCTGTTAGATTTTACATTTATCATCCTTTAGGTTTAACAAATTAGTAACACAATCAAACTTGATTTTGAAAATAAAATTCTAGCGAAGATGGAGGTGTATCTCCAGGTAAGCAAAACATTTTAAAAAGAGAAAAATATAAAAGCGTTTATTACACTCATTTATCTCTAATGTCATTTCAGGATCTAACTTCCTAGGAGTATGTATTTTTATTGACCATACATTAAATTGCAAATCCAACTGAGACTGGCTTTTGAGGATAGAATAGAAAATAAAATTTTTTAAAGAACAAGCAATATAGAGAAAAAAAATTATGCAGAAATGGCTTTGATGTTGGGACAGCAGATTGGAAAATGCTCACACGAACTGTGATGGAATGTGACAGAAGCTAGCAATAGCCAAATCCACACAAACATTTTAATTGTTTCTCATCTGGATAGTTTTTTTTATCCTAGTCTAAACTGCAATTTCAAATGATGGGCTTCAGATCCTCTACACCAGTCCCAACGAGTGAAGCATGTTTATGCTTTCAAACATTTGGACCATCTACTTATTCATATGCTATGGTTTCATGCCCAGGTTTCTTTCTGTGCCATGAAACTCTGGTCCAGGATGAAACTGGATAAAGATGGTGTAGTGACAGGATGATAAATGAGGTTCATCATATTGAAAGGTTGGGTTGTCCTCTTATATTTTTGGCAACAGAAACAGTTTTACTAAAATGTTTGCCCTGAAACACATTCTTTTTAAACATTTCAAAGTCAAGCAGCCCATGCCCACAATATGTAGGAAAAGAAATAGGGAATTTTTTTTTTTTGCTTTAACATATATGCCCAAATTTAAATTTTTTTCTTTAGAACAGGGCACTTTATTGATAGGGATTTTGTTTGTTTGTTGTAATTAATTTTGTATTTTGAAAACTCCAAAATAAAAGGTCACATTAGGATAAAAAAGATTATATTTATAGCAAGAGTTCTTCACCTTAAAACAAGATATGTTGCATATGTCATTTAAAAATTGAATTCAAGCCGGGCTCGGTGGCTCAGCCTGTAATCCCGCGCCTTTGGGAGGCTGAGGTGAGTGGATTGCCTGAGCCCGCGGGTTCGAGACCCACCTGGGCAGCGAGACCTCATCTCTACAATAAATCAAAAAATCAGCCGGGCGTGGCAGCGCATGCCTGTAATTCTGGCTACTTGGAAGGCTGAGGCAGAAGGATCCCCGGAGCCCAGCAGGTCGAGGCTGCGGTAGCTGGGAGCGGCCACTGCACTCCAGTCTGGGCGACAGAGTGAGACTCCAACTCAAAAAAAAAAAAAAAAAAAAAAAGTTGAATTCATCCAGTGCATTTAAAAATGCAATAAAATACAAGAATTTAAACTGACATCTGCATTTTTAAAAGACTAATATTTTAAATGGAACTTGGGGAAACTAACTTGTATTCAAAGGTAATTTTCATCTGAGATCCTAGAACTTCTGAAATGATGTTAATTCTTTGAAAAGAGATAAGATTTTAAAAACCTTAACTGTAATAGGAGAAAGACAACATCTTTTAAATATCACATTTTAAAATTGATTACAAGCTAAAATCACAAAGCACAAAATGGCAGCCAGTAAATTTGTCATGTGCTTTCACTCTTTCAGATAGGTTTGTAAATTTTCATCTAAAATTCTATCAACAGTAATTATTTAACTTGAAAACTTACTTTAGAATATTTTTAATTTGAAGAATTCTTTGGTCTTTCCTCATCCCTTTCTAAATAGTTTTTAAAATTATAACTTTATATTTAATTTTCTTTACATTATCTTTTTGATTCTCCTGATTCCTTCAAATTCCTTTAATATATATTTAGCAAAATGAAAACAGTGCTCTAAAATGGCCTTGATTCCGCTTTCCTAGTTTATGTTTGTAATCTCTTCTGATCACAGTTATAAGTTTGCCTCACAAGATCCTCCCTGTATAAAGAATGTTCTACACAACAGCTTGTTACAGAAGTAAAGTCAACACTTTAAGTGTCATTATTCTGATAATATTTTTAAAAATTTATTCTAAATGTCATATGTCCTTAAGTTGACCATATTAAATTGCAGTCCAGGTAGCAGTTAAATAAACTCCACAAGAATAGTGAGCATCACCAACTATTCTTTCTTTTCCCAGTGTCTCTTTTATTATCTGTGAGTATATTTTTGGTTTGTAGGCATGTATACATATGTGTGCGTGTAAATGTAAATGACTGTGCATACATGTATTTATACTTTATTTTCATCACCATCAATGCTGTTCATAGTTCTGCTTTTTTTAATTACTGCCCTAACTTTCTTCCCCAGGCCCTCGAAATTTCTGGGGGAGTTTTTAACTGTAATAAAGTTAAACATGGTGTTTCACTTATTCCTCCAAGAATCTGAGTTTGTCTCTTCGTTGGGGGTTAATAACCTTCATTGGCACCAAGAAGCACTTTCTCAATAAAATATCTGAAATATAAGAAAATGAATGGTGGGAGAGTAACTAATGCTTCCATCATGTGCCAGGTACTTTATATACATACACACACACACACACACACACACACACACACACACACACACACAAATGCTTTATATATATAAATGCTTTATATTTAAATAAACGCTTATATATGTAAATATTTTATACATATAAATGCTTTATATATATAACATATATGCTTGATATATATGTCATCTCTTTAATATCACAACTTTTTCAGGAAAATAATATTAACCACCAATTTATTTGTGAATAAATAAACATAGGGCAATCCAGTAAGCCGCACCACTCACAATGAAAAAAAGAAGAGACCAACATTGAACTAGATTTTTTAAAATAACATCAATGTATTAGTGCTACAAATTTCTAGAAAGCCAAATTTTAGACAAATGGTGTTTTATTCTGTAGTCATTCCTATTTGTTACAAATGTCATATAATTTCTATTATTCCATCATTTCAGATGTTAACATTATTGTGCAGATTATCAGCACTACAGGTTGATTACCTTAAGTTTATTGTAGAATACTCTCATAGCAAAGAAGTTCTAGCAATAAACTTCAAAACTGTAAGAACTTAAACTACTTTATTATTAATAAATCAATTTACAGTAGATTTTAATGTAACTTTGTATAGTAATATTTCTAGAAATTTCTTATTTTTAAAAAATGATTCTGATAAAGCATTTCTTAAACTATTTTCTAAGGAATACCAGCTACACAAAATGTTATTTGGTGCTCCAAATTATGAGGTCTACGATTTCAAAAGTTCAGGAACAATACATTGTAATTTCTGTCTTAGACATATCAAAGTGCATGCCAAAGATTTTGAAAAGTCCCTGGTAGAAGACTGGACAGTAGGGTTTCTCTAAATTGATATTTCCATGTAAGTTTGTAATATAGTTTTAGAGGTAGAATATCATTCAGAGATTTATAAACAAACATCTTAGTGATACTGATTCATAAAATATTTTTCACATTTTCAATTTCAAATCAGTAGATACATAAATATTAAAAGTGAATTTGTAAAATAGATTTAAATATGATTACTCATGGAATTCTACATCCAATGGTTAAAATGGAAATATAAAAAGTAAATTCATTTGAGAAATTATAGTGTTTGATTCATGGGAAACACCATAAATTTATCAACAAAATGACAAAAATGTTCTGTTTATTATGATATATTTTCCATTTCAGCACCCTTAGCATTTCCTCAAACCTTAATCCTTAGTTTTCCAGAATGGGCAAGGATATTCAACGATTGCCATTAATCCTTGTATTCTGTACATAATATTTTGACACAGTCCAATTTATTTTAATAGCTTTTTTCCCCTCAGTGTGAAAAATATTTTAGATCTTTTAAAATAGAGTATTTTGAAACTCTATAAAATGTTTTTATTTTTAGTCATATTTTAATATATATTTTATTCCAACATTCACACTGCATGATAGTATGAACACGTGCTATTGAAGAAATAAACAACAGCATTATTTCCAGAGCTAAAGGCGGTAAATGCTGTATGTATAAGTACATATTACTGTAAAATAGAAAGGACCAATGGCAATAATAACATAAGCAACAAGGACAATGTATTGCGAGTATTAAAAAATGTGTATTAATTTCCTCTTTATATTGTTGTTGTTGAATCATTTCTCCTCTGATGCACTGCCAAAAAAATGTATTATTCCCAGGCAGATGGTGTTGGTGACCTTTTCTCTTTAGGACTATAATAAGAGAACTAAGCATGAGATGCTTAAAGAGAAGACCATAGCATGTTAAACAAGGGCAGTAGTGGATAGAAGCATATACCTTTTAGACTAGAAACTATGGAAAACTTACTGTGCACTGATTAAGTATAGACCTTTGATCAAGGAAGCACATGTCCATGCACTTTGGAGGGCTCGCTATCCTGCTTGCACTCATTCCTACTCAAGAGGTAAAGATTCCATGAGGTTCAGGGGAGGCAATGATTTTATATTAGTAATATTCCTCTCTGGAGTCTGTACCTGTCCCCCACTCTAGAAATTCCTTTATAAGTCCTCATACAGGACCTGTGAGATTACATTCCTCGGCTCTTTTCTCTTTAGGATGAATCAAGTCACCTGTGTGGACATCTCTGGGCCTGAGGAGTAACACGCATCAACAATTTCAACAAGGCCAGGTGCAATGGTTCACACCTGTAATCCCAGCACTTTAGGAGGCAGAGGGGAGAGGATAGTTGAGTCCAGGAGTTTGAGAGTAGCCTGGGCAACATAGTGAAGTCTAATCGCTACAGAAATAGGAAAAAAAAATGAGCTGGACGTGGTGACATGCCAGCTATTCAGGAAGCTGAGACAGGATCACCAGAGCCCAGGAGGTCAAGCCTGCAGTGAACCATGATGATCATGCCACTGCATTCCAGCCTGGGCAACAGAGTGAGACCACACTCAGTAAATAAATAAATAAATAAATAAATAGTTTCAACATGTAAGCATGGGTATCCATACATGTTTGTCTGAAGCTCCTCTAGATGCTAACAGGAACAGGGGTGTAAGAAAAGGGGTTGGAAACAGGGCAGTTGTCAGTTGTTGGTTCTCATGTACTACTGATTTTTGGTGCAGAACTCCAAGGAATCAGATAATTCTCAATTGAACCCTGACTTTCCAGATCAGATGATTCTCAGTGCAAACCTGGCTTTCCAGATTATTAAGAAGATACCTTTGTCAAGGTAGAAGGATGGTATGCATTTTATTTAACAGTCTGTCAGTTTCATTAAATATTCAATGAAAAAATAAAAGTATCTTCATTTATATTCTTACTGTGGTCCCAAAGACATTATGACTGGACTTACTGTATAGCATCACCCCCTCACTAATCGGAACAGGCACATTGTCCTATGTGAATTATGTCAAAGGGTAATCTTGAGTAGAGTTGGACCAGCAAGGTAGACTGGAGGTTGAACAGTGAGGACCCAATGAAAGCTGAAGCCATGATTCGGAGACCCTGTAGCACCATCATGAAACCAAGAGGAAGCTATGTAAGCAAGAGAGGACCACTATTCTCTATTCAACACAGAGGAGAAATGCCACTCTGAACTCAAACAGTTTAGGAATTCAGCCATTAAAATCAGCAGAGAGAGTAGCATCCATAGGAAAATAGAAGAAAAAAAAAAAGATTGAGTCCACATTTGCCAAAGGGCATTACAATTCCAGAATCTTATTTCAGTACTATGAGGTTAAGAAATCAACTATTCCCTCAAATGCCACTTTAGAGTGAATCCAAAGAAGGAGACTAGTTGAGAGACTGAACATTTTTAGCCAAGAGAATCAGCAATGCCTGAAGAAATAGTTGCATAGACTCAATCAATAGATTTGAAGCAATGAATCAAAATGAAGTATGCTACCTCAATACTCATTGCATAAGAAAGGCCAAATCAGTTAAAGAAAAAAAATAATTACATTTCGTATGTTTGGGGTGAAGGATAAGACATTTTGTGACACCACTACTTATGGATAAATATGTGTTTTATATCACTTTTACATTTTTAAAGAGATGGCTGCTGACAGTTTTATGATCCTCTACCTATAGTTCTTTCTATTCTAAAAACCTCAGAAACCAATTCTTCAACTACCTATTCTGAATTTTATTGATCCTAAAACCCAGGTATTTAAAACCTGAAGCATAATAATTCTTTCAGCCTAAATGAATCAAATAAAATGTAAATAGCTATCAGTAAACTTGCCAAGGATTTGTTCCTCATGTGTCAGATGCCAAGACAGGAGTAGGAATCTCAGAAACGAATCAGTCATAAAAGTGCTCTGCAAAGATTTTACAAGGGGACTGCAAATGTAGAAATAGAATGCTGTAGTGGCATAAAAAGAATTGGCCAATTATCCCTGAGAGAAAGGTAAATAATTTCCAAATGCAACTAACACTGGAGCTGAGTAGCTAGCTGTTCTACTAAGTGGCCCTGTTTGGGTAAGGTCATTCCAGATAGAAGAAACAGCTTAATAGAAAATACAGCCGGGCTCGGTGGCTCAGCCTCTAATCCCACGCCTTTGGGAGGCTAAGGTGAGTGGATTGCCTGAGCCTGCAGGTTCGAGATCTGCCTGGGCAGTGAGACCTCATTACAATAAATCAAAAAATCAGCCGGGCATGATAGCACATGCCTGTAATTCCAGCTACTCGGAAGGCTGAGGCAGAAGGATCGTCGGAGCCCAGCAGGTGGCGGCTGCGGTGGCCGGGAGCGGCCACTGCACTCCAGTCTGGGTGACAGAGTGAGACTCCAACTCAAAAAAAAAAAAAGAAAATACAAATGAGTGAGATAGTCTATTATAGCTTAGGGGCCAAACTATTAAATACACTAGGATTCTGTAATTATTATTGAAAAGGTGAATGGCTTTATATCATGGAGGACTTTGTGTGTCATACCAAGACATTTGGATCTTAACTAAGCAGGCAATGGGAACAGTAAAAGAAGAGGAAACTAGGAGTTGAAATAACCAATTGGATATTGTAATGATTATCCTGCTGCTGACGTGTGAATTGGTGATTGTAAAGAGACTAGAACTTGTAGGCTATGTAAAAAAAATAAGGTAGAAGCAAAAGGGTGACTCCAAGGGAACGAATTCAAGAAGTGTTAAATAGGTCCTATTGATGGAAGGCGAATGCCCTGTGTATGTAAGGGACCAGGAAAAAGCAAGCATGAAGGAACAGTAGATGTCTGTTTTGTGTGACCAGTAAGTGAGGTATCATTTGCTGAAGTCTGAAGAGCAGAGATATAAGTTAGCAAGGAACAATAGGAAGTTCAACTTTGAACGTGTTAAGCTTGAGGTGCCTGTGGATCGCTAAAATTGGAATTCTTTAGAGAAAAATAATAAAGCAAGATGTTAAAGGCATAAAACATTATTCAATTTCTGTAAATTTTAATGGAATAAAAGATATTCCAAAGTATCATGGGGTCAGATAGGTCTACAGGAAAGTACACTTCTTAACGTATGCTTTCAGCTTATGTGGTTGAGAGGAAGAGAACAGAAAGAGTGAGAGTGAGAGAGAGAGACTGCAATTAACTCTATACTCAGGAATTATTTCACAGTCAATGCATCAGAGCAGGGGAAAATAATATCTTACTGCATAAATAAATAATGGCAAATATTTATTTATACTTTACCTGAAGTAATAGTACACATCATTGTTTACCATATCAATGGGAGAGAAAGATAAACCATTATTTTTATTTACCTTTTTCCATCTTTACTGAGGTATGTTCGGCAAATAAAAATTATATGTGCATTTATGGTATACAATATGATGTTTTAATAATAATATACGTATACATTATGAAATGATCACTGCAATCAAGCTAATCAACATATTCATTTCTCCACATAGTTAGCATTTTTGTTAGTGAGAGTGTTGAGAACATTTAAGATCTACTTTCTCAGCAAATTTAAAGTATAAAATATAGTATTGTTAACTATGGCCACCACTCTAGATGGCAGATCTCCAGAACTTAATCATTCTGCAAAGTGAAACTGTACCTTTTCAGTAACATCAGCTTACTTTGGGTGTAATTTCCAAATAATAAAACGTGCTCATTTTAATGTATTTAATGGAAAACTTTTTGACAAGTATGCACTAGGACAATGAAAACTTAGAACATCTCTACCACTCCAAGAAATGTCCTATTAGTCACTAGATTTTGAGTTTTACTGAAGAAAAGATCAACTTGTACTACATTTAAGAATATTTGGGGGGGGTCAGGGAGGAGAAGGGATGTGGGATTAACGGTAGTCAATATCTGTCTGGGGATAGGGGAGCACACCTCATCAACCAGGGTACCTGCACAATAAATATTTGTATACCTAACCCTTAATTGTACCCCACAATTTTAAAATAAAAAATATATATTAAAATTAAAAATAAAATAAAATGAAACATTTTACTAATACACTAAAAAAAAGAATATTTTGGACATTTGTGATAACAAGATATGAGGGTGCAATTTTTTATTCATTTTTTTATCCTCTAAACATCGAAGCCACAGAGAGAAGCAAATAAAAATTTATTAAAATAATAAATTTTGAATTCATGAGCACATCTCGTTACACTTAATTTCATCCTTTCTTTGGGATACATCCTCAGAACACACACTACAGTCAATTTGTCATAAGTCTGAAACTTAATCAGAAATCGTCACCTCCCTGACTCATTATGAGAGAGATTTCTTCTCTCATGTGGAATAATACGGATACTTTGAGTGGGCCAGGCCATAGCTCCTGCTCAGATTCATTTTATTCATTCTGTGCATCAACTCTTCTCTCTTCCCATTCACAAGTTCTAGCAACAGCCAGATCAATTTATGCTAACTGCAGCCAGTGTTCTTCCTCTGTCATTTCCCAAAGTTCTGCTAAAGCAGCATGAGAGACCTTGTCAACAGAATGCAAATTTTCTATGAAAAGGTACAGGCAACTGGTCAAGAAGGATAGCTAATTAGAGAATTTCAGAAGACTGAATATATCTGTAAATGGTAATGATTAGCTTCAAATTGTTAAACATTTCCAAATTCCTCCCCAAAAGGAAAAGCACCATCTAAATCTAGATCTAAGTAAGTGTGTTTTAAAACATGAAAACAAAGACGACTGCTTTTTTAATGATGGGAAGGTCACCTTGGGAGATATTTCTTGAGTTCAAATGGATAAAACTCCTGGTACTTCATTATATCTCTTCTACTTATGTGCCAAAAGAGAATAACTAATAGAGAGAGAAAGAAAGGTTTTATATTTACAGGTTGTTATGAAAAATGTAATCCATTCATACAACAGAGTGTGTGATTACTTATGTGGACACCAGGTAGAGTTAATGGGCCTCTGAAACCTATTATAGCAGTCACTAGAAAGTACCTACAAAGCTAAAAATTGAAACTCCTATCACCGCTGAATATTCAAATGAATACCATGGTTACTAATTCTAAAAAGGAAAATTACTGTGCTACTTTTATTGCTATGAGCTGAGAATAAAGAAGAAAAACTAAATGTACTTTTACCTCCTTGAGGACAAATTTTATATTCTATTCTACTTTATATCCACAGCATCTAGTATAATAATGCAAGTAAATATATATATATGTTTTATTATGTAAACTTTGCAAATAATTTTACCTACAGGTGGTCTGATATCATAGTTCTTTCCAACTTGTTTTTAAAATTTTGGTCATGGAATTAATGTTAAATCTGAGAAGTTAAAAAAATCAATTATTCAATTGTTGGAAGTCAGATGGATTTTTATATGAAAATATATACATAATTTGAATTCATATTATATTTAGCTTTTGTTCTTTGAATTTTTTTTTTTGGCAGTATCTTTACAGAAGACTTCATGCCCCACCTTTCTTCAAACTGACTTTTCATCCCTCCAGAGCAGTCAGTTAAGGGAAGGGCTGGTGGGTACTTTCCCCAAATTAAATTTAGTATATATTTTATGTTTCACAATACTAATACTGCATGAAAAATTACTAATACCCTGCTTGAAAGATAAAAAGATAATTTATAACAAAACCATAGAAATTTTCTCATGTGGTTAAAAAACGTTATATTAAAATCAAAGTAATACAAGTGCTTATCAATGCTAACTGCAGTGACAATTGTTGATTGCAAGCTTCTATTTACTTACACCATGTCACCAGAATATCTCTCTGTCCTTGTTGTTAGAATAAAGGCAAAAGTGTTAAATAAAGTCTTAAATATTAAGTTAAAATTCCTTGTGATTAGAGGAGAAGTCAGTAAAATGTAATCCAAGCACACATTATAAGTGTGTATATTTTACATATTTCACATTACTGGATACTGCTATATAGTTAATAAAAATATGTACACAACTAACATACATAAATAACACACATAAACATGTGACACATAAAACTTACATTCATAATACAAATGAATGCCTTTTATTTAAAAAAAAAAATTTTTTCTTGTTCCATATATCATAGTTTATTGTACCATACCTAATCAATCCAAAAGTCTCAATATTCAAGCAGTGCTCAAAACTACTATGTAAGATAAGTGAATCATACAGCTTAACTATGTACAGACACAATAGAGTTGTGGATGTTCCATCAACACAATTTGGTCACAGTTTGAGGACATCTCAGTTTCCATTTTCCATTACAAAAGAAAATAGGCCAAAAGAAATCACAGAGTTGAGAGCTTATAATGAAATTTGCATATGTAGTTTTAAAATGTAGATGGCAAAATTAATGAGAGAAGAGTCAAACCCAGCATCACCAAATTAGGAATACAATCACTGTGAGGAACTCCATAGCATGATAGCAGTGGAGAAAAAGTGGGACTCCCCAAAGCATCAGCAGGGCCCAAATGATCATCAAGTTGAAATAAATTATTTTGCTTTAGTAAACACCAAATTGACCAAAATTCTGAGGAAAAGGTAGAGTTACATTAGGTTCTAATTGAGTTATCTGATTAGTTTATATATATTGCCATCTTGCCCGTCTCCCCCAACATTCCTAAATACATATATTAGTTTTTATATATTTAGGAATGTTGGGGGAGACGGACAAGATGGCAATGGAACTGGTCAGAGTGTGAGAGTATCTACAAAAGTGAGTGTCCATAAAGACTGTCTGCATGAGTGGGTGTGTGCCAGTGAGTGAGTGAATGTCCTCCAGAGGGGAGACTTGGGTTCAAACATCTGGGGGTCTTCTCCAGAGGAGACTGCAACTCACCACTGTCCTAAGATCAGAGTCCCTGGTGTGCAGGATCATCTGCCAATCTCGAGAGTCTCTTGACAGGAGGCAGCAGAGATCAGCCGTTTCTCAGCACCTGCCACCTGGCTGGCACCAACACCTGTGATAGCTGGCTGGGTGCTAGCAACAGGAACTGTGGAGAAGGTGATGGGAGGAAATCTGGAACTGAGCCTCTCCACCAGTGAGGAGACGCTCACCTCCACCATTTTCTCTCCCCGGGGACCAGGCAGAGACTTGTATCACCTCACCCAACTCTGTCCAGCCTCCAACCTGAGATCCAGAGGCTATCTCCGTACCCCTCTGGGATCAACCATTGGACATGGAGAGGCAGATGCCTCTCCCCCATACTGGACCAGGCACACACACATCTGATCTGAATGGTACTTGGTGGCAGTAGCAGACAAGTCATGTGAGTCCAGATCTGATTCACCCTCTTACTACAGCAGTCTATGGGATGTCTGATCCATGCTGAGAGCAGCCCTATCGGCCTGAACTAACAGCACAGAGGACAGGAGACTAGAGCTGCTCCCTAATGTGGTGGCAGTGCTTGGGAAAGGAATCTGACATTCCAGAAAAGGTCACACACAGAGGGAGACTATTTTTTTTTCTTTCTTTCCTTCTGCTTTTTACATTTTCATACTTGCTTTTTTTTGTTATTTTATTGTTGTTTTTTAGATTTTCTGTTTTTGTATGGGCATGTTTGAGGGCAAATACATCAACAGGGCTTTTTGCTTATTTTTATGATTGTTTGAATGTTTTTGTTTTTGTTTTGTTTTGTTTTTGCTTTTTGTTTTTGTTGGTTTCTTTGTTTATTCATTAGCTGGTATACCTATCTGTTTTCCCTCTTCCTCTCTCTATTCACCTTCCTTTCATCTCCCTCCTTTTCCCATTCCTTTCCTTTTCCTTATCTCATTTTGCTTTCAAGGGCAAACATACACCCTCACCAAATGGACATATTGTAAGGTGAGGGGAAGTGGGTTCCCAGGAGGCCCACAACATGTTAGTGGATACTGTGATCTGCAGATAGTTTCTGAATCACCACTTCCCCATTAATCAAATTTCAAAACTGCATAAAAACACAGTACTCCAATCACAGTCCAGCTTCAAATTTGAACAAATTCAGAGGATCTACATAAGGAGGAATAGGGGATTGAGCAAACAGAAGTGAAAACTATCCCCCTTATCACTGAATAACAAAATTAAGGAGGAGAGTAAAAAGGGGGAGGAAAACCTTCACACATAAAGAAGAAGCAACGGATGAACACAGGTCCCATAGAGACCCCTGGGAAAACAGCAAAGGAGAATACAGACTTTGGAACTCAAACAATGAAGAGTCCCCAGAATGACTGGTCTCAAGCCACAAATCCAGATATCAAGATATTAATAGAGAAAATAGAAATGAGGAGAGACAAGAAGAAAGAATGAAGGAGTTGATAACTGAGATAACAGCAATAAATAATACAGTGAACAAAATAATAACAAACTGATAAGCATGGAAAGCACAATCAACCAAGCAGAAGGAAGAATCTCAGAGCTTGGAAACAAGTATAGAAACAATCCAAAATGCTAAAAGCTTAAAAAAGAAGCTTAATGAGGCACAACAAAGCCTTCAAGAGATGAGCAATTAGTTCAAGAGGCCAAATCTAAGATTAATTGGAATCACTCAGGCAGATAGAGAGACAGCGACCACCCTAGAACAAACATTCCATGAAATTATCCAAGAAAACTTCCCTTGTCTCAGCAGAAATATGACCATTCAAACACAAGAAATTCAGAGAACCTCTGCAAGATGTAAATGAGAAGACCAACTCCTAGACACATAGTAATTTGCTTACACAAAGTAGGTATAAAAGAAAAAGTCCTAAAGGCAGCAAGAGAGAAATGCAGACTACCAGCCAGGGAAGACCAATTAGAATAGCAGCAGACTTGTTTACAAAAACACTACAGGCAAAAAGAAACTAGAGGCCAATTTTCAAAGTTCTCAAAGATAAACAATTTCAACAAAGAATTTCCTACCCAGCTAAGGTAAGCTTCATCAGTGATGGATTATTAAAATCCTTCCAGGACATTTAATCCCTAAAAGCTCCAGACAAGATCTACAAGATCTATGCCACCTCCAGATAAGATCCACAAGAAATGCTTAAGAAAGTATTAAACACAGAAGAAAGTAAAAAAAAAAAAAGAATGATCATGCCCTTCCCAAGAGTGCAGGAAAAAGACTGAAAACACACATAAACCAACCAAAAAATGAAAAGAAAGCCAACCAAAAAATAAACAACAATGAACTCCATAAGAATCCATGACAGGGAAAAACTCTCACATCTCCATAATTAGCCTGAATGTGAATGAACTAAATGCACCACCTGAGGGCCATAGAATGGCAAACTGGATTTAAAAAAATATGTCATAAAAATATGCTGACTCCAAGAGACTCACCTCACCAGAAAGAATACTCACAGACTCAGTGTAAGAAGATGGAAAACAAATTTTCAGGTGAACGGAACACAAAGGAAAGCAGAAGTTGTGATCTTAATATCAGACAGACTAGCTAGGCTCGGTAGCTCAGCCTGTAATCCCGCGCATTTGGGAGGCTGAGGTGAGTGGATTGCCTGAGCCCACGGGTTCGAGATCCACCTGGGCAACTTGGCAAGACCTCATCTCTACAATAAATCAAAATGAGCCAGGCGTGGTAATGCCTGTAGTTCCAGCTACTCGGAAGGCTGAGGCAGAAGGATCGCCAGAGTCCAGCAGGTCGAGGCTGCAGTGGCCGGGAGCAGCCACTGCACTCCAGTCTGGGTGACAGAGTAAGACGCCAACTCAAAAAAATATATATATCAGACAAACGATCCTTTAAGCTATCAAAAATTTAAAAAGATAAAGAAGTTCACTACATAATGATAAAAGGTTCAATCCATCAACAAGAAATATCCATCATAAACACATATGCACCCAACATAGGCACACCAACTTTTATAAAGCAGTTTCTATGTAAAATAAAAAAATATATTACCTCTAACATATCATAGCTGAAAATTTAAATACCCCACTATGCACCCTAGACAGAACATTGAGACAAAAAAAATCAACAAGGAGATCTGAGATCTCAACTTTACGTTTGACCAAGTTTGACCAAATGGACTTAATAGATACCTACAGAACACTTCACCCTACAGTAGCACAATCTACATTGTACTTACCACCACATGGAACATACTCTAAGATCGACTACACCCTTGGCCATAAATCAAGTATAAACAAATTTCATAAGATTGAAATACTGCCATACACCTTCTCAGAACACAGTGGAATAAAAATAAATATCAACACAAACAAATTTCCCCAAAACCCACAAAGACATGGACACTTAACAGCAAGAATCTGAACAACATCTGAATCAACACATAAATCAAAACAGAAATTAAAAGTTTCTTGGAAACAAATAAAAATGAAGAAATATCCTCCCAAAATCCTTAGGATGCCATGAAATTAGTACTAAGAGAGGAATTCATATCTCTATGAACACACAAGAAGAAAAGTGGAAAGATTATAAGATAACAACCTAACAAATCACCTAAGGGAACTGGAAAAGCAAGACCAAAACTCTAACTTCAGCAGAAGAATTCAGATCAGCAACATTAAATTCCAAATATGGGACATAGAAAACAAAAATATAACAGAAAAAAATCAAGGAAACAAAAAGCTGACTCTATGAAAGGATAAGTAAATTGATGAGCCCACATCCAGAATAACCAAGAAAAAGACAGAAAAAAACCCAAATAAACACTATCAGAAATGCAAAAGATCAAGTTACAACTGACCACAAAGAAATACAAAAGATTATCAGAGATGACTATGTACACTTGTATGGAAACAAACTTGAAAACCTAAATGAAATGGAGAGTTTTCTGACATCTCACAACCTCCAAAGGTTGAAACAAGAAGACACTGAGACACTAAATAGACCAATAACAACCTAGAATATTGACTTCGTCATAAGAAAACTACAAAAAAAAAAAAAAGCCCTGGACCAGCTAGCTTTCCAGCAGAATTCTGCAAAACATAAAAAGAGGAGCTAATACCAATCCTATTGAAAGTATTCCAGGCAATAGAAAGAGAAGAAACTCTCCCCAAATCATATTATGAAGCTACCAACACATTGGTACCCAAACGGGGAGAAGAACCAACAGAGAAAAAGAACTACAGGCCAATATTCTTGATGAACATAGATGCAAAAATTCTCAACAAGATTCTAGCAAACCAGATCCAACAATACATCTAAAAAATACATCATAACCAAGTAGGCTTCATTTCTGGGATGCAGGACTGGTTCCACATCTGCAAGACCATAAACTTAATTAAATACATCAACTGATATAAAAACAAGAATCACATGACTATATCATTAGACACAGAAAAGGTTTTTGATAAAATCCAGCACTTCTTCTTGATAAAAACCCTTGAACACCTAGGCATGGGTGGAACATGCCTCAAAATAGTAAGAGCCATCTACAATAAACCCACAGTCAACATATTGCAAAACAGACCGAAATTGGAACCATTTCCCCTGAAAACCGAAACAAGACAAGGCTGTCCACTCTCACCTTTCCTGTTTACATAGTGTTGAATTTCGTAGCTAGAGCAATCACACAAGAGAAGTAAATCAGGGGTATACAAATAGGAAAAGAAGACATTAAGTTCTCCCTTTTTGCTAACGACATGATCTTATACCTTGAAAACACAAGAGAATCTGTCAAAAACCTTCTCATACTGATAAAGAACTTTGGCAGAGTCTCAAAGTATAAAATGAATATTCAAAAGATAGTCACATTCCTATACACCAACAATAAATAAACAGAAACTCCAATAAAAAGCACAATCCCATTCCAAATAGCCACACACACAGAAAAAATGAAATACCTTGGCATCTTCCTAAAGAGAGACGTGGAAACCTTTACAACAAAAACTATAAAACACTGCTCAAAGAAATCACTGATGACACAAATGGAAAAAAATTCCATGCTCATGGATTGGAAAAGTCATCATTGTTGAGATGTTCATCCTACCCAAGGCAATGTACAGTTTTAGTGCCAAACCCATCATTCTTCTCAGACCTTGAAATGACAATACAGAAATTCATATGAAAACAAAAACAACCACAAATAGCCAAAACAATTCTTAGCAAAAGAAACAAAGCAAGAAATATCACACTTCCACACTTTAAACTTTATTATAAGACTACAATAATGAAAATAGCCTCATATTGGTAAAAGAACAGGCATGAAGTCCAACAGAACAGGATAGAGATTCTGGAAGCAAAACCTCAATATCCCACCAACTCATCTTTGACAAAGTTTCCATTAACAAACAGTGGGGAGAGGAGAACTTATTCAGTAAATGGTCCTGGGAAAACTGGTTAACCACATGCAGAAGATTAAAACAAGACCAAATACCTATCACCATACACAAAAATCAACTCTAAATGAATCAAAGACATAAATATAAAACCTCAAAACATAAGAACCTTAGAAAATGCAGGAGACATCCTTATGGAAATTGGAACTGGCAAACACTTCCTGATCAAAATCCCAAATGACCATGCCATAAAGATAAGATTGACAAGTGGGACCTCATCAAATTGAAAAGCCTCTGCAAAGCAAAAGAAACCATCAAAAGAGCAGGAGACAGCCCACAGAACAGGAAAAAAATACTTGCCAACTGTATAGCTGACAAAGGCCCAATATTCAGGATCTCCAAGGAACTCAAACACCAAAAAGAAAACAAACAGCCCTATTAAAAAGTGGACAAAGGATATGAATAGACACTTCTCAAAAGAAGTCATATGAGCAGCCAACAGATCCATGAAAAAATGCTCAACCTCACGAATCATCAAAGAAATGCAAATTAAAACCACACTGAGATACCCCCTAACTCCAATCAGGATGGCCATCATCAATAACTCAAAAAACAACAGATGCTAGAGAGGTTGCAGGGAAAAGAGAACGCTTCTATACCATTGGTGGAAGTGTAAACTAGTATAATCTCAGAGTAAAACAGTTTGGCGATTCCTAAAATAACTAAAAATCAACCTTCCATTTAACCCTGCAATCTCCCTTCTGGGAATATACCCGAAAGAACTCAAATCAATCTATGAAAAAGATGCTTGCACACACATCTTTATTGCAGCATTATTCACAATAGCCAAAACGTGGAACCTACTGTGCTACCCATTGAAAGAGGACTGGATAAGAAAATGTGATACATATACATGATGGAATATTACACAGCCATAAAGAAGGACAAAATTATGAACTTGCAGCCACTTGGAAGGACTTAGAGTCTATAACACTGAGTGATCTATTACAGAAACAAAGAACTGAGTACCACATATTCTCGCTCATAATTATCACAATTCTCTAAGAAAAGGATTGGCAGTAGCAGAAAATTGGCAGTAGTGGGATTGGGAGTTGGGTAGCACACCTCATCAATAAGGGTACCTGATCTCAAACCAGGTGAAGTGGAGACCAAAATGAGGCCCAAACTTTACCTACACAATGACCACTTGTATATCTAACCCTAAATTGCCCTCCACGTCTTCAAAATTAAAAAAATAAAATAAAAGAATGTTAAATTGGCCGTTGTTTTTGTTAAGCACTGGTCAGGTCGTGTGTTCGTTGAGCTATAGTCACCATGTTTTCCTAAATTTTGGCCCCCTCTCCTAACTTGGGGAGGTGAATCTCCTCTTTCTCTCTCTCTCTCTTTCTCTTCATCTCCCATTTACTTTCTAAATAAACTAAATTGTTCAATCTAAAAAAAAAGAAAATATTTTCCTAAAATAAATATTAATCTTCACTTTTGACTTGGTAAATAAAAGCTAGCAGGCATCAATATAATATTTCCATAATGGTACTTCAAATCTACCATTTTTAATATTTTTCTATCATACAAGATTATATTATATATATGTGTGTGTG
Source organism: Cephalopachus bancanus (assembly GCA_027257055.1). Lineage (NCBI taxonomy): Eukaryota > Metazoa > Chordata > Mammalia > Primates > Tarsiidae > Cephalopachus > Cephalopachus bancanus. The sequence continues at coordinate 10,877,785 of JAPVLO010000048.1, forward strand.
TAAATATATATACATATTTAACATTGACTTTTATTGAACACAAAATATATCAGGTAAAAAATTGTTGTTAAATAAAGGCTCTCCTCATGTTTTCCTTTTGCTTTTCTTTCTATGTATTGATATAGGTACAAAAAGCAGTTTAAAGTTTTGTTCAACTGGACGAACATTTCTACATAAGCTTTGTATTGTTTTTCATTCTAAAGAGACAGTCTATATTCATTATCGCAACAAAAGTGGTTGCTAAACAATTGTCTATACATTTACTACTAAGTAGAATTAGGACTTATCTCCAAAATGTTTTCTCTATCATTTAAAATCCTCTTGCTGCTTTTACAATTAAAACAATCCTGTTCTTGAGACTTACCTCTAAACAGCATCATCATAAGAGCTGAGACTGAATCTGGAAAAGGCTTTGATTTTTACTCCTTCCATCTTTCTCATTTGTGGAGTAAAATGTACATTAAAATTTACTAATTGTATAAAATTCAATAATTTGAAATGAATATACAGAGTCGCACAATCCAGTTTTAGTGCATTTCTGTCAACACCCAGAATAATCTTGAAGCCATTTCCAAGCAATACCTGCTCCATCTCCAATACCAGAGAATCAGCCCTCTGTCTTCAAAAAAATTATTTTCTGAACACTTCATATGAATGAAATGACTCATAGTACATATGCTTCTTTTACTCAATATAATGTTTTCAGGATTCATCCATCTTATAGTATGAACCAAGTGTTTATTCTCTCTGTTGTTAATTAGTATTCTATTGCACCCAGCATACGTATTTTGTTTTTCCATTCATCAGTTAATAAACTTTTGGATTGTTTGCAGTGTTTGACTATATAAATAATGCTGTAATAAGCATTTCTTTAAAACATTTTGTATGAATATAAGTTTCCTTTAGCTTGGCTATATAAATAGGGGTAGAATTTCCAGGTTATCTAATATTTTACTTTTCAGGGAACTGTCAAATTTTCTCCCAAAATGCTGTGCTATTTTATATTTCCACCAGCTATCCACAATGGCTCTAATCTCTCTACAGCCTTGCCAACATTTGGTATTGTCTTTATAATTAGAGTTCGTCGAGTAAGTATCTACCAATATCTCTTTCTAGTTTTAATTTGCATTTCCTGAAACATTAATGATGTTGTGCACGTTTCCATATACTTATTATTCAGTCACATATCTTCTTCTGTAAAATGTTTACTAGAATCACTTGCCCATTTTTAAATTTGTTTTGTTTGCTTTCTTAAAATTGGTTTAGAGTTTTAAAAACACATTCCAGGTATAAGAACTTTACAAACTACAAAGTTTACAAATACTTTCTTCCTGGCTTCTCATACCTTTGATAGTCAAGTATATTAGCTTTCATTTTTATGGATCATATGCTTGGTGTCTTACATAAGAACCATTGTCTAAACAAAGGTAAAAGATTCTCTGGTAACGTGAGGCTAAAAGTTTTATAGTGTTAGTTTTAATATTTAGGTCTTAATTAGGTATAATATTTATGGTTCGTTCTTATTTTCTATGCTGTGATAACAGGGTCCAAATTCACCTTTTTGCAAATGGATTTAAAATTTTCTTATCATATGTTGAAATGACTATTATGTTGTCATTGAATTGCCTTGCCACCTTAATTTTGGAAATCAATTGACCATAAATCAAAGGGCTTCTTTACTGACTTTTAATTATATTTCAACGATTTATATATTTATCATTATGATTGTACCATACTGTTCTGATTAATATAACTTCATAGTAAGTTTTGAAATCAGATAGTGTAATTACTCTGTTTTTTTTTTAATTTCACAAAGTTGTCTTGGTTATTTTAGGTCCTGTGAATTTTCATACACATTTCAAAATTAGCTTATAAATTTCTGACTCCAAAAACAAACTTTGATAGGAATTGCACTGAATATACAGATCAATTTGGGAAGAGCTGCCATCTTAACAACATGGAGTCTTGTAATTTATGAACATGGCAGAGGTCTTCATTTATGTAGATCTTTCTAATTTTTTTTCAGCAACATTTTATAGTTTTCAGCATACATTTTACACTTCATACATTTTGTTAATTTTTATTACTAAGTATTTTATTTTATTATTTTTGATCTTATGGATAGAATTGTTTTTTTCTTAATTTCATTTTCAGATAGTTTCTTGCTAATACACAAACATACTATTGACTTTTTATATTGATCTTGCATCTTGTGCCATTGGTACATTTGTTTATTAGTTCAAGTAATTTTATTGTGGACCCTTTTGTATTGTCTGCATAAAGAATCATGTTATTTACAAAGTAAAATAATTTTACATTTCCCTTTTAACTTAGATGCTATCAATTGCTTTTTTCCCTCTTAATGAACTGGTTAGATTTTCTAGTGTGATGTTGAATAGAAGTGATAAGAGCACACATTCTTGCTTCATTCCAGATTTTAATGGAAAGATATTTTGTCTTTCAGCAGTAAATATGATATTAGCTGGAAGCTATACCATGTTTATAAGTTTAAAGATGTTCCCTTTTAGTCTAATTTGCTGAGTTTTACATAATGATGTGTTTTTATTCAAATTCATCTTTGCATTTATTGATATCATGATTTTTATACTTTATGCAGTTAACAGAATGTACTGTATTATTTCATTTTGGATGAGAAATAAACTAGAATTTCTGTGATAAATCTCACATGGTAATGATGTATACTTTTTATATATTACTATATTTAGTCTGCTGATACTTTGTTAAAGGCACTCCTTTGTGTTCATGAGAGAAATTAGTATGCTGTTTCTTATTTGTATTTTGATTTTGTTTTCTTAGTGATGCCTTTGTCTGGTTTGCCTATTCTAGCCTAATACAACAAGTTGTTGATGGTTCCTATTGGTATCAGTAGAAAAGATCAGTACTATTTCTTCTTTAAATATGCCATAGAATTCATGATTGAAGACATCTAATCTAATGCTTTTCTTTAGGAAAGATATACTGAAAATTCAATTTTATAGTTTTATTAATACTTACTAATTATTTTGAGCCCACTGTGATAATTTAAATCTTTCTGTATCTTTTTCTATTTTTTCCTAGTAATCTAAATTTTTATAATAAAGTTTTAAAATAATATTGCCGTATAATATTTTAAAATTAATGCAGAGTCTAGTGATGTTTTTCCCTATATGAGGTAAATCTAGATAAGTGTTTCTCAATTTTGCTGGTTTTTTGAAGAACTTTTTATTTTATTTATTTGCATCTTCATCTTTATTATTTCCTTTCTTCTCCTTGCTTTGAATAAATTTGCATTTTTGTGTTCTGATTTTATAAGGTTAGTTTAGAATATTAATTTAAGACATTTATCTTTCTTAAAATAGGCATTTTCAAACTATAAATTCTCCTATAAGTACTGGTTTAGTTGAATTCAGTAAATGTTAACTTTTTATTTCCAATTATGTCAAAATGTTTTAATTTCTTGTAAAATCTTTTAAAAGTTTATATTAAATTTTCTTTTTTTTTTTTTTTTTGAGTTGGAGTCTCACTCTGTCGCCCAGGCTGGAGTGCAGTGGCCACTCCCAGCCACCGCAGCCTCGACCTGCTGGGCTCCAGCAATCCTTCCGCCTCGGCCTTCCAAGTAGCTGGAATTACAGGCATGCGTTACCATGCCCAGCTGATTTTTTGATTTATTGTGGAGATGAGGTCTCGCTTCCCAGGCAGGTCTCGAACCCGCAGGCTCAGGCAATCCACTCACTTCAGCCTCCCAAAGGCGCGGGATTACAGGCTGAGCCACCGAGCCCGGCTAAATTTTCTTTTTTATAATCAATAATTTTATTATGATATTGTGGGGTACAGTTAAGGTTTAGGTATATAAATATGCTTCATTCAGGCACCCTTATTGGTAAGAGGTGTTTCCTCGTCCCCAGTCAGATGTTAACTACCATCAATCCCATCTCCCTTCCCCTACCCCCCATAGTTTCCCACCAATATCAGTCATTTTCTTATGGTAATATATTGGATGATCAAAGTCCACTATATGAGTGAGAACATGTGATACTCAGATCTTTGTTTCTGTGAGACGTCACTCAGTTTAATGGACTCTAGTTCCATCCCGGTTGCTGCGAAGTTCATGATTTTGTTCTTTTTCATGGCTACATAGTATTCCATTGTATATATGTACCACATTTTTTAATCCAGTCCTCTTTTGATGACAGCATGGTTGGTTCCAGGTTCTTGCTATTTTGAACAATGCTGCGGTAAACATCCGTGTGCAGGTATCTTTTTGATAGAGTGATTTGAGTTCTTCAGGGTATATTCCCAGTAGGGGGATTGCAGGGTCATATGGGAGGTTGATATTTAGAGGTTTTAGGAATCACCACAGTGCTTTCCACAGAGGTTGCTCCCACCAACAGTGTAGAAGTGATTTATGCTCCCACCAACAGTGTAGAAGTGATCCCTTTTCACCACACCCTCTCCAGCAACTGTTATTTTTTGAGTTATGGATAATTGCCATTCTGACTGGAGTTAGGTGGCATCTCAGTGTAGTTTTTGATTTGCATCTCCCTGATGATTAGTGAGGTTGAACATTTCTTCATGTATCTGTTGGCTGCTTGAATGTCTCCCTTTGTGAAGTGTCCATTCATATCTTTTGCCCACTTTATAATGGGGTTGTATTTTTTTTCTTTTCAGCACATTTGAGTTCCTTGTAGATCCAAGATGTTAAGCCTTTGTCAGACCTGGAGTTGGCAAATACATTTTCGCAGTCTGTGGGCTGTCTCCCTGCTCTCTTGATGGTTTCTTTGGCTTTGCAGAAGCGTGTCAGTTTAATGAGGACCCCTTGTCTATCTTATCTCTTATGGCCTGTGGGTTTCAGGTTTTGTTCAGGAATTGGATGCCAGTTCCAATTTCCATGAGGGTATGTCCTTCATTTTCTAAGATTCTTATGGTTTGAGGTTTTGCATTTAGGTCTCTGATCCATTTGGAGTTAATTTTTGTGTATGGGGATAGATAGGGGCCCTGTTTCAATCTTTTGTATGTGGTCAGCCAGTTTTCCCAGCACCATTTACTGAATAGGTTCTCCTCTCTCCAGTGGTAGGCAGTGGAGGTTTTGTCGAAGAGGAGTTGGTTGAAAAATTGAGGTTTCGCTTCTGGAATCTCATTTCTATTCCATTGATCTATATGCCTGTTCCTATACCAGTACCAAGCTGTTTTGATGATTGTAGCTTTACAGTAAAGTTTGAAGACTGGTAATGTGATACTGCCTGCTTTTTTTTTTTTTTTTTTGCTGAGGATTGTTCTGGCTATTCTTGGTCATTTGTGTTTCCATATGAATCCCTGTGTTGTTTTTTCTAGGTCTGAGAAGAATGTTGCTGGTAATTTGATGGATATTGCATTGAATCTGTAGATTGTTTAGGCAAGATGGACATCTTCACAATGTTGATTCTTCCAATGCATGAGCATGGAATATTTTTCCATTTGTTTATGTCATCTTTGATTTCTTTGAGCAGAGTTTTGTAGTTTTCATTGTAAAGGTCTTTCATGTCTCTGGTTAGGAAGATGCCAAGGTATTTTGTTTTTTTTGTGGCTATTGTGAATGGAATTGTGCTTTTTATTTGGGTTTCTGTTTGTTTATTATTGGTGTAAAGAAATGTGATTATCTTTTGCACATTTATTTTATATCCTGAGATTTTGCCAAAGGCCTTTATCAGTGTAAGGAGTTTTTTGACAGATTCTCTTCAGTTTTCAAGGTACACAATCATGTCATCTGCAAAGAGAGATAACTTGACTTCCTCTTTTCCTATTTGGATACCCCTGATTGCCTTCTCTTCTCTGATTGCTCTAGCCAGGACTTCCAATACTATTTGAACAGTAGGGGTGAGAGTGGGCATCCTTGTCTTCTTCCAGTTTTCAGGGTAAATGGTTCCAATTTTAGTCCATTTAGGAGTATGCTGGCTGTGGATTTCTTATATAAGGCTTTTACTATTTTGAGGTATGTTCCCCGTATGCCTAGATGTTCAAGGGTTTTTATCAAGAAGGGGTGCTAGATTTTATCAAAAGCTTTTTCTGCATCTAATGATATAATCATGTGGTTTTTGTTTTGGCATCTGTTGATGTATTTAATTGCATTTATGGTTTTACGAATGTTGAACCAGCCTTGCATCCCAGGGATGAAGCCTACTTGGTCAAGATGGAAGATTTTTGAGATGTGTTGTTGAATCTGGTTTGCTAGGATCTTGTTGAGAATTTTAGCATCTATGTTCATCAAAGATATTGGCCTGTAGTCCTCTTTCTTTGTTGGGTCTTTATCTGGCTTGGGTATCAATGTGATGTTGCTTCGTAAAATGATTTGGGGAGACTTCCATCTTTCTCAATCATCTGAAATACCTTCAGTAGGATTGGAATCAGCTCCTCCTTAAATGTCTTGTAGAATTCTCCTGGAAAGCCATCTGGTTCAGGACTTTTTTTTGTAGGTTGTTTTCTTATTATATAGTCAATTTCCTTGATTGTTATTGGTCTATTTAGGGTCTCAATTTCTTGTTTTAACCTAGGCAGGTTGTGTGATGACAGAAATTCTTCTATTTCTGAAAGGTTTTCAAGTTTGTTTCCATACAAGTGTACATAGTAGTCCCTAATGATTTTTTGTATTTCTTCAGGGTCAGATGTGACTTCATCTTTTGTGTTTTTGATTGTGCTTATTTGGTTTTTTTCTCTTTTTCTTGGTCAGTCTAGCTAGGGGATCATCGATCTTGTGTATCCTTTCGAAGAACCAGCTTTTTGTTTCATTGATTTTTTTGTATTATCTTTTTGTCTTCTATGTCCTGGATTTGGGCTTTTATTTTGGTGATCTGGATTCTTCTGCTGAAATTAGGGTTTTTGTGGTCTTGCTTTTCCAGCTTCCTTAGGTGGCTTGTTAGGCTGTTAATTTGTGATCCTTCCACTTTCTTCATGTGCATTTGTAGGGATATAAATTCCCCTCTTACTACAGCTTTCATGGCATCCCAGATATTTTGGTAAGATGTTTCTTCATTTTCGTTTGTTTCCAGATATCTTTTGATCTCTGTTTTGATTTCATCATTGACCCAGGAGTTTTTTAGCATCATGCTGTTTAGTGTCCATGTCTTTGTGGTGTGTTTTGGGGGTACCTTGTTGGTGTTAATGTTTATTTTTATTCCACTGTGATCTGAGAAGGTGCATGGTAAAATTTCAGTCCTTTTAAAGTTGCTTATGCTTGATTTATGGCCAATTATGTGGTCGATCTTACAGTATATTCGATGTGGTGATGAGTAGAATGTGTATTCTGTGGTCTTTGGATGGAGTGTTCTGTAGGTATCCATTAAGTCCATTTGGTCAAGAGTCACATTGAGGTTCCGGATCTCATTGGTGATTTTTTGTCCTGATGATCTATCTAGGGTTGTGAGTGGGGTATTAAAGTCCCCAGTTATGATTGTGTTAGAGTCAATATCTTTCTTTAGTTTTCCTAGAAGTTGCTTTATGAAAGTTGGTGCACCTATGTTGGGTGCATATATGTTTAGGATAGATATTTCTTGTTGATGGAGTGAACCTTTGATCATTATGTAGTGTCCCTCTGTATCTTTTTAAATTTTTGATAAATGGTATTTTGTCTGAAATTAGGATTGTGACTCCTCCTTTCTTTTGTGTTCCATCTCCCTGAAAATTTGTTTCCCATCCTTTTACTTTGAGTCTGTGCATGTCCTTTCTAGTGAGATGGGCCTTTTGAAGGCAGTATATTGTTGCCTGGTGATAATTTATCCATTCTGCCATTCTATGTATTTTCAGTGGTGCGTTTAGTCCATTTACATTCAGGCTAATTATTGAAATGTGAGAGTTCATCCCTATCATAGAGTTCTTACAGAGTTGTTGTTTTTTCACTTGGTTTTTTGTCTTTCTTTGGATTTGGGGTTGGTTCATGTGTATTTTATTCTTTTTCCTGTACGCTTGTGAAGAACGTTGTTCGTTTTTCCTTTTCTTTGATGTTCAGTACTTTCTTAAGTGTTTTATGTAGAGGTGGCTTGTGGCAGCTTAAGTTCTTAGGGATTGGATAGCTGGGAAAGATTTTAATTCTCCCTCGCTGATGAAGCTTAACTTGGCTGGTAGGATATTCTTGGTTGAAATTATTTATATTTTAGGACTTTGAAGAAAGGGCTCCAAGCTCTCCTATCCCACAGTATTTCTATAGATAAATCTGCTGCTATTCTAATTGGTCTTGCATGGTAGGTGATCTGGCCTTTTTCTCTTGCTGCCTTTAGGATTTTTTCTTTTATGCCTACTTTGTTTAGGCAAATTATTATGTGTCTAGGAGTTGGTCTTCTTATTTGTTGTCTTGCAGGGGTTCTCTGAATCTCTTGTGTTTGAATTTTTCCATCACTGATTAGATAAGGGAAGTTTTCTTGAATGATCTCATGGAAAGTTTGTTCCAGTGTGGTCTCTGTCTCTCTTTCTGTCTCAGGAAGGTCAATTACTCTTAGGTTTGGTCTCTTGAAGTAATCATCATCTCTTGAAGGTTTTGCTCTCTTTTGAACTTGTTTTCTGTGTTATTAAAGTTTGGTTTAGTTCTATATTTTGGCCCTCAAGCTGTGAGATTCTTTCTTCTGCTTGGGTAATTCTGCTTTCCATGCGTATCAGTTTGTTATTTATTTCATTCACAGTATTCTTTATTACTGCTATCTCAGATATCAGCTCCTTCCTAGTTTCTTCTTGTCTCTCCTCAATTCTTTTTAATCTCTCCATAATGTCTTGATATCTAGGTTTGTAGTTGGGGACCAGTCATTCTGGGGGCTCTTCATTGTTTGCATTCTGAAGCCAGTTTTCTCGGTGTCTGCCCTCCCAGGGATCTGGAAGAGACCCATATTCTTCTTTTGGTTTTTCTTCATTTGTATAGATTTTTCTCTCTCTTCCCCTTGTCCTCCTCTTCTTAAGTTCTGTTTTTCAGGGAAGGTGGGGATACTTTTGTTTCACTTGTGCAATTTCCTGTTCTTCCTTATGAGGGTCCTCTGGCTTTGTTCACTTCTGAGGTTGGAGTCTGGGCTGTGGGCTGTACTTATTGCAGTTTTAAGGTTTAATTGAGAGGGAGGCTGTGATTCAGAATCTATATGCTGATTCCAGCATCCACCAACAGATGTATGAGCACACTGGAACCTATTTCCCACTGCCTTACAATCTGTCTGTGCAGCCGTATGTAGGTTTGGTCCCTGGATCAAAAGGAAGTACAAAAGAGAAAAATAATGGAGTAAGGGGGGGGGTCAATAGGAAGTTAGAAAGAGAGGAGAGTGAGAAGGAAAACAGACATACCTACCAACTAACAGGTGAAAAAGAGACACAAGGTCAGAGAGAAGTGAAAAAAACACGTTAGCCAAATTCCCTAAAGGATACTGGCAGCTACACAGAGACAGATCAATAAAATCATGAAACAGATAGTGTAAGTCAGAAAGTGAACAAAAGTGAGCAAAACAAACAGTCAAAATGATAAAATCAAAAGTCAAAATAAGAGATCAGACTAACTCTGGAATCTTTCCTGAGTGTCTAAAGTCACTTCAGTGCTGATCTCCAGCCTCTCCCCTTTGTTTTCCTTGCAGGCAGCTACATTTACTGGCAACTTGGGTTTGGTATTTTTAGCCTGCTGCCCAGGAGGTCTGCGAAGTTGCCTTTGTCTGATTCAGCAGGGGAGGGACTTTGTCTCCTGTTTAGCGATGTTACCCTAGGAACCAAGGTGTAGGCTGTTGATAGGTGGGTGGGGCAATGCAATTCTCTGCCTGGAGAATGGCCGAGGTGGCAGCTTCATTTTCGCGGATCTTTTCTCTCTGCTCCTCTGGGTCCCTGTGTGTTCCACTGTGACGGACTGTGGTTCGGAGAATCTCACAAATCCACCTATGCTGTCGCCATCTTACTGGAACTCTCTATATTAAATTTTCAAACATTGATCGTTTCACAAATTTATATTGTTGATCTCTAATTTAATTATTTTTTTATTCAGGGAACATACTAATTCTCTTTTTCTTTAAATTCAATCACTTTTGTTTTAGTGACAAAGATTTTGCAAAATCTCAGAAACTATGGTTTTCTAAGAGAAAAATATCAAGTTTATGGAAAAAATAAGTATAAGGCAAAAAAGAATAAAGAAAAACACAGAGTATGCCAACATTTCCTCCAACAATAACCGATCATTAAAAAATTTAAGTACTCAAGTACTTGAGTCAAAATGTAACTATTTTATGATCTCATAATTAGAAATAACTTCTCAGCAATGTCTTTTCTGAAATGATAAGTAATTTAAACAAAGTACCCACCTTACTGTAAAAATTAATATAGGCATATTTGAAATTATATGTAAGGTAAGGGTTTATTTCAACAGATATTCCTAATAAATATTACATAAAACATACTTAGTAGTTGGGAAGAAACAATAATGGATTTAAAAGTAAATCACCTGAGCGCATGCTTATGTAATGAAAGATAGGGAAAAAAGGCAAGAATTGTTTCTGCTGTCATGTCTACAAAGAGAAAGTAAATAAAGTATTCACATGTATCTTACTATGTGCTCATCACTGTAAAATAAAGAACTATATCTATAAACAAATATGTCTGATTCATTTGAAACATAATGCTTATTTATTATACTATTAAGGAATGTCACCTAATTATTTTGACCACTATTTATAAGGCTTCATTATTCACAGAGAAAGATGAATATCAACAAATGACAGTTACAGGAAAAGCTCTTTATGATACATTCATGAAGGTGTAAACATTTAGAAAAGTTAAAACAGGATAAAGACAATATGTCTATGGAAATGTGAAGATCTACAGGAAAGCCAAAAAATCTGGAAAATGCTGGGTAAGAATGGAAGCAGGCAAAGATACCTTATATGTAGAATCACAGCTAGTTTCCATGTCTGAGAATATAGCAGAAACCAGTTACCACAAGTCATCTCTATCTTGAGCAATAAGTAGTTACAGGGAAATTCCTTCTTAGAATGAACCAGATTCTATCAATCTCTACATATATCAGTGTGGATGACAAAAGTCTTATGACTTAGAGACTGGGAATAGGGGACACAGTTCCTGCCTTTGTTAAATCAGTTGTCCTCATAAATAGCCCTTTTAGGACCAAGCAAAGAAGGCCAACAAAAGTCTCATAGATATATTAGTTCACAAATGAGCTATAAATTAATATAAATCACATCAGTAAAACTAAAGAAGGAAGAGAGTAATGAGAGAAGATAACAGCTGAAAATAAGATCTGGGTTCTAGTTTTGCTTTGCTACTAACTCACTATATAATCTTAAGACATTGATTTAAACTCTCCTGGCTTCCATTTGTTGATCAGGAAAGCAGTCTAGCTAGACCAAATAGATTGTAATGTCATGTCAGTCAATTCTTTGGAGGATTTGATAAATTTCCAACACCTTTGTAAACAGACACATACACATACACTCAATCTCTCTCTCTTTTTCTTTCTCTTTCTCTTTCTTTCTCTCCCCTCTACAGTTGATACCTTCTTCCTTTGGAAAAAAAAAAGCTGTATTTATTCTACATTTATCTGTACAGAAAAATGGGCATTTCTATTGTACTATGCATTAGTTTTCATCATTATTTTTGTTTGTAATACAAATTATACAATCAAAATTTTGAAACTATATTTACAATTAATCAGTACACAAATAAATAGTGTTTACTGAATGAAATATTTCTTAAAAGATATAATTGTCATGATCCCTAAATCCAGGTGTCTGTCTGTGCTTTTTAAAAGTTTCAGCTGCCTTCCATTGACAACATTTTTAATTAAGTAATTTCTTTCAACTCTAATATTGTGAAAAAGCAACATGAAAATTATAATTTTTTTATACACCTACAAACATTTCACCACATAAAGAGCTGGAGGCAAGTAGCAAGATGCTTTCAAAGAGTTATATTTTTGGCTGCAAAACTTGGCAGATAGATGAAATCTTTAAGAATGTTGATTTAATAACATTCATAGAAATGTTAGAAGTTGTAGTCATATTGAAGAAGAATCTTTTTATTATAAGTTTCTCTAATAATTATACATATTTAAACTGTATCCTTTTTACCTTTCACATCTAGTCCTAATTATTCATCCATGATAATGAAATATTATATTTATTATACTGTCAACATTTAGAAGCAAACAGTTTTTAAGTGATAATTAAGTTTTAAAAGATGACAGGGCAGTAATGATGACTGTGAATAGATGATGCAAGCAATACAGTAGAGAAAATACTGGCTTTTGAGTCATAATTCTATTTCCTGGGCTTTGTCATTTACTATGGTTATAATTTGTGTCAAATAACAATTTATGTGTCTCAGCTACACAATGAATGAACTGATCATAAAGAACATTGATCCTATTTTCCAAATTTTATATTAAATGAAAATCAACATTTTATAAACTAAAGAGCTGTATGCTAACATTATTACTGTCTGCCATTTGAGCATGCGATACAAATACAACCTTTTAAAATTGTACATGAATGCATTATTGACTTAAGAAAAAACAGAAATATAGGTAGATAAGTTGGAAATGACTATGTCTTCATAACCCAACATAGTTACCTGAACATTCAGAGTCGATAAAAGGTTTAACGACTTCTCCAAGCGAAAAGACACATTTTAAATGAAAAGGAAATATTCAGGGCTCTGAAGGAGTTCATGTGTATGTCATATTTTATCCCCATTATGCCTGCCTTGGTCATTTCAATAGCATGGTGGTAAAGTTAACAGAAGAGTAAAGTTGACTTACTTGGAGTCTTACGGTTTAAGGTTTTTTTTAAATTATATTCTAAGTATTGGTTTATATGTTTTTACCTTATGTTTTAATGTTTTGTTTTATTTCGAATAAAATTTTTACATTACAGAAAATTCTTGAGGCCTTTATTCAGTTAGAGTTGAGACAATTATCTGGCAATTAAGCATCATACATAGATAGTCTCTGACTTACAATGATTTGATTTAATGATTTTCAACTATACTGTGAAATCATCACAATTTTGACATATTATGGATTTTGAATTTTGATCTTCTCCTGGACTGGTGACATGCAGTACATGACATATCAACACCTTATTATAAAGGCTTATGCTATGTGTTAGATGACTCTGCCCAAGTGTAATCTAATGTAGTGTTCTGAGCACATTTAAAGTAGTCTAGGCTAAGCTATAATGTTTGTTAGGATAAGTGTACTAAACGCATTTTTGATTTATGATATTTTCACCTTATAATGGAATAATTGGGACATAACTCCACTGTAAGTTGAGAAACGTGTATTAGAAAGTACCAAAGAATCGGAAGTCAAAAGCCTTCTACTTATGCCTTTGTTAGGCCTTTGTCTTGTTTTAAACCTTTAGAAAAAAATCACTCCCCTGGATTTTATTGTATTTGTCCCTGAATAATAATTTAAAAAATAATAGCAGTAATAATCAATCAAGCTGAAAAGGCCTTGAATTCATACTTTTCATATATATTTATATATATGTATGTGACTACAACACTAAGTTTCATGTAACTTCTCAACTGCCTCACTATTTACAGACACAAATTTCTATTACATATGTGCTGAGGATATGACAGACATTTGCAAAAGTGTGGAAACAATTTAGTAATCTATGTTAGCTTGGTATGGAGCTTAATGTCAAATGGCAAAGTCAACCTACTAGGAATGCAATCTCTCAATTTAATTTTCAATGTCAACACGTAGCTAAGAGAGAGGATGAAATGTGTTCATTACAGGACACCAAATCGATGCAATAAAGTCACTAAAGCTTTATTGTGTTATACATTCATTTGTCAAACTATTTAGGGATAACATTATATTGCTTCTTAACCAAGAGGGGAAATGAAGATAAACGATCTCTCATTCTATGCCACATGCCAGACTCAGTGTCAATGTTGAGTAGTATAGTGAACGCTCAAACCAGAACACTCTTGGTTTCCACCACCCACCATCCTGTTAATAGAATGACCTCAACTACTAGGATCAAGCAGACTTTATGCTCCTCATTTCTTGTTTAGCTCCTTAACATATGTCCCCCTAGTACTTTTTCCTAACAAAAAGCAATATCAATAATCCAGCTACCTTATTAAAATTTCCAACAGTAAGATGAATGGTTTATTGGCCAGATCTCATGGCTCTTTCCCAGTACATCTTGCACCAAATGTTCTCCAAAAAGTACTAGCAGACTTGTTTAGAAAATATTTTTCTCCTGCTACAACTATGTTTTTTTAAAAATTACAGATTTTTTTCTTAGTCAAACATAAAGTAAGTAAGTTAATCCCATCTCAAATACATGGATTAATCTGTTGAAAATCTCACTGCTTTTCTATTATATGGAAATTATTTCAAAATATTTAATGAAAATTCATTAATTTATTAACTCATTCAACAAATATTTATTGTGTACCTTCCATTTGTCCAGCACAGTTCTAAGTATGAGAGATAAGGTAAAACAAATATACTCTCTGATCACATGATTCTTATACTCTAGTGGAAATTACAGAAAATAAACTAAAAAATTATATGATAAAACCTCAAGAAATTATATTTGCTATGAAGAGAGTGATAGGGGAAGACTATTTCAGGAAGTGTGGTCTAGGAAGGCACCTTTGTGGTGTTTTAGTTCAGTAGAGCTCTCAATAAAATAAAATCAGCATCTTTAAATTTACTCATGAATTTTCATATGTACTCCTGAATTGATATGAAAAATGAGGAATTCATTAAATAATTTTTTTAGTGAATAACTTTTCTTCATATTGCAACTTTTACAAATATTGGGTTCCTTCTTTTTTTTGAGTTGGAGTCTCACTCTGTCACCCAGACTGGAGTGCAGTGGCCGCTCCTGGCCACTGCAGCCTTGACCTGCTGGGCTCCGGTGATCCTTCCACCTCAGCCTTCCAGTAGCTGGAACTACAGGCATGCACTACCATGCCTGGCTAATTTTTTGATTTATTGTAGAGATGAGATCTCGCCAAGTTGCCCAGGTGGGTCTCGAACCTGCAGGCCCAGGCAATCCACTCACCTCAGCCTCCTAAAGCATGGGATTACAGGCTGAGCCACCGAGCCCGGCTGGGTTCCTTCTTAATGATCAGAAATTTTTATCTTGAAAATTTCTTGTTCAACAAGATATTTTTCTTCATACCCTAAGTTTTTTGAACCTTGAAGTCTAATTCCTTTATGATCAGGATTATATGTGTAGAATTACTTTTTTAAAGATAGTAGCATTTATTATTATTATTTTATTATTATTATTATTATTATTATTATTATTATTATTTTAGAAAGAAGAATTTATTGAGAGGACAGAAACACTCCCACAGCAGGAGGGAACCTAAAGGGGTTGTCTTGAATTACTTTTGATCCAGCAATAGCTTGGCCTGGATTCAGCTTTAGCTCAAGGGTACATGCTCCAACTTTTGTGTCATTAGTCTCTTTTTAATTGACATTGTTATATCCTTTAATGGTGTTCTAATCAAATGGGCCCAATTTTTTTTAGTTACTTCTTTCTTTCTCTATCTGAGTTTCTAACCGACATCTTCACTATCTAATGTGTCTACCTTTTCCTTAGAATAGACTCTTTGAAGTCTGCCACTTCTTGTCCTTTGCATTTTTCAAGATCCTTCTCATTAGCTAAGGATCTGATTCACCAACACATCAGACCTGCTGTTGTCAGTTTTCCCTACATAGGATGGATCTTCCCCTACTGTCAGGAACTTAAACCATGAATGCTTATTCCAGTACTATTCAGATCTTACAAACTTCTGCACTCTTTAAAATATAACTGTATAAATTTGTTCTAATTGTATGTTACTTATTATCACTATCATCACTGTCATCATTATCATTATATCTATGACCTTTTAGTATTAAGCTATAATTTTGCCACCCTATTTAAGGTTGAGATTAAGCATCCTTGACCTCCACAGATGCCTATCAGTTAGCTAGTATCAGCCAAATGTTAATGAAAATTGAATCTTGTTACTGGCCTGCCAGCAGAACTAACCTGTGACAATATGCCATAGGTACAACACTCTCTTCGTATTTTAGAAATATGCACAAAATGCATGATTGCTACACTTGCAGTTATCTCTGCTTTTTAATTGCAACCATCTTTATCTAGTTAGTTCCGAGCATTCTCTCCTCAAACAGGACTTCTTGTGGCCTAAAACCCAGAAAACTAAAAGACTTTGTAAATTGGTTCAGAGACATAGAAGAAAATGGACCTTCCCACTCCATAATCATGGATTCAAAAACACTTGTGAAATACCATGGATGAGTAACTAAAGAAAAAGACTCAGAGTTCCTCAGAAAGAAACAAATTCTGGGTGACGGAACAGGTGAGGCTGTGAGAGTCTCTGCAAAAGCAAGTCTCCATAAAGTCTCTTTGCATGAACGGGTGTGTGCCGGTGGGTGAGAGAATGTCCCTCTGAGGGGACACTTGGGTTCATGCATCCGGGGCTCCCCTCTGGAGGTGACTGCAACCCCCTACCGCCATCAGATTGGAGGCCCAGGTGAGCAGGTTCATCTGCCTTTCTCTGGGCTCTATTGAAAGGAGGCAGCAGACAGCAGCACCCCCTTAACACCGGCACCTGGTGCACACCATCACTTAAGGCAGCAGACCTGACACGAGATGGCAGGTAGTCGAAATCTGGAATAAAACTCCAACACGGTAATGGGTCGCCAATGGGGGCCATCTTTTCAGTCCTGGATGAGACAGAGATTTGCACTGCCCCACCCAGTTCTGCCGAGTCTCCAACTTGGGACGCAGAGGCTATTATCTCATCAGATTCAGAGACAGATGCCACTCTCCCATGCTGGAACAGGCACAGACATGTCAGATCTGAGTGGGAGGCTTGATAGCAACAGCAGTGAAAAGGGTGAGTCTGGATCTGATACATCCTCCTTCCACAGTAGTCCATGGGACATCTGATCCATGCTGAGAGCAACCCTATCAGCTTGCACTGAGAGAGGAGGGGAAGGGCTAGAGACCAGAGCTGCTCCTTAAGGTGGAGGCCTGAAAGGAATCTGGACTAAGAGAAACTGCCAGTTAGTGAGTTTTTCTTTCTTATTTGTTTTTTGTTTGGGTTTTAGCTTTTTTCTTCTTTCTTTCTCTTTGTTTATGCTTTTGTATTTGCTGTTTCCATTATTTTAATTTTTTTGGAAGGATTGTCTATATGTTTTGTCTTTTTTGTTGTTTTGGTCTTTGTTTATCTCTGTTTATTAATTAGTTGGTATGCCTGTCTGTTGTCTCTCTTCTTCATCATCTCTCTGTCTCTCTCTCACAACCTCCCTTTTGTCTTCTCTTTCTTTTTTCCATTCTTTTTTCTTTTCTTATCTCATTTTGCTTTCAGGGGCAAATAGACACCCCCACTGCATGGAAAATTGTAAAGCAGTGGGAAGTAGGTTCCAGGGGGCTTGCACACTTGTCAAAGGACACAGAGATATGCAGATAGATTCTTAATCATAGCTCCCCCCTCAATTAAATTTCAAACCTGCAAAAAGCACTGGCTGCTAGTCCTAGTACAGCTACAGAATTGAGCAAAACCAGATGATCCACATAAGGAAGAATAGGAGATTGGGCAAACAGAAATAAAAGCTTTTTCACCCCATCACTGAAAAATCGAATTAAAGAAGAGGTTAAAAAAAAAGGGAGGGGGAGGAGGAGAAAAATGTACACAAATGAAGAAAAACCAAAGGAAGAATAGGAGTCTCACACAGACTCCTGGGAATATTCCCAGTCACTGAGAATACAGACTCTGAAACTCAAGCAATGAAGAGCTCCCAGAATGACTGGTCTCAAATCACAAACCCAGATATAAAGATATTAATAGAAAGAATAAATAGAAATGAGGAGAGACAAGAAGAATGAAGGAGTTGATAACTTAGATAACAACAATAAAGAATACACTGAATGAAATAAACAACAAATTGATAAGCATGGAAAGCAGAATTAACAAGCAGAAGAATGAATCTCAGAGTTTGAGGACCAAAATATGAAACTAATCCAAACAGCTAAAAACATAGAAAAGAAGCTTAAAAAGACAGAACAAAACCTCCAGGAGATGAGAAATTATTTCAAGAGGGCGAACCTAAGATTAATTGGAATCTCGGAGGTGGATAGAGAGACAGAGATCACTCTAGGACAAACATTCCAAGAAATTATCCAAGAAAACTTCCCTCATTTCATCAGTGACATGACCATTCAAATACAAAAGATTCAGAGAAACCATGCAAGACAACAAATGAGAAGCCCAACTCCCAGACACATAGTAATTCACCTGCACAAAGAAAAAAACATAAAGGCAGCAAGAGAGAAAGGTCAGACTACATACAAGGGAAGACCAATTAGAATAGCAGCAGACTTATCTACAGAAACACTTCAAGCAAGGAGAGCTTGGAGCTCAATCTTCAAAGTTCTCAAAGATAAACAATTTCAACCAAGAATTACCTACCCAGCTAAGCTAAGTTTATCAGTGATGGAGAATTAAAATCCTTTCCTGACATTCAATTCCTAAGAGTTTACACTGCCTCCAGACCAGTTCTACAAGAAACACTTAAGAAAGTATTAAACACAGGAGAGAGGAAAAAAGAATGACAATGCCCTTCCCAAGAATGCAGGAAAAAGATTGAAAACACATATGAATCAACCCCAAAATCAAAAGAAAGATAACAAACAAACAAACAACAGCAACAACAACAAACTCTATAAGATCCTCATGATGGGGAT
Organism: Cephalopachus bancanus; assembly: GCA_027257055.1. Lineage (NCBI taxonomy): Eukaryota > Metazoa > Chordata > Mammalia > Primates > Tarsiidae > Cephalopachus > Cephalopachus bancanus. The sequence goes on from JAPVLO010000048.1 coordinate 10,896,516, forward strand.
AATCTCTCACATCTTAATAATCAGCCTGAATATGGATGGACTAAATGCATCACTGAAAAAATATAGGATGGCAAATTGGAGAAAATATGAAGCTATAATATATTGTCTCCAAGAGACTCATCTCACCAGAAAGGACACTCATAGACTTCAAAGTAAGAGGATGGGAAACAAAATTTCAAGTAAATGGAACATAAAAGAAAGCAGGAGTCATGATATCAATATTAGACAAAATATCCCTTAAGTTATCAAAAATTTAAAAAGATATGGAAGGTCACATGATAAAAGTTTCGATCTATCAACAAGAAACATCCATCTTCAACATATATGCACCCAACATAAGAGCACCAACTTTCATAAAGCAGCTTCTAGGTAAACTAAAAAAAGATATTGACTCTAACATTATCATAGCTGAGGACATAAATACCCCATTAGCAACCACAGACAGATCATCAAGTCTCAAAGTCAAAAAGGAGGTTCAGAACCTCAACATGACACTTGACCAAATGGAATTGATACCTACAGGACTCTCCATCCAACAACCATGGAATCTACGTTCTACTCATCACCACATGTAATGTACTCCAAGATCAACCACACCCTCGGTCATAAGTCAAACATAAACAAATTCCATAAGGTTAAAATTCAGCCATAAACCTCAGCCCACAGTGGAATAAAAATAAATGTCAACACCAGCAAAGTTCCCCCAAAACCCATAAAGACATGGACACTAAACAGCATGATGCTAAACAACTCCCATGTCAACACAGAAATCAAAATAGAGATTGAAAAATACACAGAAACAAATGAAAATGAAGAAGCATCTTAACAAAATCTCTAGGATGACATGAAAGCAGTTGTATGAAGGAATTCATATCCATACAAACACACATGAAGAAAATAGAAAGATCACAAGTTAACAGCCTAACAAATCACCTAAGGAAGCTGGAAAAGCAAGACCAACAAAACCCTAACTTCAGCATAAGAATCCAGATCATTCAAATAAAAGCTCAAATTCAGGACATAGAAGACAAAAGATAATACAAAAAATCAGTGAAACCAGAAGTTGGTTTTTTGAAAAGATAAACAAGACTGATGGACCCCCTAGCTAGAGTGACTAAGAAAAAGGGAGAAAAAGCCCAAATAAGCACAATCAGAAATCCAAAAGATCAAGTCACAAATGACCCTGAAGAAATACAAAAGATTATCAGAGATTACTCTGTACACCTGTATGGAAACAACTCAAAAGCCTAAATGAAATGGAGGACTTCCTGACATCACACAACCTCCTCAGTTGACACAAGGAGACATCGAGACCCTAAATAGACGAATATCAACTCAGGACATCAACTATGTCACAAGAAAACTACCTACAAAAAAAAAAAAAAAAGCACTGGACTAGATGACTTGCCAACAGAATTCTACAAAATATATAAGGAGGAACTGATACCAATCCTATTGAAAGTATTCCAGACAATCAAGAAAAATGGAACTCTTCCCTAACCATTTTATGAAGCTAACATCACATCGATACCCAAACCAGGTAAAGATCCAACAAAGAAAGAGAACTATAGGCCAGTATCCTTGATGAACATAGATGCTCAAACTCTCACCAAGATCCCAGCAAACCGGAAACAACAACACATCTCAAAAATCATCCACCATGACCAAGTAGGCTTCATCCTCAGGATGTAGGGCTGGTTCAACATCCACAAGATCATAAACATAATTAAATACAGCAAGAGAAGTAAAGACAAAAACCGCATGGCTATATCATTAGATGCAGAAAAAGCCTTTGTTAAAATCCAGCACCCCTTCTTGATAAAAATCCTTGAATATCTAGGCACAGATGAAACATACCTCAAAATAGTAAGAGCCATCTATGAGAAACCCACAGCCAACACACTGCTAAACAGAAATTGGAACCCTTTCCTCTGAAAACTGGAACAAGACAAGGATGCCCACTCTCATCCCTCCTGTTCAACATAGTATTGGAAGTCCTAGCTAGAGCAATCAATCAGACAAGAGAAGGAGATCAGGGTATCCAAGTAGGAAAAGAGGTCGTTAAGTCATACCTCTTTGCAGACAATATGATTCTATACCTCAAAAACCCAAGAGACTCTCAAAAACCTTCTTGCACTGATAAAGGATGTTGACAAGGTCTCAGGGTATAAACTAAATGTGCAAAAGACCGTTGCATTTCTGTACACTAACAATAAACAAAAACCTAAATAAAAAGCAAATCACATTCACAATAGCCACAAAAAAAAAAAAGAAAGAAAGAAAGAAAGAAATACCTTGGCAACTTCCTAACCAGAGATGTGAAAGACCATTACAAAGAAAACTACAAAACACTGCTCAAAGAAATAAAAGATGACACAAACAAATGGGAAAATAGTCCCTGCTCATAGCCTGGAAGAAGCAACATTATTAAGACATCCATTCTACCCAAGGCAATCTACAGATTTAATGCAATACCCATTAAATTACCAGCAGCATTCTTCTCAGACCTGGAAATGAGAATACAGGAATTCATATGGAAACCTAAGTGACCACGAATAGCCAAAACGATTCTCAGCAAAAGCAACAACAAAAATAAACATAGCAGGAGGTATCACACTCCCAGAGTTTAAACTTTATTATAAAGCTACAATAATCAAAACAGCCTGGTATTAGTACAAGAACAGACATATACACCAATGGAACAGGAAAGAGACTCCAGAAGCAAAACCTCAATTTCTCCAGCAACTCATCTTTGACAAAGTCTCCACCACCAACCACCAGGGAGAGGAGAATCTACTCAGTAAACAATGCAGGCAAAACTGGCTGATCACATGCAGAAGATTAAAACAAGACCCCTACCTATCACTATACACAAAAATCAACTCTAAATGGATCAAAGACCTAAACATAAAACCTCCCACCATAAGAACCTTAGAAAATGCAGGAGACATCCTTATAGAAATTGGAATTGGCAACAGATTACTTATCAAAACCCAAAGTGCCCGTGCCATAAGAGATAAAATAGACAAGTGGGATATCATCACACTGACAAGTTTCTGCAAAGCCAAAGAAACCATCAAGAAATCAGGGAGACAGCCCACGGACTGAGAAAAAATATTTGCCAACTGTATATCTGACAAAGGCCTAACATCTAGGATATATAAGACACGCAAATGTGCAGAAAAGAAAAAACCAAATAGTCCCATTACAAAGTTGGCAAAAGATATGAATAGGCGCTTCTAAAAAGAAGACATACGAGCAGCTCATAGATACATGAAAAAATTCTCAGCCTCACTAGTCATCAAAAAATGCAAATTAAAACCACACTGAGATGCCACCTAACTCCAGTCTGATCAATAACTCAAAAAACAATAGATGCTGGCAAGGATGCAAGGAAAGGGGAACACTTCTACACTGTTGGTGGAAGTATAAACTTGTACAACCCTTATGGCAAACAGTTTGTCGACTCTTAAAAGGTCTAAAAAATTGACCTTCCATATGATCCCGTGAACTTACTACTGGGAATATACCTGGAGTAACACAAATCACTCTATAAAAAAGATACCTGCACACATGTTTATTGCAACATTGTTCACAATAGGGAAAACATGGAACCAAACATGCTGCCCATGGAAAGAGGACTGGATTTTAAAAACGTGGTACAAATACATGATGGAATATTACACAGCCATAACGAAGGACAAAATTAAGAACTTCACAGCAACCTGGATGGACTTAGAGTCTATAATACTGAGTGATCTATCATAGAAACAGAAAACTGAGTATCACATGTTCTACTCATAAGTGGACCTTGAGCAATTATCATAATAACAATAAGAAAAGGTTGTCAGTAGTGGGAAATTGCCAGGGGAGGAAGAGGGATTGGCAGTAGTTGGATTCTTCTGGGACAGGGCACACCTCATCAACAAGGATATATCGAATTTTTCATACTTAACCATGATTTGTACCTACATCTTTAAAATAAAAATAAATAAAAAGAAAGAAAGAAAAATGAAACCAATTCCCAACAGAATCTATGATTGGCAGAGAGTTCTGTTATAACATAATTCATCAATGAGAATAGTTTGATTTACTATTAAAATTATGTCATTCACTTTCTTAATTATTTTCAAAGGTCTTAGGAAAGAGCAGGTGCCTCAGTCTAATTTATGTGAAAATAAACCTCAAGTTAATTACATGAAATTCATCAAATCACTAAGTTTAGAAACAGAATATGTTACTATTAAACAGAATATGTTACTACTTTGAGGCAAGAAGAAAAATAGGTTGAAAACAAGTAAACACTGAAAGACTGAAGTGGCCAGAACTTAGAATCATCTCTGGTCTTGCAATCAAATTCATTTCTCCTGTGTTGAATTAACATGCTGGAGCTACATTTACTGTTTCAAGGCACATCACTACATACACTAAAGGATAATGGGAAAAAAGGCTGGGCAAGTCATTTGTATATCGTATGGGATGGGAGGGGGCAGGGGAACAGGAATTTGTGTTTTGGAGATATTTTGAAATTTTTGGTGATACCCTCAGCTGTCACTACTGGGGGAAGGGTGCCACTGGCTCTTAGTAGTGATTAGAAGCCAGAAATTCTGCTAAACGAACTACAATGTACTTTATAGACCCTATATAACAAAGAATCATCTGACCCAAATATCAGTAGTGCTCAAGTTGAGAAACCTTGCTCTAGAATAGTTTTTCTCAAACTTTAGCAATCAGCATCACCTGGAAAACTTGTTAAAACACAGATTGCTGATTTCCATCCCCGATATTTCTGACTCAGTAGGTCTTGTGCAGAGCTCCAGAATTTGCATTTCTAAGAAGCTTCCTGATGATGCTGATGCTACTTGTCTGGAAACCACATTTTGAGAACCATAATTTTGACATGAATTACTTTGATATAACCATTCATAAACTCCCACACTTCCCCTTACATACAATATACACCATCAATAATCATAAATGTAAGGTCTTCTCTCCTCTTCTGGATTCTAAACTCTATTAGAGCAAAATCTGTCCAGTTCAGCATTGCATATTCACATAAATAAGCACTCTAATTTTCAAATTTTTTCCAACAAAAAAATTCTTTAGTGTTTGGAATACTGCTATAATGTTTCAAAGTCTATGAACTGTTTATCTCTGAGGCATTCCCCTTACAAAAATAACAGCAAAATACTTGTTAACTGCAATTATTAAATTATTATATTAAATTATTATAATAATGTATCTTTAACATTAAGAATTATAAATTAACATTGTTATGAACATTAAAAGATAAAATCTGGGGAAGGGATTTGTTACTGTCGCATATCTTCTGCCTACAACATTAAAAGTATCAGTCAACAAAAATTGGGCTCAATCTAAGCTCAATTTAAGCTTTTAAGAATTTACTCCAATATATTCACACATGCAATTGATATTAATGAAAATTAGGTGACTGTCTCATAACTTAGCCTTTCCAATCAAAGAAAATACTTATTAGATTGTAATTTAAAAATTTTAAAATAGCCTTTTTATTAACATGAATGTAAAATAAAAAGACAAACGTAAAATGTACAAATGTGCAAAATATTTTACAATATAAACCAATATCTTCAATCTTCATTATAGACCTTCTTTCTTATCCAAACAATGCTACCCCTAGTTTTCTAACTCAGAATTCTCAGATAAAACTAAAGCGCCATGTTATATGGAACTGTTAAAGACAACTCATCTTAGATGGTGGACAAAACGTTAATAATTCAGGCAAGTTTTAAGTGCTTCATTTTTCTCCTTTACATTTCTCTCTATAATGAAAGCCCTTGGGTGAAAAATGTCTGGGATAATTTTTATCATAGTTATAAGGGAGAGTTACTCTATATAGATTTGAAAAAAAACCAAAATGCATCTAGTAATTCCGTCTTTAGATTTGTGCTCAGCTTAAGACAAAATATCTCTCTTTAACCATCAAAGGCATTAAGTAAATGGCATCTTGTTCTACTATCTCCTCTTTTGTAATATACTCACAAGCATATAACCAGAAAAATCTTTTTAAAGCACCACTTTGATCTCCTTCTTATCTTACAAATCTTTAGCAACATTCCACTGAACACTGAATACTGTTAACAAAAACTTCTGGCTACAGAAAACCAAGAATTAGCTAACTCAGAAACACTCCCAAAACAACACTTAAATTAACTGAATGAAAGAAACACACACACACACACACACACACACACACACACACACACACATACATACATACTCACACAATTATAATATAACTGTGCATGTATGATTGAAAGAAGAAATAGAAATACAGCAAAGTAGGCAGACAGTCTGACAGGTAAAGGCCCTGCTGAGAAGGGTGGAGCACAAGAACACTGGACCTGGATATGATAAAGGAATTGGATGTTGATTCTCCTAGAGAGTAGATGAGGCCTTGGGTCTGCAAAATGTGGTTGGTTAGAACTGCAACCTGTGTATTAAATCTAAGACCTTAAGGAAGTGCACGGACAAAGAAGATAAAAGTTTCATTTCCCAATGCCAAAAACTAAGATGCAGCTTGTCTTGATAGGTCTGAAAAAAAATTTGAAAAGTGTCCTATGGTAAATCAAATTACGAAGTCTGTGTTTTCTTTACAAGTTCAGAGTCTAAATTGATACTGACCATGTGATTTGAGGAACTCAAAGTCAAAAGTAGTTACATCCAAGTGTTCAATAGCCATATATGGCTAGTGGTCATATATGTACTAAGTATGACTGGTCTAGAGGATGAAACAGGTAAGTAATATCCAAACATAGCAATAGGACATTCCAGATAAATATAGCAATTATTTACCCTAAACATGAACAGGTGGAATTAGGAAACATTCCCAGAAGAGATAATAGTTCATCAAACTTCAAATGGCAAATAGACAATTACTGGTCACATACAAAAACCCTTCCCGCCGGGCTCAGCGGCTCAGCCTGTAATCCCACGCTTTGGGAGATTGAGGTGAGTGGACTGCCTGAGCCCGCAGGTTCGAGACCCACCTGGGCAACTTGGCGAGACCTCATCTCCACAATAAATCAAAAATCAGCCGGGCGTGGTAGCACGCGCCTGTAGTTCCAGCTACTTGGAAGGTTGAGGCGGAAGGATCGCTGGAGCCCAGCAAGTCGAGGCTGCGGTGGCCAGGAGCGGCCACTGCACTCCAGTCTGGGTGACAGAGTGAGACTTCAACTCAAAAAAAAAAACAAAAAACAAAACCCTTCCCAATTTCATCCCCTACAACTTCTCATAACAAAATGTTTGCCCACTATCAAATCCGAAATAAAATAGCTAAGTCTGTATCATGTATACCACAATATGCTAAAGAACTTCCAGCCCAGCTGGAAGCCCATGTTAATCCCAACTCTGGATTCACACAGCTTTGTTATTCAACTCATTTTTGGCTCTCAACATTACATTTAACTGTTTTCTCATTTTTTCTTGTGACTATTTTGTAATTTTATTTTATTGGATGTGGTTTTTATTAATTACCTCAAATCCTTATGGAGTTAACTGCGCAATAAAATAATAAAATATGCATAACACTAAGTCAGCAGGCAGAAAAGAATACCTAGAAAAAAGGGAGGAAGAGAATAAAATAGATAAATTCAGCTTTATATGGCTCATATAGCTGAATATGCCCTTGAACTTTCTGAAAAACAATGTAAGAGCAAAACAAAGTCAGTACAATAATTCATATTATCTTAATTTAAGGAACTTTGTTTTTTTCTTAGCAGAGCAAAGCTTTTCCTATCACTAAGACTCACTTTTTTAATAATACACGGAAATATTTGTATATTCACACATGCATGTGGGCGTGCACACACACACACACACACATACACACACACACAAAACCTATCTTTCTTAATAACAGATAGTTTAAGGCAGATAGTTTATTTCAAAGACACTCATACTGAGAAAAAAAATATTGTTCAAAAACCTAGTTAATTCATGAAATAAAGAGTAAACTAACTGGGCAAAGTGGCTCATACCTGTAACCCCAGCACTTTGGGAGGTGAGAGGATTGCTTGAGCCAAAGAGTTTGAGACCAGTCTAGGCAACAAAGTGAGATCTCACCTCTACAGAAACAAAATAAATAAAATAAAATTATCAGGGCATAGTGGTGCACTCCTGTAGTCCTAGGTACACGGGAGGCTGAGTCAAAAGGATCACCTAAATCCTGAAGGTCAAAGCTGCAGGAAGCCATGATCATGCCACTACAGTACAGCCTGGGCAACAGAGTGAGATACTGACTCAAAAAAAAAGGTAAGAATAAATAGACCTGGTGCAATGGCTCACATCTGTAGTCCCAGCTATTTGGAAGGCTGCAGGGAGAGGATGATTTGAGCCCACGAGCTCTAGTCTGCAGTGAGCAATGATTGGGCCACTGCACTCCAGCCTGGGCAATAGAGTGAGATCCTGTCTCTAAAAGATAGATAAGTTATAAAAAAAGTGTTTCTTTTCAAAAGTGTGCAATTACAACTGTACAAATCAAAATGAGCCAGTCTTTAATTCTATAGTGGTAATCCAGTGTGAAACAGAATTTAAAAGAGCAGCCTAAATTTATGACATGGTATGAAATGTTTATTAAGTTTTATATCATTTATTCTTTTGGTCTATAGAATTTAAATGTTTAAACAATATATCCCAGTCTTTAGTAAGAGTTCCATTTTGGATTCCAACTCAGAACAGCTATCTGGATAAATATGTATATTGTAATTTATATTTTCTTTAAGGTTAAGAAATAAAGCCATTTTTCTCAATAGTATGGAAAACCAAATAATATTTTAATAAAATCTCATATGTTTCTAATAACTGCTACTTAGGATGTCTATAGTAAGGGAGACTGAATTGCATTCCCTTAACTCCAAATAGCCTACTCTTCATCTTTTTGGTAGAAATCAAATTGAATTAGTAAAAATGTTTAAAGTTAGATTTTTGATTTGTATTATATAGTTATATTTTTCAAGGTAACAATAGCCTGATTGTTTATTGTGGCAAAATATATATTACATAAAATTTACCATTTTTGCCATTTTATGTGTACTGTTTAGTGGCATTAGGAGTATTCACATTTTTTCACAAACATCCATGTCCAGAAATTGTTTGTCATTTCAGACTGAAACTTTGTATACATTAAATAATCATGTCTCATTATTCCCTTTCCCAAGATCCTTGTAACCATTTTCTGTCTCTGTGAACTTGACTGTTTTAAGTACCTCATGTTAGTTGAATAATACAGTATTTCTCCTTTTGTGTCTGGTTTATTTTACTTAGCGTGTTTTCCAGATTCATCCATGGTGTAGCATTTATCAGAATTTCCTCCCTTTTAAAGACTGACTTATATTCCATTATATGCATATAGCACATTTTATTTTTCCATTCATCTACCAATAAATATCTGTTTATTGTTTCTACCTTTTGGCTACTGTGAATGATGCTGCTATAAGCATTGTTGTGTAAATACCTATACAAGCCCTTGTTTTCCATTCTTTTATATACATACCTAGCAGTGATATTTCTGTGTCACATGGTATCTATGTTTAATTATTTTGAGAAACCACTATGTCTTCCACAGCAGGGCCACTCCCACCAGCAATGCACAAATATTTCAATTTCTTTGCATCCTTGACAACACTTTTTATTTTATTTTGGTGTTGATGTTGTTGTTTGGATAACAGTGATCCTAACAGATGTGAAATAGTATCTCACTGTGGCTTTGACTTGTATTTGCCTAAAGATTAGTAATGTTTAGCATCTGTTCATGTGCTTACTCCCATAGTTTTTTCTTAATCATTATTTTATATAATTTGAAATTTCATCCACATTAATGGGCTTATCTTCCCTTTTTTCAGCTTATACACCTAGATATATACAAAGATAATAATATTAACATATACTATAAAACAAATACAACTTTCGGTTTTGAAGTGCATGAAAGTTAGCAATTTGACTCTGTGTGGTACATAAAATGCAATACATTAAAAACATTTTATAAAAGAAATTATATTGTATTTGAATTAAAATGTCGACACAACAAAAACCTTATATCATTTTTGTTCATGTTTGGTGATAGCTCTTACAATACCACCAAGAGAAAGTCATTTATCACTTTCAAAATTCACATTTATTTCCTACCGAATGCACTTAAAAATTTTGTTTATTTTCTTAATATGATTTCTACATACTATAGTGCAAGCTGTTGTTTACCACATGATGAAAGAAAAGGGATATTGGGTTATAAATATTTAAGTTGCCACCTGTTTTCCTATCCAGCATCATTTTCCAATTTTCACAGCACCACATAGACATTTATATGTGAAACTATTGTAGTCATACATGAATTAGATCATATTAAAGTTGTGCTCATTAACCTGAATACTTGGGAATGAAATTGCTCTGCTTTGTTAGATGCCCACCCAGAACATTTATTAACATACTTCACTTAAACAACTTTTGTCATGGAGCAAGTTCCTCTTTTAATCATTTCACTCCACTTTGACTTCATAGACCTCCTTTTTTTCTAAAATTTAAGTCATAATTTGATTCTCCAAGGAAGATGTGAGAGCGCTTTCCTGCTATGGTGCCAATAGATATTGTATAACAAAACAGCAGTGGCTCCAGAAGAAGTGTCTGGGCATGAGACAAGGGTGAGTAGAGCACTGGGTAAGTTTCCATTCCCTCTTAAAATTTAGAAATTGGCAAATACATTTCTCTAATGGTGAAAACCAATCTAAGAGGTTATGATCAAAAGGTGGCTTGCAGGTATAAATGTGTTACACAGCAGAAACAGGGTTCAGGTTACTGCTTGATCTGTGCACTACAAGAGAATAATTCATAAGGAGTCTTCATGATGTTAGAGAATGTCTTCACCTAATTATCCATCATTTTGGGTCATCTTTTTCATAAACTCATGTAGTAACCTAGGTCAGATGATATTAGAAGTCTCTTATGACTCTAAAATTCTGCACTTAATGGAATGCAATTATAGTACTCTGATTCAACACCATGCAGTCAGGTGTTTAATTTCCATGAGACTGTAAGCTTCTTTTAGATAAATATTATATCTGGCACTTTGCGAAATAACTGTATTTTACATATTATTAAACCAAAATTTTGAATTTGCTGTTGGTATGATGGATTATTATTTGACTAGAATAAAATTTCAATTGAACTGAAGACGGTTCCACTTAAAAATGCTTCCGATATATCCAGGTCCCTATCTCAAAACATAGTTGTATGTACAAACCAAATAAAGTTAAAGAATTGTAACAAAAAAAACTTCAAATTAGATAAGTAGTTTTCAATACTTTAAAAACTATAAGTGTTTGTTCCTGTCATTTCTATTTTTCATTATCGTGGTTTTTTTAGTACCCACTCTGTTCTCTGCAACACCCAAACATTGTACCTTGCCAAAATTCTAAATGGGCCTAAATAAATGGTGTTTAAAGTGGTTGACTGATGACTTCTGATTTTTGAACTTTAATGAGTATGTCCAAGTATTCATCAGTTATCAAAACTCAGGTATTTTCTAAGTGAGACCTACACCCTAACACTTGACTCAAAATTTTAATCCTTAGATTATTTTATTTAAATATCTTGATATAGCACTTCTTAAGTTATGTTTGATATCTGAAAATTTTAAAAATAATATTCATTTGCAATTTATTTATCTCTGGATTAAAAACAGCTAATGTCATCTAACCCCTGAACTATTACAGAGAAATTTGTAGACAGAAACTTAAACCAAATGCTATCAGTTTTATCTATTGCGTTAGTTTATGAGATGCTAAACACAGAACCAAGTACATAGAATACATTCAATTTGTCACTGTTTGTAAGCTGACCATTTCTTAACACAGACTATATACCTTTATCATCATTCCACATACAATATATTCATTTGTTTTGTATTGCAATAGACTTTTCATTGATGTCTCTGAAAAACATTTCTCCCTGTTGATCTAATTTTCCACTATTATTAGAGTTATTTGGAAAAACATTATATTGTCACACCCAGTAACACCTGTCTAAATGTTTTTACTTAGAAAAAAATTAAAATTTGTCCAATAGATAAAAGGGAAACCAGAATCTCATCCCTTTTTTAATGTCCCCTCTTATTTTCTGCACATTGATTTTCCCTTTGCTCAAGACACAGTGATGTAATACCCTTCTCCTTTTCTTCATCTGTCCAGAATGTCCTTGCCCACAAAAACTCAGTTTGGGATAAGTGGAATTCTCCTGATGAAAACAAACATAGTCTGGTATTTGTGTTATATTCCTAATCAAATAATTTTTCTTTACTTTTTTGCAAAGTTAGTCATGTCATTTAAGAATAACAGACAATCCTCACTTTAAAAATGACGTGGGATTATAAAAGTGACTATGCAAGCTGAAATTCTACAAAACAAGCAATATGCAAATTTTTTCAAACATTAAAAACTCTTATTTTTGGTTGTAAATGCATGGGAAAATGAAAAAATAGTAAAACTAATATTCATTTAGAATGATGTGATTTAAAACATTGGAAACCTTCAGATTTGAAGTATTTATTTTTTGGAGTTTTTGGTAAGAAACTTATCAAGAGCATTTTGAACAGTGCTTGCTTTTTTTCTCATATACATTTAGCAAATATCATATATATTTAATGATACAAAGTGAACATCTTTTTTATTCCTTGCTGAAATGTCACAACTCCTTTCTAAGTTTAGATCTGCCTCCAACATGTTATCTTTTGTGCTTTAAATGTCATGATATATCTCTGAGTGTTACTTTCATGTTAGGTTTTTTTTTTTTTTTTGGATTATGTTATTTCCTCAGGACATTGTCATCCTTTTTGTCAAAACTACTTTGCTCATTTATGTGGATGCCATGGACTGAATGTTTGTGTCCCTAAAATACATACATTGAAGCCATCACCCCCAACGATTGTATTTGGAGATGGGGCCTTTGGGAGGTAAACAGGATTAGATGAGATTATGATGAACAGAGCTGGTCTGATAGGTTTAGTGCCCTACAAGAAGAGACACTAGAGAGATCCATCACTCTCCCTGTGAGTAAATAGCAAGCATGCAGCCTTCTGCATTCCAGAAAAGAGGTTCTCACCAAGAACCAAATCAGCTGACACCTTGATTTTGTACTCCTCAGCCTCCAGAACTGTGAGAGACAAATTTATATTGTTGAAGTCACCCGTTTATGGCATTTTGTCATGGAAGCCTGAGTTGACTAATACCATCAATAAGTTTGCCTTCACCAAGTACCTCCTGTTTTGCCTCTAGAGTCTTTTGGATGCCAGCAGTATCAACATTCCCAAATCAGCTAATTCTCCTACAACTCCATTTATTTCTCATTCTAATTTCACTTCAAGTATTATTACTTTTCATTTCTTTGCTGCACTTTTATCTTTACGTGCCCATTTGCTCTTTCAATTAGCCATTTTAGTAAGAGGCCACCTGTGCTTGTCAATCTGGGACAAGAAGACACCACCACAAGAGGTTTTGCTGACTGTCAGTAAACTGAGTAACAGAGGCATGAACAGTGGTCAATCACAGACAGACTTTGAAAGAAGTGACAAGAAAGGTCACTTATGAAGCAAATCTTCTATTTATTTAATGAGGTGTGGACTGAAGAGCTAGCAGTAAAGTTTGCATTGAATGCATATTATTCACAGCTAACATACCGCGATAACTGGGATTTGAACAATATTGTTGTAAGGGGGTGCTGTTTGGCTAACCCATGATAGCTGAATGTGTGCAGTTCACAACTATGCAAAATGAGAACAAAATGTGTGTGTGTGTGTGTGTGTGTGTGTGTGTGTGTGTGTGTGTGTGTGTGTATGCATTCCAACATTTTTTTTGTGTTGGTTCCAGGAGGGTTACTTAGTTAGCTTTACTACTTGGAATGGAAATGTGGGGATTCTCTGCCTCTGGTCTTATGCTTCCTTAGTTGATCCAAAGCATTGTTAGAGACTGCTTTTCTCTTATTTCATCCATCTCATAACACATCTCGTCAAACAGGTGCCTCACCCTAAAGCTAAAATTGTACTTCTCATTTTACTAAATTAAAGAGATAGCCAGTAAAAAATAACCAGAATTATTTGCTTAAACTAGGATTGATTTAAAACACATTATTATCTGTTATATGATAAGAATGTATGTACTATATATAATAAAAGTATCATACTTCAATTAACAATATAACAAAATATAATGTAATAGTAAATGTTACATACCTATTGGTATATATGTGTATTGTATATATATAAATATAATGTGTGTCTATATACATGTATACCGTATATGACAGCTTTAATAATAAGGAGCTTACAATATATCTTAGAAGAAATAACCAATAATATGAAATAATTGAGCTAATATACTAGAAACAAGAGAATTGTGGTTAACTAGATAATACATATTGCATATATTTCTCTAACCATCAAATTGGCTGCCCATCAGAACTACTAGGAGTGCTGTTTTATAAAGTCTGCCATCACTGGAAACAAATTTAGACCGATTCACCTCTAATCTCCATGAATGCAGTCTAAGAGTCTGTATGTTTAAATACTCTTGATGATTAGTGGGATTTGATACCATTTGATAGATGGTACACATGCTTGGAAAATTAAGATGGTAATGGGAATTGCAATCATAGGAGAGGTCCCCAGCTACTGGTTTTGCAAAGAAGTGGAACAACAAGAAAAAATGTAAGAGGGATTAAATAATAGGATATCATTTCAGCCATGTACTAGGAATGAGACTGGAAGAGTAAATAGTAAAAGCATATTAACAACAGTGAGCATGGGGTATTTAGAGGAATTAAAAACTGAAACATGGGTTACAGATATGTGTAGACTTTAGAAAGATAAAGGAACCATTGTTATACTGTTAGAAATGATGACAGAAGACTGGCCAAAAGGGGAATTCATAGTGAGAAAAATGGGAAATATGACTAGATTTTTAAAAATTTCTTTATTATTTATGCTTAGTAGGGCCCTATTTTCAAGGCCAAAATCAACCTGGCATACATATTTGCTTTTTTTATTTTTTATTTTTTTAATTTAATTTTATTTTTTATTATAAAGATGCGGGGTACCATTCAGGGTTAGGTATATAAACATTGATGTGCAGGTACCCTTGTTAATGAGGTATGCCCCTCCCTCCCCTAGCAGATTCCCTCGACTGCCAATCCCACCCCACCCCCCTGACAGTTTCCCACTACTGCCAATCACTTTCTTATAGCATTACAATTGTTCAAGGTCAACTTATGCGTGAGAACATATGGAACTCAGTTCTTTGTTTCTGTGATAAACCACTGAGTAAGATTGACTCCGAATTCATCCAAGTTGCTGAAAAGTCCATATATTTGTCCTTCTTTATGGCTGCATAATATTCCATTGTGTATATGTACCACATTTTTTAAATCCAGTCCATCTTTGATGGGCAACGAGGTTGGTTCCATGTTTTTGCTCTTGCTCATATTTGTTTTTTGTGAAACTATTCTTAGGTTTCTCAACCCATTTGTACATTTCAAATTCATCAGGACTCCTATGACTTTCACAGAGCAAATACATACCTTGTCTCCATAAACCAACAATCCCTTTTCCATGGGGCCTAAGTAAATGCTGCAGTAGCAATGCCCTCTAGTGAATATAGTTCAAAAATGCGCATTCCTCTTCTGAGCCTATCAGATATGTGATCCTGGATTGCTTTCTAAGATTATTAAGCACAGTCATGGACCTATCCTCAGGAGGGCCAATTTATTTCCTTTACGAGAGTGTTTCACCTTAATTTACTCACATGAAAGCATGCCTTTGGGTATCCCAGACTAAAGAAAAGACTGCTGAGCTCATAGTAGGCGAATATGACACAATCCCTTAGTTTATTTTAATTGCAGAAACAGTTCAGTAGTGGAACAGAAAGAGGCCACTATCCTATCCCAAAGAAACTTGGTATACTGCAGCAATCAGACAGTGTCTGCCGTCTCTCAGTACGTAAAGAGCCTGTCGTATTTGTTCACACAGCAAAACTGTATAAAATATTTACAACTGTAGGTTCTAGAGGATATAGAAAGAAAACCTGGAAGGACTTATGGTCTGTTAACGTAATTATCTATCTACCTACCTACCTACCTATCATCTATCTATCTTTTATCAATCTATCTATCTAATTAAGAATTCATTTAAGAATTGCTGTCTATTACATGCCAGACAGGCACTAGAGATTGAGGAGTATATTCAAGGGAGGAACGGTCGGTTCTACAAGACTAGGGATGAAAGGTTTAGAAAAGTTCAGGGTCATGAAACAAGAATTAGCGTCTATCAAGCAGATACAGATAAGTAGGGCATTTTGTGGAGAGAAAACTATGTGAACAAAAATTCGATCGTACTTTTTTAAATAGGGGAAACACTATTTCATCTTTATTTTGTCACATTCTTCCCTTCAAAGATATCCTAAGTGTTCATTTCAAACAAGTGACATCTATATACAACTAAAGAAGAAAGTGATACATTTATACAATGTATTACTCCTGTCTAAATTTATAATAGCATCAATAAATGATAATCAGGAAATTACAGTTAAAAATTAACAAGCACTTCATAATTACTAGATGCTTTAATCATTTTTTTTTTTTTTTTGAGTTGAAGTCTCACTCTGTTGCCCAGACTGGAGTGCAGTGGCTGCTCCCAGCCACCGCAACCTCGACCTGCTGGGCTCCGGCGATCCTTCCGCCTCAGCCTTCCAAGTAGCTGGAACTACAGGCGTGCACTACCACGCCTGGCTAATTTTTTGATTTACTGTAGAAATGAGGTTTCGCCTGCCCAGGCGGGTCTCGAACCCGCGGGCTCAGGCAATCCACTCACCTCAGCCTCCCAAAGGCGCAGGATTATAGGCTGAGCCACCGAGCTCGGCTATTCATATATTTTTTATATATGCATATGCACACACATAAACACACAAACACACACACACACACCTACCTGTATATCTTTATTGTATCTTTTCAACAACATTTTCTTATGGTATTATTTGTAGTTGGATAATATTGATGAACCTAGCAACGATTTGAGAAGTTAAGCAATATGAGAAATCTCACACAGTTCATCACAGACATGACAGGAATTCAAACTTATGTCCATCTACCATCAGTGTCTGAGCTCTTAAAATACTGACACAATGCCCTAGAAATGGGCTGAGATTCAAAATCCAGTCGATGTTTGTGGTTGTTAATAGAACAGCAGTTCGGATATCTCTTATTATACTTGCAGGGCATGTTTCCTCATTTTTAAATTATCTCCAAAAAGCTTTTACCTGTTAAAATATCATTTTATACACCCTCTCTTTTTTAAACAATAATGTAAAAAAAGTACTTTGTACTTTTGAAGTACATAGCATATTCACTCAGGCTCTTGGAAAAGAATTTTAGCATGCAATTATAGGAGAAACACATTTCCAGATAGTACAATAGTTTACAGGTAAGCAAAAGGGAAAAACTCTACTTGGCAAAATGTGTTACATTTCTACTCACAATTTGAGTTACCTGAAAAGAAAAAAAAATCAAAATATTTCCTAGATATATAGAATATACATTTATTCTTGGGTAGATTGTGTGTGCATGTGTGTGTGTGTTTTTAACAAGATATATTTCCTTAATGAGTAAAATATTCTTCCAGGAAACTGAAAAATAACTCATTTAGTAGTAAATACAAAGGGAATATTTAAACTGTTTTCAATATGTATAATACCTAAAACCAAGAAAATTCTTGAAGGGGTTTTATAAAAAATTATTTTAATATATTTGGTGGGGAGGGGCAAATGCAGTTTTCTTACATGACTATGTTGCATAGTGGTGGAGTCTGGTCTTGAAGTGTATCCATCACACAAGTAGTGTACAATGCACCCTCCCTCCCACCCTCTCACCTTTTGAAAACTCCAGTGTCTGTCATTACACACTTCAAGTCCATGTGTGCCCCTTGTTTAACTCCCGTTAATAAGTGAGAATATGCAGTTTTTGCCTTTTTGTTTCTAAGTCATTTCACTTAGGCTAATGGCCTCCTGTTCATCTATGTTGCTGCAAAATATATGATTTTGTTTGAACAGCATTTCAAATTGCTCATGATCATAAAGATGGCAAAGGTAAACCCACAGCCCTGAAAGCATTGGCAAAGCACACTCCTCTGGAGCCTAGACTCCAGTGATGGCAACATTGGCCTATTCTCTCTCCATGTTAGTTTCTCTTCTTTCTTTTTTTTCTTTTTTTTTCTTTTTTTTTTGTTTTGTTTTTTTGGGGTTTTTTTGAGTTGGAGTCTCACTCTGTCACCCAGACTGGAGTGCAGTGGCCGCTCCCGGCCACCACAGCCTCGACCTGCTGGGCTCCGGCGATCCTTCCGCCTCAGCTTTCTGAGTAGCAGGAACTACAGGCACGCGCTACCAAGACCGGCTAATTTTTTTGATTTATTGTGGAGATGAGGTCTCGCCTGCCCAGGCAGGTCTCGAACTCGCGGGCTCAGGCAATCCACTCACTTCAGCCTCCCAAAGGCGCGGGATTACAGGCTGAGCCACCGAGCCCGGCTTCTTTCTTTTCTTTTTTTTTTTTTCATTGCCTCATGCACCAGCAGGGTTTCTTGGGCACACCTCTGACAGCAATTCCCCAACCTCACCATGAGTTGGGGCTGTCTTCTAACTTAGCAGTCCCTGCATCAGGACTCTCATTTTGTCATAATCAGTCACTGTGTAACCCTGTGCCTTACATATGGTGCCTACTCAGCAATTATTTATGACTTTTCATTGGACTGAATGCTTTCTAGATGTTTCTCATAATTCGATGCATCCAAAGAGTACCCACTAGCCTCCTTGTGCTACGAGTTCTCTTTTTCTTTCTGGATATAGTTTCTATATACTTACTAAAAATCTATGCTCATACATAGGCCAGAGTTTCAAAGTAAAGATTGTACCAAAATATTTATACTTTTTTCAATATAAATGTAAACACATAAAATACCATTTCAAGCATTCCCTCCACTGTGAAACTTGTCTTGAGCCCTTGTATTAAGAAGAATTTATCCCACATGGATCGGAAGAATTAATACTGTTAAAATGCCCATACTACCCAAAGTCATCTACAGATTCAATGCAACTTCTGCTTAAATACAATTGACACTCTTCTCAGAAATTTAAAAAAAAAATTCTAAAATTAATATGGAACCACAATAACCTCAAATAACCAAAGCAATCCTCAACAAAAAAAGAGCAAAGCTGCAAACATAATACTACCTAGCTTCAAATTATATTACTGAGCTATAGTGACTAAAACAGCATGATACTGGCATAAAAACAGACACATAGACCAGTGGAGAAGAATTGCGAATATAGAAATCAATCCACACATTTATAGACAACTTATTTTTAACAAAGGAGCCAAGAACATAAGACTCCTTATTTTTTATTAATTTTGTTTTGCTTTTATTTTTTGTTATTTATTTTTTGAATCGAGGTCTCACTCTGTCACCCAAATTGGAGTGCAGTGCCACCACCATGGCTCACTGCAGCCTCAACTACCTACTCTCAAATGGTCTTCCCATCTCAGCCTCCAGAGTAGCTAGTACTACAGACAAGCACCACCTTGTTCAGTTAATTTTTAAAATGTTTTGAAGAAACAAATTCTCAGTATGTTGCCCAGGCTGGTTCTGAACTCCAGGGCTCAAGCAGTTCTCTTATCTTGGCATCCTAAAGCGCTGGAATTACCAGCATGATCCACTATGCCTGGCCAGACAGGCTCTTTAATAGATGGTGCTGGGAAAGCTGGATATCCATATGCAGAAGAATGAAACTAGACCACTATTCCTTACCCTACACAAAAATAAACCCCAAATGGCTTAAAGGCTTAAGTGTAAGATGTAAAATTATGGAATTAATAGAAGGAAACATTGGAGAAACACTTCAGGACATTGGTCTGGGCAATTATTTTTTTGAATAAGACCTCAAAAGAATAGGCAACAACAACAACAAAAAAAAGCAAAAACAGACAAATGAGATCACATCAAGCTAAAAAGTTTCTACATAACAAAGGAAACAATCAGCCAAGTGAAGAGATAGCCCATAAAATGGGAACAAAAATTTGCAAACTATCCATCTGATAAAGCATTAATACTCAGAATATATATAAGGAACTCAAACGACTTGATAGAAATAATAATAATAAAATAATTCAATTTACACCGTGGGCAAAAAAAAAATCTGAACAGATATTTCCAAAAGAAGACATACAAATAGCCAAAGATATATGAAAAAATACTCAACATCACTAATCATCAGGGAAATTGACATCAAAACCACAATGAGACATAATTTCACCCTAGTTAAAGGGGCTATTATTAGATAGACACACACACAAAATAAATACTGATGAGGATGTGAAGAAAGGGAAATGTTTGTATAATATTGGATGGAATGCAAATTACTACAGCCACTATAGAAAACAATATGGAGGTTTCTCAAAAAACTAAAAATAAAATAACCATATTATCCAGTGATCTCACTGCTGGGTATATAGCCAAAAGAAAGAAAATCAGTACATTAAAGAGATGTCTACACTCCTGTGTTTATTACAGCACTATTCACAATAGCCAAGATAATGAAGCAATGTAAATGTCTATCAACAGATGAATGGATAAAGAAAATGTGGTAAAGATACACAATGGAATATTATTTCTTAATAAGAAGAATGAAATCCTGTCATTTGCACCCACATGGATGGAAGTGGTGATCATAATATTAAGTGAAATAAGCCAAGCATGAAAAGATAAAGTTCACATTTTATCACTTATACAAGAAAGTTTAAAAAGTGAACCTCTACACTGACAGAGGAGGAGGAGGATCACATAACACCAATAAGCGTATCTGATCTCAAACAAGGCAAAGTGGGGACAAAAAGGAGGCCCAAACTTTATCTGTACGATGACCACTTATCTATGTAATCATGAATTGTACCCCACATCTTTAAAATTAAATAAAAAGAAAGTGGAGGAAAAAATGAATCTCATGGAGATAGTGAGTAGAATGAGAGTTACCAGGGGCTAGGAAGGGTAGGGGCAAGGGAAGAATAAGGAAAAATGGGCTAGTGATTATAAAAATACAGAAGGAATAAGTTCTGGTGTTCAATAGCACAGTTGAGTAACTATAATTAACAAAAATTTATTATATAATTCAAAATAGCTAGAAGAGAATTGAAATGTCCCCAACACAAAGAGAACATACATGTTTGAAGTGATGGATTTTCCAGTTACCCCATTTGATTATTATACTGTGTATACATGTATTAAAATATCATATGTACTTCCAAAATATGTACAAATATTATGTATCGACTAAAGTATAAAGACACATTTTTGCAAAAGAAGAGTTTATCAGTGCTTCTGTTTGCTCCATTCTGCACTGTATATGGTTCAATTATTGCAGTTGTTACCCCATTTTATTTCACTAACCACTTTCTGAGGATATGAAACTAGTATGATTCATCCTGGTATTCCCAGGACCAGGGATAATTAGGTGTTCAGTCAACTTTTTAAATGAAAAGGTCACAATTTACTTGATCATGATCTAAGACAGTATTTCAGAGGCGTGGTGATGCAGGTTGAAGTAATTTTTCAAATTCTCAATTATAATTTAATAACACGATCTAAAACTAAAATTATCTAGGAACTTTCATACCACAGCCTTTTTTGCTGCCTTGTTCAATTTGGTTGCTGTTGCTTTTGCTATCGCTGCCTCCTATATAAATTACACTGCCACCATCACTCATATATATAGCCATTAATATTTTTCAGAGTCCCTTACTGTTTACTACTCTACCTTATTTCTGAGGCAAATTCAGCAGAACACTACGACCAGGTTATTTAAAAATGAAATGATATGCAGTGTGTATAAGTTATTTATCTAAAGACACACGGATAATGACTGATAGATTCTGGCTGGAATTCAGTTCTCCAAAACATATACAATCTCGTAAAGCAAAAATTAGAATTTGTTTCTGAACATGGAAATTATTATATCTGAATGATATATTGAAGTCAAATCTTAGTTAAATAAACTTAAGGAAGAAGCTCACTTAGACAACTTTACTATGGAAAATGCCAGTCCTTTTGTTTCAAGAGAATAAAGAAATAAATGAAGTTAATAAAAGAAACAAGAACAAAATAGTGGGCATGATCAATCTGTGAGGCCCTGGGGGTAGTTCTAGTGTAAATAATAGCCATATGTTAGCCTGATGTTCTATTTGTAAAGTAAAATAAAAACAGTACAAAACATTTTGTGAATGTGAGCATTAAGCAGGAAAAAATGCAGGTTACATAGAGAATCATATGCTGATAATGGGATTAATGACATAATGGAAACAGAAAATTAATTTTGTTTAATTTTGAGGTGTCTTTCTTATATGTATATATACATACATATGCACATACATATTATTTATAAATTTACACACACACGCATATACCCACAAATAGGCAAATGAGCCCTATCCAAATTTGCAGTCTTTAAGAATATAAAGCTCAGTAAAATCAATGAAAGTCTCTTTATTCATTTTTCATTGGCTGTAATTATATGGTACACCTAAATGGCAATCCAAATATTAATTGCATTTATACATTAGACGTGATATACCAAGAAAATGGAGAATGTACTTCCTTCATAGCCCATCAAACATTTATCAAAAATTATTATGACAAAAATACTACTAATAAAGATAAATACACAGACTGAATTCTCTATTCATGACTGTTAACTTCATAATGAACAATGTCAGCAGTGGGAACAAAGATGGCCTCCAAGTCTTAGTGTGTGAGACAGGAATTAGAGACACTTTCCTCATGGGGGAGGGGTGGCAAGCTGGAAGGGTGGGGGGCGGAGGTTCTGCTTTGTTTGTTTAGAACAGGTATCTCCAACCCCTGGGTCATGAACTAGTGCCATGACCTGTAAAGAATTGGGCAGCCTAGCAGGAGGTAAGCAGCGGGCAGTCGGAGCTCCATCTTGTGTCAGATTAGTGTGGCATTAGATTCTCATAGCTTGAACTTCATTGTGAATTGTGCTTGCTTGCAAGAGATCTAGGTTGTGTGCACCTCAAGACAATCTAATGCCTGATGATCGACCCCTTTACCTTCTGACTGTGGAAAAATTTTCTTTCAAGAAATCGTACCAGATGCAAAAAAAAAAAAAAAAAAAAAAAAATTAGGGACCATTGGTTTAGTAGGTAAACAGCTTCAGGATGGATAACTATATCCTGAGGACGTGTTATATTGTCAGCCATAACTGGTTACACGATTTCTCAATCTTGGCACTGCTGATATTTTGGAACAAATAATTTATTATTGCAGGACAGCCATCCTGTATATAGTAAAAGATATTCAACAGCATTTATAGTGTCTACCCACTGGAAATCAGTAGCACCATCATCATTATCAGTGTCTGTTGAAAGTCAACATTGCCCCATTTGTAACTACTGAGTTAAAACACGCACACACAAACACACACACACACCACACACAAACATGCACAGACATTTTAAACAAGGACCTCTCAGAACTAATTCAAATGATTTTAAGTTTGTAAAACCTAAATTTTAATTGCCCAATCGTTTGTCTTTTTTATTAACAATCTAGAGTATAACAAAAAGAAATGGTCCCTCTATATTATCATGTCTAATTCTTTAATGTCACAGAGGAGGAAGCTAAGAACTGCATTAGTTGAATGGCTTGCCTAAAGTCCCTTATATGGCTAGACAATGACAAAACCAGCAGACCAACTCTTTATATTAGCATAAATCCTCCTTATTTGGAATCAAGTCTTTAATTTCAAGCAGTATGCTCTGGAAGAAATAAGTATTCTTTCATTCTGATTTTAGCCAAATCTATAAAAGCTTAAATAAAATACCAGTCAGCTGTTAGACCAGTCATGAAGCTGAGCATTCTAGCTAACATAATTAATGGCCTTGTTCATAGACTTGATATTTTCTAAGGAAAGGCAATTGATAGATCAAAATGAGTTCCATGGTAAAAACAAAACAAACCAAAAAACCAACCAAACAAAAAAACCACAAATGTCAACAATAACATCTGAAGTCTCTTTTAGGTTAATTGTGTTTTGTCGGCTTTTCTGTTTTGAGTACAGGAAATTTATAGAACTTTGATTGTTATGTGTTCCTGGCATAATTTTTCTCAAACTAAAGTATATGGATTTTATGCTCAGCTTAGAAAGCAGCTAATTTGGCTTATTATCAATAATTCTGACATTATTCTTAATCAAATTCCCAATCCAACCTCATAGATATCCTGCAGAAATGAAGAGTCATAATACTAGTGTTCAAAACATAGTTCACACGAATATTTAGGCAGATACAAGTGCCTACTTTTCCTATTTTTAAACTCTTGAAGGAGTGAAGAGTTAATATTGAGCCTAGAATTCAGGGTTCATACCCAAAGCATGTGCATTCGGCATAAGTTGATTCACAAGCACAGGGAAAGGGGTCTAGTTATAGACCACTCAAGGGTTAGAAACCAGTAGTGAATATGATTAGCATGACTGAGAGGCCGAGACTTGTGGAGATATGAGGAATTTTCTGTGATTTTTCTCTATCATTTTTTGGATCCTCAATTCTAACGCTATCAAGAGATATTTACTTTTTGTCAATTTCCACCTAGAGACAACTGGCTTCAGGCAGAATGGTGCAGATAGCACCATCCCTACACCATGTCAGTATCAAAATTCATTCCTGAAGTTCATGTGTATTTTTTTTTCCTTATTTTGACCCTGATCTACTAATACATGGGAGTTTTTGTTGGGATTCCTGATTCCACGATGGGTTATCTTATGCTAGGTGAATGATCTAACTGCAGTTATCCACATTTTATCCCTTGGCTCCTTCATCTGATTGTCTATTCCATGTTGTGCGAACCTCAGGTGGTAGTATTTGTCTGTTTCTCCATGACCTGATTATATCCATGGACTTGTCCTCTAGACTCTTGAAAGTTTTCATTACTATCTCCAATCTTTATTTCTCTGGTCAGGTCAGGCTGTCTAATATTCATTAGAGTATTCCTGGATTCTTCATCTTTTGCAAGACATATTTAGTTCATGAAGAATCACAGGGCACTGCGTGAAAAGTAACCCTGAATTTCTATTGATGTCATTGAATTTTTATTCTTTTACAAAGTTAGTATCATATCCGTTTAACCAACCTAATATAATGTGCCTGGCAGAGTATCATATGCAGATTGAATCTTAATAAATGAGGAGGGAAATTTATGCCACCTTACTACTGTATGTTTCATTTAAGTTTTCAGAGTAACTGCTTTCTCCAAGGGGGGTAAAAAAAGAGGAAGAAGAAAGTGTTCTCATTTAAGTCCTACTTGTCAAATACTAAGAATGTAGGAGTCCAGTGAGCAATAAAACACAGAGCAATTTGCTTATCTACCATTTTATAGACACTGGCAATGCGCTATCTTTATTAAAGTCAAATATGGAAACAACACCATTCTTCAAAAAGTACTGCCCGAGGCTTTTCGGTTAGAAAATTCAATACAAAGCAAAAAACAGAGATTATCAATTTAGCTATTTCTTTATAAAAGAAAGGAGTAAACAGAGTGCTATTTTCTCATTTGGTTCTCCTAGAATATATTAAATTTTGTTTGTTTGCTTGTATAACCTGATCTACCCTAGTTCTGGCAAATACGTGAATTCCACACATATTTGATAACTGATTGACAGAGACCTTTAAAGTCTATCTATGGCAATAGCAGGACACTGTGAGGAGTAAGGGGGCACATAACATCAATAAGATTACCAGATCTCAAACCAGGTGAAGTGGCAACCAAAGGGAGGTCCAAACTTTACCTGTACAACGACCACTTGTATACCTGAGTCTGAACTGTACCCCACATCTTTAAAACAAACAAACAAAATTAAATAAAGTCTATCTAGATGAAGAGGAGACACAATGGTACTGTTAACCATTTGTTTCAATGTTAAACTTCAGTTTTCTCTATGACACATGCATAGATAATATATTATGTTTGTGCTTTATATTTATGTGCTTCATAATGTTCCATTATGACCATTAATTTCATATCTACTAATTATTGAGCAAGAATTAAGGAAAGCCCGACTATAGAAGTGGTAACATTTTAGGGATAATAGAATTATCTTCCAGGAATATTTCCAATATTTGAGCACCAATCTTGTATTCATTCAGTTAAAACAAAGTAGTAGGCATCACTTTGGGAGTTAATCAGTTTCATAATAGACAGATCTGTTTATTAAAAATCTTAAATCAATCCCAAATCTACATCTATCTAAATGCCAACTATAGGTCCTAGTTTACTCATTCATTTAATTCATTTTTCAAGTAGCAATTTCTTTTTTAAAGATTTGTAATCCGAAATCACACAGATATTGTATCCCTGCACCTTTTTAAAAGCTTGCACAACAAAATAATTCATTCAATTTTCTGCCATAAAAAGTATCTTTGTCCCTTCAGTCACACACTTCTGAACATGCTTCAGGTTGTTTGTATATGTATTTACATAATGAAAACAAGAATTAAACACAGTACTACAGGTACTGGATTTTCAACAGAACAGAGTGTGATAATCTAAATGTCACTCAAGATTCCATATGACTGTTACTAAAAAATCTGTCCCATATGCTGTTAATGCTCTCAATTTAAATTTTTTTTTTTTTTTTGAGAGGAAGGTTATGTTTCCCAGTGTATTACTGACAAAGTGAACCAGATGAAGATACCAGGAAAGATCAGATGCTGGGGAAATGGACATATAAGCTATTCTTCATTTAATGTTTATTCTAATTGTAAAACATGCAAGGCATTTTTTAAAGTCCTGCAGACACTTTGAGTGTTGTGTCTGGAAACTTCATTTGGCTATTAGACACATAAATTAAAACCCTATTCTCTTGAATTCTTCTTGTATGCCAAACATGATGATATCACATTTTTGACAATTGTTATGCATCTTTAACCCTCACTTCTACTCTATTTTATGATCACATCTTGTTTTACCATTTATTTTTCCCAAATATTTTATTTATGCTAGCTTGCTGAATTTTATATATTCTCGTAAATCTTAATCATTTCTCAAAGTGAGGGGTATATTAATACATATAATTCAGTATAAATATCATAGAAACTCCTAAATAAGAAAAGCATATGCATTTATCTAATTTAATTTTTTCCCTTTATTTAGTATATTGAGTAATATGCAAAGCTTAAGGAAAACAAAAATCTGTAAATGTATAAAGCAAAAAATATTCTTTTTGTTGTTAAAATTTTATTTATAAAAATAACCACAATCAAACTTTTTCATTTCTGTTTCTTTTTATTCATTTCCTTGTTTCCTCTGGACATTCTTCAATCCTTTTGCTTTTATTTCTCCTATTATCTATCAATCAATCACTTGTCATTTTAAAAGAAAAATACAAAAAGAACTAACCTACTTTTTAACTTGTCCTACATATGCTTCATTTTTTTTAAGTGAGGTAATATTCTATTATGAGGAGATACTTAGTATTATAACCACTCTCTTATTTGCTTACGCTTAGTTGGTTTCAAGTTGTCCTTGCTGTAAAAAATGCTATAAGAAATAGTATTATAGAATATACCTCCTAGTATGAACAATTTTAAAGTCTAGGTTCCATAAAGCGTCACTGTTATTTAAAAGTTGTGTGCGTTAGAATTACGTTAGAAACGCAATATTAGATTTTCCCACCCCTCAAAAAACAACAGCGGCAACAACATAAAATGATACTTTAGGCCATTGCCTTGCTAAACTTTGGTGTGGCCATTTGCTCTTTGAGCTATGGCCGGGCCATGTTTCCTGGCTTTGGCCCCTCCCCAACCTTGGGGAGGTGAATCTCTCTCTCTCTCTCTAATTTACTTTCTAAATAAGCTATATTTTCTAATAAAAACAAATCATACTTTCACTGAGAGTACACAGTTGTACTTAATTGAAAGTAAGCATTTGAATCCAAATTCCAAATCATTTTTAATAACTACAGCAGTTTAACATATATTCAACTAACGACCTTTTGCCATTTTATTCAGTTTGGCAAACCCATCACTCTTATCTTGAAAACAGGTTTAAGTTAGATAATGGAATAAGCCTTGTAGATGCCTCCTGTCCAGTCGCAGTTTCTCCTAGAGTCCTTATTCCATCTTTGCTTTTTGTTCTCCTTTGAATTCAGTAGTGGATGGCTTCCCCAGGAAACATGCTGCATTTCAGAAGCACCATTTTCATTCACCATTCCTTCCATAACTATCCTACTTTCCTTTTCTAGTCAGGTAAGTATGCACAGATCTTGCATTTCAGGCCCTTTAGACAAGGCAAAGTATCCCTTACAAATGTCCATTAAGGACGACTCAACACAATCTGTTTCAACAGACAATTGATTATAGCCTATTAGCCAGACTCTCAAATGTCTTCAATTGACCGTAGAAATAAATAATATGGTTTTACTTAGCCTAGGTCTTAATTATTATATGTATCAACTACCTATGTTCTATCATTCAAACACATTCTTAAACCCCCAATTGTATATGTGTGTATGTGAATTTTATTGTTCTTAGTTAAAATTTATATTTATTTTTATCTACAGATGCCAAAAAAATGTATACACATTTTAAAATAGGAGAAAACTGCGTTAAAATTGTAGTATCCAATACATACTGATAACAAAAGATGAATACAAGTCACTTTTGACTTTTGCAATTACAAGAGATGCTCAAAGTGGTTACCATCAGTTTCTAGACACTTCTGATTATGGAAAATTAAAAGTAATGATACAGAGACCTACTAATGTCAGTCCATATTGCCACAGCCCTTAGAGAAGGGCATGGCAAGGAGTTCAAGCACTCCTGCACATTCCTGAGCACATTATTAAGAATCTCTTTGTCTCCTGTACACCCCTAGTGAATAGCTTCAGGGGATCCTTGACTTCCCTGCAGACTATGGCCAAAGATGTAATCCCTATTTATTTCCTTTCTTAGTCATCATAGGTTTGAACAATATAATGTCAATGTTATCATAAGTCTTGTGGTTTGTATAATGTCTGCGTCCATGTAATTGTGAGTTCTTGTAATTTGCATAACTTTTGGGTCAACATAGTCCTGAGTCTTGTGATTTGAATAACTTTTGTAATGCATGATAAACTTCTTTTACCATATTTTTTTTTTCTTTGAGTTGGAATCTCACTCTGTCGCCCAGACTGGAGTGCAGGGGCACACTCCCAGCCACCGCAGCCTCGATCTGCTGGGCTCCAGCAATCCTTCAGCCCCAGCCTTCCAAGTAGCTGGAACTACAGGCGTGCACTACTATGTCTGCCTAGTTTTTGATTTATTGCAGAGACGAGGTCTCGCCAAGTTGCCCAGGTGGGTCTCGAACCCGTAGGCACAGCAATCCACTTGCTTCGGCCTCCTAAAGTGCTGGGATTACAGGCTGAGCCACCGAGCCCAGGCAACGTCCTTTACTCTAAATGTCACTATCTAAATGGAAAATGCATTTGTAATTTAAGTCATATAAGTTTTGTAACTTAAGTTCTGCTGGTCACATGGTTAATGTATAGGTACTGACAACTCTAGACTATAAAAGGGGACCGTGAGGCCTGAAGGGTAGGCAGAACCATTTTAGAAAGACCTCCAGTCTGATTCTGCTCCCTGGATTCGAATTCAGAAAAAAACTTCTTTCTAGCAGTTTTTCTGCTTCTTGATTTATTGACATCCAGGGTTAGTAATAGAGTGTTAACTAGCGTTATCTAGTAATACATAGATAAAATCTCTTAAGATGTGTATGCATTTTATTGCCTCCCCGCCCCAGAATTTGTATTTTTAAATCACATCCTACTAGAGAAATGAAATATAAAACTAAGTCAAACAAGAAGTAAGAAAATGACTTACAAAGCAATAATTTGATGAAACTGATTTTTAACAGCTGTGCCAATAGTTTCTCTACATTTTCTTATAATTTTTTTCCTTCCTATCTGCTGGTAACTTATTTTGATGCTACACCAGAAGAGAAAAATCCCAATAATATTTGTTTTTTACTCAAATCAACCCACCATATCTGAATTGACATTACTAGACAGGATTTTTACCTTCATTATCAATCTAAGTTTACTTAAGATTTAAAAATATTGTTTTAAGTCTATTAGAAATCTGAATAACAATAATAATAGTATTTTAGAACATAATAACATTAAATGCTTGAAAATTATTATGATTCAATCAATTACTCATTGATCAAGAATGTTTTGTAGGCTGGGCACTGCGCCTCACACCTATAATCCCAGCACTTTGGGAGGCCAAGGTGAGAGGATTGTCTGAGCCCAGGGGTTTGTGATCATCCTAGACAACTTGGCAAGATCACATTTCTACAAAATTACCCAGGCATAGAGGCACATGCCTGTAATTCCAGCTACCTGGAAGTCTGAGGCAGAAGGATCACCTGAGTCCAGCAGGTCGAGCCTGCGGTGGCCATGAGCATGCCACTGCCCTCCTCCAGCCTGGGTGACAGAGTGAGACTCCAACTCAAAAGAAGAAGAAGAAGAAAAGAAAAAGAATGCTCTGTACATTCATATTTTCAGAAAATAGTAAATTACGGTTAAATGCAAAAACTGCTGCCACAGAAAACTTAAATCTAATATACAATAATACTACTGTCCTTATTATACTGATAAGTAAAAAAAAAATTTACCTTTAGAATTGCTTTTAACAATATTTAATGCTGGTAGTTTTGATTGTCTTTTTCAGAATTATTTCCTAATGTGATGTCTTATCACTTGATTAGTTATGGTTCTGGCCAGGTTGGAGGAAAAACTGTGGTTCTTTAGATTCCAACCAAGATTCTAGTAAGATTCTGAGTCATCAGATCCTGAAGACTCTTTGAGATAGAAAGTGCTGGTGTCTGATGGTAGTACTTGAGGTATCTGGTATACACAGGAATGCAAATTATAGATTGCTTTAAAAATCAGCATTTGCTAAAGATGAAATTATGCAAGATAAGAATTTTTTAATGCTAGTAAGTATAACAGGTGCTATGTAAAGTCTTGCTGATGAAGATAGTTATAATAAGACAATTATACTTCTCAAATACTGTTTTTCCATTAATATCAGATAGCAATACCAAAAGGTAATGTTGCTGCCTTAGACAGATAATATTTTACCCATTAAATGCTCCTTATATAATTTTTGATGCCCAGTATCTACATTTTAATTTGTTTAACTAGTTTTAGGACATTCTTTTCCTCACGGTTTCCTCTGCAACTATCCCAGGCAAAACCATTGTTTTCCTAATTTCTTAGTTCTTCTGCAGAGGCTTTCCCCAGACAGAGATAACTCTCTATCCAAAGAAAACATCCATTTTTTAAAAAAATCACTTTGTTTTGTTTACACATATTATACAAAGCAAGAATTTCTCATTCGAATTTTGAATTAGCATTTAAAAAATTTATTATATTTCCTCAAAATAATAGTTTTCTACATAACATATAGTCCCTCTGTCCAAATACAGTAATCCCTTTAGCCACAATTGCCTGTGAGCATTTCAGATGTGACTAATGTGAACTAGAATGTCTGCAAGTGTAAAATACAAACCACATTTTAAATACTGTTACATATATCATTAATAATTCTCATACTGAGTACATGATGAAATGCTAACATTTATATTAATTAGATTATTTTACTAAAGTTAATTTTACTTGTTTTATTTTTTCAGTGTGTGTGCTAGATGGGCCACCCCGAGTTAGGAACCAGGTCACACAGTAGCAAGTGAAAGGCGGGTGAGCGAGCAAAGTTTCATCTGTATTTATAGCCACTCCTTGTCACTGGCAATACCACCTGACCTCCATGTCCTGTTAGATCAGAGGCAGCATTCAATTCTCATAGGAACGTGAACCCTATTGTGAAATGTGTATGCGAGTGATCCAGGTTGTCTGCTCCTTGTGATAATCTAATATCTGATGATCTGAAGTGGAGCTGAGGCGGTGATGCTAGCACTGGGGAGTAGCTGCAAATACAAATTTACATTAGCAGTGAGGTTTGACAGCACAGTGACTATAATAAATCAATTGCTTTGTTGATCAATTGTCAGTCAAAATCCTGTCAGTGAATCACAAGTGAGTTGATGTACCTCAATGGTACCGCTGCCTCTGGTGGAAGGCTTAAATCAGAATCCGATACTTATTTTAGTCCGCATGACCCAACCATTATTTAATTTGCAACTTCTGTCTGTGCCACATTTTTTTATGATTAGTTGTATACTTATTTCATTATATGTTACAATGAAATAATATTAGAAATAAAGTGCACAATAAGTGGTATGCACTTCAATCATCCCAAAACCTCCCCTCACAACCCCGGTCCATGGACAAATTGTCTTCTGTGAAATCGGCTCCTCGTGCCAAAAAGATCGGAGACCACTGTACTAGATAATTTCAATACTATAAGTTCTCATGTGTGACTTACAGTATATTTCAATTGAACAGTGAGGCTCTAGATAGAACTCTGCTAGGATATTTTCAGGACTGTGGTTACATATTGTAAGGACATAGAAGCTGAAAGGATGTCATTGTTTCTTTCAACAATACGTCATTAAAAAATTTACCATACATGTAAATGAGTCTGAGCAAATGGTCTCAAAACTGAGAAACTCTCAGAAACATTAGCAAATGTATATTGTTTTAATCTATCTTTTTTTTCCAAGGACAAAGATATACATTTATTAAAAACATATGAATTTTGCAGTATATAGAACGTGGTTCAAGTATTGTATATTTCAACCCAAACTGGTGGATTGCTTATTTACTATCATAAATTAAAAGATAGGTGTTTATTTTTTTAACCAAATAGAAGTATCTGTAACTTTTTTAATTCATTTGATAATTCTGGAGTATAATATCAAAAACATTATGAAAAATGCATAACAAACCATTTATTTATAATTTTTATCAGTATGTTCTCACGGAGATTTATTTTGTTTTTACATTTTCATCTAATATTATCATTATTTATTACATAAGTTATTGCAAACACACACACACACACACACACACACACACAACACACACACACACACACACTCATACATACACACACACACACCAAAAAACAGAGGTGAGTCATGGCAATGTGACCCCAAAGTCAATCCGAAGGAGCTCCCAGTAATATTTGTTTCTTAATCAAATCAACCCACCATATCTGAATTGACATTACTGGACAAGATTTTTACCTTCATTATCAATCTAAGTTTACTTAAGATTAAAAAATATTGTTTTAAGTCTATAAGAAATCTGAAGTGTAATTATTTGCTAAACTATACTAAGTTATTCTCTCATTTGGAAGGATGAAATGAAGGGCATAAGCAAATAAGATCTGCAAGCGGAACCTTCATCATTTGCAACTTAAATCTTCCAACAATCTTTGCTTACCTTGAGTAAAGGATTTTGCCTGTTGCTTAGTTGAATGATGCATGTTCTTATCACAAATAACTGTTACTGGCATAATCACAGACTTTCTACCTAAAATGTCAAGCTAAGAAATTGCTCAAATTGAAATGCTTACTCAAATGCCCCTCACTGAAATAAATAACCAATACTTTGTCAAGAAGGAAAAAGCAAATCAAAATGGAGAGTTCTATGTTGCCTTTGCTATAAATATCAATATACTGTTACAATTTATGACATTAAGAAAGTTTCCATTCTGCCTCTCACAGTGAATGATCCTTGGGAGGACTGATTTCACCTCCAAGTAACAGAACTCATTAAACCGCTTTGCATCAACAATTTTCTTCCTTGAATTCATTTGAGTTTGCTAAAGAATCTCCCATAGTGGCTTGCCACAGAGCAGTCACTTCTCATCTGCTCCAGAAATAAAACCTAGTGTTCCACAAATAAAACCTAGTGAATTGAAGATCCTATTTATATCACCTAATCTATAACAAGCTTGGGGGGGTGCTTTTGAACTTGTTTAGAAACAAGAAAATTTTAAAATAGAAAACAGTCTCCAAACTTGCCATCCTTACATTTTAACAGATATGGAAAAAAATTAAGAATGTATATTTAGTTTAGTTCCTCTCAGAATTCTCTCCTTTATTTTACACTTTTTGCCAAAGTTCAAATTAATATAAATAAACTGATACTGCTGAAGAACAATTTCACATTTGACACTCTATAAATAAATAAACACAAGTAGAAACTTCTTAATAGTAAGAACACGGTAAGAATTTAATATATAATTGATGAATGAAATGCAATTGAGAAAGAGAAGACAAAGAAGAAATGACAAATATAAATCGGGACACTACACTATAGGTTGAAAATGCGACTGTTGCCCTCTGGAATATAGGAAGAGCAACCCCATGTTTGCCATGGCATCCAATTTCAGAGGAGGCCGGAGAGAAAGGTTACAAATTGCGTCATACGAACAACAAAATTATGTGTTTCTTCCTTCTATTTCCAGAAGTAGTGAAATTTGATGCCCTCTGAGTCGTCTCTTAATCATCTGATATTTTTTAGGCATCTCTTCTTTTCCTCCATCTTCTAGGTATTTGATATTTTCCCCTTTCTTTTGCTCTGATCCCTTCCTGATGTCTTCCCATAAAGTGCCTGCTGCCACAGAGCTGCTTATGGATGCTTTTCAAAACCCACAGCTGCCACTGATACCTGGAAAGAAGCCAAAGCCACTCTTCTTTTGGATAACAGGTGAGGTTTCCTCCAGGGAAGATATACACCATTACCAGTCTTTGCTTTCAGAAGTTGTTAATTCCCTCATTAATTTTTTTTAACCTTTAAATTTTTTATTTTAAACTTGTGGGGTACAATTCAGGGTTAGGTATGCACATATTCATTGTGCAGGTACCCTTGTTGATGAGGTGTGTCCCCATACCCAAGCAATTTCCCACTACTGCCAATTCCACCTCCCCACCCCTTCCCCCCACATCCCTGTAGTTTCCCACTACTGTCAGTCCTTTTCTTATAGTATTACGATAGTTGTTCAAGGTCCACTTATGAGTGAAAACATGTGATTCTCAGTTCTTTGTTTCTGTGAAAGATCACTCAGTATTATAGACTCTAAGTCCATCCAGGTTGCTGCGAAGTTCATGGTTTTATTCTTCTTTATGGCTGTGTAATAATCTATTGTATATATGTACCACATTTTTTATCCAGTCTTCTTTTGATGGGCAGCATGGTTGGTTCCATGTTCTTGCTATTGTGAACAATGCTATGATAAACATATGTGTGCAGGTATCTTTTTATAGAGCAATTTGAGTTCTTCTGGATGTATTCCTAGTAGGGGGATTGCGGGGTCATATGGAAGGTCAATTTTTAGAACTTTTAGGAATCACCACACTGTTTTCCACAGAGGCTGTACTAGTTTTCATTCCCACCAACGGTGTAGAAGTGTTCCCTTTACATCACATCCTCTCCATCATCTGTTATTTTTTGTTATTGATGATGACCATTCTCACTGGAGTTAGGTGGTATTTCAGTGTAGCTTTAATTTGAATCTCTTTGATGACTAGTGAGGCTGAACAGTTTTTCATATATCTGTTGGCTGCTCTTATGTCTTCTTTTGAGAACTCTCTACTTATATCTTTTGTCCACTTTGTAATGGGGCTATTTGTTTTTGGTTTTTTTTTTTCTTTTCAGTACATTTGAGTTCTTTGTAGATCCTAGATGTTATGCCTTTGTCAGGCATAGAGTTGGCAAATATTTTTTTCCCAGTCTGTGGGCTGTTTCCCTGCTCTCTTGATGGTTTCTTTGGCTTTGCAGAAGCTTGTCAGTCTGATAAGGTCCCACTTGTCTATCTTATCTCTTATGGCATGAATTCCCTCATTCTTGATAAACAAAAGTTATAACTATTTCCAAGCAACATGATGTCTTGTGTCAAGGGAGATAATACTATCTTGTTTTCACAAAACTGATACAGCCCAGCAAAACAGTTTTGAGTCCTATGTCTTAAAGTACCTACAGTAAAAACAGTTTTTCACTCTGTTATACATAGACTCGAACTCATAATGGATAAATGGAAATTTTTTTATTTTTCCTCAGCCATCTCTCTCTCCTTCCTACAAAAAACCCTTGTGTAGCTGGGCTCGGTGGCTCAGCCTGTAATCCTGTGCCTTTGGGAGGCTGAGGTGAGTGGACTGCCTGAGCCTGTGGGTTCGAGATCCACCTGGGCAGCGAGACTTCATCTCTACAATAAATAAAAAAATCAGCTGGGCGTGGTAGAGCATGCCTGAAATTCTGGCTACTGGGAAGGCTGAGGCGGAAGGATCACCGGAGCCCAGCGGGTCGAGGCTGCGGTGGCAGGGAGTGGCCACTGCACTCCAGTCTGGGTGACAGAGTGAGACTCCAACTAAAAAAAAAAAAAAATCCTTGTGTATACTTATAGCAAGATCAACATTAAAGCAAAAATAAAATAAAATAATTCTCCTCAGGCTTTGGGTCTAGATCAGTTGTATGAACTCATCCTTTGCCCAGAGGTCTGTTTTCCAGCATAAGACATTTAAATGACTATTGTTAAAGTAACACTTTGATACTCAAGCATAGAGCCTCTCAGGAACTCCAGGGGGAGAATGGATGATTAGCAGAATGGATGATTAGATAGAATTTGGGTTTACCACGTATTGGACCAAAATATTTGGTAAAAACACCAAATCCTCAACTTTTCCTTGCTTGGAAATAGTTATAACTTTTGGCATTTTACATAAAATGCATTAACCAGAGTAAAAAATACTTGCATGACACAACTCATTATTCTTCAGTTAATGATAATATATGTCATCAATAGATATATACAACCATAAAAGGAAAGTTCCAGAACCTCAAGAGAAGAACATTTATTCCTATATTATTAATATACTACTTAAATGAGTAGTGCCCTATTTCTCATTTTAAATACCACCAGGGGACATTTTAATGGTTTTAGATATTTTTAAAATGTATTTTAGTTCTTTCTTTTCTATAGAATTCAAGCAGCACATACATTTTTGGGGCAAAACTGACTCATCTTAAGTCATAAAGAATGGATAAAGATGGTCTATTTTTAAATAAATCTTTGAAAGCTTACTTTAATAAATTGGACACTGTGTTAACTTGGGTAAAGCATTAAATCATAAAACTAGTGGTAGACTTTATCTCTTAATACCACTACTGATGCTGGATACCTCAAAGAGCAAACTATATATATAAGCCATCCATCTTAAATTAAAAGGCCTCATTAGTGGCCTTTGAATAGAATTATTATCTGATTCATATTCATTCATTCATGCATTCAACAGATGAACACTAGGTTCTCTTACTATATTTTCCTGGCACTGGCATCAGCATGCAACTGCGGGGCACTGTCCAACTACAGAAGGAACCATTTCCATTTATAGACATTGTAGTTTTGTGTATTTTGTATTACAGTAATTTGGGGGGCAATTATTTAAATATTTGTCTCCTTTTAAACTTATTTTGAAATTGAATCCCCAGTGTAACAGTATTAAAAGACGTGGCCCTTTAAGAGGTGATTGGATCAAAAAGGCTCTGCCCTGATAAATGGATTAATCTACTCATGAATTAAACAAATTAATAAATTAATATATCAGTGTGTTCTTATGAGAGTGTATTAATTATCATGAGAGTGGCTCTGTTATGAAAGCCAGTTTGGCTCTCAGTGCATTTCTCTCATCCGTAATGTCTTCCATGTTATGACACAGCATAAGGTCCTCACCAGAAGCTGAGCAGATGCAGTTGCCCAATCTTGGACTTCTCAGCCTCTAGAACCATGAGCCCAAATAAATCTCTTTTATTTATAAGTTGCCTGATCTGTGGTATTTTTTTACAGCAACAGAAGGTGAACTAAGACAATGATGAAAAAGTATTTTTTTAAAGAACAGCTGTTTCTGAATTATACAAATGTGCCACTCTCTTAGGTATTTGATTCATGTATTTTTCTTTCTCCTCCAATACCCAATGCCTCCTTCCTCTTCTTTGCTTTCAACTGATGGTACTGCCTCACAGAAAAAAATAAGAGCAATCAGATGAGTGCTATTTCATTCTCACAACACCTTATTATGCATCTAACTGTCTGTTTTCCATGTGCTCTTCTTTCCCGTTGCTATTGATAAACTATCATGTTCCATTTTATGAAATACCTCCCTCAGTAACCTAAATTACATATTTTTCACCTACTCAATTACAAGCTCTAACAATTGCTGTCTCTTTGTCTTGAACAAATATTACCTACTATACTCAATATCATCAACATACACCATGCTAAAGTGCATTCATTTTTTTAAATGAAGCTGATTCCATGCCTTCTTTAAGCCATAACTACTGTCTCTTCCTGCTGTTCTTCCTTACACTAAAATTCCTTGAAAGAATTGTTTCTTAGTTCTCTTTTTTCTTCTCCTCTCATTCTTTCTTGGTTCTACTTCAATCAAGCTTATACATTTACTGCTCCAAGAAAACTGTTCTTATCTGGAACAACAATGACCTTCACATTACTATAATCAAGAATCTATTCTTCAAACTCTTACTTGACCAATGAGCAGCATTAATACAGTTAATTACTCTGTCTGTAAACTACTTTCTTCAGTTTGACTCTAGGTAAAACTTTATTATCAAGTGACAAGGCTTTAAAGACATCTGTGTGCTAAATAATCAAGAATTTATGTCTCCTGCCCGGATTTCTCTCTTGATATTTAGGTGTGTGTATTTAACTGGTCATTTGACATTTCCGCTTGGATGCCCATTAAAGAATCCAATATTTAATATGTTGTGATCGTCAATCTATGTGTAAATTCAGCTGGGTTATGGTGTGCAATTGTTTGATCAAACACAAGTCTACATGTTGCTGTGAAATAACTTTTTACAAATGAGACATATTAAAATCAGATGACTTTAAAATGTTTCGTGAATTTAAGAGTATAAATACTGTTGTGTTACATGAATATATTTTGTAGTGGTAAAGCCTGGACTTTTATTGTACCCAAATAGTGTACATTGTACCCAATAGGTAGTATTTTATCCCTCTTTCCCCTCCCACCCTGTTATTTTTTGGAATACATAATGTCTATTATTCCACTTAAAATCAGTAGACTTTTATTAAAACAAATTGTCATTCATCTTATACATGGAATCATCCACACTTTCAAAGGCCTTAATAGAAAAGGCTGAGATTCCCTAAAGAGGAAGAAATTCTGCTTCCAGGCTACCTTCAGACTGCACAATCAATTCTTGCCAGAATTTCTAACCTGTTGGCCTGTACTCCAAATTTTAGATTTATCCATACCTACAAACCCTTGAGCCAATTAAAAAAATCAGTCTCTCTCTCTCTCTCTTTCTTTTTACATATATAGCCTATTGATTCTACTTTTCTGGAGAATCCAGACTAACACATATGTCAAGGAATAAGTTCCTGATCTTTCTCCAAAACTTGTTCTTGCCACCCTTCCACATCCTGGTAGATAATTTTTCTTTTCTATAGTCCAGACCAAATGAAAAAAAAAAAACAACAAACAAACAAAAAAAACACTTTTTCAACATCAAAAATTTCTGTATGCTATATCCAATTTATCAGGCAATTCTAACTTTCAATTACTGAAGTTGCTTTGTTACATAAACCTTAACATTATAAAATATATCTAACTAAATCTAAAAGCCAGTATCACACATATTGGGGAAAACAAAGCATTTCCATAAAGGCAAGAATGCCCATTATCATGACTATTATTCTAGAGGTACTGACCCACAAAAATAGACAAGGGGAAGAAATCAGAGAGATAAAAGCTTAAAAGTAGTGGTATAAAAATATACTGATGGCGTAATTACACCCCTAGAAAACACAGATGTTTCAAATGAAACATTAGCATAA
Organism: Cephalopachus bancanus; assembly: GCA_027257055.1. Taxonomy (NCBI): domain Eukaryota; kingdom Metazoa; phylum Chordata; class Mammalia; order Primates; family Tarsiidae; genus Cephalopachus; species Cephalopachus bancanus. The sequence continues at coordinate 10,936,464 of JAPVLO010000048.1, forward strand.
ACTACCACAAACACAGCACAGGAAAAGGAAGGAGGCATAATAAATTCATAGGCAGCATAAAATTGAAGCGGCTCAGATCATGGCACCTGGAACCAGGTTATCTAGATTTGATCTAAGCTTTGATACTTACTGGCTGTGATTTGGGACAAACTTTATATCCTGTTGCCTCTGTTTTCTTCTATGTATAATGGAGTGACAAAAAAAGACATCACAGTGTTTTTCTAAGAAGTTGTTCTAAGTGTTATCCAAGAATGAATATATATTAAGCACGAGGAACATTGCTCTAGTATAGAAAAGTTTACTATAATAAGTATATTGTTGTTGTGATATTTATTGTTAACATGAAAGTAAATTATTATCAAAATTATATAAGGTAACCCCTTTCCAATCTCCTCAGATTGTGTTTCTCTCCCATCCCCACAGTAACCATATCCCTTAGAAAGGAGTTGAAACTATTACTAGAAAAGGTCATATTTTAAAATTATTTTGGGATTTGCCTTTAGTGTTTTATGTTTTTTTTCTAGTGATCCTTGGTAAATTATGATATGTAACACCAAGAAATTAATATTGGAAGATCTGCATATATATTGGGAAGATCTGGTATATTTATAACAGAGATCATTTAAATTAAAAAAAAAAAAATCTTCTGTTTCCAAGATCCATCCATCCTTCATTTAAAAAAAAAAGGCTAACAGTAAGATTCTATGAGTCTTATATACCAAGCATGAATGAAAATGACAGAATTTGACTCCCTATATGACTTACAGAACAAGTCGTGAAACGTTATAAAATAAAAAGACAGAAAGGATAACCCAGGCAGCAATAACAAAGCAAGTGACATGCTTTCCTCTGGCATAGTCCCTTGACTTGAACAGTTTTCTCGGGTATACATTCTCTTAATTTTCTCAGAGATTTCAATTCTCTTATATAAACTGCTATTCCTGAACTGGAACGCAGCCTCATAGCTGGTTGGACTCCCACAAAAGTCTCAGTGTCAGAAATGATTTTTTATGTTTATCACTTATAAGACCAGAACTTGTCACATAAAAAAAAAGAAAGAAAATTGCAAAAATAAATTGTGATTTAACTGATTGATTGATTAATGGAGCAATGAAATATTGAATACCTAAATATTTAAGAAAGATTTTCCTTGCTCCTGCTCTTTAATACAAGCTTAAGTTAATAGTTAAGTGTGTGATGCAAGGAAGGTAACAACAGAGAAATGCTACAGATTAGTATGGCCCAGGGCTTTGTCCAGAATGTACTAACACTTTCTCATGCATCTACTTTGAATAGATTCAGCCATGGTTTTCAGTGGCGTTTATCCATTGGCATTAGCCACCCATGGAGGAAGACACCTGTTTATAACTGTATCATTTTTCAACTTGAAATGGGCATCAAACGTGTATCAGCTAATGATTAAAACACACTCAATGCTGTACCAAAAAAACAGGAAGTGCATTTGGTCAACCTTGAATCCACTTTGTCACTTACCTTTGTGGCTGGGCTAAGAAAAACGTCTGTTTGACAGACATTGTGGTGGCCATTCCATGACAAAATATTCTGTAATGCAATTCAGTGACAAACAGAAAAATATAACTTCAATTTTTGAAAGATACCCTGCATTCTAATAAGCCTGGTATTCTCAGAACATAGAGCAAACAAAATTGACTTCAACTTTGCTGTTTTGCTTTCGATTTGTGTAATGATTATTTGAAGCTGTATAAAAAAATAGTGCAATTCCAAATTAGAGTACCACTATATTAAAAACTTCTTATAAACATTCTAAAATATTTTGGTCATAAAAATAAATACGAAAGCAGATTTAATGCACAAGTATATCAGATATACAGACAGATCTATCTACACAATCTGATTTATTTTCCACCGCCATGAAGTCAAGAATCTTCTCTTCACATATACTTACATAAATTCCACTTATGTCAGACATGCATATATGTCATGCAAATGGCAAGTAAAAAGACAGGCAGGACCCTCATTTTATATGTTAGCACAAAATTAAGGGAAGGTCATATATTTGAGAACTACAGTCAATAGAAATCTTGCTAAAGAAAGGAGCAATTACATTTCTGGCCCTGTGCACTTGGCATGCTTTCATCTATCCAACTTTTTGGCATTGAGCCCTTAATGGACCTTTTAATTAATACAGACCTTGTACCTTCCCATTTTCACTTCAACCTGGATTATATATGCAAGGATGGACTTTAGAGGTTAACCCTTTAGAGACAACTATTGGTAAAGGATTACTATACATGGGCACAGATGCACACCTGTGATTGGCACAGAAGTAGATGTTAGTGTAAGTGTCTTTTCTGTGCTAGGGCCAGAAATTTTCCAGCAGAGTTAGGACTTGAGCTGATCATATAGGCAGGCACCAAAACCAAATAATCATAAACAATGAAACTGGCCAAACACAGTCAGATGAACAGGTGCTGAGATAGAATAATAATAAACAAAAAGAAAGATTAAAACCTGTTAGGAAGGCAACATTAGATATCTGGGCAGAATGAAATACTTCTCTCTTAGCAAGAAAATAGGCAGTATGGTTAGAGCAGCAATAGGATCACAGCTCACAAGTCTAAATGGGAGTTACAAAATAGAAAGGGGCACCAGGAATGTCATGATTTGAGATAATGATGAAGTCTTCCAATGACACAGGAAAGTTCAAACTTAATCTAGGCAAGAGCCCCTCAGAGAAATTCATCTCTGCTGTAACAAACATGGTTTATCGGTGGAAATAAAGATGTGTTGCATTAATGGCAATGCTTTCTTTCCAAGCTTCTTCCTGAAGACAGGGTACCATCTTGAGACTCAGCTTGGGAAATAGCAGCTCTGTAGTTTGGCTTTTGATGCATGCATTGCCTAAAATATTCCAGAGATCAGCATTTTTTTCAGATTTTTCTCTTTTTTAAATTTATTTTTAAAAATTTTCTTTGTGTGATGTATTAAACATTTAGAAAGTCAAAAAGTTAATTTTATATTTTCTTCTTTGGAAGATCTTGGCAGTGTGCCAGGCAAAACTTCATATATATTAGTGAGTGCTATTTGATATTAAATATATATCCACCTCACAAATGGCCATAACAATGTATATTTTGGAAATAAAGGATTCTCTGAAAACATATTATATACTTCTCTATGTTTCACATATGTATTCAATAATCATTTAAATGATATTACTTTGTCCCCCATTACGTGTCAAGATCTATATTCAGTGTTGGGATAGAAGATGAACAGCAATGTGCATCTCCTAGAGCATAACAGGACTCGCATCTGGCTAGAAATCAGAGGATAAATATCTAGACTCTGCTCTGTCCTAGACTTTTAATAAAACCTTGGCAAATCACTTTACTTGTCTTAGAATATGTTTATAAATTTCTGTAATATTAGGATAAGATTAACTTATTTCTTGAAATAAGATTCTGAAATTTGATCCTCTGAAAGTACAATTTGGAGTATAAAAATTACATGTTTCATTAATCATTTAGGTAGCACCTGGATAAAGCTGGCATAAACCAGATTTGTACTCAGGGAAAATAGAAGCTCAAGGCTCTTTTTCAGAATAAAATGTGTATCTGTAACACATTGAACCACTGAATCAGACACATATGTGAAATTTCTTAGAATTCAGTCAAAGGTAACATTTATGTCAGAGAAACCTAAGTGGCAAAAAAAATGACTGAGACATGTAGAATTACATTCCTTAGACAAGGTCCAATGGTTAAAACAGGCAGCTGGAAATTAAACCCAATCGTTAATATGCTCAAACTGGATGCCATCCATAACTGGCCCCAAGCTGAGACACAGGGTAGAAACTCATATCTAGCTTTTACTCAGAAATTAGGTTTTTTACAGTTGCTTTAAATAGGAAAACTGTATTTTTGCTTGCCTAATCAGCATTTCATTCATAAAGCAACAGATGTCATAGATTTTGCAGTGTCATGATGATAAGCAAAGGAAAATCTAGTTAAATCAACCTAGTGATTTTTTTAAAATGTAGATACATTTATGTTATTTGATATATTGTTCTGATCATGAAAGCAACATTTTTTTTTAGTACAGACTATTTGAAAAATAGAGAAAATATAAATAAATCTAATTTATACAAGCTTCACTACACAGAGATAATCTACTCTGGTGTTCCACTACTGTGGGGCTTCTGCCACTATTTTCTGCTTTTTGACATTCAAGTCACTTGATTTCATGGAATTTACTGATTCACGGCCTCTGTTTACTCACTTTTTGCTGTGTCTCTCTTTGCATCTGCTTCCTATGTGCTTTACATTCCTACACTGTAGAGAAGAGAAAATGAATAGCTGGCCAATCACTAATCAGCAGAGAAACCTTGTGCGGTAGAGTTTTTGGGCTAGGCCACTTGCTAACCTGGCAATTCGGCTAGATAAAGAAGATGAGCTCTTCCTTTCCTCGGATGACCATGGCATGGTATGGATGGATCCTAGTTCAGAAATCCTTTAGAAAGGAAATATGGCCATGATACTCACCATGAGACAACTCAGAAAAGGAAAATTACATGTGACAGAGCACTTGTTGATATTAGTATTTTAAAGGGAATTCTTACAGTATTAACAAAGAAAAATAAATCCATAACCATGAGTACACAGTTATGCCCTGCCAACACAAGCACCCTCTACTAAATCCCCCCTAATGACACTGTGGAAGTGTCCATCAATTTTATTTACACTGAGTGAATAACTAAGTCCCAGGGTTGGAAAATACTTCTTCCCTCCTTATAGGAATTAAAGATTTTGTTTCTCAAAAATAACATGTAAAAAAAAATGGACAAGGAAAACCTTCTCATTATATTAAGTAGACAAGAATGAGTAATCCTAGATACTTACACTTCATAGAATACACCAGAAATAACTTAGTCTTGTGCCAAGGCAAATCCCTAATAAAGTCACCCACAGATACTATAAAGGAAACAAAGATTATCATATGCAACTGCATTCCAACACGGAACGAATAATGCACAAGAAGTTAGATGAAACTGTTATTCAAATCTCATTATGTAAAACTCAGAACAAATTTAAATTTCAATGGAGCTACAAGTACACACCTGTTTTTACAGAGTATTTTTGTTGTTGTTTTCTTCAACATCTGCCTTTTTAAGTAAAATTGCCTAAAGATGATCTGTTCTCCATTAATCTAGAATTTATATCTTAATTTTGGGATGGGTGGCTAAAAAGTACATCAATATTATATCATGATCATTTAAATTATATCCCATGTAATGATAAAATATTTATAGGAAGTCATTTGATCAGTGTCGGTAGCAGCTGTCTGTACAGTGAACAGAATACAGACAGGAGTGTCTTGCACCCCCAAGCCCTCATCACTCTCTGACAACTTCTTTAAGCTGGAATTATGTATGTGTAGCAATCTAATTTGGAACTTGGAATGAGTTTTTATTTGAAGCAAAATGTCATTTTTTCCCCCTAAATTATTTTTATCTCTACAGTCTAGCACCATGCATGGTTCATTAGTAGTTGCTCAGGTAAATGTGTGGTGAGAGCTGAAGTAAATGTCTAAAAAGTAACGCTATACTTGCAATTGCTTTCTAAAAAACCAAACACCAGATGGATAATGGAGAAACCAGTAAAAATGGTAATGTATAGTGTTAGGTTAAAAAAACAAGCAGATAGGAAAAGAGAGACGGGAGACGGGTGGCTCAACAGCAACACAGATTTATTCCAGGGAGGAAAACCTATGGAGTGGGTCTCCAGATAAAACTGAAGCCCAGACCACTTACAGAATAAGGGCAATTTGTAGGGGTTTGGGAGAGGGTGATGGTTAGTTGGTAGATGGGGGTGAGTAGTTAAGGAATAAGTCCTGTGGTTAGCCACGGCTCAACAAGATGCACTCTGTGGGTGAGTGCTGAGCTTGCAAGTTTTCATATGGTTTGTGTTAGCAAAATGGTGGGGGTCTCTAAGATAGTGTTCCCTGGGGCTAACAAGGAGCAGAAAAAACCATGGTGGAAGGTTGTTGGGAGCCAGCCGTGGAGGCCCGCCTGCTGACAAAGTCCAGGGGGCTGAAGACCCCAGGTCGCAAAGCAAACCTGGCCAACTGAGACCCTTGCTTCTTCTACTTTTGTTATTGGTGCACCCAAAAAGTTCTGTACAGTCTGAGGACGGAAAGCAAAATTCCACTCACACCTCCACTCCCCCTTGCCTTTGCTTCCCTTTGTTAAGGAGGCTTGTAATTCTGGTGACTTGAGCCTGAGAGGCTTTTTATTTTACAAACATTAAAGCTCATTCTTCCTGGCAGGAAATAATTAACACAGATTGTAATCACCAAGTGTGAAGTTAGGGAAAACTAGTCAGGCCAACTTGCAGCTAAGAAACCTTAAAAATGTTGCTTTACTCCAGCTAGTTGCAAATTGCTGTGTAAAGGTCACAGGTGTGACTCGTTAATCTATGTGATAATTATAGTGCTTAGAACTTGGTAGTGATTTACAATGTAATAGTTATAGGAATAAGTAAGTTTTGTATGGACATTAAGAAATGGTAATCATTAAAAAATGTTAGAAGTGTATAAAATTTATAGTTTAGGATGATAATGTTTTAAGATCAAAACAGGATGAACAAAGATACATTGCCTGTCCGGTCCATTCAATTGCAACTGATTGCCTTGGAAACAAGAAACATGTAGGGTATAAAAGGAGTTGGAAAAGACAATAAATCGGCATTTGTCCTGCTTACAGTAGAGTCAGTGTCCAAGTTTTTTCTCCTGCGCCTACACTGTTCCTCTTTCAGGAAACCCTGACCTGCTGGAACTGGACTCCAGCAAGTGGCGCCTGGAACAGGGGCCTGAAGGTAAGCTTTGTTCTAATTAGAACCTGGGATGGATAGGACCCCACCCAGGGTGCCGCAGACCCCTCTGTAGAGATAGACAGAGTAAAGAAGGTAGATAATTTAAGAGCTGTGATAGGATCATGGGCCAGAGTGAATCTAAAGAAAGAAAGCTGCTCACAAGTATTCTAATGCATATGCTTACTGCTTGAGATTTCTTGGTTTTTCATTTTATCATATTTGCCTCTGAAAATGGTTTCAAGAGCTTTCTTTTGTTGTTGTTTATATATTTTTTTACTGTAGTGTTTACATTGTTGAGGCTTCTCAGTCAATTTTTGTTAGTTTTTTTTAAAGTAAGTTTTTGTAACCTATTTGTGATTTGATGTTTACTAGTTTCAGTTTTATTTTGTTTTGTTTTGGAAAAATCTGCTTTTGTTAAATTTCATTAATTAAAGAGTAAATTATTTGTGTAGCATGTTAGGATGTTCAGGTTGGTGACCATAAAGTAGGTTACATGTACATGAAAACTTAAATGGTACAGTGTAAAGTTCTTATGGTGTCCTTTATTCTGAATTTTGCTAATTTATTTACTGATAAATGTTATTAAGTTTAATACTCTACAAATTTTTTTAAAAATACCTTTTCAGATGTAGCTGTAAAGACAAAGATAATTTATTTCATTTCACTTTAGGGTTTTTTTTTGTTTTTTTAATTAATTAACTTTGGATAGGATTATATTTTTAACTTAGGTTGGTAGAGTAATTATTTGAGGAAATTTGTAGTGAAGATTAGTAATAGATGAAACCCTCCACAGTTTATTCTTGCCAAGTTAAGTTTTGTGATGATGGGGCCAGGGAGAGTTTATTTATCAGAATAATAGAATAATAGGGCTCTGGCACAAAGAAAAGGGAACTTGGAAGAGGGCAGTTTTATATGCCTTCTCCATTTTAAAAGATAAGGGGTTTAATTTGTATACTGACTCCTGTTAGATGAAAGGATTATTCCCCCACATTGAAACAGTTACTATCCCTCCACATAAAACTACAATTTTAGAATTACTTGTTCAGTTACAGCAATTATTCTGGGATAGGAAAGAATCATTTTTTGTGGGACACATCAGATCTCATTCCGGACCCCCCCCCACCGGGGTATTGTATTTGGGTAATCCATTAGCTGACAGCCTAACAAAACCTATGGTTTGTTCCTCAGTGGAAGAGGAAGTAATTATTCAAACTCAATTATCCCATAAATGCTGCAGCTTTAAGATACCAGTTTCATTTTCCAAGGGAGATGGCTAGACAAATTGTAAAAAAACTGTAATTTGTTTCCAATTTCTATTAACCCTCTCCCCTCTGGGATTTTCTTTTCACAATTGGGTATTCCAAAACAATTAAAACTCATATTATTCTTTGCCCTCATCATTGTGTTTTTTGGGTGCCTTTTGTTTAGCTTGGGATTTCCCTAATAGTTCTACATTGGATTCTATCTAAGTCCTTCCATTGCATACAAACTTATTTGCTTTGGTTAAAGCTCTGAGGTTAGGAAAAATGTAAAGAAGGTTGTTGGTATAGGTATGCTTTTAGTAAGAAAGGATAAAGGAAAGTGAAATAATTGTATAGGAAAGAATCTTGTATGGTACATTTTTGTTCTATAATAGAATAGCTCTCTAATGCCATCTACTATCTCTGTTACAGAAGAGCAAGGTTTTTTTAAAATTCTGAGAATTGTAAAAAATTTGCATTTAGTCTACCTTCTAAGAATTTTAAACAGCCCTTACAGGTCAATGAAAGGACCAGATATCCTTTTAATCTGCGGGAGAGGATGTGCTTGTGTTTTTCCCCAGGATTCATCTTCATCTATTTGGGTTCCGAATCGCCTGATTAGGCATGCCTGGCCTCCCACCCCCACCACAGTTCAACTTCTGAAAGCAGGAACAAAACTGCCTGAGCTTGATTGATGACGAGGAAGAAGAAACCCTCGTTCCTCAGCTAAAGCATCTTGCTGTCAAGAGGCCTCCACAACCATGACTGCCTTCTGCTGCTTCCAGGAGAACCTGCAAACCACCAACTTGGGGACAGCTAAAAGTGCTGACACATGATGTAGAGAACTTGGTTTGGTCTCAAAATACTTATTTTATTCCCTCTACTGTTTTGTTGTAATGCTGGCTTACAATCACCTTATGTATTTTTGGTTACCAAAAGTTCTTATTCTTTAATTATTACACAAAATGGGCCAAAATATAACATATCGTGTAAAAATTGTATTCTTACTAATTGGTTAAGTGATTTTTCTTATAGAGAACTTGTGATTCTTAAACAACCTCCTTATCTGATGATTCCTGTAAGTCTTCCCTCCCTCTGGTTTGATGAATATGTTATAAAAGCATTATATGAAGTTAATTCATTATTACAATACTCAAAAAGGTTCATAGCAACTCTGGTATTGGGCATCACTACTTTGATAACTGTCGCCACATCACTTTCAGTTTCTGCTGTAGCTCTAGCTAAAGAAGTACATACAGCTACATTTTCAGATCAATTATCTAAAAATGTGTCCTTGGCATTGGCTACTTAAGAAATTATTGATCAAAAGTTAGAGAGTTAGGTAAATGCTCTAGAGAAAGCTATTCTTATCACAGGACAAGAACTTATAATCTTAAAAATTAAGTTAGCTTTATGCTGCCATTCAGAATTTAAATGGGTCTGTGTAACCCCTCTACAGGTGAATAAGTCTATCCATACATAGGATAAAATAAAAAACCATATTTCTGGAATTTGGAATCATTCAGACCTAAGCATAAATCTCTCTAAATTACAGCAAGAAATTCAGGATATTAGCCAGGTTGAGAAACAATTTAATTCTGACCAGTTAGCTCAATCATTTTTTAATAATCACTCCTCTTTTACTAATCAAAGGTCTCTAATTTCCATTTTAATTAATGAAAGAATTTGTGGAGTCATTATCTTATTTATTTTATGTTTACTTCCAGTCATCTTCAGACAATTAAAGAAAGACATCACTCAACTCTTCATGGATTTCTACGGCTTTGTTTTAAAAAATAAAAAAGGGGGAGATGTTGGGAGCAAGCCATGGAGGCCTGCCTGCTGACAAAGTCCAGGGGGCTGTAGACCCAGGTCACAAAGCGAACCTGAGCAGCTGAGACCCTTGCTTCTTCTACTTTTGTTATTGATGCACCCAAAAAGTTCTGTACAGTCTGAGGATGGAAAGCAAAATTCCACTCATACCTCCAATCCCTCTTGCCTTTACTTCCCTTTGTTAAGGAGGCTTGTAATTCTGGTGACTTGAGCCCGAGAGGCCTTTTATTTTATAAACATTAAGGCGCATTCTTAATGAGATTGTAAACACCAAGTGTGAAGTTAGGGAAAACTAGTCAGGCCAACTTGCAGCTAAGAAACCTTGAAAATGTTGCTTTACTCCAACTAGTTGCAAATTGCTGTGTAAAGGTCACAGGTGTGACTTGTTAATCTATGTGATAATTATAGTGCTTAGAACTTGGTAGTGATTTACAATGTAATAGTTATAAGAATAAGTAAGTTTTGTATGGATATTAAAAATGGTAATCATTAAAAAATGTTAGAAGTGTATAAAATTTATAGTTTAGGATGATAATGTTTTAAGATCAAAACAGGATGAACAAGATGCATTGCCTGTCTGGTCCATTCAATTGTAACTGATTGCCTTGGAAACAAGAAACATGTAGGGTATAAAAGGAGTTGGAAAAGACAGTAAATTGGTATTTGTCCTGCTTGCAGCAGAATCAGTGTCCAAGTTTTTTCTCCTGAGCCTACGCTGTCCCTCTTTCAAGAAACCCTGACCTGCTGGAGCTGGACTCCGGCATAAGGTGAAAACCAAAAGCATCCACCCCCACACAGCTTGCTGTCTATATTCTCACGATTTAACTATCCCACTGCTTATGTCAATATGACTTCATGACTCCAGGAAACATGTCCAAAAGATTAACAAAAGAATAACTTTGCATTAGTGGCACTTCCTGAAAATCTCATTTCAATAAACATCAAATTGTTCAGTTCTTCAATAGATAGCATAAAATTGCAGTTTACTTCTCCTGTTCCTTCTAAGTCTTCCCCAAATATTTACCTTACCATGTCAGCCAAATCTAAACTATGATCATATAATACACCCACCCTATCTCCCTAATCTATTTCCTCATAAAAGATCCTCATTAAACCATATTTTAAAAACTCATAAATAACCCAATTTTCCTTTCCCCCTTTCAAGACATTACTAAGACTTTCTCAAGGTAATGTGCTGCTTACCCAAGATGCAAATATACACAACTTTTTTTCCCAATCAGCTAGTTGTTTTAATGTGAATTTTGATCAGCCATCATTCAACAAAGGATAGAATGAAGTGAGTCTTTTTTGTGTATATATATATTTGTCATAGTACAGTTTTTGAGTTTTAAGTCACACAAAACCTTTACAAATTAAAATAAATATTATAAAATCAAAAGGAAGCAAATAAAATAATGGAAGAAAAATTACTTACATTCTCATATTATAAGATAAAAAATTATAAAGAACTGTCATGTTTCACTCAGATATACTGCTATTACTAACTGTGTTAAAATTTTGAAGTTAGTGTAAATATTAAAGATTAAAAAAGGAGTAAATAAGTTAATATTTTTAGAAACCAAAAAATTCAGTTTAAGACAAAAGATATACATATACAAAATAAATGGATCAGAGAAAAATCCAATTAAATTTAAGCTCAAATGTAAAAATTCACTTATGATTTTTTAATTTAATTTTTTTCTATAGTACATATATGTTTTCTAGATTATGTATATTGGTATATAGAAAGTAGTAATTTGAATATACCTGTAATTGTAGAATACAACTCCCTATACCCTAATAAAAGGGAACAGACTTTTTGGAGAAAGGGTTAATATATTATAAGCTTTGAAATGTAGCTGATAATAAAATATTAAATGTCCAGAGACAGACAGGAAATAAAGACTAAGAGAGAGGAGGAGAGAAAGACACAATTCACTATTTGCTATCAATCTAACTTCTTTCTAGAGAAGCAGTTAAAGTGAAAGGATAAAGTGTTTATGTAATTTGAAGGAGAAATGTACTTACTGTTTCTTAATTTAAAAAAACCCAAAACTGACTTTTATTTTAAAAAGGTAATAAATATAAGATGAGTGATAGAACTATAAATGAATTACCATTTTGCAAACCTCAATTTAAAATTGGATGGACTTGGAGTCTATCATACTCAGTGATTTATCACAGAAACAAAGAACTGAGTTTCATATGTTCTCATTCATACGATGACCTTGAACAATTATGAATGCTATAAGAAATTGTTTGGCAGTAGTGGAAAACTGTCAGAAGAGGGGAGGTAGGACTGGCAGTTGAAGGAAACTGATAGGGGAGGGAGAGTCATACCTGATCAACAAGGGTACCTGCATGATCAATGTTTGTGTACCTACCCCTGAATTGTATCCCACATCTTTATAATAAAGAAAGAAAGAAAGAAAAAAAAGGGGGAACTTATGAAATATGTACCCTGGAAACCCCAGAAGTCCCCCTGCATGAAACCAACAAACCAAGTTCCCCTTTCTAAGCTGGCTCACGGCAAAGTATTTCCTTGGTCATAGTGAGTGCAAATGACCCAGGCAAAAGACTAGCTGGGCCCAGATCCCTGCATTTGCCTTCTGAGGACTGCACTGCAGTACCCAGAGAGAAAAGAGAGGTCTAGAAGCAGAAGAGCTTCCCTTTTCTATGTATCCCCATTTCTAATATGTGAATTTCTCTACTTTTTGTTTTTTCACTATTGATAATCTTTTTCATCACTGGATAAGTTGGAAATAAAATGTTATTGTTGGAAAAAAATAAAAAATAAAAATAAAAGCTTGTGTAAATGTTGAAAACACATATATACTAAAACCCTTAGTTGAAGGGCTGGTGGAGAACAGCATAGTATTTAAGTAAAACAGTACCTACAAGATCACTTATTAATTGTAAGAAAAAAAAGTATACTTCTGCAAAGAAAGGGTCTGGTCACTGCTTTAACTAAGTGATCTGACTTAGCATACTAATAAATGAGCAACCTGACAAAATGCACTTGTTCACATGATGCATTATTAAGTATCTGAAATAACTTCTAAATTATTCTTGCCCAAACCAACAATAACTCAGAACTAATTAAGTCCTTAAACTCAACTTCACGTACACAGTTTGTTAAAGGATATAGGAACAAAGCAAATGACACAGATCACGAAAGTCAATTAAAAAATGTGGGGCATTTTGTGGGACAATTGCGTGGTTATGACCAAAAATCAAATGAAAGAGAAGAAAGACTGTTCTTGATTAAAAGCAAATACATAACTCAATGCAACAAAATTTGAATGCAAGTATGTGCAATGATATTTACTGACATTCCATGATGTCTTCAAAAAGAAAATTCCATGTATAGAACAAGGAAATATGGCAAAATATTATCAATTTTTAAAGTTGATAATGGGAATTGTGCTCCAATTCACTTTCCTTTCAAGTTGCAGTATGCTTGAACAGTTCATTATACGCCTTTGGGAAAAAAATAAGATTGCTATATTTGGAGTTACCATAATTACCGTCTGTCAGCTTTTTCATAATATGAAATAATTTTGTTTGGCTAATGAGAAAGTTAGTCACGTTTATAATAGTATTCCCATGGAAAAATGACACCCAACTAAGACAAGTAGACAAAATATAAAAACGTGCTTGTTTGTATAAGTAACTAGGTACAACATACTTTTCACTAAAAATTCATTAAGGCATAGCAAACATGCTGTGCACAACTTTTAAAACAATGAAAAACTGAAAAATTTTAACAGCTTTCTGGAAGTATAATTTACATAACATAAAAATGACTAATTTTTATTGTAGATTTGAGAAGTTTTAGTAAATGTATACTGCTCTCCAACCATTATTACAAGTCTGCTGTAAGACATTTTCATTATTACAAATCTTTCAATCCATTTTCAGTCACTTTCTCACATGGCTTCAGAAAAACACTGATTTTTTTTCCTGTCTTTATATTTCTGTCATCAAAAAGTTTAGTATAAATTAATTATTATAGTATTTAGGCTTTTGTGTCTGACTTCTTTTACTTAACATGTTTTTAGTCCTTTCTTGTCACTGCATGTTTTAATAGTTAATTTATTTCTATTGATGATTGGTATTCGACTGTATGATGCAGTAGTTTGCTGAGCCAGTCACTAAATAATGGACATTGAGTTTATAGTTTAAGGCCATTATGAATAATGATGTATAAATATTTGTATACAAGTTTTTGTATGGGAATTTTCAAATGTGTTCTTAGGTAGATTCCTAGAAGGAGTACTACTGGGCCATGTGGCAAGGAAACATTTAACTTTTTAAGAAACTACTAAGTGATTAAGAAATTTTCTAAGAAATTTCTAAGAAATTTTCTAAGTGATTAAGTTGTTTTACATTCCCACCAACAATGCATGAGGTTTCCAGTCTCTCCATATCCTCAAAAACTTTTTGCATTATCAGTCTTGTTGTTTACAATCACTTCATAAGATCATTAGTGGAATCTACTTTGGATAAAACTTTCTATTTGAAACCAGCCCAACTACCTCATAGAATTAATGGTTACAGTCTATTTAAATAAACATAGAAATTAACCCTCCCAGTCTTAAAGCTTAAAAGTTACATTTGTCAGCCGGGCTCCGTGGCTCAGCCTGTAATCCTGCACTTTTGGGAGGCTGAGGTGAGTGGATTGCCTGAGCCCGCAGGTTCGAGACCAGCCTGGGCAACTTGGCGAGACCTCATCTCTACAATAAATCAAAAATTAGCTGGGCGTGGTAGCACGCGCCTGTAGTTCCAGCTACTTGGAAGGCTGAGGCGGAAGGATCGCTGGAGCCCAGCAGGTCAAGGCTGCAGTGGCCGGGAGCGGCCACTGCACTCCAGTCTGGGCAACTGAGTGAGACTCCAACTCAAAAAAAAAAAAACAAACTTACATTTGTCTTATCTGTATTCTTTTCTCAGGAAACTAACTTTCAGGCCTTTAGTATCAAGAAACTAAAATTCACCAGATCACTGCACCCAGACAAAGTGATGTCAGACACATCCTGTTTACTGACTCCTCTTCTTTACCTTTTTCTATTTCTTGTTTTCTTTATTTCTGCCCAAATATATAAACCCCTGATAGGGAGGGGGATGAAGAGACAGATTTGAGAAAGACCCTCCCATTTTTCTTGGCTGATGTTACTAAAATAAAAAGTCTTCTTCTTGAAAATACTCATTGTCTCAGTGATTGGTTTTCTGTGTGGCAGACAATGGGGACCTTGATCGAATCCCTGGTGTTCCAGTAACATATTCCACTAATAGTGAAGAAAGTTGAGCATATTTTAAGTTTCTATTTGCTGTTCATATATCACCTGTAGAAAAGTGACTTCAAAAATTTTGTCACTTTAAAAATTGTTTGTCTTCTAATAAATTATTGTTTTAATATAGATATTTTAAGATTTACCTTTTTTACTTAGTTTGGTAATTTGTGTCTTATACATATTTATTTATTTCATCTAGGTTTTCACATTTGTTAGATTAAAGTGATTCATACTTTTCCCTTATGGTCCTTTTTCAATTGATAAATTATTTACAGTAAGGTCTCTCTTATTTCCAATTTAGTAAATTGTTTCTTCTCTCCTTATTTTTTATTGAGTCTAATTGAAAGTCTATATTTCTTCTTTTTTTCTCTTTAAAAAAGGATAAGTTTTAGTTGCTATATTTTTCTGTTTTCTACTTTTTTTTTGCATTTTCCACTCAGATATTTACTGTTCATTCTCTTTTAGTAACTTTGGATTTGATTTGTGTCTTTAGTTTCGTGAAGTGGAATCTAATAATTTTAATGTTGCTGTTTTCTTTTTTAAAAAATAGTTGTTAAAGCTGCATATTTCTCTCTAAACATTGTTTTAGCTGCATTCCATACATTTTTATATTTTGCAATTCCAATTTCATTCATATCAAAATTTTTCCTAATATTTCTCTTAAGATCTTATTGACCAATGTGATTAAAATTTCACATCTTTAAGGTCTCACAAATATGCATTTTGTTGTTGATTCCTAATAGAGTTCTATTGGGGTCAGAGAGCATACTTCATATGACTTCAGTCCTTTTGATTATATTGAGAATAGTGTTACTACCTGCCATATGATGTGTCTTTGATAATGCTCCATGTATGCCTGAAAGTAATTTGTATTCTGTCGTTGTTGTGTGAAATATTATGTAGATGTTGATTAGACCCTATTGGCTGATGGTATTTTTCAAGTTTTCTACGTTTTCATTTAGTTTTTTCTATCAATGACTAAAAGAGGATTCAAATATCAATTATATTTGCTGAAATATGTATTTCTTTTTTTCAATCCTGCAAGATTTGCTTCATATTTTTAAAACTCTAGTGTTAGTACCTTTATAATTGTTATATTTTCCTTATATATTAACCCATTTTAATTTAGATAACCTTCTTCACAGCTAGTCACATTATTTAAACATATTTTTGTTTGATTTTAATATAGCTACTCTAACTTTCTTTTGATCACTGATTATATGGTGTAGATTGTTAAATCCAATTACTTAAAATTGAATTTTATCTTTCAATAAAGTGAGTCCCGTCTCTTACAAATAGTACATTGATTTTTTAAATCAAGATAATTAGCATGTCCATCACATTACTTACCTATCATTTTTTATTTTGAGACATAAGATATTTACTCTTTTAGATATTTTGAAATATATAGCATATTATTATGGATGATACTCACACTGGTGTGCAAAATTTCTCAAAATCTTTCTATCTGAAACTTTGCACCCATTGATAAACAACTCCTTGTTCACTCCCCTTTCTCCAAACTTTGGTAACCCTTCTTCTACACTCTTTTTCTTTGAGTTCAAATTATTCAGTTCCACATATAAGTGAGATTATGCCGCATATGTCTTTCTGTGTCTGGCTCATTTTACTTAGCATAATGTCTTCCAAATTCATCTCTGCTGTTGCTAATGACAGAATCTCCCCTTTTTACAGCTGAATTGTATTCCACTGCATATATGCACCACATTTTTTTATTCATCTGTTGATGACATGTAGGTTGTTTTCATATCTTAGCTTTTTGTAAAAATGTTGCAGTGAATATGGCAGTGCCGATATCACTTAAACATAATAACTTCAGTTCTTTTCGTGATAGACCCACAAGTGAGACTACTCAGTCATATGGTAGTTCCAGGTTTAGTTTTTTGAGGAAACGTCTTACTCTTTCCATAATGGCTATACTAGTTTACAATATCATCAACAATGTATGAGAGTTGTCATTTCTCTGCCTCTTTATCTTTCTTTTTTTTTATTTTTTAAAAAAACTTTTCCTAACTTGTAAAATGATATCTCATTATGGTTTTAATTTGCATTTCCCTAATGATTATGGATGCTAGGCACTTTTTTTTCATAAACCTATTAGTCATTTGTATGATGTCTGTTTAGTTCCTCTCGCCGTTTTTAAATTGGATCTTTTGTTTTCTTAACTATTGAGTTGTTTGAGTTCATTGCATATTTTAGATATTGTATGATTTGTAAATATTTTTTCCTATTCTGTGCCTTGTCTTTTACTTTGTTGATTATTTCTTTTACTGTGCAGAAGCTTTTCCATTTGATGCTATCCTATTTGCCTATTTTTGTTTTTGTTGCTTTTTAGAGTCATATCCAAACGAGCATACAAACAAACAAAAAGCAATCGTTGCTCAGACTGATGCAGTGAAAGCTCTTCCATATGTTTTCCTCTAGTAGTTTTGTTTTTGTTTTTGTTTTAGATCTCATATCTTTAATTTTTATTATTATTTTATTGTTTTAGGACTTAAGTCTTTAATTCATTTCGTGTTGATTTTGTATATGATTTATAATACAGTTGAATTCCATCCTTCTGCATATGTATAGCTAGTTTTCTCAACACCATTTATTGAAGAGACTGTTTTGTTTGTTTTCCATTGTGTGTTCTTGGCACTTTTGTCAAAAATTAGTTGATTATAAATGTGTGGGTATATTTCTGGGGTTTCCATCCTTTTTCATTGATCTATGTGTCTGCTTTTCAGCCAGAACTACAATCACTTTATAATGTAAAGTCAAGTAGTATGATGCCTCCAAATTTGTTTTTTTTATGCTAAAAGATTATTTGGGCTATTGGGGATCATTTGTGGTTCCATATGAACTTAAGTATTCTTTTCATTTCTGTGCAAAAAAAAATAGAATTTTGATAGAGATTGGGTTGATCTGTAAATTACTTTGTGTCATGTGGAAGTGTTAGAAGATGGAGCCTTTAAGAGGCATTTGGGTTACAAGGCATCCATCCACATGAAGAGATTAATATGACCTCTTGGGAGTGAGTTCTCACTCTCACAAAACAAGATCAGTTAGTTACTGTTAAAATGGCTTTTATAAAGTAAGGCTGCCTCTTGTTTCCGGTCTGTTTTCATGAACCTGCTTTCCCTTCTACTTTCTGCTATAAGTTGAAGCAGTAAAAGGCCTTCACCAAATGGGCCGCCCAGGGCAATCTCTTTGGGTTCCCTGCCACTGTAGGAGCTTTTCTGTCCTCTCAATAAATCCTACTTTTATTTATTTATTTATTTATTTTTTGAGTTGGAGTCTCACTCGGTTGCCCAGACTGGAGTGCAGTGGCCACTCCCGGCCACTGCAGCCTCGCCTGCTGGGCTCCGGCGATCCTTCCACCTCAGCCTTCTGAGTAGCTGGAATTACAGGCATGGGCTACCACGCCCAGCTGATTTTTTTATTTTATTGTGGAGATGAAGTCTCGCTGCCCAGGCGGGTCTTGAACCCGCGGGCTCAGGCAATCCACTCACCTCAGTCTCCCAAAGGCGCGGGATTACAGGCTGAGCCACTGAGCCCAGCTATAAATCCTACTTTTAAAAAACAGGCTGCCCAATATCGGACTTTCTAGTCTCCAAAATTATTGTACTGAGACGTGGTGGTGTTAGTAAACAAATAACTAAAAATGTGGAAGCAACTCTGGAACTGGGTAATAGGTAATGAGTAGAAAAATTTGGAGAAGCAAAATAGAAAAAAAATACCCTTGACTTCTGTAAATGGATTATGGAGGATGATGCTGGTAAGAGCTAGAAGACAAAAAGAACAAAGAAAACTCAAAACTTAGAAATTGCTAAGTGGTCAAGACCAGAATGCTGATGGAAATATAAACGGTGGCTCAGCCTGTAATCCCGCGCCTCTGGGAGGCTGAGGTGAGTGGATTGCCTGAGCCCGCGGGTTCGAGACCCGCCTGGGCAGCGAGACCTCATCTATACAATAAATCAAAAAATCAGTCGGGTGTGGTAGCGTATGCCTGTAATTCTGCTACTCAGAAGGCTGAGGTGGAAGGATCTCCGGAGCCCAGCAGGTCGAGGCTGTGGTGGCTGGAAGCGGCCACTGCACTCCAATCTGGGCGACAGAGTGAGACTGCAACTCAAAAAAAAAAAAAAAAGAAAGAAATATAAACTGTAAAAGGCATTCTGATGATATCTTATAGGGAACTGGAATAAGGGCCATCCTTGTTATACATTAGCAAAGAATTTGGCTGCACTGTATCCATATTCTCAGGTTTTGTGGACATTTCTAAACAGAAAGTGCCCCGGTTGCTATGTGGTCATTTCTAACTGCTAACAGTGAACTGCTAGAAGACAGGAAAGCTGGGTGGAAAGATTTGGAAAGTTTGTAGGCTGGTCTTATGATACAGAATAAAAGAGAATTTTCACAGGAGAAAACCAAGGGGGTGGCCCAGCAACCTTTTGCTAAAGAGATTTGTGTGGATAGAACAAAGACAGAGGCTATTCATCAGGGTAAGAGAAAAAAGACCCTGATGGCAACTTGGAGGCCTTCTAGAATGTCCCTTCCATCACAGGTCCACAAACATTGGAGGGAAGAAGAGTTTGGGGAGACTAGCTTGGTGTACACTCCACAGGCTTACTACCTTGGGCCACCTCAGGATGCTGGTCCATACATCCCGTCTGGCCTGGACACTAACGTCATTGTTGAAAGGCTCCAGGTGTGACTCATGCTGAAGTTTGGAGAGCACAAGCAGTCAACCTTGGCAGCTTCTACATCCAAGTTGTACTAATTGAGCAGGCATGTATAATGCAAGAGTTGTAGAGGTATAGCACCCTTCACATAGATTTCAAAGAACGGGTCAAAAAGCCTGAAAGCTCTGTCCCTGTTGTAGGGGCAGAACCACCATAGAGTCGCCTCTAGCATGCTTAGTAGAACTATGGGTACAGGACCACTGCCTTTTGGACCCAGAACTATAAAGTCATCGGCAGCATGCAGTTCCAGTCTGTGAAAGCTGCTGGCACCAGCATGCAACTCTAAGCCTAGGAGAGCAGCCACAGGAGCTGCATCCAGCAATGCCATAAGGGTGGGTAGTCCAAAGCCTTGGGAGCCCACCCCTATCTTTGTGTACCCAGGAAGAGGTGCATAGAGTGTACGATTATTCTGGAGCATTAAGATTTTATGTCTGAGCCGGGTTCGGTGGCTCAGCCTGTAACCTCGTGCCTTTGGGAGGCTGAGGTGAGTGGATTGCCTGAGCCCGCGGGTGTGAGACCCGCCTGGGCAACTTGGCGAGACCTCATCTCTACAATAAATCAAAAATCAACCGGGCATGGTAGCACGCGCCTGTAATTCCAGCTACTCAGAAGGCTGAGGCGGAAGGATCGCCAGAGCCCAGGGTCGAGGCTGCGGTGGCCGGGAGCAGCCACTGCACTCCAGTCTGGGCGATGGAGTGAGATTCCAACTCAAAAAAAAAAAAAAGATTTTATGTCTGCCCTACTAGTTTACTTTGGGCCAATTACTCTTTTCTCTTTACCTATCTCTCCCTTTTGAAATGACAATGTTTACTTTATGCCTGTCCCACCATTTTACTTTGGAAGTAGATAAACTTGTTTTTGACTTTATAGAATTGCATCCGAAAGAAACTTGCTTTGGTTCTCTCAGATGAGATTTTGAACATTCGACTGTTGAGTCAATGACTAGAATGAAATTAAGACGTTTGGAACCACTGGGATGGGATTAATGTATTTTGTGTTACAGAAGGACATGAGTTTTAGAGAACCAAGGGCAAAATGCTATGGATTCAATAAAGTTCATTCCCATTGAAACTTAATATTGAGGCTTGGTCCCCAATGTAGCAGTGCTGAGAGGAAGTGTTTTTAAAGGGGGATTAGGTTATGAAGACAGGTTAATGTCTTTCTCTTGAGACTTAGTTAGTCCTCATGGGACTAGAGACTCATTCTTGCAAGAGTGAGTTGTTAAAAGTGGTATTTCCTCTCCCATTTGGCCTTTTTTGTTGTTGCATAGCCACAATTCCCTCTGTTTCTCTGCCAGGTTGTGATGCAACATGAGGCCCTCACCAGCAGGCAACCAGATGCGGCTGTCCAATCTCGCAATTCCCAGCATCCACAACCCTGAGACAAAATAAGTTGACAAGCAATGTACTTGCTTTTTGGAAAAATGTTGAAGTTTTCATGCTGCCAAAATAGGAAGTACATTACCATCAACTTAAATAGGGGAATTTACTTCTAGTTCCTTAAAAGATTTATTGGGCTAAAAATATTCCTTGATTTACAAGAATTGTAAGAATCTTTGGGATGCAAATAAAGTAGCCATAAAAACAGAAAATAATTTTAAAATTATTTAAGTTGGTTAGATAAATAATAAATAAATAAAAATAAATAATGTTTTCCTATTGTATAATCAATATTTATTTTCTAATTTTTAAAATTTCTTTTAAAGATGAGGGGAACAATTCAGGATTTGGAAGATAAGTGGTCATGATACAAGTAATCTTTGGGCCTCCCTTTGGTCCCCACTTCAGCTGGTTTGGAGATCAGGTACCCTTATTAATGTTATATGCCCCTCTTCCCTGGCAGAGTCCAGCTACTGCCAAACCCTTTCTTATAGTATTATGATATATATTCAGGGTCCACTTATGAGTGAGAGCATGTGGTACTGAGTTTTTTGTTTCTGTGACAGATCACTGAGTATTGTAGACTCTAAACTCATCCAAGTTGCTGGGAAGTCCATAACTTGTGTCCATCTTTATGACTTTATAATATTTGATTGTGTATATATACCACAGTTTTTTAAATCAATCCACTTTTGATGGGCAGCACAGTGGTTTCATGTTTTTGCTTTTGTGAATAGTGCTGCAATAAACATGTATGTGAGAATATCTTTTTTTGTAAAATGATTTGAGTTCCTCCAGGTATATTCCGAGAAGAGGGATTTCTGGGTTGTAGGGTCGATTTTTAGATCTTTTAGGAACTGCCCCATTGTTTTCCACAGAGGTTGTACTAGTTTACACTCCCACCAACAGTGTAAAAGTGTTCCCTTTTCCCCGCATCCTCTCCAGCATCTGTTGTTTTTGAATTATTGATGATGGCCATCCTGACTAGAATTAGGTAGTATCTCAGTGTGGTTTTAATTTGTATTTCTCAGAATGGTAAAGAATATTTGTCAATTGTTTATCTGGCAAAGTTCTAACACCCAGGACCTACAAGGAACTCAAAACTGCTGAGAGGAAAAACAACCAAACAGTAGTATTAAAAATTGGGCAAAAGATATGACTAGACACTTTCTCAAGAGAAGACATACAAGAAGCCAACAGACACATGAAAATATGCTCAGCCTCACTAATCATCAAAAAGATTTTATTTTAAATAAGCTTACTTGTTAATAGCCATTCACTTCTTTCCATTCACAGTTGATTTGGTAAATTCAGTAAGTAAAGAAAATAATCAGAATTTTCATTAAAAACTTGGATGAAGTTGTAATGAAATAAAAATGCTCCTTCCTGTCTTTAAGGTACTTTTATCCTAAAAGTAAGATTATAACTACTATTCATAAATGGACATTTAAATATATAAATTGATTACAATGTTAAGAAATAAAAAATAAAGAAATGCATAAAACTGCAGAGAGTAGTGTTTCAGTTGATTCCAAGGAAAAATTAATTATGCAATAATTTGGGCTAAAAATATTCCTTGATTTACAAGAATTGTAAGAATCTTTGGGATGCAAATAAAGTAGCCATAAAAACAGAAAATAATTTTAAAATTATTTAAGTTGGTTAGATAAATAATAAATAAATAAAAATAAATAATGTTTTCCTATTGTATAATCAATATCCAATCAAAAGTTTAAATGGTACTTTATACTGCCATCATTGTGTGTTTTTTGATTACATATGTGAATTGCAAAAAATAAGAAAAATAGAAATGTAGTTATGTACAATGTAGAAAACATGCTTTATGACACCCCAGCCTACTGAGAACATTTAATGATGCAACAAAACATCCTACTACATCCTCACAAAGAAAGACTGCGAATATTTGCATTCAAAAACAAACCACAACCCTATGTGAAAAACACATTCTTTTATTCATGCTATATATATATATATATATCTAAGTCTTAAATAAGAACAATAATTACAAAAACTCATAAAGGAGATTCATTTCAAGCAATTTTGTTAAACACATATTTATCGGATGAATGAGCTCCTCTAAGGCACTCTTACTGTGTTAAGGACATGTCATGAATTTTTTAACTGCTTAATAATGCATTTGCTTCAGGGGTGACTCAGTTTAATAAATTATATAAGTTGAAATAAATTTTATCACAGATTTATATGGAAATAGATATTCCAATTTCTTACGCACTGTTTTTTCTATTAATAAGCAGCTTAATATAACCAAGGGACAAAAGAACAACAAAAATAATACACATACGGTGAAAAATTCCAAGAAAAAGCATTGAAAAGCACCTCTAAAATAATTTTTTGTATTAAGATTATGAATAAGTCTTGGAATTATATGTAACTGTGTAATGAGCATTTTTAGATGGCAAGTGTTCATACATTTCATCACATTATCAAACTAGAAAATGGTCATGAACATATATTCTGTGTGATGTTACCAGATGAACTCTCACACCAATACCCAGCAACTTCTTGAGGAGGCACATCTGGGATTGGTCAGAGGTATGTGGACACAAGCAAAAAGTATTGTTAAGAATATAAATAAACATATGGGGAAATAACTTACTGTAGTGGTACTCTTCCCAAAACTTAAAAACACAAAGCCAAAGTAGTGCAAGCACAGTTTGAAAATTTTAGCTCAGAGAAAGAGACCAATAATTCAAATAATCAGAAAATTCTGGTCCAAGAATTTTCAAGAAGTACAAGAAAAATATCCTGGACCAGAGCTGGTCAGAAACTGAAGTGAAAGTTGAACACTAGTAACAATTACCATATCATGCCTCTTTTTAACTGAAAAAAAGTATGTAGTGCTACCATTTGTATTTGATAAGACTAATTAGATGTTGATTTTGTAATTATGCTTGGATGCCCACTTCCATGTTTTATAATTTATATACATTTTACCCAATTTTAACAATTTTAATGAATGTCAGAAGACTTGGAAAGTAACTCTAGTGACTTATAAGACTGCGATACACTATCTTTTTTAAAATGACCTAAGAAATGCAAACTACATTATCAATGAGTGTGCTTGAATTAAAATAAAATGTGGTTTAACTCAGTCTTGTTAGGGAGTGAGATAAAAATAAAGATAACAGTGCTTAGGTTTCTACTTTATTTGTTCATACGACCTTATTAACTTGGTATCATTAGTCCAGACAGATTTGTTTCAAGGTTATATAACCCATCAAGGATACTCAAACATTACCAATTTATATGTAGTTTTCAACTTCTTGACTTTATAGATAGATCAACAACATTCTGTTTAAATAATTCTATTTACTTTTCTAACTATGGCATAAGTCACTGAGACAAGAGTGAATTTCATCTTAAACTATCTACATATTTCTGTCATTTTTTTCATACCATTTTTTGGGTGAAAAAAATGTTTTAAAACTTAATCCACCTTAAACTAATAGATGGGATAATACTTCCATTTATAGTGTTAACATCTTATATTTTTATTGTTTATTCAGCATGACTGGGGTACCTTTCTTCAGCAAAGGGATGAGAGTTTTCTTACCCTGCAATTTCACTTTTGAGTCTTGGCAGTTTCCTTGGTTCATGTTTCCTTTAATGATAAATGAGCACGATGGCTAGTGTGGACTGTGCAGTGAGGATGGAAAAAATCAGTACTGCTCTGACCTCTGTGGATGATTGACTATAGCAGCCAAAGCTAATGACTGTAGAAGGAGCAGCCTTTTATTGCTTTTTAAACTTTAGGACATATGTTAGGACAGTAAAAAGCTAACACAGTGGGAGCTACTGACATTGTATGCTGTTTTTCTCTCTTTAAGAGATTATGCAACAACAAAGAATAAACAATAAAGAAACATTAACTACCAAGGGCCCTTTTCTCTTTTTGGCATTCTGTTTACTATTCCAAGGTGAAGAAGCCAGATTACAGAATTTCTATTTTAAGAAACCACATAGGGGAGCTAAGTTAAGTTAAAAGGTATGTAGTTCATGTAGCAATTCACTTCCAAGCATTATTTTATAAATGTTCTGAAAACAAATACTGATAATTTGTGAATATCATCATGAGTCTTTCATCTCACATAGTAATATAGTCCAACGGCGTCTATGACTTTCAAGATTATCACAAAAGAGCACAGATGCTTGTGTAGCCTTGATTTGTTCAAAGAAAATGTTCTGTATTGAGTAAGATTACTTTCTTGAAAAGGCAGACAAGGAAAACTGAGGTATGATGAGGACACCTAGATGGCTACCCATTTAAGTGAAAAACAAGCCTGACAATCCACAAGGTAATAGCTGTGCAGTACCCTCATGCCTAGAATGCTATCTGAAACACTCAGTGGTCAGCCCGTTCAGCAGTGCAGAGGATTATAAAGGAAGACGATGAGTGAAAATCAGAGCTGAAAATTCACCAAGCCTATTACAAGAAAACTGAAAATCAGCAGAATCAGGTAACTGAATATTCCACTAATCGGAAGTTCAACTAAATGGGATCATTTGAGAATATAATACATACTCAGCACTCTATCCTTGTGTATAATATGTACAACACACATGAAGATTCAAAATGGATATGAAGCTTTACTCCTATTCTCAGTGAGAATTCAATGAAAAGAATGCAAAATTAAGAGGAAAATTTTACACTGGCTTGTTCTTATCTATAGCAAAGGATTTTATTTATAACATAATTTGTGAAGATCTTGAGCTGTGTCATAAAGCCAGTACTAGTGAGGATTTAGTGAAATGGAAGAGAAAAAAGGAGTGTAGGTATTTGATAGGAAAAGAAACTCATGTGCAAGAAAAAGCATACTTTAATCCATAAAGCAAACGGAAAACGCCTGGAAGGAAAATCAGAGGTATTTTGGGGTTGGCAAAAAGGTGCCATTGAAGACTTTGGAGGTTGTGATGGGCTGAACTGTGCCCTTCTGAAATTCACATGTTAACACCAGCACCTCACAATTTTACTTTATTTAGACAAGAATCTTTAAAGAGATCGTTTGTTAAAATAAGACCATAGTGTGGGTCTTAATCCAATCTGACTGGTATCCTTATAAGAAGAGGGAATTTGGACATTTAAAAAATAAACACTGAAGTGCAGAGAGGGACCATCTGGGAAGAGGTAGCTGCAGAGCAGCTGTCTGCAAGCCAAAACAAGATAGATGCCTCAGAGGACACCAGTTCTACCAACACCCTGATTTTGGACTTCTAAGCTCCAGGTCTGTGAGAAAATACAGTTCTGTTGTTTAGCCACCCAATCTTTGCAATTTTGTTGTGGTAACCTGAGCTGATTAAGACAGAGGTGAATAACATATTATGTGAAAACAGTTCTGAGAATATGAACTACTTTTTTTTCTACAAAGGAAGGAGTTATGCATTGAAAGAACAGGACGAGCTTATTTATTTTTCCATCATCAAATTATCATCTGGATCTTGAACTCTCTTGTGCCACTATCAACTCTTGATAGCAGTATTAGTAAGGAATTCTAACACTATTACTATGTATGAATTATCCGTATTGCAGAAAGATAATATACTACACAAAACTATAAATAGTGAAGCACAAGAGGACACCCCAAAAAACCCAGAATTATCTTTTGGAGGGTGGGCTCTTTTTAGTACAGGCTTTTGACAATAGGTAAGTGTTCTAGGAACCAATGGACATCAGTGTACCAGCTAGCATTGTTGTGAGAGGCTATGTTTGGCTTCAGTGAATTTCTTTTTTTTTTTTTGGCGATTCTTTCAATGCATTTGCCCATTTCAAGATGTGTGATTTAAGAGCACACCTACTCATACCACACTGAGTGATCAATAGCTTTTGATAAAAAAGGACATCACCCTCATATCCCACCCTCCCTATTCACTTGATTGCACCCTGAGCACCTTTTTTTGTTGTTGTTTATTTCTCCCATTAAAAAAAAAAAAGCAAAGAAAAGCCCTCAAAGGGAAACATTTGCCACTGTGCATTGTGAAAGAAGTGAAACAAAAAAAACAGCAGATGCACTAAAAGACACCAAAATTGACAAGTTCAAAAACTGTTTTGAGCAGTGAAACAAGCGTCTCAGTAGGTGTGTATTGTATCAAACAGAGAGTACTTTGAGGGTGACTGAAGTTTAAACATGTACGAATAAATACATAATTCTTAATGAATAAATTCCGAGGTTTTTGAGGGCCCCCTTGATGGTCATTTAACTGTAGAGTAATAAAATCTGTGCTACCATCAGCAAATGATAGTAGGGTACACATTTTAAAAAACCTTTTGTTTAGATTCCCATTTTAACATTATTTTTTCCACAGAATTAAGATAAGCAATTCCAAAAGTCATATGAAACCAAAAAAGAGCCCAAATAACCAAAGCAATCCTAAGGAAGAAGAAAATGACATGAACAGACTAATTATCAGTGAAATGTAGATTAAAAACCCAATGAGATACTATCTTAGACCAGTTAGAATGACCATTGTTAAAAAATAAAAAAATTGATAGATGTTGGTACAAATGCAGTGAAGAGGGAATACTTATAAACTGTTGGTGGGAGTGTAAAATAGTACAACTTCTGTGGAAGTTTCTCATTGAATTAATAAATGTGCAATTCATCAACAATCTCACTACTTGGTATCTATCCAAAGAAAGAGATGTCATTGTAAAACAACAACAACAACAACAACAACAACAACAAAAACACTTGCACCCACATGTTTATAGCAGCACAATTCACAATTGCAAAGAAGTGGAATCAACCTACAATCTAAATGTCCATCAATTGATCAGTGGACAAGAAAAATGTGATACACACACAAACACATCGTGGGTTACTACTCAGTCATAAGAAAGAACAAAATATTGTTTTTCCAGCTACTTAGATGGAATTGGAGATCATTCTCCTTAATTAAATAACGAGGAATGGAAAACCACATAACGTATGTTCTCAATAATAAGTGGGAGCTAAGCTAATGGTATGCACAGGCATATAGAATGGCATAATAGATATTGGAGACACAGAAGGGGGAAGGATGGGATGAAAAAAATCACTTTTAGAATACAATGTGCAGTAATGGAGGTGCTGGGGATACATGTAAAAAGCCCAGATTCTTCACCACTATACAAAGCAACCATGTAACCAAAAATCACTTGTACCCCAAAGCTATTAAAATAACAAAAGGAAGCCGGGCTCGGTGGCTCAGCCTGTAATCCCGCGCCTTTGGGAGGATGAGGTGAGTGGATTGCCTGAGCCCGCGGGTTCGAGACCCGCCTGGGCAGCGAGACCTCATCTCTACAGGAAATCAAAAAAAAATCAGCCGGGCGTGGTAGCGCATGCCTGTAATTCCGGCTACTTGGAAGGCTGAGGCGGAAGGATCGCCGGAGCCCAGCAGGTCGAGGTTGCGGTGGCCGGAAGCGGCCACTGCACTCCAGTCTGGGTGACAGAGTGAGACTCCAACTCAAATAAAATAAAATAAAATAAAATAAAATAACAAAAGGTATGCTAAAAAATAATAGTCTTGTTATTCAGAATAATGATTGCTCCTGAAAAGGGTTATTTTGATAGTTCCTTTAATTCTCCACATTACTCTCATAAGAGAAAATTGTATCAGGATATATGCTTTTTAAAAATATTTCATACATCCATTTCATTTGTCTCCCACATTCTCAAGAGCGCCCTCAGGAACAGTGGCCTGTGAAGTCCTTTCCCTGAAATTTTTAAGTAAAATGCAATGTAAGTCGTGTCACTCATTTATAATGTTTGTGAGTTAACTGCTGTTCTCTATTATTAAGAGGATCTAAAATACTAAAGCTACAATAGCTTCAAACCTCAATTTTTAAAATAGCAATCTGATTAATCACTTTCTGCTTAAAACATGTTATTTTTTCACAGAATCAGTTCCAATTGTTTATGTTATATGAAACCCTGCATAATTCAATCTCTGCATAATTTTCCAACCTCATTCCCCTTCATGCCTCCAATCTCCATCACCCATGTATAACAAGCTCTATGTCTACATTCCACCAAAAACAAACTTCTTTCAGGTCCTAGAATCGACCACATTCTCTCATCTGTAGGCTTCCATATGTGCTACTTCAATTGCCCATCTTTATTTTCTATTTTTTGGAGATGGTATCTCATTGTGTTGTCCAGGCTGGAGTGCAGAGGAGTGATCATAGATCGACCTTCTGGGCTCACATGATTCTCCCTCCTTGGCCTCCTGAGTAGCTGGGACTACAGGAGCGTGCCGCCAGTCCTGGCTAATTTTTAAATTCTTGTCATGAGATGAAATCTTGCTGTGTTGCCTGGTTTCAGACTCCTGGCCTCAAGTAATTCACCTGCCTTGGCCTCCCAAAGAACTGAGATTACAGGTATGAACCACTGTGCCTGGCCTGATTTACCTCTTTAATAGTTCTTTAATTAAGCCAATGTAAAGCCTGCTTTCACAAGCTGTGCAGTGAAGAAAAATAACAAGTTCCAAAGCTCTGTCTTTTTTTTCTTGAGAATGCACAAATGTTCACTGAGCTAGAAAACTGAATTAGCCCTTATTAAATTAAGTATTATTTTTTCACCACATGCCTCAATTTACCCTGACATGGGACTTCTAATAGCAACTAGAATTCAAGGGCTAAACGATCTGTAGGTAGAATTCCATCCCACTTTGCCATGGTTCTGCAGAAGTAGATTAGATGGCTTCATTTCTTAGCCTTCCATCAAAACATTCTATGTTCATTTAGATCTAAGTTATTCAATTTTTAGCAGTTTTGTTTAATGACATTAGAGATACTTTGGTTTAACCTTATTTATTCATATATACTTTTGAAAGAAATAGAAAGAATATAAATGCCAAAAAATTCAATATAAATATACATTTTATACCAATAACTTTAGTTTCTCAGAGAAGGAAAACAAATACAATCACTGTGAAGGTAATAAATTCTTTCAAATAAAGCCAAAGGAGATTTTTATTCAAAAATCTTCATAGAAAGAAAAATATATATTATTTAAATTATACTAAAAAACTTAATAATGAGTATAAATAATTAACGTCTATAAAACAATGTATTTACATGCAATTTTTAAAACCTTGATGTAATTAGTTTAAATCAGGGGCACTGGAATTCAAATACAACATATAAAATTAAAATACAAATAAAACACTGGAATTAAAATTAAAAAATTAAAGACAAAGTGATCTATAAAACAGCCTGCTAATCTAATAGACCGTCCTGAATATAGTACTGTTGTGAAAATAATATCCTGTATAATTAAATTTACTTAATTTAACATGTTTGTCACCCATATGTGATATTAGGTACATATGTGATATTTTCAGGCTATGAATGTGATTATTAGGTACATATGTGATATTTTCAGGGTATGAACGCGATTATGTGTGTGTGTATATGTTTTTGTGAAAGCACACATCTTTATTTGTGAAACATAAAAATGAAAAATGTGAAACGAAGAACTCTAAAATACAGCTCAGCAATTTGTATTCTTAAGACTGAGACTTTTTGCACCTTTCCATTAACATGATATCAAAGTGAACACTTCCACTTCAAAGAAACTAGTTATAGATGATAAAATCTAGAACAGCTTGTAAAACTATAGGTCACCAAAGACTAGAGCCTCAGTATGTTTTACTGATTCTACAGCTTGCCAGTAATTTCAGGCTTCAGGAGAAAGAAGTGAAATCATCTAAAATGGCATAAAAAAGTGAAGCCCTGAGTTGACTTCTAATTTGAACAATAGAAGAAAAAATAAATTGAAGGAGACACTATTATATCAGCAAATAGTTATGTTTAAAAGGAGCCTTATGGCCATCTGAACCAACCCTCTATTATACGGATGAAAAGATGAGTAATTCCTTGTTCTGGTTCATACACGTGGTTACTAAAGGAACTCAGATTCTCAATGCCCTAAGTTAATATGATTTGCCCTTAGGACACTAGAGTTCTGATAACTAATAAATAATCCTATCAGCTGGCTGTGAAATTTAGTGAGATATACAAGGTGGGGAGCCCCTAACAAAAGGGGCGGATGCCTTGTGGTAAAGGCTTCCCCAATTAGGAAAATGTCCTAGGAACCCACCAGCATCAGTGGACCAGCTAACATTGTTGTGAGAGGCTGTGTTCAGCTTCAGTGAACTGTTTTTGGAGATTCTTTCAACCCACTTGCCCATTTCATGATGATTGATTTGCAAGCACACCCTTCCACACTGCACTGAGTGTTCAGCAGTTTTTAACCAAAATCAGCATGATCCTGTTGTCTTCCCTATTCACCTGATCTCACCTGAGCAACTTTTTTTTTTGTCTTCCCATATGAAAAAAGCCTTCAAAGGAAAATGTTTTGCCAGTGTGAAAGAGGTGACACAAAAAAGGCAGTAGCGCAAAAAGGAATCAAAATTGACGAATTCAAAAACTGCTTGGAGCAGTAGAAAAAGCGTCTCGATAAGTCTTTTGCATCAGATGGAGAATACTTTGAAGGTGACTGAAGTTTAAGCATGTAAGAATAAATACACAATTTTTAAAATACATAAACTCTGAGTTTTTTTAATTCCCCCTTGTACAATGAACAAGATAAATGAAAAAATAAATGTAAAAATATTGTTTTCCTCATGTATCCACCCCTACAACTAATCTTGCATTTTTCTCTCATTCATTTGGAGAAGTAGAAAGGAATTATTTTTAATATATTATTTCTGTCATCAGTTTGATAAAAGAATGTTGAAACAATTATTTACACATTATTTATAATCAGAACAAATGCTTATTATTTATATTTTATGTGATAAAATCACAGTAAGTGTTCTACATATAGTAGTTAATTTCATATTTATGATTTAGATATTGATACTATAGATGTATAGATTAGGAAGCTGTAGTTTGGAGAACTTAGTTAATGAAGTTCATAGAGTCATTAAGATGAAAACCCAGGTCTCAAATCCATATTTGTATGACGCTAACATTTGTACTGTCAGCCATTTCATATGCCACTTCAAAATTCCTTCATTCTAGATGCCATATTTTCTCAGTATATTCATGCAGATCCTTGAATGTGTGCTGTTTTAGCTGTTATCAGATAGAATGACCTTAGAGTATAATCACTCTTTATGGGTGCTATACTTTTTACATGATCTGTGTCAGTAGTAAAGACTACATTTTAATAGTAGTCATAAGAAAGCACAGATATAATTATAAAAGCTCCTATTGTTAACAACTATCCTACTATTGTTTATTCATTCCTTGGAAGACTTTGCATTAGTAAAATATGCTAAAATAGTGCACACTAATCAAAAATGATGGTGTGCATAAGTCAAGTGTTAGTAAATGTTGATTTCCATTCTGAGTTCCAAAAGTAGTATATCCATGTGGTTCCTAAAACCCACATGCATTAACCCCCTTGAACAGCTCCCTCTTTTCCATATTCTTCTCTTCTTGTACTTCTAACATCACATGAGCTTTATGGTCTCCATTAAACCAATATCAGTATCTCAAGCCATCATAGTCAGAAAGACAGTGTAGTTTCCTGGCAAAGTTAAAGATAATTAATTAGCAGAAGATGATGTTGCCTGCAAAGATAGGACAAAAACTCTGGACTAGAGTCAATAATTCTGAGACTTCACTCTGGACCTCAGAGTCACATGATCTCTCTTCTTAATTCAAATTTCTTCACTTAAATGAGGCACTAAGATTCCAATTTTTACTGAGGTCTAGATAGTTTTTGCATTCAGATAAATATGCTCCTATCAACCTTCTACACAGTATAAAACTTTAGCATGTAAGTCATCATATTTAGTCTCCAAAATTAAAAAAAAAAGTTTATCTCATTAAAAAAATACGACAATTACGAGGTTTTTTATGGGTGGGAGAGCTCTCTTTATTTTTCTCTAACTGTTCAACTTGAATTTTAAAAGGAAAAAAAATGGTATGCTGAGAAAAAAATAGGAAAAAAATAAATCATTTAGAAAGAGCCGGTAACTCTACTCACATCAAGTGAAACATACAGACAGAGAAATGATAAAAAGAGTGGATGGTCTGAGAGTTAATTCCTGTTGCAGCCTTAGAGGAAGCCTGTTGTTTCATGAAGATGCAGCTGTAGAATGAACACATGCAATGTATCATCAACAAAAATGCCATCTCTCGTTTGGCAGAAAATACCAGTTGGTTAACATATAATTATTATTGACTAAAAATAGCCTTTGTGGTAATTATCTCAGCTTAGCTTTATTTCATCGGATGATTATATTTCAGCATGGTGTTTGTGTGTAACAACAACCATTTCTGGGTACATAAACACAAACCGTGAAGAATTGCCTTTTTTCTAGTTTCAATTCAAGTGCTGTATCTTCATTCCACATATAACAAATAGTACTTGAGAATCTACAAGATGTCAGTCACTGTAATAAGAGCTGGAGAGGCAAAAATCACATATAAAATGTGGAGCCAGGGACTGGGTCCAGAAAAAGAGTCATGTTGTATGTAGAAGTACTTTATCCATCACTCACAATTGCCAAGTGCTTCTCATTGCCCTCAGGAATTTGTCTATGAGGAATAAGGATTCAATTGACTTTGATGTGGTAAGAACATAGCTTCAGGAAAGAGTAGAGAGCATTTTACAACAAATGGGTAGGCTAAATAATGGAATCAATTAGAGAGAGTCTTGTTGGGGAATTCTACAAATTTGATATTCACATAGAGGTTTTAAGATAAGTAATCATACTGAATATCATTCATTTGTGAGTAGTGTTCTGAAGTTTCCCAAAAGCCTCATGTATTCTGTTGAGCTACTTAGAATGTGATTTGTACTTTGTTATTAGTAAGTGTAAATAATTTATGGACACGATTCCAACTAGTCTTTTTTACAATTTTCTATCTCCTCAGCACTCGGGATGACAGCAGCACTTAATTTCATAACATTAAGTTCAGTGAGGTTATTATTTAGCTCATTATATCCGTTACATATTCATTAAAAAATTTGTTGGATTCCAGCATCAGGTATATGTGAGGAGTAGCAGAAAACATAACAAAATAGAAATGATCATTTTCTGGAGTGTTAATGGGGTAAAAAAATTAAACAAGTTATTACAAAAGCATTTAAATACTTCGTAAAAAAAAAAGTCAAGAAGTTACGTTGTTTATCAAAAACTGAGATGTAGTAAATGCAGGAGAAAGAGTGTGAGAGCACACGCGTGCACGTGTGTGTGTACGTGTTTATTGTAATACAATCTAACTCCAGACAGTGGGAATGTGGCAGCTCTGTGCATTTTGTTTGTTCGGATAATATTTTTAAGATTTCATTAAATTGATTTCATTAAGTTGGGCTAAGTTAATTTCATTAAGTTGAGTTAAGGAATCACAGAATATATTCTCCACCAAGATAACTGGGAGTAGCCTTCACATTATAAAAAAAAAAAAAGCAAAGGAGAGAAGAGTTCAGATATCAGTCATATGACTGTTAAGGAAAGTTGAGAAAGATACATCTATTTATTTTTAAAGAGGCTGAAAATGTGTGTTTGATCATTTCTGCTAAGATTCCAGGTAGTTCATGAACATGTTTTCATGCTTAACCTTCAAAGGTTAAAAAATAATAAAATTTAATGTTTCTACAATGCATAATGTTCTAATCCCTTTAATGAACAGAATTGTAGAAGCACACATTCACTGAAAATTTTTTATGGAATGTGAACTAAACATCCATTAAATGACATTTCCTCCAGAATGCACTGACCACAGAAAATGAGCAAGATGTTGGATAGTGTTTCTGTCTTCAGAGGGTTTGTAGTCTGGTAGAGGAGAAATGACATAATCAGGAATTTCAACACAGCATTTTAGGTGTATGATAAAAGTTCACACAAAAGTCTATCGGAAGTATGAAGAAAGAACTAAGCAGAGCTGGGTGAACAGTCCTGAAAGACCATGAAGCATTTGTCCAAGCAACATTCGAGAGCCATCTCTCCTCTCCATCCCCACTGCTACAACTGGTATGAGCACCCTACATCTCTTTCCTGCATTAGCTCAGCATATTTACCACTAGCTACTGAACCAGGGCTTGTCTATTATGTGTGTCCTATAAAGAGGCAACAACCAAATGAAATGTGGATATGATTACTAAGTTTAACAAATACAGACACAGAGTACCCAGTTAAATTTAGATTTTAGATAAACAATAGAATGTTATTTTAACTTTAATATATTCCTAAATTGCATCAAATATACTAAAATGTGGTAGCCTTCATGGAAATGAAATTCAAACAAGTCAATTATAAAGGGCATTTTAGAACAATTTGAAATATTATAAAACTAAACTTTAAAAAGTACTATGGAAATCCATTGAAAAATGAATTTATTAAACAATAGCAGAATATGCAAATCCCATATATGCCTCATTAGTATAAGGATTATTTTGAGATGAAGGCAATTGAGAAGCAGAAATAAGAAAATCTCCCTGTGTTTCCTCTCTCTGCCTGAAGATAGACAAATTTGTAAAGATGTCCCCTTTCCCCTCTCTACCAGGAAGGATAGGCATTAAACACCTGAGACAGTGGAATCTACATAACAAACCTTGCTAACTGGTCTTTATCTACTATTAGTTTTCCTATGTGTTTGCCTTTCCACAATTTGCTGCCTCTAGAGCTCAAACTCCTTTCCTTTTGTCTTGTTATTCTGCTGCAAAACTATTATGTTTTGTCAAGATGCTATAAAAGTTTAAGTTCTAACCACCCCTTTAAGTCAGTGATGCATGTGTTAATAACGCTGTTTTTTTTCTTTTATTAACCTGCCTTTCCACAGTTTAGCGCCTTACCCAATGAACCTAAAATGGATACAGGATAAAGAAAATTTTCTCTCCCCTACACTATTCTGTAATATAGAATTTTCTATTTTTACTTGGGGCAGAGAAAACAAAGAAACTTGCTTATCTTGTTCAATTGATTCTTTTAATTAATAGTATTTTAATCACTATTACCTCCTTTATAAAGTTTATCTAATACAATTAATTTCCTAGGATATTTTGAGTAATACATACAAGGTATATAAATAACCACCAATTATTCCACAAAATTAAAGCATTTAAAATATAAATTTGATAAATCCTAATATTCAGCCTTATCTATGTGGTGAATTTTGCTCCCAAGTGGCAAATTAGTGGGAGGATATCATTACAGTTCATCTGTTTGTCTTTAGTGATTTTATTCACCAGAGAGGAAAATGTATGTTATACCTTATGTAGAGATGGAAAGGTGTAATACCTTTCCTCACCCACCATAAGGGTCACAGCCAACACTCCTACAACAAAAGATTAAGAAGAGAAAAGTATATCAATCTTTTAAAGCAAAGTTTTATGTGACACAGGAGCTGTCAGAAATGAAAACCTAAAGACTCGGGGAACTGTGCTTTTCATGTTTAGAGATGATGGAGGCAAGCCAGTGTTGTAGAAATGTGTTTGGACAAAAGGGTATGCTCTAATGGCAATAGACTGTGAGTGGAGAAACCCAGCAAGACCTGTCCAGATTATTCTTGGTTTCTGTGCAGCATTCCTTCTTCCATGGTCTGAGCCAGAACCTCTCTGGAAAAAGGGTTTTCAAGGGAGAAGGAAAAAGGTAGAGAATTACCTTCCTAAGTTTTATCAGCTGCTTTGGGGGAAAGGGGTTCTAGTTTCTATGACCCATCTTGAAGAAGAGAAATTCTAGCTTCTATGATGACTCTCTTTGGGGGAAAGAGAGAAGTGAAAGACAGGAAAGGGAGGAGGTCAGAGGGAGATTTTACTTCTGAGGCTGCCTCTGAGGTCTTCTTTGAATCTTTTTTAATTCAAAGTACTCAGTATGCCAAAGTGCCCTTCTTTAGAATATCGTTTTCTGAGCTCCACCCCTACATAAGGATGTAGCCCCACCACCCCAAAATACAGAATTCCAATGAGATTTGTCTATTGATTAGACAGATACTCTGCATTTGATTGTTTCTTTTCCACTATTTTTTCTTGTAAGCTAAAGTTAAAATAACAAGTAAGACAGTCTTTCAGAAAAACAGCACTACATTGCTGGGAAATGATCTTAATAAACCTTTTCTGTTCAGTACAAATAGGCAAATGATGGAACAAAAAAAGCAATCTATTTTAATATGTTCAAAATCATTCTTGTATAAGAAATACAAATTATATTTAATTATTAAGTATGTTTTAATACGTATGAATTGACAATGAGGTGGCATGTCACATACAACTGGTAAGTAATCATTAGGACCATTCTAAGGAAGACTAATTTGGCCACGCCCCAGAGGGCAGAAATACAGATTGAAATGCTTCATGCAAAACAGAATTTCCAGGTCATGTGACTGGATTGTTATTTATCCCACTACTATTCAGTGTGATCCTCTAAGCTAAAGACTCAAATTATTTATCCATTCTAAAAAAATTCTAACTTATTATCTTTGATAATCCTCCCTCCCCCACAGTGTGCTTTAGCTTCTTCTCTGGAACATTTCTCCAACATGATGATAAACTGAAAAATGATAAAGAGTTTCTAAATATGGCACCCCCAGTGCTGAGATTACTGAGAGCACTGCTTCAAAAGCGTTAGGGCAAAGAGTAGGAGAAACAGATTCCAGTGCTCT
The DNA here is from genome assembly GCA_027257055.1 of Cephalopachus bancanus. Taxonomy (NCBI): domain Eukaryota; kingdom Metazoa; phylum Chordata; class Mammalia; order Primates; family Tarsiidae; genus Cephalopachus; species Cephalopachus bancanus. The sequence goes on from JAPVLO010000048.1 coordinate 10,974,440, forward strand.
AGGACTTCTGTGCCTCTCCACAACTAGTGGCTATTACATATTATTCCAAAATACCTCCTAAACATTTTGTGTCTTTATTCTCTTTACTTCTTTTACCATTTCTTCTGGCCTCTTAAAAGCATGAAAGATGAAAGGGACCATTAGAATCAACAAGAGACCACTGGTGAAATTCAAGTTCTGAATGCCAGCTTGGAGCTTGGAGATATATATATATATCCCTTTGATGATACTTTAAATGCCAGTCTTTCTAATCCTTAAAGGGAATACTGTAGAATCACACCTTTTCCTAAACTTGATGACAAAAATAAAAATATTGCCAGGTGTTCATACATAAAATTCACTCATACATTTACAACTCTGAAATTCATATTCTAGGCTACGTACCACAGTTCCCATCAGAACTTAAAAAATGTATAACAAAAGGGTGCAACAGTAACAAGAGAAGCAGTTTCCTTAAAAATGTTTATAGTTTGCACACAAACAAGCTGACAAATGCATATTTGATTGACATGTTGCTTCTTCCTACAGCTTCACCAATATGACTTTAGCAAGAGTGAACTGAATTCAATGCATCTATGTCCTCTTTCCACATTCGCCAACCACTGTTTTGCTTTTAGGCTTTCACTTTCAATAGTCTAATAAATATTCTTATATCAGGCACTATTAGTAAATTGTAAAGTTCTAAATCCATCAAAATCTTATCACTTATTTTCCCATTTTAATTCCTACTTTCCCATTTCAATTTCAATTTGCTCTTATTGACTATGCTCTTTTTGAAACATTCTTCCTTGTTTTTGTTTTCCCAATTATTGTTTCGGTTCTTTTTAAAAAAAAAAAAATTATTCTTACTCCCTATGGGAGGGGAAACACCCTGGTATAATGCTTAGCTTTCTTTCCCCATCTTTCTATGCTCAGTTAGCATTCTCATCCATTTCCAAAGCTTTGGTATAATCTTAACAGAAGGGACTTGCAAATCAATATGCCTGACACTTGTACAGTTTACATGGGGATAGAGAGCCTCAAATTAACTTTGACTTCCAGTTCAGCTTTAACATACTGTACAAGCAATGATCTTATATAGCTTCCTTTGTTCTCATCATATTTTGTATCTAATTGCATTGTCCTACTAAACCAACTAATTTATATGATTATTATCTGAATTTTTGACACATAAGAGGCAAGCACTGAATAAATATTTGCTGAAGATCTATTGCTTCTATTTTATCAGGTGTTTTCAACTAAGAGGAACCTTCCTCCAAAAACTCTCCCTGATCTTTTTCATCAGGCCACCCTCCTGTGGCTTCCAAAAGCAGATCATCCAACTCTTATCATAGTACTGTAACCCTCTATTGCAATTGTTCATAGCATAGATTAGATATTATAATACCAATTACTTGACAGCAGCAACAACTATATTTACCATAAATTCCCTGAGGAAAGACACATACTATGTCTGGACTGTGTTTCTATTTCCAACTTGTGTAAGTTAATTGGTATAAAGTCAAAGTAAAGATCTAGTCTGGGATTCCAACATAGGTATGATTGTAATTACTGCACTCATTCCTTCTCCACCACACAGCCCTCAGGTACAGTGCTTCAGTTATCGATGATAGCTTTATGTTTATTTCATATGCTATATTATAAACTCCGGGGACTTGGCAGCAATCTGATCCTTGATTAGGGTTCGTTAACAGCCTTTTGCTCTGGTCCAGTTGCTGAGACAATAGCCAGCTACCACAGTAATGGTGTCTGGGTGTGTGATAGTCCCATTGAAAGCATGTGGGCCAATTAAGAGTGTTTCATATGTGCTAAGATTTTCATCTTGCTGAGCTCACAACAGAATCAATGTATGTGTCAAAAGAGTATTGGCTCTACATTGAATGACGGATCCAGCAGAATTGCAAAACCTTTATACACTTATCAAAATCAAATAAATTAAATAAAACCTGCAGAGATTTTTCTTACTTCTGAAGGGTAAAGTTTACCCTTCATTCGCTGTCTTAAGTGATATGAGAAGTTAAAGAAATAAGCAAATAGAGTTGCAATTTTATGAAAAAAACTTATAACCAGAAATAACCATTCATATTTTTAAATTCAAAAGACATTTCTTGTACTCTTTTCTTCCTTTTTAATAAAGTATTTTCAGTTTTTCTCCTTCTAATATTCACATTGAAAATAACATTTTTTCCACTAATGTCTCCATGGTTTAAACAATGTAATCAACAAAATTATATATATATTAATATTTTAAAAACACTAAAATGAAAGACCTTAGGGAATTTTACACTCATAAATACATGAATATTTAAGAAAATAAGACTTGTTAAAATATACAGAAAGTAAGCATTAGGAAAAAAAATAACTAACCATATATGGTCACTGCTAGAATTGTAAGAAAATCAGGAGAGCTCTCAGACTATCACTCACCCTATTCAGGAACCTCTTGTAAAATATTTCTTATACGCATCATCCTCACCATAATTTGAAGACATTTATGAAAGTACCAGCACATTGTTTAACTGTTCTTCCACTCTGTTTAGAGATTCTTTCTTATCAGGATAAAATATGTCTCCCTATGACTTCTCTTCACTGATGGTAGACTAGACGAAAACATGTATCCATTTTCAAATATTATTTCTGAAAATATTTAAATTGACAATTAATCTCCCTTTACTGTTATTTTCTTCCAGTTACGGTCACAGCATTAATAATAAGTTTAGAAGTAAAAAAAAAATAATACTCAGAAAATAGGTATTATTTAAATAACTGAGTATGCTTTTGCAGCAAGAAAGCAAAATGACATTGAAAAGGGTAAAACAATCCACAGCACTGGAACTCTTTAAGAAAATGAAAAGGATATTCAATAATATAAAATTAGTTAGTTTGAAAGCCAATCATCTTTAAATGATATTTCAAAAAGATCTCAAGTTCATGAATTTTAATGAAAAGTCTAAGGTTTTTTGTTTTTTTGTTTTTGTCTAAAGATGTGCTTACAAATATTTTTTGAAGATGTGTTTATATAAAAGATCACTTCTTTCACCTGGTAGCATTATACTTAAATTACAGACAAAATAGTTGCAGGACATAAACAGTTCAACTTGAGAGTTTATCTTAAAAATTTTAATGGAAAATTTAAAATTCACATAATAGAGATGTGAAAACAAAAGGTATAGAATAAAGTAAATTTAGGAACTGATCAAACATAGCTCAAATTTTGTAATATCTCTATTAGAAAGAGGCTGTGTGAACCTGAAATATAATAGTAGCAAGCTAGGTGTGGTGGCATATGTCTGTAGTCCCAGTTACTTGGGAGGCTGAGGTGGAAGGAGCACCTGAGTCCAGCAGGTCCAGCTGCTGTAGCCGTGATCGTGACACTGCATTCCAGCCTGGGCAACAGAGTGAGACTTTGACTTAAAAATACAAATAAATAAAAGCAAGTATTGTAATATTTGTTTGGGCAAACATTGGCAAATTTTTAACTTGGGCAAATTTTTAAACTCCAAAACAAAATTGATTTAACTTGTTCAATGGCAAAGACCTTCACAACTTTTGAGGTAGAAAAATGTGGGTATTATTTTGCTTTTCTTATTTGAAGAAGACAATGAATTTCAGAAATTCAAACTCAGATGATTTGCTTTTCTCAGTGATGCTTTTAGTCCTGGGACAGGCATCGTAACTCGGCACTTGTAGCGAAGCAAATTTTCTCATGCTCGCCTCAGACCGACTGGGGTAAATCAGGACCTCTGGGGGCATAGACCTAACAATTCATATTTTTTAAAGCCTATTAGATCATTCTGATATATGATTGAGCTTGGTTCCGCTTATATTTTCTGGGCATAAAATGTCCAGAAATAGATGGATAAAATAAACAGTGAAATAGACAGATGAAGAACTCAGGACACTGGAATCGTTCCTCGTTTAAATGTATCTTCTTGTTTAAACCTGTCTTTCTATTTCACAAGTCATGTAATGCAGGAATTAAACCTTAACTTTCCATTCCTCATTTTGTTTACAAGGGGTAGAATTGGGACAAGTGCACCAGTCCCTGACACTACAGCTTTTTCTCTGTTTATTCTGCATTCTCCAATCCTCTAATTATTTTCTATTTATCTACAAATCCTCATACATACACTAAAGCTTTCAAAATCAAGCATATGATCAATTATTGTATCTGTTTCCCTGACATTTTCTAAAATCATCAGGGAGCAAAAATGACTGACCTTTAAGTAAGTAGATATGGATTTCAAAGGATAAGAGTTTCCAACTCTATAAACCAGCTCTCAATTTTTCTGTCATCTAGAATAGATTAAACAAGAAAAATGACCACAAGGCTAAGTCTTTGATAAGATAGTTCAGCTAACCAAATTTACCTTTTGCAATCTAATGCCTTTTCCTCCCAAATGAGAAAACTCAATATTAAAATCAGTTTAAATTGAGAATGTTCTGACTGAAATGGGTGTCAGGAAAGCTTCTCATGCAATTGTTCCTTCCATAGCTCCAGAGACATGTCTTTGGATTCCAAGTTTTTGCGCAGCAAAATCTGGAAACTTTGGTCTAAACCATTTTCTGCTGTGGAGAGCTCTGTATGCATTACAGATGGATTTACAAGGATTGGCGTAAAGAGAAAGTACAGATTCATTTTTGGCTTGGGTAGAATAACCAGGCAATCATTGAATCACAGAAGAAAGAATCGAGACATTTCTCACTCAGGGCACATTTCTACATCCAAAGACGTTATTGTTCCCTTAGGCTGGAATACTCTCTGATCCACTCTTCATTCATTTCACAACTTCTATTTATTCTTAGAAACCCTACTAAGGCTCTGCTTCCTTTGTGAAGGTTCCACCACAGAAAAGTCCATCTTCTACTGCTATATTTTTTGTCTTACACAGATTCCTAACATTATTAAACACTGAAAAGTTTTACTACAGTCATTCACCTGTATCTCCATCTCACTCTTGAGTTCAGTTATAATCCCTCACTCATTTTAAAAATTTCTACCACCAAATATAGGTGTGACACATGATAGGCACTCAACAAGTTTCTATTTAAGGAATCAAAACAACAGAGGAAAAAATAAGTCCATTATTTGTGTAAGATATTTTATAGACATATAGAAATACCTTTTATTTTATTTTATTTTATTTTATTTATTTTTTTGGAGTCTCACTCTGTCGTCCAGACTGGAGTGCAGTGGCCGCTCCCGGCCACCGCAGCCTCGACCTGCTGGGCTCTGGCAATCCTTCCGCCTCAGCCTTCCAAGTAGCTGGAACTACAGGTGCACACTACCATGCCCAGCTGATTTTTGATTTATTGTAGAGATAAGGTCTCGCCAAGTTGCCCAGGAGGGTCTCAAACCCGTGGGCTCAGGCAATCCACTCACCTCAGCCTCCCAAGGCGCGGGATTACAGGCTGAGCCACCAAGCCCGGCTAGAAATACCTTCTAATTATACTTGAGGCAAATGCTTTTTTCCCCCTAATAATCCAAGCTTCTACTTTCTGCTTTATTGTGAATGTATAGGCCTGTTTATAAAATAATCTTGATTTTTCAAATATTTTTGAGAACATTCCCTTATCACCATTTTGTGTCATTGATTTATTTGGTTATACTGTCAGTCTAACAAAACTATAGATAAACCATACTGTCTGGGTAACAGTCTGATCATTTGTTGCTAGATACACTGAAATGTGAGTTTTCAGCTATTGTAGGAAAGATTAGCATCAGGTGTGCAATCAATTCTTAGGGAATCATTTCAATAAAAGCTAGAACTGAAACAATTTTGTTGATATATGCAGAGCTTATCCTTTACTTATTAAGCTAACTCCCATAATTAATTAAAACAGTCCATTTCAACAGCAAGTAAAATAAATAAAAACAGCAATCACAGATAAAATGAGATATAAACTTAGCAGATAGTAATATTACTATATAAGAGCAGTTTATCATTATCACATAGCTTTCCATGATAGTGTCAAATTTTATTCAAAGAAAATACTTTGAAGTACTTTAAATCTAAAAAAGAATAAAGCATCATACACCTGAACAAAGGCATAACAACATGCAGACCTCTGGTGAAAACAGTATGTTGTAACACATATCCAGGTGACTATAAAAAAAAGACTTAGAATTGCCACACTTTCATCTAGTAATAACTACATTTCTACAAACTGATAGTTCACATTCTTCTTGATCAAAATCAATTTGAATTAGTTATTTAATTTAAATAATGTAAGCCCAGAGGCAATTAAGAATAAGGATACTGTGATATAATGTTGCAAATGTTTTGAAATATGAGCTGGAAAAAATTGTTGAATAAAATAAAATATATGGATAGAAAATAAAACACTACTTCACCTTTAATAATAAAATTTGCATATCACTAAAAGTATTCACATATCCTTTGCTCTCCCAACAACTTCTTGTGTCATGGTTTCTATCCTGTGCTTCTGGAAGCCCTGGAGATTTTCCAAAGTCTCCAGGGGCTGCCAGGAAGAAACAAACAAATAAACAAAAAAAACCACTCCAGTCCTTCTTTCTCAAGACCTAGGTTTTATTATTCTCTCTCATCCTCTCTCTTTTCTTCCTCTTCAGTACAATTTTGTTAGAGCAAACTCATGACAAAAACAAATGGAAAACCAATGCTTGAAAGAGTTCAGGAAAACCTTCAATAATTATCAAAGATTTTAATTAACTATAAAGGCTAAAAAAAGGTGTGTTTAACTCACTGATGACTTCCAACTATGCACCATCATTTACATTAAGTAATTTTCCAACTTACACACCAGATGGAAACAGAACTACGACAAACTTTTGTTCATTTCTAAATTGCTTTCAATCAGAAATCTTGTTGTTGTTGTTGTTGTTGTTTCTCTGCAGCATTGACCTCCTAGGCTTAGGCAATTCTTCTGCCTTAGCTACCTGAACACCAGGACCACAAGTGCACACGAAGATGCTGGTCTAATTTTCTTTATTTTTGTAGAGGTGAGGCCTCACTGTGTTGCCCAGGCTGGTCTCAAACTCCTGGACTCAAGCAGTCCTCCTTTCTTAGTCTCCCAAATTATTGAGATTACAAGCATAAGCCACCATGCCCAGCTCCAGTGAAAAATCTTTAAATTCCCATCGAAAACCTAAAATAATGAATACCTTTTCCGCTTAAATTGCTATCAAATGACTTCTGTTTTTATAAAGATTAAAACTAGTTTATTAGATATAGTATAGAATTTTTATTTTACCATAACTTCAAAACAAAGAAATATGAAGCATCTACATCACAAAAAATTTATAAAAACTGTATTGATGCCTGTTATTCATTAATCATTGTTATCTTTCTGAAGAGAAAGTTTGCTTTGATATTTCATCTCATTGGAGATTCAGTGATTTATTGATCTTGTGTGTAATTATAGGAAATATTTTAGTTATTTGAAGAATTTTTAAGTGGGTCAAGATAGACAAAAATACTGGCTCTGCAAACTTAAAAAGTAAAAAACAAAAGTCATAAGATTATTAAAATTAAATGATGCCTGATTATTAGTACTTGCCACATGCTTTCCCAGATTTCTACTATATTATAAATAAAGACACATATATTTGTATATAGCAGATATCATACTACAACTGAAAATTAGAACCGTCAGCTTCTAGAAACTGAGAAGAATTTCCATGGTGTACAATACCTCTAGTATTGAACTAAAAACCATAATATTTAATATTTAGATGACCAAGCAATGTTGTCAAAAAGTAGATTTACACACACACACACACACACACACACACACACACACACACACATATCAAAACTAAAACAAAAAAACTGTGTGCCCTGACACTCTTGTCTGATTGTCTGTCCTTTGTATCAAAAATTCAAATGATTGCATCAATCAGAAAGTTAGGGGTCATTTGTCTGTTGCCTTGGGACCACTTAAAGTATATAACCTGTTGTGTTTTACTTTCCAATGCTCTCCTTCCCACAGTAATGTTTTAAAACTATTCATCAAAAATGTCAAATTCCAGAAAATGTCTTGGTATGTATGATGGAATAAAAAGATGGAGATGGAGCTCACATCTTGCGGGATATGGGGACCCTACAACTAAAAGCGCTTTGACTTCTGCACAAGTAAAAGGAAGCTTCCTTAAAGGGTACTGTTGAGAATGCAATGTCATTGTTCATGCACACTGACTGTTTACAATGTTAAAGAGGTAAGAATTGGAGAGATAAGAAAAGACACAATATCAGTTCTCATAGGACTGCACCAGCTGGAATCTGATTAGATACTGAGAAGTGAACTAAGTACCAATAGCTTTACCTGTCTTGTATCTGTGGGTCTTAGAAGACCCTGCAAAGTAAAGAGGAATAAACATTGAGTCTAGATAACAATCCTCCCTCCACAGACAAACAAGAACAAATTAATCAGTGATTATGAAGAATAACACATTATCCTGAGGACTCAGAGGAAGAGGTAATCAACTGATACTGAGTGATTCATTTGTAGAAGTCTAGATATTTTCCTAAAACAATGAAAATAGTTTATAAATCTGCTTTTTTCATCTTAAAAGGATACATGGCAATGTGCATTGTATATAAACAAAGAATAAAACTTTAAGGAATAAAACAGGAGGATAGGCAGCATGGTGGCTCACGCCTGTAATCTCAGCACTTTGGGAGGCCGAGGCGAGAGCATTACTTGAGGTCAGGGTTTCAAGACCAACCTGAGCAACATGGCGAGATCTCGTGTCTACAATAAGTCAAAAAATTAGCTGGGTGTGGAGGCTCACGCCTGTGGTTCCAGTTACTTGGAAGGCTGAAGTGGAAGGATCGCCTGACCCTAGCAGGTCGAGGCTGCGGTGGCTGGGAGTTTGCCACTGCACTCTCCAGTCTGGGCGACAGAGTGAGACTCCAACTCAAAAAAAAAAAAAAAAAAAGGCTGAGAGTTGAGAGTCATCCCTAAGGTATCTTTGGGGAAGGAAACAAAAAACGTAGTATTGAAGTGTCACCTCTCAGCTAACTCTCAGGCACTGACTTGCCAATCACCACTGGAGTCCTTTTCCTTTAAAATTGACCTTTTAGGATAACAAAAGAAATCCATAGTCAGAAACTTTCATTACAAAAGGTCATAAAATTCGATCGTATATTAAAACTGATTTATAACAAAAATAAGAAGCAATTCATTGGTGTTGAATCTAGTTCTATCTCTGCCTTTTGAAAATTAAGAAAAAGCATAGTTATCCTTGGAAGCACTTCCTTTCATTTTAAAACAGGGCTGGGGATGATGATTATGGATGGTAGTGAGTAGTTGGATATGAATCCAATTTAGTTCAAATAAAATTTAATGAACACCTAAAAAATTTTATGCATTGGGCTGAACATTATAGGATCAAAGAAAAACTAAACCAGACTCCCATCTCCAACTATTTTATGACAAAGTAAGGAAGACCTCTCTAAAACCTTTTCAAGTTTTGACTTTCTAGAATTAATTGCCATTGAGATGTTTGGAAAAATCAAGGAGGAAAAAAAATGGTTCAATATAAATATACCCAGTCTAAACAGAAAGACAGAAGAAAATAAATTTATGAACATGAAAACTCTATGGATATTCATTTAGAGATGGCATATTCAGAGGAATTAATGTAATTCTAAGTTGCCTGACAACTTAGACCATCCCTACCTGTCGTCTGCTGTCTTTTAGTTCATGGAATCCAGGATGGCTCTAAGGAACCAACCTACTCCATAACTTGAAAATGTTCCTCTGAGACGTGAGAATTCAAATTATTCCTATTACAAAGGTATCCATATTTTCATTTTTTCTTTTATGCAGATTTGTAGTTGAGTAATGGTGGACTTCAGCAAAATCCATCTGCCCCACTGTCACCCATGGTACACTCAACAGCCTATCGGATTCCAGCATAGTTTGTCTAATTCCAGGGATTTGGTTTTCTTAAATACAGTTCTATGACAAGTAAATATTTCAGGGATCTGAAACATAAAAATAAATATTTCTACTTCTGAGACCTTGCCTCAGCACATGTGGGAAAACATTACCATCCGTAATCACGTCACACTCTATGACAGTGTTAGTTTTAATAACTTAGTTCTTTTTTGTTAAACTAAACAAGCTGAAGGATTTCCTTCTCTTTATTTTTTTAAAAATGAGTTCATAGGTGTACATATACTGGCATGAATGTTAAAACCAGTAGAAAGCCATTGAATCATTGCTATATAAGAATTTTAGTAGTCTTCGTGCTTCACAAGCCTTTATTCACTTTTCTAAATAAGAGATTTCACATTTTTAAAAAATCTTTTGAATATAATAGAATTTGGGGAAAATTAAAAGCTAAGGAGTACAATGTGAAAACAAAATGTTTAATTATGGAAACAGTATGAGAGAAGAAAAATTGAACAATCAACAGTATCAATAATAGTTGAAAACACAGTAAGCATACAAACTCCAAGGAAAAAGGGGAAAATACATACACACATAACTAATTAATATGTATATTTTTTCACCTACAAATTGAATGTTATCAGAGACTACATAGGTGATTTCAGAAGCTGTTGTCAAGCACATGGTACTGACAGGTTAAGGGCATGGGTACACAATTCTTGAAAGTAGTTTTGATCTGCACAAAACCCTCCTCTTGACCACATCTTCAATAACTGCTCTATTTCTTCTCTCTGTTCCAATTAGATTTATTCTGTGAATTTTTCCAACTCTTGATATTCAACATTTACATTTGCACCTTGCATGAAACAGATTCATAAAATGTTGGCAATCATTCTCAAATTGGTGATATACATGAGAGTTCATTATACTATTCCTTTCACCTTTATGTATAATAAAAAAATCCATAACAAAAAGTTTTATAAGAGGATATGCTGACCAGAACGTTCTCTTTTCAGACTTTACACAGCCTTAAACTCGCAAGTCTCATTTGCAACAAGGCTTAACTAATATTTTAATCTATAAATATATGTATAGTGTTCTAAGACCATTAAGCAACTAGCAACGATTTTAAAAATTGGCATCTTATGTAATAGTATAAACTAGATTACCACCTTGATTTATGTCATATAACAAGTCCCTCAGAAGTTAGAAAGGAGTCAAGCTTAGAAGTAAAACTCTAGCCACATTGTCATTTGCTCTAGAGTCTACTGTACGACAGTACCTGGTTTTCAACAATTTCAAAATAAGAAAACTGGAAAGAACTCATATACTATTCAGTCAAAGCCTGCAATCACACAGATGAAAGATCTGAGTTCTAGGGAGGTGATAAAGTTTTTCCAAGATAAATATTCACCTATTGAGCCAAGTCTTCTAAATCCCAATATAATACTTTATTTTCTATTTCACACTGAGGAGTTGTGGTTTTTTTTTTTTTTGAGTTGGAGTCTCACTCTGTCACCCAGACTGGAGTGCAGTGGCCGCTCCCGGCCACCGCAGCCTCGACCTGCTGGGCTCCGGCGATCCTTCCACCTCAGCCTTCCGAGTAGCCCGAATTACAGGCGCGCGCTACCACAACCGGTTGATTTTTTGATTTATTGTAGAGATGAGGTCTCGCTGCCCAGGTGGGTCTCGAACCCGCGGGCTCAGGCAATCCACTCACCTCAGCCTCCCAAAGGCGTGGGATTACGGGCTGAGCCACCGAGCCCGGCTCACACTGAATTTTAAGTTTCAGTTTTGTGTGCAGCTTATTTCAGAGTTCTTCTTTGAATTGGTTAGAGACGTTTCATGTTTTCCTACATTAATGGTATATGCTTAATGTTGTATCTGAAAATTATTTTCTCTTTGCATTATTTTTCCTTTTTAAGTAGTTTTTACGTGAGCTTATATTCAACCACAGCTACAGTGCCCACTGGGACTTGAAGTTAACAATAGAATATATGAACTTAAATTTTGATTCTGCCACTGTCTAGCTGTATGGCCTTGAACAAGTCATCTGTTTGCTTTAAACTCTTTGTTTTCCATTTATTAAATGAGTGTATGTCTACCTAAATTAGAGCACTATAATCATTAACAATAATACATTTAAAATGCATAGTATAGTATATGAATGTTATTAGAAACCCTCTTCTCAAAACATAATTTTATCATTAGCATACATAATGAATTGATGAAGGCAGACATTACCATTTTTTGCATTCCTTTAGTACCATATAAATCGTGTTTAATTTACAGTAAGAACAAAAACAAATAGGTAAATTGTATAGAAAGGAAGTAAAATTAGATTGGCTAGATGTACAATTATGTAGGCCTTTATGGACACACATGAAACTATTGTGAATAAGATGGAATATTTCAGTTAACCAAAGGCTTGCTTTGAAATGACTTACCATATTGAATCTCAGCCATTAATGGTAAACAATATTATCTCTAGCAATTTTTCTGGTTAAAGTCTTTTTGGGATGTACTTACATGCTTAATACTTGTTTATTCAGTATAAATGTGTCAGCTAAAATAATTGATTGTGGATTATCCCAAGGTCTCAGTGGCCCATTCAAATTGAATACATGACCAACCTAAGCAAAATTAGTCCTTCATAAGGAAATACACACACGCATGTGCAAACACTACTTCTGGCAAAGCAAGCTGCTTTAAAAGATTAATATTAAAATTTGTCCTAAATTTAAGTTTCTTATTATGAGTAGCAGCAATAACTTTCTTTTCCACAGTTAAAATCAATGACATAAAAATAATTACTGTTTTCAAAATCATTTAAACATCTTAATGAAATTAAAACATTCAAACGAGATTACAACAAAAACCTTTCCTTATTCTTGTCTTTCCCTTGATATTCCTTTCCCGTCTATACGTGTTTTTAAAATTAACTCATAAACATTATTAAGTGTTAGTTTCATGACAATCAAAAATTTCACTTCAGACATTTTTTCTACTTTTACGTTTTTCAACCAGCATTAAACATGAAAGACCTGACTTCTAGCCAGAGCTCATTGCTGACTGATTTTGAGAGAGGTGAAGAAAACTCTGTCTCAACTTACATATGAAACACAAATAATGTCCAACCTATCTACAAAAAAAAGAAAAAAAAAACTTACAAGTAAATTCTGAGTAACATACTGCACACATATTAGATAAATTCCTATTACTAATATCCCACACTTCAAATCAAGAATAAAATAGCTCATTATCATCAAAGTCATTTCAAGTTCTTCTGTTTCAAGTTGTAAGCTAACAAAGGGTTAATGTGCTAAAAAAGATAAAAGCATAACAAATGTAGTGAAATAATCAAATATAAATATTCTAATAATATGCCAATGCTGAATTGATCAGCTTACTCACCATTACTTTCAAACACACACACACACACGCACGCACACACACACACACAATTTTCCTTGTGGCTAACCTTACACACTATGCTAATTCCTGTGATTTCTGTCACAACACATCTTTGTTCTTTTCCCAGAAGTATCCTTTTTACCCTTGGGATTCTCTGTCCTCTTACACTGAGAATGACCTTCAGCTTTTCATAAAGACTATTCACACTATTCTTAACTCAAACTGATCTTTCACAGTTTCAACATCTGCTTTTAAAAATCATAACCTAGAAAGGTAGCACCAAATTATCACCTAATTATATTAGATATATTATTTTCATCTAGTTTCTTTAGACTTTGGGTACCATAATTATATTTTATTCCCTTTGAACATGTCAGTCAGTGATACATGTATACATATTAGTCATGGTTATCAACATACGTTAGGAAATATTGTATCAAATAAAAAGACATAGAGAATAAGAGGAAGGTCAAAAATCAAAATGTGCCATATATATCTTGCACCATAGTGAGGAGAGAGACGTGGGATGCAGAGATGTGTTTTAGAATGGGGGGGATAACCAAATCTTGTCATAGTTTGGATTGAATATTTTTGTAACTCTCTATCTCTACTTCCTATCCTGTTCACAGCCTTTTAAATTTATATTATAATATATTATTTAGTTACTTCTACTTAGAATACTCTTTGACTACTTTCAATAAATACATGTTGAATAGATAAAAGGGATGGATGAATATATAGATGGAATGAAAGATGTCAATGTGTCTATTAATCTATATTTGTGTTGACAAACCCAGTTCCACAGTCAAGACCAACCACAATTTTGTAGAATATCAAAGAACTATGAGAACATCACTTATTTAACTCCAAACCTTTCAAATGTCAACAGATTCCACCTAGAATACAAGCTCTGTCCAGAATGTATACTTGGACCTCAATAAATATTTGTTGATTAATTCTAAGCATAACTATGTCATCTCATTTTTCCAAATATTTTTCCTTCTTTTAAATATAAAAATATAATTTATTTCAACAAATAGAATGGTTAGCTCTCTTATTCTAAAGTTTAGTGTATATTCTAAGTTCCTTTTAAATTATGTAATCACTGCATTTCTACAACATAGAAATATTTTTATTTCCTGAATAGTTTTTTCCCTAAATATAAACACTGCATTTTATGAGTAAATTCTTTTCCTTATACTCTCAGTGATTAGTATAAATATTGTGATTTTAGGCAAACTGGAAACTTAAAAATATCTCCTTGAAGACAATTATTTAGATTTGAATTTCAAACAAAAGTTGGAATATCTGCAGTTAGTATGTAAGATTGCCATGGTATGATTTTTTATAGTAGATACTTCCATTTAATTTGCAATTTCAAGCCATTTTCATATAGATGAAATTTAATTTAAGCCTTGATAAAAGCAGTTTAACAAATAATGTAGCAATAAAGAAAATATTTTGTCCATTTTAGAGAAGTAAATATGCTTAGTAGTTTCATAAGCACTTTTAAAATTTTTGGCAGACAATTATCTACACTTGATGTTAAGATACTTTGCCATTCATTACTGTAAAAAGAAAGGTCAACCTTGAATACAATTAACTATGTTCTTAACCTCTCTTTCAAGTATCTGAGCTATGCATCAAGAATTAGGAATGTCATCACTTCAATATTCTTCTGTGTTTATACTAGTGGAAGAAAAACTAAAATAAGAAACTACAGGAAATATTATGTCTCAGCCTCTTGGGAAACAAGGGAGTGAAACTGCTATTTTAAAAGTCTAATAGCCCATTGCTGCACTGAGAACACTCTTATTCTCCCAGCGTGGGTAACAGCCTCGTGCTTTTCTCTGTACCTTCTGCTCCTATAGGTTCTTGGGGAAAAAAAAGGAACATAGTCTGTCTTGCATTCCAGCATTTGGGAATGTGGGCTCTTTTTGGGCTTACTGTAGATGACACTATACTTCTACTGTCCCTTTCCATATCTTACAACTTCCCCTTGACCATCATCAGCCACTCTTAGCACTCCTCATAGTAACCTTCATTTTAAACTTGTTCTCAAATAATAAATACGTCCCAAAAGAATAAAAAAATAAATATTTGACTAGCGGAATGAATCTATATTTTAATGAGAATTTTAGTAACCCTTGTTAAAAATAACAGCATTCTTATTACAAATTTGGAAAATATAGACAAAAAAAGGAAAAAAATAAAAACAGCAACTCATAATCACTACACAGTGACTTATCACTACCTCTTCAATATTCTGGTATGATTCCTGAGGATGAAGCTGACAGGAGCACTTATTTTAAAAAATCACAAGGCCGAGTGTGGTGGCTCGTGCCTGTAATCCAAGTGCTTTGAGAGACCAAAGCAGGAGGATCGCTGGAGGCCAGGAATTTGAGACCAGCCTGGTCATCATAGCAGAGATCCTGCCTACCTGTGAAAAACAGTGAGACTCTGACTTTGTTAATAAATAAATAAATAAATAAACACATAAATAAATAGAAACTTTTAAATGAATAAATAATTAGAAATTTTTTAATGAATAAATATCAGGTGTCCAGAGAGTCTCTAAAATCAATTGTATGACCCTTTGTAGATCTACAAGACTACAGACTTTGGTTTTTTATTTAATATATATATTTAGTTGGGGGGGTCTCTCTTTTTTTTTTTGTCTATGTTTTATCTTCACTTTTTACATATTTTTTTCTGACTTACTTTTCATCATGCATCAAGCTATAGTATTATTAGCCTCACCCTGGAAGAAGAAACCAAGCCGTAAAAGGCTTACATTAACTGTTTAAACGGCCCCGGCTTGCTTCAATTTAATGACTTTCCTATTTCAACATGTCACACTGTCATACATCACCTAAAAGATAACAGGTTCAAATATCTGTGTTGGAATATCATGTGGCAAACGAGTTTAATTGACTTCAATATGAGTCTAATAAGATCCATACAAAATCCAGTGACTCATATATCATCACTCATCCCAGATAGCCATTTTTCAAAAAAACACCAATTCTAGCCGGGCTCGGTGGCTCGGCCTGTAATCTCGCGCCTTTGGGAGGCTGAGGTGAGTGGATTGCCTGAGCCCGCGGGTTCGAGACCCACCTGGGCAGCAAGACCTCATCTCTACAATAAATCAAAAAATCAGCCGGGCGTGGTAGCACATGCCTGTAATTCCGGCTACTTGGAAGGCTGAGGTGGAAGGATCGCTGGAGCCCAGCAGGCGAGGCTGTGGTGGCCAGGAGCAGCCACTGCACTCCAGTCTGGGCGACCGAGTGAGACTCCAATTCAAAAAAAAAAAAAACACCAATTCACATCTCATCAACATGCAACTCACATTGTATGGATCAGAGAAACATACATGTAGACTATAAGAAAAATAGCCAAAATTAACACTCTAATGATTGTGGTTCAAGTGGGCTCACCTTTATATATCAAAAAATAAAAGTCAGCGCAGTGGCTCATGCCCCTAATCCCAGCATTTTGGGTAGTAAAGACGAGTGAAGACTGAGCCCAGGTGTTCGAGACCAGTGTGGACAACTTTGCGAGACCTCGTCTCCAAAATGAATGAAAAAATTAACAAAGCGGTGACACAGCCCAGTAGTTCTAGCTACTTAGAAGACTGAAGCAGAAGGTCGAGGCTGCAGGAGCCGTAAGCATGCTACTACACTACAGCCTGGGTGACAGAGTAAGACATTGACTCAAAAATAAATAAATAAGCTCATAAATAAATAAATAACATTTTTCCCATTATTATAACTAAAAGTATTGAGCATTAGTTGCAGTTTTGGCAGGTGCTAATTGCTGGGGTGATTCAAACATATATGTGACACAGTCCTTTTCCTCTTGGCTTATTGTCTTTTAAGGCAGAACTACACAAAGAATGATATTAGCAGACTATAGCTAGTTGGTGAAGTGTTGGCCACTGTTCTAGAACAGGATAAGTTTAATGAAGGGTAAGCATTTAGAAACTTTTATAGTGATTTGACATTGCAGCAAGATTCAAGCAAATGATAAGTAAACTAATATCCTTGGGCATGTGTTGTCAAATTCATGAGGGAAGCAAACAACACACTAGCTATACACATCAAAACATTTCATTATGGGATGTTGTCTACTGTAAAACAGATATATTTAAAATCTATAATTTTTTATCAAAAGAAAATTTTAAAAATAATAAAAGTTGAAAATAAAAGATAAATTGTCTACATAGGACACATTTTAGAACTGGTTACTGATAAATAGTTGAAGATAAAGTTTAAAAATACAGTATCACTTGATTTACTTTTAATAAAAGCTCAGAATGAATATTCTGAGATTGCTAAAGTTGTTTTAAAACTTCTTCTTACATTACTATCATCCTAACTTTGGAGACTGGTTTCTTTTCTGTTACGGAATATTATTAAAATAAAAAAGAAACAATTTAGATATACATTATCCCCTGTGTTATTATCAATCTAGCCTAGATTAGTTAACAAGAAAAAAGCAAGCTAGTTTATTATACTAAACATTTAAAAATATTCATGTTAATTTTTTTGTTCCAAATTTGAAAACTGACATCTAATATAAATAATCACCAATTATTTCCATTTTTGGTTAATTCTAATTTAGGAATTAAAAATAATTATAAATGTAATAATAGCAATTGTTTATTAGTTGTCTCTGTACATTCTCTCAGACAAAGTCATACTTAACATTCTTTTCTTTTATACAAATATTATGTTTGTGCTTGTATTTTTGAAATGAAATTTTAGGTCTTTTGAATACAAGAAGAAAAAATTCGGGGCTGTATCTGGAATACCTATTTATTGTTTTATTTTTCTAGCAATGTATTTTTACTGTATTTTTTAAAACTATAAGTTCATAACAAATTGGAAAGAAAAATAAATTAACTAAAACTTAAAAATAGTGGTCCTTCACAGTGGTTTTGAAAGCACCATCTTAAAGGAGAGGAGATGCAATGTGTTACAATTATAATCAATATAGAAATTTCTATCTGGGAGAGTCAAACTCTAGAGTCTAGAGGACAGTGATGTCCCTCACAGCAGGTAGACAAAAGTCAAGTCATTGGCATTGCACCTGGGCATCAGGTTTCTAGCAGGATAAAATTTGAGCTATCTAGACTGGAGTAAGTAGAGAATAGATTGTGGGCAAAAGCACCGAGACAAAGAAGCTTTTGAGGAAATATTGAGTAACTTATGTGATGGAAACAAAATGTGACACTGACTGAAGCTTGATCCTGAGAAGCTTAGAATACTGAAGGAAGAGTTTGGAGTTTATTCAGGTGCTAAAACATTATCCTCTGATGATGTTTGAGAAGAAAGCTGACAGCCCTTACCTGGGCCTTAGAAAGTTGTATTTGACAGAAGCCTGCTGGAGGAACTGGAGACCTGTGATACTAAAAATGGGGAGATATATGGAGATATATCACACAAACATACACATTAATTGAAGAAAATTGAGAAAAAAGAATAAACAAAAATGAAAAGATAATCTTGTGACAATCACAGTTACACAATATAGACAATGTGATATCACATACTATCAACTGTTTTAAAGTCATGAACATGTCAATAACTCTGCTTATACACTTTATTTTTTGGTGATTTCATTAGTTACCACTCCATATGGATGTATCTGGGGAGATGAATATATTGTATTCGAATATATAATGTAAGAAATGTAGTACTATATTCAACATAGAAAGATGAATAGGGTTGGGGATCAGATAATGATATCCTAAATATCCTTTGGTAATGCTGAGTATTTTGAGCTAAAATGTACTGGAAGCTCTCAGAGCAGTCTTAGAAGCAAACTCTCTCTCCAATCTTCTCCTGCTCTTCCTCTTCCTCAAGACAGGTTATGAAAACCAGAACCCTTCTCTTCCAAAGCAAGCGATAAACTTAGAAATATTATTCTACCCCCCCACCTTTTCTATGTAAAGACTGGCCATAAATTGTCTGACTTTTCCTGTCTGATAGTAGATCAGAAGAACCTCTTTGAGGGGGTCTTGCCTTATATCTGGGAGGAAGGAATGCTACACAGAAAGGTCAAGAAGATTCTGAACAGATAAGTCTTGCTGAATTTTCTCCCTATTACCATTAGATCATACCCTTTTTGTCTAATCACATTTCTACACAGCTATTCATATTATATTGAACCTAAGCATTAAAATGGAGAGTTTCCCTGGGTCTCTGGGTCTTCATTTCTGAAGGGTATCATGTCACACAAAACTTTGATTAAATAAATGTTTGATGTTTTTTCCTTGGTAACTGGTCTTTTGCTATAGAAGTGTAAGTTGTGATCATTATGAAATGATGAGGAAAAGTATCACACATTTCCACCTACAATAGCAATGCGATCTGCAAAATAGGACCACAAAGGAGGTACTTGATTAATGTGCTAGATATGGGAATGGCATGTCAGAGTAAAACAATAAAAGATGGTAAATAATATATTCAAACATAATAAGTAAAACAGGCTCTGCCTTTTATTAGGTGTGTCTTTGTAAAGCCTCAGTTTTCTGGGGTTAAATTTCTTATCACATGCTATAATATGAAAAATGTATATAAGGCATCTATCACAGAGCTTCACATACAAGGCACTCAATGTTAGATTTTGCTTTCGTGATCAATTGATCATCAAATGTATGTGAACAGATGAATAATTTTATGGAAGATGGGTTTCTAGGTTTCAAGGTAACATAGTTAGAAAGAAGATGCTATAAAAATATAGATTTCAAGGATATGAACATATTTAGAATAAGGCAGTTGTTAAGCTAAGCATGAACAAGAACACCCATCCAAGGCTGCAGTGACTTTCTCAGATATATATTTTTGAGAACCAGAATAATGAATGACATTACTTCACTATAACCTATACATATCAGGGCCTCCTTCCCCTTGACTAGTAATGCATTAAGCATTTCTATGATGACCTCCAAGAATTAAACGAAGCTTCTAATAAGCTTAGCTTGGACTCTGTTAAGTGACCTTTATACTAAGAAACCCCATTGAGACATCTCTGGAGAATTTAACCATAAAACTCACATTTTACAATTAGATAAAATTGCTGATAATGAGGCCAAATTTACACAACTTATTCGTACATTTTCCACTGCATTTTCTGGCTATACAAGAAATATGTAAATAAGTTAAGTACCTAGCAATTGCCAGAAAGGAGGTCTGGATTGGATAAAAGCATAAATCCGTTCACCTACTTCAAAAACAATTCAGTGCACGCAATCCACTGACAATAAGTTAGTGTCTTCAGTGGTATTTCATAAAGACTGCATGTTTTCAGAGCTTAGATTCTGTTTATCAAAGTTTTTATGTCACATTTTAAAATAAATATTATATATTTAGGTATTACTTAGAAAGTTACAATAATACTGCAGCTTTTGTTCCAGAATGTCTATTCAAAATCAAGTTTACCAATGGTTAGTAAAGAAATTCCTCTAAAAATGTTTAAAAATGATTAACTCCAAAGACATTATTTTGGTACCTTGTGAAGTGTAATAGTAGAGTCTGTGTCCTAGATATTTAAATGAGAATTAATTGAGCATGCTGTTCACCACTTAGTATCTGTCCCATCTTTGGGGTTTCAATATCAAAGTGTCAGTTATACACAGAAGTAAATGCTTCTTTAAATAGCCTAAGCTAACTTGACAAAGGAGATGAGGCCCATAATTTTTTCTTGCTTTCCAAAGTCAAAGACTGCACAAATTTCTATAATTTGTCCATAAACGTGGAACATAAAAGAGAATAATATTCAGCATTTTCAATGAAATAACTGCCGGGCTCGGTGGCTCAGCCTGTAATCCCATGCTTGGGGAGGCCGAGGTGTGTGAATTGCCTGAGCCTGTGGGTTTGAGACCCGCCTGGGCAACTTGGCGAGACCTCATTTCTACAATAACTCAAAAAATTAGCCAGGGTGTGGTAGCACGCACCTGTAGTTCCCGCTACCTGGAAGGCTGAGGCGGAAGGATCGCCGGAGCCCAGCAGGTCGAGGCGGCCACTGCACTCCAGTCTGGGCGAAAGAGTGAGACTCCAACTCAAAAGAAAAAAAGAATCAAATAACTCCCAATATTTAACATTTTTAAAAAATTCTGGTAATTTCCCCTTTTGACATTTCTCTCAATATAAAATATTTGCTAGAGAGTAGATAGGTGATTCACATACCTGCAATCACACTTTAAAATAATGATTTATGAGAGATTTGTGTGTTAGGATAACATTTGGCAATAAAATATCCTTTTTATTAGCCTTCTTTAGTACTCATTACAGTGCACATCTCAGATAATCCTAGTGTGAAACCAAATATATGGCTGGTCTCAAATTTATGAACAATTTAAAATAAAAATGTATGAAGAGATGAAGAAAAATGCTACCTTGGGTTCTCTATCTATAACACAATCACCATGATGCACACTCCTCTTTCAACCAATCTCAAATGAAACTTGAGTTTAGGCAAAAAATGATACTAGACTTCAATTAAAAATATCCATCCCTTTATTCAAAAACAAATCTTGAGTGCCCACTCATTTCCAAGAACTGTATCAATGCCAGGTAAACAAGTATAATTTGGCCTTTGCCCTCATGGGCTACATTACATTCTTTTAAGAGCTTTCATAAATTAAACTTTAATTTACAAGCACAAATACGATTAATTACAATATTAGAGAAGAAGAAATGGACTGTAAATATATGATCCTTATTAGACAAAAAGGCAAAGGTGCTTTTATCTATCATACAAATAATCTAATTTACACCTTGAAAATAAACAAGGCTATTATGTCTAAATGAAGTGAGGAGTAAAGATTAACCACTCTCCAACCATATGATAAGCATAGTTGGGCAAATCAGAATAGTCAAAGAATGAAAAAAAAGACTTCTTTTTCATCAATACATGTCATATGAGTAGCTCACCCCAAAACAACCCTTACTGTCTTCTATAAAGACAAATCAAATTCCATAGTACAGCTCAGTGTTTTATTTTATTTTATTATTTTTAATTCAGAAATTGACTTAAGGAAAACTAAGGTGGTTCATTTGCCAGGTAAGAACAAAAGACAAAGAGTAATATACTTCCATATCATTTCCAAGTCATTTAACTTTGCCAAGAATCTCCATTCTTTGTACCACTTAAACTTAAAAGAAAAAACATAGAGAACAAAAACTAATCATATTGTCAAATGTAAAGCACTCAAATATATATACAGATTCCGAACAGCTACATTGCTATATCAAGGAGAATTATTTTTGGAAATGCTAGAGATGTAACACATCCTTAAGGTCATATAACTAATGATCGTGAGCTAGCTGCAAAAAGAGCTGTTATCTTAAAGTTTAGGGAATAATTCTATTAACGTACTATCTTGGGAATTTTTTTCTCACAAGAGTCAAGATTTTCATTTCTTATTAAATAATATATACAATATTTCAAGCATAGCTTCATTTGAAATATTAATGATAAATATGTTTAAAATTTTAATTATATAGAACTCAAAATAAATATACAAAAAGGTATACACATACCATTGATCCATCGAGCTTCTGGATCATGAAGCACAAAATCTTTCCTAAAGAGGTCTTCTAAAGACAATCTGGTCTCTGATGAGTTTGTGAGTTCATCTAAAATAAAATAAATTCTTGATTAGATTCTTATGTCTTATTAGTTTTTAAAATAAACAAATTACAAAATTTGGAATATTTTGCTTCAAAAAATATGTTAACTAGGTAATACTATAAAGCAACCATTTTGATGCATCTTTGGGCATTTGAAGTTTGTTCATTTAATGACTTTTTCAAAAAAACTAAACTATTTTTGACATTAAGATTATTTTGAACTGGTACAAATTTAATCCCATGTAATAGTGATATATGACAGGAAAGCAGTTAGTTAATTGTGTTATGCATTGTATCCAAAAAGGCACAGATTTACTGTTTAATCATAATCCAGCCCTGGCCCATTACTTTTCAAACTCATTATGACATATTCTGTTAATGATGAATTTACAGTTTTGTTGCAAAAATCAAAGGTGGGAGAGTTGAGGAACCTAAACATATATGATAAAACTACTAACTCAGAAGAAAGTTCACCAAAAAAAAGAATAATAATCAAGTTCTACCAAACAATCAGAACCTAACAAATACTTTGTGGATTTAAGACTTAAGTGAAAAGTTCAATTATTGAAATGTTGGAATAGTAATGAAAAGCATGCATTTTATATTAGTCCCTTATAGATAAGCTAGGTATACTCTGCTTTTTACATTTTAAATCTAAGAAATGAAAAGATTACAGGGCTTGAGTACCAAAATCAGGCACCATAAATACTCTTAGATGCAAAAGACTTTGGACAGCAATACTGCATTTTCTTCGCAAAATAATAGCATTGTTTATTTGCTGTATAAATTCATCTTTGTGACCTTTCAGCTGTGACCTTCAACTCTGGATGAAAATAAAATGTCAAGGATATATACTAACCTCATTACGTTTTATTTTTAAAATGTTCAGCATTTATTGCAGCAAGATCTTTGTTTTATCCAGCTGAAAAGCTGGAACAAAGAGCCAATAACTTCAAATGCAATTCCATTTCACATAAATCAATCACGTATTTCACCCACAAAATGACTGCCAAGAAATAATTGAAAAAAACATTATAGTAGAACCAGCAAGAATTGTTTGATTCCAACCATATAAAATGTGATTATATATAGATTTGCAAAACAATATAGTGTTAGGTAGGCAATGGTAAATATTTGATCATTTGCCTGGCAGTCTAACATACCAAAATCTCTTAACTCACTCAAAAAATTTCAAGAAAAACAAGTGAAGTATTGCAAAATGCAAGAGAAGTATCTTGGCCCTGTCCTGAGGGATTTTCACTTGCTTAGCAAAAATTATGATAGACGCTAGAATAAGGATACAGAATGTTAAATGAGTTTGAAGAAAGACAGAAAGATATCATGATAAAAGAATTGAAGAAGGCCTCACTTAAAAATAAAATTACCTGGGTGACAGAGTGAGACTTCAACTAAAAAATAAAATAAAATTACCAACTCCCATTCATTAGTGGTAAGAACACAAAATAGTGAGGGTCACTTTGGAAGACAGTTCAGTATCTTCTAACAAAACTAAACATACTCTTACCATACAATCCAGTAATCATGTTCCTTGGTGTTTACCCAAAGAAGCTGAAATCTTATGAACAGAAAAAACCCTGCACACAGTTGTTTACAGCAGCTTTATTTATAATTGCCAAAAATTTGAAGCAATTACCCTACAGTAGGTGAACAGATAAATGTGGTGAATACAACAAAAGAATACAATTTAGTGCTTAAAAAAAAAGCTATCAAGGTATGAAAAGAAATGAAAAAACTAAAATGCACATTAATAAATGAAAGAAGTCAATCAGAAAAGGCTACATGTGGTACTAGATACCATCTTTAAAAAAGCAAAATGATGAACACAGGGGTTGCATGAGGGAGAAATTAATAGGCAAGAACAGTGAATTTTTTAGGCAAGTAAAACTGTTCTGTATGATACTACAATGGTGGATAAACGCCCTTAAACATTTGTCCAAACTCCTAGAATGCACACTACCAAGAGTGAATCCTAATGTAAACTATGGACTTTGGGTAATAAGGATATGTCAATGTAGGTTCATCAGTGGTAGCAAATGTACCACTCTGGTGGGGATATTCATCTTGGAGGAAGAAGCCATGCATGTGTGAGGCTGGGGCTTAGAGGAGTATATGGAAAATTTCCTTTTCTTCCCCTCAATTTTACTGTGAACCCAAAATTTCTCTAAAAAATGTTCTATTAAAAAAAGAAAATGATTGCCTAAGCCCGCGGGTTCGAGACCCGCCTGGGCAGCGAGACCTCATCTCTACAATAAATCAAAAAATCAGCCGGGCGTGGTAGCGCGCTCCTGTAATTCCGGCTACTCGGAAGCCTAAGGCGTAAGGATCGCCGGAGCCCAGCAGGTAGAGGCTGCGGTGGACGGAAGCAGCCACTGCACTCCAGTCTGGGCGACAGAGTGAGACTCCAACTCAAAAAAAAGAAAAGAAAATGACCTTATTACAGGTTTCAAAAGACAGAGAAAGGAAATATCAGCGGCAAGAGTAGGAGGAAGAGCATTTTAGATAAAAGGATGAGTGGTTGCTGTTTGGTAAGTCAAACAAGTCTTGATTTTATAATTCATTTTTTACCATAGCAGGTTGGGGTTTAATCAGATAAGTTAATTTTATTAGGGTTTCAGAAATATATTTATTCTACTAGCTATCTCAATAAGACCTCATTTTGATATAGACAAATTCGAAAACTTTAAATTTCCTAAGAATACATAAATTTAGCATCATTTTATCTAATCCAATCTATTCAATTCTTAGAGAATTCTATCGACATCTGATAAACATTTATTTCTTTGATCCCATAAATTTATATAGGTAATGGTGAAATGTGGGTGTCTGTTTATTCCAGTGGTAAAGATTGTGCTCACATAGCCTATTAAATGAATAGTCTTTATCTACTAATTTTAAAATAACTGTATTATATAAAAATACCCCTTATATGTGTGTGTGTGTGTGTGTGTGTGTGTGTGTGTGTGTGTGTGTGTATTTGTCTTCCAAAAATATTTACCTGTTGTTAATGAATCCTACATACTTTGTTTACTGTAGCTTTTTTTTTTTTTTTTTTTTGAGTTGGAGTCTCACTCTGTCGCCCAGACTGGAGTGCAGTGGCCGCTTCCGGCCACCACAACCTCGACCTGCTGGGCTCCGGCGATCCTTCCGCCTCAGCCTTCCAAGTAGCTGGAATTACAGGCATGAGCTACCACGCCCAGCTGATTTTTTGATTTATTGTAGAGATGAGGTCTCGCTGCCCAGGCGGGTCTCGAACCCACTGGCTCAGGCAATCCACTCACCTCAGCCTCCCAAAGGCGCGGGATTACAGGCTGAGCCACCGAGCCCGGCTTACTGTAGCTTTTAAGGAGATGTTATTATTTTTAAAAAGTCTTGTAAGGCAAATGCACCACAGCAAATAATCTTATTTTCAAATAACTTTTCAGATTATATTGTGGTAATTGTCAACCATGCCTTCTCTCATGTGAGATTTAAAATTATATTGCAATTCACCCAGTTGTGGATTTTATTAAAATGGCACTATACATACACAGTAAATTGGAACACTTTAAACATTTTTCAACATTAAGTCTTTTCATTCAGAATTGCTTTTTCTGCTCATGTTTTAGGTGCATTAACAGTATTTTATCTTTGATTTTTCATATAGACTCTTTATCTTACCTATTGAATTTAGTCCTATGTATAGTTTTTTCTCATTGTGAACAGAACATTTCTCTTTCATGTTCTTAATATTTTTTATTTATAAGGCTAATAATTACATTATACAGTATCACCTTTTAAAAAAAATCAGTGATGACTGAGTCTTATTTTTCTACAAATTAAATTATATCATCTTATAAAAATTCATTTATTCTTTTTTTATTTCCCAAAGTTTAAAAATTTTATTTTGCTATATATAGTCTTCTTTTTTTTAGGTAATTGAAAATTCACTTGCAGATGTAAGAAATATTACAGAGAGATTCTGTATACCTACATTCAGTTTCTCTCATGACAGTAACATAACAAAAAGAAATTGACATTGATATGTTGTCAACTTTATTCAAATTTCACCCACATCACATGTAGTCATTCATACATGTATGTATGTTTAGTTCTATGTAATTGTGTCACATGTTACTAGCACAATGGTCAAAAATAGCTCCATTGCCCAAATCTCTTGTTACTCTTTTTTTTTTTTCCATTTCTCCCCTCACCCCTAACCCTTGGCAACCAGTGCTCTATTCTTCATTTCTAAATGCTCTATTCTTCATTTCTAAAATTTTGTGAATTTCAAAATGCTACAGAACTGGATTCATACAATACATAACCTTTTGAGATTGGTTGTTTTTTTCTACTCAAAATAATTCCTTTGAGATCTCTCCAGGTTGTTGAATGTATCAATAATCTATTCCATTTGCTTACTGAGTATGAATGAACCACACTTTGATTAACCATGCACTTGTTGAAGGCTCTTTAAGCTGTAATTTTTAAGATTGTGGCTGTTATAAGTAAAGCTGCCATAAACATTTATTTACAAGATTGTGTGTGAACATAAACTTTCTTTTCCCTAGGATAAGTGCCCAACTATGCAGTTACTGGGTCAAATATAAAGCTATAAATATTTAAAAATTCATATGCTTTTCTGAGTAGTTATGCCCTTACTTTTTTTTCTTTAAAAAAATTTTTTTTAAAGATGTGGGGTATAATTCAGGGTTAGGTATACAAATGTTCACTGTGCAGGTACTATTGTCAATGAGATGTGGCTCCCTCCCCTGGCAGTTTCCCACTATTGCCAATCCCACCCCTTCTCCCCTGACAGTTTGTCACTACTACAAATCCCTTTTTTACAGTATTATGATAATTGTTCAAGGTTCACTTATGAGCGAGAACATGTGGTACTCAGTTTCCTCTTTCTGTGATAGATCACTGAGTATGAGGGACTCTAAATCCTCCAAGTTGCTGCAAAGCAACAGTAGCAAATATCTGTCGGGGGATGGGAAAACACCTCTTATCAACAGGGTGCCTGAATGAAACGTAATTGTACACCTAACCCTTAACTGTACCCCACAAAACCATAATAAAAAATACTGATTAATGAGAAAAAAAAGAGTTTATTTTTGTGTATGGTGATAGTTATGGTACCTGTACGCTTTTACATTCTCACAAACAATGCACAAACGATACAGTTTCTTTGCATCCTTGGCAGCATTTGGTCTAATTTCCTCTTTCGATTTTGACTCTAGTGGTGTATATGTATTGACATTCCTTATGGTTTTAATTTACACTTCTTTAAAAGCTAATGAGGCTGAACATCTTTTAATATGTTTATTTGTGATCTCTATATACTCCTCAATGTGCTTAATGGCTAAGTTTGAAGAGTCATTTATCTGTTCCAGATATAAGTCCTTTGTCAGATGTGTGAATTTCAAATATTTCTTCAATCTTTTCAACCTCTTAAAAAATTTTGCAGAGAAAAAGTTCTTGCTAATAATTGTAGAAATTTTGTAAAAACAAACAAACAAACAAAAAACAAAGTTCTTAATGTTGATGAGTTCCAGGTATCAATTTACCCCTTTAATGAAACATGCTTTTGCTGTCAAGTCTAATAATGCTTCACCTTGTTCTCAGACTTGAAGATTTTCTATTATTTTGGTCCTAAAAAGGTTGCAGTTTTATGTTTCACATATAAGCCCTTTATTTTGAGTTACTTTTGTGCATGTTTGCACAAGGCATGTGGCCTAGTATGAGGTTTTGTTTGTTTATTTTGTTTTTTGTTTATGGCCTCAGCTCCATTTGTTGAAAAGCATTTGTTTCATTTTAGCAAATTACTTCTTCAGCTTAAATTTCAAAAACAATGTTGAATGATCATAGTGATACTATTATGACAGTATCATCAATATTTTATTATTTAATAAGATACTTTTTCTTGATTTTTGGTAATAAATCTGTAATATGCTACAGTAATTTGTATTCTTATGTTACTAGGAATTTCTTTTCTTTTTTTCTTTTTTTTTTTTGGAGTTGGAGTTTCACTCCATCGCCCAGACTGGAGTGCATTGGCTGCTCCTGGCCACCGCAGCCTCGACTCACTGGGCTCCGTCAATCCTTCCACCTCAGCCTTCCAAGTAGCTGGAATTACAGGCACGCACAACCACGCCTGGCTGATTTTTGATTTATTGTAGAGATGAGGTCTTGACAAGTTGCCCAGGCAGGTCTTGAACCCGCGGGCTCAGGCAATCCACTCACCTCAGCCTCCCAGAAATTGTACCACATCACCAAATATATTTCCAGACTGTTTTATAAACACATTTTTTTCTATTTTAGTACATTGACATACAAACTGTAGAAATAAAATTTCTAATTTCCAAATATTCTGTCTGTAATAAAATCCAATTGACCATGGTAAATTATTATTGTTTTTATAATGCTAGATTAATATGCTAGGCTTTTCTTTTTTTTTATTTTAGTCAATTTTTTTAATGATATATGGGGTACAGTTAAGGATTAAGTATACAAATACGCTCCGTTCAGGCACCGTTGTTAAGAGGTGTCTCCCCATCCCCTGGCAGATACTACCATCAATCCCATCTTCCTTCCCCTCCTCCCCCATAGTTTCCCACCACTGTCAGTCATTTTCTTATAGTATTACATTGGATGTTCAAGGTCCACTATATGAGTGAGAACATGTGATACTCAGATCTTTGTTTCTGAGAGAGATCACTCAGTATTATAGACTCTAGTTCCATCCAGGTTGCTGCGAAATTCATGACTTTGTTCTTTTTTATGGCTGCGTAGTATTCCATCATGTATATGTACCACATTTTTTTAATCCAGTCCTCTTTTGATGGACAGCATGGTTGGTTCCAGGTTCGTGCTATTGTGAACAATGTTGCAATAAACATTCGTGTGCAGGTATCTTTTTGATAGAGTAATCTGAGTTCTTCAGGGTATATTCCCAGTAGGGGGATTGCGGGGTCATATGGGAGGTTGACATTTAGATCTTTTAGGAATTGCCACACTGCTTTCCACAGAGGTTGCACAAGTTTACACTCCCACCAACGGTGTAGAAGTGTTCCCTTTATGCCACACCCTCTCCAGCAACTGTTATTTTATGAATTATTGATAATTGCCATTCTGACAGGAGTTAGGTGGTATCTCAGTGTGGTTTTGATTTGCATCTCCCTGATGGTTAATGAGGTTGAACATTTCTTCATGTGTCTGTTAGCTGCTTGGATGTCTTCCTTTGTGAAGTGTCTGTTCATATCTTTTGCCCACTTTATAATGGGGTTGTTTGTTTTTTTCTTTTCAGCACGTTTGAGTTCCTTGTAGTTCCAAGATGTTAAGCTTTTGTCAGACCTGGAGTTGGCAAATACTTTTTCTCAGTCTGTAGGCTGTCTCCCTGCTCTCTTGATGGTTTCTTTGGCTTTGCAGAAGCTTGTCAGTTTAATGAGGTCTCACTTGTCTATCTTATCTCTTATGACCTGTGGGTTTCAGTTTTGTTCAGGAACTGGATGCCAGTACAATTTCCATAAGGGTATGTCCTTCATTTTCTAAGCTTCTTATGGTTTGAGGTTTTACATTTAGGTCTCTGATCCATTTACAGTTATTTTTTGTGTATGGGGATAGATAGGGGTCCTGTTTCAATCTTCTGCATGTGGTCAGCCAGTTTTCCCAGCACCATTTACTGAATAGGTTCTCCTCTCCCCAGTGGTAGGTGGTGTAGGCTTTGTCAAAGATGAGTTGGTTGAGAAATTGAGGTTTTACTTCTGGAATCTCAGTTCTATTCCAGTGGTCTATATGCCTCTTCCTGTACCAATACCAAGATGTTTTGATTATTGTAGCTTTATAGTAAAGTTTGAAGTCTGATAATGTGATACCACCTGTTTTTTTTTTTTTTTTGCTGAGGATTGTTGGGGCTATTCTTGTTCTTGTGTTTTTCCATATGAATTCCTGTGTTGTTTTTTCTAGGTCTGAGAAGAATGTTGCTGGTAATTTGATGGGTATTGCATTAAATCTGTAGATTGCCTCGGGTAAGATGGATATCTTCACAATGTTGATTTTTCCAGTCCATGAGCATGGGATATTTTTCCACTTATTTGTGTCATCTTTGATTTCTTTGAGAGTGGGCATACTTGTCTTGTTCCCGTTTTCAGGGGAAATGGTTCCAGTTTTTGTCCATTTAGGAGTGTGCTGGCTGTGGGTTTCTCATAGATGGCTTTTACTTTTTTGAGGTATGTTCCCCGTATGCCTAGATGTTCAAGTGTTTTTATCAAGAAGGGGTGCTGGATTTTATCAAAAGTTTTTTCTGACTCTAATGATATAATCATGTGGTTTTTGTTTTGACATCTGTTGATGTATTTAATTGCATTTATGGTTTTACGAATGTTGAACCAGGCTTGCATCCCAAGGATGAAGCCTACTTGGTCATGATGGATGATTTTTGAGATGTGTTGTTGAATCTGGTTTGCAAGGATCTTGTTGAGAATTTTAGCATCTATGTTCATCAAAGATATTGGCCTATAGTTCTCTTTCTTTGTTGGGTCTTTACCTGGCTTGGGTATCAATGTGATGTTGGCTTCGTTAAATGATTTGGGGAGAGTTCCGTCTTTCTCAATCACCTGGACTACCTTCAGTAGGATTGGTATAAGCTCCTCCTTAAATGTTTTGTAGAATTCTACTGGAAAGCCATCTGGTCCAGGGCTTTTTTTTTTTTTTTGTAGGTAGTTTTCTTATTATGTAGTCAATTTCCTTGATTGTTATTGGTCTATTTAGGGTCTCAACTTCTTCTTGTTTCAACATAGGCAGATTGTGTGATAACAGAAAGTCCTTCATTTCTGAAAGGTGTTCAAGTTTGTTTCCATACAAGTGTACATAGTAGTCTCTAATTATCTTTTGTATTTCTTCAGGATCAGATGTGACTTCATCTTTTGTGTTTCTGATTGTGTTTATTTGGGCTTTTTCCCTCTTTTTCTTGTTCAGTCTAGCTAGGGGACCATCGATCTTGTTTATCCTTTTGAAGAACCAGCTTTTTGTTTCATTGATTTTTTTGTATTATCTTTTTGTCTTCTATATCCTGGATTTGGGCTTTTATTTTGGTGATCTGGATTCTTCTGCTGAAATTAGGGTTTTTGTGATCTTGCTTTTCCAGCTTCCTTAGGTGGCTTCTTAGGCTGTCAATTTGTGATCCTTTCATTTTTTTCATGTGCCTTTGTGGGGATATAAATTCCCCTCTTACTACAGCTTTCATGGCATCCCAGAGATTTTGGTAAGATGTTTCTTCATTTTCATTTGTTTCCAGGTATCTTTTAATCTCTGTTTTGATTTCATCATTGACCCAAGAGTTGTTTAGCATTATGCTGTTTAGTGTCCATGTCATTGTGGGATTTGAGGGGACCTTGTTGGTGTTAATGTTTATTTTTATTCCACTGTGGTCTGAGAAGGTGCATGGCAAAATTTCAGTCCTTTTAAATTTGCTTATGCTTGATTTATGGCCAAGTATGTGGTCGATCTTAGATTACATTCCATGAGGTGATTACTAGAATGTGTATTCTGTGGCCTTTGGATGGAGGGTTCTGTAGGTATCAATTAAGTCCATTTGATAAAGAGTCACACTGAGGTTTCAGATCTCGTTGCTGATTTTTTGTCCTGATGATCTGTCTAGGGTTGTAAGTGGGGTGTTAAAGTCCCCAACTATGATGGTATTGGAGTGGATACCTTTTTTTAATTTACCTAGGAGCTGCTTTATGAAAGTTGGTGCTCCTATGTTCGGTGCATATATGTTTAGGATGGATATTTCTTTTTGATGGATTGAACCATTTATCATTATGTAGGCCTTCTGTATCTCCTTTAATTTTTGATAGTTTAAAGGGTATTTTATCTGAGATTAAGATCGTGACTCCTCCTTTCTTTTGTGTTCCATTCACCTGAAAATTTGTTTCCTATCCTCTTACTTTGAATCTCTGAGTGTCCTTTCTAGTGAGGTGAGTCTCTTCAAGGCAATAGATTGTTGCCTGGTGATGTTTTTTCCCTTTTACCATTCTATATCTTTTCAGAAGTGCATTTAGTCCGTTCACATTCAAACTAATTATTGAGATATGAGAGTTGATCCCTATCATAATGTTCTTACAGAGTTGTTATTGTTTCTGTTTGTGTTTGTCTTTCTTTTGGTTTTAGAGTTGGATCCTGAGTGTTTTTAATCTTTTGCCTGTACGCTTGTGAAGAATGTTGTTGTTCTTCTTTCCATTTCTTCTGTGTTCAATACTTTCTTAAGTGTTTCTTGTAGCGGTGGTCTGGTGGCAGCATAGGTTCTTAGGGATTGGATATCTGGGAAAGATTTCAATTCTCCCTCACTGATGAAGCTTAGCTTGGCTGGATAGGTTATTCTCAGTTGAAATTGTTTATCTTTTAGAGCTTTGAAGGTAGGGCTCCAAGCTCTCCTAGCCTGAAGGGTTTCTATAGATAAATCTGCTGCTATTTTAATTGGTCTTCCCTGGTAGGTAGTCTGACCTTTTTCTCTTGTAGCCTTTAGGATTTTTTCTTTTATACCTACTTTGTTTAGACAGATTATCATATGTCTGGAAGTTGGTCTTCTCATTTGTTATCTTGCAGGGGTTCTCTGAATCTCTTTCGATTTTTTCATCCTTGATAAGATGAGGGAAGTTTTCTTGAATGATTTCATGAAATGTTTGTTCCAGTGTGGACTCTGTTTCTCTCGCTGCCTCAGGAAGGCCAATTACTCTTAGGTTCGGTCTCTTGAAGTGGTCATTCATCTCTTGAAGGTTTTGTTCTGTCTTTTTGAGCTTCCTTTCTATGCTTTTGACAGTTTGGGTTAGTTCTGTGTTTTGGTCTTCAAGCTCTGGGATTCTTTCTTCTGCTTGGCTAATTCTCCTTTCCATGCTTATTAGTTTGTTATTTATTTCCATCATAGTATTCTTTACTGCTGTTATTTCTTACATCAGCTCCTTTCTGTTTTCCTCCTGTTTCTCCTCAATTTTTAAAATTTTCTCTATTAATGTCTTGATGTCTGGGTTTGTTGCATGTGACCAGTCATTCTGGGGGCTCTTCATTGTTTGTGTTCCGGAATCTGTTTTCCCAGTGTCTGCTCTCCCAGGGGTCTGTGTGAGACCTATATTCTTCTTTTGGTTTTTCTTCATTTGTGCAGTTTGTCTCCCTCCTACTTTTTCCTTCCCTCCACATCACCGTCTTCTTTAATTCTGTTATTCAGGGGTGGAGGGGTTGTTTTTACTTCTGTTTGTTCAATCTCCTATTCTTCTTTATGTATATGTCCTCTTACTTTGTTCCATTCTGGAGTTACACTGTAGGCTGTGGGTGGTCCTTTTTGCAGTTTTAAGATTTACTTAAGGGGGGAGCTATGATTCAAAATCTATCTGCAGGTCCTGGTATCCACCGACAGGTGTATGAATAATCTGAAACCCCTTCCCACTGCCTTAGAATTTGTCCATGCAGTGGGGTTGTAGGTTTACTCCCTGAAATAAAATGTGGTTAACAGAGGGAAGAGAATGGAGCAGGCAGTGGGGGGGGAGAGGGGAGTGGAGAGAGACAGGAGTAAGGGTGAAAACAGACGAGTGTACCAACCAATGGAGAGAGAGACAAAAATTGAAACATATAAAAACAATAGACCACCGGCTACAAACTGACCAACTCCCATACAAAAAAAACTAAAACATACAATGTTGCTAACATACAAGCTTACCAACCTCCTTATTGGTGTGCGATTCCTCTATTCAATGATATGGTTTACAGAGAGAAGAAAATAAAAGATGGGAAAAGAAGGAGACAAAAGTTGGGGGGAACAAAACAGAAGGAATAGAATCAAGTCAGTAGACTAACAGAACCAATCAAGCACAATCTGAGACTTTCTATTTAAGTCAAATGTCCTTTTAGCTCTGATTTCTAGCTGTCTTTTCAACCTGGTAAGTTTGTTCACAGTTAGGATCAGTTGCCCCTGGCCTGCTGTGAAGGGCAGTTCAGATCTTCACTCAGTTCACCACTGCCCTGTTCACTACTCAGATCTGACCTGTGTCTGTCAGGCTTCCATTTTTCCCCTTTCGGTGTTGTTACCTTGAGTCGCCAGCAGGTGGTGTTATCCCTCGCTCCAGATGGTCTTTATCACAGCTGCTCGCCTGCCCCTAAGGGGAGGGAGATGCTGCCTGGAGGCACACAGGCCTGGCAGGACGTCCAGTGGTAGTAGACCTCAGCAGATCTTGCTCGCAGGAGGGGTTTCAAGGTCTGAAGTTGTGGATCACCTCAGGCACGGGCTGTGCGATGTGTAATGGCTGCCTTGGTGGTGGCGGCTGTGGCTCACCTCAGGCACTGACGGTCTGATGTGGAATGGCTGTTTCGCCGGTGGCAGCAGTGGTGGTGGCGGCAGCTGGCCTCAGGCACAGGCAGAGCGATGTGTAATGGCTGCCTCAGAGGTAGTGGCCGCGGTGGCGGCGGCAGCTCACCTCAAGCACTGGCGGTGCAATGTGGAATGGCTGTTGGCTGCGGTGGCAGCGGCGGCAGCCACAGTAGCTGCCCAGATCGCGGTGATGCCTCAGCGAGGTCTACAGCTGAGCTCCGAGTGAAGAGCAGGCTGCCAACGATGGGATTGGCAGCCTCCGGGGAGAGATCCAGAGTCTCTTTGTGATCTCCTTGGTGGAGCGTCTCACAGACCGAGCTGCCCCAATCGCCATCTTGCCAGAAGTCCCAGGCTTTTCTTTAAATGTTTAAATGTGTATGTTGATGAATAAAATTACATGTTTCACTGACTTTCCATTTTGCATTATGTTGAACTTCTAACATTTTATTGTTTTTGTTAAATATTTTTGATTTTTCATTTATGTTCAATGATCTTGAGTAGTTTGATAATTTTACTAAGAAGAATTTTTTAACTACAGTTGTCCTTGGGACACATTTTAAAACTAACTCATCAAAGTAGTTTAACTAATTATAATTCAACTTTCTGCTTAAATCAGAGGAAGAGATATATATATAATTTAAAGATTGATTTATTTGGCTTTACTCAACTGTGTCCTTCATTTGTTTTCTTTTTTCTTTTCTTCTCCTTGTTTCTTTCTTTGTTCATTTCTTTAAATTTTTCTTAGCTACTATGCACTATCCCTAAAGTCTCTTGAATTTTTCAGTCTGAGAATAAAGACGTCCTCCTTACATGTATAATGCATAATTAATCTTCTCTTTTAATAACCTCTGAGGCTAACTTTTATCTGTTGTCTCCTTTTATGAACCAGCTTCCTCCGAGTCTCATCATAATTATTTGGGATGGTCATCCCTTATAATCAATTTTTTTTCTCTTCCAAATACCCCCCAAACGCCCTGAACATTAATATCTTCATTTCACAGGGAAACTTAGGCTCAGCAAAGTTGACAAAAAACACATGGCTAGTAAACCATTTCTCTTTGACTTTAGATTTTCTCTATTTAACATCCCTCCTTATATGACTAGTATTCCAAAATAACTTTTCTTTCCTCATTCTGCTGAATAATGCTTTAGCAACATATTTTTCAAAGCAATATACATTTTATAAACAATACCTTAAGAATATACTTATTGACTTTTAGCCACAAAAACCCTTCTCCCAGTTGAAATTCAACTCCTTAGTTTGTAAGCCACTCTGAATTTTATTGGCATCACATTCTCCCTCAATTTGTCAATGAAGATAATGTTACCATAGTTCTCTTTTCTCAAATAAAGGAGCATCACAGTGTTCATTAAAGGGTAGGAATTTTTGTTTGCTTTCTTCAACAACATTGTCTGTGATAAGCCAGCACTGAAATTCCAGTTTTACCCTCTGCTCACTGTTGCCTGTTATCTAGAGTTACAACTGAATGCGGTATCATTGTCCACACATCTCATCAGCAAACAATTACAGCCCACATGGCAACCTAATTTTACAGGAACTTAATGTATGTCAGAGTCAGATCTAGGGGAATCACCTGGGGAAATCTTACTGTTTGATACATTTTCATATTTTTTTCTTTATTTTTACTTAGCAAACAGAGAATCCTGCATACCACTCATTCATCTCACTCAGTCACACTGAAAACTGAGCAGGTAGCTTAGAAGGAAACTGATATTAGATTATAAATCATTATAAAAGATGCTCCCTCATGTAAAGCTCCTTTCTTATTCATCTTTGGAGGAGTAATTTCTAAAATTAATACTTAGTCCATAGTATAAAGAAAATACTGCCAAAATTTAACATTCACCTCTCATAGACTGCACTCATTACTAAGCAAGGGTTTGGTAACATATCTCCTCTCTAGATATTGTGTTACTAAATATAAGACACCCTCAATATACGTGTGTGCCTATAGGTATATATTATATACACCTATATACAAGATGAATGTGTGTATATATAACAGCCTGAAAACCTAATATATATATTAATAGCTATTAAAAGGGTAAATATGTTAGCCATATAGGATCCTGTAATAATTATAAATAGCAGCTTAAAAATCTAAAGAAATGCAAGGTATACCAATAATCGCAGGTATTTACAGAACTGGAAGTAAAATCTTTATTTGTTAAATAGTTACAAAGTATAGAATGTTAGCTAAAAAGTTCAGCTTTGCTAATATGAATGCAGCAAAAGAACTGAAATTGAATAACTCACTCAAGTTATTTTCTCTGCTTTAGTTGGTCATTTAAGATCATAGACTGCTGTGGGTATTTCTGTTCTTTCTTTCCAAAAATCCAATCTTTCTTTTAAATGGCCTTTTGAAATAAGTTGACTGCATAATCTTAGAAGTAAAAAGAAAGTTCTTCAGTATTGAACTGAAGAAAAACTAATTTATGACTTTCAGTTCTTGGTTTCTCTTTATTGAAAATAATTGTGTTACTCTTTATCTAGTTTATTCTTGATATCAGAAGTTCAGAAATATTTCTTTTAATTTAAATTCTATTTTAAATAATTTCCTATTAAAACAGGAATACAAAGAAAAATCTAATCAGGCAGTTATTCAAAATTTCCCAGAAGCGGAACAAGCCATGCTTCTTCCTGCTCATGTGATTCTCCTTTTGCTGGAGTCCCCTGTACCTCCACCACTATTTCCACAGTTGTGGCTTAACTCTTTACTTCTTCTTAATGGTTTTATTTTTAGTGTCAGTATAAGATAGTCTTTGAGTGCATTTCAGTTGTAAATACTATTGAGTAGCTCATTTGAGAAGCTATGTCATTTTCATCCCTCCTTATATCACTAGTTGAAAATATAGAACGCAGCCGGGCACGGTGACTCAGCCTGTCATCCCGCGCCTTGGGAGACTGAGGTGAGTGGATTGCCTGAGCGTGCGGGATTGAGACCCACCTGGCAACTTGGCGAGACCTCATCTCTACAATAAATCAAAAAATTAGCCGGGCGTGGTAGCGCACGCCTGTAGTTCCAGCTACTTGGAAGGTTGAGGCGGAAGGATCGCGGAGCCCAGCAGGTCGAGGCCGCGGTGGCCGGGAGCAGCCACTGCACTCCAGTCTGGGCAATAGAGTAAGACTCCAACTCAAAAAAAAAAAAAACAAAAAAAAAACGAAAATATAGAACGCAAATCACAACACTCAAGGTTAAATTTCAGATTTTTCAAAGTATTTGCTGTTTGTATATCCACTAACCAGTTAGCTGACCCTAAGGCTTTGTTTTAGTAATTAACATCTGAAATATTAATTCTTCTCTCATTTTCTATTTCTATTTTCACTCTTTCACTAAGAGGCTGAAACTTTGCACAGCAGACTAAATATCATCCACATTTATGTCATTTGTGGTCAATACGAGACCTTTTGTTGATTCGTTTGTTTGTTTTTAGACAGACTTGTATTTGTTTGTTTCTTTGTTTGTTTGTTTTTAGAGAAGGTTCACACTCTCTCACCCAGACTGGAGTGCGGTGGCGCAATCATAGCTCACTGCATCCTCAAAATCTCAAGCTCAAATGATCCTCCTTTCCAGCCTCCTGAGTAGCTGGAACTACCAACATGCACCATCACACACCTGGCTAATTTCTAAAATTATTTTGTAGAGAGGAAGTCTCATTATGTGGGCCCAAACTGGTCTCAAACTCCTGATCTAAAGAAATTCTCCCACTTCAGCCTCCCAAAATGCTGAGATTAGAGGTGTGAGCTACTGTGTCAAGCCAAATGACCAAAACTTGTTTTGTTTTTGCTTTGTTTTTTCCTAATGTTTTCTAATTTATCACTTAGAAAATGAAGACAAATTTGTTCTATTTAAGAAATTATATAGTTCTTAATGTAAATTTAAGAAGTATAAGTACATAATATTAGAACAGAAAAAAATCACAAGACATGTCCTAGTACACAATGCATTGACTTTTTTTTGTTATGTTTTCCTTTGTGCTTTACATAAATGATGCTTTATTTAGAAATCATCAAGCACAATACTTGGCTCATTTAATCTCAGACATTCATTTTATTATAAAGCCCCTGAGAATTGTTCAATTTCAGAAACCCACAAAAAGTATTTGTCATTCTTTTGGGATATTTACATCTTTCATAGTAGTTCTCTTCAACCAAACTGTTTCCGTGTATGTTCTCAGCCCTTTCACAAGTACAATATGGCATTGCTTCTTAATAGTTAGTGG
Source organism: Cephalopachus bancanus (assembly GCA_027257055.1). Taxonomy (NCBI): domain Eukaryota; kingdom Metazoa; phylum Chordata; class Mammalia; order Primates; family Tarsiidae; genus Cephalopachus; species Cephalopachus bancanus. Next base: position 11,013,974 of record JAPVLO010000048.1, read on the forward strand.
AAAAATACAGTATAATGTGAAATTCAGACAGAAGTCTCTTTTTGAAGGAAAGTCATTTGACTATGTTAAATTTGTAAGGTTCAAAACATGAGTCATACAAATAACAACCTGTAATTCAGTATCTCCAATGAAGGAAACCAAGTACCTTGACATCCATTCACACACAAACCAAAAGGAACAAGGTCAATCACACCACATCTGTTTTACAGTCTTAAAATACTAACTTTTCTTCTCTTGGCATGCCAGGGATTTCCTTTTATATCTCTTCCTTTTGTCTTTTATTACTCTTCCTAATCTTTTATTGTGGCAATAGCTAGGTTTCTTGAAAAGAATCCAGTCAATGTTTGATCAATTCTACCAACTAGAACCACTTTTGACACAGATGAACCCTATATTTGATTAAGTCCAATAATATGTGCTCCTCTAATTGCATGTCTCCCCTGAATCAGGTTATTGTCAAATTAATGTTATTTTCTATTTAAGCATATTTCTAAAATGTGACTTCCATACAGAAAGCTGTATTTTAGTTTTGAATTCATTTTTTAAAAAATCAGCTATGGAATAAGTTACTAAAATAAGACCAAACTGTGTTTGCATTAAAAAGAAATGAGGAGGAGGACAGCTGACAAATAAGATATTACATATTATCTGTTTTTTTTTCTTTCCCCTCTCCAAATCCTACCTCCCCTTCTCTATTTTTGAAAAGAGACAAGCAATAATGTTGCAAAACTATGGGTCACAGTTAGAAGGTCAGATTTTAGTTTTAGTTCAACCCTTCACTAACAAGTATCTCCCTGACTAGATATTACCATTTATATAGGGATCAATTTTTTTTTCCTTTTTCCCCCCAAAGGTGAATGGTAGGATTAAATCACACTAGGGCCAGCTGTGTGTTCTAAGGAGTCTAGCAAGTTCTTTCAAAACAGAGAAGGGAGGCAAAAAGGATGGGGGTTGTGTAATTTGAACTCTTCAACCAGAATAGTGCTGCTTTGTTATGTAGAGAATTTTATTGGAAGCACACACTTACACTTACAAACACACAATGTGTACATACAAACACACATGATGGCTCACAAAGTAGCTTGCACTTCCAACACCATCTAGCTTTTTTTTTAACTAGTTCTTGTTTTCAGCAGAGAGTCAAAGTACTCATTAAATTAAAATAAAATGAACTTTCAGGTTCTAAAGAATCATCATTAAATTCTACCTCAAAGTTATCTTTAGAGTAAATAAGTCAAGAGCTTTAGGATTTACTCGTAGCTTTAATTAGCCAAATTAGTCAATTATTCAGAATGCTAATCATTCTCAAACCTTTTCTGAGACCTTTTTCAAATTAACATCTCCTGAATTTGAGTCAAGAATCTAACTATGAGAAATGTACTTGCGTGAAGGCTTTCTAGATTCTGAGAAGTAAAAGAAATTGTCACTGTAGTAGAGACACACACACACCCAAAAACACACGCCTTGAAATGATGTCTTCTTTTTAAAGCTGCAGGGCTCTACTTTGAGTTTTTGATCTCGATCTCTTGCAGAGTCGTGTGTAAGTTCCTCCTTCAGGTATGCAACTTGCTCCCATCACATTACTATGACTAAGTTTTTATTCTATGTCTCTATTACCCTAAAGCAGAGTGTTTTAATGGACGGTTAGAGAACTTCTCAAAAATAAGAATCCTAGATATCAAAACTGTATATTCATGATAATATGTATTACTTAAGGTGTGATCTTCCTTGTCACTGAGTTGAAATTTTCACTTCTGATGCAAAAGCAATGGTAAACAAAACTCCAGATGCCCTGTCATGAGTCAGCAATGAGATACTAAACTATCCTATGGTCATGATATTCTTCATTGCCATATACTCTTAAGTTAAAAATAAATCTAGTTTTGTAATACATTTTCTTAAGTAGTAAAATATATAAATTGTATTAAATCTCAATTCTTGGAATGTTTTTATTAGCCGTGTGGTGAAATGAGAAGTATGACAAAGAATAAAATAAAATGACTTCACTGTGTGCCAAATATCATGATTGTCTCATGGAAAAGCAGATAGACAATTGCTTGAGTTATAAGCTGAGCTCACCACATTTTTATCATAGAATGTCATTTTCTCTGGAAGAAATGAATAACAAACTACAATTATTCAGATTTAAGGGTATGGCAGATGTTTTCTTCCAATGATTGGGGTGAGCCACTTTTTTCAAAAAATCCACAATTGACTGTATTTGTGACCAGTGACAAAAGTCCAATTTTTCTCTGAGTCTGACTCTCACTCTGTTGCCGAGGCTGGAGTGCAGTGGCACACTCATGGCCACTGTGGCCTCAGCCCGCTTGGCTCAGGTGATCCTTGGGCCTGAGCCTTCCAAGTAGCCGAAGCTACAGGCATGCACCACCATGCCTAGCTAATTTTTAAAAAATTTATTGTAGAGATAAGATCTTGCCAAACTGCCCAGGCTGGTCTCAAACACCTGAACTCAGGCAACCTTCTTGCTTCTGCCTCCAAAAGTGCTGGGATATAGGAGCGATCCACCGCACTTGACCAAAAATAAAATTTTCAAGCAAAAATTTGAATTTTAGAAAACAGTTATTCTATACCTTGAGCTTGACCACTTACCATTACACCTCTAGTGAGACCGTTCTAGTGAAATCATCAGTGACATTAACCATATTTGTAAACAATGTAGAGTCATGTGTCACTTAACTATGGAGATGCATTCTGAGAAATGTGTCCTTAGGTATTATTGTGGCAGTGCAAACGTCAACGAACATATTCACACAAACCTAGACAGTATGGCGTACTACACACCCGGACTATGTAGTACAGCTTATTGTTCCTTGGCTACAAACCTGTACAGCATATTACTGTACTGAATACTGTAAGCAATGGTAACACAATGGTATTTGTGCATTTAAACATATGCAAGCATAGAAAAAGCACAGTAAAAATAGGATATAAAAAATGGTATATCTGTATAAGGCACTTACCATAAATGAAGCCTGCAGAGCTTGCATTTGTTCTGTGTAAGTCACTGTGTGAGCTATCAGTGAATGTGAAGACCTAAGACTATATATTACTGTAGACTTTATAATACTTGTACACTTAAGCTACATTAAATTCATTTTTAAATTTTTCTTTCTTTAATAATATATTAATCTTAACTTGCTATCATTTTTTTTACTTTCTAAACTTTAATTTCTAAAAAAAGTTTTGACTACATTTAAAGTAACACTGGATTAAAACACAAACACACTGCACAGGTGTATCCAAATATTTGTATAGCTTTCTTGTTTAACTGCTTGTTATTTTTAATGTTTTTTTTTAATTTAAAAAACTTTTTTGTTAAAGACAAAGACACAAATACACACATTAGCCGAGGCCTACACAGAATTTGGATCATCAATATCACTGTCTTCCATCTCCACATCTTGTACCATTGAAAGGTTTTCAGGAACAAAAACACATATGGTGCTGTCATCTCCTATGATAACAATGATTTCTGCTGGAATACCTCCTGAAGGACCTACCTGAGAATGTTTTACAATTAACTCATTTTTATGATTAATAAGAGCGCATTCTAAAGTAATGATAATAAATATAACATATTAAATACAAAAACTGGTGACATAGTAGTTTATTACCATTATCAAATATTATGCACTATTTGTCATTGTATGAGATTTAATGTATAAGCCTGGCAATGCAGCAAGTTTGTTTACCATCACAGCATCACTACAAACATATGAGTAATGCATCGCACTAATATATTATGACAACGACATTATCACTAAGCAATAAGAACTGTTCAGCTCAATTAAATCTTATGGGATCACCAAGGTATATGCAGTCTATCATTGACCTAAATGGCATTATGAAGTGGATGACTATATAATAAACTCTATCAATGTTTGGTGGATCTGTATACCCAGTGAATTAATATTTTACAAATGATCAATTCATGGTAAAGAATCACGCATGGGTAAGATTTACTCAAAATGTAAGACAGACTAGTGGATTTTAATGTAGCAGAGTATTGAAATTTTATTCAGATTCCACACTGCAACTAACCTGCAAACATCTATCATTTGTCTAGTTTTCAAGACATATGCAGGAATATCATCTATAATTATCTGAACTAGCCATTAAAATAGATCTTCTATTTCCAACTATATATCTTTATGAGGTCAGAATTCCTACACACACCTGTACCAAACAACATACTAAAAAATAATTATTAGAGGAGCACATATGAGAATACTGCTATCATCCACTGAGTTAGACATCAAACAGAATTGTAAAAATGTGAGACAAAGCTATTCATACTATTTTTTTAAAGATAGCTATTTGTATTATATGTTAAGTATATATCTACATGTAATCATTTTGTCTTGTCATTTTAATGACCTAATAAACATTTCATTTTAAAAGTCTCAGAAATTAATTCATAATGTTTAGTTTTGTAAACAGTGATATATATAATTCAAATGCCCAAAAGCATTTTTAGATCCTCAATAATTTGTTATAGTACCCTGCACTAAGTTCTACTGAGTGAAATTTATTGTGTGTTTTCGTACGTTTATCCACATTTTAAACTGCCAAAAGTTATTTAAGGTCTCTAAAGGTGTTAACATCCTTTTCACTTTGGGTAACATCACCAGATTTAATAACCCTACTCATTGTATTATTGTATCATTATACATTGTACTGTATTATTACTCATTGTATTACTATATAATTATTTCATTCTGAAGATCTTTTACTAAATACTTCTCTAACATCTAACTTTTATTGCAAGAGTGAATAACTGAATAAATGTATCACAGGTCAATATAGGCATAACTCATTTATTGTACTTTGCTTTATCCAACTTGTAGATATTGTGTTTTTACAAATTAGAAGTTGTGGTTACCCTTTGTCAAGCAAGTCTACTGGTACCATTTTTCCAACAGCATGCACTCATTACATGTCTCTGTGTCACCTTTTGATCATCCCCACATTATTTCAAAGTTCTTCTTCATTATTATATCTGTTATAAGTATTTGTAATCACTGTTGTAATGACTGAAATTGTTTTATGGAGACACGGACCATAGTCATAAAAGCAAACAATCAATAAACGTGTGTTCTGACTGCTACAATGTCTAGTTGATATCCCTTCTTTCTCTTTCTCCTCAGGACTTCCTATTCCCTGAGACAAACCAACACTGAAATTAGAAAGTTACAATTGCCTCTAAGTATTCAAGGGAAAGCAAGAGACATACATTTTCACTTTAAATCCAAAGCTAAGAAATATTAAGTTTAGTAAGAAAGGCATGTCAAAAGCCCAAACAGGCTGAAATCTAGTCCTCTTGTGCCAAACAATTAGCCTAGTTATGAATGCAAAAGAAAAGATATTGAAGGTAATTAAAACTGCAATTCCAGAGAACACATGGATGGTGAGAAAGCAAAACAGCCTTCGTGCTGATATGGAGGAAGTTTTAATGGTCTGGATAGAAGACCAAATCAGGCACAACATGCTTTTAGGACAAAGCCTAATCTGCAGATGTCCTCAACACTCTTTAAGTCTATAAAGTTTTAGAGAAGTGAGGAAGCTGCAGGAGAAAAGTTTGAAGCTAGTAGAGACCGGTTCATGAGGTTTAAGGAAAGAAGCTGTTCCAAAACATCAAAGAGCAAGGTAAAACAGCAAATGCCAATGTAGAAGCTTCAGCAATTTATCCAGAAGATATAGCTAAGATCATTGACGAAGGCGGCCACAATGAAGTTTCAATGTAGATAAAACAGTCTTCTTTTGGAAGAAGATGCCGTCTAGGACTTTCATAACTAGAGAGAAGCCTGACTTCAAAGTTTCAAAGGATAGCCTATCTCTTTTGTTAGGAACTAATGTAGCTGGTGACTTTAAGTTGGACCCAATGCTCATTTACCTTTCTGAAAAACACAGGACCCTGTGAATGATGCTATATCTACTCTGCTTGTGCTCTATAAGTGAAAAAACAAAACCCGAAAGACAGTCTACCTATTTAAAGCATGATTTACTGAGTGTTTTAAGTCTACTCTTGAGATCTACTTCTACTAAAAAAGAAAAAAGAGAATCCCTTTAAAATATTAGTGCTTATTGACAAAGCACCTGGTCATTCAAATGCTCTAATGAAGATGTACAAGATATAAATACTGTTTTCATACATACTAACACAACATCCATTCTACAATCTATGGATCAAGGAGTAAGTTTGATATTCATGTGTCAGAAATTAAGAAATATATTTGTTAAGGTTATAGCTGACATAGATAGTGATTCCTATAATGGATCGAAGCAAAGCAAATTAAAATATTCCAAGAAAAAACATCATTCTAGATGTCATTATGAATATTTGTGATTCATGAGAGATCAAAATATCAACATTAACAAGAATTTGTAAGAAACTGATTCTAAGCAGCACGGATAAATTTCAGGGGTTCATTTGACTTTTTAATGATAGCCATCCTGACCTGATTGAGTTGGTATCTCATTGCGCTTTTGATTAGCATTTCTCTGATGATTAGTGAAACTGAACATTTTTCTTTTCTTTTCTTTTCTTTTTTTGAGTTTGTCTCACTCTGTCGCCCAGACTGGAGTGTAGTGGCCGCTCCCGGCCACCACAGCCTCGACCTGCTGGGCTCCGGCGATACTTTCGCCTCAGCCTTCCAAGTAGCTGGAACTACAGGTGCGCACTACCACGCCCGGCTAATTTTTTTATTTATTGTAGAGATGAGGTCTCGCCAAGTTGCCCAGGTGGGTCTCGAACCCACGGGCTCAGGCAATCCATTCACCTCAGTCTCCCAAAAGTACGGGATTACAGGCTGAGCCACATTTTTCAAGTTGGCCGGTTGCTTGAATGCTTTTCTTTGCAAAGTATATACTCACATCCCTTGTCCACTTTTTAATGAGATTATTGTTGAGGCTGAGGAGGAAAAGAAACGCTACTACATGGTGATAGGAATGTAAGCTAGTTCAACCTTTGGGTAAAGCAGTACGGCATTTTCTCAAAGAACAGAAAATTGAGCTAACATACAATTCAGCAATCTCACTTCTGGGAATACAAATCGTTCTACCAAAATCACACCTGCACACATATGTTCACTGCAGCACTATTCACAATAGAAAAAACATGACAAACCCAGATGCCCATTGAAAGTGAACTGGATAAAGCAAATGTGGTACATATACAGCAGAATATTACTCAGCAATAACAATGAACAAAATTATGTCCTTTGCAGCAACATGGATGCAGCTGGAGATCATCATTCTAAATGAGTTATCACAGAAACAAAAAACTGAATATAGCATGTTCCCACTCATAAATAGGCCCTAAACATTGGGCATGTTAGCACAAAAGTGGGAACAACAAGCTCTGGACACTGCTAAAGTAGGGAGAGGATGGATACGGGACACAAAACCACCCACTGGGTACCATGTCCACTACCAGGGAAAGAGAGTGCACACTAGAAGCCCAAACCTCACCTGTATGCAATTTATTTATGTAATAAATCCTCATATACCCAACAACTCCAAAATTAAAGAAAAAAAAAGATTTACAGGTTAAAGACTTCAGTGGAGAAAGTAATTGCAGATGTGGTAGAAATAACAAGACCACTGGAATTAGAAGTGGAGCCTCAAGTGAGACAGCATTACTGTAATCTCTTGATAAAACATGAAAGGATGGGGAGTTGCTTCTTATGGATGAACAAAGAAAGTGATTTTTTGAGATAGAATCTTCTCCTAGTGAAGATGCTGTAGACATTGGTGAAATGACAAGAAATGATTTAGAGTATTCCATAAATTCAGTTGATAAAGTAGCAACAAGAGTTGAGAGGACTGACTCCAATTTTGTCAGAACATTTACTGTTAGTAATATGCTCTCTAGCAGCACTGCATGCTATAGAGAAATATTTTCTGAAAGGTAGAGTTAATTGATTCAGGAAGCTTCATTGCTGTCTTATTTTTGGGAATTGTCACAGTCACCCAAACTTTACCAACTACCACACTGATTATTCAGCAACCATCAGCTTCATGGAAAGATCTTTCACTAACAAAAAGATTATAAATTGTTGAAGCCTCAGGGATCATTAGTATTTTTAGCAATAAATTATTTTTTATTTAATGTTATATATTTTTAGACATAATGCTATTGCACACCTAAGAGACTATTGCATATTGTAAACATAACTATGACAGGCACTGAAAAATCAGCAAATTCATGTGATCTGCTATATTGCATATATTCATTTAATTCTGGTGGTCTAGAACCAAACTTGAAATATCTGTCCATATTTACTCATAACTAAGTTTGTGCTAATAGTACAAATGATCATGAGTGATATAATAAATGTGAGGAGAAGTGAAGATAGAAAAATTACTAATGCTAAACTTGATGGCTTCATATGTGATAAAGAACTCAAGCTGATCACAAATAACAGAGGCCAACACACATGAAAATTGTGCCAGTAACAATTTATTATTAGAGTGACATAAGTGAACATGGAGAAGTAGGCAGCTTCAAGAGACTAACCCCTATAGAAACATTGAAAAAATGAGGAAAAACTGCTAGAATCAACTTTGTCAGAACTCTAGGAAATAATCAAAATTTTACAACAGTCAAACAAATGCTAAATAAATAAAAAGTCAACTTAAAAACAGAAGGGGAACTTTGGGAATTTTTTGCGCCATTGTCAAAAAATTCCCTCGTTTGGTAATGATCTCTAAGTTAGCAATCTGAATTCAGTGTATGAGGTTCTGGAACAAATAGTAAGTGGAACTTATCATTAAAAAAGTGTTATTGCTTTGTTTAAGTTGTTTGAGAGCAACCTAAATGACTGATATAGGGCATCTGTCTTTGTTACATCTGACTTGAAACATACTTTGTACAGAAAAACAATGACTATTCCTCATAAACATTGTAAGGCCAATGAACAAGCCATAGTACCTGGGAAAAAAGGTTATAGTTAAGGCATAAAATATAGCATGTAAAGTTTGGAAGGAAAGGCTGAAGAGTTTCTTTGAGAAATTAGGGGAACATGCCTATACACATTGGGGAACTGAGAAAGCCACATACGTGCCCTGGACAGGATGCCTACTCTGAAAAGACCAGAGAAAAACTTAAACTTTCACCTCTGACTGAACTCTGAGCTTAGTACGAGCAGGAAGTAAAGATAAGGCAGAGTTGTAAATGGTCTAGCTAAGTGTTGCATACGTGCCAGAACACAGAGCTAATATATATATATATATATATATATATATATATATATATATATATATATATATATATATTTTTTTTTTTTTTTTTTTTTTTTTTTAAATAGGAGAGGCATTTTTCTCCCTCGAGTTTTTTTTTTTTTATTATCCTTGTTCCCCCCATCTCAGTCATTTTTGGCTCCTAAAACCCAAGAAAAAATTGCCTTTAAAAAAACCACTAACTGAACATAAGCTAAAATAACAAATACTTCAGAGACCACACATAACAAAGAATACTGACTTAAAAAAAATTGTCTAGAAAAGTCTACTAAAAAAAAATAGTTTAGCATACAGCAAGAAAAAAATGCAAACCCAGAACAGGAAGAAAAATCTGATTACCAGAGTTACACATTATAATACTGAGGATTAAACTTGACTTTTTTCCTTTACCTTGCCAAATACTTTACTAAAGTTCTTGGAGAAAAGAGCTTTTTTATTAACTCCCTCTATATAATGTAGTTTACTTTCCAACCTGACTCTGGCATAACTTCACATAACAAATAAAGAAGGGAAATCAAAGTATTTTATGATCTTGCAAAGCTGTCTCTTTGAGAATCCCAGTCTCTGGGCACCTTTTAAGACACTCATCTATTCTTTCTGCAGCCTGCCACCTATAGAGCTTCAGCTACAAATTAAGGAACTTGAAAATTTTCCCCTCTCTTATGCTAACAGGACATCTCCTCTGTTGACTTTTAAATTACTCTGATAAAAGCTTTACTCTTGCTAACTAATTACCACCTATAACCTGCAATCCCCCACTCGAAGATGTCCTGCCTTCCTAGACCAACCAATGTGAGTCCCACAAATATTGATTTATGGCTTCCTGTAACTTCTGTCTTCTTAACATTTATATAACCAATTATAATTTACTTGACACACATTCTCAGGACTTTCAGGATGGGTGTCATGGGCCTCAGATTACTCACTTTTGACTCAGAATAAGTCATCTAAAATATTCTTTACTTCTTTCATTGGCAATATTCAAAATGTGCAGTTTTCAGCTAGAAATTGTAAAGCATGCTATGAAACATGAATGTATTCACAGAATAAATTAACAGAAGCCACTCATGAAGAAGCACAAAAGCACAAAGAGTTTACTTAATAGAGTCTTTAAATGAATTATCTTAAGTATGTTCAGCAAGATAAAAAAAAACATAAACAATGTGGTTTAAAAAAGAATTCAGGAGAACAGTGTGTGAAAATAAAAATAAAAATATCAATAAAGACATAAAAATATATATTTTAAAAAATATACAAAATTCTGGGGCCGAAAAGTAAGATAAATCATGTAAAAACTCACTAGGAAAGTAAAATTGCATATTCAAGTAGGTACAGAAAGAACCAGTGAACGTAATGATGTCAATTGAAATTAATTAGTACAGGGAGCTGGAAGAAGAAAGAATGAAGGAAATTAAATAGAGCCTAAGGGACATGTGTGACACAACCGAACACACCAACATAAAAATAATGGAAATCCTAAGAGGAGAGGAAAGGGAGGAAAGAGGCAGAAAGAGAATGTGAAGAAATGATGGGTAAAAGATTGGGCAAATTCAATAAAAGATATAAACCTCAAGAAGCCTAATAAACTCCAAGAATTATAAACCTCAAGAAGCCTAACAAACTCCAAGAATTATAAACACTAAAGGGGTCATTCTGAGATACATTATAAACAACTCGTCAAAAGCTAAGGACAATTATATGATCTTGAAAGCAGCAAAAGATAATATTTTTTATGCGCACAAGAGAGAGTAAAGACAATCAATAGCAGATTTCTCATCAATAACTATAAAGCATAAATGAAGGGAAGAGCATTATTAAAGAAAAAAGCATTCAACCAAAAATTTCACATCCAGAAAAAATATTTTTCAAAGATGAAGGAGAAACTAAGATATTTGCTGATAAGCAAAAGCTGAAAGATATCAATTTCTGGCTGAAAATTGCACATTTTGAATATTGTCAATGGATGATGTAAAAAATATTTTAGATAATTTACTCCTGTCCTGCAAAAATGTTAAAGGGATTCTTTCAGCATGAAGCGAAAATACACTAAACAATAATTTAAAACCGTGTGAAGAAACAAAATCTAGTGAAGGTAACTACATAGGTAAATATAAAATTCTGTATTATTATATATTTGAATTGTAATTCCTCTTTATATTTCCTATATAATTTTAAAAATAAATGTATAAAAATAAATGTAAATCTATATTATGGGTCACATAATGTATCAAGATGTAATTTGTGGTAAAACACCACAACAGAAATTGTTTCAAACATAGGTTTGTGTGTACAATTAAAGCTGAGTAGGAATTATTGCAAACCAGATTATTATGAATTTAAAATATTCATGGTAATGAAAAACCATAAGAAAAAAAATTTCATCCAGAAATGGGAAGAGAATTAACTAGGTACACTGAAAAAGTAAACAAAAAAAGAGCAGCATTGGAGGCCTTGAGCAACAACAAAAAAGGTAGAACACACACAGAAAACAAATGACAAAATAAAATAAGCCCTTCATTATAATTAATTCATTTAGAGGTAAATGGAGTAAACTCTCCATTCAAGAGACAGAGAATGCCAGAATACATTTAAAAGATTCCTACTCAATGATTTTGAGGTTAAAAAACAAGTTATACTCACTTTATATCTAAAGACTCAAATGAGTTGAATGCAAATGAATGGAAAAAATATTCCATACAAAAAAGTCACCACAAAGGAGCAGAGGTAGCTATATTAATATCAGACAAAATATATTTTAAGTCAAAAATTGTTATGAGAGGCAAAAAGCAAATATATTGAAAAATGGGCATCAAAGAGACATAACAATAATAATCCTATACGCACCAAACAATAAAACTTCAAATTATGTGCTATGACTTGAATGATTATGCAACCTCCAAAATTTATATTGAAACTTAATTACCAAATGCAACAGTATTAAGATATGTGACCTTTGGGAGATGATTACTCATTAAGGTTCTGCTCTTATGAGATTAGCAACCTTATAAAAGGGCTTGAGAATGAAGTGGGAGGACTCTCTTAGCCTCTGTCCCTTCCACAAATGCTGCCAGAGCCTTAATCTTGAACTTTTCAACTTGCAGGATGGTGAGAAATTAATGCCTATTGTTTATAAATTATCCAGTTTGTGGTATTTTGTTATAGCAGTACAAATAGACTAAGTCGTCTTATGAATCAAGCATGAACAAAATTGGAGAAAGAAACAAACAAGCCTAAAAAGTAGTAAAAATGTTTCTATTCCATTTACAAGAATGTGTAGAACACATAGACGGAAGATCAATAAGAAAATATAGAACTTGAACAAGACTATATAACAAGTAGCTGTAACAGATAAATACATACCACTCCACCCCACAATAGCAAAATACACACATTTTTCAAGTATATGTAGAAATTTTTCAAGATACATTACATATTAGACCATAAAACAAGTTTCAATTATTTTTTTAAATGAAAATCATGCAATTCATCTTCTCTATGTGCATGAAATGAAACTAGAAATCAATAGCATAAACTGAAAAATTCATATATTATGTAAAAAATGAACAATCCACTCTTAAAATTGAATCACTTAGGTAAAATAAACACATTTCTACAAGCACACAACTACCAAACTGGCTCAAGAAGAATTTTAAAAATTTCAATATACCTGTAATATATAAAGAATAATACAATATAATCATTTATCAGAAATCTCCTAACAAAATCCTGGAGAAAATGATTTCACTTGTGAATTCTAAAAATAATCTAGAAAAATTAACACTAATTTTTCTTAAATTCTTTCAAAAACAACATAAGAAGTGACTACTTAGCCACTTAATCTGTGAGGTGAGATTTATGATACTAAAGTCAAAGACAGCACAAGGAAAGATAAGAGTAGGCCAATATTCCTTATAAATTTGATGCAAATAAAAATAAATTTTAACAACCCAATTTCTTCAGCATAATAAGAGAAGTATACACTGCGAACAAGTGAGATTTATTCAAAGAATAAAGGGTGGCTCAAAAAGAAAGAAAGAAAGAAAGAAAATCAGTGTAATACCATATATTCATAGGAAAAGGTTCAACAACAAATAATCATCTCAATTGATTAATAAAACATATTTGACAATATTCAACACACTTTTTAGTAAAAACACCTTAAATTGTAGAACTAGAAGTCAACATGATAACAACATGATAAAAAGCATTTATGGAAAACTCACAGCTCAACCTACTCAATAGTAAAATAATGAAAATTTTCTCCCTACAATCAGGAATAAGACAAGAATACCCACTTTGCCATTACTATCTAACACTGTACTGGAAATTCTTGCTAGAGTAACTAGACAAGAAAAAGAACTAAAAGTTAGTTGATTTAGAAATAAAAACTATCTCTATTCACATGTGACATGGTCTCTCTCTCTCTCTTTCTCTTTTTAGTTGGAGTCTTGCTCCGTGGCCCAGACTGGAGTGCAGTGGCATGCTCACAGCCACCATAGCCTTGATTTGCTGGGCTCTTTTTTTTTTACATAAAAAAGGCCAAGGAATTCACAATAAACTAATAAAGTTAATAAAGGAAATCAATGAGCCCGAAACAATTAATACTCAAAAATCAATTGTTTTTATATGCCAACAATAATCAATCAGGAAAAATTAAGATACTAATTCTATTTACAATAGCATATAAAATAACAAAATACCTAGGAATGAATTTCCCGAAAGAATGAACAACTTTTGCACTGAAAACTACAAAACATTGCTAAAATTCATTTTAAAAACACAAAAATCAATGTAAAGACAACATGCGTTCTTTTTGTTTAGGTTGCTTTGTTTTTTCAGGCTCTTTTTTGCATTCACTGGTATAAAAATAGACTCATAAATCAATGGAACAAAAATAGAGAACTTAGCAATAAAGCCATATTCCTACTGATCTTTGTTAAAGTTGACAAAAACATACTGGGAAAAAAACACCCTGATTAATAAATGGTGCTGGGAAAATTGTATCATCATATGCAGAAGAATGAAATTGGACCCCCCTAACGTCCGCAATATACAAAAATTAACTCAAGCTGGATTAAACACTTAATAGTAAAACGTAAAGCTATAAAAATACTTGAAGAAAACCTAGAAAAACTCTTCTGGACATTGGCCAAGGCAAATAAATCATAACTAAGTTCTCAAAAGCAAATGCAGCAACACAAAAGTGTCAAATGGGAATTAATTAAACTATAGAGCTTTGCACTACAAAAGAAATAATCAACAGAGTGAACAGATAACCTGAAGAATGGAATTAAACATTTGCAAACTATGTATCCAACAAGGGACTAATATCCAAAATCTACAAGGAACTTGAACAACTCAACAAGAACATCATAAACAACAAAATAATGTCATTAAAAAGTGGGCAAAGTTCATGAACAAACATTTTTCAAAAGAAGACATGGCCAATAAGCATGAAAACATGAACAACATCACTTATTATCAGAAAACTGCAGATTAGAGCCATGGTGAAATTTCACCTTACATCCTTCAGAATGGCTATTATTAAAAACTGAAAAAGCAGATAAATGAGAAAAGGGGAGGCTTATACACTGTTGGTAGGAATGTAAATTAGCATGGCCTCTATTAAATAAACATGCAGATTTCTCAGAGTTAAACATAGAACTACCTTTTCTTATAGTATTATGGTAGTAGTTCAAGGTCCACTTATGAGTGAGAACATGTGATACTCAGATCTTTGTTTCTGTGACAGACCACTCAGTATTATAATCTCTAAATCCATTCAGGTGGCTGTGACATTCATGATTTTGTTCTTCTTTATGGATGCATAATATTCCATTGTGTATAGGTACCACATTTTTTAATCCAGTCCTCTTTTGATGGACAGCATGGTTGGTTCCATGATCTTGCTATTGTGAACAATGCTGCAATAAATAAATGTGTGCAGGTATCTTTTTTATAGAGTTATTTGAGTTGACAGGGGCGGAAAACTACCAGGAGCAGGGAGGGGCAGGGAGATGGAATTAACAGTAGTCAATATCTTCCTGGGGAAGGAGGGGCACACCTCATCAACCAGGGTACTGCACAATGAATATTTGCATACCTAACCCTTAGTTGTACCCCACAATTTTAAAATAAAAAAATATATATATAATAAAAAAAAATAGAACTACCATTAGATCCAGCAATTCCACTACTGGTGCTACCCAAAGGAAAACAAATCGTTATATCAAAAGATATCTGCACTCATATCTTAATCACAATAGTACTTATAGTAGCAAAAACATATAATCAACCTACATGTCCATCAATGGATGACTGAATAAAGAGAAATGTAGTATATAACACACACACACACACACACACACACACACACACACACACACACACACACTGGAATACTACTCAGCCATAAAAATAATGAAATCATGTCTTTTGCAGCAGTGTGCATGGAACTGGAGGCCCCTATCTTAAGTGAAATAACTCAGAAACTGAAAGTCAAAACTACATGTTCTCTTACAAGTGAGAACTAAATAATGTGTACACAAGTACAGAAAGTATGAAATAATAGACATTGGACACTCAGAAGGGTAGGAGAGTGGGAGAGGAATGAAAGATGACAAATTCTTTAATGGGATAATGTACACTATTAAAGCCATGGCTATACTAAAAGCCCAACTCAATATATTCATGTAACAAAACTGCACTTGTATCCCCTAAATTTATACAAATTTTTTAAAAGTTACCCTGTTTTTATGAACTAGAAGACTAATATTTCTGAGATGGCAATATTACCTAAAGCAATCTACAGATTCAATCCAATCAGTATCAAAATCCTAACTGGCTTTTGTGAAGAAGTGAAAAAACTATTCTCAAAGTAATATGGAATTGTGATGGACCCTGAATAACAAAGTAATACTTAAAAAAAAATTGGATCTGTCACACTTTAGCTTTCAAACATTACTGCATAGTTACAGGAATAAAAATATTAAGGGTACTGGCATAAGAATAGACATATAGAACAACGCATTAAAATTATAAACCTAGAAATAAGTCATATATATGACTAAGGACAATCAACAAAGGTGACAAACCATTACATTGGGAAAGAACATTCTCTGCAACAGATGGGACTAGGTGAAATGAATATCCACATGCATAAATAAATAAATAAATGTAGAGTCCATACCTCTCACTGTATAAAAAAATTGACTCAAAATTGATCAATTATCCAAATAGTTGAGCTAAAGTTGGTTTAAAAAGCATAAAGATAAATAATGACATGAGATTCATCAAAGTATTATTACATATAACACCAAAAGCATGAACAATACAACAGATAAATAAACTTTTTGCATCAAAGGACATTATTAAGAAAATAAAGATACAATCTACATTATAGAAGAAAATATTGAAAATATCATTTCTGACAAGAAATTAATACCCAGAATAAAGAACTCTGACAACTCAGCAATAATAAGTCTATTAAAAATGGACAACACAACTCCATGTCTGACAAAGGCCTAACATCAAAGATCTACAAGGAACTCAAACATGTTGAAAAGAAAAAACCAAACAACCCCATTATAAAGTGAACAAATGATATGAACAAACACTTCTCAAAAGAAGACATACGAGCAGCCAACAGATACATGAAAAGATGCTCAACCTCACTAGTCATCAAGAAGATGCAGACTAAAACTACATTGAGATACCACCTAACTCCAGTGAGAATGGTCATCATCAGTAACTCAAAAAATAACAGATGCTGGAGAGGATGTGGTGAAAAGAAAACACTTCTGCACTGTTAGTGGGAGTGTAAACTAGTACAGCCTCTGTGGAAATCAGTGTGGGGATTCCTAAAAGTTCTAAAAATTGACCTTCCATATGACCCCGCAATCCCCCTACTGGGAATAGACCTGGAAGAACTCAAATCACTCTATAAAAAAGACATTTGCACACGTATGTTTATCGCAGCTTTGTTCACAATAGCAAGAACATGGAACCAACCATGCTGCCCATCAAAAGAGGACTGGATAAAAAAAAAAAAAATACGGTACCTATATACATTGGAATATTACACAGCCATAAAGAAGAACAAAATTATGAACTTCGCAGCAACCTGGATGGGATTACAGTTTATAATACTGAGTGATCTTTCACAGAAAAAAAAGATTTGAGTATCACATGTTCTCACTCATAAGTGGACCTTGAACAACAACCATAATACTATAAGGATTGACAGTAGTGGAAAACTGCAGGGTGGGGGAAAGGGGGCAGGAAGGTGGGATTAACAGTAGATGATATCTACCTGGGGAAGGGGAGGCACACCTCATCAACAAGGGTACCTGCACAATGAATATTTGTATACCTAACCTTAAATTGTACCCCAAAATTTAAAATAAAAATAAAAGTAAAATGGGCAACAGACTTGAACAGCCATTTCTTCAGAGAAGATATAAATTCCCCAATTAGCACATGAAAATATATTTAACATCACTAGTAATTAAGGAAATGCAAATTCAAATCAAATGAGATACTGTTTTCACATTTTTTAAATGCCTGTAATAAAATAAACAGAAAATAGTAAGTGTTGGTGAAGAGGGGAGGAAACGGAACACATGTAGTGTGTTGGGAATGTAATATGGTTCAGGTTCCGTGAAAAACAGATCCTCAGAAAGTTAAACATAGAATTACCATATGACCCAGAAATCCCATTGCTAGGTATATACTCCCAAAAAACTAAAAACAAAGACTCAAACAAACATGTACAAGCATGTTCATAGTAGCACTATCCCCAGTAGTTTTGAATGAACAGATAATTTATGGAATACTCTGCCACCATAAAAATCAATCAAGTACTGTTATATGTGACTACATGAATGAACTTCCTAAACATGATAAGTAAACTAAAGGTAACATTTTTTATTCAATTTACATGAAATATTCAGAACAAGTAAATCTTTAGAGAACAAGAGCATATCTGTGATTGCCAGGGGCTGAGGTGAAGGGACATATGGAAAGTAACTACTTAATGAGTATAGGATTTCCTTTTGAAATGATGAAAATGTTTTGGTACTAGATGGAGTGGTTGCACATGTTTGCACATGTACTAAATTCCACCACATTGCTCATTTTAAAGTGAACTAGTTTTTTAATCTGTGAATTTCATGTCAAAATTTTTAAAACTATTACCAACACCAGGTATTTGAATTAGAAAGGAAAACCTGGTGCAGTGGCTCATGCCTGTAATACCAGCCTTTTGGGAGGCTGAGGCAAGAGGATTGCCCGAGCCCACGGGTTTGAGACCAGCCTAAGCAACATGACAAGACCTCGTCTCTACACTTAAAAAAAAAAAAAAATTAGCTGGGCATGGTGGTGCGCACCTGTAGTTCCAGTTACTTAGAAGGCTGAAGCAAAAGAATCACCTGAACCCAACAGATGGAGGCTGTGGTGGCCATGAATGTGCCACTGCAATTCAGCCTGGGTGACAGAGGGAGACTCTGATGAAAGAAAGAAACAAGAAAGAAAGAGAGAGGGAGGGAGGGAAAGAAAGGGAGAGAGGTAGAGAGAGGGAGGGAGAAAAGAGAGAGAGAGAAGGAAGGAAGGAAGGAAGGAAGGAAGGAAGGAAGGAAGGAAGGAAGGAAGGAAGGAAGGAAGGAAGGAAGGAAGAGAAAGAAAGAAAGAAAAGTTAATGATCATGACAGGGAAATGAAGTAACTCAAATAACTAGAACTTCTGAATGCTGAATTGTAATTCATGTAAAATAGTTCATACATTTGCCTTTTTTCTCTAATATTATATAGTTATTGATGATGCCCAGAGAAAGCAGATAAATTGTGAGTATTGGATCAGAGATCTTCTACATGCCATGCAAAAGCCAAATTGTGACCAACAGATAAGGCACAGTCTTCCAGTCAAGTGATGTCTCCCAAATATAGTTTTATGATTCTAGTTTTTCTAGAGAGCTTACCTAGAGAAAATTTACATACAATTGAACAATTTTAGATCAGGACTAATTGTGCAAATAAATAAGCAAAAATAAAAACAAACATTGAAATTGTTTCAGTTAAATTTTCATTTAACATAGCAAACACTTCAAAAGGGATATTATTTCTTTTAAAATACTATTAAATGAAGGATTTTTTCATTACTGGTATTGTCTCTTGTCACAGCTAATGAATGAATTCTATAATAGAGATGACATTGGCTGTAGTTCAAAACAAAGGAAGTGAAATGTTAATTGAATACAATTGATATTCTGGCAAATACCTGAGTATTAAAATATCCCTTACCACAAACATAGAAGGCAAATATGTATTAAAATTATTTTTTCCAAGAGGGGATAATTGTATGTGAGTCTTTTATAAAAACCTTGCTTATTAGGACCAGGCTATCTTGAGCCCCCATATTTTAGAAGCCAGAATATCACATTTCTAAGTTAAATATCCCTGTTAGGAGGAAGCAAATGAAAATATGACAAAATATTTAAAGTTGTATAATGGCATATGTATAATTTTTATACAATGTGGTTGAAATAAAATGTGCACCTATATTTTATTATGGGGACTTGAGGTTTAGAAAAAATATGAAATCTGAAATAAAAATCCAGACCAAATTTTCATTTATGATTTTCAATTTCCCACTTCGGTCATTGTCTCTCTAACTGTCCCTTGTCCAAATTTTTACACCTCCATCCTCAGCTGAATAATTTGTCTGCTATGCATTCCCTTTTAGTAATATGAAGGATTATTTCATCCATGTTTTTAAAAAATCATGAGATGGAGTAAAGTGAAACACCTTTTTTCCCCCAAAAAATATGTGTTGTCCATATCTTTCATGGTTGCAAGACTGTATCTTCATCTACTATGACATATGTTAAAGCCAAAGGGTCCCAGGATAGTGATCAGGCCTCTCTACCTTCTAATTGTGTGACATTAGGTAGTTTACTTCAACTTGTAAGGCTCAAACCAATACTGCAGAATGCGAATAAATGAATAGCATACATTCATCTTAGTGGTATGAAGATAAATAAAATAATATTTGTAAAGCACTTGGTACAACATCTGGCATGCTACTAGAAGGTGTAAATAAATGTTAACAGATTCTCTTCTGACTCTTGTAAAACTGAACACATTATAATGTAAACTATATTCATTATTCATCTGATTGGACAATATAAGAATATGAGAGTAAAGCAAGGGAATAAAATCTGACTTAAATATAGAAATGTAACTATAAAGAAAAGACAAAAATATGTAACCACTCTTATTCTATTAATGCCAGAGGAAATTATTTTTTATTCAACATCAGAGACAAATCTATTTAAAAAGCAACAACAATCCATGTTACTGGGGGGAAACTGCTAAAATCTGTCATTGTTTTCTCTTTGTTAGCCTGGTTATGCCTGGGTAATGCTATATTCAGATGTGTTCATCTGTGCTGTTCTTGAAAAAATAAGCAGAGACACTGTAGATTATGCCTGTCAATATAACACATCTTTTTAATTCAACAAAATAAAATAAGCATATTGCATCTTAGTTGATGCTGATGTTTACAAGTCATGCAAATCTTAATATCTGTAAAACATTATTTTTCCCTCATAAAAGGATAATGGGAATAGTTTAATTGTTGCTTTGACATTTTAAAACACAGGTCAGATGTTTAAAGACACCTTTTAAATTACAGCTGCAAATAAATTGTTTGCAATGTAATATAGTATAACATTTTAGCTAACTATACCCCAAAGCTAGTAAGCTATTAGTTAGGTAGCACATAACTAATGACTGGAATAAATTCACTTTGAGTTTTTAACATAAATCAGGTGTCATCAGTCTAATAAAGTTTTTCATTTTATCAAATGCTTTATATTTAAAACAATATGAGATTTCAAAGGACCAAACCATTTTTTAAAAAATCTGGTGTCTCAAGCAATAAGAACAGAGAGAATTCTTTACCTCCGAGTCATGTTTGTACACCCATAGGAAGAACGAGAAATCTGATACTAAGTCAATTTAATCACTTTGTCTGTGTTTTCTCCACAAATTAGCTGCCTGGGTCATCTAAATCTCCTGACCTTAGTTGTGTTCTCTAGTATGTTGTTCTACTTCTTTAAACTGGTGTGGTATTAGGATTAATTAGTATTATCATGCATACTCTTTAGAGAATATATTTAAATTGAGTATTTCTTCAATGAGAGACATATCCTAAACTGCCAACGTCTAGATTTTGTTTTGTTTTGCTGATTTTTCTGGACAGAGCTGCCTGTATTTCTCTGGCTTCATTCACTTCCTTGGTTCTGTATCTTAGCCCAAATTAGCCAATTGAGCAAAGCTTCATGGATTAAATCCTCATTCAATGTTAAAGACTTGCCTTGCCATCAACATCACTGTGGTAGTCTCAACTTGTGTAAATTATTTCCCAACTTAACATTGAACCTAGTTTAAAACTGTCAACATTATTACTTCTAGAAATGAAAATAGAGACATGTCTATAGTGGAACTGAACAGTCCCTGTTAAATTCTTGTTCAACTGAGATCAAACAGAGCTCTGATGATTCATACATGAATGCTTGACTTCTTTCATACTCTGATAGACCTGCAAAGACCATCCCTGATGCTCACCTACAGAGAATAATAAAGAACTATCACCCTCTATTGTAATAGAGGGTATTTGGTAAGTTGCTAAAAGAGGTGAAAGCTAGAGCTAACAATGAAGACATCATTTTAGTGCTTTACTATTTTATCCTTAGCAGGCCATAATAGTAAATCAGTGTGAAAACTGTGTCTTGGCACTGACTGATTATTGACACAAAGGACAAGAGGCCAGTTTTGCTGAAAAATTGTGAAGTATACACAGTTCACAGGTGGCAATTTCAATATAGTAGACGAATTGAAGAGTGTGACGAATATCCTCTACTAAATACAATCTAACTAAAAAAATGTACATATCTTCTCAAAGAAGGTTAAATCCTGTAGTTGTAGTCTGCATTAAATGTTTTCTTGAGCATTATTCTTTCCATCCTACATATTAAACGTAAAAATGAGACCACAAAGTAAATGCATAGCTACATTAGGCTGTTTTCCCCAACTTCAAGCATGAATGTACTCTCATGTATTTGTAGAGTATAATTATTGATCTTATAGTTAATATATTCTCAAAATAAATGTGGGTATTCGATTTTCTTTAAACAAACTCAGTGCAAACAAGATATGTTGGCTTGAACAATGTATCTAAATAAGTCAACCCTTTAATTAAAAAATGAAGTAAAAAATGTGTTCCTTTTAGAAATAGTCACTTTTTAAAGGAAATATTTGAATAGTTAACCCACTCTTCAAAAATAGGACTTCTCTTCACAAGGCAAAAAGAGTCTGACAATCTTAGAAATTAAAGCACTTGTGTCAAATTACTTCTGTAGTATAATTTGCAGAAAAAACAAAAACAAAATCACTCTGAACATTTGTTTCTCTGGTTATGGGCTTGCATTTCTTAGCACTTACCTGCAAACTGATGTGCTATTTTGAGCAAAATCGTTTCTAAATCATGTCATAGGTAGATAATTTTTTGTATGCTTTCATCTTTCAAAAGCAAACAAACGAGATATATTTTCAAGGTAAAAAAGTCTTAGTGAAAGAGCTCACTCAATGAGTTTAATGTTGCCTATTTGTCATTAAACAAGTCACTATTATTGTTGTAGTTGCTATTCTTATTACTATTTTAGAATTGCTATACTATACGTTGGACATTAGATCTGTACTAAGCCTCCAAATATCAGTTTACATTCTAGTAAACCAAAGATGTTCTCCCCACCACCACCAATGGAACACTTTTTATCAAAAGAGGTAAGTGATTTGCCCAAGGTTATATAGCTACAAAAGTCATATGAATTTCTGACCCCCACTCTTATTGGAAGAGTTGTTCTAGAGTCTGACCTTTGTCTTAAAAGATCTGATATCTTGCTGAATAATTCCATAATAAGAAGTTTCCCCTGGATTCCCCTACTTGGTTGAATATTTCCACTTGCCTGAGTAGTGTTACCTAGAAAGTTGGGCCTTAGGACATATTGGTGGACAAGGGGAAGATGAAAAGGGGATGTCATATGTTGTCTTTGCAGCTGGAGGTTTTTCATTGTGGATTTATTCTAGCACAGCTGAGGACTTCAAGCCTGAGTGAGGATTAAAAGAGGAAGGCTTAGTGCAACTGAGCACTGGAATCTGAGCACAGGCATGCATAGCCATACATATCTGCAAATTTAAAAATGTACATGGTCTTGATGCCTATTCTTGTCCCCAAACTAAAAGTCAAACAAACTCAAGTTTTATCTTGTACAATAGAAAAGGCAAGACTAATTTCTAAGAGTGCTTCCACATGTATAACTCAAGTCTTGGGATGCAAACTCTTAGTCTTCTGGTGTTATGTATGACTCTGATACGTTTGATTTGAGACTACCATAAAGATCATACAAATAGGCTGTCATAATGTTTGCCACAACTCAAGCAATGTTCTAATCACTGTCATTACACTCACCAACTTTATCAATTTATATAATATTTCAGGTGCCTGGAGGGATTGAGTTTACAAACAGTTGGTGTGGAACACCGACTGTGTAAAGTAGTATTTCTGCTTGCTTCAGTAATACCTTTTCTACTGCAGCACAATGAGTTTATTTTTCATTTAATACTAACCCTGCCAAAAATAATAGTGAAATCCAAAGACATTTGAATGTGTGATGGGTGAAATGAACTCAGAAAACTGAAAGTCTAAAAATGATTGCCACTTCCATTTGTATGATTAATCTCATATGAAATTAAGTCTTTAGGTTGGGGATGTGTGAGTATTTTAATTTGTGTTTGCATAATTGGGGAAGAAGGTGATTGGAGATGAAAGATAAAAAACAGTAGAAGTACAGGGTCCACTACAACAGTACCAAGAATGTGATAAGAACTCCAAAATTATCTATTGCATAAATGAACAAATAAATAAATGATCAATCAAACCTTAGAAGACTATCTCTGGATTAAATATTTAGTCTGTTTCCATTTATTGTCATTAAAATTTAAAGTTATAGGAGATATATATTCCTGAATAATTTTTTCTAGAAGCATTCTTTATATAATACAGTGTTTCGTGTAGTTTCTAGTGGTTGGTAAGTACTGAATAATAGCAATAATCAGAAGAATAGCAGCATTACTGTTAGGCACAATATTGAACTCTTAAACAACATTATCTCATTTAACTCTATAATAGCATTGCAATGTTAACACTAAATATATACCCACAACATGAATGAGTAAAGTGAGAGACAAGGTTAATAACTTGCAATATACTAATCCACAAAACTAGTAAATTATAGAGCCAGAACTAAAACCAAAGTATGTCTTACCTAAAGGCCTCACTTCAATTTTTGAACAAATGTATGATAAAATGAACACAACTGTACTATGGTTTTATACTGGAAGAAAGTGAAAAGATTGAGTAGAGGAAGTTTAATTTAGTGAACAATCAAGTCTGTATGATCTTTGTTATACCAAACTCCCACAGATTCCAAAGTATCACTATAAGCTCAGTGAATAACAAGAAAATTTGGAAAAGTGAATCACTGGGAACAGGATACTAGAACTACGATGGAAAAAACAAAAATAAATAGAAATATATAGTCATTGTGATACCAATACCTTCCATCTGATGAATAGCCATCAATAGAAGTCAGTAAAACCAAACTATTTTTTTAAATAATTATGCCAAAATTCTTATGTTTAAGTGAAGTACCATGCTGAAGCTCATCTTCCCATAATAGGGAATCTTGGCATTCTGCACCAACTTAGAGTCATCACATTTCTCAATTACACTGTACTACAGATGCACAAATGAGGCAGTTAAAAGAAGCTTCCTTAAGAGAATGCTGGATAAGCCAGCTCTTACCAAGATGCACAAATGAGGCAGTTAAAAGAAGCTTCCTTAAGAGAATGCTGGATAAGCCAGCTCTTACCAAGGATTTTTTTTCTTTTCTTTTCTTTCTATAAATTTTCTTTCCTTTCTCTTCTCTTTCCTCCCTCCCTTAATTTCATTCTCAACCCCTTCATATGTTAAATAACAACTACAAACTATATTTTAGTTTATCATTTCAAAGTTAATATTTTTAAAAATATGGCATATTTCACAAAGTACCACATTGAGGAAATTGATACAGCCATTTGTATAATTAGTCATTGTAACTACTTGACTAAATGACTCTGAAAAAGACCTATTGTTAATCACATTTTGTACATCAGGAAATAAGTTCAGTGTAATTAAGGAGTTCATAAAATAGCAAAGCAAGGATAGAAACTAATGTGTAAAAACACAACATTCATCAACAGGTCATAACTTTAAACTATCAGTTGATTTTTGAACTAGTTCAATTTTATCCCAGAAATGACTATGTTTCATAATACTGTGACATATGTGGGTGTTCAGTTTTTGAAAAAGACAGTTGGGTAGGTGGGTTTTTGCAAAATGCCAAATTTATCTGAAAGACTATTTGGGGAATTTAAAATGTGACCCCCTTTTCTCTGCCATCCTTATAAGCACCTACTAAAAAGGAATAAATCTCCTGGGTTGAAATAGTTCCCAAAGACTAAGCCTGCTGATAATTTCCATATTTGTGTTAAAGTTTTTAATCTGAAAAACACAGTAAAACTATCATTACAATGAGAGTATCGAGAGGTTCTTTAGATAAGGGAGAAACTTGGAATGTAAAAACTTCAAGGAAAAAAAAGAAGAGAGAAGGAAGAGGTATCCACATTCAGAAGTTTAGATCATTCTCATTCAATCTGATCTTTTTCTTTCAATTCCTCTCTTTTCATTTCCATGCAGTTGGTTTATCATCTACATATGGAAACTTCCAGACTCCATTCCCTCATCCTCAACTCACAATAAATGTCAAATGTCTTCTGCATTTATCAAACTGACAAACATAGGAAGTCTCAAGTAGCAATGAAGACCCCAAATCATTTTTGCAATCTCAATTCATATACTTTACATTTTCATCTTCCCAAAAATGCTCTGCATGATATCTGAACTGCAGAATTATTGTGCCATTTGAAAAATGTCTGATTATGCTTTTTAAAAAAATTCTAACCAGTGTTAATATGCCCTAAGATACCACACATTGCTACACTCAAGGCATTTGAATGTGAAATTATCACCCACAATACCATCATAAGAGAGGAATAAAGACAGATTACCTGGGGTTAAGAGGATGACTGACATAGTGATGAGTGAGCATACAACTAAAATCACCAGCAGGGCAATAGCAATTCCCTTCCAGTTTCTCTGTGGAGGGCTGTTACTTCCCAGTTCCTACCGAGATAGAAAAAAAAATTCATAATTATACATGCTCCAAGAGAAATGTATTCATAAAGGAATGATTCAGTGCATGGCACAATCACAGTTTGAAAGCTGATTAGAATCCGTTTCCTCTTCGGTAACTCGCTTAATTATTCAGAAGTGCATATATCATAAATGACTATCTTTTGGGGGGGTAATCTGATTTCTCTATGCGGTAAACCAGCAGTTTTATGCTTGCTTTCCAAATTGTAGATAGTCTTAAAATGCATTGACTATAAACACCAGAAATAGACAAAATATTCAGCAAAATAATTATGGAGATAAAGAGCGTACATTTACATTTATTCTTGCTGCAATGGAACCTACAATAAAGATTTAAATACAAATGCTCTTGAAGCACTCCAGATTACTTTCTAACTGGATGGGAAAAAAAGATTAGAAATGAGAAAATAACCCAAAACGTTCCTCACTGTAGAGCAGTGCGCACTTGTCAAGACAACAGCTTTTTGTTGTTGTTGTTGTTACTGTTTTTATTTATTTATTTATTTTATTTATTTATTTATTTATTTATTTATTTATTTATTGAGTTGGAGTCTCACTCTGTCACCCAGACTGGAGTGCAGTGGCCGCTCCCGGCCACCGCAGCCTCAACCTGCTGGGCTCCGGCGATCCTTCCGCCTCAGCCTTCCAGGTAGCTGGAACTACAGGTGCGCGCTACCATGCCCGGCTAATTTTTTTGATTTATTGTAGAGATGAGGTCTCGCCTGCCCAGGCGGGTCTCGAACCCGCGGGCTCAGGCAATCCACTCACCTCAGTCTCCCAAAGGCGCGGGATTACAGGTTGAGCCACCGAGCCCGGCATTACTGTTTGTTTTTAACAGTTCCCCACCACTCATAAAAACCAACATGATATAGTAACTAAATTAAATGGGTCCTTCTATAGCAATGGTCAATGACATTCTCTCGCTGGGTAACATGCATGATGTTGGCAAGAGGTATGATTGATGGAAAAGGATAAGCTTACACATCTCTCACAATGCATGTGCTAATGCTATTCATTCCTCAGATGATCTGTGTTCTACTCTGTTGACGAGAAATGTGTGAGCGTTGCTCACCAAAGCAAAGCATAGACCACAATGATTTAAAATAAATGCCAACTTTTCTTTGCAATAAAGTTTATAGAACACTGAGTCTATCATTTATTTCTTCCTACCCCATTTTCCAATTACCTTCCGTCCTTTCCCAATACAGCCTTCTTTATTCAGAAATAGTTAGCTGATCTGACAATAAAGAAAATAAAACATGAATGAATCTAGTTTACTATATGTGCACAAATTACCAAATAAGCCATAGAGCAGCCTTGCTTTAAAAAAGGATAGCAAATACTTAAACTGTAAATGAGTTCCTGTGACCTACAGATTCAAACACTGAAACTTGTTTTTATATAGTGATTTTGGTATTAAATTCTGTTTAAAAAGCACTAAATTTAAATAACTGGGTCCTATAATAAATTCAAGAAGAAACCAGGCATAAGAGGTATTTTTTGTTTGTTATTCCCCTTCTTAGATCAATTACTCTAAGTTTGCCTTTCACTCTGATGAACCAAATCCAGCAGAGGTCATATCCAATTATATAAGAAATTACATGTTCCACACTTCTATTTAAAATAACACTTCTTATCCAACAGCTCTATTTCTCTTACACTTTAGAATTTACATTTACATTTACCACATTATCAAGACAATGGGTCCCCTAAATGATCAGATTTAGAGTAGTGACATCAAAAGAAGCATAGTTGTCTGATGACCATAAACTCTTATCTGAACTGCAAGGTTCCTGCAGGTTTCCAGATGAGCTCTTTCATTAGAACGTTTGTTCTGTGATGATTGGTGATTCTCTATAGTAGTAGCCTACTTCAAGGTTATGGAAAAGGAAGAGTGACAGAACAAGAAAGGTCCCTGCTGTGAATCAAAGCCTACAATGGTTTGAAAATTATGACATATTTATCTTGAGAACACTCATCTTAAGAGATGGCAAAAAGGAGCCAGTAATCAACAGTAAGTGGATGCCTGGGCCAAGAACCATAAACACTTTCGTACTCAAATGAAGACAAGCAGGTATTGTTTTTCAGTGTAAGGAAAAGGAAAAAGAAGAGAGATTTAATAACTATGAATGACTTTTCAATACAGTAAAAGAATCCAAAATAAATTATAACTCAAATTTACTAATTGTGATTTTTGATACACTGTCACTCTAACTCAAGGGCAAACTATTAGAGAAATGACTTCTGACAGTGCCTTGTAGTTTATACATATAATAGGACCATGTAACATCTACCAGGCATGATCCAAGACAGAATAATAATAACTTAAATCTCTTATTATGTGTGTGATACTATTTTAGATTTGTAATCTTATGTAATCCTAAGAATCAGGTGAGATGACTATCATCTTGACACATTTTCAGATGAGAAAATAAAACTTAGAGAGATTAATTACATATCCATTTATTGTTAATAAGTGGGAAAGCTAGTAATCTAGTTCATAAAATCTGACTACAGAGATCACACTCTTAGCCACTATAATATGCTTCTTCTAAAGGTAAATATTTCTAGAATAAGTAAATTAAAGAATCAGTAAGTCAACAAATTATTTGACCCATACATAATACAGTCACATGTCAATATCTTTTATTTGAGAAAATTCACAGTAATATTCTGAATTCAGTAATGCTATTCTAATGCTTTAAAATAAATTTATATTTTGTAAGTCACAGAGACTAAGAAAGTTCACCATTTTAAAAACTGTAAAACGTGTGAGTGAGAAATATTTTTCTGCACATAAAGTGATGCATATAAAACTATGTGGCTCCTCTGAAATGACTCATCTGTGCCAAAGGCATATACAAGCTCCTGTTTGAGAATTGCTGACTTAATGAAATCTTACTATAATTTTCTTACTTTTCAATCCATCTTTTATTCTATTACCATAACATTGATAAAGCATGGTTTTACTTATGTAACTTTTTTTCTCCAAAGTCCTTTAACATCCCTGTACTAGCTAAAGAATCAGGCACAGATGTGTGGGTCTAGAAAAATAATTCCTTTAGCCCAGCTCCAGTTTTCCCATCTAGCAAAACTCCGTTTGAGAAATAACTCTGTACTTCATACTGCTCTGATTACCATTTTTCTATTTTCACTTTGGATGTTCCAAACTTCATATCACATTTCCATTCCTAACTGTTCCAGCCAATCATTTTCATAGGCATCCAATTATAGACATTATCAATCATTCAACATCCTGCTCAAATGTCTCTTCTTTGGGAAATTTGCCCTATTTAGACAAACCAGATATGCCTAAAACATCCACTACCTTTAGGTTTGAATCCAACTCTGCTAATTAAGAGATATGATATTGCAAACAAACCTCTTCATTTTCTGAGCCTACATTTTTCTTGACTTTTTTTGTTATCTGAACAACTGGAATAATGAGAATTATGTTAAATGTTGCAAGGATTAAAATAAAATAGCTCACACAAGACTCTCACCCAAGTATGCAATAGAAAAAGCTCATACTGAGTGAATGAGTTGTAATGTTCTCCCTCAACACACTTGCACAAATCACTGTTTCTCGTCATTCAAGATCATCTCTAATAATCCTTCCTCAGAGAGGATTTGCCTAACCACCATCTCCAAAATAAGATTCCATGTCCGCTTCTATCCTTTCAGTGTCATTTTTCTTCATAGCATTATCACTTGTGGGCATATCATATATCATATTATAGTTCATTATTTATCTGCAGTAATACATAGTAAGTTGCTTAAATGCTCATTATATCAGTCTCAGTTCTCTAGAATAGGAGCTTCATGATGTTATCAATCTAGTTCATCTTGTTCTCTGCATTTAAAACAGCTTTTGGGACATATAGGTGACCATAGATAATTTAAAAATGAATAAGCAAGCAACAGATAATAAAAATTAATTAATTAATACTAGATAACACAATGAATAAATGATATCATCATAACGATAATTCTAATGGTGATAGCAATGGTGTCTTAAAACCATCTACAAGGGATCCATTTTATACTTCTCAAAGCTATCAGATCTTTAAAGTAAGAACCACAACTTAGACAATTTTAGTTTCCTGAAGATTGCTTAACAATTTCTTATTTTTTATAGATGATTAGAAAGTAATTGACCAATTAAGTAATGAAGGAAGTGGTCATAATTTACTGAGCTTTTCAGTGACCTACCACCCAACATATAAAAACAATCAGTTGCACATGCCAGGTCCAAAGAACGGGTAAAAAGCACATGTTAGGAGGTGGCAACAAGGTCATCTGGATTCTCCAGGGGCAGAACAGAGTCAATGCTGAATTATGATATCTATTTACTGGTAAGTAAAGGTTTTCAGATTTAAGAACAGATATGAAGTAAAGCACACATGGTGCTACTTTTATAAATTAGTCCTTCAGTAGATGAATGTGTCATTTGAAATACTTGTGTCCAGTGTCTTATTTACTGTTGTGATGGTTTAGAGACATGTTAGTGCTGTAGACCAAACTAAATGAGGTCCGTAACCTAGTTATTCTTGTTATGTCAACTGCAACCAAATTACTCACTCATCACTCTTCAGAGAACAGATTAGCTCACAGAACAAGGCTGACCATTACATGGATAGTTTATTTAAGTCTAAATGCAAGTTTTATTTGTTCAAATGCAAGGAGGAAAAAAATCTAGAAATCATGAGCAGAAAAAATACAAGGGGTGTGTATGTGTGTGTGTGCACGTGTATTATTTTATTTGGCAAAATAAAGAAGAAAGCTTAACCATCACGTTTGCCCGTCTCAACAAGGAGGCAAAGTGAAGGATACCAAATTTGTTTTTTCAATAGTATTCCACTTGGACTTTCCTTTGAACAACACCAATTTATTTATCTGCCATATGTACACTAAAAAGAAATATATATTAAGCTATATTAAAATAGTCTTAATAACAGATACATGAAAAAATGCTCAACCTCACTATACATCAAAGAAATGCAAATCAAAACCACGCTGAGATACCACCTAATTCCAGTCAGGATGGCCATCATTATTAATAAATCAATAAACAATAGATGCTAAAGAGGATGCGGAGAAAAGGAAATGCTTCTACACTGTTGGTGGGAGTGTAAACTAGTACAACCTCTGTGGAAAACAGTGGGGCAATTTCTAAAAGATCTAAAAATCAACCTTCCATATGATCCAACAATCTCCTTCTGAAAATATGCCCAGAGGACTCAAACCATTCTACAAAAAAGATACCTGTGCACACATATTTATTGCAGCACTATTTACAATAACAAAAACATGGAACCAACTACGCTGCCCATTGAAAGTGGACTGGATAAAAAAATGTGATACATATATACAATGGAATAGTACACAGCCATAAAGAAGGACAAACTACTGACTTGGCAGCAACTTGGATGGACTTGGAGTCTGTCATACTCAGTGAAACAAAGAATTGAATACTATATGTTCTCATTCATAAGTGGACTTTGAACATTTATCATAACACTGCAAGAAAGAGTTTAGCAGTAGTGGGGCACGCCAAAAGAGGAAGGGTAGGGGAATGTAAGATCACCAAGAGTACCTGATCCAGGTGAAGTGAGAACCAAGGGGAGGCTCAAACTTAACCTGTCCAAAGACCACTTATGTACCTAATCCTGACTTGTACCACATCTTTAAAATAAAACCCAAAAAAAACCATACAAGGAAAATGTCGTTGTGGTGTAAAAAGCTTGTCTGTAAATTGGATGTTTGTGTGTTTTAATAAAAATAGATTTTCTCCCATCACATGTCTACTTTCCTTTTTCAATATATTTATTTATGTGATAGAGACTATCTAAGAAGCAGAGGGAAGGTTCTTTTTTGTTCTTTTTATTTCATGCCCTGCTTCACTTAGTCTTTTATGATTTGTTTCTATCCAAGAAGCATGGAAATAAGATTGTGAAAATTAAGCAAAGCCCATACTATAGTTTTGAAAAACAAATGTAAATTATTATACTTTTATTTCAAAGATGTGGGGTACAATTCAGGGTTGGGTACGTAAGTGGCAATCGTACAGGAAAAGTTTGGGTACCTGTATTGATGTTATACGGCCCTCCTACCTCCCCTGGCAGTGTCTCACTACTACCAATCTCTTTCTTACAATATTATGATA
Organism: Cephalopachus bancanus; assembly: GCA_027257055.1. Lineage (NCBI taxonomy): Eukaryota > Metazoa > Chordata > Mammalia > Primates > Tarsiidae > Cephalopachus > Cephalopachus bancanus. Next base: position 11,046,771 of record JAPVLO010000048.1, read on the forward strand.
AGTGTTTAAGGTCTGCTTACAAGTGAGAACATGCAGTACTCAGATCGCTGTTTCTGTGATAAAACACTGAGTATTATAGACTCTAAATCCATCCAAGTTATGTAAAGTTTATAATTTTATCTTTCTTTATGGCTGAATAATATTCCATCGTGTATGTATACTACATTTTTTTATCCAGTTCACTTGTGATGGACAGCACTGTCGATTCCATGTTTTTGCTATTGTGAACAATGCTGCAATAAACATGTATGTGCAAGTATCTTTTTTGAGTTTCTCCAGGTATATTCTCAGAAAGGGGATTGCTGGGTTATATGGGAGGTTGACTTTTAGATCTTTTAGAAATTGCCCTATTGTTTTCCATAGAGATTGTATTCGTTTACACTCCCACCAACAGTATAGAAGCATTCCCTTTTCTCCGCATCTTCCCCAGCATCTGTTGTTTTTTGAATTATGGCCATCCTGACTAGAGTTAGGTGGTATCTCGGTATGGTTTTTATTTGTATTTCTTTGATGATTAGTGAGGCTAAACATTTTTTCATGGATCTGCTGACCACTCATACATCTTCTGAGACGTGTCTATTCATATCGTTTACCCACTTTTCAATGGGATTTTTTTTTTTCCTTTTGGCATGTTTAAGTTCCTTGTAGATACTGGATTTACAGCTGGCAAACTTTTTTTGCCATGTTGTGGGCTATCTCCCCACTCTCTTGATAGTTTATTTTGTTTTGCATAAGCTTTTAGGTTTGATGAGGTCCCACTTGTCTGTCTTATCTTTTATGGCATTTGCTTTTAGAGAGTTGATCAAGAATTGGTTGCCTACTCCAAAGTGCCTAAGAGTATTTCCTACGTTTTCTTTTAGAATTCTTACAGTTTGAGGTTTTACATTTAGGTCTTTGATCCATTTAGAGTTGATTTTTGTATATGGTGATAGGTAGGGGTCCTGTTTTAATCTTCTGCACATTTTCTCAGCCCCATTTACTGAATCTGTTCTCCTCTCCCCAGTGGTTGTTGGAGGAGGCTTTGCTGATGATGAGTTGGTTGAGAAATTGAAGTTTGCTTCCAGAATCTCTATCCTGCTCCATTGGTCTACCTGCCTGTTCTTGTACCAGTACCAGGGTATTTTGATTACTGTAGCTTTATAATAGAGTTTGAAATCTGGAAGTGTGATACCTCCCATTATGTTTCTTTTGCTGAGGATTGTTTTGGCTATTCATGGTCTTTTATGTTTCCATATGAATTTCTGTATGGTCATTTCCAGGTCTGAAAAGAATGATGTTGGTCATTTAATGGGTATTTGTATTAAATCTGTAGCTTGCCTTTGGTAGGATGCACATTTGAACAAGGTTAATCCTTCTAATCCGGGAACATGGAATATTTTCCCACTTATTTGTGTCCTTTTCGATTTCTTTGCGCAGTGTTTTGTAGTTTTCATTGTAAAGGTCTTTCACTTCTCTGGTTAGGAATATGCCAAGGTATTTCTTTTGTGTGTGTGTGTGACTATCATGAATGGGATTGTGCTTTTTATTTGGTTCTCTTTCTGTTTGTTGCTGGTGTATAAGAATGTGACTATCTTTGCAAGTTTATTTTGTTCCCTGAGACTTTGCCAAAGTTCTTTGTCATTGCAAGGAGGTTTTAAACAGATTCTCTTGAGTTTCAAGGTATAAGATTCACATTGTTTGCAAAGAGGGATCAAGTTTATTCAAACAGGAAGAAAGGAAGTTAAGTTTTCCCTCTTTGCCAAAGCAGAGGAAAGGTTCTTTAAAATGTCTATATTTGTCTGTATTTCTGCTTGAAATGACTTGGAGTACTAGAAAGTATTATACTTATTCTTCGTTTGGGTCTCACAACAATCACACAAATTACCCAAAAGCTTAATTCATCACTTTTCTCTTACCCCTTTCCTATAATTAATTTATTGTTTCAAGACACTTTTAGTGTGCTTAAGTTTTCACAAATACAAATGCTTAACGTTTTCTGAAATAAATTTAATGAAGTTTCTCGAATTTTTGCAAAGGGGGCAGTATATCCTATATGTTCATCTTCTGTTAAATGACTCAAACGTTTGAATTATATTTTATTTAAATTTTCTTTTACTCAGGGTGGTCACATTTTTAACTATAAATAATGCCAATGATGAAGAGGTTAGGAACAGTTTAAAATCATTTGTACTGAATAATATGAAAATACCTCAAAGAAACTTAAAATATTTTTAATTTTTTAATATTGTTTCATGATATTATAGAAATGTAGCATTTTAATTTGTTTCATGATATTATAGAAATGTAGCATTTTAATTTGTTTCATGATATTATAGAAATGTAGCATTTTAGAGTTAAGATTTCAAATGACACCTGGAATAAACTCCAGCTTAATGAAAATGCTCTTAACAGTATACCTAAGAAATATCCAGCCAGTTCTGGATTGAAAAAGCTTGAGATACAGGGATTCAACAGTTGACTGATTCCTTTTAAATAATCCCATTTATTCTTTAACAAAATGCATGTGTGGGTTTGCAATACTACACTAGATGTAGCTGAAAATTCTTATTAAAAGTGGACCTAAACCCAATGAACATAAAGTCAACTGAACTGAAGGATTTTCAACAGAATATTACAAGGCTAACTAAATAAGATTAAAACAGAAAATCACAAAACATTGCTATGGGAAATGAGGAGGGAAGTCATTCATTTTCTTATATTGATATAAAACATCCTCTTTGTCCATTCAGTCAACATCCTACAAAAAACAGGGTGCTGCATATAGTAGGATTACATAACTACACACAATCTCAAGTGAAAAAAGGATCAGAGAGTTTTTTCTTTTGAAGTAAGTGGAAAGTGTGTATAAAAACTGGATTAAAAATATGGTACATATGCACAGTGGAATATTACACAGTCATAAAGACAAATTTATGAACTTTGCAGCAACTTGAATGGACTCAGAGTCCATAATACTGAATGATCTATCACAGAAGCAAAGAACCAAGTATCACATGTTCTCACTCATAATCGGACCTTGAACAACTATAAGAAAGGGATGGGCAGGAGTGGGAAATTGTCAGGGGAGGTGGGGGGGGCACACCTCATCAACAAGGGTATATGCATAATGAACATTTGCATACCTAACCCTGAATTGTACCCCACATCTTTAAATTTTTCAAAAAACTCAATTATAGGTAATTGAAAAGTTAAATGAAGTCAACGAAGAGTGTATTTATTTTCTCCTAGCATAAATAATAATTTACAAAATTTGCAAACTAGTATAGACCAATAAACAAAAAATTGATATAATTTGCATAAAGCAGGCAAAACCTGAAGTTTCCTCCAAGAAACAAATAACTTTTATATAACTCAAAATATTCTTTACATATTGAAGAAAAAACCCAAATTTTATTATGCACTTATTGTCTCAATTTTTAGTATATCTTTAAAAAAAATGTACAAAAAAGAAAATTTAAACTCAGTTTAAAAAAGTAAGTGCAATTAAGGTAAACAAAAGTTTAGTGAATGAAGAGCTTTAGTATTAATAGCATTAAATATTATGGACAATTGTCCACTAGGAAATATAGTCATCGTTTCCTACAACTTATAGGTTAAAAAATATCGCCAGGCTCTGTGACTCAGCCTGTAATCCCAGCACTTTGGAAGGCTGAGTTGAGTGGATTGCCTGAGCCCGCGGGTTCGAGATCCACCTGGGCAATTTGGCGAGAACTCATCTCTACAATAAATTTTTAAAAATAGCATGCCTGTTGTTCCAGCTACTTGGAAGGTTGAGGTGGAAAGATCGCCGGAACCCAGCAGGTCGAGGCTGCAGTGGCCAGGGCCGGCCACTGCACTCCAGTCTGGGTGACAGAGTAAGACACCAACTCAAAAAAAAAAAAAAAAATCAATAAAGAAAATATAATCGTAGAGACTATTTCTTACAATTATTCTGCAGTTAAATTTTTAATGCATACTACTTCTTATAATTGTTCATTGTACTCATGACCATTCACAATTTCCTCATTTATTCTGCTTCTATAATTAGAGGACTCTCTGCTCAGTGAAATGCATATATTTTGTAAATGATCACAAGCTATACATTTTTCAAGATTACGCTCCTTTTAAGTTTATGCTGTTGACCTGTATAAGGCAGTGCTAAATCAGTGCTACTCAGCATTAGAGTTATGGACCAGTAGCATCAAAATCATCTGGAAGCTTGCTAGAAATGTCAAGTAAGTATCTTTTGTTACTCTTTGCTTTACTTATTTGCTTTATGTATAATTGTTTTTGTTTGTTCATAATTAATTTTACTATAAAAGAACTGGTGAGTGTATCTATTGCAACTTGGCAGTTATCACTCTTCAATAATTATGATTATGACAGCTAGGATCAATATATTGTGCAGTATTGTTTTACATTTTTAGCGGCATGATTTAGAGGTCTGCGATAAGACTAGGCAACTGTGATTCTGGACACATTTGGGGTAAAAAGTGCAATCCAAACTATTTAAAAAAACATTAAAAATACAAACAAGAAAATCTGATGTCAGAAAGATAGCAAAGTAAGAAGCTGAAAGCCAGGCTCGGTGGTTCAGCCTGTAATCCCAGCGCTTTGGGAGGCTGAGGTGAGTGGATTGCCTGAACCCGTGGATTGCCTGAACCCGTGGGTTCGAAACCTGCCCGGGCAACTTGGTGAGACCTCATCTCTACAGTAAATCAAAAAATCAGCCGGACGTGGTAGCGCACGCCTGTAGTTCTGGCTACTCGGAAGGCTGAGGCGGAAGGATTGCCGGAGCCCAGCAGGTTGAGGCTGCGGTGGCCAGGAGCGGCCACTGTACTCCAGTCTGGGCAACAGAGTGAGACTCCAACTCAAAAAAAAAAGCTGCAGACCCTTACTCTCCCACAAAAACATCAAGTTAAAATACTATAGATTGAGTACATAGCTTTGCAGAAGCTCTGGTAACCAGTCAAATATCTTTAGCAAGCAAGTGGATGCCCAGTCAAGAAACAGCAACACTGAAAAAGGTAGAAAATATAATGGCATATTTTATTACTTTTTTCCCACCCTGAGACAGTGAGGTGCAGTCAATAGAAAGCAGCCTGATTTCCAGTGTTTTCTCTCAGGATGAAAGGAAAACAGTGGAATTTATTTGCAATGTTCTGACCTGCCTGTGGGCTCCCTGAGGAACTGGTTTCTGTCTTGTCTGACGTGGTGTTCAGATTAAAAGGACTATATAGTTTGAACCTCAGTTTGGAAGCCATAGAAAATAGTGATATGTGCCATCATTTGTGAAAACTGCAGGAAGACTGTAGTTACATAGAAACTGTGGACAAGATGTTACAGAGAGAGGAATGCAGTGGAATATACAAGACCTCAAGAAGAAATAGGAGTGACGCTCTTAGGGAAGTTAAAACATCTAAAAGAAGCCTCATATATAGGGCAATTGAGAGGAAAAAGTGAACACACAGACCCAAGAAAGACACCTATTTGGAAAACATCTGAGAAACCTTTATACCCGGCTAATTAAAGAACATTTTCCTCCATACACTCTACAAAAACTGAAAGAAGAGGAAAACATAGTCCACTCAAATAACTAAAATAAATCTCCAGAAACCAACCATTAAAAAACAAAGATTTCAGACTTACTGAAGAAAGGCTTTAAAACAACTGTCTTAAATATGCTCCAAGAACTAAAAGAAAGTAAGACAATCAAACTAAAAGAAGTCAGAAAAATGGCATGTGAACAAAATGAGAATATTTAAATATGCATAAAAATTATAGCAGGGAATTCATATTTCAGTCTTCCTAACAAGAAATTAAAAATAGAATTACTATATGGTTCAGGAATTCCACTTCTGGTTATATACCCAAAAGAATTGAAAGCAAGGATGTGAACAGATATTTATATACCCATATTCATGGCAACATTATTCACAATAGCCAAAAGCAGGGGGCAGCCCAAATAACCATCAGTAGATGAATGGAAAAACAAACTGTGGTGTGTGTGTGTGTGTGAGTGTAATCCTTGAAAAAGAAGAAAATCCTGACAGTTACTACAACATGAATGAACCTTAAAAACATTATGCTAAGGGAAATAATCCAGTCACAAAGATAGTGTCTCATTCCACTTACATGAGGTACTAAGAGTAGTCAAATGCTCAGAGACAAAAAGCAGAAGAGTAGTAGCTAGGAGATGAGGGTAGGAAAAATGAGGAGTTATTCTTTTTTTTTTTTTTTTTTGAGTTGGACCAGACTGGAGTGCAGTGGCCGCTCCCGGGCACTGCAGCCTCGACCTGCTGGGCACCGGCGATCCTTCCCCCTCAGCCTTCCAAGTAGCCGGAAATACAGTCATGCGCTACCATGCCCGGCTGATTTTTTGATTTATTGTAGAGATGAGGTCTCACCAAGTTGCCCAGGCGGGTCTCGAACCTGCGGCCTCAGGCAATCCACTCACCTCAGCCTCCCAAAGGTGCGGGATTACAAGCTGAGCCACCAAGCCCCGCGAGAAGTTATTCTTTAATGGATATGTTAGTTTTGGTTTGAAAAGATGAAAAAAGTTCAAGAGATGTGTGATGGTTGCACAACAATATGAATGTACTTAATGTCACTGACTTGCATAATTTAAAAAAGAGTTAAAATGGTAAATTTTGTTATGTATATTTTACCACAATACAAAATATGTAAAATAGCAACCATCATAATAGCAAAAAGTATATTAAATTACTTTTAAAACTTTTAGTATCCAAAGAGAGAAAAATCACAAAATTTTACTAGGGACTTCAAACAATCAGCTAAGGGAATTAAAGGATCTTCAAACCTTGTGTTAGAAAAAAGTTTATGTAGTAAAGGTATCCATTCTTACTATATAAATCTAAAAATTTAGAGTAAGCCCAGTGAAAATCCTAACAGAACCTTTTCTTTTCCCTTCAGCTGATAATGTGATCTTAAAACTTACCTGGAAAGATAATTCCATGAAAAGATAATATTTTTTAAAGAATTGTGATGGATATCTGTTACTGAAACACAATATAAATATGTGCTAATAAAACTGTGGTATTAAGAAGAAAAAAATGTTAGAAGCAACACTATATTTCAAAGAAAAACTATTACACATCTAAACAGAATTGGTTATATGTTGATCTCTACTTTCACACTACACCCTGCAAAAAAGGACAACTGGGATTGCACACAGCATTACCAAGAGTGTGTCATGGTCTCCATGAAGCAAATCAGGCAGTCAATTTTCCATTATCTTACAGTATTTCCTAGCAACATTCCAATCCATTTACTGCTCAAGTCTCCCAGGAAAGCATTTTCTTGGTGGCTGTGATACCATACTTTCCTGTTTTTGTTTGTTTTTAAATTGCTAGCCACTTCTCCAATTTCTCTAAACTATGGAGTTACCCAGGCCTTGGTGCTATCCCACCTCTTTTACATGAACCATATTTCTAGTTACATCATGTAGTACCATTTTTATGTTATTCAAATTTTCTATCTGTTTTATATGTTAAACTTAGAAAGGCAACACATAGATAAGATAATCTTAAAAAGAGTAGAAAACCCAAATTAATCTCTTATAGGAAGAAAGTAAGAGTGTTGCTATATTCTTCAGACAATCTATCTACTCCCTCTATATGTAAAACATCCTCCATATATTTCAACATCAGTTGCTATTTATAGTACCTATTGCTTCTTCAAATTGCCCATGAGATTCATGCTGTTCATAGTTTCCTGCCATTTTTTTCTGTTTCTTTGATGATAGGACTCCATGTTAAGGACAGCATATATTTTGATCAAGAGTTTCATAGTTTTCAAAATTGGGTTTCTTAGTAAGTTGCTTCTATCTACCTATTGGCCCAGTAGCGTCAGCATCATCTGAAAGATTGCTTGAAATAAAAATTATTCAGCCTTATCCCAGACCTTCTGAATCTCCAGAGCCAGAGAAAGCCTAACAGTTTATTTGAACAGGCTCTCCAAGTGATTCTGCTGAATGCTGAACTTTGAGAAACATTCCCCAAGGTTAGTGCTGCTCAAAATATGGCCAACATCACCTTTGAGTTTAGATAAATGTCAATCATTCATCCCAGTCCAGACCTGTTGAGTTATTGGGGGAAGGACTGATGAATTGTAACGAGCTCTTCAGATAATTTTTGTGCGCTTTCAAGTTTGAGAACCCCTACCATGGGGATTAAGTCCTGGGGTAATTCAGTTCTGGAACTAAAAGGAACACTTTCAGACTCAGAGGTATTTGGTGGAAGCATTATGGCTTAGGGGTTTTAGAGTCAGTACATCTGTATTTTAATTTCTAATTATCAATTTACTAGTTCTGTTACATACTCAATTGACCCAGTCAATGTAAATGGAATTGTAAACCTAACTAGTCGTGCCTGAGACATATGATCAGATTTATCAGTTTTCCTCCCTATTTGTTAATTTCCAAATCATGTTTTAGTCTGAACTGAATTCTACCTGGTCAGAGACTATCTCACACTCATCTTTGAATTCACAACACCTAAGACAGCACATGCTCAGCTTTATTTTTTAAGGGTTGCAAATAGGGTCTTTAATCTTGAGAGATGCTCCTTAGCAGTGTGAGATGAGGATAGACTAGTTATCTGCACCTGAAATTTAAAGAGAAAACATCCTAGGAGAGCAGTTGTCATCCTAACTCAGGAGTTATGGGTTGTGGCTTAAAAAGCACTAAAAGAATGTCAGCCATCTACACATTGGATCAATAGCCCTACATTCCTGGGGTTGATAAGCCACCATGAATTGCTAACAAGTCAGGCAATCGTCTTTAAACTTGGTTTCAGAAGATGAAGAGGCTGCAAATCTAATCTTCTGCTAATTCTGCCTAAAGTTCTAGTATTTAGCAAACTAACCTCTTGCCTACAAAAGGGCCAGTCAGAAAATAGTCATTTCTCCTTGTATCCGCAATGCCCAGCCCAGTTTTTGGTACACAGTGCACTTGCTTATATTTATTGAATATATGAATGTAACAAACCCAGATGCTATCTTTTTGGCTTTGTATAATATTATTCTTTATCTTTTCCTTGAAGTTGCTTCTAGAATTTCAATTCTTAATTTTCAATATTTTTTTAATTTAATTTTATATCAAGATATGATATAAAACTCTCTTGACAACAGATTATCCATGTCTAATGTGGAATATTCACTGTAGAGAGATAGAAAATAGTAAACCTAAAAACCTGGTCTGCCCACCTGGGTTGCCATTAATAATTACTTGTATGATTTTAAAAGAAGACTTTCATCTTCTTAGGCATTAAACAGGAACAGCAGCGTGTGTCCAGCTTACACCATGGGCATTGTCTGAGGCAGTCAGCATGTCATAAAACCCACCCCCACTTTTCCATCTCCTGGATATAACACAGCCTCACTTTGCTCACGTACAAAATGGAGGTGATACTTGAATACAATTGTTGTGAGTTTTCCAATAAATAATGCAAGTGAAAACTGTTTATAAATTGTTTAGTCTATATTAATTTAACTGTTGTAATTACGTCTCGTAAATTTGAAGAAACGGAAACTAAACATATTTATTCTTGAGGATTAACTGTTATCAAATCAGGAAAAGCAGTTCCTTTGAAACAGACAGTTTTAAGACTTCTATGAGTTCTTAATGAATATATACATTTTTGAAGTCTAAGTATGGCCTGAACCTGTCACTAAAGTAGATGCAGGTATATATTGGATTGATGGAGGGAAAGGAAAAAAGAATGAAGAGAAGAAAGGAAGGACTCTAGATGAGCTTATTCCCCCCAAATAAATGACAATCTGCTTGGGAAGATTAATAGTTTTTTAAACATTTGAAGAACCAGAGAGAAAAAAAAAAATCAAAAATATTCAACATTGTGCTGCAAGATGTGGAAGAAATCCAGGGAATAGAGATCCCCGATGGTATTAAATGTTAGAAATGCTAAAGAATAGCCGGCCTTGGTGGCTCAGCCTGTAATCCTGTGCCTTGGGAGGCTGAGGTGAGTGAATTGCCTGAGCCCGCGGGTTCGAGACCCGCCTGGGCAACTTGGAGAGACCTCATCTCTACAATAAATCAAAAAATTAGCCGGGCATGGTAGCGCGCACCTGTCGTTCCAGCTACTTGGAAGGCTGAGGCAGAAGGATTGCCGGAGCCCAGCAGATCGAGGCTGCGGTGGCCGGGAGCGGCCACTGCACTCCAGTCTGGGTGACAGAGTGAGACTCCAACTCAAAAAAAAAAGAAATGCTAAAGATTAAATCTATCCTGACCCTCTTCCAGTTCAAGAAGATCCAGCTCAGAAAGAACTTCTATCTGAAAGGCAGAAGAAGGTCATCCCAGGCTGAGGAAAGCACCATTCCAGGTATCTGTTCAAGTCGAACACATGTTTAATGTGCTTCCCTTTCTAGTGGTGAAAGGTTGTAATTGCCCAGGAGTCAGATAAGACGCCCAACATAGGTTAAGAAAATAGTAAATCCACTGACAAACTACAACTGCTCGAAAAGAACAAGTGGTGCTGCAGCTTCAAGCTAAGTTCAAAGCCAGCATTATTAATTTGCTCTCCATAACACAGCTGACCTTTAGATGCTGCTGAGCACCTGGGGGGAAATTTGGCAATTCACCCCATCTCTTTATTTTAACTAACTGCACTTCATCACCACCACTACCACCACTTTCCAATCTAAAAACCTTGCCGGCAAGATAGCATTGAGTTTGAGCTGAAGCTCCCTCTCTGCATCTGCAGAAAGTGCCTTTTCTCATAAGGCTCTCCAGAGGAAAAGTTGAGGGCTAGAAAGATGTTTTCTTTTTCAGTAGATAAACCTTTTGTTTTCTTAGAAGTCTAAACCAATACTAAAATAGAAACAAACACATTTGATCTAGTTCAAAACTGTATTTTTTCCATACATGTATTTATTACTTATCAACTGAGAAAATCAAATGTAATAAACTTTGATTGAAAATTAACAGTTCCAATTCATTGTTTAAAAAAAGTATGCTGCCTTCAAAATAGGAGGAATGAAGTTATAGTCCTTATTTTTAAGTTTATTCTAAGTTTAAAGATTCTACGTATGTAGGAAAAAATTTTTCTAATACCATCTTCACATAAAAAAATGTAATATCATGAAGAGGCAGCTACAGCTAAGACATCAATTTTACAACCTTTTCTTCAAAAGAAAAAAAGCAGAAATTAATGAAATGAGGCAGAACAGGGACTAAATGTGCTTTTAATTATTTTTATTGCTTTTGCTATTAAATATGTTAATAAGTACCACATAAGGCATTTAAAAAGGAAAGAAATAACAAATTATATTTCTACTGTAGTAATCAATATCCCTATGCTCCTTTTAATTAGAAATGTTAAGAATATGTGTGTGTTTTAACTTATCTACTTCTCTGCAATGGTTATTAACCAATTCTAACACATACATACTATATATACTTACTATGCAATTAAGAAAAAAGAAGTTAACCGAGATTGGACCTTTTATTTATATCTGCAGTAAAATAGTATCCTGGCTATTTTTCAGAAACTCCATGGACCAAGAATAATTAAATAAACCCAAGGCAAGTTACACTCTATCTGTGTAAGCGTGCATCGCACATCATTTGTGCTGTGTTTAACGGAGGACTTCTCTGGCTAAAACTTTTGTGTGGGTGAGTAAGGCAGTTACTCGCTTCAAAGCCAGTCAATGTTTCTATTCATCTACTAAAGAAAGCCTTTTTCCCCTCTAGTCTTTGTGTATAGAATAGTCAGTATCTGCGGCATTACCCAGAATGTCCCCTCAGTACCGCTGGTTATAAATAAACCATCCGCCATACATTTTCACAAAAGGTTTGCTCTCATGGTTTCTTTTGCCTGAATTATTAGATCATGGGTACTTTAAATCTAAATTAAGAATTTTATTTTGTTTTATATTTTTAAATATTTCCATTCTTCAAAAGGAGGGAAAAGAATTCCATCAACCTATGTCTGTGTGGGGGAGGGAGACGTGGTTGGGGAGTGACAACCCATCTGCCAGAAGAGATAACCAGTTTCATGCCTCTCCCTCCTGTAAAATCTATGGCCACTTTGACCACATGAGAAACATTGATTCATTTTGTGCTGATACTTTATAACACATAATAAAAGCATTCCAAGAATTTGTGGCGATCATACAAATTCAATAGTTGTTTCCAACCCATCATAGGCTTTCCCCTCATAAACTATTCAGGTGTAAAAATTCCATATTAATAGTAACAACTGATCAGCTTCACAGTGTGGACCTAGTCATTTTTCATTTAGTTCTGATTTACAGAAGAGATTTTTAAAGATAAATTTTTAAATTTCTTCAAAAAAAAATAAAAGGAAACCATAAATACAATTTTGTAAGTCTTCTTCCCAAAAAACGAACAGCAGAAACAGAGAGAAAACAAAACAATGATGAAAAACCCTCTAGAGGTAAGTTTACAAAAGCTAATCTGAAAAATAAACAAAATCTACCTCCTAGGATATGAACTCCCTGTCAGCTGAATCTCATTTCTTTTGCTCAGTATACCCACAGTGCTCATAAAGTCTGATATGTAGTAGGATCTCAGTACACATTTGGTAAATACATATGATAATCTCTAAAGCCAGAGCATGTATGGCCACCCATACTGTGACTTTCCTTTGGACCTCTCCAGAAGGATTCTATGATGTCCCCAAGTTATCCCTTCCAAGTTTACTCATGGCATCTTGGTTTATCTGAATAGTAGCATTTATCAAATGCTATTTGATTGTTCAGTTTCATGCTTGTCTTTCCTTAGAGCAGATCCTTAATCAACAAATATCCACTGAACAAAGGAGGAATATAACTTGCATTGAATATACACTAGCAGATCACATAGCTCCCCTTTTTAAGAAAGTATTTTGTAGTCTTTTGGTGTTAGAAAATTGCTTCTTGTTTATCTCTTTCTTTTGATTTGGTTGTCAGAGGGAGACAATGGACATAAAAACAAGGTTCTTCCCCGTAGTCTTAGTTTGTTCCTCCAGTGAAAGCAGAGATTTGCAGACATTTACATGATTCAGATTGCAGTAATTCCGGATGAACTTTCACAGGATTACAGAGTATATGACTATATCATAACTTTACTTTTTCTCTTTCTCCCTTTTTCTCTCCCTTTTACAAATCGTCTTAGGGCTGCCATGCTTTCTTTTCGAGATCTTGGAGAGATGGATCCACCCTCTCTCTTTCTAACCTACTTTCTCAATAAACTATCTTTTCTAATATACTTTTTTTAAAAAGTCATCTTAGAATACCCATTCTACTTGTCTTTTCACATATGAAACACATTACTATAATGTGTCCCTGTATTATTAAATTCCATAGTTACAGAACAACTGAGCACAATTCCTTTCATTCATTCTTTTCTTACCAGAAGCTTGTCTGCACTACTTGGTGGTATAACAGTGAATTTGGGAAATAGAAGAAAACACTGATATATATATATCAGTGTTTTCTTCTATATATGTATGTGTATATATATACATATATATATGTATATATATATATCATAAGAAATAGAATGGGTCCCAGTCAACAAAGAAAGACACTGCCAACTTTGTGGTTACCTAAATATATCTAGAGAAGTTGTACAGCAATTGGAAGAAATTATAAACAGCAGCAGTGCCCCAAGTAATGCTCTTGAACACTCTGATTCCCATGACACATAAATCTCTATAAGGAAATGAATGTCAAAGAAAATATTCGGTTCATACTGCCAAATAATCTTAATCATTAAACTGTTTTTTTTCCTTACTCTGATTACATGATCACTATTTCAAGATGTTTATTTAGCTTTTCTGAAATACTTGCCAATGGGAACAAAAGGATCTGATCAGACTGACCTGCATCCTGCAAGCTGCAAGGTCATTTTTCTTTTCTTTATCAATTTACAGTTTGGCACTGTGGTTTATTTGCTAGTCTCTGTGCCCTTGGTTAACGTGAATTGTACCCAAGAGATGGAACTATTTAATGTGCTTATAAACACCAAAGTATCTGTGCCCCAAACCCATGTGCCAGGACTTGTACCTAAGTGAATCCATCAAAATAAATGAAATGTTATGAGAAACATGGGCGACCAGCCAGTTGGCTTTACTAAGTGATAGTCTGACCTTGGCATTCACCATCCTTTCAAACTTTCACAATAGACACATTTCAAGGATTCAGTCACCATGTTCAGTAGAGTATTTAGCAGCCGCACATCCTAATACCCTATGGGATAAAGCTCAGATCCTCAGGAAAAGTTAAGTCTTTCCATTTGATAGCCACATGCTCAGCGGTTACCAGAAACTATTTTTGATAAAACACCACCACCGTCAATAATAACAACAACAATAATAATCTATACTTGTAATCGACCAAAGCTATGCTCTCCAACTTTAGACATATCCACCTCAGAGAAAGCAATAGTATGGTAAGAACACTTTCTGCAGAATAAAATTAGTCTGCTCACATAGAATTCATTTTAACTGAACTTTTGTTGTGTGGAAGTGTTCCAGCTAATGAATAAGTTAAATATGGTGTTTTAAATTAAGCATAGATTCAGTATGGTGTAATAAGCATAGGTCATGTGGCATGTTTTAAAGACAAAAATTTAGATCTCAAATATATTTGAAGAAGTAGTTTTTATCTAGTTTCTCAGCTCTGCTGCTGTGATTTGGCAGTAAACTTTGAAGACTGCTGTTATAAAATAAGATAAAATAGTTTAGAGAAAACATAATTGGTTTTATATGTACTTATTAAAGTTTATAAACATTTAAAATCTACTACAGGGAGAATGTCTCCAGAAGATTTCATTTCTATGGAGATGAAGTTTAGTAGAATAAAGGCTTAAGCAGTACTAAAGACAATTAGACTATTCACTGGACACAATAAAGGACTGCATGCATATATGGCATTAGATTTTCTCCAGAAAAATTTTAGAATAGGACTTGGTGCTGCCTATGCTGAATCATTTAGAAAGAGTTCTATAAGGAAACAAATGTTTGACCTGATGAGTACTTAAAACACTTGCCAGTTCTTCTAAGTCAGAGTTTTTCTGATTATGTAAACTGGTGGGAAATGCAATCAATTTCCCTAGTGTTCAACTTGGGAAAATACAGTCTATACCATAGATTTTTAAGGAGTGCACAGTGGTACAATGCTATAGATCCCTGAAGTCCAGTCCCCATCAGAGCCTTGATATTGACAAATGTGTTGAAAAGTAATGAGTCTACAATGAGGACCTAGTCAGTGACCATTTCATTGTCATAAAAAGATCAGTTCTGAAATTTTCATGGCCATATAGCTCACAGAAGTTTCCCAGTGGTAGTTATTTCATTCATATTGATGAATGGGCTTAGGCATCAACACATCCATCATTCAAATAAAGGTGAGTGGTGGAAAGATATGTGAATAAATAAAGCACTGATACACTGGCATATAAATTGTTCATGAAGACAAGTATTGTGATACCAATATATAGCAAGACTGTGTCTCGTCCAATATTTAAAGAGGAAAAACAAAACACACCATTAATTTACCAGCTATTGGAAATTTGTGATGAGGAAAATTCAATATGTTATGTTGGTTAGTAAAGCTTAAAGTTAGAGTTTTTATGCCTCTAAATTTAATAACATTTTATTAATGACCTTGAGCATTTAGTATGAGGAAGATGAAAGAAGTGGTATATAAGAAAAGGGCAGACCCTGATCTGTGGTTATATACCAAAGTCTAGTCACTCCATTGTGTATTAGAGGCAAAAAGATGGGCAGATCAGTGAGGACTGCCTGTCTCAAAGATTAAGTTGATTTGCCTTATATTTATCTGCTTTAAGGAAGATAGAAACATTCCTTGCTGGTCAGAAAGTAGAATTTTTCACAAGTTATATTGGAGTGTTAATGATCATAGACAAACTTCGTGCAAGTGCCTGATTACTGATGCACCTTGACTTTTAAAAAGTGTCTTTCTCCCAAAGAAATACTTTGCATCCCCTTAAAGAGATGCTGACCAATCCAGTGTCAGCAATATCTTTGGGTTAAGACAATCATTTCCACTTAAAGGTTATTTTCAACTTGATTCTTACAACTGCTTTAGATTAGGTTTCAAATACAAACTTCAATCTGTAGTCCCAAATGATTCAGCAAGATTGTAGTAATTGTCACTTAAAGGTAGCATATACCTAGAAGCAGATAATTTAAATATGAAATATTGCTACTGTAAATCTTATTTACAGTAGATTCATATCGTATGACTTGAGGAAATTTTCTCCCAAAGATTTGCATACTAGAATTCCTTTTTTTATTAGAAGTATGTCAAGCCGGGCTTGGTGACTCAGCTTGTAATCCCGCGCCTTTGGAAGGCTGAGGTGAGTGGATTGCCTGAGCCCGCAGGTTCAAGACCCACCTGGGCAGCGAGACCTCATCTCTACAATAAATTAAAAAATCAGCCGGGTGTGGTAGTGCATGCCTGTAATTCTGGCTCCTTGGAAGACTGAGGAGGAAGGATCGCAGCAGCCCAGCAGGTCGAGGCTGCGGTGGCCGGGAGCAGCCACTGCGCTCCAGTCTGGGCGACAGAGTGAGACTCCAACTCAAAAAAAAAAAAAAAAAAAAGAAGAAGTATGTCAAAACTGGATACTCGATAGCATAAATTGTTTATCCAGTTCAGGATTCTGACAAAACCAGAAGAATGAAACCAAGGGCTAATCGCTATAGTCACGTGCACCTCTGACATATATATCACCATGGTAACGATTGCTTAAGTTATTTGTCAAGAACTTGGGAACAGCTCTTGTCCAGCTTGAATTGGTTGAGATCACTGACTCTTCAGACCTTTTAACTGGGTTTACACAAACATCCAAGAGGTGACTTTTTGATGTCACAGGGCCAAAACCCCTCCCTCACATCATGCTAATGTTACCATTTTCTGAATATGCATCCCATGAAGAGCCATGAACCCCAACTACAGTTGCTCAGATCACAGATTATCAAATTTTCCCACCCACTTCCAATCCATGTCTTAGATCGCTGCATTTTTTTAACCCACAAATTCCCTAAGTCCTATCTTCAGTAAGGCAGATTAAGAGATGCTGTAGGTGAATAAATCATTTTCCTACTTCAAAACTCACCAATTCAGTGATTAACTTTCTGTGTGATGGATAGATCAAGCCTCCTTTGGTAACAAGAATAATTTGGATGTGACAGAGGTGAACATTGTTTATATAAAGCATAATATATTTGTTTATCTAAAACATTGCTTATCAGAATAGTTATTTTAATAACTGCATTTTCAGCTAGTATTACCCGAATATGCATTGTGGATTTTTTCACCATTGTCTCATTTTATGCAACATTTTATTTTGAAATTTTTCAAACTTAAAGAAAGGTTGAGGGAAATGTATGGTAAACAGCTATGGACCCAGTGCTCAGATTCTAGAGTCAATATTTGCTTTATTACACGTAAATAGATTTACCTATTTTTTCACACCTACATATTTCTATCCATCTATTAATCCATCCTGTGATCCACCCATCCTTTAATCCATCTTAATTTTGAATCCAGTTAAAAGTAACTTCAATATTGCAAGGTAATTTATAATTTTGGATGCATTTTAAGACATTGGTAAACTTCACTTCTACATACTTCAACATGTGTAACATTAACTAGCTTTTACTTTTTCTTATAGTTTTTTTAAGATAAAACTTACATATAGTAAATCCATGCATTTCAAATATTACTTTTCATTGGCCTCAATATTTCTCTTTCAAATGTCAGCAAAAGCCTTCATTGCTCCCACCTACTCCAATTTTTAATACACTGTGATTTGATTCTCCATTGTTCTCTTTATCCATATCCTTAACAATTTCATGAATGTTGACCTTCCAAATGAAAAAATTGTGTTATTAAATGCATCAGTTTTTTTAGACCATGAATACCTACCTTAACTTGCACTCTTAGATGTCTTTGTATATTCTTGAATGCTTAGCTAGCCCTCACAGAGGAGTCTTTGTACTCAGAAGCAGAAAACTTAAATATGATGGATTGCTAGTGCACATCTGTTTTGTAATAAATCAATGTCATGTGACATAATGAAACATATCAAGAGTCTGCACATTATAACTCCTTTTCTATCAAAAGCATATAAATTTAGCTACTTTCTCAGTTTTCATATGTATTTTTAATGGCGAATCCAAAACAACAGTAGAATGATTCAAACTAAGTTTAATAGGGAAAGGTTTTACAATAAACTTTCTTTCATTCTCTATCATCTCACTCTATCACTTTTTAAGAAAAAAATTAAAATTGTTTTTCTCTCCCTTCTTCTCTCCCCCGCCACTCCTATCACTTTTAATCCACACCTTTACCTCTCTTCTCCACACCCACACACTACGTTATCATTCCCAAATACTATCCCAATTGCCATTGACAGGAATATGTCAATACTGGTTCAATGTTCAGCTCTCTGCTTGTATTTTTTACTGTAAATTCTGCCTACTACCTGATACAGAAAGATAAATCACATTTTAAAATTCCAAAATGAAAAAGATATGACTCTATATGTACACCTTAAAAAGAAGCTTAGTTAAATGCTTTTAAATCTTCATTTACAAATAACGTCAGTATTTGCCAGAATTCTAGCAAGGATTAAATCCAGTTTCTCTTATCTTCAAGCAAAAATGTCAGCCAAAGAAAAAAAAAATCTGCATTAGCCAAAATCTTTCCCGATGTTATTAAAAACCATGGCTTTGTCAAATTTAATGGTGTTTGCACACCAGTATTACAGCCCATAATAAGTCTTTCTCAGAGTATTTATTATAAAAATAAAACACTGGGGCTGTTTCTTCCTGCAGTAATAAAAAAAGGTATATATAAATAAACTAAGTGTAGCAAAGACGATGATTTAAAACTTAACATTTTATTTATTAGAGTTAATGCAAAAGTTTGCCTATATAATATATAGAAACCTGACTATATTGTGCATGAAAATTAATATAAATATATGCTGCTGTGGGGGGAAATATAAAAGCATTGAAGAAACAACAGATAGAGAAAATGCTTCATTAACTACAATGTATCATTGCTCTACTTTCACTAATACTTTAATCACAAATTGCGAATGTGGCTATAGGGCACAGAGAAACAGCTATTATGTAATTACACCTGGAAACCACAACCCAATTGTTCTTGGGTTTTATTTGTAGTAACTGTAGCCCTAGGTACAAGAGTTAGAGACAAGGAAAAGCAAGGCTTTCTCTTTTTCCATTGCTAGCAAAAAGAGAAAGCCAGAAAGGAGGACTGAACAATTTAACAATGTTCTTTGCTTGCTGAGATCAATCGATCTTTAATCCACCAAGTGTGGTGCTGCTTACATGCTTGAAATGAAAAGTATTTCATCTAACAATGGGATGCTCTTTCCCATTGGAGTTCTATGCAGAAAGGTCACTGGTGTAACTTGCACACATTCCAAGATGTTAATATATACTGAACAGAATTTTTAAAATAAATCAACACATAGAAATAATAATCCTTCTCATTATACACGCTCTCTTGCTTTCTATTGTACATTCATGATTCCCTGCATTTGGATATATGATGAGCTATACATTGCAGTCCAATATTATAGGAAATGCATCTCTCAGCTTAAAAAATAGCAGGTGTCAATTCTCTTTTTAAAAGACAATCAATACATTAAAGTCTTCCTAGGCTTTGTGAGAGAGGGAAGTAGCAATGCAAGGCATAGATATCACTATAGAAAGACCCAGGCCCAGCCCTGCTCTTCAACTTACTTAAACCTATAACTAAATTTCAAAAGCCTTGGTTTCCACATTTACAAACAGACTTCCTAAGAGTACCAACTTCAAAGTGCTATGGGGGTTTAAATGACATAATGAGCTTTAAGTCTTTACCCCAAAGTTGGATATGTTATAAACATGCAGTAAATGCTAGCTATCTATCATGAGAATTAGTTACAAACTCACACTTCAAGATGTTAAAATACAATAAGTAAGAAACATCACTGAGCAGTTGATATTATTATGGGAAATGGTAGCAATTTGGAGCATGATAAATTCTAAAGGAATTGAAGAATAAAGAACAATAATCTAGAAGATAAACCAGAAGGTAATCTGACCAGGATGGAATACAAGCCCTTTACTGTATTGATTAACAACTGATCCCGATCCCAGTCCCTTCCTCTGTGTGGTACCTTACATATATAGGTTTATAAGTCATAAAATTTAACTCCTGCTTTCTCCTCCCTGCAACCATTTCAGTAGCATCTCTCTTTTGGAAGAGCATTCTAACCTAGTTAACTATCTAACAACAACAACAACATACATTTACTTTTCTCTTCTCCACTGTGTCCAAAGCTAGTTGTGACCTGTTTAAACATAACTGGTTAACATCTCTACTCCATTATAGATAATATATTTTTCTGTTAATTAAAAACACAGGAAAAATTACTTGATGACTAAAGTACTTTGACTTACTGAAGCCATTCGGAGATTATAAACAAAAAAAATGAGTAGGACTTTCAGAAGATAATGCATTATTTACAAGCAGATGGACCCTTTCTATTGTATTGGTTTAATAGAAACATGACCACGTTAAACAAATCAGAGTGTTATGGAGAATAGTAGTATATGAAAGTAACTTGCATTTTCTCACTAAAACATAATAGGATATATCACTAACAGGATAGCTTTCATAAAAACTACACAGCATTTTTCAGCAAATTGATGTAGATTCCTCTCTCTTTGAATTCTTTACTTAGAATCATATAACATTTTGATATTACAGAGAAAACAGTTATTTTGCTTGCAATTGAGAAATGATCACAATCCAATATCATATGTACAGTCGTGCATTGCTTAACAATGTGGATACATTCTGATACATCCATTGTTAGGTGATTTTGTCATTGTATGAACATCATAGAGTGGATTTACACCTATCTCTATGGTATAGCCTACATACCTAGACTATATGGAGGAGCTTATTTTTCCTGGACTAAAAACCTGTACAGCATGTTACTGTCCTAAATATTGTATGCAATTTTGACATAATAATAAGAATCTGGGTATCCAGTCATGCCTAAACATAAAAAGGTACAGTAAAAATACAATATTATAGTCTTAAAGGACCACTGTCATATGTGTGATTGACCACTGACTGAAGCATCATTATGTGGCACATGACTGTATTCTCACTCAGCGAATCACATTTTCAGACTACTGGATTCACTAGTAATCAATATTAGTTATTTGACACATCCTCTTCCTGGTAGTAGTACCCTTTAGACCAAGTTAAAAATTGAGATAAAAGTAAAAATAACCTTCAATCATAAAAGCCTGTAATAAAATTGTGTCATATATTTCACATCTGAGACAAAGTAATTGTCATCAAGAATGACTACTTATCACGTGAATATCATAAAATCCTCATCTGATAGAAAATAATAAATAATAAACACAGTTAAAATAATTAGCATGAGAAAAATCAACCAATGTATAATACCTTCAACAGATATCACTTCCTTACTGCTAGAATTTCAACAAAATATGCAGTGCTTTATATCACAAAGTTTTTCATTAGTTTCAATCTGATCATAAAGTGATAAAGTGATAATGTTTTCTATATGTATATTTTTAAAATGTTATACATAATACTGTAACTGAGTGATGTACACCAGCTCTGGGCATCCCTAAGACATAGAAAGCTGCAATATGTGTGCACTTGAGAAATAGTCTGGGACCAGAAATGAGATTGGGATAAGAGTTACCTAGTGACATGTCTGACCTAAACATCATGAGCAGATTAGAAAATCCAATCCAAGAAAAGTGCATGCATGGGATTTATTATAAATTAAGAATATTTAAAGGTTCAAGGTGGATTGCAAATACACATAGAAGTTTGGTATTTAAGCTGATTGGGATTTATTTTCTTAGAATCCAAACATCAGTAGGAGGGGCAAAAACTATGCCTGTACTTAAAGATTGGGTTAAGACTGCTGCTTAATCAGAAAAATCAGGCACAAAATAGAAAAAGTGTTCTATCATTAACACTAAAGCAAACAAATTTCAAAATCTGTGAATGTCCTTGGTTAAAAGCAGTGACATCAAAGTAAATATTATCTATCCCAAACAAAATGTATTGGGCCTCTTCTTTGATATTTAACTAGTCACTGTCATATTTTAAGAAAAATCCTAACAAAAGTTAGATGATGTGAGGTACCATTGCTACACATGAGGGTTAGTTTTCAGGTAGAATCCTCTGAGGAGCAAACCTTCTTGACACTAAACACTAAATAAAAGAATTGGTATTTTGGAAGCCCCTGTTCTAACAATTTCTACAGGTGAGACAATATCAACATAAAATATAGAAATATGACTCTTGACTACAATAGCAGTTGGAAGTGAGATTAAGAAAAAGATTTCATAAGTTTATGTTCTACTTTCAGAAAACTAAGGGTAAAAATAATATATTGGTGAACTTTATTGTATATAAATATACAGCTAACCAAAAATAATAAAGATTAGTTTGGAAGATTAAAAACTGTAATATTAAAATAATTGTAAAATTCATATATGTATAGAAAACTGAAAATATCAACACTGAGAAATAATTTTATTATGAAGTACTGCTTCTTGCACTTTTTTTCTTGAATTCTCTTGTTAAAGTTTATGTTGCAAGTCAGTAGGATTCATATCTTTTTATTAATAAATACTAAAGTTATTCAATTTATTGCCTGTTCATACAAATACCTCTACAGGAGAAAAAACAGAAAACTGGATGTCTCTTTTCTCTTTAAAAAAAACCTTCCTATTCTTACCTGTAAGTAAAGAATATACTGCAAATAATTGCATTTTATAAATGCAATGATAATAATAACAACAACAAGAGTAATTTTAAAGTACACATATTAAAATACCAAACAAAAATTATTCTTGGGTCAAGATTTTACAGTTTTTAAAACTTTATCTTCTCCTATAAACATCTTGCTATTTTAATATTTTATTATAAGCATATCTTACTATTAAAATCATAAAGAACAGCAATAATTCTCCACACTTAACTTTATAATAATTAAAAATATCTAGCGTTTTTTGCAATGTAAAATATTATTAATTCAGTTAATGTTTATTGCATATCTTTTCTTGCTAGGTACTGACTAGAACAAAATATTGTTAAAACAATATCAATAACAATTAAAACAACAGAAGATGTAAGATCATATGCCTTTGCCAAAAATGAGAAGTTGCATTTACTCCCATAAGCATAATCTATTTCTAGTGAGCTCATGAAATTCACCAAGAGATACAGCTATCCTGTATATTCCACTTCAAGACAGCATTGATCATGCAGCATGGCACTATTGGCAAATGAGCTCCACTGAGGAAGAAGCATCCTTTTCTGTGAGGTCTTCGTGTCTGCGGTGTCTCAAAAACAATTACTCTATGGGAATTCAGTCTCACTTTTAACTAGTAGAAACAGTGCAGGGGGAAAAAAAAAGTCTCTGGAACACAGACCAGCAAGCACAGAGGCTTATTTTTGCTTTGAAATGAAAAACCAAAGTTTTATAAATTCTGAAATAGAATCAGGAGTTGCCTCATTAAAGCACCTATTTCTAGCACCTTTTGAAATAAAGTAAGAACTCCACTTTATCCTAAGAGTGAACAGTGGGAGAGAAACTGAAGTTTGGGGATGTAGCGGAAATCTGTTTTGAGGCAACCAGACAAAAAGGAAAATAAAACCTCTTGTTTATGGTCCAGCTGGCCAAAAAAGCAACATGAAATGCATAATACTGTATTGTTCGTGAGCATCATATTCCAGTTTCATCTCCATACTATTAACCTTTTCACTTCTTAAGTGGAAAACACAGCTATTTCAATTACAGATTTTTGCAGGGGATAGGACAGAATTCTTATGTTTAAACGACTATGAAAGAAATCAGGTGAGAACAACGATATAAAGTTAGCCACAGAAATTGATTTAGAATAATCAAGTAATTCCCTCCAATGACCCTTCCTAAGTAACCAAGAATAAAATTGCTAGCAGTTCTCTCTCAAAAATTCAGAAAGCAGAATATTTGTAATAGATCACCCTAAGTGGGAAAAATGAGCCTTTTTAAACCTTGCTGCAAAAGCTAATGGTCCCATGTTAATCAGACAAATCTTTAAGAGATATATTTTACAACATGTATGGAAAACATAAAACAAATATGATATCTTGCTTTGTAAATTTTTTTCCCAATGCAAACTATTGGAAGAGTATCTATCTAATTACCATTATGTTGCTCATGTGTGAGAACTCATTAAAGATGAACACAACTATGAGACTAATATTTATGTACTGTTTACAGAATATGTCTCAGGATTTTATAATTCCAGAGTGCCACCTGGGGCTTAAAGAAGTCACAGTCCTCCTCGGAAAAGCTTGAATTCCTAAGCCTCATATTCCAGAGTATACCTTTTTAAAATAGATTCCAGGCTTCTAGAGTATACATTTTTAATAGGCAAAATGGCTTTCTGAATTATTATCAATATTGTCCCTACGTGTCTGAAAGTAGAAGATATAAACCTTAATATTTTGTTCATATCTTAGCAAAACAGTAATAAGATTTTCATCACTCTTTAGTATGCCTATGACTGCCATGGGCCGGGAGGGTGGTAGCAGGAAACACAACATCAATAAGAGTACCTGCTCTCAAACCAGGCAAAGTGGGAACCAAAGGGTGAGCCAAACATTACCTGTATGATGACCACGTGTATACTTAATCTTGAATTGCACCCCACATCTTTAAAATAAATAAAATTTTTAAAAGGACCAATATAAATGCCAGCTTTCACAGAAGCCTGCTCTTTTAAAGGCACATAATTTTCACCATACATTGTTTTTGCCTAAGAAACCATCTAAGTCCAAATTCAGAACCTTTAAAGCTATTCACCCTTCTACATGTCATTCAATCAGTATTAATCAAGCAACCGGCTACCACTGGACATAAAATTGTAGGAAAGGTAAAATGAATACATTCAAAAAGTGTAATGTCTTAAATACTGTAGAAAAAATGTTATGTAAAATGCCTGTCCATGATGATATTATATCAAATGTAAATCAACAGAGTGACTATTTAATTGAGAAGACCTTGCCACCAAGAGAAGATAGCAATTGAACTTCTTTCTGGAGCCAGCTCTTTCTTTCTTTTTTTTTTTTTTTTTGAGTTGGAGTCTCACTCTGTCACCCAGACTGGAGTACAGTGGCCGCTCCCGGCCACCGCAGCCTCAACCTGCTGGGCTCCGGCGATCCTTCCTCCTCAGTCTTCCAAGTAGCTGGAATTACAGGCATGCACTCCCACACCCGGCTGATTTTTTGATTTATTGTAGAGATGAGGTCTCGCTGCCCAGGTGGGTCTCGAACCCGCGGGTTCAGGCAATTCACTCACCTCAGCCTCCCAAAGGCGTGGGATTACAGGCTGAGCCACCGAGTCCGGCTGCACCAGCTCTTTCTTATGTAGAAACCAGTAACAAGAAGTTCATGGATGAGCCCCAATTCACACTTCCCATTTTGAACAGTGTTGTCTAGATCAAACTCTCCTTTCTGCCTTCTCCTCTTCCTCCTGCTTCTCCTGTCTTCTTTCACTGACTGACTCTGTCTCTCCTCATTCCACATAGCAAAATTATGTTTTTCCAAAGCTTGAAAGTTTTAAGGTACACGGAGATTCACTTCATGATATTTTCTTGTCTGTTTCAGATTCTACATGGCAGAATCTGTATGAGCCTACCACAGTTGCATGTCCATTTCTGGTCTAACTAATTATGTCGATGGGCAAGTCATACAACAGAAGAATGCCTTCTGATAGTTCATATCCATCTAAAAGTATGTAAGTTTTCAGTTTTAATGAAGCACAACATATCTATTTTCTCTACTCTTGTTTGTGCTTTTGGTGTTAAATCTAAGAAATCATCATCTAACACAGATCCCATATATTCACTCTTGAGTTTTCACCTATAAGATTTCAGTTTCATTATGTTAGCATAACTCTATCAATATGCTAATAATATTGAATCTTGCACTTGAAACTAGTGAACTATATGGAAGGCGAACTATCTTTAAACTGCCTTGGCTATTTAAAAGATGGTGTCGACTTCTGGCAAAATGGCGATGGGGAAACCTGGTCTATGAAACCCTCTGCAAAGGAGAGCGCAGACGGTCTCCGACTCTCTCCCCTGGAGCTGCGGATACCAACATCATAGCCTGCTCTTGACACGGAGCTCGGCTGTTGCCACGGCTGGGGCATTGCAGCGGTCTGGGCAGTCACTGCAGTGCAGACACAGTAGCCGCTGGTGCCGCGGTGGCCTCTCTGGCAGCCATAGCACATCACGCCACCTGTGCATGAGGCGATCCATGACTTCAGTCCTTGAAGCCCCTGCAGGCAAGATCTGCTGGGATCGCTGCCACCTCTCCTGCGACCCTGACGTCCTGCCTGCCGTGGGTCTCCTCCTGTGTGCCTTGAGGCAGGCTTCCATCTCCAGCCTCTACCCAGTTCCTGTCCGACCCCACCCCCTCTGGGCGAGCAGCTGAGATAGCACCACCTGCTGGCGATTCAAGGTAACAACACCGAAACGGGAGAAACAAAGCTGAAAAACAGACACAGGCCAGAGTGGTGAACGGAGGGTGATCTGAACTGTCCTTCCAGCAGGCCAGGGGCAACTGACCATAAAACTAATTTACCAGCTTGAAAAGAAAGCTAGAAATCAGAGCTGAAAGGACATTGAACTTAAACGAAAAGTCTCAGAGTGTGCTTGATTGGTTCTGTTAGTTTAATGACTTAATTCTATTCCTACTGTATTGTTCCTTTTTTTTTCTCTTCCTTTTCTTCTCTTTTCTACTCTCTGTAAACCATATCTTTGTATAGAGGAACAGCACACCAATAAGGTGGTTGGTTAGCTTGTATGTTAGCATCATTGTATGTTTTACTTTTTTTCGTATGGGAGTTGGTCTATTGTTTTTATCTGTTTCAGTATAACTCTCTCTCTCCATTTGTTGGCACACTTGTTTATTTTCCCCCCTTACTCCTAAATCTCTCCATCCCCCTCTTCCCCCCACTGTCTGCTCCATTCTCTTCCCTCTGCTAACCACATTTTAGTTTAGGGAGTAAACCTACAGCCGCACTGCACGGACAGATTCCAAGGCAGTAGGAAGTGGGTTTCAGATTATCTATACGCCTGTCAACGAATACCAGGACCTGCAGATAGATTTTAAACCATAGCTTCCCCATTAAGTAAATCTCAAAACTGCAAAAAAGACCACCCCCAACCTGCAGTCCAACTCCAGAATTGAACAAAGTAAGAGGACATACATAAAGAATACGAGATTGAACAAACAGAAGTAAAACCAATCCCTCTACCCCTGAAAAACAGAATTAAAGAAGATGGTGGCGTGGAGGGAAGGAAAAAGTAAGGAGGGGGAAAAGCGCACAAATGAAGAAAAACCAAAAGAAGAATATAGGTCTCACACAGACCCCGGGAGATCAGACACTGAGAAAATAGATTCTGGAACACAAACAATGAAGAGCCCCCAGAATGACTGGTCACATGCAACAAACCCAGACATCAAGACATTAATAGAGAGAATTTTAAAAATTGAGGAGAGACAAGAGGAAAATAGGAAGGAGCTGATGTCAGAAATAACAGCAGTAAAGAATACTGTGATAGAAATAAATAGCAAACTAATAAGCATGGAAAGCAGAATTAGCCAAGCAGAAGAAAGAATCTCAGAGCTAGCCGGGCTTGGTGGCTCAGCCTGTAATCCCATGCCTTTGGGAGGCTGAGGTGAGTGGATGGCCTGAGCCCGGGTTCGAGACCCGCGTGGGCAGTGAGACTTCATCTCTACAATAAAACAAAAAATCAGCCAGGTGTGGTAGCACGCGCCTGTAATGCTGGCTACTCGGAAGGCTGAGGCGGAAGGATCACCGGAGCCCAGCAGGTCGAGGCTGCGGTGGCTGGGAGTGGCCACTGCACTCCAGTCTGGGTGACAGAGTGAGACTCCAACTCAAAAAAAAAAAAAAAGAATCTCAGAGCTCGAAGACCAAAACACAGAACTAACCCAAACTGTCAAAAGCATAGAAAAGAAGCTCAAAAAGACAGAACAAAACCTTCAAGAGATGAATGATCACTTCAAGACCGAACCTAAGAGTTATTGGCCTTCCTGAGGCAGAGAGAGAAACAGAGGCCACACTGGAACAAACATTTCATGAAATCATTCAAGAAAACTTCCTTTATCTCATCAAGGATGAAAAAATTCAAACACAAGAGATTCAGAGATCCCCTGCAAGACAACAAATGAGAAGACCAACTACCAGACATATAATAATTCGTCTAAACAAGGTAGGTATAAAAGAAAAAAATCCTAAAGGCTGCAAGAGAAAAAGGTCAGACTACATACCAGGGAAGACCAATTAGAATAGCAGCAGTTTATTTACAGACACCCTCCAGGCTAGGAGAGCTTGGAGCCCTATCTTCAAAGTTCTAAAAGATAACGAATTGCAACCAAGAATAACCTACCCAACCAAGCTAAGCTTCATCAGTGAGGGAGAACTGAAATCTTTCCCAGATAGCCAATCCCTAAGAACCTATGCTGCCACAAGACCACCTCTACAAGAAACACTTAAGAAAGTATAGAACACAGAAGAAAAGGAAAAAAGAACAACAACATTCTTCACAAGAGTACAGGCAAAAGATTAAAAACACGCATGATCCAACTCTAAAACCAAAAGAAAGACAACACACGAACAGGAAGAAAAACAACTTTGTAAAAACATTAAGATAGGGATCAACTCTCACATTTCAATAATTAGTTTGAATGTGAATGGACTAAATGCACTACTGAAAAGACATAGAATGGCAAAATGGATAAAATATCACCAGGCAACAATCTATTGCCTTCAAGAGACTCACCTCACTAGAAAGGACACTCACAGACTCAAAGTGAAGGGATGGGAAACAAATTTTCAGGCAAATAGAACACAAAAGAAAGAAGGAGTTGCAATCTTAATCTCAGACAAAATACCCTTCAAGCTATCAAAAATTTAAAAAGATACAGAAGGCCACTACCTAATGATAAAAGGTTCAATCCATCAACAAGAAATATCCATCCTAAACATACATTCACCAAACATAGGAACACCAACTTTCATAAAGCAGCTCCTAGGTAAACTAAACATAGATATCGACTCCAATACCATCATAGCTGGGGACTTCAATACCCCACTCACAACCCTAGACAGATCATCAGGACAAAAAATCAGCAATGAGATCCGAAACCTCAATGTGACTCTTGATTAAATGGACTTAATTGATACCTAAAGAACCCTCCATCCAAAGACCACAGAATATACATTCTACTCATGACCACATGGAACGCACTCTAAGATTGACCACATACTTGGCCATAAATGAAGCATACGCAAATTTAAAAGGACTGAAATTTTACCATGCACCTTCTCGGACCACAGTGGAATAAAAATAAACATTAACACCAACAAGGTACCCCCAAAACCCACAAAGACATGGAAACTAAACAGCATGATGCTAAACAACTCCTGAGTCAATGATGAAATCAAAACAGAGATTAAAAGATACATGGAAACAAATGAAAAAGAATAAACATCTTACCAAAATCTCTGGGACGCCATGAAAGCTGTAGTAAGAGGGGTATTGATATCCCTACAAAAACACATGAAGAAAATGGAAGGATCACAAATTAACAGCCTAAGAAGCCCTAAAAGAGCTGGAAAAGCAAGACCACAAAAACCCTAATTTCAGCAGAAGAATCTAGATCACCAAAATAAAGCCCAAATCCAGGACATAGAAGACAAAATGATAATACAAAAAAATCAATGACACAAAAAGCTGGTTCTTCAAAAGGATAAACAAGATTGATGGTCCCCTAGCTAGACTGACCAAGAAAAAGCAAGAAAAAGCCCAAAAAAACACAATCAGAAACACAAAAGATGTAGTCACATCTGATCGTGAAGAAATACAAAAGATCATTAGAGACTACTATGTACACTTGTATGGAAAGAAACTTGAAAAATCTCTCGGAAATGGAGGACTTTCTGTCATCACACAACCTGCCTAGGTTGAAACAAGAAGAAATTGAGACCCTAAATAGACAAATAACAATCAAGGAAATTGACTACATAATAAGAAAACTACCTACAAAAAAAAGCCCTGGACCAGATGCTTTTCCACCAGAATTCTACAAGACATTTAAGGAGGAGCTTATACCAATCCTACTGAAGGTATTCCAGGAGATTGAGAAGGAAGGAACTCTCCCCAAATCATTTTACGAAGCCAGTATCACATTGATACCCAAGCCAGGAAAAGACCCAACAAAGAAAGAGAACTACAGGCCAATATCTTTGATGAATATAGATGCTAAAATTCTCAACAAGATCCTAGCGAACCGGATTCAACAACACATCTCAAAAATCATCCATCATGACCAAGTAGGCTTCATCCCTGGGATGCAAGGCTGGTTCAACATTAGTAAAACCATAAGTGTAGCCGGGCTCGGTGGCTCAGCCTGTAACCCCACGCCTTTGGGAGGCTGAGGTGAGTGGAATGTCTGAGCCTGCGGGTTCGAGACCTGCCTGGGCAGCGAGACCTCATCTCTACAACAAATCAAAAATCAGCTGGGCATGGTAGCGCATGCCTGTAATTCCAGCTACTTGGAAGGTTGAGGCGTAAGGATCTCCGGAGCCCAGCAGGTCAAGCCTGCAGTGGCCGGGAGCGGCCACTGCACTCCAGTCTGGGCGACAGAGTGAGACTCCAACTCAAAAAAAAAAAAAAAAAAACCATAAGCGTAATTAAATACATCAACAGATGTCAAAACAAAAACCACATGATTATATCATTAGATGCAGAAAAAGCTTTTGATAAAATCCAGCACCCCTTCTTGATAAAAACTCTCAAACAGCTAGACTTACAGAGAACATACCTCAAAATAGTAAAAGCCATCTACGAGAAACCTACAGCCAGCATATTCCTAAATGGACAAAAACTGGAACCATTTCCCCTGAAAACTGGAACAAGACAAGGATGCCCACTCTCACCCCTCCTGTTCAATGTAGTATTGGAAGTCCTGGCTAGAGCAATCAGAAAAGAGAAGGCAATTAGGGGTATTCAAATAGGAAAAGAGGAAATCAAGCTACCTCTCTTTGCAGATGACATGATTGTGTACCTTGAAAACCCAAGAGAATCTGTCAAAAACTGCCTTACACTGATAAAAGACTTTGGCAAAGTCTCAGGATATAAAATAAATGTACAAAAGACAATAGCATTTCTTTACACCAATAATAAACAAACAGAACTTAAAATAAAAAGCACAATTCCATTCACAATAGCCACCAAAAAAATGAAATACCTTGGCATCTTCCTAACCAGAAACGTGAAAGACCTTTACAATGAAAACTACAAAAGACTGCTCAAAGAAATCAAAGATGACACAAACAAGTGGAAAAATATTCCATGCTCATGTATTGGAAGAATTAGCATTGTGAAGATGTCCATCTTACCTAAGGCAAACTACAGATTTAATGCAATACCCATCAAATTACCAGCAACATTCTTCTCAGACCTAGAAAAGACAACACAGGAATTCATATGGAAACACAAACGACCAAGAATAGCCAGAACAATCCTCAGCAAAAAAAAACAAAGCAGGTGGTATCACATTACCAGACTTCAAACTTTACTATAAAGCTACAATAATCAAAACAGCTTGCTATTGGTACAGGAACAGGCATATAGATCAATGGAATAGAATTGAAATTCCAGAAGCAAAACCTCAATTTCTCAACCAACTCATCTTCGACAAAGCCTCCACCACTTAACACTGGGGAGAGGAGAACCTATTCAGTGTATGGTGCTGAGAAAACTGGCTGACCACATGCAAAAGACTGAAACAGGACCCCTATCTATCCCCATACACAAAAATTAACTCTAAATGGATCAGAGACCTAAATGTAAAACCTTAACCATAAGAACCTTAGTAAATGAAGGACATACCCTCACGGAAATTGGAACTGGCATCCAGTTCCTGAACAAAACCCGAAACCCACAGGCCATAAGAGATAAGATAGACAAGTGGGACCTCATTAAACTGACAAGCTTCTGCAAAGCCAAAGAAACCATCAAGAGAGCAGGGCGACAGCCTACAGACTGGGAAAAAGTATTTGCCAACTCCAGGTCTGACAAAGGCTTAACACCTTGGATCTACAAGGAACTCAAACGTGCTGGAAAGAAAAAAACTAAGCAACCCCATTATAAAATGAGCAAAAGATATGAACAGTCACTTCTCAAAGGAAGACATCCGAGCAGCCAACAGACACATGAAAAAATGTTCAACCTCACTAATCATCAGGGAGATGCAAATCAAAACCACACTGAGATACCACCTAACTCCAGTCAGAATGGCAATTATCAATAACTAAAAAAATCACAGTTGCTGGAGAGGGTGTGGCAAAAAGGGGACACTTCTACACTGTAGGTGGGAGTGCAAACCAGTGCAATCTCTGTGGAAAACAGTATGGCGATTCCTAAAAGCTCTAAATATTGACCTCCCATATGACCTCGCAATCCCCCTACTGGGAATATACCCTGAAAAACTCAAATCACTCTATAAAAACGATACCTGTACATGTATGTTTATCACAGCACTGTTCACAATAGCAAGAACCTGGAAGCAACTATGCTGTCCATCAAAAGAGGACTGGATTTTTAAAATGTGGTACATAGACATGACGGAATACTACGCAGCCATCAAAAAGAACAAAATCATGAATTTCGCAGCAACCTGGATGTAACTAGAGTCTATAATACTGAGTGACCTCTCACAGAAACAAAGATCTGAGTATCACATGTTCTCACTCATATAATGGACCTTGAACATCCAATGTAACACTATAAGAAAATGACTGACAGTGGTGGGAAACTATGGGGGGGAGGGGAAGGGAGATGGAGATGGGATTAATGGTAGTAAATATCTGTTTGGGGATGGGGAGACACCTCTTATCAACAAGAGTGCCCGAATGAAGCACATTTGTATACCTAACCCTTAACTGTACCCCACAATATCATAATAAAAAATATTTATTTAAAAAAATAAAAAATAAAAAAATAAAAGATGGTGTCTGCTATGGCTTGGATGTTGTCCCTCCAGACCTCATGTGGAAATTTTATTTCAAAGTTGGGACTGGGGTCTAGGGGTAGGTGTTTGGATGATGGGAGTAGATTCATCATGAATACATGAATGTCATTTTGGGGGGAATGAGTTATTTACTAGTTCTGGGAGAATTGGTTTTTAAAAAGAGCCTGGCACCTCCCCATTATCTCTCGATTCCTCTCTTGCCATGTGGTCTCTGCACAGCTGACTCCCCTTCATCTTCTACCATGACTGGAAGCAGCCTGAGGTCCTCATCAAAAGCTGAGAAGATGCTGACACCATGCTTCTTGCACAGCCTATAGAACTGTGAACTGAATAAACCTCTTTTCTTTATAAATTTCCCTGCCTCCGGTATTCCTTTATAGCTACAAAAAATAAACTAAGCTTCGGAGCTGTCAGATTCAAAAAGACATCTATAACAATGGAGTTAGTATTCAAATGAATGATCCAATCAATAGCCACTCCAAAAATGGAGAAAGAGTTTAGCCTGTAGCCAAAGCACACAGAGACAGATTTACATCAAAGGCAGTGAGAAGACTGAGGTTTGAGTGACATTTTCACAAAAAGGCAATTGTGATATTTAGATAGATAGAATACTATGAGCATGCATATTTATTTCCTCATTGAAAGATGAGGGAGACTGGGCTTGGTGGCTCAGCCTGTAAGCCCGCACCTTTGGGAGGCTGAAGTGAGTGGATTGCCTGAGCCCGCAGGTTCGAGACCCACCTGGGCAACTTGGCGAGCCCTCATCTCTACAATAAATAAAAAAATGAGCCAGGCGTGATAGCGCGCACCTGTAGTTCCAGCTACTTGGAAGGCTGAGGTGGAAGGATCGCCGGAGCCCAGCAGGTTGAGGCTGCAGTGGCCGGGAGCGGCCACTCCAGCCTGGGTGACAGAGTGAGACTCCAACTCAAAAAAAAAAAAAGATGAGGGAAATGAGCTTTAGAAAGAAAAAACGAAATGCCCAAATAGCATAAGTAAAAATGCGTGAGGCAGGATTGGAGTCACTGTCTGTCTCCTTAACTATGGTCTTAACTACTTCATCAAACGGCACCCATTTATAAGTGTATGTCAGGGACACTAATGGAGGCCTTTAGGCGAATACATTTTCTAACTGCAAAGTCAGCATTGTCCTGCATCTTTGCCAATCCTGATTTTTTTTCTGATAGTGTTAACAATAGATGTTGGATTCAAAACTTACACTGCTAATGATAAACACCTTATTGACATTTAAAATCTGTGTTTTAAGGTGGTCACATTATATAAATTATAAATAATATTGTGTACATGTGACTCATTTCATAATAAAAAATTAATTTATTTAGAAAGAAATCATGTCATATATTGCTCTCTACTTAGTATATTTTCATTAAGTTTCAACTTCTGAAGAAAAAAATGAGGAAACTAATAAGGTATCAATATATAACTAGAATGTCCTTTACTATAAAACTAGCAATTGTTT
Organism: Cephalopachus bancanus; assembly: GCA_027257055.1. Taxonomy (NCBI): domain Eukaryota; kingdom Metazoa; phylum Chordata; class Mammalia; order Primates; family Tarsiidae; genus Cephalopachus; species Cephalopachus bancanus. The sequence goes on from JAPVLO010000048.1 coordinate 11,081,431, forward strand.
TATAAGTATCCAAGGGGACATAGTGGAGGGAGTACCCAAATTATTATTATAACACATTTCCTTCTTAAACATAATTTCATATATGAAGCACAGTGAAATAACAACTGACTATTGAAAACAAAACAAAAAAACCTGGAAGGATTTAGGTGTAATTATCTCATTCTCTTAGATCCCTAGAATAATCTCAAAAAGTGCTTAGTGCTAAAAGATACTGTAGTTTTCTAAACTAACAGTCGTAAAGTCTAGAAGTTTTATACAGTTATTCATTACCATTGCACTTGACTGCCTGCCTTGTTTTCAGGTTTCTCTGAGCTCTCAGAAATAAAGAGTCAGACAAAAGAGAATCTTCTATTGGTAAGAAACTGATAATGCATTTCCAACTTCAATTTATAGTTATTGTTTATCCCAGTTCTGAGAAAGGAAAACAACAGACATATTATTCCTTTAGGAGTTTACTTCTTGATTTTTCTTAATATCTAAGTACTATGTAAACCACAGCCATTTACAAGACTTGTACTTTTTTAATCTAACTGATATTGCTCAAGAAATTCATTTTAGCATATATTCAGGGATAGTACAAAATATGAACTTCACCTATTTTAAACTAAACTCTTGTTGGCATGTACTTTCATGCTGAAATATTTTCTGGATCAACCTGGATGTAAAGGGACATAGGTCAATAGAAGAGTTCTTCGCCAAAAGCTTTATGAAAATTATCCTATTAGTGCAATCATAGGAGTAGAACAGCAGTGAATCAGAAATAGTGTCCGTGCCCACTTAATAAAGGGGGAGGGAGGAAAATGACAAATATGTCTCTAAAAACAGATGACCATGCCAAAATCTCCCATGCTTGCCTTTATGTGCCACCAATAAAAGTGATTGTATCTCACTGGAAACTTACAGAATTCTTAGAGTAATCCATCTAAATGGGGGCTGTACCTCAGAGCCCTAGAAAATAAGTAATATCATTAAGTTCCTCTGAAATAATGTCTGCTTTCTGACTTATGTGCCAGTTGCTGCGACAGTCTTCCTTGGATGTTCAGCTTAGCCTTGTTCTTGCAGTGTGAATGGTTTTAGATTTTTGGATGTAGCTCACATGTAGGAAAAAAAAGGCATTTGCTTGTGGAATTATAAAAGTGTCTTAAGAAATAAAAATGCAGAGAAAATTAGCTCAGTATATTTTCTGCTTTTCAGAAAAGAGAGCATATTCTGGTTTATGATGCTCTACAGGCCATTTGTAAATTATCCTCTTGACTAATACAAGTTACAGGATTTATTAGCAACTGTAGTGAACTCTCCATTTCTTTAGAGGTGACTGTCCCAGATAAGGATTGTCCAGGTTCTTTGATCCTTGCGTCCTCCTTTCTAATTGGCAATCTGCCATTCAAGTGTTTTCTAATTATCAATGACTACACTAAAGCCAAGAGAAAAGTAAAACTTTTGTAATTGATTTCTCCACATATCCATTAAGGAAAAAAGAGGTGGGCATACGATTCACTTCTAGATAAGATTTAAGAAAGATGCTTCTGCCACCAAAAGATGAAATATACTAGAATATGGCAAAAACTGAGGAACTGTCCTCACGGCAAAGGTTTGAAAGGAAACTTTTCTATATAATTTCCAGAAAAAAAGAAAAACTGACTTTTGCTGCTAAAGTGACTTATATGGTAACTTTTTATTCTGATATGTGAACTTGGAAAAATTCCTTAAATTCTTTGAACCTCAGTTTTATCATATGTAAAATATTACTTAGCACAATTTTTCCTCAGAGATTTCTGCAAAGCACATATAAAATCATATATCCTAAGCATGTGCTGGATACATAGTAATTACTTATTAATAACATTAATAAATTATTTAAACATATATTTGAGTACATGCGTGTACACACATACAGATGGATAGCTAGCTAGAGAGTGATAAAGAGATAGAGATTATTATTTAATCAAGGAATTCAATATAGATGGTGACATGATTTATCCCAGAGCACTTCTCAAAGGCACAAAGCAATTCCACTTCTTCAGTACAGGTCAATATGCAGGTTTTGAATGTCCATTTTGTGAAGTACCCTGCACATAGTGCTTTCAATTATAGATGGCTGTTAAAATTCACTTCAGAAAGCCAAGAAACAACTTCTATATATGCTTTTCCTAAAGCTGGTTTAAATCATTGACCTTTCCTCACTGGTTCATAGCACCTTGTCAAGATGCATCGGACTGTTTCTAATACGAAAGAAAACAAAATAGGATTCTACTCTGAGAATAGAATGTTGGCGAAGGGTGGGGTGGGGGGTGTTGAGACAGAGTGATCTTCTAGGAGAATGTTAACATTAGAAACCATGCTATGCTTGGTCTACACATATTAGTATGCTTGAGCAAGGGGAAAGATTGACAAGAAAGAAAGGGGGAAGAAATAAAAGAGAGAGAGAAGAGAAGGAAAGGGGGAGAAAAAGAAAAGACAGAGAGAGAAAGAGAGGAAAGGGTGTCAAAACTGTTAATCAGCAGTCAATTATGTGTTTATCAAATAATAAATTGCATAAAGAAGATGTAATCCCTCCCAATATTTTGTGTAGTGTCTATGTGATGGGTTAAATCCAAATTCAATCTGAGTTTCTGACTTTTTCATTTTAAAAGTTGGTGGTGGGTAATTTTTCTTTCTATTTTCCACAGCTCATGTTGCCATAAACTTCTAATTCCCTGATGGATAGTTGTCAATGAATAATTCATTTAATCAACGCCTCCACTGTGTAAATTTTTTATTAGATCTTTTGGCCAGGGATACACTGAACAATTCTTCCCATCAGAGCTCTGGAGTCTCAGGACTTCTCTGTAGATTAAACAAAAATGAAAATATTTTTTAAAGGCACTGTGGTTATACTACTGAGCAATCCAGATCTCAAAGTTTGTCTTAAAAAAATCACCATGGAAAACAAGAAGGAATGGCAATATAATAGTTTTCATATCAGAGTTGGGTTAATTCCACAGGTTCTAGTGCTGAAGAACATCAAAATGAAATGACAGGGCTCATAATAGTAAAGTTTAAATTCACCTTTAAAAATAAAATGGATAGATAAAGCAATCAGAACAATCAGGCTGTATTTTCAAGTATAGTTATACCATTTATATATTAAGAATATCATTCTCATCACAAGAACGCTTTCTACAATAACTATTAACTGAGGCCTATCCAAGGTGATATACACAGACACACAAACACACACACACGCACTCACACACACACACACGCACTCACACACACATACACACACACACAAACCCAGTTCCTCAGGATATTCCACAGAGGAAGGCAAGAGTTCTCTGTTCCTTCCAGTCAATCAACATGCATTACCCTACCCTCTGAGAGGTGGGTGCATGATGCATCCTAGCAGAGTAAAGATCCAGAGAAGTTCTCCCCAGAACAGAAAAGAGTTGTTTAACTCCCTCATCTCCAAAGGTATGTAGCTGTGGAATCCTATTAAAAGAGCACAGCACTCATGCTCTACACAAAACCGTTTAAGGAGACACTAAATTGGCCTCATGTTCCAAATTCAATCTTTAGAAAAATATTTGCTATTAAGCTTCAGAAACACATCAATAAACTTAATGATTTTTAATAACACCATTTCAAGTCTTGAGTAACTTTGTTGATATATCACATTTTAGATCAGAAGGCAGTCATACATGATACCTGTTTATGCAAATCCATCAAAAACAAGTAGTCTCAAGTAATTGAAAAAACAGTATAGATAATTTGGCCAAGTGGAACAGTACTAAGGGTACATTCAAGTGGATATTAAGAATTAAAAACTCAAAGAATAAAATTGAAAAAATGTTGCTGTCATTTAGAAAAGAAATATGTTCCACACTTTAACATCCAAACAACTTATACTAAAGGGTAGGAAATAAGCATTAACAAAGACTCAGGGAAAAGTAAAAATGTATATAGTTTTTCTGTCTCTGTCTCTCTCTTACCTACCTATTTTCAAAATGACAACCCACATAAACTAAAAAAATAGTTTTTAATAAAACTTTTGTTTATTCATTTTTACCAAATAAACCTAAGCAATAATAGTAAGTTAGGGTACAGCAAGCCCACCTTTCCAGATACCTCAGAATCATAATGCAAATCTGAGAGGTACTTTTGTTTTATACCACCACTTGGTTATACAAGAGGGGACCCCTAAAAAACAGGAATTATCTTTTGGAGGGCTGGCCCCTTGCAGTATACTCAGAATTGTTCCTCCAGATCAAACAGTGAAACACAATTTTGAATCTAGAGCTCTTGAGAAGGTTGACTCACAATTTGTAGAAGAAACGTCTCAAGTTGTAGCAAACAGAACTGGTTCTTCCACCATGACAAGGCACTTGTCCATACCATGCTGAGTGCTGACCAAAAACGTCATGACTCCTGTGCCCCATCCTCCCTATTCACCTGATCTTGCCTCAGCAACATTTTTTTGTTTCCCCAGATGAAGAAAGTCTCAAAGAGAAATGGTTTGCAGATGCAGAAGAGATGGAAAAGAACACAGCTAGAAGCACTAAAAGGCATCAAAATTGATGAGTTCAAAAACTGTTTTGAGTTGTGGAAAAAGCATCTCAATTGGTGTATTTCATCAAATGGAGAATACTTTGAAGGTAAATGAAGTTTAAGCAGGTAAGAATAATACACAGGTGCATAAATTAAAAGAAAACAATGTTTTAACTGCTGGTATTTTGTTGGAAACTTACTTGGATTTAACACAAATTATTCTCACAAACTCACTTGGAATAAATGTTTGCTCTTAAGCTTCAGAAACACATCAATAAATTTAATGATTTTTAGGAACACTATTTCAAGTCTCTAGTAACAGGTTTTGAAATATCACACTTCAGATCGGAAGGCAGTCATACGTGCTACCTGTTTACGGAAGCCCTTTGTAAGCAAGTGATCCCAAGTAACAAAAATGATATAAGTAATTTTGGCCATGTGGGAGAGTACTAAGAATATATTCAAGTGTATATTTAGAATTTAAACATCAAAGAATAAAACTGAAAAAAAAAGTGTTGCTGTCTTTTAGAAAAGAAATATGTCCTACACTTTGACATCCAAACGCCTAAAGAATTCTATTCACTAGTGAAGCTGAACAAAATTTTTCCCCCAAAAAATGGAAAATTATAGAATAACCCTGATTCTATTTTCTTTTCCTTTTCAGTGGCTCAAGTATAAATTGATATACTTATTTTTTAATGAATTCGTATATTCTAGGTCAAAAGCACAAGTTTTCTGTTCATTTGTAAGTTTCTACAAACCATACAAATAAGATGTTTTTCTAAGCAAATACTGGCATGTCTCATTGTAGGCACTAGGAACATAAGACAAAATTTGTGTCAGCCTAACAGTATGCATTGCTATGCCAGGACTATTCATTTCTTCATCTAATATTTCTTTTTCAAGTTCGACTACATGTTCTAAATGTTGAGGTTGACTGGCTTCACAAAAACCACTTATAATAAGATAAGGTAACATGAAGAATTATTTATAACAATACCAGCTGAACAGCAGAAAAATCAATTTATTTGAGTAGTTTATTTGTTCAGTTTTATTATGTACATTTTTATAAACACATTTCACCATTAACCAATTATTTCCAGAAGAACTTGTGAATATAACTAGTTGTTTGAATAGATATGCTTAAATTGATTGCATTTTTTATTAAACCTCTTAAAGGATTATTAAAATAACATTTCACACATATATTTAAGTGAATAAGAAATATTTTTCTTAACACAAATGGAACTCATGGCAAATTTGTAAATGCTGCCAATTTCATCTATGTCTAATTTTCATTTTTGCATTTTTTAGAATATTTGTAAAATTTTAATAAAAATGTAATCAAATTAATAAATTTAATAAAAATACCTACACTATGAGTTATTCTATTGGGACCATCAAATTATCATTCAAATCTTTTGCCATTTTTTTCACTACTCAAAATTTTTTTGCCTTTGGCTTATTCAAAATGTGCTTTTATTTTCCAACTTATATTTTAGCTTTCCAGTAGATTTTGAAGTTCTTGTTCAGCTGAGTAAATATTTTCAAAAGCCATGAGACCTATTCAATGATATGTAGTATCTCTACCACTTGTTCTTTCTGTGTGAGTTTAGAGCTTGTCACCATATTTCTGCAAGCAGTAAGAAAAAAGTCATGAACAAAAAAGTGTTCAATAGTGACTAAAAAAAAAAAAAATGCAACAACCTGCAGAGCAAAGAATCTAGAAGTCAATTTTTAGCATGATTCTTCGTGTGACTTTAAAATCTACTCTTAGGAAAGTGCATAGTTTTCACAGTTTGAAGGGATTAAGAATATACTAGTCAAAAGCTCTGCCAAGATTTCCTTATTCCAAAACTTACCAAGTAAAATACCTATGTGTCTTAAAATTGTCAATGATGATTCATAAATATACAGTTCACATTGCTTTTAACATTGTTCAAATCAATCTAATAAAATTGAACTCAATTTCCTCTAAGAAGAAAAAAAAAGTACCTGTAACATCAATTTGTTGATATTGTACACATCCCTAAATGCAAATTCCCTTTAAACTGCAAAAACATGATATTGAAAGTGCTATAACATGGAAGAGAGAGCTAGATCATTTTTCAGTTGGTTGAACGATGTTTGAATGTACTGGTCACAAACATATCATTTATTAGCTTTGACATTTCTTAGTGTTGTTGTTTTCTCCACTGTGGAATAAATATACTTACTTTGTAGCCTAAGAGATCACCCTCATGAAGCTCAACAAAGTCATGATCTCACAGGCCCTCTTTCTCTCAGGTTCCATACCTGCTCGTGGAAAGTGCGGTCCCTGCAACCCTCCTGCCTGCCTCCTGTGGACCTCTTTTCTCTCCTGGACTTATGAGTAATAAACTGCTTCTGATATTTGATGTGTTTTGCTGAACTGCCTTCTCTATATCACACCTAACCAATAGACCTAGACCTAATTCTCTCCTCATCGAGACTCCCTAAAGAATGGCTATCTTGAAAGGAATAAATAAGACACAGGTCAGACAAAAGCTACAAAGATTCCTGCCACTATAAACAAGTTTTCTGTAAGATGGAGATTTGGAAACGAGTTGGACACCTCGGTGTTAGGCCATTGACCAGGATAAAGAAATATCCCATGAACGGCATATAAACACCAAAAATCAAATCCCATGGCACTCCATCAAGACAGAACTAAAGTTATAGCCATTCTCCAGAGGGAAATGTTAAGATCAAATAAGATAAAAACACAACGAGTAGAGAGAATGGCAGGGTGAGTACTTTGGTAAGACAGCTTCTAAAATACAAAGGGGTACCCAAAAAAACCAGAGAATTATTGTTCTGGAGGGCCGATTCCTTGTAATACAGGCTTTCCCCACTAGGTAAGTGTTCTAGGAACCCAACAACATCAGGGTAACAGTTAATGTTGTTGTGAGAAACAATTTGCTAGAGAAACATCCCAAGTTGTGGCAAACTAGACTGATTCTTCTGCAATGACAACGTGACACCACATCTGCCCAAACCACTCTGTTCAGCAGTTTTTGATAAAAACTGGCATGACCCCCCCCATACTCCCTATTCACTGTCCTTACCCTGAGTGACTTGTTTCTGTTTCCCTGCATGAAAAAAGTTCTCAAAGGGAAATGTTTCACCAGTGTGGAGGAAGTGAAACAAAAAACAGCAGAAGCGCTAGAAGGGATCAAAAATGATGAGTTCAAAAACTGTTTTGAGCAGTGGAAAAAAGCATCTTGATGTATTGCACCAAATGGAGAGTACTTTGAAGGCAACTGAATTTTAAACATTTAAGAATTTACACAATTTTTATAAGCAAATTCTGGGTTTTGTTGTTGTTGTTGTTGTTGTTTTTGGTGCCTCCTAATAGTTCCCCCCGAAATTCTGCACTTGGTATTTAGTCCCTTTTATAATCCTCTTCCCTTGAATGTCTGCTGGACTTAGTGACTTGCTACAATCCAAAAGAATGTGATAGAGGTGATAGAATGTCACTTGCAAGTTAGAAGTATCCCATGAAAGGCATAAACACCAAAAATGAAATCCTATGGAGCTCCATCCACAGTCTTCATAAAAAGACTGTAACTTCTCTCTTGGACAGAAACTCTCTGTCAGACTTCTCACCCTGGGGAGACCAGGTGTCATGTCATGAGAAAGTCCTGTGAAACATCTTCACGGCAAGTAACTGAAAGAGAGCTCTGGTGCACAGTCAGCAAGGAACTATCACTGTATGAGTGAGCTTGGAAGCAGACCCTTCCTAGTCAGGCCTCCTCTTGAGCCCTCAGCCCCTTCTGAAAGTCTGGCTACAAACTCATTAGAGATCTTAAATGATAGTTCCATTATTTTTTAATGCACAAACTTGAGTTGTTTAAAACCTTGAGCTTTATACCAGCTAATGCTTTCTCCCAAATAACACTTACTGAACTTCTGTTTCATAAAAGATTCTGTGACATGTCTAGTGTGCTTTGTTCTAGTATCTGAAGAACTTGCAATAAGATAGAAGTTGAAGATTAAAAGGAAAATAAAATTTTAAATAGCTACAGAATGGAAATCATGATAAATCATCAAATACATAATAAACAGATCCACTTCCTCTCTACAAATCAATTTTTCCACTAATGTTGTTGTCTGTCATTAATTTCTGAACACAATGCCAGCATCTTTCTTATCAGAAGCCATAACCCTACAGTTTATGCAGCACAAGAGTATGATTCACAGAACTACTGAGCAATGTGCACTTACTCAAGTGTTGCTTTGTTGAAAAGAATTACTGCATTATAGTTTAGAAAGTCATATGGTGGTTTCTTTCTCCTGCTGGATATGTCACAGCTCTGAAGTCATGTTTGTTCATTTGATAAATTGTTCAGAGCTTGCAGAAATTGGCAAAGCTTTCAAATCAGAATTTTCTAAGTTTTGATCTTGGTTCTGTCGTTTATTGGCTCTTAAAATTTTAAGAAGTAAATTCACCTCTTACCCATGATTCCTTTCTCTTATAAATTGGAAATATTAATGTCTACCTAATCTGGTGGGTTATTCTGGGGCCTAAATGAGATGAGTCATATAAAGTATAAAACAACTAGTACATACATAAATTACCATTAAATAAGACAGAGAAGGATAACTACAATATTAGAAAAGCACAAGCTATGGCAAATATGGAGACATCAAATTAAAACTGATGGAAGCTTTGGGAAACTTCTTAAAGGCTCTGTGATTTGAAATGGATTGTGAAATATGGTTAGGAATTACATTTACCTGTAGGAAGTAAAGAAGCATGAACAAGAAAGGAAACAAAACAAATGGCTTGAGGAAGGAAAGTGCAAGGAAAGCAATTGTGACAAGATTAGAAGACACAGAGTGAGGGCTGGGAGGGAGAAAGAGAAAGAGGAGAGAGAGAAAGAGAGAAGCAGGGTTGAAATGCAGTTATATAATAAAGAAAATATCCTCATTTTCAAAAAATTGTATGCCTTATATGCCTCCTCATATATCTGAAAACATCACTTTTAAATGTAGTGGTGCTTTCTTAAATATAGTGAATTTCCTTCCTAAAAAAACAAGACTCTGCTACTCTACAATATTCCTGATTGTGAAATTATAAATTTCTTCCTTAATTATCAAGGCACAGAGACATACCTAATTTCAGTCACTAATTTGATAAACATTTTATATATGTCCGAAATGAATTCAGCTAAATTTTCCCCACAGAATCAGACCTGTGAGATTACAGCCTTTTAATCTGTCTTTGATATAAGTAATGAGTAACATCTCACAGAAAACATGATTGTTTCAAAGATGATAATCTAGAAAACATAGGAGTAATTCCTCCAAATATTGCTTAATTCCCTCCAGTGTGTAACATTAGCAGCTTTACAGACTCTAGAGCAGTTTTTCAAACAAAGTTGTATTACATCTACGGTATTTTAGCTGGGGAAGCTTTACTGAAAGTGGTAACAGAGCAATTCAGTAGTCCTCTGGTATTGAAAATGACCAGCACTCTGAAAAATGAATGGTTTTGACCTACAGTCAAACAAAAACAAGTATCTTAAAAATAGAACATAACTAATCTAATTATCTTTTTAAAGAGAACTAAAAAACACAAAAGGCTTTTGCTTATATCTTCTGCAAAATACACTATGAGTTTGGAACTATCTCTCATTATTTTAATCTATAAAATCACTATGAATATCTCATGCCATTTATTATTTCAAAATATTCTTATTAACTTCTAAATACATAAAAGTTAACCAAGTTATTATCATTCTCAAATCTTTGCATAGTTTTCATAAAGATTAATATCACAGACAAAAATAAAAACATCCCAGACCATACCATTTTGGATAAAACCATTTATGATAGAGTCAATATATATTGGATACTTGAAATAATGCTTTTAAAAAGACATAAAGTTATCAGAGTAGAACTTTTGTGACTTTTAAGATGAAAAAATCATATCCCCATGGACACCTGTCTCAAGAGTATACCTACTTAAAGTACTATCTAATATCACTCCTGTAAAGTGTGAACAAGTCCCAGTAAAGGTGTGGTAGTATTTTTATTTTAAAAATCTAATAAAAACATGAGAAAGTAAAATAGCAAGTAGGTGACTACCCAGCATATCAAATTCGCCTTCTTGAACACTTCTTACACATCATACCAGCATCCAAATCAGAAACTCGAAGAAGCTCCCCATTGTCTGAAGGATAACGATTGAGATACTTGGCCTGGAATTCAAGCTGACATAAGAGGCAAACAATCCTTTTTTTTCATGTTTATTTCATATTAATTCTCAAAATGAACCCTTATACCTTATCCCTCTCAACTACTCCATAGTTTCTAAACTATGTCTTGGCCACATCAAAATAACAATTAGATTATTATCTCATGTTAATGTTTTTTGAAATACCAATATGAAAATCCGAGGCCTACCTTTTCACCCTTAATGTGGTCTGGTATTACTATTTTAGCCAAAACTACTTCTTCCTTTTCTAAACACTTTTAGTACGTATTATTTGCACCATTTATTTATCATTAGTGATATCAAAGATATGTGTGAATATCCTTTTCTCTGTCCTTTATCACTGACCAAAATTGGACCTAAAATTTTTAAAGTGACATTTTACAGTGAGTTGCAATAATTAGTGAGACCGACATTCATTTAATAAGTTGCTACCAACCCTTATCCCCAGTGAAACAGAATAAATCAGAATGTATCACATGTAATAAGAGTACTATTATTTGTAAACTTTTGTTTTATGTATGTGTGTATATGCATGTATTTAGTGGATTGCAATGAAAATTTATTTCTTACAATGTGCCACCGAGCCATGTCTCCTATGTATTTACATATAGAGTGCCTAATAAAGAATTTTTTTATTAAATAAATACTCAGAATGGGTAGGGCGGGAGACTGAGTGAAATGAAAGTAGATTAGGTATATAAAGGGAAACAAAAACCATGGGACAGAATGAAGACATTGAGAATATCAGTGTATATGTACTAAATGAGAGAAATAAGGAATCTGAAATTTCCAAGGTCAACTTTTATTTACAGTGGTGTCTGAATTTGACTCTGAATTGAGACCTCAAAACAAGGCTATGTGGCACATTGACTACTATGCTTCAGTGAGCAAATCTTCATGAATGTTCATTAAATTCAAGTGCAACCTACAGCAGGTTATGATGACATCAAGTCGTACCATATAGCGGTAATTTTTTCCCAATATAAAAGTGGAAAACTTTGGAAGCTTTAATCAAATTTATCAGTGAAGTAGTGCTTTTCAAAGTGCATGGTTTTCTTATGACTATTTCCTTTCATGTCCTATTACATAACACAGAATTTGTTATCCACTTTTCACATACATTGTGTAACTAAAGCTTTTTTTTTAAACAAAAATGGCATATCAATAAACATTAAGTGGCTTACAGAAAAGAAACAGCACCATCTGTCTAAATAATATTTTTCCAAAATGCATGCCATTTTTGTTACTATCTTTCTCAAACTATATTTTGAATATGCTATGTGAAATATTTGAAATAATACAAAATATTATCAAGCATATTTAATGCGACGGGTAGTAATATTTGTTCACATTTCTTCCTTCTCCACATTGAAATGACTTACTGTGTTTTAGGTACAGCATGTATATAATTGTCTTCTTCACTGACATTGAGCTTGACCTTGTGATCTGCATTGACTAATGGAATGGAGTTACTATATAAGCCATACCCAGCCAGGCTGTAGATGTGCATATGTGGTTTGACTTTTGTATGCAATCTTACCCTATACTGTGTGAATATTATTTCCCAAGTAATATGGGCCCCAGAATACAAGACATACAGAGACATGAACCCAACCAATAGCTTGAAGCAGAGCTACCTGGACCACATATAGGCATTTCAGTGAGGGATATTTTGTGTTGCTGTTAGTCACTGAGATTTTGGATGATCTGTTGTACAGTATTATTTCAGCAAAAACTGATTTATACATTTGATAACTCAGATTATCACAATATGACCACCAAATTAAAGTACTAAAACTGTATCACAGATATCCATTAGCACTCTTTAAAAGCCTCAGTAGTTTAAGTCTTCAACATAATTATTTGGTGCACATACTTTTCTTAGTGTATCATTCTATTGAATGTTTAGTATGGAAATCACTTTTGACTACTTTCTGAGTTAAGACTCATTCTCCAGTCATTTCAAATACACTGTATAATTCATCATTACTTGTATTCAAGCATATAAAATGTATTTAACAATGGTCTCTCATATGTATGTGTGTGTGTTTAGTCCTATTGTGCTCTGTGAACTACCATTTTACAAGGGAAGTATAAAGCTTTGAATCCAGTCTCAGAGAAAGAAGCTATCTAACATGTGTATGAGAAATATATTTGAAAATAAATACTAATCCAATGAAGCAACTCTTGGCTTAATAATGAATAACCTTACTAAAATACGATATCTTGTAATGTCTTTTCATATAGGAGTAAGACTTCTATGGATTTGTAATTGTTAAGATAGTAAAGAAGTCTTTAAAGCAGCCCGCCCATCTATCATTTCTTAAAGACACCAAATGTATCCCTAGAAAGACCTTCAGAAGATATATCACATATTCTGTGTAGGACTGTACTTAACTAAGAGGACAAAGTTTGGCCAGTCAAACTCTGAGGGGAAAGATAAGGCAACGATACCCTCAAGTATTCATTAGAACAAGAATCACAGATATCATGTCTAAATATACCCTTCATGATTATTTTAGGCCAGAGACCAAAATTAGGCGTTTCTATAAAATGGGAATTAGACGTTAAGCAACAACATGTACTTGGGTTCAGTGACTGATAGATCAAAGGGAATGGCGGGGTTCTAGAGAACCAGAGAATGCATACTTTTTCCAAGGGTAGCCTTTGCTCTCCAGAGCCAATTGTAAGACCTAATATATATTGCAAGTTGTTAATATCAAGCCTTTCAATTTCTGAAGTGTTGTCAACATTCATTCAAACTTAAAACACTGTAAAACGCAAATACATGTTTGTGATTCCAATATGATCTGGGAAGTTTACGACATGTTGTAGATGAACTCTTTTCAGTATTTTGTTGAATGAAAAACCACATCTAGAGAAGTGAAATGACTTGCCTTAGGACACAGTGATTATTTCCAGAGTCTGGGTAAGAAATGCTAATATTACTGGTTTGTTTAATTATTACTATGGAAGTTGCCTCCTATATACTAGGACTTTATGGGGAAAAAAGGTATAAATGTAATATGGTTATACTGTTTCCACTGAAAGTAGCATGATTTGGATATATGTTTTTCCTCCTGTGGAATTACATGGAACTTGGGAAATACAATAGTTTAACGTCTTTGTAGGGACCTTGAGAAGAAATCGTAATTCATGAAAACAATCAATGTGCAGTTGCTAGTGCAGTAAAAGGGAGATTAACCACCAATGAGAAGAAAACCTTTATCGTATTAAAGTGAAATTTCTTATATGCAATTTATTCCAGAGCCATTCCTGCATTCCTGCATTAAGTCTATCTTATCTAATATTAGATAAGTGCACTTTTTGTTAAAAAATTAAATTTATTTGTATATCAATTATTGATCAATACATATGTTTGGGACAGAAAGAAACAACCGTTTTTTTTAATGTCATATCACAATATAGATGTATATATCACAACAATAGTCAAAATGAATATATATTGAGCTATATTAACTAATATTTTGAGTCCCCAAGAAAATATCTTAAAAATAAAAATAAAATAGTAGTAAGTATATGAAAATCATAACAGCAAATAACTGTTGTGACAGGAATTGCATCTGAAGATAGAAGACTAAAAGAAAATGGGAGAAATTGATGACAAAAGACTTGATACTAAACCAAAAGTAGCAGATCTATAATGAACAGTAAATTAAATTAATAATTCACGATTTTGAGTTCTTACAAATTGATACATTAAATCAATATGTGCCTTCTTCTTACTAAAAGGCATAGCCATGTGAGATAATTCATTTATCAGATTTTTTTCAAATTACCTAATTGTGTTTAAAAAAAGTAATTTTTATGTACCAGAATGAAAGTTGAACTTCCAGAATTAGGATGGTAAATCAGGAGTTAAGTATTCTCTTTTTGTTGACATGGAACAATTAGCTCTGTAAGCTGCTTGCTGGGCCTTGTTGATCCTTTGTCAACTACATATAGCTGAAAACCCACTGGTACTGGTAAGACATCCCTAGACCCTGTTTATCTGGCAATAATTTAAGGCAATCACTACCTAATTAATAAAACCTGATTGGGATATGTTTCGGGGCGGGGGAGGGGGAATCCTGTCTCTTTTCAACAGAGTTGCAAAGTTGCAATAACATAACTAAATGTTGCAAAAGACTTAGCAATACAGAGATAAAATAATTCTGCAACATAGTCAGTAGGATTTAAGAAAGGATAAAAAGAAAGATAAGAAAAACTTTATAGTAACTGCTAGATGTAGTACAAGGGAATCCTGAACCTTTCAAACTGTTCATCATCTCTAACATTTGCTTCTGATTTTACAACATACATGAGTTGATGGCTTCCATACAAATAAATTCCCTCTCCTTGTCTTCTCCAGCACATGTAACTCAAGAAATCGAGGAAATTTTACTTTCTTTGAACAAAACAAACAAGTGATAAATTGGATTATAGAAAGACCTGGGTCAGAAAAGTCAACATAGATAAAAATGCTTAAGGCTAAATGGGAATCTCTCATGATGCCAAAGCAAAATTTTCTATCTTCCAGGTCCACTAAGCCACACTTCTTCACCACGGGTTCCCATAATATTCATAGGTCACACACTAGAAACACCCAAACTGGAAGGGATCCCACAAAGTAATCGCAAAGTACGTTGCCTTTTAAGTTTACCAAAATTAGGTCATCTCGAAGACATCAAAAAATAAAAATAAATAAAATAAACTTTTAAAACTCCACTACTTTTAACTGGTAACAATTAAATACTAAATGGTATAGATTTAATTGATTCTGTGATGCAAGTTAGAAACATAGAACAAAATATGCTCTGATTTTGTTTTTTTTTTCTTTTCAAACCACAGAAATTATGGCCCCTTAATTATATTCCCCTAAAAAAGTTGGAATTTATTGACTATGAAATGCAGTTTCCAGGCAATGCTTCTATGCAGTATTGCGGTATTTTTCACTGTTCCACTTCTATTAACAAGGACATTTCAAGGGCAAATAGTAATTATGATTTTGACACAGTTTTACTTTCATGTTTAGCTCTAAGAGTAATTCCATAGCAAGTCTCAATTCCCTTGTCAGTTTCCTCTACTTTTAATTTCCTAATTTAATGAACTTATGAACTCAAGGATAGAATCTGACCTTAAAACATTCCTCCACCCAAAGTTTTAGTTAAACCTTTCAAAAGAACACTTCCAATTAATATATGTTTGTGGAACAAACTAAAAACAAAATGCTAAAAAACAGCACTATAAAAGTACTAAAAAAATACTTTTGTTAGTTCTGCCTTTTTAATATGAGACTAATACTAGTTAGGATAGGTATTTGTGGTTCAGTTTTTTAAACTTCAAGACATATTCATGAAGAAGAGTTCTCAAGGAAACAATTCCACTTATCACTGAGATTTTGAGAAACTTATAAATCTGCTTTGTTTGAAGCCTTGCAGGTGCCTTGTGTTTAGGGGCCATTTCCATAGGATAGTGATTTATCTCATTCCAAGCCTTTAATAGAGTTGAACATCTGACCCTCAATTTTATAGCAAATACATTCACATGATCCTCACGTTCTTGATTTATAAATGGTAAAAAGTAAACAAACAAAAATACCCTTTAAAAATTTTTAGAATTGTGGAGTACATGTGAGAAGTTGCTCCCTAAGTATATTACATGAAGGCAAGGTTTGGACTTCTGAGGATCCCTCCTTCACCTCCCATAGTGGGTTTGGTGCCCGATGGGTGACTTAATATCCCTTCTCCTCCCTCCCTCCTTTAGCAGTGCCCATTGTCTCTTGTTCCCATCCTTCTGTCTGTATGTGCCTCAATTTTTAATACCTACTTATGAGTGAGAACATAAAATATTCTTTTGTTTCTGTGATAATTCACTTAGGATGATGGCCTCCAGCTGTACTCATGCTACTGCAAATGGCAGGATTTTGATCTTCTTTGTGGCTGCATAGTATTCCATACCACATTTTCTTTACCCAGTCCACCTTTGATGGGCATCTGGGTTGGTTCCATGTTTATGCTATTGTGAATAGTGCTGCAGTAATCATATAAGTGTAGGTGTGGTTTTGGTAGAGCAATTTATGTTCCTTTGAGTGTATTCTCAGGAGTAGGATTGTGGGCTTGATTGGTAGCTCTGTGTTTAGTTCTTTAAGATTTTTTTTCACATGTTTATCTAGCTTACATTCCCACCAATAGAGTACAAACATTCCCTTTTCTACACAGTCTCACCAACACCTGTATTGTTTTGTTGGGTTTTTTTTTTTTTGACTTTTTAATAGTAGCCATCCTGATCAGTATGAGATGGAACCCCATTGTGGTTATGATTGCATTTTTCTGATGATTAGTAATTTTGAGCATTTTTTCATGTTTATTGGTGATTTGTATGTCTTCCTTTAGGAAACATCTGTTCGTGTATTTTGCCCACTTTTTAATGGGTTATTTTTTTTCCTGTCAATTCACTTGAGTTCCTTATAATTCCTGGATGTTAGGCTTTTGTCAGACGCATAGTTCATAAATATTTTTCTTCCCATTCTATGGCTTATCCCTTTAGATTCTTGATGGTTTAGTTTGCTGTGCAGAAGCTTTTTAGTTTGATAAGATCTGACCCATCAATTTTAGTTTTTACTGCATTTGCTTTTGAGAACTTGGCCAAGAATTCATTGCCTAAGCTAATGTACAGGAGGATGTTGACAAGGTTTACTTGTTTGTTTGTTTGTTTGTTTGTTTGTTTTTTTGGGTTGGAGTCTCACTCTGTCGCCCAGACTGGAGTGCAGTGGCTGCTCCCGGCCACTGTGGCCTCGACCTGCTGGGCTCCGGCGATCCTTCCGCCTCAGTCTTCCAAGTAGCCAGAATTACAGGCATGCGCTACCATGCCCAGTTGATTTTTGATTTATTGTAGAGATGGGGTCTTGCTGCCCAGGCGGGTCTCGAACCCGCGGGCTCAGGCAATCCACTCACCTCAGCCTTCCAAAGGCGCGGGATTACAGGCTGAGCCACCGAGCCCGGCTGACAAGGTTTACTTGTAAGCTTCTTATATTTGAGGTTTCACATTTAAGTCCTTAATCCATTTTAAGTTAATTTTTGTAAATTGCGATGAATAGGAGCTCAGCTTCATTCTTCTGCATGTTGTTAGCCAGTTTTCCCAGCACCGTTTGCTAAATAGGGTTTCTTTCCCCAATTTTTGTGTTTTATTTTTTTATTTTTGGCATGTTTGTATTTCCCCTTTATTTTATTTTAAAGGTATGGGGTAGAAGTCAGAATTGGGTACATAAGTGATATACAAGCATGTGAAGTTTGGGTCTCCCACTGGTCCTCACTTCCCTTGGTTTAAGATGAGGTAGGCTTAGTGATGTCATGTGCCCCTCCTACCCCGGCAGTGTCCCACTACTGCTGGTCCCTCTCTTGTAGTATTGTGATAAATGTTCAAGACCCACTTATGAGTAAGAATGTGTGGTATTCAGTTCTTTGTTTCTGGTAGATTCTAAATTCAACCGATTTGCTATGAAGGTAATAATTCTGTCCTTCCTTATGGCTGTGTAACATTATATTGTGTATATGTATCACATTTTTAAAATCCAATCCACTTTTGATGGGCAGCAGGGTTGGTTCCATGTTAACCAACTCATCTTTGACAAAGTCAACAAAAACAAATGTTGGAAATAAACATACATGTGCAGATATCATTCTACAAAAAAGATTCAAATTCATGCACATACATGTTTATTTCCAATGTTTGTTTTTTGTCAGCTTTGTCAAAGACGAGTTGGTTGAAGGTCTGTGGTTTCATTTCTGAGTTTTCTATACTGTTCAATTGGTCTACGTGCCTATTTTATACCAGTACCATGCTGTTTTGGTTACTGTCGTTTTGTAGTAAAGTTTGAAATCTGAGAGTGTGATGTCACCAGCTTTTTTTTTTTTTTTTTTTTTTTTTTTTTTGCTGAGGATTGCTTTAGCTATAAAGACTCTTTTTTGGCTTCCATGTGAACTTGACAATTGTCTCTCTAAGTCTTACAACTTTTATACCATGAAAGAGAAATAAGTTCAAATTATTCCCAACAGTCTAAATTATTATCAAAATAATACTTTGAACACACTTCCATATTCTTAACTGCTATATAAAGCATTCTAATATTAGTAAAAGACTTGAAAACAATACCATTATATATAAATCAGTTTCTCATAGACTATACATATATATATATTTGTGAGTATATATGTATATATAGTGTATATGTACCACATTTTCTTTACCTAGTACACCTTCAGTGGGCATCTGGGTTGGTTGCATTTTGATACTGTGAATCGCGCTGGAAAAATACACACACACACACACACACACACACACACACACACACACACACATAGTTTATGAGAAAATGACTGAGTAATGCCAGAAATGTTATTTTAGGAAAAATCAATACATGAATGGTATACATTTTCAAAATATGATTTTTTCAAGCACATCATTTTCAAAGTATACATAATATAAAAACAATTAAATTATAAATAAAAAGAAACCTATGACATACTGATATATAACCACTATTAGTATATCAAAGCAATTGTGACTAAATTAAACATTTCTAAGTAAATAAATATGTATATACATAATTTAATAATAATAAATAGCTATACAGTTTATAAGTATATATATGATGTGCATTTTTAAAGTAGTTGTTCATTCAATGCACAACGGACACTGCTAATTGGTCTCCCAAGAATTAAGTTAGGGAAGCAATATGTCTGGGTACAGACTATATACATTTCCTAAGTCTTGCAACTGTCTTGCAACTAAGCATGGCCCTGTGATTAAGTTCTTAGTGAATGACAGTAAGCAAAGCTTGTTTTAGGATGATTCTGGATAGGGTCTCAAATAAGGTTAGAAATAGCTGAAGCACACTTTCCTCCCTCCGCTAGCTGTAACATACACACGATGACAGAAATTCTAGGTAAAAGAATTAGCCTCAGGTTGGAAATTAAACATCAGCAAGTTGCAAGAAATAGAAGATTACTATTCTACCTGCCCTGAAATGACTACCTCTGAATATCTTTTACATTAAAAAGAAATGACTTGACTTTGCTTAAGCCATTGTTGTTTGTGGTGTTCTGCTATATGAAGCTGATCTGAACTTCATCTAAAAACATAAAAACAAAGCCAGGCTCGGTGGCTCAGCCTCAAATCCCGCGCTTTGGGAGGCTGAGGTGAGTGGATTGCCTGAGCCCGCGGGTTCGAGACCCGCCTGGGCAGCGAGACCTCATCTCTACAATAATTAAAAAAATCAGCCGGGAGTGGTAGCGCATGCCTGTAATTCTGGCTACTTGGAAGGCTGAGGTGGAAGGATCGCCGGAGCCCAGCAGGTCGAGGCTGCGGTGGCCGGAAGCGGCCACTGCACTCCAGTCTGGGCGACAGAGTGAGACTCCAACTCAAAAAAAACAAAAAGATAAAAACATATTTAAAAATGGAATCATTATGCCTTCAGTGTGCAATCTGCATCTCCTCATTTAACAGATTGAGTGCATACTAATTTATTGTTAAGTATTTTATATTCAATATAATGTGATTTTTAAATTTTAATAACTTATTAACTACATTTTGTGGAGATTTGATTTGCCAAATTAAATACTTGAAGTTGTAATCTAGAACATATTGAAATTCGATTTATTTCTGAATTCTAGTATTTCCATCAGTTATTTAAACTTTTTGAATAGTTTCATCATCTGATAAATAGGAATGGTATCTATTTCAGTGAGTTGCCATGAAAATTAAGAGAGAAAATACGCATGTAGCTGGCACACAGTAAATGATTAACTTAACATCAGCTGTTGGTAGCATCTTCACCAATTTCTTTTATTTCTAATCCTTTTATTTCTCATCCTTTGGTGTAACATGTTAATTTCAGGTCCATAAAATACAACAAAATCTATTCAAGCAGCCCACTACAATAACAAATGTGACTTAAAAGTATGTCCGTTTCATTGATGGTTTTAGCATTAACAAATCATATTTACTTTTCAAACAGATATATTTTCACATTTTAATGACAAGTGTTTCCACTTAAAGAATAGTAATAATAATATGAGAAGAGAGAAAGAACAGTAAGGGCACGTATATTTTAGCTGCAAGTGGAATTCTATGTATGCGCTCTCTCTTTTGACAGTTTGACTCCTCTTAACAAAAATCTCTTCTAGAACTCTTCATAACTTTCAATTCTATTGACATTATTGACTTGAAAATATTCCTATCAAATATTCTCAAACCAGACTGCAACAAAGATCATGTCATCAGAGCAAACACATATGTTACGTAAATGAATTACGGTAACCCATCATGTTATGTAACTTAGAATCAAAACTCAGCATCTATCTGAAACTGATAGGGCTTCTACTTAGTTTGTCAGCCTTTCCAGATAAAATGCCATACTGACACAGTGTATTAATATTAATTATTAAAATGAAAAGAAAGTAGGAACCATGGGTCAGAAATAAAAATCTTTGTTAACAACTTTGCCTTTGGCAAACTCTTAAAGCTAGAGGGTTAGAAGAGGTAGTTTTCATTTAAAGGCATGCAAATGGGAAAGAGAAGCACTACATCAGAGAAACCAATTAGTCTGAGATTTCAGAGATTTAAAAGAATCTAAGCAAGTTTCATTGAAGTATACAAGAAAAATCTGGCAACTCTTACCCTTATGACTAAAATAAAACCTTAATTACTTAAGACCAACAATGACAATTAGCATCAAACCCATCAGATTTTCTCTTATAGATTCTGTGAACTGAAGTAAACACAGAGGAAAAAGCCTGCTCTCAATAAATCATAATTAACCAGATCTAAAGTATCAGAATACAGTTAACAAGCATAACGAGGCATTAGTATGTGTGAGTTAAACTAAGGTTAAACTAAATAATAATAATGGAAACTATTTCAGATATAATCAAATTCTCAGGGTTTGTGGGTTAGCCCATGGCGGTCAGGTTTGAACGGGTGCAATTATTCAAATAATTAAAGTAAAAGGCATTCACTGGAACTATCTGGATAATTAAGAGGAGTGGCTCTTGTAGGGGGAAAGTGAGCTCTCTGTGTCTGTTATCCATCATGCCCAAATGTTACATAATTTCATCAACTTTTTACCGAACAAATTAAGATTAGAGGTGAAATCCTGACTAGTGCCTGTTAAATTTTGTTCTAAGAATATTTTGAGAAAAAAAAATTCCTGGAAAATATAGAAAGCTGATGTCTTTAAAACAAATTGATTCTATAATTTATCAATTGCTTATGTTCGGATTGAGGATGCCCTATTGGAATGTGCATAAGCCCATAATATTGATATGTGATATAACACAAGATCCATAGGCATGACACTTTTTTAGCCACAGCCAACAAGGGGGATCATCTGGTTAAAATTTTCAATACAGGTTTTATTATTGATACTGGGAGGGTGAGATTGCCCAAAGAACATCTATCCGAAAACATTTTTAAAAGGTAATACTAGCCGGGCTCGGTGGCCCAGCCTGCAATCCCGCACCTTTGGGATGCTGAGGTGAGTGGATTGCCTGATCCCGTGGGTTCGATACCCGCTTGGGCAGGCGAGACCTCATCTCTACAGTAAATCAAAAAATTAGCCGGGCGTGGTAGTGCGCGCCTGTAGTTCCAGCTACTTGGAAGGCTGAGGCGGAAGGATCGCCGGAGCCCAGTAGGTCGAGGCTGCGGTGGCCAGGAGCGGCCACTGCACTCCAGTCTGGGCGACAGAGTGAGACTCCAGCTCAAAAAAAAAAAAAAAAAAAGAAAGAAAGAAAGAAAGAAAAGGTAATGCTTTGCCACATTCTCAATTCTAGCTATTTAGAGATAGCATGGAATATTTTACAAATATATGATTGTTTCATCACATTGTAACTACCATGAAGGCAAGACTATTTTCTATCACATTTATGACTCCTCACTGCCTAGAACAGGATTCTCCATGGATCTAGACTAAATACCTTTTTATGTTGGGAGCAGGGACCTTGACCTAGAGAAGTATGTAAACCTTGCCACTGCAAATAACTATTTTTCACATTTTATTACTTTTTAAAAGAATCATTCTTTCAATTTTGCTTCCTTCTTCGTTTTTGTTTTCCTTTCTATTTTTTTTATACTTTACAGTTCAACTAGGCCCTACAGTTATAGGTTGAAGGGACTTAGAGCTAAGATTCTAGGGATTTTTTTGTTCAAGTAAAAGCTTTCTAATAAGAGGATTATATTAAGCTCATTCTTCCCTTGTGACTGAATTTATAGTTCCACAGAGAAACTGAAAGTAGCTAAAAAGGTACCAGAGAGTGAGATGTGTGTATATGTGTGAGGAACGGTGTTTAGGGAAGAAAGGTGTATTTAGCAGTGACAGCTTCAATTTCAATATGCTTTAAAATTATCATTCATAAAATTAGGTCAATCAAACCCACTTCTCAAAGCTTTTGTTATAGAAAGCTATGGAGCTTTTCTTAGTGAAATTGTTGAAAGTGAGAGAAAAGCCGGGCTCGGTGGCTCAGCCTGTAATCCCGCGCCTTGGGAGGCTGAGGTGAGTGGATTGCCTCAGCCCGAGGGGTTCGAGACCCGCCTGGGCAACTTGGTGAGAGCTCATCTCTACAGTAAATCAGAAAAGTTAGCCAGGCATGGTAGTGCGTGCCTGTAATTCCAGCTACTTGGAAGGTTGAGGCAGAAGGGTCACCGGAGCCCAGCAGGTCGAGGCTGCAGTGGCCGGGAGCGGCCACTGCACTCCAGTCTGAGCAACAGAGTGAGACTCCAACTCAAAAAGAAAAAAAAAAAAAAGTGAGAGAAAGTATTTAAAATAGTTGTAGATTCCAATCAAGATAAAAGAGCATATACAAGTATGTTAGTTCCCAACAGCACGCAGTCCTGTCTCTGGCAGCCACTGCGGTTGCAAATATTTCTAATTGTATTTCCCACAATGACTATAGTGGCATATTCCTCCATAGCCACTGGGGAAGGAAGCTGTAAAACACTTTCTCAGAAAATATTCCTGACTTTGACTTTCATTGTCCTGTCCACCATCACTGGAGGAAAACCTTAGGTTCTGGAACATTTTCAATGACACACAAGACTGTCGTAATATGGACATATATGCAGTTGTCAATCCACTTGGAATTCAGTTCACATTTCCCCATGAAAACTAAGTTCGAAATAGCAAGTTTCTACAGTTCATTAATATAACTCTAGACGTAAATTTTTTAAAAAAAGTCTTTGCTAAACCAATGTGGGAATCTCAATACCACATAAATAAAGATTTCCTAAGTTGCCAGTTACAGTCTAGCAGACACAATGTTGAAACCTAAGCTGTTATTTTGGTTGGTATCCTTGACAACATTTTTTTCCTGGGAAACCTTTCCAGGAACCTAAAAAGAGGACATAACGTAAATCATCCTGTAAGCTGGGGCTGCCATGGCTGTATTCCCTGACCTCATAGTGTTCCCCATTGCCCAGACACACTCTTTGAGTCCCCGTTCCCTATAGAAGTGCATTTATATTCCAGTCATCTCTCTTTACTCCAGCCTTTTTTCTCACACATCTTTGTATATGGTCTGATGTGTCCCCGATGACTTTCTCTTCTTAACACAAACTTTTAACTCCTGCCATCCAAGGCACGATCTGTATTTCAGTTCAAATTTCTGGTAGAGAGGCTAGCTCATCAAATCCAGTAAATTTGCTTCGCTTGTTTCAGTAATCTGCACACAGCAGCTTCTCAATGAATATCTATTTTAAAAAAATAATTAAACAACAAACATCATCAGTAGAATCAGTTCCTGCCAGCTGGGCTCGGTGGCTCAGCCTGTAATCCCGCGCCTTTGGGAGGCTGAGGTGAGTGGATTGCCTGAGCCCGCGGGTTCGAGACCCGCCTTGGGCAGCGAGACCTCATCTCTACAATAAATCAAAAAATCAGCCGGACATGGTAGCGCATGCCTGTAATTCCGGCTACTTGGAAGGCTGAGCGGAAGGATCGCCGGAGCCCAGCAGGTCGAGGCTGCAGTCTGGGTGACAGTGTGAGACTCCAACTCAAAAAAAAAAAGAAGGAATCAGTTCCTGCCAAGAAGTTATATAAGAAAAAGACTTGGCCATGTGATATACTGTAACATAAGGAACGCCCATCTAAGGACAATGGACGGATAGTAAGCAGGAAGAAAATTAAGAAAAAGAAAAACAGAGCCTGGTGCCTCCAGGGACTGCTTAAATAGTGAATTCAAAAACCATGAGCATCCCACTTCTGTCATCCTTTCAGTGTTTTATCAGCTTATTGGACAGATTTCTCTTCCAACTGGTGACTCACCCGTTGAAAATTCAGTAAATATAAGACAAGTATAGTAATACAAAATTGCCACAATCACCATCATTCAGGACTATTTGATCATTTTGTGAAGCTATTCATTCACCACAATAGCCTTGCTGATCCTAGAGATTTACTGTTCCTTTCCTGAAACAAGGTTGACCTTTGTATTTCCACTAGGCATCATTTTAAGGAAGAAAATTAAAGTTCCTTTTACTTTGATGGCTAGTCTACAAAAGTTGATTTTTTCTTCTATGGAAGTTGTTTAAAGAAAGAAAAAAAATATAATTCAAAAGTCTTGATATCCATGGTAACTTCTTTGTAGAGTCTCAGATCAGATCACTTAACAACTTGTCTTGAAATTACTCAATGAAATTATTTCAGATAAAACCCAAACTCCTAATTAGCCGGGCGTGGTAGCACACGTCTGTAGTTCCAGCTACATGGAAGGCTGAGGCGGAAGGATTGCCGGAGCCCAGCAGGTTGAGGCTGCAGTGGCCAGGAAAGGCCACTGCACTCCAGTCTGGGCGACAGAGTGAGACTCCAACTCAAAAAAAAAAAAAAAAAAAAAAACCCAAACTCCTTATTATTGTATGCAATGGCTTGCCTCAAACTACATTTTCAACCTCATTTCTCTTAACTTCCCTCATAAACCATTTGATCCAATAAAAATAAGCCATGCATTCTATGCTCATTGCTACTGTCTTCTACCATTTGGCCTGTGTAGTTTCCTTTACTTGGAAAGCACCATATTTTCCCCTGCATTTCTAAGTGCTACCTATTTTTTTTTCCTTGAGCTACACTTTAGATCAAATGGACCAAACAGACATATACAGAATGTTTCACCCAACAGCAGCAGAATACACATTCTTCTCAAGTGTACAAAAACATTCTCCAGGATAAATCTCATGTTGAACTGCAACATGTCTGAACAAATTTAAGACGACTGAAACATGTCAAGTAACTTCTCTGATCTCAGTGGTATGAAACTAGAAATCAACAAGAGGAGAAATCTTAGAAAATGCACAAATAAGTTGAAATAATATAACATGGTTTTTTTATGCAATGCTTCAGAAAATGTATTTCTTTTTTAACTTTATATCCATATTTTTTATTTTGATATTGTGGTATATCCATATTTTTTATTTTGATATTGTGGGATACAGTTTAGGGTTAGGTATACAAATATGCTTTGTTCAGGTACCCTTGTTGATAAGGGGTGTCTCCCCGTCCCCAGAAAGATATTGACTAAGTTCAGCTAAAATGTCACTTTTCTGTACAAGGATTTTTCTGAACTCAAAATCTGTTTGAACTCCTCCAATAATTAGCTTCTTATAATAGTCAATATTTTTACAAAACATTTTATATAAGGACATTAATTAAAAATGAAACTTTGTCAAATTGATCTGTATATCACCACAAAGGTATACATTTTATATATTGAAAGCTGAAAACCTATCTATTCCCTGAAAAAATAAGTTTACGAACAGCAATTGGGTTGGTTTAATCTCCAGCATAGTGAGGTACAAAAATTATTGCTTATTCTCAATAAAATATGCTACGCAAACTTTAATATGATTTAGAATAATTTATATTTTCAAATTATGCACCCTTTATTGTGATGTTTATGAAAGATGTAGCAAAAATGTCTTTATCTATTTATTTAAGAAGTATCCTCTACTACTGTGAATTTTCTCCTGGTCTTCTAAATGAGATTTTTTTTCATCTTCTCAGATCATGTATAATATCACAAGTATTATTTGTAAATTTGTGCTTTGTAGTATTAACATTGATCATATTGCTTACACAATTGTTTTTAGTGCAAAGAAGCTTATGTCTGCTCTTGTTCTTTAGATATTCATGAAAGTAGCACTACTCTTTTCCATCATCAACGGGCTTTGACTCTAACCCCACTTCCCCAGTCCCCTCATTCAGTGACAAGCAAGAGTAACAATAGCTTAAACTGTATCACTTCATAATTCACTCTGTAATAACCACTGTAGCAGTTTCCTCCATTTGGCAGCCTAAACTGGGTATTTATGATAGACAAGCAAGATTAATCCACATGGGAGAAGTCTGCATAGGAGTCAGATAAGTCCCTAACGAAAAATATCTTCCAAGGAAAAAGAGGCCAGCATATATAAGTGTGGTTTAAAACCATGAGTCAGGTCTGAGTAGAAAAAATGATGGACTATAGCTCGTGGTCTAGCACTTAACGCATCTGCCAGCCTTTCCTCTGGGGTTCATACCTGCGATCTAGAGAGAAGAGAATTGCATTAAAGCATGAAAGAGCATATAAAAACTAAGAGCTGCCTTACAGCAATGTGTATCAGACAATAACAGCACAGGGCAAATCTTCATAATGACTTCAGTGAGATTATATAGAAGTTTCTCCTAATGGAGATGGCAACAATAATTTTGAGGGAGACATATTTCCACTCCTTTGGATCTTTGTTGCAGCCACTGATGTAAGAATCACTGCAACTCCCTCAACTGAATAAAACAAAATTGGCAAGAGAGGCATGGTATCCAAAATGGTTTGCCATGTTATGTTCTGCCTGGGTACCTGAACTAAATAATGAGGCATATAAGGAAGCTAAGCAGCCCCATCAGTTAGTTGGAATGGCACCAAGAAAAAAACAAAACACAATATTGTTTTGTTTTCTTGTTCTTGCATGCAAACCTTTCACAGACTCAATTTTTGTCTCAGACACTTAGTATCTCCCTACTTTCCTTCATTATTATCCTTCTTGAAAGAGTTAACTATGTTTCTGTCTCTTAATTTTTTTTTAACTCTATGCAAGTGTCAACCCCTTACAATTAGATTTCATCTCCTACTATTCTACTGAAATTATTCAAGCCAAGACACCATCACCTGTCTTGGATCAAGATCCATGAGCTTTTTTTCAATTCTCATATTTATTTCTATGTGGTGTTCACACCATGACACATTCTTAAATGTCTTTTCACCATTCACTTTAGGGCTCCTCTCAATGGCCAGTCAACATCATTTTGCTCATTTCAAGGTCTTCTGATTTTCTTAGGTAGGTATTGTTCATGAATTTACACCTTGTTCTTGCTTTACACATACACCATTCATGATTCGAATTTCTAACACGTGACTTGTCAGCACAATTTCCTGGGCATAGCATTCCCCTTCACCAGCGTAACTGTCATCTGTGCATTGATGACCTAGTTTATATATCTTGGTTGGCTTCAAAGCTAAATTGTGCTTGATGGTGAGGACATATAGACACTAACTGTAAAACAAAGTTAGATCATACCTGAAATCTCTATCCTGATTTTCTTAATTTTTCTCTTCCTTTCTTTAACCTGTTCATAGCATTATGACCAACCAACAGTTCAAATAAAACACCAATGTTGTTCTCAATGTCTCCATCTTTCTTTCCTAGTTCTAGTCACTCATTCCTAGGAATAGTGACAGATGTGTACAATTCCATACCATTTCATCGTTTTTGAAGTTAAATATCAGCTTTATTACTAGTAAAGCTGTTTGGTAATATTAACATAGGTCATTCACAAAAAGAGGTTTTCTAGTGCACTTTTCTCTCTCGCACATCTAGGCAATTACAGCCTCCCTCATTGAGCAGACCCTATCTCAGAGGAGGGTCCTGGAAGGTGAGTCATTTGATATTCTCAACCTCTTCATGACATGAGCATGGTAGATGTGGTTATAATTATTTTACTGTCAGATTACATAGTATTATAGTAGTAAGTAAAATAAATATATAGTACAATAGTTCAAATCCAGTTCCAAATTTCTATCCACTGGCTTAGTAACATCTCTGTGTGTTCCAAATCTCTCTATTCCAGTGTCCCTCCATCCTGTCTCTTCTCCTTCCTCTTCCTTGTCACACTTCCAGGCAGTCCCTCTTTGTACTTCACCCAAACTACTGCAATAGGCACCTAGCTTGTGGTCATTTCTCCTGTCTCTGCCAGGCAACTTACCATCCATGAATTTGTTAACATTGATTATTCAGTTTAGTGTGTTTTCAGAAAGGTCTCTACTTGAAAAAATCCACAAATTCTTTTAAGGCTTAAGCTAAATATTAGTTATTCTGAAAAATTTTATCAGTTTTCCCAAGCATAAACAAATCTGTCTTTCTCCACGCTGCCACAACATAGGTAATTCCACGGGTGTAGTGTCCAGCATATTATCTGTGTCTCTGATGATATTGTTAATGAGTTTCATTATCTTTGTCTAGCCAGTACATAGCACAATGTTACAATACAGTGAAGGCTTTATAAGTACGCAATAAATTTAAATAAACCTTATCACTCTGTGGATAGGTGGTAAGAATGGAGCACACAATTTTTTACCCCAAAGTATCCAGTAAGAAGTGGGTTTTGAAAGATATTAAATGTTAAAATTGGACCATTCTATTTCAGAAGTAGTTTTCTTCAGGTGTGCATCCTTCGTTTCAATTTTCTATATTCAATACCCAGATATTTCTCACATCACATGTAAGCATTACTTTTGGACCACACTGAATGTTTTTCTAATAAAATCTAACAGTGCAAAATTCAATTATAAAAACTTATAATCTGTATCTGAAATAGTTCATGAATGTTTAGACCTAGAATTTAGTTAATGTCACACTTTAATGTTGACCTCATTGGTATATGTATAAGGATGTCATAATATTCATGAATTTTGTTACTGACTTAAAATCTAAAAGCTGTAGTCAAGGCAAAGGTACCCTTGCAATGCATATAGGAAAAATAGCATATAATAATCTATGCTGACATCTTAATTTTAATGTATTTATTCTCATTGAAATATATTCATAATTGTGAGAATAAAAATTTATGGTACACTACTAAGCAATAGTTTTCTATTTATTCCTTCAGCTTTTAAATACATTGCAGTCTCTCTCACACTATCATTTTTTGAAGTGTTTACCACCATTACCTTCAAATGGTAAAATATATTTTACAATTCCAGGCCAAAAAATTTACTATGGACAAAGCTCTATTTTGCTGATGTAAGATATTTAAGCTTTAAGTTCTAAGTTTTCCATTGCAATTTTTATAATTCCAGAAAGATTTTTATGTTCCATGCATCTTGGTGAAATATTTTGCTATGATTATCACTTAACTGTAGCAATTGTAGAAGTAGATTCAAAAAGGTCAATATATCATAACATACATTCATATATGCACTACAGTTACTTACATATTAATAGACTGCCAAGCCTTTATTTTCAGTTCTGATTCTAATATGCACAATAACAAATGTCACAGAATTTCATTTTAATGTCAAGTGAATTTTCATTCTACTTATTGTGATGGACATTTCTTTTCTTTTTTATTTTTATTTATTTTTTTTGAGTTGGAGTCTCACTCTGGCGCCCAGACTGGAGTGCAATGGCACACTCCCAGCCACCGCAGCCTCGACCTGCTGGGCTCCGGCGATCCTTCCACCTCAGCCTTCCAAGTAGCCGGAATTACAAGCATGCGCTACCATGCCCAGCTAATTTTTTGATTTATTGTAGAGATGAGGTCTCACCAAGTTGCCCAGGCAGGTCCCAAACCCGCGGGCTCAGGCAATCCACTCACCTCGGCCTCCCAAAGCACGGGATTACAGGCTGAGTCACCAAGCCCGGCCTTACATTTATTTTCTTATTTTAAGGTGCCATTTCCTCTAGATCACTAAATAGCAATCATATAAAAAACCTTAAATTTTAAAAGTAATAGACTAAATATATGAACAACTTTGGGTTTTAAAATAAGACAGATTCTGTAAGTAATCTCCCAAATATTTTAAACTGTGGAACTATACATTTCAGTCAATGTGCTTAACTATTTTTTGCATAAATCCTCTCTCAGTCAAACATAGATATTGTTTGAAAACACTGCCTGATATTTATCTCAAATTCTCATAGCCTTCTTGGTGGCTAGACTAAAAAGAACTGAGAGAATAATATCAAGAATGGAAAGAAGAGAAATCAACATCTTGAGTCAACGGGCATCATGATACAGATTTGGATAAGTCAAATACTTGGTGATTGCCTGGGCTATGGCCTTTCAATTTATATGAATTGTTTTCTATACCTACCATTAACTAAGTCCAAAAGCATAGAGAGATTTTCTACTCAGCTCTTTTCAGTTATCCAAAAGAACTCTTAAGCAAATAACTGGCATTAGAATATTTATAATTATAATACTTACAGAAATAATATATAACTAAGTGAAAATGTGGGAAAATAGAAATAGAAAAATGATTAGTTCTTGTACTAACCTTTATTTTTTTTCCCTAAGCATAGTTTTATTTTAGTACTATCGCCTTGTGGAGTCATTCCACATCCATTCAGACGTAGCATGAGCAAGAAATAATCTTCCCGTGCTTACAGTCACTGAGATGTTCTGTCAGTAGGATTAATGTACCTATCATAATCAACCTAATACCAAAACAAGTACCAAAAGTGAGATGTTGCCACAATTAATACAAAAATAGTTGTTGTTGCCTCAGCAGCCAGGCAGCCGATACAAAGAAACTAATATTGGAGGGCTGGCAAGATGATTGTCCATGTTATAGAGTGACAGGACATTTGATAAAACTTTCAGTAAGTTAGGAGGTAAATTGCATGCCAGTACTTAGGAAAATATAACAAACATTAGGCACATATTTGCTTTTATTTGTGTGTTCACGGAAGTAGCATTTCTAATTTTCTTCAAAAACTTTCCCTCACACTCACATCTTGGAAAACTGGCACAAGAGACCTAGCTTTTGGCTTTTCTTGACTTTTGGCCTGCCTTCCTCACTAAGCTTAATCATTTCTAGCTTTTCATTTAAATTGAGGAATGTGCAACTCTTCCTTTCACTTAGACACGTAGAGGACACTGTAAAGTTATTAATTGGCCTAATTTCAATATTTTTGTGTCTCAGGGAATAGGAAGGGTTGAGGAAAGGGAGAGGGATGGAGCTTGTTGGTCAACAGTCAGAACACACATCTGTCAATTAAGTTCGCTCTGTTATATCAACACGGTTCACGACACTCCTAAACAATTATAATAAGGACATCAAAGATCACCAATCACAAATCACCCTAACGGATATAATAATAATAAAGCTTAAAATATTGCAAGAATTCCCAGAATGTCACACGGAGACATGAAATGAGCACATGCTGTTGAAAGAATGGCACTGATAGGCTTGCTCAACATAGGGTTGCCAAAAAATTCTAATTTGTAAAAAATGCAGTGTCTATAAAGCACAATAAGTGAAGTGCAATAAAATGAGTTACGTCTTTACAGAGCTTAGCTTCATAGTACTAATCTGGAAAAGTTATGTTATTGTTGTGATGGTTGTTGCTGTTGCTGTACATTAAGGAGTTGCCAGAAAAACTATATTTTTTTACATCCTAATCCTTAAGCTCAAATTGTTTGTGCTCAATTTCAGAATGCGGGTGTAAATGTAATGCCCCTTCCCTAAAATTCTTAGCTCACTGTAACAGGAAGATGGTGAAGTTATTTTCATTATAGGGAAAGCTAACTTATTTAGGCTCTATGAGAGAAAATATCCTATGAGGTTTAGCAACTTATTCTATATAACATCTAATAAGCTCCTCTTGTAACTCTGCACGTCTTTTAAGGATCCGAACAACAAGTTCAAAATTGTCTGTTCAATCACCCAATTAAAGGAGCGATAGGATAGAAGAAGGCAAAAAATGACACACTCGTTTCAATTTTGATGCCATCAATTGTTGATTAGTGTTGTCTGGCTAGAGTGTTGACTATGGAGTACTCTGCTGACCAACTTCTGTTCCAGTGAAATCACGCTGTGATTGGTTACTAATATCTGCCATAGAAAAGGAAAGGCAGTGAAAATTCTTGGTGTTTATTTAAAGAGTTCATTATTAATATAGAAATATTTCTTGGAAACAGGAAACACTATCGCCCACCATGAGTTTCATTATTATAGACAAGATAGCTATCGGACTCCCACTAGACATGTAAAAGGGTACTTACCATTAACCAGTGAAAGGCAACTCTACACTAGCATGTTTGCCTGACAAGTCCATAGCATATACAAAAAGATGAGTTAAAAGTTCACTTGCATGATGTTAGATCAATTTAAACCTCTTGTAATTTTATCTGTAAAATAGTGATGATATCTCAAAGTTTTGTCTTGAGGATTTAGCGATGATGTGTAGCATACGCAGCGGTGTATAGGTTTTGTTTTGGTTGCCTGTTTCCTGAACTCCTTAATCTGGAATAAATCTTTCATTTGAGTTATGAGATAAGAAACTAGAGTTGGGATATAAGAGTCATTTAAATGTTTCACTAAAAAATCGTCCACAAGGTCATCCTTGCACAATGTACTTCTTGGGGCAAGAGTCTCAAGAAATTTTGACTTTAGGATAAATTGGAGCACTTCTAGAAATAGCATCACAAACTCAGCTTTGAAATAACTAAGGCATAATCTCTTTCCCTCTTTAGCGTGTGCTCTCTCTCTCTCTCTCTCTCTCTCTCTCTCTTTCTTTCTTTTGTAAATTGGAAGAAAATATACTTGTGCTTCAGTAACTCAGATGACATACACTTGAAAATTAAATAAATAGATGAGGAAAAGTCTATTCTTTCTACCACACAGATTTTACTTCTATTCTTCTGCTCTCTTGTATTTTTTGTCCCCCAGTAAACCATCTCCAGCCCGTATTATTCCTACAAAGAGAAGTCTATTTTTCTGAACTTTCTTGCAACAGGGATTTTCTAGAGTAATTTGCTTTTCCCTGTGGATATGCAAGAGGTCACACTGAGAATGAAATTAGCAAGTGTACAATAAAAGCTTTAACAAAAGTTAAAAAGAAAAACCTAAGCATTTTCATGTTAAATGAGAAAGAAGCTGAGGAAAAGCTAATAGACTCTAAAGATCATGTTCTCATCCCATAGAGATCATAAATTTACCCTTCAAGGCAATAAGGCGGTGCCAGTTTAAACTTTAGAGAAAGAGCTGACTTTCATTCCAAGGTCACATTATCTGCAATGATCAACTTTTAAGATAAATAAGGCCCTGAAAAAAATGAAATTTTCTAGTAAAGTACAGTCCTTGTGTGGGTATGTATGTGTATTATGTAGGGCCTGAAAAACCCCCGAGTTAGTGGTTACTCTGTAGGAATAAGAAAGAGTAGGTATTTTTAAAATTTATATATTTCAGAATACTATTTATAAAGAAGTATTATTATTATATACAGAAAAAAACAATAAAACTAGTCTAGTAAGCATAAGTATATGCATACATGGCTACCCTCTAGTCCAAGTGTACTTGATGAGAAGGTGGTATGCTATACTAACTGCTATTTTTCTTGGTTCCATGTGTTCAACAGTAGTTTAGAGATTACACCAGGGAAAACTGCTATTGAGAATTAAAATCTAAAATTTTCAAGTCAGTTTTAAGAAAGTCCAGCTATTGACCTGAGAATTCACTGAACTGGAAGAAGAAAGGCCAACCAACATGGTTTATTAGTCTTTACCTTTTACAGCTGTGCTTTATAAATTGTGAGACCTGACCTATCCAAAGGTTACCTGATCACTTTAGTTGGTCAGGAAACAAATACTTTAAACACTGATAGGACTGAGTAGGGGCAGAAAAGAAAATATGGAGCAGAGCAGATAGAAAAGTGTTGGTTTAACAAAAGTTATTTCAGGTGTGTTTATGTCTGTGTGTGTGAGAGAGAGAGAAAGAGAGAGAGAGATCTGAGAACGTGATTGCTATGCAAAATGTAGTTCTTAGTGCAGCCTGAAGGGAGAAAAAAAGCAATACTAATCTGGATTATAAAACTAGAGAATAACTGAAATTACGAGAATACAGACTTAAAAAAAAAAAAAAACTTTATCCTATCACTTACTAGAATCCCTTCCTCATTTATTTAAGACATAGTGACCTGAAAAGGATTTCCTCCACCACCTCCACTCAAATTCCTAATGATCTGAGGACTGATTTATATCTCTTGTCCAGAATTTCCTAAATTTTATATCCATCTGATACTGCCAGGTAAGTGAACAGTCAAGTAGAAACAAAGTATGCTGTCTGGCGGGTGGAGAACAGGAGAGCCTTCATTCTTACATTTGGCAAAGATAAGTACGTTTTCCATAAGTCAAAAATATGCTGTAGAAATTCTATGGGGTAGCATCCTATCCATATCTACAAGAGGTTTCCAGACTTAGGAAGAAGTTTACATATTTGTCAGGTTCTTCCATTCATTGTTTTTGGCAGACTGAGCCTTCATTCCAGGAAACCCTAGAGGGGGCCCCAGAGATCCTAAGAAAACTATTCAAAGGACCCCAGAGTTAACATACATTTGAATGTCCTGTATAAATGTTACAGTAGAGGGAAAAGTAGAAAAATATGAATTCCAAATGATGCATACAGAGTCAAGTCTATCCTGGACTAGGGGAAGGTTGGAAAGGAGCTTATAGTCACACAAGGTACTACATTCTCAGACTATATTTAGAATCAGATTTTTCTAAAAAAACTCAAAACACGATAAAAAATAGATAAGATTCTTTAATAAGCAAAAATGCCTGAAATATTACGGAATCAGATCATTTTCTTTCAGAAAGAACAGTGGGAGGAACTATTGGAGAAAATAATACAATTTATCTAGCCTCACTTTGAGCTACATGTAAACACACACATAAATGCAGCTACACGATTACACAACTTTAATCTGCTTGAAAGGCCATTTGACTGTGTATAACAGAATAAATTATTTCATTGCAAGTCTTTAAAATATGACATTGTGGTCACCTAATTTACTTTATGACAATTTTTTAAAGTCAAGATTAAGATGATTATGGCCACTATCAATAAAGTTATTAGGAGTTTATATCTATGACTCCGCTCTGTTCCTTACCAGCCATTGCACCATATTAAATTATTTAACTATCCCAAGCCTCAAATTGCCTTATCTATGATGTGAAGTGAACACACCTTCATTTCAGGGTGGTTGTTCTAAGAACGTCTAATGATGATATCATGCACAAAATTCTCAACACCAAGGCTGGCACAAATTAACTACTGAATGAAAAGCCTCTGTTATTATAACAACTAGGAAATATTAATGCTTATACAGATAAAGAGCTCAAAATGAGTGTACTGACTTCATTCAATATGCATTTTAGGGAGCTTGTCATGTACAGTGATTATGAAAAGAAATGAAATTAGCTTCCTTGCCTTGTGTGAGGATGATGCAGAAAGTACCCTAAAACTCACATGTGGCAGAATGTCTTTCTGAACAGTGACTACATGACAATTTTACACACGTTCAGAGGAGGAAGAAAGCACATAACCTGGGAAATCAAAAGGTACCAGGCAGAAAGTGGAATCAGAACTAAAGACTGAAGTATGTTTAAGTTCAAAACAGAGGGTCAGTTGAAACATCATAAGCAAAATAATTAAGAAAGGGTCTAGCCTGACACATTATTACGTACAAGTTTACTAACTACCATCTTCCCTATGCCCAGCATTTTATGTATTATAACTAAACTTTTAAAAAAAGACTCGGTTTCTCTTCTTCCATAAAAAGGCAAGGCCCAGAAAAGTTCTACTGGGAGTATCTCTAAGATTAACTCAACTCTCTGAGAGCAGGAACCATACATTTCACACTTCTGCCCGAGGAGAAGGAATTTGGTCATGCTGAAGTAAAAGGACGAAGGCTAAAAAGTTAGGTTAGAGCCTTTAAATGCCAGAATGGAAAATGTGACACA
Source organism: Cephalopachus bancanus (assembly GCA_027257055.1). Classification (NCBI taxonomy): domain Eukaryota; kingdom Metazoa; phylum Chordata; class Mammalia; order Primates; family Tarsiidae; genus Cephalopachus; species Cephalopachus bancanus. Next base: position 11,118,240 of record JAPVLO010000048.1, read on the forward strand.
GTTCAGAGCATGCCAATAATATCTGTTTAGAACAATACAATGGAATAAACTCAGTAGTAAGAAGACATATGTCGGCTAAAGTTTATCCTCTTGCTTGAGGAGAGTGAAGAAAACTGTAGTGAGGGGCCCATGTGGAAGCACATACAGGAGTCTACACCAGTGATTCTTTAGGGGGATCAAAATCACCTAGGGAATTTGGTGAAAATCCACAGGCTCAGGTATTTTATTTTACTTTGATGAATCTGGGCCTCTGTGTTTATCAGTAACTCTTCAGATGATTCTCATGTCCACCCGAGTGTGAGACTTGCTGGCCTGACAAGACATAATGTGGAGTTGATCTAGAATAATGTCTTTGAGAGTACAATGGAGAGGGGTATGGTGAGAATCACACACACTCAAAAAGTAAACTCCTCGACTGGATTTATTTCATACGTATCTACTTCTCGAATACAAGGTTTGGAGGCTAGTGCTTGTTACAAACAAAAGAACAGAAAATTACTTCTGGTGAGATTCACTGCATCCTATTGACGCAGCAAGTGAAATTCTCCTGAATTGAAACTGGGGGCGTCCTTGTATCTACTGGAATTTTTCTATTCACTAAGCATTCAAAAAATGAGTTTCTTTTCCCAAAAATTGAGGTGCTAGGACTAGGATGATTTCTAAGACCTATCCAACTGTGAATGTAAGTATAAGTTGTACAAAAAATCTAAATATCACTGTGATATTTAGTGCTAAATATGTACTTGAAATTCTTCATGCTGTCAAAAACCTCCATTCACTGAAAAAAGACTTGGGCAAAGTCTCAGGGTACAAAATAAACGTGCAAAAGACAGTTGCTCCTTATATACCAACAGCAAGCAAGCAGAGATACAAATAAAAAGCATAATCCCATTCACAATAGCCACACAAAAAATTAAATACCTCTGTATCTTCCTGACCAGAGAAGTGAAAGACTTTTACAACAAAAACTACAAAACACTGTTCAAAGAAGTCCAAGAAGACACAAACAAATGGAAAAATATTCCATGCTCATGGATAGGAAGAATCAATATTGTTAAGATGTCCACACTACCCAAGGCAATCTACAGATTCAATACTTATTAAATTACCAACCTCATTCTTCTCAGATCTGGAAATGACAATACAGAAATTCATATGGAAACATAAACGACAATGAATAGCCAAGACAAAACAATCCTTAGCAAAAGAAACAAAGCGGGAGATATCATACTTCCTGACTTCAAACTTTACTATAAGGCTGTAATAATCAAAACGGCCTGGTATTGGCACAAGAACAGGCATAAGGACCAATGGAACAGGGTAGAGATTCCAGAAGCAAAACCTTAATTTCTTAAACAACTCATCTTCGACAAAGCCTCCACCAACTAGCACTGGGGAGAGGAAAACCTATTCAGTAAATGGTGCTGGGAAAACTGGCTGACCACATGCAGAAGATTGAAACAGGACCCGTACCTATCACCATACACAAAAATTAACTCTACATGGATCAAAGTCCTAAACATAAAACCTTATACTATAAGAATCTTTGAAAACACAGAGACCCCCTTACAGAAATCAGAGTAGTCAACCAATTCCTGATCAAAACCCCAGACATCCATGCCATAAGAGATTCAGAAAGACCAATGGGACCTCATCAAACTGACGAGTTTCTGCAAAGCAAAAGAAACCATCAAGAGAGTGAGGAGACAGCCCACAGAATGGGGAAAAATATTTGCCAACTGTAGATCTGACAAAGGCCTAACATTCAGGATCCACAAGGATCTCATACATGCCGAAAGGAAAAAAACAAAAACAAAAACAAAAACAAACTGCCCCGTTAAAAAATGGGCAAAAGACATGAATAGACACTTCTCAAAAAAAGATACGCGGGCTGACAACAGAAGCATGAAAAAGTGCTCAGCCTCACTAATCATCAAGGAAATGCACATCAAAACCACACTGAGATACCACCTAACCCCAGTAAAAACGGCCACCATTAATAAAACAAACAACAGATGCTAGCGATTACAAGGAGAAAAGGGAACACTTCTACAATGCTGGTGACAATGCAAACTAGTTCAACTTCTATAGAAAACAGTGTGGCAATTTCTAAAAGAACTAGAAATTGACCTTCCATAGGACCCAGCAATCCTCCTACTGGGAATATACCCAAAAGAATTCAAATCATTCTACAAAAAAGGTATCTGCACATGCAGGTTCATTACAGCACTATTGGAATATTACACAGCCATAACAAGAACAAACACATGGACTTCACAGCAATTTGGATGGATTCAGTAATCTATAACAGAAACTAAGAACAGAGTACCATATGGTCTCATTCATATGCAGACCCTGAACATTTACCATAATACTATAAGAAAGGGGTAGGAAGTAGCAGGAAACTGCTGGGGGATGGGAAGGGCACATAACATTAATAAGGGTACCTAATCGCAAATTAGGCAAATGGAGACCATAGGGAGGCCCAAACTTTACTTGTAGGATAGTCACTTGTCTACCAAATCCTGAATTGTAATCCACATCTTCTTTTTTTTTTTTTTTTTTTTTTGAGTTGGAGACTCACTCTGTCACCCAGACTGGAGTGCAGTGGCCGCTTCCGGCCACCACAGCCTCAGCCTGCTGGGCTCCGGCGATCCTTCCACCTCAGCCTTCCAAGTAACCGGAATTACAGGCATGCGCTACCACCCCCGGCTGATTTTTTGATTTATTGTAGAGATGAGGTCTCGCTGCCCAGGCAGGTCTCGAACCCGCAGGTTCAGGCAGTCCACTCACCTCAGCCTCCCAAAGGCGCGGGATTATAGGCTGAGCCACCGAGCCCAGCTAGTAATCCACACCTTTAAAAATATTTTTTAAAAATTTAATAAATAAATGAATAGATAGATAAATAAATAAATAAAATTCTAGTGCTAAATATAAAAAAAGTTTAAAAATCTCATTTCAAGTAGAGAAAAAAGAAATTATTCATGTTAAAATGTAAGAAGTATAATGTTAAAATGTTTACACTAGTATTACCTTACAACAAGCATACACATTAATAAGTAGAGAAAACATATGTTATATTTTCATATATAATGAGATAAGGGTAAAAGAATGTGGACATTATTGTTTTAAACAATTGAATCTAAAATTTTTTATATTTCATATCAGGTTACTAATAATGTGCAATTTCTGTTATAGTCTATAATACCATACAACTCTTTTACAACTAGATAATTTAAAATATCTTGTTTTTAACTGTATTTTAAACACAGTAATAAATAGTAACAAAAGTAGAGAACTCCACGAAAGGATATGGGCTCGTTCAAATAAGAAAATAAAGTTTTTGCCAGGCTCGGTGGCTCAGCCTGTAATCCCGCACTTTGGGAGGCTGAGGTGAGTGGACTGCCTGAGCCCGCGGGTTCGAGACCCTCCTGGGCAACTTGGCGAGACCTCATCTCTACAATAAATCACAAAATGTGCCGGGCGTGGTAGCGCGCACCTGTAGTTCCGGCTACTCGGAAGGCTGAGGTGGAAGGATCGCTGGAGCCCAGCAGGTGAGGCTGCGGTGGCCGGGAGCAGCCACTGCACTCCAGTCTGGGCGAGAGAGGGAGACTCCAACTCAAAAAAAAAAGAAAAAAAAAAAAGAAAATAGAGTTTTCTTTTCTCTTTTTTAAAATGATCTGAACACTAAAGTTTTTTTGTTTTTGTTTTTTCCATTTAACTCTAGAGGCTCAGCTTGCTTCCCTCAACTCAGTTTACTACATTAACTACCTTGGTTTCACTTTTGAAACTTACAAAAATCAGTAGTTCTCAGTCTTTCAAATTAAGATTGCAGATATTGAAGAGTGAAAAAAATATTTTTTAGCAAAAAAAAAAACACTATTAGAAGTGTTAGAATATTAAAAAATTTTCCTCCTTTTGTTCATTTTTATATGTTTGTGGTTTACCATTTTTCACCATTGATTTGATACAAAAAGATCCCCCCAAAATACAACACACATGCCACCAAATTTTGGGAATTTCAATAGAATATTTTCTAATATAATTCATGTTTCAGTAAATGCAAAATTTATTAAAATGTAAATGTTTATAAATAATATAATGCATAAAAAAGCTCTCTATAACGACTACAATTATAAGAACTTATTGGAAAAATTCTAAAAGAAAATGAAAATAAAACAAAAATTAGTTAATATTGTATTAAAATACTAGTGTTCATGGCAGGAATGCTACTTACAAAATGAAAAGAAAGCCCAAAATGACTGAACAAAGTGCAATATATCCATACAATCAGATACTGTTCAGCAATAGAAGGAGGTGAACTACTGATACTCATAATAGCCTAGAATAATCTCAAAAACACTGGACGATGTTAAAGAAGCCAGTCCCTAAAGACTACATCTTTTACTCAGAAATAAATTATTTCATTTATATGGCTAACTTGAAAAAGCAAAACTATCTTAACACAAAATAGATTGGTGCCTACCAACGCCTGATTGTCTAAAGGGAGGCAAGAAGGAGTTTTGGCTAACTGTTCTTTATTTTAAGTGTGGTAGTCATTATATGGCTGCATGCATTTGTCAAAACTCAGAACTGTTCACTTTTGAAAAGGATGAATTATACTGTATGTAAATTACATTTCAATAACCTTTACAACAACAAAAAAAAAGAGAAAAAGAATGCTTGAATTTCAACAGGAAGAATCAGGATAGTTCTGTATTATTAAAAAAATATATTTGTAAATGATTTCATGTGCTCTGAAAACTGACTACCCTTTTGAGAAAAAATTATTGCTAAAAAAAAGTGCAGACCGTACTGAAGTGAAAAATGCATTTTCTTATTTTATTAAGTCCTTGAAATCTAACATATTCATATCATTGTCTACTCAGAGCATTGTACTGATGTATTTCAAATATGACTCTCAACAACAATTTAAAATTAAATCTTGAGATCAGATCTCTCCAAATGTCTTGATGTCATGATGATGAAAGATGAGCTAGCTGTCTTTATTTATAGACTACAAGAACATCCTATGAACGTTACTGTTTATGTGGAATTTCCACATTTTAATACAAACATGAAATTTACCTTGATGTCTACAGTCAATGCTTATGTGACTTGATGGTGATTTTTGTTTTGTTTTCTTTTGTTTTTTCTTGAAATCTGTAGTTCTTCAGATATGAACACATCCATTATGGCAAATGAAAACCTTAACTTATTATACTTGGTTATATAAATGTAACTCCATTAACAGCAAGTACAAACTAAGGTCCAAATAAGTAATTTGAAATAAGTGACTTTTGCTCAGGAATCAATTTTCTCCTTCTGGATATTTAATTAAATTGTGTTTTCCGTAACAACTATTGGAAACACTGAATTGATGCAACTATTAAAATTGTCAAAATGAGTGTTTTAATAGACTCTTTTATAGATAGAAGTGTTCAGTAAAGCGTCAATTCTAAAGAATTAAGTGTTGCATAGTTGAATAGGCTTACCTGACACAAAATTACATGACAGTTCAAAGATTTTGTTCCTAGCAGTTAAGTTTTATTTCACTATGTGGATAACTGACAGTGTATTTACAGATATTAAATTCGAAAACATGAGATTGCTACATCTCAATTTAATTTCATGGAAATATTAAATAAAACCAAGTTATGACTAAGTGGCAACTTTTCTGACTAAAAATGGGAAGCAGATCTTACTGCCTTTTTTCATAGCATCTTTGTAGAAATGTATCAGATTCAACAAATCAGTTTGAAATACATTTTCGCATACAGACGACTCATTAGCCCATATATCTAGAACTATGAGTAATTAAATTTTTTAGTAAAGAAAGCACCAAGCAGGGCATGATAAACATGTAACGGAAGATAATGCTCAGAAAGACTAGCTTACCCGCCATGGGAATGTTGCTAAACGTATCATGACAACAAAATCTGCAGTCCAGGCTAATGAGAGCAGCATTCTACGTGACAAGATGCTTAGCATATGCAGTCCATATGTTGAAGTAGAGTAACATTAAATTTAAGATTTGTTGACAACTTCTGATAACAGCTAACATTATTGCCCAACGAAATATTTGAAAACAAGAGTTTTGATGGAAATGTTCCTGCTAGAGAATAAGAGAAAGTACTCCTAACCTGAGACGGTTAAATAGTGCAAAATAAGATGAGGAAAATCTTTTTGTCCAGACATAGGCCCATGGTTATTCTATTTCTCCTCTCTCCCTTGCACTATATACAATGATACCTATTCTATTATTTCAAGCTTAAACTTTATCTTCCCAATGATTTTTTTAAAATCTTGTTTATTTTTGTCACACAAAAATAAATGTTGATTAAAGTTTTAAAAAAATACTTTTAAAAAAGCACATAGAATACCTATAACAAAGACATAATTACTGTTAATACTTAAGTACTATTTGTCTCTACCCATTAATGTACGTTCCTACTTAATTTCACTCATGCCCACAGTCCTAACTGCTCAATTGTCATTGCTCCCTTGATCCGTGCTGTCCATCTCAGGGAATGGTGTCATCCTCCATATGGACCTGTGTCCTTTTGAACAGCCCCCTCTGTCTCCCATCCCACCCCGGCAGACCCATCATGGATTTCTATGTAATTTTACCTGTTAAACATCTCTGCAGTCTGTCTCCTTTTCTTCACTTCTACTGCTGCCTCCTTAGGTCAAGCTATCATGACCTCTTTTCTGCATTAGGTACTAACTTTCTAACTTTCTCACTTCCCCTATTGCTACTCTTGAAACCCCCCAAATGGCAGAAGAATGTATTCAAAATGCCAAATGCAATGCTTTTTTATCTTACATTAGGATAAAGAGCAAAATCTTTTTTAAAACTTTTTTGATTTAAAGATATGGGGTACAATTCAGGGTTAAGTATGCAAATGTTTATTATTCAGACACCCTTGTTGATGAGGTGTGTCCCCCCTCTCTTGGGAGTTTCCCACTACTGCCAATCCCTTTCTTATAGTATTATGATAATTGTTCAAGGGCCGCTTATGACTGAGAACATTTTCAAAATCTTAAATATCACAAATAGACTTACCATCTATCTCCTACCTAAAATGTGAGTGCAATGCAGTGATTACGATTCAGTCGGGATTTAAGCCCTAGCTCTGCCAGGATTGTGTAACGTGGGGTTCCTTCCATTTTAGTGCCCTCATCTGGAGAAATGTAAATAATACTCATACCTACCTCAAAAGCTATTAAGAGTGTTTATTGTGATAATTTATAATGCTTTATATATAGCAAGTATTCAAGATTTCTTATCTTGCTGTTTTATTTTTTGTTGTTTGTTTGTTTTGAGTTGGAGTCTCACTGTGTCGCCCAGACTGGAGTGCAGTGGCCGCTCCCGGCTCACCTCAGTCTCCCAAGGCGCGGGATTACAAACTGAGCCACCGAGCCCGGCTCTTGCTGTTTTAAAGTTATTTTTTAAATACACAAGGTAGCCGGGCTCCGTGGCTCAGCCTGTAATCCCGTGCCTTTGGGAGGCTGAGGTGAGTGGATTGCCTGAGCCCGCGGGTTCGAGACCCGCCTGGGCAGCGAGACCTCATCTCTACAAGAAATCAAAAAATCAGCCGGACGTGGTAGCGCATGCCTGTAATTCCAGCTATTTGGAAGGCTGAGGTGGAAGGATCGCCTAAGCCCAGCAGGCGAGGCTGCGGTGGCCGGGAGCGGCCACTGCACTCCAGTCTGGGCGACAGAGTGAGACTCCAACTCAAAAAAATAAAAATAAAAAAATAAATACACAAGGTAAAAATGGTATACATTTATGGTGTATAATGTGATGTTTTGAAATAAACTATACCACATGGCAGGGGTTCCCAACCCCCGGACCACTGACCAGTACCGATCTGGGGCTTGTTAGGAACCAGGCTGTACAGCAGGAAATGAGCAATAGGTAAGCAAGCAAAGCTTTATCCAGACTTACTGTCACTCCCCATAGCTCACTATCTCCTGAGCTCTGACTTCTGTCAGATCAACAATGGCATTAGATTCTCATAGGAGCAGGAACCCTATAGTGAAATGCACATGTGAAGGATCTAAGTTGCAGGCTCCTTGCAAGAATCTAATGCCTAATAATCTGAGGTGGAGCTGAGGTGGTGATCCCAGTGCTGGAAAGCAGCTGCAAACACAGATTAACATTAGCAATGAGGTTTGTCTGCACTGTCTTCCCCTTGCTGGCGCACTCCGACCCCAATATCCCCACCCCCCGTCCGTGAAAAAACTATCTTACACAAAACCGGTCTTTGATGCCAAAAAGTTTGGGAACCACTGTATTACAGAGTGACTAAATTGAACCAATTAATGTATATTATCTCACATACTTAGATTGAACTCAAACTAACACCTCTTCCTCTGTTTATGGTCTATTAAGTTGAAGACAGACATTAATCATGTAAACATGCAAATTAATGAGTGTAAAGTTACGATTGTGAAAACACTCTGAAAATAAAAGTCAGGAATTAGAGACGTGTAAAAGTTTATCTCACATACTTATTGTGTGTGTGTGTGTGTGTGTGTGTGTGTGTGTGTGTGTGTATGTGGTGAGAACACTAAAATTTTACTCTTACCAATTTTTGAATATAAAATACATTGTTATTAACTATTAATATTTGTACAATAGATTTCTTGAACGTATTTCTTCAATCAAACAGAAACTTTGGTCTTTTGACCAATATCTCCCATCCCTACTGAGCTCCTGGTATCCATCATCCTACTCTCTGCTTCTTTGAAAAATATCTCACTTATGTGAGAAATTTTTAAAAATGAAAACTAAACTAGCAATTTTAAAACTATTTGTTCTAACTCAACTTCTTCCACATTCACAGGTTACTTTCTAATCTCTAAATAACAAATCTTTCATTTCATTTTCAAGGGGAAAATATCATAGGGTCATATATCCCTTTCTTTTGCTCCCCTGTATTTCTATCATGTAACTCTTCCATAGTTAACTCTTAATTCTCTCATGCTCCAGATTTTGGGAAAGCCCATTCAAATTCTCGATTATATTAAGCATTCCTTTTTGTACACTTCTCTAATTCCAGACTTTTATTTTCAGAGTGTTTTCACAGTTGTAACTTTACACTCATTAATTTGTATGTTTACTTGATTAATGTCTGTCTTCAACTTAATGGACCATAAACACAGAGGAAGAGGTGTTAGTTTGAGTTCATAATTACATCTTCAGTACCCATAATAGTGTCTAATGCCCAGTAAAGGCTAAGTAAATTTTTACTGAATAAATTAAATGTGATTTTACAGTTTTGAAATGAATGGACATTAATTCAGTAAGAATCATTTTAACGGCTTCATAATGTTCCAAAGTATTGATCACGAAGTATCAAGATTGATTATAACAACACATTGTGTGGAGAACAGAGTTTGCTTCCAAATTCTATGACTAGTACTGGTTTGATAGACATTCCAGGATGTCGTCAGGCATGTGAGTAATAATTTTTTTCGAAAACTTTTCTATTTTCCCTTTTAGTAATTTTTTCATTAATTTGATCTCAACAGCTTTCTGTTTCTCAGGACTTCCTCCACCTTGCTGGTATATTGTTCCTAGTGGACTGCATCCTTGTTTACCAGCTCTTTTTTTGTTTGTTTCATATTTTTAATTTACTTTTAGCCATTATTTTTAGTGAAACCTATCTTATATTCAGCATGATCTTTAACATAGTTTGCTAAAACTATTCACTCCTTATAATTTCTCACAACCTTTTATATGTGTAATCTAATTTTTGGTTTCCTATTACTTTACAATATGTACCCAGGACTGTTAGCTTGTCCTTTCTCAAAAGATTAGCTGGATTCATAATTTAAATTACTTGTCAAAGGTCCATAATATACAACTAACGCAACCATAATTAAATCCACAGGTTCTGGCTCTTTCATTGGCAGGAAAACATGGTAAATTAATAATTAATTGTTTTAATAAATGACATAGTGGCACAGTGGCCTCAAAAATAAAATAGATTACTTTAAAATTAATGTTTCTAGGTAAAAGTTAAAACTTAACTTGAGGTAAAGTCTGAAGTAGCTCAGCCTTCTAATTATCTTCTTTACTCTTACTAATATCCTTATATGGTCTATTTGTAATCCAACAATAATGCACTGGGTTTCTTACTTAGCTGAGTCCTCACCAAGCAAGATCTAACCCCAAAGATACTGAAAGACCACTCACAGATATATGGTATGAAACAATAGTATTACTGGAGATATTCTCAAAAGGTAAAATGAATTTACAAATAGTCTTATAAAAGTTCATTAAATTTTTTGTACTTTGGGTACACTACTCAAAAGCATTGGGCAACTAATCTTTCATAAGATTATTTTTTAGGAGAGAAGTCAGTGGAATCACAGATAATGTAATGAAAAGAATCCTAAATTTTCATAGCTAGACTCTTCGGGGAAAACTGAAAAAAATTAATTAAATGTTGTGGACTTTTTTTTTTTTAGTTTTCCTGAGATGGGGATGGACGAGATTGCCTCCAAATGTCTTCCATTAATAGTCAGAGATTATTATTCTAAACCAAGCTATAGGCTCGAAGTCTTGGCTGAACTGAGTGAGCTAAAGACCTATTTGGTTGCGTTTGAGCACAATGTTATTTCCTATATTTTTCCTTATTTTAGTGCCTTTGGGGAGATACACATTGTTAAATTAATCCTCTGACTCTCTTCACTAATGTTTTGTACCCACTCAGTTTCCAAAGGTATTGTAGTTCTCCGTCCTAAGTGATACCATGTTTGATAATCAACATGCTTTTTGTTAATCCTGCTCTCTCTCTCTCTCTCTCTCTCTCTCTCTCCAATGTGCTACTCAACTTCTAGTAACAAAAAAAGTCATCAGTTTATCCTTCCCATCAGTGAAATCAGGACCTTTGTTGGAGAAACTCTCCAAAGCCTAGATTTTAAATAACCTTACTTACTCACACTCAGCATTTTCACCACATTAATCAGCTTCAAATAAACAGTTCCAAATGAACAGTTCAGGCAATCTTTTGATGCCCAATCTGGCTTTAGAAGCAGAAGTAAACAAAGAAATCAGCTGTCCAGGCAGGGCTATTAGTCTTGGTTCCAGAAATATCTTATAGTCCATGGTTTTCTCCTAATTAACAAAAAAAATCAGAGAGCAAGCATCAAAAGCTCGAATTTTGTCCAAGATTGCCAGACTATTCTATGTGGAAAGATCTGTTCTAGATTCATAATTGCATTCAGTAATGCTACCAATACTTTCTCAAAAAGTAGGTAGCAGTGTAGAATAAGCAAGTTCCATAAAATGCTGTAAGGAATGATCAGATATCTATCTAGAGCCAGACAGTAAATAGTCTAGGTTTTGTGAACCATGTATGGTCATTATCACATTCCTTTTTGCTTTCTTTTCTTTAACCTTCTAAATGCAGGAATCATGCTTAACCCATACCCAAAAACAGGCTGTTCCCATAAGCCGTGATTTGGTAACTCCTGCTTTTGTATATTTGAGTGTAATGCAAAAGTGACAAACTTAAATTCCCATGGGAATCATATACTAGTCCAAATTAGCACATGCTACTATAAATGAGTGAAGTAAGTCAGGTGAGGACTACAATACATTAAAGAGAACAACTCCCATTTAAAGTCTACTTTGCTTTAATCAATAAGCCCACACATAAATGTGAGCCCAATATTGCCCAAAGGCTAATATTTCAAGAGACTGAAAATCTGTTTCTCTTTGTGAAAACTCCTAATTTTGAAATATGATCAACAAACTTCAAACTACTGCAACAACCACAAAATATACACTTTGAACAATGTGTGTGTGTGTGTGTGTGTGTGTGTGTGTGTGTGTGTGTGTATTTCCATACACATGCAATATATATTATATTTATACTGGACAGGTCGTAACTTCTGGTAGAGTTGATACTTTTGGTGTTTTTGAATCAAAATACACTGAGTCAATTTTGGATCTGCCATTAATTAACTGTATAATATTTTAGTTACACATATGTAATAGAATCATATATAAATATGTAACATATAGATACATATGAAATATACATATGTGAATAAATATGATAATTGAAAATGAATTCTGGGAGCTATGTGGTGCACTGCCTGGCACAACAGTAGTGAACTATTAATATTTTCCCTTTTGAACAGCTCAAGAATCATCAGAGACACTATTTTGCTTTGTTTTGTGCTATACCAATTAAATAACCTGCAAGCTAAGACAGGTCTGATTATTTACTGAGCTCATTTGTGTGAATGACATGTGGCTCTCCTATCATGAATTTGTTGTATCTGCCCTATATATAATTATCTGCACACAAATGACTTTGCAGTGCAGTTTTTTCCTGATTTTTCTTAAGATAAAGTTAATCTCAATGTGTACTTCATAAAATCACAAGATCTACACATACGCAAGCTGCCAATGAAGTTCACAAACTCATCCTAGAAAAAGTGCTACATACTTCATTGTTGAGTATCACTACAGTCATCTTTGAAGTACTTCCCTTGAGAAGTTATGCACCAAAGCCAGTGCCTACTCCACCTGTTAAAGCAATTTTTGAACTCTTTTTCTGGAATGGCCATGAGCTGTCATCGTATTATCCTTGATGTTCTGAATGTTCTCAAAACATTTTATTTTCCATATTTCTTTTATCAATGGGTAAAGAAAAAAGCACTGGGGGATAGATCATGTAACTAGGGAGGATGTTCCAATACAGTTATTTGTTTCCTGGCTAAAAAACTCCCTCATAGACAGTGCTGTGTGAGCTGGTGCATTGTTGTGATGCAAGAGCTCCTTTCAGAACATTTTTGCACACACCTTTCTCACGCCAAGATTTTCAGTTAAGATCTTCCTATTTGCTTCTCTATCAATGGTTACTTGGTCTTCTGTACTTCTCATGGTTAGTCGGTGATTTTGACACCCAATTTGATGATTTTTTGCAATGTTTTCATCAGTTCTGATCATCCTAACCTCTCTTCATCAGTGATGCTTTCTCTCTCCTCACATAAACATTTAATCCATTTGTACACTGCCATTTTCTTCATGAAATTATTCCCATACACTTGCACTAGCGTATCCCTGATTTCACTTTCACTCTCACCAAGTTTGATAAGAAATGTAATGCGTTTGTTTGTTGCTCTAATTCAAGCTTCAACATTCTCGTGATGGCACACCAAAACATGCCACAACAATAATGAACACCATCCAATAAGACACTGTCACATGTTAACAAGACACAGCTGTGAGACACTGATGTATCAAAGTTATGAAACCTTACCGAGTTGTTTGTACTATGCTGCATGGTGGCAAACACATGGTGGCAAGTTCGCCAACTTAATAGGCAGATCTCATAAGGAATTAATTGGAAATAGACTATTTTGTATATCACTGTTTCACAAAAATTCATAAAGACAATCTTTTGTAGTGGTAGTGTCTTCAACTTTGATCTCTACCAGCAGATACCATAAGTGATTAAGTAAATGGGGCAATACCGAATAATAATTAAGAGTACAGACTTTGGTGTTATATAATGTGGCTTGAAACAATGACCCTGCTCCCATGCCAAGGAAAACTGGCAATAATCTCTCTGAGATCATGTTCTGCATCTTTTTTTTTAAGGGAGTAAGCAGGATTTATTGAAAGGACAGTGAAGCTCCCACAGTGGAAGGGGACTCAAAGGGGTTGCCCCATGTTCTGCCTCTTTAAAATGGAAATTTTACTTTTGGTGGCATTGAAGTGAAGATTCACTTAGCTGATGCTTATAAAGATCACATAAGCATTCAATAAATGCTAGTTGTTGTTGTTATCATCTCTCTGCCAGTATCCTACCCTAACATGTATGTGGGCTAACTAGCTCAAACATCTCTATTGCTGATGACAGAAGATATATTAAGATTTAAAAAAAATTAGCCATTCACACTTTTCCATGACAAATTTTCCCTTTATTAACCCCAAATCAAAAAATATTGCATCATTAATATGGTAATAATTCCGTATATTTGAGTTTTTTTCCAGTCTCACTTCTAACCTACCAGTGAGACATTGGCCTATCTTTTAATCTTCTGTTCCTCAAAGTTTGACTCATTATATTTAAGGTTATTTTAGTCTCCTAATTATTTTCACAACTTTTAAATTGAAAATTTAGGGTAGGATGTCAAGAAATACAAATACCCCTATTTTGTGGACTATATATGATAAACATAAGTCATCTTTATGGTTGGTGGATATGGTACCTTTTTACTGATTTTATCATTGCTGTTACTACTCTTATGGAACAGAATATTGCCTTCAGGACCATGGACAGAGAAGGACCAGTGTTAAAAATCGATGTATTTATAAGTATATATATGTGGGCTGGAAAAGAAATAAGATTACTATAGAAAAAATATTTAGAATCATTATTGGAAATCTTGAGCCATGTAAATATGAACATATATCCAATACTCAGATACACGAATTGCATTCCTATTATGTAACTATTAGTAGGGAAATAAATACAATGTACTTGTGCTTATTTCAAGATGTTTGATCTAGAAACCAAAACTGCACAACCTTGAACCTTCAGGTACAAACAGATTAGTGGAATCCTGTGCTATAAGCATGTGTGTTCTATCTTGGGCTAAAGAATTAAAACCTGTTTCCTCTGTTTATTTCACTTAAATGTAACTTTGAACTTTCTGTACCCATGTTTATTATCTACAAGATAGGGATAATAATGCTTACTTTAGATACCTTGATAAATTAGACAATGTATGTAATGTCTAAACACAGATTGCAGTGTATAATAAGCATTCAGTGTGGTCTGGTGGGCAACAGTCATAAGAATTAGGATGAGTATTTAGCTTTTAACACTAATAGATTGATTGAATCTAATTCCAGTTGGAACATATGATATTGTTTTCCCTTAGCAAAACTATATTATGAAAACTACATTGCATTTTCTCCAACTAAAAACAAATTAATTCAGTAGTACTTTTTGTTCAAATTATTATCAGAAAGCTAATTACCATAAAACAGATTTGTAGAGTTCATAAACATTAGAGAATCAAATGTTAGACATGGGAAATCAGTAGTATATTTTATTACAAGAATTTCCCATATATACTGCTCTACAGAGGAATTCCTTGGTATGGGAAGAATGTCCAACATTTTACACACTGTGTTCTAAAAGAAAAAAAGTTAAATAAATCTATGGCCTGATGCAATGAATTGGTAGTGAACAAGATCTTGCTGCCCCACTTAATACACTGAAAAGAAGACCGGCATTAGTACAAGGGTGGGATCAATAGATGCTGGACATTGCTAGGTGAGAGAGGGATGAAGAAGTAGGGAGCACTTGGCAACACACTGGGTACCTGGTCCACTATCAGAGGGAGAAAGGAACAGCTAGAAGCCCAAACTTCACCTGCATACAACCTTTTCATGCAGTAAATCCTCTCCTGTATCTCACTACTCTAAAATTTGCAGAAAAAAAAAGATATCAGAAATACTTAGATTGTGCTGCACTTTCTTGAAGGGTGGGAGTAGGGAAACTCAGGAAAACCTTCTAAGAAACAATGCATTTATTGGTTTATCAAAGGACATGTTTCCTTCTTCATAAAATATGTTATGGGACCTCTGCTTGGTGAATATTTTGCCAGTACAATACTAGAAATCTTATAGTGTAGAAGAAATACATTTTTCCTAAGGTATATATTTCATTCAAATGTCATTTTCTAAGGAAGTCAAGTATAAATAGAAGTAAAAGTATAAAAGATTTTCTAGGAAATATAAGAATTCAGCAGAACTTTCTTACAACACACTGATTAAAATCACAGGAAAGATATGTAAGGTGAGATCACGCTTCAGGAAGAATCAAGTTCTTTTTTTTTTCTTTCCCAAAACTTTAAAGCTACTTATCCCCAGTTCAATACTTTACTTACATTTGACAGCAAAGATGCAAGGCCTTGAAGTAACTTTTATGTATGTCAAGCAAAAATATAAATTGTATCATTTTTAATGCAAGTTAAGAAGCTATATTGAACAAGTAAAATCTATATAAAATAATCAGTTCAGCTCAACACATGCTTACCAAATCCTGTTAAGAAACTAAGAACTAACTCTTTTGCAAAACATTCATAATTAATTAAGACATTGGAACTGTGCCTTTCCTTTTTTCTTTCTTTTTTTTTTTTTGTTTTTTGTTTGAGTTGGAGTCTCACTCCGTTGTCCAGACTGGAGTGCAGTGGCACGCTCCTGGCCACCACAGCCTCAACCTGCTGGCTCTGGCAATCCTTCTGCCTCAGCCTTCCAAGTAGCCAGAACTACAGGCACACGCTACTACACCCGGCTAATATTGTAGAGACAAGGTCTCACCAAGTTGCCCAGGTGGGTCTCTAACCCGTGGAATCAGGCAATTCACTCACCTCGGCCTCCCATAGGGCTGGGATTACAGGCTGAGCCACCAAGCCCAGCCTGAACTTTGAATGGATAAACGGCAAAATCAGTTAAAGACAATAAAGATTACATGATATGTGAAAAGTAGGTAAAACAGCAGAGAGAGGGAACACCTAAGTCTAGACTGAGATAAGACAATATGATAGTTGAACCTTGAAAGAATAGGTCAGACCAGTAAATAAGGCAAGGAAGTTTAGACAGAAGCAACCAATAATTACATGTGCAAAGGAAAAATGATGTGACTCAGTAGTGTGCTTCAGAGGACAAAATAATTCAATATAGAGTTTTGATAAAGTGATTGGATCCAACATCAATGGTGTAATTTTCAAGAGTTTGATTTTAATGTGCAGGAGATTAGACACTTTAGAAAGGGTGATGGATGACAATGAAGAAAAATAAGATCAAAGGTTTATCTGGTAAGTCCCACTGGTGGCATTTTGTAAAGAAATGGCATATTTCATTTATTCACCCTAAATTAATTAAATACTTATTGTGTTCCTGATGTATTCTAGCTTCTGAGGAATGATCAACACATACCCAATTATTGCTATCTGTAGGAAAGTAGTGATACAAGAAAACAGTTAACAACAAAAATGCAAAAGTCCCAAGTCACATCACCCAAAGAACAGAATTAATATTAAATAAGCATTATGTGGTAAACACTCTTTATGTGTTTACCACGATTAATGCCTTTTAGTATTCACAAAAAGGCGCCATTTAACATTGTTAAATACTTATTATTTTACAGATGAAAAAATTAAGATTTTTAAGTCATTAGGTAATCATGCTAAGATCAAATAACTAGTAATTAGCAGACATAAGATTCAAAACTACATTTTTCAATATCTATTCCTTGCTCCTAATTATGAAGTGTTACGGTAAACCTCTCTTGTGAAGATAGGAAAGCAATAAGGAAATTAGGTCTTCTGTTTGCATAGCAGCTTATCAGATAGATAAAAGGAAAAGTCCAAAACATTACAGACAGTGATTTGAAAGTGTCTTGCAGTTAAACTTTTAAATATTTTAATGCATACTTTTGTCAATGCTAAGTCAGCTATATATACAAAATCTGTCACTGAAATTATTAAAGTTCCCTGATTTTTCCATAGACCTTGAAGGATTTAAATTTTTCCATGTATACATCAGCTGAAACAACATGTGAACTATCTTAAACTTTAAAGTATTTCCATGAATTTCACAAATGTACAGAATAAATGGCCTATTTTTTAACCTTCTCTTTTCAGTGTTAAAATTAGAACCTAATATGTTAATCCCATTAATCAAATCACTTAAAACATTCATTATTGAAATAAATTATATGAGTTCCTGCTAAATGACAATAAAGGCCAAATATTTCATTTGGCCAAATATTATAATAATTTGTTCTCTGCAAATAAAATTTATCAACCTAGAGAATAATGCCAACATTTTTTTCTGAAGCAACTCTGGATAACTGACATTGAAAACATCCGCTAAATAGTAATTACTATATAGGTATATCACAACACAAATTACCTTGGATAGAATAAAAACACAGATTTAAAAAAAACAAACATATTGGGCAATGAATGGAACAGGTTAAAATTTTTGTCCAGTCTTTTTTGACTTTTGTCCCGTTTACAGCATAGATAGCAGTCTAGCTACCAACAGGACAGCAAGCGAAGAAAAATCAAAAAACACCAGAATAAAAAATGAGGGCCAGATACAGACACTGTCAGTTTGAGTAGACTGTGAAACCAGAGCACAAAGGGAAGGAAAGGCGTTACAATTCTGTCAGCAAGAGAACACAGTCAAAAGAGAGGTAAGGGAATGGCCCTGCCTATGATGAGTTGATGCAGAAAATCAGGTTAACCTTTTTCATTTCTTCAAACAAAAGACAATCCCTCACGTTAAGAGCGATATACATCCACTGAGTGTTATTAACTAAAGAAAGAAGGATGTCAGAAAAAAGGACAGATTCAGACCATCTCACATGGCTTCCAAACAAATACATGTTCAGTGACACAAGTAAACATTTCACATATAAAACGCATATACCATGGCAATATTGATCAATATTCCCCTATATGCTCCTTTGGCTGAAGCAGAATTAATTGAAAGTGATCTCGGTGTATCTTAACATCACTTCTGTTGATACAGATGATTTCAAAAGGCCATTCAAAATCCAGAGGGTTTAACAATGACATACCATGTATCAGGACCTGATGCTTAGACTTGGAAATGAAGTAATACCCTGGGGTAAGCTTAACCCCAGAAAGGATTCCTGCAACTGCAGCAGAATTAGAATAATAAAGCTTTTCATCAACTTGCTGAAAGCCGGAGTTGTCACTAAACCAACTTCATGGGATGTAGCTTTCATTCCTTACATTGACTTGGCACCCAGACCAAACCCCCATTCATTCCACATCCACAACTGGTCTCAGTTCTCAATTTTCATGGCACTCTCCAACCCAGTGGCCACATTTGCAGAAAATTATGTTTCATTCTCAAGACTGCTTCCCAACTCCAACTCACAGAAGGTTTGTTTCTGAAACACAGAATTTATCTGCTATTTACAAAAATTATTTTAACCTATTTTTATATTAAAAAGAGCATTTTTCTACCTATAAATCCTGTTTTTATTTCCATGTGAAAAAAGTACTTAGGAACCTGAGTCAGTTTATAAAACTCTTCAACGTGCCTAAAAACCTACTGATTGTAGTTAAGTACTGAAATAACAGTGATCCGGGTGCTATAGACCTAAGCTTCTCATTATGGTACTTAGGACTCAGGTATCTGCCCTGACATACTGTACACTCTAATATATCATATGAGTAATCATTTAGGATTAAGGATACAGATGTATGCAAACATAAATACTAATTGCATAATACAATTTAAAACATCAATGAATAATTAGAAGAGATTATAAACAAAACATGGACTTATTTTCCCCTACTAGAAGACCACAGCAGGCTCACATTTGTCCAATTTTGTCACATGTACATACATCATTTCTTTGTATTCATCAAACAAAACTGTGAGAAACAAGAGTATCAAAGGACCACTTAAATGCAACAAATAAAAACACAAGATATAAAATAGACTGCAGTCTGAAAAGAGAAAAGGCAAACAGTAAATAATTAGTCAGAAAGGGGATAAATTACACACACATACGCCATGAACACTTGATATAAGACAAAATCTGAAGCTAAATATTGATAACTCATTACTTTTTCACACTGTGGATGGGTGACATGGGGTACAAATATGGGGAGTTTCTTATGAATAAGAGACTTACAAAATGGATCCAATAAATTTTCTCTTACAGTCCTAGTTTTTCCTAAATCGATGCTATTCAAGAACACTGTTGCTTTCTACTCCAAGAAATGTCTTACTGATTCTGAGACAAAATATATGAAATGAAAATGCATGGTATCCTGTTAGGGCAGGGGGCACAAATATACCCTTGCTATCTTAAAGGAGTTCTTAGTGAAGACTTTCCTATAATCCTCTTGGAAACTCTACTGTAACCATCTATAGTCCTGTCACATGTTTTCTACAGGCCTCACATTTAAGAACTCATGTCAAGGATGACAGAGTGATGAAAATTAAATATTCATGAGCAGGGTTAGTCATGAAGTGAGTCTCAATTTCGCACTTATATAAATGAACTGCATGGTCCTGATAAAGAAGTAAAATAGACTCTTTCAATTCCATATGTAATGAACTCAATGTGAATAACTGATTTCTCATAATGAAATAATGACATATCAAATTCATTTAAGACAAAGCATGTATAAATATGCTACTTTTAAAATATATGAACAAGTATATCTAAATATGTATATATAAACTAACATAAGTTATACCATAATAAGACTATGCCAAGGTAAAATAAACTTAAGCATACTAGTGTGTGCTTCAGGTAGGTTACGAAAATTGTTTTTCCTTAAAGAAAAAAAAATTGGTTCTGCACTATCATTACATAGATGATCATTCCACTAAACAGAAAAATATGCAATGAATATCATTTTGTCTCGTGTTTTAAAAGAGTACACTATAATATAGTGACCTCCCGAGTGCCAGCATGGACTTTTCAAAGATATGCTCCACAATAATTTTACACTGAATCTAGGAAGATGCAGATCAAAGCAGAGTATTTTGACTATAGTAAGTTAAGGCTGTTTCTGATCTGAATGACTAGTTTGTGTTCTTTGGCAAAAGGAAGCATGTGGATGTCGTGTACATTGAGCTGATTCTTTTCATAAAGCAGACTACTCTGATAATCTTTGCTTAATATAAAGCTGCCTCACATCTTCAAAAGAGTCTGTAATGAAGGGTCATGACATAACAGATTCAGGCAAGGAGGTTCACTCCAGCGTGTTCTCTAAAGCACAAAAGTGCTTTAGGGAACAATCAGCACTTAGTTTAAAGGTAACATAGATAAAGATTAACCTCACAACTTGAAAATTAGCTAATTTGTGGATAAAGCACAAGTACTTGACAAAGGCATCAGCAGAGCCGAGCTTTATTAAGAAGTAATTGCAGGTTAAGGTTGGAGCTAAACCAGGCATCCTAGATTATTGATTTGAATAATGCTGAATGCACAGTCAACTCAACAAATCAAATGGTGTTGACCTGTCTTTTGCATAAGAAGCTAAATAGTCAGAACATCAAATAGCTTTGACTAGCACTTACTTATTTATCAAAAGGGGAAAAAAAGAATAAATTCAACAGGAAAACATTTCAGCCACTTAAAGTATTGGCTGTCTCCCACACCTACACCCCCAAAAGTAAATAGCTAACTTAGTTTATCTTCCACTCTATTTAACTCAAATATGGACAGCATTTGTTTCTTAAGGAGATTGTAAGAAATGTATGAACAAAATATTTCAAAATATGATGCTCTAAAGTGTTATTAAATTTTATTGCTCCTGTTGATAAAAAAAAAAAGCTGTTCAGATAGTAGGCATATTCATTTAATACTATTATATTAAGTGAAAAGCATAGGGTTACTGTGCCCCTGAGGGCTGATATTTTAAGGAGAAAATTAAAGCCAAAATAAGGAGGGGTTTAGATGTCAACAATTCAATAGGCAGAAAGAGTCAATATTAGTAAATCCAAAATACACCTGCATTGATACTGGATAACGACTAATCGCATAAACAGGAGCTAATATAACTTATTGAAATAGTAATAATATTACTAACCAGTGACAATGTATTTAGCTATTCCTAGACCTTAGCTATGCTCAGTGATTTTCATGTTTTGTCTCACAGTTTTCTCCTCAGGTGGGAACTGGTATTTGGGCCATTTTACAAATAGGAATCTTGAGACCTAGAAATAATTTTTATTCATTAATGTCACTCAGCTAGGAAGGTGTAGCCCAAGCATCTGATTCTTGGTTGGCAAGTTTGAAAGCCCATCTTCTTAGCTACCCCATCAGTCTGTTCCCTGTTCTACCAAATTCACTGGTTTTAAGAGCCAGTTTACAGAAATTCTAGAACACATCAATAAAAATCATTATTTTTCTTGTTAAAACTGTATTTTTCTGACTGACATAGTCACATAAATGCAAAGTTTAAAATAAAATGAAACCACTTAAAGAAAATAATGCATTGACTAATTATTCAACTATTATTTCAGTTACATGTTCAATTGCAGATATCTCACTCAAATGTAAAGAACAATGGTAGCAGCAGGGCTCGGTGGCTCAGCCTGTAATCCCGCGCCTTTGGGAGGCTGAGGTGAGCGGATTGCCTGAGCCCGCGGGTTTGAGACCCGCCTGAACAACTTGGCGAGACCTCCTCTCTACAATAAATCAAAAAGTGAGCCGGGAGTGGTAGCGCGCACCTGTAGTTCCAGCTACTTGGAAGGCTGAGGCAGAAGGATCGCCGGAGCCCAGCAGGTTGAGGCTGTGGTGGCCGGGAGCGGCCACTGCAGTCCAGTCTGGGTGACAGAGTGAGACTCCAACTCAAAAAAAAAAACAAAACAAAACAATGATAGCTTCTAAAAAAGTGGGATGGCTAAATTAAAAAGCTTACTTAAGGAAAAGTCAAACATACTGTCAAATTTTCCATGTCAAATAAGCAAGAAGCATCGTTTTTTTAATTCAAACATTTGTAAATATGTTGGCAAAAATATGTTTTAAATATGTTGTCATTTGTGACCCACTGATAAATTATTTCAAAAATATTTTCTCCTAGAAAATAGTATGGCTCAAACCAAAATAAAAAGACAGCCAAGCATCAACAAGATCAACAAATTAACAAAACAACTTATCTTTCTGAAAAGTTCACATCATTTTTGCAAAATAATAAATAATTTAGTAAAATTTAATAATCCACTACTCAAGTCAAGTTATATACCAATCATGAAAATATAGTACACAAATTGAAGTAAATCATACCATTAGTCAAACAATTATATACTACTTTCTACAAAATCAGCAAATTGCTCTAGACATAAATGTATTGTATAGTTTTTATTTGTATTGCTTTGCCTTATTTGATCTTTTGGCAAGAATTTCTCTCCAGGAAATAGTTTCCCTCTTAGTTATTGGGTTAAATAGTTTTATCTTTGCTGTTCTGAGCTGCAAACATGCCCAGGGGTTTGTTTGCCTGCTCAGGGGATGAACAAGAGCTAAAACAAGATGATTAAAGCAAGACAAAAAAGAAAAAAATTACACCAGGCAAAGAAAAGTGATAAGAAATACAAGGACACCAAAGCACACAGAATAAAGTCAACTTTAGCAAGAAGATAACTGAATGAAGCTGCTCATGTTTCAGCCTGGCTAAAAATATTTTGTGTGTGTGTGTGTGTGTGTGTGTGTGTGTGTGTGTGTGTGTGTGTGTGTGTGTGTACGTGTGTGTGTGATTGCATGTGCACGCACACACAGATAATCTCAAATGTACAAATCTTAAATTTTTCCAATAGAAGCAATTAAGGAATGAGAGAGTTGAGAAAATAAGTCTTGTAGGTAGCTTCTTTTTCTGCCAGTATGCCTATGTTTCCTACAGAGTCATATCTTGCCGTTTGGACAGAAAGTGGGTTTTGGAAAACTAATATTTTCCTTAAGCTAAGAATGTTCAATTTTTTAAAACTCAGTCACAGCTTAAAGTTGGGAAAAGGTGTTCCAGACAAAGGCTATCTCTTCGGGATCAAGATAGTATGATCTAAATAAAAGTAATAAATATCTTAGAGCTGAGTACCTTGTCATCACTACTACAGAGTGGAGGCTAGCCACAATCCAACATTGTGAGAGTTTACTCAAATTTCTGGTATAAGAATCGATCTGTTGTACATGCACAAAGTCAGCCTCAGAAGGTTTTCAGATAAACTATGTTGGAACCAATCACAAGGGTAAGGTAATAGGTAAAAAATAAAATACAAATATTTTTATAGATTTATAAACTTGCTTCTAAACTTACAATTTCACACAATTTGAAACTATGATGCCCTTAATCAAGTTTCATGCCCAGGAAGTCATTCTGAACTCCCCAGAAGGCCTGGATGTCCTGCCCTTGTGGTAGCTGAGCAGCCTGTGCTTTGTCTCATCTGCTGCCTTGTCTATTTCTTCAATGTCACAAGAGCCTCAAGGTCAGAGCTTTACTCATAGTGTATACCTCACATCTGCTACAGTCCCTGGAACATAGGTGGTGATCAATACTTGCTCACTTAATAATGCAGGCAAGGGAGATTGGCAAATAAAGGAAAGCAGATTTTGGAGGTAAATAAATGCTTTGCTCAAAGTTAAGTAGCAAGAGGTAAAGGAAGCTGCCATTACAAACCTCTCCTCGGCTAATAGGACCTCATTTTAGCAATTTATAATTAAAATATAAGAAATTACTGTTTTGCTCAATCTATGCAGTCAGGGCTAAAGGGCAAAGTTAATAAAATACAAAATAAAATATAAATGGAGACATGAGGTAAAGCTAAGTATCCTTAGAGATGTGGATTCTGATAGTAGCCTTGACACTACCTTGCTTTAAAGCTTTTAGCAAGATGATTTAGTGGTCCTGAGACTTAGTTTCCATATCTTGAACCAAAAGTTTAGATTAATGGATCTTCCAGCTCTAAAGTGTTGTCATTCTCTAATACTTGTTTATAGACTAATCAAGGTATTTAAGAAAATTGACTAAGACTTTTTGTTGCTACTATCCTCTTTTAGTCAACCCACTGGTATCTAACCAGGAAATAGTACCCTTGCTGATTTCTCTGCATCCAGGCTTACTCTCTACAATTTATTCTCCCTAATATACCGAGTGATCTTTTTCTAAAATCATAAATATGACCTTGGTATCCTCCTGATAAAAGCCTCTAAAAGTTCTCCATTAATTCCAACACAATTCCATTTCAAACTCTTTAACATAGCCTTCCACAATCTACTTCTAGTATTCTTTCCACCTAAAGATAATCTGATTTTGAACTCCACTCTAGCCTCACTGGGTTTCCTTCTGTGGCATCATAGTCACCAACTCTCTCACCTCTGAAAATCGGTGTTTCTTCGAGCCATCTTCCCATCTACTTGTGGTTCAACTAACTTCTACAGTTTGCTTCTTAATAGATGTAAAACACTTAGCAGAGTGTCTTAAACACAATACATGCTCAAAATATTTGCTGAGTAAGTGATTTTTAAATGATTCAAGCCATGATAATGCATTTTTCTTTAGGGAGGTTACAGTGAGTACTCTTTAAAACCCTACAAGTCTTTACCTTGGTTTGTAAATGATTCACAATACAGGGTACCTATTACACTAAAGTAAAACGAGCTAGGAAAGCACTAATTGCCAAGACTGTTGGAGGAAAACAAATACTCTTCTGTAACCATACACAAGTTACTCTGCAAAAAGCAAAGCAGGGCTAACTAAAGAGACAGCTGCAAAACACACAATGATATAATGTGTTTGCCGATCTGCAAAATCATTTGAAAGTTGCTGCTTCAACAGCTGGTATCTGGAAAGTGTAAGCATCGTTCAGTCTAGTTAAAATTACACAGAGCAGAAATGTTTATTATGCACACAAAAAGGAAATTCGAATGTTGAAGTTACAGCACTTTTAAAAGTCTGGAACAGTCAACAAAACACTTGTTGGCAGTTGGAAAATTTTCCAATACTGTCATATTGGTTTAGTCATGTTCTCTTTCTTGTTTTATAAGTCTTATGACCACATCTTTGTAGAGTGTTAAAGGCATAGCACCCTAAACCTCGCTGAAGTTGTCACTTAAGACTTTGCCTGAACCTAGCCCACATCCAAATTAAACAAACAACATGACATGGCTCACCTTAGCACTATTATTGAACATGTTTAGCATTTACAGAATAAATAAAAAACCAACTGGTTCTATCAGTTCAGAAGACTATATAATTATATCCTCACAGAGGTGTAGACCTAGCTGAATAGTAGAATAAAATGGTTTCCTATACCTCACTCCTTGCCAAAAATATTTCCCTAATCCCACCATGATGCCTGAATTTTCTACATTATTCCTCTGGTTCAATGAAAATTACCTCAAATGTGTTCTGTAGAAAAGATATGTCAGCAGGTTGGCTTTGGAAGATAAAAAAATAAATAAACAAATAAACATGGTTCCATTGTCAAACGTGGAAAGAACTGCTTTAAACAAAATGAAATGCTTCTCTATTGCAGTATTCCAAACTTTGAGAAAGGGGATCTAAAAGTTAGTTTCTCACATGTACCCATAAATGGACCTCTGTTCACAAAACTCTTTTTCAGAAAACACTTACTGTATTTTTTAAAATGTGGTAGTCATATTAGAAAATGCTGATTTAAGTTGTTATCAATTGTTAAATATGTAATTGGTTTCCTAAAGCACCTAGTACATTCTATCACTTTAACATACGTATCTAACTAATATTATACTCATATAATATATAATATATAATACTTATCTAATATTATACTCATATAACATATAATATAAAATATTTATCTAACTAATGTTAGTATCACTCTAACCTACTTATCTACTACATCAATGTAGTCGCCCAGGCACTTGATAGGAGGAAATACCATTTTCTTGTCTCCTATGCCCATACTGAATTGAATGTATATGTGAATAAAATGTATTCCCATTAAAAAAAAAAAAAAAAAAAACTTCCCTGGAGTGGGAAGTCACTTCTCCCCTTTTTGAATTTTTCTCACTCATCAGCTGCTCCCCAGAGGAGAAGCTGTCACCATCTAACAAGGTGAAAAAATTGAGGCACTTCCTCATATTTTTTTATTCTACTTTGTTTCTGGTTTGTTTGTTTGTTTGCTTTTTCTGTTTGTTTTTTATTGTTTGCTCTTTTTCTTTCTGTTATATTTGGTTTTGGTTTTGGTTTTTTATTTTATTTTATTATAGAGATAGGGGGTGCAAATCAGGATTAGTTATATACGTAATCTATTTGCAGGTGAAATTTGGGCTATTGCATGGAGTTGGAGACAATCATACTTATCACAGAAACAAAGAACCAAATACCACATATTTTCACTCATAATTGGGACCTGAACATTAGCCCCAGCATCTCTAAACAGCTGAATTCGCTACTTCGTTTTTTTGTTACTACAGTAAGGTAAAGATTCCAAGGTTTTTTTCCACAGAGGCTACTTCTCATAGTCTCAGAATCTTATTTGTAAAAAGAGGGCGGCGATACCTGCTTTGATAATTGCTTTGCTGTTAGAGTAGTGAAAAAAATGCATTGTGAAGTCTTGGAATTGTCAAAAGGCTTGGTTTTTTTGTTGTTATTGCTATCACAGAATTCACCATGATTTCATGCAAAGTCTGTGTAGTCCATGTAGTATCTAGTGCTCCTACCAGCCTCAAGAGACTAGAGGGTGTGTCCTTTTCTTTCCATGGATACTGAGGACAATGTCTGACATAGAGTCAGTTCCTAGTGCATATTTAAAGAATGACTTCTTTAGAGTAAGGTAGGTTATTTTCTTTATTACTTGCATTTGTATATTTTGCCTAAATTGGAAGTGGTTTTTTAGTCTTTTAAGAGGTCCCAGCTTTTGCATAGCTTTACAGCAGAATCAGGTAGACAAGGTTTAATGGATTTTTACTGCAGAAGACAAGTTTACTAAAGAGCATAATTTATTTTTCTTTACAAGTAGCCTAAAATCAGATTAAATCAAGATAACTGAAGAAAATTTATAGCAAGCAAGGTAAATAAACCTCTTCTGCCTAAAGTCGCCCATCCCCACATAAATCCATCATTAAGATACTCATTTGAACTGAAAAGTATGTGTACTGACATGATTCTCTATCATATTTATATTTTTCTTATCATCAACTAAATTTACCAATAGATTGATATTTATTATTTTTTTATTTGTGGCAGGTGGAGTTATTACTTTTATCTTTACGATGCAAAACAGTCTATATATTTAATACAGGTTTATATTCTAAATTCTAACTAAATTTGTATTGTTCAGTTTATGAGTTTTGGGTTATGCTCATGGGAAACCCTGGCAAGTTTCTTGTCACCTCTTTATTGGTAAATTTTCTGCAACATAAACTATTTAAAATGTGTTTTAATAATTGGAAGTACAACAAGGAAATCTACATAGTCAAATAGATATCACAAAGTACATTCACTTAGTGCCAATTGATACTCACTGTAGACATAGTATTGATTATCTTTTTAGTTTATTTACAAGAAAATAGAGGTCTTAAATTAGAGCCTGGCAGGTATCTTAATAGAAAAAAGACGGTAAAAAGAGTCATAACATTCTTAAAATGAACAAAAGAAAACGGAAGAAAAGAAGGAAGGAAGAAAAGAGGGAAGGAAGGTGGGAGGGAGGATAAAAGAAAGGGAGGGAAGAAAGGTAGAAGTAAACAAAAAAGAAGATGGAATAGAGAAAGGAGAGAGAGAGAGAGAAGGATTTTCAATATCATTTTCATTTGTGATTTTTTCCTTTTTAATTGTTTACTTCTTGACTCATTTGATTTTATAGTAATTCTATGCCTGTTTCATTCATTATTTTGTACCTAGAATTTAGCACATTGCTGAATAATAGTGGATATTTTGGTAATACCTCTCGAATGAATCCATAAATGCATCAATTTTACAAGCTAAAAAAAAAGATACTCATTTGAATAATAATGTTTCTCCATGAATTTATTCTCAACCCAGAGAACTTAAAAACTGAGTATGAGCCGGGCTCGGTGCTCAGCCTGTAATCCCGCGCCTTTGGGAGGCTGAGGTGAGTGGATTGCCTGAGCCTGCGGGTTCGAGACCTGCCTGGGCAGCGAGACCTCATCTCTACAATAAATCAAAAAATCAGCCAGGCTTGGTAGCTCATGCCTGTAATTCCGGCTACTTGGAAGTCTGAGGCGGAAGGATCACCAGAGCGCAGCAGGGCGAGGCTGCGGTGGCTGGGAGCGGCCACTGTACTCCAGTCTGGGCGACAGAGTGAGACTCCAACTCAAAAAACAAACAAACAAACAAACAAAAAAACTGAGTATGAGTTACTTTGATATGATAATTAGATAAACTTAATTAAGTAAACCTCTGCATGTATAGAAACAATTTTGATTGAATAGTAAGGAGGAAAAATTAAGCAAAAAAAAATAAAATATGCAGTATAGTATAAAATATTTTGCGTTTGAACAGGGAAGATGAGACAGATCATAGAGTTTCAAGACATAAGAAGTCAAAGACAAAGTGCCAATTTCATGGGGTGTGTGTGTGTGTCACTTATTTTTCCAGAGCATAAGTATGACTGCACTAGTTAGATGAGGCTGAAAGTAGACCGAGTAGTAACTTGGGAGTATATCACCTTTAGTTCTGATGCACTCAGTATCTCCCTCTCCAATCTGGAACAAGGAATGAAGGTAAATCACAGAACATACAAAAGAGAAGCATATATGTGTATTATTCTTCATCTCTTCAACTCAGTAGCACTTTCACACATAGAGACCTGCCTCTCCAGTGGATATCTAAAAAAGACCAAAGATTTTTTGAATTTATACACACTGGCAACAATTTGAGGAAAAAATAAGAAGGATGAAGAGGAAACAAAAGGTAAGAGTAGACTCAAGTCAACCCTATACCTTGTATTGAAGACACATTCATTCTTGCAGAAAATAGGGCCTTGGTCACTGCAGTTGAATTCTTGCTACTGTTAAGTTATTCTAATACAATACCTAGGTCCTACTTTTATATCTCTCTTCTACACCTTCCTAATCTATCTCTTCCTTAGTCAGTTATCATAGAGAGTGACTATTTCCTAAACTTTAGTTGACCATATTTTGAAATTTCTCTCATGTCTTTATGTATGTATTTATTTATTTATTTTGAGTCGGGTCTCACTCTAGCCGAGGCTGGAGTGCAGTGGCGCAATAATGGATCACCACAGTTTTGATCTTCTGGACTCAGGTGATCCTTCCTCCTAACCTCCCAATAGCTGAGACCACAGGCACACACCACCAGACCCAGCTATTATTTTTATTTTTGTAGAGACAAGGTCTTGCTATGTTGCCTAGGCTAGTCTCCAGCTCTCAGGCTCAAGTGATCCTCCCATTTTGGTCTTCCAAAGTGCTGAGATTATAGGTGTGAGCCACCATTCTCAGTCACTTATGTCTTTATTTCTATTTTTAAAAGAATTAACTACAAAAGATCTTTTTTTCCAAACATTTGTGAAAGACGTTTTGCACATGAGGCAGTGACACAAGAGAAAAATATTTTCTTCTTCCTCTACTCTTGATAAAAGCAACATTTTTAAAGCCAGGCTATGCAATATGTCAGCCATATGTGGCCATTTCAGCTTAACTTAGTTAAAATTTCAATTAAACTTAGTAAAAATACAGAATTCAGTTATCTAGTCATGCTAGCAATATTTAAGTGCTCATTATTCACATGTCCATATTAAACAGATATTAAACATTTCCTCATCATAGAAAATGCTACTGGATGGTGCTGTTCTAGAGGTTTAAAATGTTTGCCATATGTAGGAGAATATAAAAAGCAAGTAGTTATGAAGAACCCAATGTTAACTCAAAATAATGATATACACCAAAATAATGCAGCTCTCTTTGGTATAAATTTTCCAAGAAAAAAAAAATAGAGGCAAGTAGGTCCACTGGAAGTATTTACACCAAAGCTATGCAATTACAAAAGAAAATTTTCAATTAGAAGCTTAATAAGATGGGTTTTAAATTCTTAGGGAGTTTAATGAAAAAAATGAAAATATGTTCAATTCCACATAGCCCTGATTTTCCCATTCTTTCTTAGCAAGTATTTTTCATTTTGTGACAAATCAGGGAAGGTTGTACTTTAAGTTGCAAGGGCATAGAAAATTGTTTGACTATATATTCAACGACCTTGGTTTCTTAAAATTTTCATTAATTAAATAATGAAGGCTGAGGTTGATGGTTCACACCTGTAACCCCAGGACTTTGAGAGGCCAGGGCAGGAGAATTGCTTGAGGCCAGGAGTTCAGTACCAGCTTAGGCAATATAGTGAGACTCCATCTCTACCAAAATAAATAAATAAATAGATAGATAGATAAAGAAAAAAATAAAATAAATTATGAATCTGTGAGTTTTAATCAAAATAAAAACTTATTGGTAAAAAGCATCTTAAGTACAGACATTAAATTAATAGAATATGTATAGCTCTTCATAACACAAGAGCCTCATCCTAACACATGAAAACACTCTGTTTCAAAGACTTTAGGTTATATGGAAGATCTATTTCTCAGATCACTCTATGAAAAAGATACCTGCACAAGCATGTTTATTGCAGCTTTATTCACAATGGCAAAATATGGAATCAACTGTGCTGTTCATCAAAAGTGGACTGGATTTTTAAAAAATGTGGTACATATATATGATGGAATGTTATGCAGCCACAAAGAAGGACAAAATTATGAACTTCACAGTAACTTGAATGGACTTACAGTCTATAATACTCAGTGATCTATCACAGAAAAAAAAAAAACTGAGTACCATATGTTCTCAGTCATAAGTGGACCCTGAACAATTATTATAATACTATAAGAAAGGGATTAGCAGTAGTGGAAAACTTCTTGGAGGTAGGGGAGGTTGGGCACACTTCATCAACAAGGGTACCTGATCTCAAACCAGGTGAAGTAGGGACCAAAGGGAGACTCAAACTTTACCTGTACAATGATCATTTGTATACCTAACCCTGAATTGTATCCCACATCTTTAAAATAATTTTTTTTAATTGGTGCAGCTGGCACTTGGGTGGAAGACTGCCTGGCTCCAAAACCCTAGTGTCAACTAGAACACCAGATTCAAGAGGCTTCCATAGACAGGTTCTGGTCCCAACCAATTTCTTACTGTTTCAATTTCCTCAGTGATAACAATGAATATCACTATCTCCTCACAGGGAAAAAAGATAATAAGACAGGCACAACAAATTTGCAGTGCATCTCCAAATGTCATGAGGATAAAGTGTTTTTTAAACTACCAGGTGTTACACAAAAACAATGTAATTTCTACCAGAAGTCTCTTTTTTTGCCTTAAAAAGAAAATTCAAAATAAATTCCTTAAAAAATAAAATAAAGACACTAAAGTGTAAGAAATAAAACACATACTCATCCTATAATTCCCTAATGTTTTCCTTCTTCAAACAAGAATTTTTAACCGCAAGATTTCCTGAGGGGTAGCAATTCTGAATATAAAAATAATTGCTCTTATGGATACATCAAGCCTTCACTCTCTTACTGTTCCACCATGGGAAGAGGCTGGGACCACATGCAGAGTGGAAAGTGGAACCTTTTTTTTTTTAATTCTGTACACCTTGAAGATAACATGGACTCTTGAAAATAAAGAGTCTATCTGCCAAGGAATCATTCTTGTTTCCTCTTCTTGGACTCACTTCCTCTTCTGTTTATATCTAGTCACAATTAGTAGGTGCTACTTTAATGCTTCACCAACAGAGAAGTTTTGTGAAAAATCTGAACTGTCTCTAAAGGAACCACAAAAATTCCTCTGTGTTTTTAAGACTGTGAAATGTGTTTGGGTGAATTGACCATAAATAGTTTCAAAGTAATGTTTTAGGGTTTTTTTATGTTTGCTTGTTTTTTAGATTTTATAATGCCTATAGTCACATTAAATTTTTTTAGGATTAAGAGGATGATCTAAAGTAAGACTGGGTAAGTACTATAAACTGAGGAGCAAGGAAATCTCCCTTGTTTCCAAATATCAATTTCCTGCTTTCCTCGTCGCCTAATGAATAGCTAGCATGTCTGTTTCCTGTGCTATTAAGGTTATTTCTTTGGGCTAAAGTTCTGACATTCACAGGAAAATGCAAATATCTTAAGAAAACCAGTCAGTAGCACCCTAGCTTAAGTTGATATATATATATATAAAAGCTCCCATTGTGTAGAATTACTCAAGTAGACATGTATAAACAATAATAAAATTGTGATATATGAGAATGGGATCAGGAAATGTGCAGAACCTAACGTGTATTCAACAGGGTGGCCTTGACAAGAGCAATGAGCAGAGATTTTGGTTAGCAAAGTAAACATGTTCTCTATAAACTTCCCAAGTGCTGTGCCTGCTTAGAGAAATAATATTCTTTAAAGTCTTATTCTTCTGCATAATAAATTAGTCATCTCCACCAAAGACACCAAAGAGTACGCCAGAGTTTTTCTGAATGAAGCTTTCCTTTGTCGTTACTTAATCAACCTTCATTTTTAATCTGCATATATAAAAGATTAAATGCTAGGTCCTTAATGACTTTGGGGGGAAAAAAATAAAACATTCGCTGAATGTTTAATCACACCACAGAGCTTCTTGTACACCTATCTGAAAATCCAAGAATTACACAGAGATTGGCAGCAGTAATGGTTATTTGAAACTCTGCTTCTACACAACAAATGATCTCTCTCAATGCTTTCATTCCTCAAAAACAGCACTGCTGTGGATGGAAAAGACGGCCAACCGAACCATCTGTCAGAGAAGATAGAGTTCAGCTGGAAAAGGCAGTTTGTTTTGTTGCACTCTTACATTTTCTTGCTTCAAACTAGATGAAGTGTGGGGGAACAGAAAGTACTCTGCTTCTCAGATGCAACAACTGATGCACAGAAATAGTTATGCAACCCAGAGTTGGTGTCATTTCTATATAATCTATGTTTGGAAAACAGTCCTTTCACTCTATAGACCTTTCATATACTTCTTGTTGGTTAAAGGTCAGTTATCCGGGAGGCTGGCCCCTGGCCTATTTTAAAATACTGTGGGTGTTATGGCAATGTTTGATCTCAGAAGTATCAAGCAGAGTATTATTCATTATTTGGCATGTACTCCAACTCAGATCTGCGACCTGAAAATTATGCCTTATGAAGCCCAGATATTTTTAATCATCCCATGAAGACAATGAATAAAAAAACAAATCATAAAACAATGACTATCTTTTCTAAATCATCTCTTCCATCTAAATATAAATGTAAAGGAACTTGGTGCTATGAATCAAAAGATAATAGACGAAAGAAGAGTATGGACACAAGAGGAGAATAAAACAAACACCACACCAGAACCAAAAAGCCTACTCCTAAATGAATCACAGAGTTCCTCCCAAATACTTGTGGCAAGTGAATATGATATTAAGATAGAGTTTTTGTTCACAGTGGACAAAAAAGTCCCCTCATGTATTTTTCATATTCGAACCTAAGACCCAAAAGTTTGAATCAGGTAATGATGATTCCTTTAGTGTAAACGGTATTCAAAAAGTCAAGTTACAACAACAAAATAGTTATTTAAAAATAGTTTTTGATGCCCAGTGTGTAAAAGCCAACAGCACCCCCCAAAATAACGAAATTCTCCTGACACTGATAGGCCCTACTCCAAATATAGCTACAGTAAAACCCATGTACAACTATACAAAAGATCCCCAGTAGAAAAAAAAATACATATATATATACACAAAAATAAATGAACCCAGATATCTTTGCCACTATACAATGCACCTATGTAATCAAAAACCATTTGTACCCTCCAAAGCTATTGAAATTTTTAAAAATAAAATAAGTAAATAAATAAAAAAATAAAGGCAATTAAGAAGAGTCTTGTGAATGCTCACAGCTAGCTTCCACTAAACATGGTAGTGGCTAATTGTGGTTGATAACATGCTGGATAAAGTGAGGGCTCTGAGTCAGGACCTTGTTTGATGTTCAGAATCTGCTCTTGACCATTTGTCTAACTTTGAGAAAGTTACTGTGTGTGGTCAATTTTTATCATATTGAAAAGTGGGCATAACAAGATTATTATTTCAATTGCTTATCACAAATTTTAAGTTGTTTTAACATTTTATTAAATGTTTTTATTAAGTAACAATAAAAGTTGCTAATTATTTAATAAAAGTTGTGTCTGAGATTTAATAAGTTCTCAATAAATGTTAGTTATAATTATTATTACTGCAACTATTAATATTATTATCTACATCACCATAATTAGCCTCTAGCATATTTCTTTGAAAGATTGCAAAGGTTGTTGGAAATGTAAATAGAGAGAAACCTAGAAATTTGGTTCCATTTAATGATTCAAGTATGGCAAAGGTTTCTGAGTAGAAGAAAACATTTTCCCATCCTTTTTCATTGTATGTTCTACTTCTTGAGAGATGATAGTATTGGTAGACTCTTATTTAGAAGAGACTTTCCTTCATTTAACATGCATTTATTAACTCCCTGCCAGACTTTGACATAGGCCCTGGAAATTTGTTAATGAAAAGAAATAAGAAAAAAAACCCTTCACTGAACTTAAATCCTAGGGTGGTTGGGGAGGAGACACAAACAACAAAGAGAATAAGTGAGTAAAACTATAGTATATTAGAAGGTGGTGAGTGCTGTGGGAAAAAAATAAAGAGAGGAAAAGGGATTGATAGTGTTTAGAAGGAAAAGTGGTGCAATCTTAAATAAATCCCTCTAGGGAAGGATTCACTAGAAGTAATTTGATCAAAGTCTTTAAGAAGCTGAGGGAGTTAATCCGTGAAGATATTTGAGAGAAGATGATTTCGAACCAATGAAACAGAAAGGTCAAAGGCATGTCTGAGGAATTGGAGGAAATCCAGGGTGTATCCACAGAGTGATACACAGCTATACTAAGGGGTACATATTTTTCAGATGTGAAGGTACACAGGTCCACATGCATGCACACACATATATACGCATACTAAATTTGAACAATAAACATTTTCTTTGTTGCTTTCACCGCAATCCAAAGTGATGCCATAAAACTGAATGGTATGAGTAAGAGAGAGTTTGAGGAGATGAATTCAGAGAAGTATCAGAATGTTCGATCTTGTAACCTATTTAAAAGCCTTGGCTTTTACACTGAGTGAGATTGGAAATCATTGGAGGATTTTTAGCTGAGAGTTGCTTGTTTAAGTCTTAGCCTAATCATTCAGGACAGGCATATCTATTCTAATTAGTCTTGATGCAATTATATAAATCATTTCCAAGAAACAAAGATTAATATGATTTCTAAGTTGTGATGAGAAAGTAAAGTGAATAAGAAACACAGAAAAGGAGTTTGAGAGGCAATGCCCTGAGTCAATTAGCAAATCTCGGTAAATCTTTCACAGTGAAAAGCACTGCTATTACAAATCATAATGAAATAGTAGCATTTATTATGGCCAGAGGTGCACCACAAATTGCAGAAATTACTCTTTGGGGAGTGCTACAAGAGTTGGTAATAAGATACTAAGAATCCAGAGAAATGCTATGTGGTTTATCTAGTTAAACTCAGGATTATACCAACTATAAATGTCATAGTATATTTATTTTCTTAAGTATACCTCAAGACCCCAATATCCTGCCACTTAATCCTAATGGGATGCAGATTGAACCAACTCTCAAACTCTACAGTGAATATTTACAAGTATCCCAAATTCTGGCTGCCCAGATGAATCAAGTCATCTGTTAGGTTTTATAGTAGACTTTAAATGCAGTATAGAAAATCTGATGTCAACACCTGAGGAACTGGAAGATATAGCCAATACAATATCTTACCTTAAAGTTTGAATTCTGAGTCAAACTACAGTGACTTAGAAAAGGTTGGAGTTTTTTTACTAGACTACTTCTGATGTGAATCTCTTCTAGTGATTTCTAAAGGTAAATCTGTGTCCACGTTCCCAACTCCACTTCTTCCATTCTCCTCTTTGTGTCCTCCTTTGTTTCCTTAGCCCAACCTCATTTCCTTTTTATTTCCCCAATATTCGATTAAACCTTTGCCCATGTAAGGTCTTCCTACAAATAATGTCTACCAACTCACTGTTACTGGGTCAAATCTTATTCACACATTTTCAAGATATGACTTAAATTTTAATGCCTCAATAAAGCAATCTGTGACAGAAAGCTCTTTTCTGATCTACATATTTTACCACAGTATGTGGTTATATTCAATCTTATGCTTCACTTTTATTGTAGCTTCTTCTCAAAACATTTTTCTGATAAGCTTCTTCAGGACAGTTAGCTAGCAAGATCATAGCCACACCTCCGTATGTTCTGACTACGTGAGAAGTACAAGCCATCGGCTCTGTAAAGATTCATGAACGCCTTAACAATCTTCAAGAGAACATGGCCAGAAGCCTTGCTTTGTGTTCTTACAGTGACAATGAATGTATATGTCAATCTTTTGAAAATTAGTCTTTTTTATAGTGATAGCTACTCACTAAAATGAAGGAAAATAAACATGTTTTCAATGTAGGTTCAATCAAAACCATTATGGATCAATATAATTAAAACAAAATATACAAATATATTTTAAAACAAGAATTTTGGAACTCTAGTTATTTGGAGAGTGTTTAAAATAAATAGAATCTCATAGTAATAATTTTAAAAATATGCTTTCAACAGACAGAAGAGAAAAGTAACTAATATAGTAGGTCACTATCAACATATTCTTCCTAGTTAGGAGAAGCAGGCTGATACAAGAGTCAAGCAAAGCAGCAGTTAACATGTTCTGTTCAACATTTAACATCTGAGGGAACAATATACTCCAATGATCAAATATGTGTAATAGGAGAACCCTATTTCCCCTGCACCAGTTGAAATTTTTCTAACTTTCAAATAAGTTAGAAAACCATAGTAGGAATTCTCTGGGAAAATATAGCTAGACTTGTTGGATTATCCACAATTAAGAAATAAAATGAATATCTAGTCCCTGAAATAAAGGACACTTCAATGAGATGTATTTTTTCCTCAATATTGAAAATACTTCAGCTTGACATGAAATATTCATCCTGTTTACTCCACTCAGGATGTGTTCTTTATCTCTGTTTCTGCTCCATTAAATACTTGGTGGTCAGGACAAATCCAACTTTTCACAAAATGGGAAGTAATAAAGTAAAAAATTGTGGAAGACACACAAAAGAAAAATTCTAACTTCCACTAAAGAGTTGTCCTGTTGCTTTGTTTAGGGAAGGGTGTCACAAAATACAATGCCATGGTCATTCAAGGAAGAAATAGCATCCAGCAAAACCAAGGCAGGAGTAGCTGTTAAGAACTCTTTCAAGACAATGAAAAGATTATATCACTCTCAAATGAACAAAAAAGGCCTGAAAATTTGATTCATTAATTTACAGTACTGAGAAATGTAATAATGATTTCTGGGTACAAGTAGCCAAAAGCAGTTTTTATCAGGTTAGAACAATCACGTAAACATATTAGCACAAGAAGCCATGAGATGTTAACATGTATATACTTCTTGTTTGCAGAAGTAAATAACTGGATAGATTTTGAAACACAAGTTCAAAGTACTATCAAGATATATATTCATACTTTTAAAAAGACAAATGAACAAAATAGGGATCTACTTTCCACAGTTGCAAGGCCATCCAAATATTCATCTCTACAGGTGTTGGAGATAAGGTATTGCTATTCATCATTCTAGAATGTAAATCAAATTTACTCTTAACACCATTAAGAGTAGACAACAATGATAAACTATGAGAAGGACAAAGATCACATGATCTTAAAGAAATGTCTATCTTGAAAGCCACACTGAATCAGAATTGGAATCTCCTGCAATGTCATATGATCACTGGTCACTGAGCACAGGGGTGGGATCGGCAGACACTGACAGTTCTTGAAATGATCATGCTCCATCCTTCCTCTGCTTTATCCTGCCTTCTGCTCATGTTTTAGGTCACAGGGTTCCTTCTCCAGGAAGACTTATTTGACGCCCCTTCACTACTACCACCAAGGATGAGCTAAGCACAGCTCTTGCAGGAGACCCACAACATACTCTATTACATGCAGTAAACCATTGTGTTCATTTGTTTCTGCCTGCATTCCACCATAGGCTCTGAGAGGACTATCATGTTTCCTTTAGCCACATAAATCCATAATTAGTACAGATTCTGGTGCATAATGTTCAGTCTGTAAATGTAAATTTACCCAAGCATATAGAATATACTCTTATTCTTTCTACACAGAAAAACTTCCACGTAAAAATGGGCTAACATATAAACTTGCACAAAGCAAAGAGAACTAAGACCTGGAATGAATATGCTTTTTTTAAAAAAAATGAGTGATGATAGTGAGCGAATAGGGGAAGAAACTTTAAAAGAAAGCATAATCATTTACAAAGAGTTAGATACAATTAAGTCAACATAACAGACTTTTCAAACTTTCAACTAATTAGCACATTTTGTGAAAATCATAACTAACACAATAACGTGGGGTGTATTATTACAAGGTGGAGGTAGTGGGAGTTGTTCTGTTATACCATAATCAGCTTTATTCTTGAAAGTATTTTTAATATTTTTCTCCAGAGAAGTGAAAATAATTCCTGGAAGACACAATGGCATTACAACCTATGCTAATAAGTTTAAAATTATGGTCATTACCTCTAAATATAGTGACCTGCATGCTTAATATTGTTCAGATTACACCTTTTTGTTAAAATTAGCTTTGTGGAGTTCCTGCCATGCTGAATTAAAGCCGCAACCATCTATGCCCATTAGGTAACAATAAAAACCTATATTTATGTGATTTTCCTCTTGGTTAGTTAATCATAACCCTAAAATATCCATATGTTCTCAATGCAATTTTTGGCTGAAATTAACAAATTTGTAGTTTCAATATGGAATTACTTAAAATTAAAATATTTCCTAATAATAATAATTTAAATGTTATTTACTTTTTGCTTTTGAAAGTGCCCAAACTTTTTAAGGAAACTTGGCAAGATGGTTCATTAATATTCTGTGAGGTTTTTTTTTCAGTACAGTCTCTTCCACAATACTTTAAAACTTTTGTCACTTAATTTACTCTTTGTTGACATGCCCCTAATATATGGTAATGGTGTTACAAACTTAAATCCTTGACATTAAGTTCTCCTTCATGAATAAAACACATTTCAGCCTCCAACTTTTTTTAGAGCAAGTCACAGGTTCCTGTAATGTACTTTGTGTTTAAGATCTATAAGTTAAAAAAAAGAAAAACTTCTATAAAAGCAAACTCTGAAAATAAGCAAGTTAGTATGTTGTGGATTTTAAGCATGAAATACTTCTAAAATGATATCATATAGTGTTTATAAGAGTTGAACACTCAGTAGGTGTAATGCAACTGTGATGCATCTCATGCTATAGACCTAATCTAATTCTAAAAATAAAAATATTAAGAAATACTATTTTCCTATTGTCACTTACTTCATAATTTGATTAACATAACACTATCATATGAAATTTAGTTTTCCTCAAGCAATGAAGAAAATTGACAATAAAGTTCTTCAGTTCTTTAAGTTCTTCATGCATTTCAGGTCTTACATTCATTTCAGGTCTTAATGACTCTCACATTATGCATTACTAAAAGCTGTTATTCATTTTTCTTAACTATATTTCTCAGAAAAATATGACTTAGGGTAACAATACCTTCTACTCGATTATTCTGTCTTGTTGCAATTACTTAAGGCAACCTACTGTCAACAGTCACAGTTCAGAGATTCTGACAATATGTGAGGCTGCAAATGTTTACATTAGGATATCTATCTCCTGTACAAATGTTTAAAGGTGTACTGGGTGAAGAGATAAATAGCTGCCTTTCTTAACTAGCATTTATTAATATCTGAGAACTTCAAAGACCAATATTAGCTTGGATCATTAATTACAGCTGGCTTGGCCTTGCCAGCCGTAGCTTTCTTAGAGATGACTTCTGTACAGCTGTGAAAAATGGGGACATCCCTCAAGGACAGCCTGTAAAAAATAATGTGACTCTTGTCAAGTTCCTGGGTTGCTGCTGCCATCATCTTGTAAAAGTCCAAGAAACAGAAGAAATAAGACTTCACAGGTCATCTACCGATATTCACACAACTTTTTCTTCACTTTCCCTTTCTATTTGAAATTCCTTCTTTTTCCTCCCTATCCCTGCAGGGTCAGCTCAAGGGCATTAATAACCCTCACATAAGGCAGAACAGGAATTCCTTTTAACAAATTACATTATGACAAACTGATAATAATAGCCAAAGCATACATTATTAGAATGACTAGTTTAAAGTTTTTATTTGGACCCATAATATCCTTCAGGATCAGGTCCTACTCCATGGAGTCATTATTTGTCTTATTAGGATTTACAGACTTTTTTGCAATTGTTTATTCAAAAAAAGAAAAAAGTCATTGAGTTCTCTATTCTCTTTTTTCCTTTCTGGCCCTCAAGTCCAGACACTGATTTGAGTTAAAGTTAAAACTAAAGTTGCTATACACTCTTGCCTGTTAGGTTAGCTGGTGTTCTTTACCTCTTGTTCCCATGAACTCTTCAATTGGCATTATTTTTATGGGCACTTTTAGATACATTCATGAAATACAGCCCTCTGCCAGCCTAGTATGCCCTGGATCTCATTTCTCCCATTTGCTTTTCCTAGTTATTAAAAATCCTTTTTGATCTAGCTTTTAAAGCTGATTTGCTTTTGCTGTGCATCGACTCACTCTGGATTTTCTCTATGAGAATTATATACCAAAATGTATTTTTTCCACCTCTCAAACTGAGACCAAACAGGCTTCATAATGTACCTAGCCTGGTATATCCTTAAATTGACCCATAGGCTGGAAGATATTATACATACTAATGAACTTAATAAAGATTGCTATGGAACCCTCTCCTAAATGCCAAACTCTTTTTTATTCAAAACATTTCTATTGCAAACACAACTTCACATTTTTTTAAACCTCTCATTGATTATTCAGAATGAATGAAGTCCAGTCCCTGACCTCAAGAAATGTTTAGGTATTTGGAGAAAAACCAGTAAATATGCAATTTCAAAATATGATGGAGGCAAGAGAAAGGTTCTACCAAATCATCACTGGAAGGCACTAAACCCAAACCATCAAGATACAAATGCTTGAAATGCAGAGATAACTTCATTCCCAAGAACCACCGGTCAGAATCAATTTGGAAAAATGATATTTTTTCATAATGTTTGGAGTGTTAATAAAGGAAATTAATCTCTATGAAAAGAAAATTCTTAGATGGTCTCTTGGGGTAGTAATATATCACATTACAGCATTGTATTATCTTTTCTGCTTTGAGTAAGAGAGATTGAGTTAAAATGCATTCACAACAAGCTCTATGGACTTACGTCATCATCACATCAAGTATTATGTAAATTTTCCCCTAAGTTTACATGTGTGTTCTTAAAATTTTTTAATGTTTCAAATGGGACATCCAGCAGCCTATTGTTCCTGTGGTATATGCCTCATCGCTATTTTTACACAGTGGAGCAAAATTTACCACTTGAGACATCCTGGTGTCCGTATACTTATATTCCACAACAAAGAAAGATGGAAGAATGAAAGCTGTATTTTTAGCAGGACAGGCAACGGGGAGAAGTAAGGAGCACAAAAAAAGGAAACCTCGCATCACTCAGGTTATATAGGTATCTTCTTTCTGAGACAGTCCACACCATCTTCTCCTCTAAGTTAAATAACATTCACTTGGTCCCAGGGGTAAATAGAGGAGAAATCTGTCATAAATGGGGACATACCCCATGGACAGCAGTATCTACATTTTGCACTGGAGTCCTTTTCAAAAAGCTATAGCACTGAAAACAGGGTACTTTCATGCACTGTTAACGTCTGACAAAGAGCTGGAGTAATTTAAAAATATATTCCATGGAATAGTATATTACATTCCTGAGAATTCCAAGGGCTTTTTTCCCTGATCATTTTCTCTCCATCTGAAAAAGCTGACTTTCTTCTGTGAAATCTTTGGAATCCCACCAATCCTAGCTCAGCTGCTTCTTTCAGCCTAAAATGTGACAACATAAAAAAGATTTCACAGTGGCAGAATTCATTAAAGTAATTATATCTCAGAATTGAAGTATCTTTGTGACACCAAATTACTCTAGATGGTCATAATTTCCTGAAGCTAGAAGATTATTTAGAGCATACTATCTTTTTCAACCAAGCAGTACATTAAATTTATTCTCAAATAATATACTATAACCACAATATTTCTGAAACTACAGCTGAATAAGGTGGTTGTTTTACATTTATTTCTGTTTTACAGTGAAAATATAAATTCTTATCTTTTTAGGTACCATTGTATATGAAGGACTAATTTCTATCAATTACAATTTGTCTTCACATTCCACAGGGATACTGATAGACTATGGCTAAATATAACACTGACATCATGGCACCACTTTAATCCTTATAATATTTTCAATTTCTAAATAAGCTTAAATTATCTCCATGCTTCTATGGTGAATGTCTATCTATATCCAGATATAGTTCTGTTGTTTTGGCCAATGATATTTGAGTCTTTGGTTGATTTGAAGTAATTGCATTTTTTTTTTACCATTTTTCTTATGAAAGCAAGACATCCTTTTTTTTCCTCCCTTTGTAGCTAAGCTGATCCTGTGTCCTGCT
The DNA here is from genome assembly GCA_027257055.1 of Cephalopachus bancanus. Classification (NCBI taxonomy): domain Eukaryota; kingdom Metazoa; phylum Chordata; class Mammalia; order Primates; family Tarsiidae; genus Cephalopachus; species Cephalopachus bancanus. The sequence continues at coordinate 11,161,506 of JAPVLO010000048.1, forward strand.
TTGACCAATGAAATGTGGCAGAAGAGAGGTTTTATAACTTCTATGGTTAATCCTTAAGAGATCAGCATTTCCCTTTATTTGCAATGTTCCTTTTTGGAAGACAACCACCAGATACACCAGATACAGCATGTTAAGAACCGTGTTATGAGGAAATTCAAGCTATCTATGAGGAGAGAAAGGCTACAATGGAAGAAGCACCAAGATACAAACATATCGGTGAAGTCGTCTTGGCCTTGCAGCTCAGTTCGGCTTTCAGCTGCATGCAGTCAAGCTAATGATACCAGCCAATACCCTTGGAGCAAAAGGGCTGCCCACCAAGCCCTGCCTAAACTCCTGGCCAATAGAATCATAAGCAAATAAAATGATGGTTGTTTTAAGCCACCATATGATGGAGAAATGTGTTAAGAAGTGACAGATAAAACAAAACCTGATTAAAATAATTACTGAATACCTATAAGCTGGCACAGTAATTCACCAAAACATCATGACTTCTATACAAGTTGCTCAGTTTAAGTATTTCATACCAAAACTGTTTGCCTGTAAATTATTTTTCAAGGTTCAGGATAAAAGGAGCAACTGTACTTTGCAAGGTCTTACTGTAAAGCTGTTTCATGTTAGAAAACAGCTTTTAAGTAGTCCTTATTCACAAATCAAAATAAGAGTGAGATGCTTTTAGTAAGTTATGTACGTTTTCAGGAAGAAGTCAACAACTTGTATTCACTTTTTATTTCATCTTGCCTCTCTGTTTAAAAAAGAAAGAAAAAAAAGGAAAAAAGGGAGAAAAAAAGAAACATATAGCCACTTCAGGCTAAATAAGACAGGTGAATTAAGTACAGTCTATTTCTTAAAGAAGCGCCCATTTCCCAAATTATAATAATCCCGCAGGATATAATAAATAGTTCTTGGGATTATTTTCATTCCTTCCTATATATATTTATCATTACGGATATTGAGATAAATAAGCAGGAAATCTTTCCTTACCCCTTCCCTATCAGTTTAGAAGAGATTTTTTGTAGCATAAGCTTGGGTGTCCAAATAAGCACATTTCTAGGGACAGGATATTAAACTAGATATTTCCAGGGACATAATTTATAATTCACCGATTGGGTGTGTCATGAGACTCTGACGGTAGCTAGTGCACCACCAAACACTAAAATCCAGTGACCAGGAAATCCTGACTTCTTTTAAACTGCCCTGTATCACTGTAATTAGATGGTAAGACAGGATTTTCAGGTTAATTGCAAAAGCAATAGGTTTAAACTAAGAGACCCTGGATTATTGCACACAGGAGGGTTGGTGCCCATGATATAATCAAATGGCAGCATTACCCAGTCTTATGTATGCAAATGTAATTACTAACTCATTAAGATTTATTTTAAGCCATACCCATTCAGTACTTATAATATAGAATCAGAAATTCTCCTGGTATCATCTCATATACGTTTCTGTCTAGGCCATTTAGAGAATTTTGTTTAAAAGGAGAAATAATCAAAGTCCTAATTGACTTATATCAATGTACCCTCTTCCCAACCATGCCAAGTCTTCTAAAATCCCAAACAGGATATCAAGGATTAATGCTTTATCTGAAGTTTAAAACCTACTTTTCACTCAGTAGCTTGACTTTCCAGAACCACTTAAAACTAAATATTTTTTCTTTGTGTTAAAGGATTAGTAGCTACCAAGTATGCCCTGCCATAATTCAGCAGGTGTACTGTAAAACATTGATTTTTCTTTAATATTTTTCAGGGAAAAGAGGTTATTTGATTTTAAATAGCTCTGTAATCTTTATAGAATCTTAAAAGAAATTTTAAAAACTTATTTTTTCCTATTGTTAACTAAAAATTCCTCCTGTGAAATGATTTGGAGTTTGGTAGAGCTGGTCATCCTTATGGATCAATAAAACATTTCAGCACTGCTGTTTTTCTTCCTGGTGTGTGTGTTAATAATATTCACTACCACTTGCTGGAATGGAGGGGAATATTTTGACCAAATATAGTTGCTGAGTTCTCAACTTCCTCAATACATGAGATAGGAAGGACATAAAAATCCATAAATTTATAATTAGTTGAAGTAATTCCTTTCTAAATAAAAAAGAATTCCACAAAGACTAAGGTCTTCTATCTTTCCCTTATTGTTACTGTTCTCCGTCTTCTTCACTGAGGGGGTGATTAGCTGTAATAGACAACACATGTAGCCTTTTTTAGGCTAAATAAGACAGGTGAAAGCAGTATAGTCTATTTCTTAAAGAAATGCTTTTATTTCCCCAATTCTGATAATCCCACAGGCTATAAGAAAATGTAAGCACACTATGTATTTGTCATCAAATATTAAGAGTCCTTGTTTTCCTTAATGATAATAGAAAACATAAATTTTCATAATGCTGGATTCTGTCCATTACCAGCTTTTAGGCTTGACAGTATGATTCATAAACTCAGTTATATATCTTTTTTATTATTACAGAAAGCACAGAGTACTTGTTAAACTCTAAGTTAAAATTTCTAAATATTGCCTTATTGGTTCCTTAACATAAATATCTTCTAACATATATAACCATCTTTCAGACTATGACAATATTAGGTCCTTTCCTTTTGCCAATCCGTTGAGAAACACTCATCAGTTATTGTCAAGTTATTCAAATATGCAAAGTTGACATTCATTCCTAAATCTATTGCTTAGGAGAAAGTTTTTTTTTTTCTTTTTTCTTTTCAATTTGTTTAAAGACTCCCCCATTAGTGTGACGCTATATAGATGCTCCCTGAGTTACAATGGTTCAACTTTATCATGGTGTGATAGCAATACAAGTTCAGGAGAAGAAGTAATCCCGTAGTAACTAGAAAGATTTCTGATCATTTCAATTTATGATGCATTTTTTACTTCATGATACATTCTATTTACAATTTGTTTATAGGGACCTAAAACTATCATAAGTTGAGAAGCATCTGTATCAATAAAGGTATTTATATCCATATACATAATCAAATACACACACTGATAGCACTGAAGTGAATGCCAACAAATTGAATACTTATACTCCACTTTTGCTGTTGAGAAACTGAGGTTCAGAGAAGTTAAGAGATTCCCAAGATAGTACAGCTAATAAATGCAGAGCTACCTTTTGGTCGCATACATATCCTAATAAACATCAATTTATTTCCTTTACTGAGTCAAGGCCAATTGATTGATTACCTGTGGCTGTCCAATAAATCATATTTAATTTCTCTCACAGATAGTACTAGTAGTACTCATGGGAGTAGTTGCAGTCATAATGCTCATTAGAACTCAGTATGGAAGTTAGTATTGTTATCCTATTTTAAAGTAGAGAAAACTGAGGTTCAGAGAGGTAAACTGGTTCGGACAGCATGACTTCTAAGTGGCAAAACCAAGTTTTAAACCCCCGTGACTGGAGTCCATGCTCTTATCTACTCTAGTAAACCATTTATCAGGTGATAAGTGAGCACCGACTGTTTGTCAGGCAGTATGCCTAGAGCATGCCTCCTCTGACTTCTGTAGACAAGCAGGGGCACATGCACACACCTGCATCAAGACTGATGATCAGTTATCAGTTTATGAGACACATAAAGATCTAATTCATCGTGATTAAAGAAGAAAATGTGTTACCGAAGCCAACTGTTAGAGGATCTAATTTGGTCATGTCCAGATTTGTATCAAAAAAACTATATTTGTAAATAGATTATGTACTTTAAAATAAATGTGCTGCTAACATTTATCTAAAACGAGAGGTAATGAAAAAGTCTAGATTAGTTTGAATATACAAAAATGTCCCTGGAAGAGAAAAAAAAAACAATGAAAATAATAATAGTGATTATCTATTAAAGAATGATAGAATGAAGAATTATATGGGTGGGTAATAACTCCAAGAAGGAGATGTTCCATTGTATATATTTGTGTAATAGCTAATATCTGAACTACATGAATATATTATTCAGAATTTAAAGAAGACTGTATGTGTTATTTGAAATTGCAGAAAAATAAACTTGACAAACATTAATCATTGAAATAAATAAAATGACAGAGACCTCTGAGAAATAAGGCTTATATCTGCCACTCAGGTTCCTGAAAAACCAGGGGCGAAGCATTTGCCTTGTCATTCATTCATGTAATCAAGCCAATTTGTTGCTCACAGTTATTATGAGAGACAGGTAAAACAATTTTAAGCTTTTCTAACCTATAAAACTTGTGTATACATATATACACAAATACACATATACACATACATATACACATTCCAGTGTGCTTATCAGTTTCTCTCTAATAAGCAGACATAATATACTAAAACTAAATATGTATAATTTTAAAACTGAATTTATAGATGACAGACTAATTAAAAAGTTGTCTTTATAGATGACATAAACTAAATTATATATTTTGGACGATAAAGAGTAACTTCTGTTTTTAAATATTCTTGGTAAGCATGAAATTGTACATGGGTAAAATTAATAGGTGCTCACTAAACACCTGAGAAACTGTCCACTGGAGTAGTTAAAAGCATGAACTCTTGAACCTGTTTCTGCCACTTAGAAGTCATGCAGTCCTAACTAATTTACTAGACCTCTCTGAACTTCAGAGAATTATAATACTAACTTCCACACAGAGTTCTGATGAGCATTATTACTACAACTACTCCTATGACTACTACTTCTCCTTCTGCACAGGGAATCAAATAAGATTTTTTCTTTTTCTTTTTCTTTTTTTTTGAGTTGGAGTTTCACTTCATCATCCAGACTGGACTGCAGTGGCATGCTCACGGCCACTCCAGCATCGACCTACTGGACTCCGGCGATTCTCCTGCCTCAGCCCTCCAAGTAGCTAGAACTACAGGCGTGCGTCACCACGCCCAGCTAATTTTGTATTTATTGCAGAGACAAGTTATCGCCAAGTTGCCCCAGCTGGCCTCGAACCCACGGGCTCAGGCAATCCACTCGTCTCGGCCTCCCAAGTTGCTAGGATTACAGGCTGGGCCACCGAGCCTGGCCAAATCAAATATGATTTATTGATCAGTTACAAATGGCCAATTACTGGCCTCAATTTAACAAAAGAAAGAATTCGATGTTTAAAAGATATGTGTGATTGTATGTGACCAAAAGACAGTTTCTGCGTTTACTAGTTTTGCTATCTTGGGAGTCTTAACCTCCCTGAATCTCAGCTTTCCATTTGCAAAACTGAAAAAAAGGTAGCATCTATTACATAAGATTTTGGCAATGATTAAATGAGACTTAGGCACTTGACAGTTGTGTGGCATATTTGGATAGCATACACTCAAAATTTTAGCTATTGTCAGTGATTAAAAAAAGTCAATAATCTCATCACTGAAATTATTTTCCTTTTATAGTTCAAAAGCCATGCTTTGTAATAGTTCTGGCCTTTTCCATGAGAAAGTAAAATACATTTTAGGAAATGAAGGTTAAATAATTAAATATATATTTTTAAACCCAAAATTATTCATGAAATTCTTTGTACACAGTACTCATATATGCATGTAAACCTACTTTGTTTTTAACACCAATGCAAAAACTAAGGCAAGGGAAGGGAAATGGCTTGCCCACTGTGCAGAGAGTTAATCTCTCTTGAAAGTCCTATCCCCATTTTCAAGTTTGTTTTCTCCCGTGCCTTCTTCCTTACATTCATTTTCATTGGCCCCCAAATATCAGGTCTCAAGAGAGAGCACACCATGCAATCATAAGGAAACAAACAACTACAAATTAGACATAAACTGTTGATACTTCCTGCTCAGCCTCAAGTTAAAAGAACAAAAGAAGTCATGGTGAAATTTCAGATCTATGCAGATGGTTGGGAAGAGTTATTTTTCTGAGTATTGGCAGTCAGGAAAGTGAGTCACAAGGGAAGGAAAATTTATGACAAGTCTTAAATCAGACTGTGTGGGTGGCTCATCTCGCCTCCCTAAGGGTATCCCTGAAAGCAGCCATCTCCAGGGACAACTACCACCATGCTACTTGATCTAAACCTTAATTTGCTAAATCCTCCAAGACTGGCTTTTCACTTCCTTGTGTGCAATTATGCTATCTCATCTTCCCCACAGAAGAGCTATTTGAGTTTACCAAATTGTGCTCCTCTAGCCTTCAAAGACACCTGCACCAATTTCTTGGGATGAACCTGACAAGCAATGTTGGCTGACTGGCTGTATTCCAGGACCTCACTGCTGGTGAATCAAATCTGACACTGAAAGTGCAGTAGGGCTTGTAGAAAGCCTTAATAAAATTACTTAAGAAGTTGGCTGATATATCAAGTACAGGCTCAGTTTGTCCAAGTTTTCTGAGGAGGGGACTGTTCAGAGAAATTTTTGAAACCTGCAAATACAACTTAAGTATGATTACAGGTTTTTCATTTCAGTATCACACTAGGGCATTATCTAATCAGCCCAGATAAGATTATATAATTTCAAAAGAATATACCCTACTTTGACTCACTATTAGCTTACATAGGCCCAGCATCTATAAAGTTGATGTTCACTGTAGAAGATAAATGAATATTGAAAAATTACTGTTTGCTATAAGACACAATAACAAAAGTTACAGTTTAAATGCCCTGTTGACTATTAACCAGTTTTGTATTTAATGTTGCAAACTTTGTAAGCCATTCTTTTTCTGACTGATTATATAAATCTCTCTTCCTAAAATATTCCTTGAACTATCTTTAGCAGCATCTTTATGGTTCCTTTATTAATGAGTTAAATCCTAGATGTATGTTCACTGCATATTTCTATGAGAGTTATTTTTTTAACTTGAAAACATGTTATTTGATAGGGATCAGTACTGTTTTATAGGTGTTCATCTCTGATCTGGAGCAGGTCTTCCAACTCCCCACTAATTCATTGAGAAATGAGATACTGCAGAAAATCGAGACTTTATCCAAACCATGACATAGTTAACTTTATTGCTTCCAGAGAGAATCCAGACGATACATTTAGTCTTAATAAACCTACTACCCAGGCCAGGCATGGTGGCTCCCACAGCAATCTGGATCACTTGAGACCAGGAGTTTGATACAAGCCTGGGCAACGTAGCAAGACCCCATCTCTATTTAAAAAATAAAATAAAATAAGCCAGGTGTGGTGACATGTGCCTGTAGTCCTAGCTACTCTGGAAACTGAGGTGGAAAGATTGCTTGAACCTTGAGATTTCAAGACTGCTGTGAGCTATGTTTCTGCCACTGCTCTCCAATCTGGACAATGGAGCAAGACTCCCTCCCCCCCCCACCCCCAGTTCTAAAAATAAATAAGCCCACTATCCAGAAAAGAATTAAAATTTAAATTACAAAAACAAAAAAAACGCTAAACAAGGCGAAACCTTCTCATTTTAATTCTAATCCACATTTTCTTTAGTGACATCATCACAGAAAACTAAAGGTGATTTCTATGATTCTGATTAACAGCCTGAGGTTCCTTCCATCAAGTACTAACCTTGTTTCTAATCTACCAGATTCATCAGTCTTACAATTTTGATCAAGTCAGCCTTTGCCATTCACAATTGTCTTATCAGTAACCCAGATGACTTAATCACATGGTCAGTTTTAAGATTCTTTTGAAAGAGATGCACATCTGAAAGGGAGAAATCAGAAAGAAAATCAAATTTTATTATTTAAAACTCTCATAGTCAGAACTATAAGCCCACCATGCACGTTACTAATAATTACCATATACAGATTTTATCTGGTAATCTGACTGTTGCTGCCCTGCTCAGGTCATTTAATGTGCGCCTACCTCAAGCATGCCCATGAGAATGAATATTCTTTCCTTTAAAATTGGCTGTAAATGGAAATCAGCAGATGGTACTGTACAACAGTAACATGTTATGATATCTGCTTAATTTTTATCCCCTGTACAACCTCTTGGTGCTTTGTGACCTCTCTGAAATACCTTTTCCTTGTTACAGAGTGACTAATTTTGAGGTTTATGTAACAATTAGGGGCTTGTTATGCTGCACAACTCCAAGCCAGCAATTTTATATCATGATGGCTTTGTCCTGGGTTTTCCTTAACTAAAATTGCCTTGGGTGACCAATAAGCAATGCAAAGCTGACATTTCTGAGCCCTAGCAGCTAATCCTAGATTGTATTTACCTATTTTCAAATATTTGCACCATCTGTGATTCCATATTAGTTTTTTTGGATTCACTGTTACAGCTCAAGAACTGTAGCTCTGAGAAGATATGAAGCGGCGCTCCAAATGCAGAATATATTATAAGCATGAGATGAAATTCAACCATGAGTTGGGGAAAAAAAGTTCAGAAAAGTCAATGCATATTCAGTCCTTCATTTTCAGAATCTAAACTTTGCTTCTCTGCATAAGGAATATGAAACTGGATGCTGTATATTTTCTTAACCAACTCCTAATCCATGTTTGCTTTGAAGCCAGAAGGACTCCATATAATCTCCATACAAATAAACACAGACACTCAACACTAAAGGTCCCCTTACATTTCTGATTTAGTCAGATATACAAGAAAGGTGCTTTAAAGTTGGATGCCCACCTTCTGGGAACCTCAACATTTACTGTTTATTATTGAGTTTGATCTTCCACCACTCTGCCTATGTTCAGTTTAGCAACCCAGTATATATTAAACAAATAATACGCATCACCATTTTTCACTCCCTCCTAAATAACAAACCTATCTCATTGCTCATCCTCACAACAATTCTGCAAAATAAAGTATCAATGCATGTACAGATGAAATGTCAAATTCAGAGGAAGACTGGGCAAGTTGCTCAAACTAGTTAGTCACAGAGCTAGGGTTTACAGTTCCGTTACATGAATAGAAAGCCCCAGTTCTTTCCACTAAAAAGAATTGTATGTAATTCAAAATTTCTTCACATGAATTTATTTATTTCGCGTATAAATGCTTCTTAGATTGGGTATTGGAACTTGGTACTCTGACAACTTGGTCTAGGAATAAAAATTCTCACAGGTTCTGGTAAAACTGTATCTGCCAGGAAATCCAGTGAATCAAAAGTATGTTGTTTCTATTAACTGCCCAAGAAAGGTTTAAAATTCACCTGCATACTTTCCAGAGTTCTTAAGTGTATCTCTCCCTTAGGAGAGATTATCCAATCACTGTTCCATTGCTATGGAGTTGCAGTTTCAAATGCTGACTGTAGAGATCAATAGTTGCTTAGCCATGTTGAGGGAATAGGGGAAGCTTAAGAAATGCAACTTGTTTGTGCATTGAGAGGCTGTTATTTCTTTGGAAGAGTGGACTTTACAGTTGACTTTCAAAATGGCATTAGGGCTCCAGGGGTGATTTCTTGCCATGGCAAGTTGGAGAAAATGCATATGCTCTTCTGTAATGTCTTGTAGCCAGGTGCCAAAAGCCTAAGGACCACTGACTTAGAACTAATACATTGCAAAGGAGAAATCAAGAATTGCCAAGTGAATTATGTCTCTGACACAAAGCTTTTTAAAATATATATATTTTTAAAAACTTATACTGATGTCAAATGATAAGGAAGGCAGATGTGCCATCATGATGCCATCAAAAGCTCTGTATCAGCAACTGAATCTGAAACATATATGGAAAAATGACCAAATATATGGAGACTCAGATTCAAGTTCTGCTCCTAATTCTAACCAACTGTGCGACCTTAGACCAGTCACTTCACCTCTCCATTGTCTGTTTCCTTATTTGATTATAAAGGTGTAAAATTCAGGAAACTGAACGGTTTCTCAAAATGTTATTATTATTCATGATGCCATGGCTATTTGAAGAGAATAATTTAGAAAGGCAGAGATACTATTTATTAAGTATTTCCACAGGTGAAGAATCAACTCTTGAACACAAAACGGCTCTTAGAAACGTAGATAAGTGGAAGGAACTGGATTTGGGTTTGGAGATTGCACCAATTCAAAGGGAGACAATGGAACCAAAAGTGCCATCTGGTAACACCGAAACACTGACTCTATGAGAAACAAAAGTTTGTTTGTAAAGAGAAACAAAAGCAGAAGAAACCACTCATAATATCAAGTTGGACTGAAGTTGGGTAAACCTCATTTTGGAGCAATTATAAACAATCTTCATAAATGTGAAGGAGGGTGAGTTGCTTCATCTTAACTCCACGTTCCATTCACATATGCGTGTCACTGTCAATATGGTTGTCAAGTAGGACACAACCAATTCTTAGGATCAGAGAACAGAAATAACCCTGATGAAGATACTGGTTATGGCTCAAAATATGCTCACATTATTTCTTGAAACACTTCTATTTTATAGCACTCTGAAAAAAAACATAGAAGAGAAAGGTAGAGTATTTCCCATTAAAATTTCTAAAAGCTAATGAAGTACAATTTAAAAGTCTACTCATAAGTTCATAGATCCTAGAAAATTTAAATTTTAGGCTAACCTAGTCAAACAAATGATCTACTTCTAAATTTGAGACGACTGTCATGAATTTCAATTTTTTTCTCTCAAAAAGATACATTTTTTACTTCTGTTCAAACATTGCCTTAGTTCCTAATCTTCAATTCTGTCTAAGAGAGAAGAATCATTATGCAAGTTTGTGAAACATTGATTTAAAAGGTTGCTTTATGAAGACTTATAGTACTTATTTCAAAACATGCGAAATGAAAAAATGGCCATGTCTTGCATTCATTAACTTATATTAAAACCATTCCTGGAGGTAAGATTTGATTAATGGAAGTGTGAGTATTAGAGTTTCCACTTACTCAGTTCCTCTTGCCAAAAGTAAACTCATGTTCCTATAACAAGAAAGGACTACTTACCCCTGCACATGCATTATTAATCCAACTTCAAGTGGTTTCTCTGTCCATTATTTGACAATAAATCATAAGAGAGCCTGCCATTCAAGTTCTCAATTATGTGATTCAGATTTGTCACATTTCTGTTTTCAGGACAGAGTCTCTCAGAATAAGAAATGGAATCTTCATTTGGGAATCAAAAAGGGCATGGAGATAAAGAAAATAAAATTACTTTTTTCTCCCACTTTTCTTCATTTGCTATCTTGTAACCTGATACATAAGTTTTTGTTGTGACCTGAGGAAATCAATAAGTATAATAAATTGCAATAATATTAAAGTCAGGTAATACACAGCTTGACTAGAGAACATTCCCAAATGTAAAGTCAGTTTTGGTTATGCACTCAACTAACTTTTCTTAAATTTCAACTCAATTTATTATCAGTTTTCATATTCAAAAAATGTCTAAGTCAATTGTTTCTGGGAGCCAAACTTCTGGAAAGAGAATAATTAAATCATGAAGAATTCAAACAAGATCCTAAGTCTTTTGTGAAAACATATAGTTTATCATCCAAAAATAATATAAATCAGTTAAGCTGTCACAAACTGATTTTTATCTAATGCCTTGTAGTACTCTAAGTGCAAAAGACCAGAGCATAAGAATATGTATGTATGTCGTGTGTGTGCATATTTGATAATGGTGTACACACACACACACACACACACACACACACACACACACACACAATTTTCATTAGCATAAATGCAAACTTACATTTGTAAAGGAATAAAATACCTTTCTCAGGTAATCTAGAAGCATGGTAGCATTAAGAATAAAAATACTGATTAAATTCCTACCTTGAAACACATCCTATGCAAGCCCATTCACATAGATTGTCTCTAAAATTTGCAACATTCTTACCATTCTCTCCTTTTTCAAGATGAAAGAATGGTTTTAGTGGGTTTATAAATTGCCTAGTAAGTGGTAGCGGAAGGACTCAATCTGAAATGTATTTGACTTTGTTCGCAACTCTATATCGGGTTGCCTCCTCACCAAAATAATTAAATCTGAAAATCATCTGGCAATTGCAAAAATGTTGTAGACCACTTTGATAATTTTTAAATAAACTATGATATGATAAACTTGAAAAGAAAACTTTTTTTTATTTTGTAGAAGGCATTAAAGGAGTATCATTCACATCAATTACTGAACATATCTGTTAAAAATAAAGTATAAAGTCACACTGAGATACCACCTAACTCCAGTCAGGATGGCCATTATCACTAACTCAAAAAACAACAGATGTTGGAGAGGATGTAGAGAAAAGAGAACACTTCTACACTGTTGGTGGAATTGTAAATAAAGTAATACAATCTCTGTGGAAAACAGTGTGGCAATTCCTAAAAGACCTAAAATCAACCTTCCATATGACCCAGCAATCCCCATTCTAGAAAATACCCAGAGGAACTCAAATGACTCTATGAAAAAGACCTTGCACATACATGCTATGGCAGCATTAGTCACAATAGCAAAAGCACAGAACCAACCGTGCTGTTCATCAAAAGTGAACTGTTTTTTTTTTTTAAATGTGGTACATATAAATGATGGAATATTACACAGCCATTAAGAAGGGCAAAATTATGAACTTCATTGCAACTTGGATGGACTTAGAGTCTATAATACTTAGTCACTTACCATAGAAACAAAGAACTGAGTACCATATGTTCTCACTCATAAATGGACCCTGAGCAATTATCATAATACTATAAGAAGGGACTGAGCTGGGCTCGGTGGCTCAGCCTGTAATCCCAGCACTTTGGGAGACTGAGGTGAGTGGATTGCCTGAGGCCACGGGTTTGAGACCAGCACAGGCAACTTGATGAGACCTCATCTCTACAATAAAAAAGAAAAGAAAAGAAAGGAATTGAGAGTAGTGGGACACTATCAGGGGAGAGAAGGATGCATAATTCATCAATAGGGGTACCTGATCTCAAACCAGGTGAAGTGGGGACCAAAGTGAGGCCCAAACTTTGCCTGTACAATGACCATTTGTATACCTAATCCTGAATTGTACCCCATATCTTTAAAATAAAAAATAAAATATCTATTTTATCAATTTTGGATAAAAGTGAGTTCTCTGTGCTTAGTATGGTAGTGAGTGTTACATTTACCATTCCATGTGGATGTGCCTAACATTCTGAGAATTCAAGAAAGCTTAACAAAAATAAAACTATAATTGCAGAACTTCCTCTTACATGCCCCATTCTTTCCACTGAACCTACTTCCCACTTCTCTACCATCCTGGATATGACAAGCAGTCTTTGAGTTAATATGTAATCGATGACAGGACTGTCTACCAGGTAAGGGAAGGCAAATGGTCAGTTTAAAAGTCTTAGAGAACAGGTGCTATCTAGACAGGATAATGTAAGCAGAGATTGGTTATTGCCAGAAATCGGGTCAATAAAAACTTTAACACAAGAGTGCTGGGAATAATCAATAGTAAGCAGTATGACTCCTGAAGATGGGACAGCATTCACTAGGCAGAAACAGTTCTAACTTTACATGAGGACATACATTTATGAAGAAAGTTACATTCCCTTCATCATTTATCTGGCCTCTTTTTGGACCTTATATAGGTCTTCAGACGGAAAAATGCCAAACTGTTTTGGTTGGTGTATGTCTTACAGTGGTATATTAACTTATTTATAGCACATATAAGTCCTATCAAGTATAAATATATAGAGAGGTAATTTTTTTTTTTTTTGAGTTTCCCAGACTGGAGTGGAGGGGCATGCTCCCGGCCACCGCAGCCTCGACCTGCTGGGCTCCGGCGATCCTTCTGCCTCAGCCTCCCAAGTAGCCGGAACTACAGGCTACCACACCCGGCTAATTTTTTATTTATTGTAGAGATGAGGTCTCTTCAACTTGCCCGGGCGGGTCTCGAGCCCGCGGGCTCTGGCAATCCACTCACCTCGGCTTCCCAAAGCGCTGGGATTACAGGCTGAGCCACCGAGCCCAGCCGAGAGGTAGTTTTTAATAAGTGGAACTTCAAGAACCGAAGTGTGTTTAGCGTTGTGTAGGAATAGCTGTAGGAAAACTTGTCTGAAAAAAGACTTTTGACTCACACTTAGTCCAATCCCATGGCACAATCCATGGCAGTAGGGGAACACACCCTGGGATCCTGGGGTTTTCACTGCTCTGCACACTATCCTGCCACACTGACTAAAATCTCATCCTTTGACATATTTCTATAAATTCCATTTGTCTTTGCTTACATATCCTTTTTCTCATGCAAATTACCTTATGAATTGAATTGCATTGAAAACAATATGCAGCATAGTCAGCAGCTAATTCTACTGTTAGTGAGAATTAGCCAAAGTTTACTTTCAGCCTAGCCCTTATAGAGTAAACAATAAAAGAATTTACTGTTCAATTTTGACTGAATGAAAGTCAGTCTCTAACAATATTTTGAAGTCTGGATGCCTGCCAAATTAGGTCTGATGTCCAAATCTATTAATAAAATATTTATACACATGCACAAACTCATGTGTATCCATACAGCTATGTGCTGAAAAATGTGACAGTCTGGAAAATATTAAAATAATAGACAAGCTGTAGGTAGCTTAATAATTCTCTAAGTTCTTTTTTTCAGTTTTGTCTAGGCTTTTATTGCCAGACTATACATTTAATAAGAGGACTTGATAGGAAATAGGCATTATTCAAAAACTCTTGCATGATATCGCATTCATCCATACTACAAACATGTAAAAAAGACCTATGGTCACCTTTATTCACAGATAAAATGGAGAAATTGAGTTACCCCTTCCAGAAAACAAAGCGGTTTTTGGTGGACTTGAGCTATGAACTTGAATCTGTAATTTCCAGTGCAAAACCCATCAAAAATGGTAAATAAATATTTGTGGTTGATGGCACAAAAACTCAAAATCTTAGTCACAACATTCTAGCACTGTGTATGCTAGCTACATGGTACACTGTAAAGAACTTTTAAATGTGCATATAAGTACTAAAGCTTAAAACATCCTGTAATCATAAATAATTCAAGAAACTGAAATTTTGAAATTGCTTTATTTTCACTCAGCCTAGAGAAATTTGGTTTTAATATTTTGTTCCAATGTAATGTGCTTCATAAGATAATGCAGCATTAATATTTAATACTACAATTTTCTTTAATTTGTTTTATATAATTTAATCTTTTTCAATGTGCAAAGGATATTTTGTGGTATGTTCTTAATGCAGTAGATAAAATGCCTTACATTTAAAATATTTATATTATATATTGTATTACATATTTAATATTATATATGATATTTACATGTATAAAATAAGAAATTAAGGAAGAGTAGGAAATGTATATGGTCTCCTAAATCATAAGACATTTACACCTTTATTTAAACTAAATCATCTTCATAACCAAATTATATAGAACTCTTCCCAAAATCAGATACAGTGTTTTATATCTTAAATGATTAGAAGAAAATACATTTTTTATTAAATATAGCTTTTCAACATGATTTATAAAAGCGATTTTCTAGGTTCTGTGTAAAAACAATCGTTTATTGACCAAATTATAGCATGTTTATATGTCAGCAAGACATACATGGAAAGATAAATTCTTTTGCAATTTTTCATTAAGCATACATTTGAAAATTTTAATATGGTTTGCTAGGCCAAAGGTGAAATAAAAATACTGAATGCCAATTTCTATATTGAAACATTTTAGGTTTAACATTAGCTAGGTCAACGTACAATGGATATTTTGCAGAAGACATTTTACACATTACATATTTATCTTGATTCTGATCGTGAATTATTTCATTACTAGGCTGCCACATGTTGAATTGTAAGAGGTTGGTTTCCCACCAAATGTATTTTTTAAAAAAAAATTTTAAAGAGAAATACATAACTAATGTTGCTTTTTAAAGTATATTTTTTATTTATACTACAGAAAATAGGGTTGCTTCTGTTTTTGTTTGGTTTGGGATGATCGTTTTTGGTTTTGCTCTTGGAGCTGAGGACAGCAAGCATTTTAGGCAATATTTTTTACCCTTTGGATTCAGCAGAAGGGTGCCACCTGGTGGAAATGTGAGCAAATTCTAAACCTTGTCTGACTAAAAAATGTAATGAACAAATCTTGAGAGTTTCTCATCATCAGAGCAAATGAAACAAAGATTTTTTTTTAAAACTTCCTATGTATTTATGAGCATCTATTTGTTTTTAAAATATTATTTAAATCAATAGAAAAGATAGTAAGTTAACTTTTAAAATTCAAAAGCTATTATTTAAATGTATAGTTGAAGATTTAAACAAAATTTTCATCCATTTCATATTCAAAAAATTTGTGCATGAACACACATATACACACAATTTGCAATTATTTAGCATTCTCATAATGGGAATGTGTTGTATTGTGATTGCCTGGAAGTTAAAAGGTGAGATTTCAGACCTAAAAACTCCTGGCTAAGTCTCACCTCTATCACTTATGAAGACAAGTTTGGCTAAATTGCTTAACTTCTTTAATCCTCTGTACTTTCATCCATAAAACGGGAATAACAATAGGGCCCACTTAAAAATTGCTTTGGAAAACCAAATAGAAAATATTAATTCGATAAATATTACTTTATCAATCCTAAGAATAGTACTCTGCCAATAACCAAGCATTCAGAAAGTGATTTTTTAAAAAATAATAATAAATTGCAATTAGCCATAAAAGATCTTGGACCTTCTATGTAAAATGAGATTTTAATCATGTTAAGTGGAAATGACAGTATCTATTCATGTCAAAGCATTTGGTTTTAAACATTTTGTAGTGGGGAGTTTATGAAAACAACAAAATAAATATTGTAAACATTTGCTTAATCAATGAAGCTTTAAAAGAAAGATTACAAAAATGGTTTTTAAAATATCCAGTGATTCCTATTTTTAATAAAAGTATACAGTCTCTGCTATGTTTGTTGTTGCTGTTCTCTGGAGAGGAGAGGATGTCCTCTTGTCATGGCACCGGTGCCAGAAGACAGTCACTGATAAGATGAAACAAGGAGGTTGAACCCTCTACAGAACTATAACCAAAACCAAATTATTTGGTTTATAACCATTTTCACTCAGAGGAAGGACTGTGGTCTTCCACTGTGCTGTAAGTTGAAGTAGGTGTTTGATGGTCTCAGGACAGAGCATCTTTGAGGTTTCATAAGTCTTTGCCAAGGAAAGTGAAAGACCTTTTTGGCAACATTCAAAAGCTTAAATCATTCAAAATCAATACATGATGATTGATTAGCTGAAGCACGACACCTATTTAAATGCTAGGTAGAATTTCATAAGGGTACATTTTTATTTAAATTTATGAATCTTTTAAATAAAATATCATCAAAATCAGCAAAATGAATCATATCCTTCTGAAGGTATTTTATCTAATATTGCATGAGGGCTGTGTGACAATTGTAGATTTAAACCATAATGACTAATATTGCTAACAAAAACTTAGTAGTCTTACCAAAAGTAGTTTGAGCTTTCATAGTAATACCCACATTATGTGGCCATCATTTCATATGTCAAGCTTTGAACAAAGAATATACAAGATATAGGTATTTCCTGGGAGGGTTTGAGAAACCCTCACTGGGATGCTGCCATGTATATTTCAGTCTGATTTTCCTTGCAAAATCCATCATTTTATTTTAACACACACATAAAACGCATACCACTGACATTTTAAAATCATGTCATTGCTCAGAAAGTCACTTTCAAATACTCAATTAAAACAAGAGTTCTGCAAAGTGGCCACTCCCTGGATATTCAAAGTGGCCATAAAAAACATGCACACTAACAAGAAAAATGGATTTGAGCTTGAGCCCATCTCTTCATATGAATTTCAAGCACCAGATTAGTTCTGAGAAAAGGATTTTCTGTGCATATACAGCGTGTCCACTATTTACACATACATTTTCAGCTTCTCTGTGCTCTGCTCTGCTTCTTCCTCCCCACCTCCACCATCACTGAACTGTTTGCAGCACCTTAAGTAACCAGCTGGTGTCACAGGTTAGTGAGCAAAGATTTCATGTGGGGACTCTCACCTGACTAATCATTCTTATTGGTAGCATCATTCCAAGAGCAGTAGAGAGGCTCAGCGGCTTGTTAATGAAATTTAAGGGCTGTCAGCCTGAAAGAGGATTTTAAATCCATGTTCCTCTCCTGAAATTATTTTTATACATTTGCTAACCAATTTCTACATGGTGATGTGTGCTAGGGGTGGGGGGAAGATGTATAAGAGGAAGGAAAATAAGATACAATGTTTTAATATTTTTATACTTATCTCAAGGTATGGAGCAAAGAGGGTTTTTTTTAAAAGACAAAGATGTGTAAAAAAACAACAACAACAACAAAAAACAAAACTGCAACATTCCACACCTCCCTTTCTCTCCCCTCCATAGAAAGGGAGCTTTAAGGCATTGAGTAATTCCCACCACCTGTGTGAAACATATGCGAGGAAAATGAGAAGAAGAGGAAAGGGGAAAGAAGAGACCACCAGTCAGGAGAGATGACCAAGAGTGCAATGTTAATAACGGCATTCCTGGCATCGTCTCCCCCGCCTAACCGCCACTCCCGGGAGATTTGGACCGCTCCCCTTAACATGGTCCTCTGTGCTTAGTATATAGAGCTGAGTTCCTGCTGGAGCCTAGCTGAGGGCACCCCGCCCCCCGCCCCCCATCCCACCTCCAGCAATCGGCTGGAGGGACCTCTGCCAGGAACGCCTCCAGCAGCCTCGACAGTGCACTCCGGGCAAGCGCCCCGTCTCTCTCTCCTAACCCAGCGCCCGGGTGCTCCAGCTCCGCAGTTATCCGCTGACCTAAGTGCCCCTCTCTCTGCCCAGAGTCTCTCATGGCTGTAAACGCGACCACACCTCCCCGGGCTCAGCCCAGCCGCCCTCCTGCTCGCCGGAACATCTCGGCGCTCCTGACCCTCCAACTTTGGAAAAAAGCGAAACCGAACTCCCAGATCACCCGCGCCCACGACAGAGACGAGACGGGGATCCACGGTACGGACATGCTGCAGAGCCCCCAAAACCCAAACAAAAAGCGGGTAGCGGGTGCGGAAGGGCGGAAAAGAGGCGGCAATAAATCACCCTCGGCCGACACAGGGCACCTCAGCTCTGCAGACACAACACATCCAGACCCAACAAATCACCGAAGCCAGTACCTTCCCGGCTCCGCTTCATCATGCATGCCTCTCTGCTCCCTAAGCCCCGTGCCACTCAGCGACCACAGCTGCCTGGTGCACCCCCGCCAAGCCCCCTCTCGCGCCCACACCCGTCTCCTCGAAAGAAACAAGAAAAGAAAGGAACAACTCGGCCCGCCCAAAGGTCATTTGCCTCCTCGGGTCGCGCGGGTCAGCGAGCGTCCCGGCTGCGGGCAGAACGGGCTCGAACCCTGCAAGCGGACGTCCTCGGGAGCGCGGCAGATGCCTCCCACACGCGTTCGCAGGGAGCCGAGAGGCCCCGAGCCCGGGTCCCAGCTCCCCGCCCGCCCTCGGGGGCCCGCCCGTCGGGGCCCCCCGGGGCGCCTGCGGCCGTTACCTCTCGCCCCCCTTCCCCGCGGCTCTCCACCTTGCGCATCCTCTCGCCGGCCCCGAGCGCGCCCCGATGCTCTAACTTCCCGCAGAGTCCATGGAGGAGCAGGAGAGAGCCTGGAACTGGGGCGGGGGGAGGGCGGGAAGAGGGAGGCGTGGGAGGCGAGCCCGAGAGGAGAGGCGGGGGAGCGCGGGCCGGAGTCGCCCCTCCCGGGAGGGCCGGGCCGCGGTCGCCAACTCTCACCTGGTCCGCCGGCGTCGCCTGGCTCGCCCTGGCCCCCGGGGTGGG
The DNA here is from genome assembly GCA_027257055.1 of Cephalopachus bancanus. Classification (NCBI taxonomy): domain Eukaryota; kingdom Metazoa; phylum Chordata; class Mammalia; order Primates; family Tarsiidae; genus Cephalopachus; species Cephalopachus bancanus. The sequence continues at coordinate 11,181,095 of JAPVLO010000048.1, forward strand.
CTCCTGCTTCATGGCGGTCATCGCCGGCGGCCCGCGGCGGCGCTCACGTCCTCGCGGGCACTTCAGACTCGGGGACCGTCGCCGGGCAGCGATCGCATGGCACGGGCGCCCGTCGCCCTCCGAACTGGCGGAAGGGCCGGCGGCGGCGCGGGCGGGGGGAGGGGAGCGACGAGCGGGGGACGGAGAGCGGCACCCGGCGGGCGCCCCCTCGCAGGATCCGGCCGTCGGCGGCCGCAGACCCTCGGACGCCCCGCGCGCCGCGTCCTCCCCGCCCGAGAGCGCCGCGAGCCGCGGAGACCAGGCGCGACCGCGGGGCAAGTTACGCGAGCGGCGCGCGGCGGGCTCCGGGCGCCCGACCCAGCTGGAGCGACGTCGCGCGGCGCCGGAGGAGCCGGGCTCGCATTCTCCCGCAGTCCGCGCCGCCCGCCCCCGGGGGCTCCCCGCGCGGTGCTCAGCGCGCCAGGTGGAGCGCCCGGGCGCCGCGCTCCGGCATCGCCCAGCAACCGCAGCGCGGGAGGGCGCCGTGCGCGGCGCGCGAGCTGCCCGCTCCCGGCCAAGGCTGCGGGCGCCGCGGGCTCCCCCCGCGCCCCCGCCCCGCGCGGGCTCCTGCTAAAACCCGGAGAAGCGGAGCTCGCGCGCGCAAAGCCCTTGGTGGCTCCAGCGCAGCCACTGGGCATGCTCCAGCGCCCCGGGAAGGCAGGGGGCGGTCGGGGACCGAGGGCCCGGGAGCCCCACCGCGGGCGGGCAGCACCTGTCGGACCCGAGGGGCTGGCTCAGACCGTGCCCCGAGCCTCTGTGCCTCCCGACTGGGGGCAAAGGACACCCTTCAGCCTCCAGCCCAGATCCCTCCTAGCTGCCCGGTTAATACCAATGGAATTCCTAAAGCCTGGTTAAAACAACAGCCTGAGCGATCATCATCTGATTCTCACTTTCCCCCCCTTTTTTTCCTGGACACATGTAGGAAAACCTTCAAATTGTAAGTTCTTCTAGCCTTCCCTTCACCCAGCACAACTCTCTCCCATTCAAGGTATGTTTATTGAGCAGCTACTATGTGCCAAACACATTGCAAGTCTCAGAAGCTGCTGCAGGGGAGAGAGACTAAGTAACAAGTCAAACCTAACAAACGTTCCGGCTGCAGAAACTTACATTATAGTGCGGGGGCTAGGAGCCTGGATCTTGGCTACAAATAAAGGAGTCAGTGTAGCTCTTTGGAAGATGATTTCGGATGGGTATGCTAGACAAAGTCTACCAGTTTCACCCAGATGCACTAGCGTGCAGCTTTTTCTGGGTTGCTAGGAAGGACCCTCCTAAAGCAGACGTACTACACGCAGTCTCCAAGTCTCAGGAACAGGTTGCCGTGTATTACTCACCAGAGAAAAGGCAAGCGCGAGTTAACTATTCAAATGACAGTGGATTCAGCACAAGGATTGTGAGGCTGTTCCAGCAGAGAGGACAAGGAATATAGGGCAGGAGGTAGCACTGAGTTGAGCTGAGGTTTATTGGTTAAGGAATGACTCTCTTCTTGTCTGAGCCACTCAGCTCATGAACTGACCACTTCTTAGCCGAGAAGCTATTGGTAGGATGGTGGCAGTTGTGCTCCTGCCTTGATGGTTTCTAAAAATGAATTACCACGGTTGTCCTGAACATTAATTGCAACGGCATTTCCTATCAAATACATTTTTAAAGAAATAAATCAGTGATCACCAGCAAACAGATAGCACTAGAGTAAAGGGAGACCTTGCTTTTCAAAAATATGTATTCCAATGCATACTATGAGTGACCTATTTGCTCCATTTCAGTGGAAATAACTTTTTCATATGGAAAACTTTGCTCGTTGTAGAAGTATAAAGCAAATATTTTTTTAAAAACAGTAAAATGACTACTGAGCAGTTTAGAAAATCCAACAATCCAAGTTTTCCCTCACATGTGATTTTTTTTTGGGGGGGTGGTATGGGATCTGCATTATTGAGAAAAAGTTTTTGACCTTATATATTTTTGCTATTCTGTTGATTACCTGAATCTATTCATCCTTTCAATATGTTTCCATTTTAATCTACTTGACTTGAAGGAATTTACTTTCTTACAGAGATTTCTGTCACACAGGATACGTACACAGTAGAGGGAATTATCCTCGTTTTATTTAAGATTACTTACTTGATTGAATTCAACTGTTGAACTTGATCTATTTTCAGAATTCAGTTTAAGATCCACTTTGGTTATAAATCAAGACATAATTTGTTATATATATGTATGTATATATATATAAATATACTCACATACTGTGAAGTATGTGTGATGTTTTTTAATTAAAAGAAGGCTTCTTTGTTTTAATTTGAGTCTTTGTCTTTTTTGGTGGGCTGTTATTTTGTCAAGCTAAGAACATTATAGTTTAGTTATTGAGATCTGGGCTAAGGGCACAGATTAAAACTTAATCACATGTAAACTGATTTTTCCAACTGAAAGACTTTTTAAAAATATAATGCACTTAAATTACAATGCAAAATTTTTTACTTCGTTTTTAAAATTTCTTACTGAAGAAAAAGTTTTAATGCCCAATAAATAAATTTTAAAAAACACTTTGAGAAATAATATTTGCAGTTCTGTTTTTTGTATGGTTTCCAATGGTACGTTATTTTTTTAAAGAAAAAACACACAAAGCTCCAATTTACAAAATGCCTACAAAATGCAGAGTACATAAGAGGGACCTCAACCAGACTAGATGTCAGCAGGTTGGTATTCTTGCTCCATAGACCAGAGTGAAGTTACTTACCTCTTGCTTTCACCTTTTCTACCTGTTGAAAATTAAGATGTTTAGACTGAGTGACCATTTAATTCTTTTCGTTCCCTAATTTTTTGTGAGTTAAAAGACTGTCCTCTGAGTGGCTATTTGTATATGTTTAAAATTTAACAGAGATTCAGTTGAGTGACTAGAATTTTTTTGTTTTTGTTTTTTAATCAATAGATAAATGTATTACCTCACAAAGGATCCTAAACATCCACCTAATGTTCCAATGTTCTCTGGTTTTACATCAGTGTATAGTAACAATTTTGTCTTGATTATATTTTTAGAATTTAGAAAATTAAAATTAAGAATGTATTTACAAAGTGTCATCCCTAAATACAAAAATATATCTAAAGAAAGTTTTGTAAAGGTTTACAGAATATTTTTGAGTACTTTTTCTCATGTACTATCTTTGATGAGCTAATTCATTGACAGGATTACATTTTATAACACACAACAATAAAGGAAGTTTTCCAAATTTTTCATAGAATGAAATCAGGCTCTATGACTGAAAAGGACCTGGAGAGACCACCTACCAAAATTCCCTTCATTTGGGTTATAAATGGCTAACCCTTACAACATGTGGCCATTTTATTCAGGAAGATTTCCTAGAATTCAGACTCCACCATTTCCTTTTGAAAATGTATTGACTCAAATCCTGGTTTCAAGTTCCCATATATGTGTAACTCACAAAGTTACTTCCTCAATATATTTATTTTGGGTTTCTGAAGTCACTCAAAAACATTTCCATATACAACATTGCGAATGTCTACAATGTCTTTTTTCTTGATATTTGATTCTTTAAAAATGAGATGCAGTACATCTCATTTTACCTAGAAATATTAAGGTGAATAAATGAGAATAGGTTTTGGGGGTTTAAATAATAATTAATTCAAGATTATTGCTAGAATGTTATGGCATCCGTGGCAAAAATAGGTTGTTCCAGAAATATATAGGTCACATGTACTGTGTTCAATCTTTCACATCAAATAGTAGACACAAGACTAAAGAACCAAAATTAACTCTGACAACAACCAAGTAAGAAATAAGGCCTGGCTAAACACTGATGTGGCAGAAAGACAAAAGTCTTTTGAGATTTTGTAAAACAGGATAGCCTTTAGAGACAAGCTTTTCAGTTTCAGGTAAATTGAATAAGGCCAATAGGACTCTGTAAGCAGCCAGCTGCTGAGAATCTCTCACTACGTTTTTCTTTTCTTCTCTCTCCTTCCTGAGGCAAATCTGCAGTGTCACGTAAAGGCCACCTTGATGAGGATTTCCCTAGCATTAGCCAGTCCTCTATTGAGTGTCTGTAATGAGCACAGCATCAGGAAGACAGAGTTCATGAGCTGTGTCTTCAGAGACTTGGCCTGAAATGTGCCCAATTAGCTCTTTGCAGATGAAGAAATAGCTGTAGTTCACATCTTCTGCTATCATTTGGTTTCGATTTACAAATCACCTCCACTCACCTCAATTGGCTTCTTGAATTCCCCAAAGTGCATATCATGTCCTTGGGCAGAAAACCAGTATGCTGAGCAATCTTCAGAAACAAGCATTATTTTATAAACTCTAACCAGTTTACTATAACAGATGTTTATTTTTAAAGAAAAAAATGAAGAAAGAAGTAAAGGCACTATATATTTAAGTGATCCATGTACACTACTCATACTATTCAAAGATCCTTTTGCTATTAAATTAACAAAACTTTTGTCAATCTCTGCTTATAACAGGAAGACTTTCTTCTTATAAAAATTCATAGCCCAATTATGATCTCTGGTGGAAGCAGACAGAGTTGCAGTATCCTGAGAGCCATTCTTGTTGCTCACCGGAGACCTGAAGATATTGACATACTGTTCATTCTTACTGAGGTCCGGTGTTGCTGAGTCTCCTTGGTTATTATATTTACACATCTCACATCTTTCTTTCACCCACAGCCCTTCTGTGACATATATAAGGGTGTTAAGACTGTAAAACAATGCAGATGATTTTTTCCTGTGTATAATTTTCTCCATAAGTGTATAGCTGAATTGTAACAACAAAACAACTCAAGAATGTGAGAAATTTACCTGCTTTTATGTTTTCCTACTAGATGCTCGACAAGAAGCTGTATTTTTTATTTTGCTCTTCTTTGTCTTTTAGGGTAATCATTTAGTGAATTGGCTATGTTGGCATAGTAAAATTTTTTCAAAAAAAGAAAGAAGATACTTTCTATCTCTTTGAACTGATATTTGTGGCTATTTCTTTTTCTCCAGATCTTCACAATCTTTAGAAGTAATATATAGTTCTGAATCAAATTTTTATTACTGACCCTTCTCTTCCACTTTGACTTTTAGTGGTTACCTGTCTTCTTTCCTTATATAATTCCCAGAACAGCATGAAGTACATTTCCCATTCTGGGAAATCTTTTATGAATTGAAAAAAGAAAACTCTACTGTGAGATTCTGACTACCTTTTGGAGGCGAGGGAGAATTTTTATATTTTATAACACTTCCACAATGCTCGATTTATTTTTAAGGATTTAGTATTAGATGCAGACTCCCTGATAAATTTTTCTCTTGAAAACAAGAAATAGTCTAAGATTTGGGTAGGGCGGTCCTAGAGCATCTACTAACATTAGAAGGGCTCGTGCATCATCTTCACCAACTGTTTTTCTACCACTGGGACTTATTCTATCATTTCCAAAGGAAACTTGAGGCCAAGACTTTGGGTTCACAACCATTTCTTTCACTACATAGAGTCATCTGTTTAGATTATACAAATAATAGTTTCAAAAGATCATGAAATGCAATGTATATTGAAATAAGACACATTAAAATACATCTTTCATTACTGAACATTATTTAATTCTGCTTAATTCATGAGCTTAAATGGGTTGATTGCCAGTTATATAAATTCCTTCTTATATGCATCTATCTGTCTACCTGTCACCTATCTATATCTATTTGGAATAGTAAGGAAATGTTTTAAGTCACGAAGTTTCTATCTTGCATACCTAGTTATTTACTAAAGTTACATATCTTTATCCAAATCAAAGAAGAAAGAGAAAGAAGAGAAGGAAGAACAAGAGGAAAAATAGAGAATGCAAGGAAAAGCTGAGAGAATACATTTTGAAAATGTTGGTGTATTGTCTCACATTTTTAATGGAAATACCATAAATCCTATTGGTTATGTCCTAAATAATGCCCTTGCCATTGGTTATATGCTATGTATTTGCATAATTTGAGAAGGTATAGTCTAAATTGTAACTTCCTCATTTCTCTGTGAGTGATTTACATTTGACATTCTCAATTAACTTCAAGCTTATCTTTTCTTGCAATATTTTATCGTTGTTACACGTGACAATTAGGCATTAAGCGTCAGGGAAGGAGGTGGAAGAAATCCATAACAGTTATAACAGTTCATACTAATCAAAGACTAGAAAAACAACCTTTAGTTAGCTGTCTGATTGACTCAGCATTGTTGCCATGAGTGCTTAATCTATGCTGACAGGGCATCAAAAGTCTCAAAGGATAAATGAGTACTCCTTTTCAGTGGTCATCTACCCTTCTGCATGGAGAGGCTATCCACTCACTTTTTCATTTTCCTAAACGTAAGTGGTCTATTAGAACCCAAGTCTTTTCATTGCCTTTCCCAGTGCAAGTTCACAAGTGTTTTCTTCATTAACTCTTTGCAGAGTCTATCTCACTACAAAGTTAATGCCTTTATTTTGTACTAGCTTGTTCAGCATTCTAATGGTGACAAGTGATATCTTACCTTTTTTTACTACATTGTAAATTCTTAAGGAAGATGTAACCTATTGGGGGCTGGGGTTAAGTTTGTGTATGTGGTGGTGGTAGGTGGAAATTTACATCAGTCTCCTTGCCTAAGTAAAGGGAGACTTAGAAAAAATGTTCTTTGAAAAGAAATTCTTCTCCCCATTCTCTCAATTTTATGCTCTGGCAGAGCCTCCTATAGAGTTGTATTTTTATTTATTTTATTGAATAGGATCACCCAGGGAGGATAAATTGTCTCTGTTGTGCTACAATATTTTACTTTTCTATACTTGACATGCAGGAATTATATGGTCTTGATATTTCTCTAATCTATGGATAAGTACCCATCTGATGCTACTGGGGTGTTTTTTTGTTTGTTTGTTTGTTTTTGAGTTGAAGTCTCATTCTGTCACCCAGACTGGAGTGCAGTGGCACGATCCCAGTCACCACAGCCTCCACTTGCTGGGCTCTGGTGATCCTTCCGCCTCAGCCTTCTAGGTAGCTGAAACTACAGGTACATGCTACCACACCTGGCTAAATGTATTTATTTATTTATCGTAGAGATGAGGTCTCGCCAAGTTGCCCAGGTGGGTGCCGAACCCGCGAGGTCAGGCAATGTACTCACCTCGGCCTCCCAAAGCGCAGGATTACAGGCTGAGCCACGGAGCCCGACTGCTACTGGGCTTGAAAACATTGAGTAAATACTTTTTCCCATATACACGATGGAATACTATGCAACCATTAAAAAAAAAATCATAAATTTCGCAGCATCCTGGATGGAACTAGAGTCTATAATACTGAGTGCTCTCTCACAGAAACAAAGATCTGAGTATCACATGTTCTCACTCATATAGTGGACCTTGACATCTATCGTAATACTATAAGAAAAGCATTGACAGTGGTGGGAAACTATGGGGGGGAGGGAAAGGGAGGTGGGATTAATGGTAGTCAATATCTGTCTGGGGACAGGGGGACTCCCCTTATCAACAAGGGTGCCTGAACGGTGCATATTTGTATACCTAACCCTTAACTGTACCCCACAATTTTAAAATAAAAAAATACCGATTTAAAAAAAAAGAAAAAGAAAACATTAAGTAAAAGTCAGATCAGACTGAAATTTTCCACTGCTCAGGAACAGGTACTCTGTGTTGTGAAATACTGAGTTTCCAATGCCGACAGCTCACAGGAGAATTTGGAAAAAAATTATATTGGCACCATCATGTTTAATTTATTTTATTTCTTCCCTAATATACAAAATAATATACTGAACTTGGGGAAGGAGGAGTTATCATGGAAAAAAGGCTGAGGAATGCCGGGCTCGGTGGCTCAGCCTGTAATCCCGCGCCTTTGGGAGGTTGAGGTGAGTGGATTGCCTGAGCCTGAGGGTTTGAGATCCGCCTGGGCAGCGAGACCTCATCTCTACAATAAATCAAAAAAATCAGCTGGGCGTGGCAGCGCGCGCCTGTAATTCCGGCTACTCGGAAGGCTGAGGAGGAAGGATTGCCGGAGCCCAGCAGGTCGAGGCTGCGGTGGCCGGAAGCGGCCACTGCACTCCAGTCTGGGTGACAGAGTGAGACTCCAACTCAAAAAAAAAAAAAAAAAAAAGGCTGAGGAAATGTTAAAATTGAATAAAATGTTTGTTATTGTAAATACAGGTTAAATTTCTACAGGCTGTCCATATACTGCCAAAGAAAGTATCACAAGGTCACTAGAATCATTTAGGATTGTGCCCAATCTCAGAGGATAGTTATTTTTGCTTTATAGTCTATGCATATATATTAAGTAAGCTTGTTTATCTGATTTACTAGTGTTTTTGACTACATATTTGAAAAGAGAGTAAGAGGAATTGCTGCTAGATGGGGTACACACATACAGTAAGAAGAGAAAATATATAATGTTATAGAAAGAAAACACTGTCCCATTCACTTAAAATTACAGAACTACTTAGTATTACTCAGTGTGGGGAAAGGGAAGGAGATCCAAGCATCCTTATGCAACTTAATGAAATCTTAGGGAATAGCTATATCATAGCAGAGTAAAGTTGATGTTCAAAATGAGGGCTTCAAAAAAGGCAAACGCAGGCTTGGCATACTTTCTTTAAAAGAGTTATTTTAGGAAGGTAGGCTGCTGTGATGGCAGCATGAGTTTAGGCTAGCTAGAGGATAAGATATCAAAACCAATATTACAATATTTATAACAATTCTAGATAACTAGATACCTGTACAAATCCCTAAATACCCAGATGCCCTTGGTATCTATGTGGGAGAAAACAGAATAAAGCAGTAGGACAAGTGAAAAACTTGATAATTCCAAAATACTTAAAAAGAGAACTCCACAATAGTCCATGGGTATTCACTAGAAAGCACAGTAAAACAATGTAAGAACATCCAGTGGAACTAAGAAAGGTTTTGTGCATTCCTATAGTAAGTGAAAGGGACCCTGTTGGGAGCCAATTTCCCACTGGTCTCTCCTGATCTTGCATTTTTTTATTAGCAATAAAATGCCTTTGTTCCAGAACATATTTTTAATAATACTTGTATAGCAATTAGCGTAGCAAGAGAGTCTCCCTCAGGAGCAAAGGGCAAGCATTCTTACTCTCTAGTATATAAAAAAAAGATTATATCTTGCTCTGGAAAAAAGAACAGGCATGCTCACCTCCCATTATAAAGTATTTGGATTTCTTAAGCTCAAGTTTCTTAAGCTGCAACCTACTGTGAGAGCAGGTATCCATCTGATTAACCATCCCCTTGGACTTGAGTACAAGAACTCACACAGATATGCTCCAGTTCATAATAGTTGTCATTCTAAGAGCAATAAACCCCTGTCTCTGATGGTCCAGAGTCTCATGTCTTTTACAAACAACTGTAAAATGAGTAGGTTAACTCATTAAAAGTAAGTAGTGTAAAATCTCAGATGCTTCTTAGTTTTTAAAAAGACTATGTCAACTTCTTAGGTGGCTAGAGAAGTCTAGATCCTGTGAACTATCTAAACTGAACTTCCTTTCCAAAACAGAACTCCATACTGAGGATGAACTACTAGAAATGGAGTCAAAATTGAGCAGAATGGAGATAATGAAGATGAAAGAAAGAGAAAATTAAGACAAATCTGTTTCCAGGTAAACATTCAGTAAATCTAAAAACGCAAGCCATTATTGTTATTATTATTATTATTCCATTACATAATAACAACAAATGAGTTATCTCCTTAAGTTGAAAAACTTATCTGAGTATTTAACTACCTAAGAGTTAAACGGATAAAAAAAAAAAAAAAAAACCAACTAAATTTACACACAAATGAGCAACAGAAAACTATCAAGTTTGATCTCCATGTAAATTTTGGCCTCGTGAACAAAGTTGCTACAATGAAAGAAAAGAATAATATTTCTATGGATCAAGGATTGACAAATTATAACCTACCCGCTAACTCCAGTCTAGTTTCTAGTTTTTATAAATAAAGCTTTATTGGAACATAGCCACGCTCATTCATTTACATATTTCTTAGAACTATTTTCATGCTACAATGTCAATGTTAAGTATTTGTAACAGAGACCATATGGCTTGTATAGTGTAAAATATTTACTGTCTTGAACCTTACAGGAAGTTTGCCAACTTCTGCAACTGATAAAATAAGTCTGCCAAAAAGCGTCATGCTGAAAATATTTTCAAAACTGTAACATACTATTTCAAAATGAACTAAATGACATTAAAATATCATGTAATACATAAAAAAAATAGTCAGAATTAGAAAAAGGGATAGAACTCAAGAAGGAATTAGAAATAAAAGAAGCAACACATTAGAAATAAATACTAATCTAGAAGAAAAAAACAGAAGAAATAACCAAAAAACAATAATACCTAAGGGAAATCAAGTCAGAAATGAGCAAAATACTGAAAAACAAAACAGACATAAAGAAGAACATAAAGCAGTTTCAAGAAAACGTGACATCCACTGTAGAGGGCAAAGAAGACTCAATGTACAGGTCATGGGCAAGAGTAAACAAAACTGAATGCTTAAAACTAATTTAAGGACATCATCCTGAAATTTAAAAAAGTAATTAAACTTATTGAAAAATGTTGTAGTATACCTGATAATATTAACACAGTACCATTAACACCAAGTAAAACTAAGAGAAAGAGAAAAAAAAAATCATTTGGGCATCTAAGCAAAAATAACCCTTGACTTTAAAAGGAACTAATATTAGATTATTATTAAACTTTTTTACGGCAACACCTTGTCTTAGAGGGGGGAAAATGAAGCAAGATGTTTAAGATATTTGAGAAAAGAGAGTGTAGGCCAAGTATTTTTTATCCAGTAAAACTGAATTTCAAGCATAAAAGTTATCTAAAAAATTATCAACATGCAATTACTAAAGTAACATTGTCCTCATGAGACTTTCTTGAGAAACCTACTAGGAATGAATTTCAGAAAACCAAAATAATTGGAGCATTCCAATTAAGTAGAAATAAATAAAAGTCATACATGTAATTTTAATTTCCTAATAGCTACCTGAAAAAGGTAAAAAGTCACCGAAAAATTTAATGATATGTTTTACTTAACACGACATACTAAAAATGTTATTATTTTAATATGTAACCTATATGAAAATTATCCGTGAGATATTTTGCATTGTTTAGTAAATATTTTATGCCTATGACATATACCATATTTAGACTAGCTGCATTTTAATTGTCCAGTTCCATATGTCACTAATAACTACTGTGAACAGCATAGAACTATAAATATGTGAGCATAAGAATTATGGTAAAGATTACATATTTAGCTATGTAGAATCAAGATGAATTGAGTATTAAGTGAGAAAGAGTACAAAAATAGCTATCTGATCTAACAAGGTAGATTTAGCAAAGCCAAACAAAAAAAATTGGGAGAGAATGAGGATGGCATATGCAGCAAAAAGCATATTTTTGATATTTCCAATGGGTGGTGATAATATGAGCATAGTAATATTTATATAAGCTGTTGTGTGTAATATTTGAAAAAATAAACGAATAATTATGAGATATTCTAATTCTCTAATCTCTAAGGCTTTAAGGACTATGATTCTCACTGCAGATTAAAGAAGACACAAATAGAAGAGGTTCTGAGGTAGGGACCCCTCTGCAAAAGCACAAATGCAGAGGCAAAAGTAAGGAAAAAGAAAATATGTTACTTCTTTTTCTTATATAAGTTGCTTTACTTCTTGTTTTTATAAGTTACCCTACTTCTTATTTTTATAAGTTACATCTCATTTCCTTGTATTACCTAAGTTACTTCCTGGTTCTTTGTACTACTCTTTTCTTGGGCATTTCACTTTGGTGGGCCACATGTTTAAACTTTTGGCGGAATCCAACAAGATAGTGATCTTGTAAGCCAATCAGCAAATAAGACACGAAAATGAAATAATTACATAAAACCAATCAGTATGCAACTTGTAATGCTAACTATATCATCGAGCTACCAAACATCAAGTCAAATGAATAATGCCAAACTGTAACCTTATAAGGGAAATAAAGAGGTTACAATGTAAAGAAATTGTATATAAGGCAATGCCTCCCCGCATCCGGGGCTCAGCCTTTGGATGCAAATCCACTGAGCTGGTGCCATCACAAATAAACACTGCTGCCTGGCAAGATGCCTCGGTGTCCTGCCTCTTTTTCCTGCTACATTTCCTTTAAAAAAAATAGCCTTGGAATTGAAATGAAAATTATGACTTGGAGGTCACTATTGACTCATTCCGAATATAGAACAGCATTAGCAGTGGAACTGTGCTTCCCACCCTCTGTACTTGGTGAATGATTGTGTGCAGGTAGCGGATGTGTTGAAGCAGTTACCTTCATAGGATTCATGGAACTCCACAGCTGGACAGTTTTGACTTGAGGACACCCCAAATATTTCTTATAACTGATCTACAGTTTGAGACTTTTTCCATCTAACTCTCCTTTCTCCCCTTTACCCTTCACAGCAGTCAAGGCTGCATCACAGTCTAAGGACTATCCCTGTTTTTTTTTTTTTTTTTCATCTTTTCTTCCCTCACAAGCATTTCCTCTAATAACTCTTTTGCACACCTGGTTGTACTTGCTTCCCGGAAGATCTGGATCAACACAGTCTATAAATAATGACTGACAGCAGAAATTGTCAGAAAAAATACAAGATGCTTAATTAAATTTGAGCTTCAGACACACAACAAATAACTATTTAGTATAAGTATACCGTAAGTGGACCATGAGGAACATACTTACACCAAAAATTATTATTATTATTATTATTTCATATGAAATTCAAATTCAGCTGGGTTTCTTGTATCCTTTTCTTTCTTTTTTTTTTTTTTTAATTTGGAGTCTCACTCTGTCGCCCGGACTGGACTGCCATGGCATGCTCACGGCCACCCCACCATCGAACTGCTGGGCTCCAGCCATCCTTCTATTTCAGCCTTTCAAGTAGCCAGAACTACAAGTGCAGGCTACCACGCCCAGTTAATTTTTGATTTATTGTAGAGACGAGGTCTCGCCAAGTTCCCTGGGCTGGACTCAAACCCGCAGGCTCAGGCAATCCACTCGCCTCGGCCTCCCAAAGTGCTGGGATTACAGGCTGAGCCACCAAGCCCAGAGGTATCTTTATTTTCTAAATCTAGCAATGCTAGTAGCAATGTCAATCACTTGGAACCAAATTGTGGTGTTAAAAGAAACCAGGGTTCCTTAGAGAAATAATGGGATCTAGATTCAATATAACAAACGTACCAGATAATCCTGGATCATATTGCTATGACCTAACATGGGAGCTATCAAAGATTGTTAGTTTGAGAGGACTCAAAAGTCAAACTTGAGAAGGTTCCACCTGGCCAAAGAAGGAAAACATTGAGTTTCAATAAACATAAAAATTATAGCAGATAGAGAGCCATCAGATATATTTAAATCTTAATTGGTCCCCTTCTGAGGATGATGGGCAACCAATTTATTGTCATAAAAATCAAATGAAAACAAAATAATCAAATTTTGATTCTGCCTTTTTTACAATTATATCATTGTATAACCACAGTTTAGGTGAAAGGAATTATCTCTTTATATATACAATTATTCAAGCTAATGAGCTAAAATAATGGATAGAATTAGACTATTACCATTTTGTAATTGCCATGAAAATAACAGAGCTATCTGTTAAGCATCGATATGCCTCCTGACAGAACTCAGCCCTACCTATAGCAATACTATGTATAGTTGCCATAGATAATCACAGTTGCATCAGATCAAAGGCCTTACTGCCATTGGTAAGAAATGCAGAGAAGAGAAGAGCATGTAAATTGGCACTATAATGATACAATCATCAAATCCACCCTAGGATGAACTCAACAAGGCATGCGATTCAATTCTGTCAATAGATTCATTTTAAGGAAAAGAAAACAGGGGACAGGGAGAAGACATATTGATTAAATAGGAGTGAAAAGGCATCAATTTAAAAATGATGACTCACCTGGGTACAATGAATCACACCTATAATCCCAGCACTTTGGGAGGCAGAGGCGAGAGGATTGCCTGAGCCCACGGGTTCCAGACCAGCCTGGACAAATTGGCAAGATCTCATCTCTACAATAAATCAAAAAACTAGCCAGGCATGGTGGCACGTGCCTGTGGTTCCAGCTATTTGGAAGGCTGAGGCGGAAGGATCAACTGAGTCCAGCAGGTCTAGGCTGTGGTGGCCCAGAGCAGAGTGCCGCCGCACTCCAGCCTGGGCAACAGAGTGAGAAATTCCAACTCAAAAATAAATAAATAAATAAATAAATAAAAATGATGACTAAATAATAGTACCTCAAGAAGAACACTTAAATGGCAAGCCATTAAAAACTGCAAGAAAATGATGACGGTAAAAGTCAAGACAGTGATTATTTTTGAAGAGAGAGAGAGGACAGAACATATATAGAACCTTGTGGGTAGTTAGCAGATTTCATTCTTTGACATGGACAACAGTTAAAAGGGCATTTGCCTTGTAGTAATATTGTGTGGTTTGCTGTGTTTTTGTCTTACTTTTAAATGAAAGTTTTAAAAGTGCCTAATAGAGTTCCTGGTCCTTAGTAAGTACTCAATAAGAGGTAGCTATTAAAAAACATAAGGTAAAAGGCAGGGGCTGCACTTAGAGCAACTCCTTTCAAACTGTTATTTTTAAAAGTGATGATAAACCTCTAACTCTCCAGGGTCATCCTCTCTCTCCAATGTATATACAGCTATAAAATTGCTCCTGCCTTTCCAAAGTGTGTTTACGGCGTTGAAAGCAGAATGTGAACCTGTTTATGCTTTTAGAACTCCTCAGAGTTAGCAAACACCAAGATAGACTCAAGAGGATGTAAGGAGAAAGGTGCTTTCTGTTGCTGGGGAATCTCATCACAAGGCCATTAACTCATTTGCACAGTGCTAAACACTGTATCTACTTAGCATTCCGCACCATGGAGAAGATTGCAGACTGTGGTCTATTTGTTCAATTCCAAATTTACCTGCAAAAAGCTATGAATCCTAATCCAAGTCCACTCTTTCTTACTGATTGCAGAACTAAACAGTCTGTGTGATGTACAGAACAATTAACGCTCTTCTTAGCAGGATTTGTGGTTTCAGGTGACTATGCCTTTTGCCTTCGTGAGCACACTGGCATGCTTGTTTAAAGGGCTATTGTCCTCAGTCTGCAATTTTCTAGCTACAACAGGGTGTCTAGCTTGCTCTTCGACTTGAGCTTCAATTAATATTAGAAGGATGCCCTCTCCTCATGTGTCCAAGTTTCCTTTCTTATATGGCACCAACTCTCCTCAAATCTCCAAGACCTGGTACAATGTGGTGTTCCTCTCTGCCAAGAAGTGCTAAAATCTCTGAATTTGTGCATCCCCGAGGACACCTACTCCAAATGTACATTCTTTCCACCTAAAAATGTTTGCAAGTTCATTTAAACTCATTAAAGAAGCTATCCCTGCCCACGCCAGTGAAAAGAGATTTCCTCTGTTTTTTATTTCCAGAGTACATACTATCTATTTAGTTATACTTTTAGCTCTTATGCTACCATTCTAACATTCTTTCCACTTTAGCACTCTGTTGAGTCCACTCCCATTTTTAATTTTTTTCTGCAAATAATAATAATACTAATAATAGTTCACATTCATTGACTGCTTAATGTGAATTAGGCACTCTCTAATGCTTTTAATGCAGTACATCTAGAGGGTAAATGGTGTCACTACCTCCACTTAGAATTGTGTACACCAAGACCAAAAGGAAGTATGGCTGAAGTTCCACAGCTGTTTGGAGGCATAACAGGGACTTGAACCCAGGCAATCCTATTGTTAATATCTTTAACATAATAATATCTTAGTTCAAAAGCCACAAAAAATTGATGTCTGTTTATTTTAATTCACAAGAATTAGAGTGCCAGTTGCATTGACTTTTTCTCTGGCCTGAAATTACTGTGAAGTAGATCATATAATATGTGTATGTGTGAATATCCAATAAAAGGTATTAAACAGACATATATAGGTAGATAAAGTCATAATAATGCTGGAAGTATTTTTGCAATTCCCTAAGACATATTCTTAGGGATGTTTGTTCAGTTTATGCAGCACAGAGGGTATCTTAATCCATTAGGGTTGCTATAGCAAGACTATCCCAAATTGAGTGGCTTATAAATAACAGAAACTTATTTCTCACAGTTCTAGAGGGTGTGAAGTTCAGGATGAAGGTACTGGTAGATTTGTAGTTTGGTGAGGGTCCACTTTCTGTTTATAAATGGCAACTTCTGTGTCCTCACATGCGGGAAGGAGCAATCTAGTTCTCTGTGTTGTTTTTATAAGGGCAGTAATCCCGCTCAGGAGGGCTCCACCCTCAAGATCTAGTCACCTATCAAGGTTCCCACCTCCTAATATTGTTGTTAACATTTCAAAATATGAATTTGGAAGGGCAGAAACATCTGGACTTTAGCAGAGGAATACACGGAAGTTCAATTGACTCAAGTTTTCTTCCTTTTGTCAAATTTATTTCTAGTGTGAAAGTTTATGAAGAAAAGATTTTATAATATCCTTAAATAGAGGACACAGAAAACTATTATTCACCTGCATTTAAGATATATTCTCACTGTTTTCAGTATAATTCAATTTTTTTTTTTTTTGAGTTGGAGTCTCACTCTGTCACCCAGACTGGAGTGCAGTAGCCGCTCCCAGCCACCGCAGCCTCGACCTGCTGGGCTCCGGCGATCCTTCTGCCTCAGCCTTCTAAGTAGCTGGAACGACAGGCACACGCTACCACGCCCAGCTCATTTTTTGATTTATTGTAGAGATGAGGTCTCACCAAGTTGTCCAGGCGGGTCTCGAATCTGCGGGCTCAGGCAATCCACTCACCTCAGCCTCCCAAAGGCACGGGATTATAGGCTGAGCCACCGAGCCCGGCTTTAAATAAGTAAGTGTGTTTTTGTAAATATATTTCAAAGAAAAATACATGATGCAAAATAGAAAACAATTTCACAACTGCTATTTGGACCTTGAATAATTCTGGAATAGTAGTGTAGTGGTTCTCAATTTTGAACGTGCCTCAGAATCTTTCACTCCAGATACCAAGCATGAAAATCCTGATGCAATAGTGTAGAATCTAGAAATTTGAATTTTAACCAAATTCCTAGTTGGTTCAAAGTAGGAGATTCAGGGATCACACTCTGAGGAAAAAAAGGATATCAGTTAAGAGATGAGATTTGGAGTCAGAAAGACCCCTGGGTCATAGATTTAATATTTACTTGCAATCTACTTAAATTATCTAAACTCTGGTTTCTTTCCTATACAGTGCATAATAATAATGGTATCAGATTCATAAGGCCAAAAGAAAATATACAATAAGTGCTTCACATAGTACCTGGCACACAGAAAGTGGTTATTAAGTGTTAGCAACTAGTAATAGTGGTGATATTTACCATGTTGTAAAAGGATAGGCATTTTCAGCAGAATATGTCTTAGGGAATTGCAAATTAAAATAACATTGAGACGCAACTATACACCTATTAGAATGGCTAAAATTCAAAATACTGATAACACTAAATGCTGACAAGAATGTGGAACAGCTGGAACTTCCAGTCATTGCTCACGGGAGTGCAAAAAGGTAGAGCCACTCTGGAAGACAGTGTGGCAGTTCTTATAAAACGAAACATACTCTTACTATATGATCCAACAATTACACTTCTTGATAGTAACTCAAATAAGATGAAAACGTGTGTCCATACAAAAATCTGTAGATGTTTATTCATAATTGATAAAACTTGGAAGCAATCAAGATGCTCTTCAGTAGGTGAATATCCACTGTAAACATCTCTACAGATTTTTGTATGGACACAAATTGTGGTACATCCAGACAGTGAAACATTATTCAATGCTAAAAAGATATTAGCTATGAAAATACACTGAGGAATCTTAAGTGCATATTACTAAGTAAAAGGAGTCAGTTTGAAGAGGCAACATGCTGTATGATCCCAACCATTTCAAATTCTAGAAAAGGCAAAACCATGGAGAAAATAAAAGGGATCAGGGATTGTTAGGACTTTGGAAAGAAGGAAAGAGGAATCAATAGAGAGAGCACGGCAAGTTTTTAGGGGAGTGAAACTATTCTGTCTGATACTGTTGTTACAAATATATATTATTATAACATTAATCAAAATGCTCTACTACCTTTCTCCCTTTTATAAATTTCCTTTTCTTTTATCCTTTTTTCAGATATATATAGAGAGATTATATATATATAATATATATATTAGGTAGATGATAAGCTTATAATATCTGTTTTTGGCACGGCAACATTGTGTCAACCCAATATATATCTGATCTGCATCTCCCTGATGTTTATGAGGGGGAAACCCCCCCAAAAAACCTTATTTATTGTGTGTTGATTCTTACATGCTTAAACTTTAGTCACCTCAAAATACTCTCCATTTGATGTAATACACCTAGAAAGATGCTTTTTCCACTGCTCAAAACAGTTTCTGAACTCATCAGTTTTGTTGCCTTTTAGGGTTTCTGCTGTTACTTGTCACCTCTTTCACATCAGCAAAACATTTTTCTTTCAGGACATTTTTCAACTGAGCAAACAAAAAAAAAATCACTCAGGGTAAGAAGGGGTGAATAGGGATGATGAGGCATGGGGATCATGTCATTTTTGGTCAAAAACTGCTGAACATTCAGCATGGTGTGGGCAGGTGCACTCATAAATTACGCATCATGAAATGGACAAATGCAGTGGAAGAATCTGAAAAAAAAAATCACTGAAATTGAATGCAGCCTGTTGTAACAATGCTAGCTGGTATACTGATGCCGATGGGTTCTTAGAACTCTTGCCTAGTGGGTAAAGCCTGTATTACAAGGAGCTCACCCTCCAAAAGATAATTCTGGGGATTTTTGGGTCCCCCCCCTTGTATATGTATGAAAGGAATAAAAAACAGGGATATGTATATGAGCAAACTTGAAAATAATTACAAAACTTTTTATCACAAGGCAAATCATTAGCAATGCAAGTTTTTCTTTCTCTTTCCTCAAGGATGCCTCTAAAATTGCTGAACAAGCTTCAGTCAAACTGTCCTCCAAAAGATAATAACTAAAAACGCTGTACAAACTACAAAAACAACTACGTGAAGGCACTGGTGAGTGGCAAAAGCAGGCACATTCTGGAGAGGAGTCAACACTTGGAAGAAGGGAGCAGCACTGGGTGAGTTTTCTACTCTTACAACATCCAGCCAGAAGAAAGGTTTCAGCCTGCATCTTGCAGAGCAGTTAAAACGTCATTGAAAACAGCCTAATTTTCTCACTGACCTGTGAACTACAAACGTGGGTCAGATTCCAAACAGGTGTTTCTTATATTTAAAAAAAAGGCCACAATTTTCTGAATAATAGTAGACTCTTAACTATTCTACATATCAAGAGCTAAGTGACTTCTTGTTTTGAATACTAACCTATGTGTTTGGAGAGAATAGTCTCTCTGCATGAGAATGGCCAGAGAACAAGACATACTGCACAGGTAGAGCAGTCCTAGAGTAGAGGAATTTAGCCATATCCACAGTAGAAGCATGGGTCAGAGTAAGGTATATGGGTTCCTGGGTAAATATCATTTATTTCTTTTACATTGGTATTTCTAAGAAAACGTTTCAGCTTAAAGTTTCAGGAATTGGTAGTGGTGGGGAGGGGAGGACAAACTGTGAATTGGGAGCTTCCTTGGAAGTAGCTGAGTAAGCCAATCCAATCGTTCGTGTTTCAATTTTTCACTGTTTTAAATATTGAAAAATAAACTAAGTGCATGCTCTCCTGTGCATAGCCCTCATGATTCTCTCAGATAGTGCAATATAAAGAGCCTCAGCTCAAAAGGTATCTGCGTTTTCTCAGCACTTTGTTTAATACAGTGTGAAAGGAATCTAGGACCAGGCTATGGAGAAACAATATCATCCTTCTGTGATTATACAAAGATCTGACTGAAGGGATCTACAGATTGGCAGAGGCTGCATCTGAGAAGTGCTGTGTCCTCTACTAGTAGTGGGATAAGAATAGAATGAAATGTGCTAGAGCTTGGGTGTTTGGGGAGATTGCTCCAACATGGTACACAGCTCATTCTATGATGTCACACACCTTTATGCCATCAGATCATACACATTATTTGAAATCTGGAAGACTCAACTCTGTTTAGGTGTGTCACCCTTGGCAAAATCAAGCCTGTTGGACTCTGCAATACATTTGGCATATTGAAGAAGTCAGGCATTTTAAATCTTGTATGCTTTCCCTGACATTAACGGTGTATTTAAAAATATATAGCTTTCTGGGAATTATTCTACATCTCATATAGGAACCCATCCGCTGATTAGATCTGCTAATTCTCTGTCATTTATTTAGCTTCATATTTTATGAATCTTTCAAATCTGTTGGTCAGATCTGTTGTAATCAAACATCCTACAATACCTTACAGATCTGCTTAGCCTGGGGAATGCTGTTGCTATTATTTTAAAAGTTGTAATGAACCATCACTTCCAGCTGCCTACATATTTTCTTTAGTTTCATAACTAATGCTTCAAATTCCAGCCTCTGAAAAGGCTATAGTTTATCCATCCAGCCATGGGCTACTGAGGAACTATACCAAGGTACAAACGATGTACCCTCCCCACCTCTCCCCCGACCCCCCTCTTGTTGTTCCTCTACTTTACCCAGGGCCACTTCTGCCAGCCTCACAGCACCATCCCCCTCCATGGCTGTTATGGTATGGCCTGCTGTGTTTCCCAGAACCAGGCAGTATTCTAGGTCATGTGAATTCAACAGAGAGATCAAGGCTCAGTACCTCCGGCAACCTAAAGGCCAAGTACAGAGTGCCTAACACAGGATTCTGTGGAGGAAAAACAGAATATCAAGGAAATTTTGGTTGAGGGCCCCATCCCTTAATAATAGCTCAAACTCAACTCTAACTCCAGGATCTATCCCCCAAACTAAGATATCAAGTCAGATCTGGGGTATACCTTCCAACAACAGAAAGGGTGATAGGACACTCTTGGGGGGAGAAGACACTATCCGGAGTGAGGCAGCTTAGAAAGAGGAAACAAAGTAGACCAGGGACTCTCCAGGGCCTCTGGAGCTGGGGACTTGGGGCACTGTTGCTTTGTCTCTTCTTGGCAGTAAGTACTCCCAGGGAGCAGCCTCTCTTTCCTTGGGTCCCAGTAGAGAAAACTGTAGAGATTCTTCAGAAGGGGCTGAAATCTAAGAGGCCACACAGAGAGGGCCCAGTTAGTACTGCACTTTTCCCCCACCTCTCCTCTCTAGGAGCTTCTGGATCCTGCCACACCCACCCTTGACTTTCAGTTCATATTTTTCAAAGCAGTAATAAACCTCTTTGAAACAGTTGAAACTCTGTGGTTGAATTTCTAAACTTGGTCTGCTTCTATTTAGACCAGTGATGTTGGTTTCCATCTGATCTCCATCCCTGTGGCTGATCTCCTGGGTTCAGGCTATCTATGAGCACACACAGCTTTGTTCTCTGCCTTTGACTTTGTCTGTATTTAGAACCTTAGGCTCTGGCTGACAGAGGTTTTTCTTGAATTCCAGAATTCAGTGTTCTCCCTCCCTTGCTTGAGTCCCTTTGTGGCCCTGCTTGATTAACTGATCACTGCAGAAAGCAGTGAATGATTTTTTGCAAAGCCCTGGATTATAGGCAGTTGATGAATATTAAACAGGCAAAAGAAGTAAGAAGTAGAGCCTTTAAAGCAGAAACAGTGTGCTATTATCTGACTCTCTATATAGAATAGGAAATCCTCGAGAACAAGGACTGTGTCTCATTTAACTGTGGAGTACATAACTCCTTGTTATTGGAGGCACTAAACAACAGTTAGATGAATGAAAATAAAATAATACACCTGCACATAATACAGCATGGACTATATTCTCACGAAGCTTAAAATCCTAAAATTTTGTTTCCTTTCAGAATTTAGTACATTATTGCGCAGATATTATGTGCCAGGACACATTAACTTAAGTATTCATGTACCCCATCTCATACCAAAATGTTTTCAGGCATCTTTTTAACTTTTTCAGTAGAAATGAATGCTGGTAAGGCAAATTCCGTGCTGTATCCCTACCTGACTGTGTTGTATAGTAATTCTTTAACCTTACTTTTTTTCACCCCTAAAATAAAAGCAAATTTCCATCTCAAAAACGTGTTGGGAGGATTAATTAAGATAATAAGTGCAAAGCAGTAAGCACAGTGTTTGAAACATAGCAGACAATCAGTGAATATTCCTTCCCGCCCTTCCTAAACTGTCAGTTTCTGGGTGTTAGTTTGAGAATGTTCTTGAAAGAAGCTGAAAGAGATGTTCTCTTCTGCATTCATGTGATTTATGTGTTAGGAAGGTAAAATGAGATGCAACTAAGAAACTTTTCCAAACCACACAATTGGTCATTACCTTCCCAGTCCCCGACAACAACCCTATAATGTGTACATGGCAAAATATTTCTAAGTGATCTTTTTCAGACTGTCACCACTTCACCAAACATTGCTACCTTCTTGCCTTAACTCAGCAGTTCTCATTCCTGCTAAAAGAATCCACTGGAGGAAATTCACAAACTCATTGAATTTTCAGGGTTATCTAGTAATCTTACCATATTCCCCTAGTCCATTCATTCCCTTAGTTTTCAAGATAACTGCTTCACATCTTTTGATCTATTCCTGAATGTCTAATAAGCATCTCAAAATAATCATATCCTTAAAATAGACTCCTGATTTACTTCCTTCCCACAATCTACCCTGTCTTGGTAAATGGAAGCTCCATCACTTTAATTACTTGGATCAGAAAACTTGGAGTCATGGATTATTTTTCTCTTCAGTTCTCTCTGTCCTTACACACCCAATCCAGCGACAAACTCCATTGACTCTCACTTCAAAAATAGATGCTTTTTCCTCACTATCGCTGCTAAAAATGTGGTTCAGGCTATTAGCATCTTTGGTCCGGATTGTTTTGCAAAAGTTTGTTGTTATCCACTGCTTCCTGTCAATTTCCTCCGAGCGGCCAAAATAAGTTATTTTAAAGACAGGTCAGATCATATCTTTCTTTTACTCAAAAGTGTCCAGTGGTCTCTTGTCTCAGTGAAAGGAAAAGTCTTATAGTGGCTCTAAAGGCTTTCACCGATCTCACCCCTTTGCTGTCACCAGCTCTGAGCCATCATCTACCATCATCCTCCTTCTGCCCCATAGTCTTGCAGCCTCACTTGCCACCTTGCTGGTCCTTAAACAAAAACTCTGAGCAGTTCCTGCTGTTTGCTGTGGGTGCAGTTCTCTATTAATTCTGCATAGTTCATTGTTAACTTCCTCCAAGTCTCTGCCAAATGTCAGTGTGCTTGGAAGATCTTTTCTGATCACCTTCTCTAAAATAAAATCCCTGTTGCTCTCCATCCTTCTTACTCTGTTTCATTATTTTTATAAAACTCACTACCACCTGGTACTTGTTTATTTGTTTACCATGTCTCTTCTCTTGGTGTGATATAAACTCTGCACCTCAAGGACTTTGTCTATTTTGTGTACTTTTATGCCTTAAGTATACAGAATGGCACCTGTCCCATGTCGTGGATGTGCGTGTATCATGATGCATGAATGCTGTGCCCTCTCCAGTGAGATCTCATCTTCTAGAGGGAAGATTTTCTGCCCTACAACTGTTTGTTTGGGGCAAAGAAGCTTGCATTAGAGTCAGTTCACTGACTCAGTTCACTGTATTGATGGTAGGAAATTGATTTGTATTTCATTAACACAGAGGCATCAGGTTATTTTATGACAAAGTAGTATCATGATTTTGTTTATTGTTTTCACCTGTCATATCTACCTTCCAATTGTAGGCTATCCAATTGATCCCAAGTGTGTCCCAAAATCCGATTTTTACCTCCTGGCCGCTTTGAAACTCAGTTCTCTCTCTTGACTGACAAAGCTTAATTTATTAAATCTTTGATACTCTGCCCAAAATAACTGCTCTTTCTGGATGATTATCGTTAGATTTACAACCAGATGCTTACTATATATTTTACTGACTGAGTCGTATTTGTCTGGCCCTTGAAAATGTAAAGCTTTTAAGGTGGGAGGCTGTGGAAGGAGGAAGAGATTGAGTATGTCTTTCGAGTCCATTGATGATTTACACTAAATAACTTAAAAATTGAAAACAAAATCTATGAACTATCCATTATTTTTGTCTCGGATGCCATCTTACGATGCCAATCTATAACAGCAAAATATTTTTCATTAAGGTGATTAAAATTTTTGAACACCAAGTCACCTGAGTCTCTTTTCAAAGATAATGTAAAATATTATAAATTAAAGAAGATGGCTGTTCTGCATACATTTCCAAGTTATTTATCATAATTACTGAAATAGTTGCTCTCTTAATTGCTACTAAAATATCTTTGCAAACACCTTCTTGGAAAATTGAATTTTTTGAAAAGAATATAACTTTCAATCATATTTGAAGGAATGAAGACTCATTTAGTAAATAAATCTGTGTGCATCACATGTAGCAGTTTGTTTTTCTTTCATCAATATGGAATTCATTTTTTAATGTCTAGAAATTGTTGATAATTTTAAAGGCATTTTGCCGGATCTAAGCAATAAGAATTTACTATCGATTGTAAATCAAGGAAGTGCACATAAATTAAACATAATGCAACAAAGTCATGTTGCTTAAATCTTAATAAGGAGATATTGATCGAGGATTCTGGTAGCATCTACAAATGCAACTCTGATTGTAAAAGTTAGTAATATATAATATTTCCTAATGCTTTTTAAAATTAACAATTTAAAAAATTGAGTCACCTTGGCACATTTACAAAGTGCTCTGTTTAATACAAAAACTTGTGTTTTATTTTGCAATATAAAATATATAGATAACAATCATTCTTACTCATGAGTTATTTTCCTTGTGAATAATTATATCCATGTTTGGCTTGTCTTTTAAAACAATGTTGAATAAAACATTGAGTTAATATAAATGAATGGAAACTGTAAATCTGTTCTAAAAAGAAAACTATTCTTCTTAAATGCATGTACAAGTATTTCAACACAAATGCAAATCAGCCCTAATTTTATTTTCAAAATGCCACTCTTTAACCAATATAATGCACAATCAATTTTAAGCACAAGGCAAGATGCTTTATAATGCTGCTCTAGGGAAGACACACAATCTCTCGTTTCATCATCAACACAGTTAAGTTGTATCACCAAATAATCTATGAACCTCTGATTAACCAGATGCCATTTTTCCACCGTCTATACCAGATTAAAATGCAGTGATGTGTTCAATAGGGCACTAAAAAAAAATTGATAAGCTTCTTTCTTTTTCTCTAGATAGCCACTTCAGCCCCCATGTAGAGAAGAAATAAAGCAATACAAGTACTTGTGCATATAACTTTTGGAAAAGCAAATTAGAATTTTAAAAGTCTTTGTTCCAGTTTTATAAAATTCATCTCAATGCAGTATAATGCTTTCCAGTGCCCCTACCAGTCTTCACATTGTATCCTCGACTTTTTCCTCCTCAAGCTCTAAATATTTGTATCTTTATGCTGGTGGCTCTCATTTCTCTGTTTAAGGTTGGCAGAGCCAAATGTGACACGGTAGAAAATATTGACAGCCTACATCTCAGAGTTGAAAAGAAGTTAAATTAGGTCTTGCTCTAATAGTGCAGGTGTGCCTGAAAGGGAGTTAGCTGTATAGCCTCTAAATCACAACAAATCCCATGTTCTGCTTTATTTATCTGTTTATTTCTTTTCTTTTCTTTTCTTTTCTTTTTTGAGTTGGAATGTCACTCTGTTGCCCAGGCTAGAGTGCAGTGGCACACACATGGCCACCGCAGCCTTGACCTGCTGGGTTTAGTTGATCTTTTCACCTCAGTCTTCCAAGTAGTTGGAACTACAGGTGCGCATCACCAAGCCCAGCTAATTTTTTATTTATTATAGAGGCGAGATCTCACCAAGTCGCCCAGGCTGCTCTCGAACCCCTGGACTCAGGCAATCCTCTTCCCTCAGCCTCCCAAAAGGATTACAGGCTTGAGCCACCATGCCTGGCTTACCTGTTTATTTCTTCTGTCCCTTTACTACCGTTCTTCTTTAGAGTTCAGCCAACCTCTTAACCATTCTTCCTATTGGGGAATGGTTTCTGCCTCCTGTGCTGTCCCCTCCCTTCTCCCAGTTATGAATGAATAGCTCTTTCCAAACAATAGTCAGTGTCTTCTTAACTTTCTTGCCTGGTCCACCTACTATTAGGCATTTCTTGGTATTGAGCCTCGGCACCTTCCACCTGGACTGACAAAACTCTCTATACAAAGTCATGCGGAATGCTCATTTTGTCTGTTGATACCCTCTGCAGACAGGGTAGTTGTACATCTTCAGGCCTGCCACATCCTGCACTTTTCCCACTATCTGGTTTATTAAGGGGCTAGCCCACTTCAAGGTTACACCCACTGTTGCTCTGATAACATCAGTTTCCTACCAGATGGCTCAGTCAGACAGACATGCTAGGGCAAATAAAATTGCTGGTCAGGGCTGGGATTCTTTTGTTGCACTCTCTAATGCTCTATTTACTGATTGTATTAGTTGTAATTCTATCACTCTTTATCAGAAAATGAAAACCCCAAATAGACACCCCACCCACACAAAGGTGATGGCAGATATGCCCTTTGAGTTTATTTTCCATTAGCACAGATGACCTGTTCTTCTCACCAACTCCTCCCTCCCCCCAACACAGGCTTGCACATGGTTTGCATAATAACTGCTCCAGGATTGCCTTGTTGAAAAACTCATCTGGATTATTTAAGGGAGTAGCCAACTCCTCTAACAAAGGCAAAAGAGACGAAGTTACGGGAACTTCAGACGCACGTGGAATAACACCTATTGGGAATAACACCTACTGGAAATATTTCACTTTAAGTGAATTATTTTAAAATATATTTTCAGTTAATAGCTTTAAAATTTATTACATTGTTCTCTGTTTTCTTACACTGGGGATTTAAAAAATTATCACTTAAGTCGATATCTGGAACATCAATTTTTATGCTGTGACACCAAAGATTATCTGTATAGGTATACTTGTTGACTCCTTAAATAGATATCTTCAGATTGCTTGGCTCTGTACATCATTATGTCTGCCTTATGTTTTTATTTTCATTTATTTCTTTGCAGTTTTTTCCCCTTTCTGATTGTTAGAAGCATTTTCTCTTTTAATCTACTTTGACCTGGGAGATCAGATAACCAAGTTTGGCAGAATAGTTTGTACCATAAAAATACATTGTTTCTGACTAAGTGCCTGAGGGCATCTCTTGAGAATATATACATGAACTTTTAAGAAGAATAATTTGTATTAATGTTTTACTTTCCTTCTCGTAGCCCTATCTGCCCAGTTGATGTAACCTGCAAACACTATGTGGGTAAGATCAAGGCTAGAAAAGCATTGCCATTTCTTCTAAATATCTTAATAGCATATCCATGCCATCACTGAAACACTGAGACCCAACACACAGAGGTGTGCTCTTCTGTTCACAGACTT
The DNA here is from genome assembly GCA_027257055.1 of Cephalopachus bancanus. Classification (NCBI taxonomy): domain Eukaryota; kingdom Metazoa; phylum Chordata; class Mammalia; order Primates; family Tarsiidae; genus Cephalopachus; species Cephalopachus bancanus. Next base: position 11,208,658 of record JAPVLO010000048.1, read on the forward strand.
TTTTCTCCAATGGAGAATCTAAGACACTTAGGAGTGATCAGAAAGATTTGCATATGCACAGAATCCTCTTCAGAGTTGTTTCTATAAGACAATTTGTATTTACATATTTTTCAGATTAAACCAGGTATCTGCTGGTTTACTTGTACCCCAAAGTTATCCATTTAGACTCCTCAGAGGCACAAGACATCCCTTTTTTCCTTCCATGTTCCTTCCATTCCTTAAAAATAAACGATTAGGGCAACCCCCTCGGGTCCCCTTCCATTGTGAGAATTTTTCTGTCCTCTTAATAAATCTTGCTTTCTAAAATAAATAAATAAATACATAAATAAGTGATTTTAAAAAAATATTCTGCCTCTTGCTTCTTAAAAACAAAAAGACAAAAAAAAAAAAACACACCAATCCTTGTGGAAGATTCTGAATGACAGTAGGAGGTCAAATTAGCAGGCCTGACTGCTCAAGTTCAAGGCAAATATGAGAGAATATTTGCTATTGCTCTCTATCTCCCCACACATTCTGACTTAAGAATCACAAACCATGAGGAAATTTGACTTTGATCCTTGAGATGGAAGCCACGGAACCTTTTGCAAAATGGCCTGGAATTATGTGTAAAACATATTATTGAATGTCCAGGCTTAAAGACTCACAGGAAATTATCTCTTGGGGCAGGTTGGTGGTTTGACATCACCGTTCATATTCACTACAAGAACCAAAAAGGCCCCAATTTACCATGTTCAGGTTAACCTCTTCAGGAGGTGAGAACAGAAGTTCATTGTACTGGAGACCAGAAATGATTTCCCTGAGCTTTAAAATGTTACATTTTAAATTGTGAACGATGTTTTAATGGATGGGCCATTCTATCTACTGTCTCATGAGGTAGTGTTCTCATAATATTGAGGTCTTCTTTTGTGTTTGTGTTGGGCATTAAAAATGGAATGTAAAAACTGGGCTTTTGAATAAAACACATGAGTTGGGTGCTATTTAATAAGGAAAACCATAATCAGTGTATTTTCTAAACCTGGCCGACATACAAGTGGGTAATTCATGAAGGTTGCCCATATTAGGAAGGAAGAAAGGAAGAAGGAAGGAAGGAAGGAAGGAAGGAAGGAAGGAAGGAAGGAAGGAAGGAAGGAAAAGTTAGGAAGCAGGAAAAATAAAGCTACTAAGTTCTATTTGCTCTTGCTAGCATTCTACTCTCTTATTGACAATCCCTGAATTATACTTCCTCCTCAAAATTTTAGGGGTAAGGTACATGAGTACAGTGAGATATTTAGAGGATCCATAAAGAAAGAGTGTCTTAAACAAATAGGACTGCCTGCCCTTACAGCATGCTGCACTCAACTTATGTGACTGAATCTATCTCTAGCATCTAGCATGCTGCCTTCCTGATCAGTTTAGTACCTGCCTGCCTCTTTGAGGTCATGGGTGAAAGCCTTCATCATATTCTTTTGCATTCTCCCTGAGCCATGACTGCTGAGTTTGAAATAAAAGTGCAGTTTCACAAATTAGTGCCATATGTCATCACGTGTGTTCCATCAGAGTGGCAGTGTGGAACGTTCTCTCACTCTGTTCAGGCTAAATGATGGTGTCACACTGATCATCTCCCAGAATTCCTTAATCTGATGTAAAGCTTTGTCTAAAGTGCACTTATCCTGCTTTATTATGAGTTTAAAATTTTCCATTACTAAAATATCAAAATGTAATGCAATCCAACCACTGTTTGCATTGTGGTGTTTCCTTCCGGTCATTTTTTTTTTTCTAAAAATGCACTTATCCTTAACCCTGTTGATACTGTAAATATTTTATCATCCATTATGCTATTACTCTGATCCTGTTGGGCAAAGGTCGCATTTTCATCACCGTCCCTTCCTTATATTTTGAGCTATTGAACACAACATGGGAGAAGTAGAGAGGACAAAGATTTTGGAATCATAAATGCAGGTTAAAAAATCTTAGCTTTGACATGTACTAAGTGTGTGAGCCAGGAAACATACCTGACCTCTCCCTGACTCTCTTTTTTAAATGTGGTTATAATAATACATATTTTATATGATTGTTTTGAATATCAATTTAGTCAATCAACATGCACTATCTAGCCAGCTACTTAATGCATAATACCTCCTTTCCTTATCTTTGGATAATTGGATCCAAATTGTTACACTTATTTGAGGTACACTGACAAATAACATATAGATAATATTATCTATTAAAAATATTTAATCCGGGCTCGGTGGCTCAGCCTGTAATCCCGCACCTTGGGAGGCTGAAATGAGTGAATTGACTCATTCACATGAGAGGCGGGTTTGAGACCCGCCTGGGCAACTTGGTGAGACCTCATCTCTACAATAAATCAAAAAATTAGCTGGGGCGGTAGCATGTGCCTGTAGTTCCAGCTACTTGGAAGGCTGAGGCAGAAGGATCACTGGAGCCCAGCAGGTCAAGGCTGTGGTGGCTGGGAGCGGCCACTGCACTCCAGTCTGGGCAACAGAGTGAGACCAACTCAAAAAAAAAAAAAAAAGATTTAATTGGGTACTCATGCTTAAAACAGTAAATCCAGTTGTTTTTTCAAAATAATTTCTGTGAATTTGTTCTCAAATACATATATATCAAATAATTATTTTTCTTTAATGTCTCATAAAGGATTTTTTCCTAATGTTATTCTCAGTCTTCAAACTATTTAACTGTATTTAAGATCATACCCTTAAAAACAAACCAAATGACAATAACTTCCTCATTTTTACTAGCTGAGTTTTCAGAAGAGAATAATTTTATTTTCTTTAAAAAGTTCATCATAACCAGTTGTCTATTAACATGGGGACACAGCACTGCCTGGAATTTGACGAGTGTTTTTTAGTAGCACAATAAAGCCCATCTATCAATTCAGTGAGCATTTATTGATTGCTGTGTATGGTAGAACTCAGTGCTAGGCATTGTGGGGAGAATACAAACTAGCTGGAAAACACCCTTGCATACAGACCTGGTTAAAACACAAATAGACACGCACTTTAGCTCACTTGTGTCCAAAATGGTCTTCAACTCTCTTAAAATTGTAAATGGTTATACTGAAAACAAGTTGGCCCCTGAAATAAATTAGGCAAAAAGCCTTTTTTTAAAATTTTTTACCAATTAAGAGCTGTTTCTGTGAGTGACTCACTTGTCATCTCAGAGCAGCAGCCCTCATCTGCAAAGTGAGCTCTATATATTAGCTACTTCAGATGTCCAATAAAATTATTGGCATTAAGTACTAAATTGCTATTATTTTCATTTATTTTTCCTCATTTTTCTCTATTGATAACACCTTCTTGTAGAGTTTTTATAAAGATTAAATGAGAATACTGATTTAAATGCCCATAAATAACAGGTCTTGGAGTCCAGTAAGTACTTGATGTTAGTTCAGTTCCTTGATCTTGAAATTCCTAAAGAAAAAATTTCCTGGTTAATTTGTTTTTTTTTTTTAAAGGACTACTCATTAATATAATGTTTAATGTATGAACTTATATTTACATGTTGGCATTGAGGAAAGCAAAAGAAAGCATTAATGGATTGTATGCTAATTTCTGCATTTAAATACATAAGAAACAATTCACCAAACATTTACTTTTGTAAATACATAAAATCTCTTTATGGAACTACAGACATGGAGAAATGATACTGGGATTCTTTAATTAGGTTTCTAGCTCTCCTAACTCTGGCCTCATTTTGAAAATACTCCAAAATTCGTCCACGCGAAAGGGTTTAACAAGAGCATATTAAACACCTCTGATTGTCTCCTGGTTTGATTAGATGGAATGTTTCTAACAATTCAAGTAGTCAGGTAATGAAATTTCAAGTTTGCATAGCAATTCTTCTACTGGTCATCTAGTATGAAGCTGCATTTTAAAGTGTCCTCATTCATCAAATGTCAACTAGTAAAGCAATAGATTTGATGCCTGGAATCCCTGCTAACCAAATGAGCATCAGAACAGTAATTGCTACAGCTTTTTCTCCATTAACATGCTCTTGTCTGTCAGGATGTTGATTACTGGTTTCATGGGCCTTACCTTTAGTACTGAACATTTTGAGGGACCTTTTAAGTAATCCTGATCCTCACTTGTGACTCATAAAATTCTGATTTTGACATGTGGCTCTTTTCAGATTTTAAGATCCTTCGCTGACTTCTGAAATAATTTCCTTTTCCTAAACCTTTTCCATGAATCCAAACTATAGAATAGTTTCCAAGACTCCTCTTCAAGAAGAAGCAGGTTTGGGAAATGGAAATTTATAAGATTACTTGATCATGGATGATACGGGAATGAGAGAAAATCATCCCAGAACAGAGATTTTATGTATAAATCAAAGATGTAAAAGAGAAGACAGTTTTACATATATGATGAACCTTATATAAGTTGGATCAGCAATTAGTGGGGGTTATTTTAAAAGCGCTAGCTAAAGGGTAAGGTAAGAAGTCCTAAAGACTGGCAAACACGTTTTTGACCCAGAATCCATTTGAACTTTTTTATTGATTGCTTTACTTTTATTTTGCTATTATTCTTGTTTATGTTATTTATTTGCTGTTATTTTCATTTTGCTTTTTTTATTATTTACATATATGTTACAAGGAAATGTTGACTGAAAAACCACATCTCATTTGAATTGTTCACCTTCCTGCCCTTTCCCCTTGGTATGACCCCAGGATCCATCCTTGCTTTTGGTGGACTCACATGAAAAAAACCCACTGAGATGGCTACAGTATGCAGAAGGAAGCATTTCCACTGTGGAGGAAGTAATAAAGATTGATCAGAAAGAACTCTGCAGGGGAGGAACAAGAAAACATAGTAGGGAACAATTGTGTACAAAGATACAAAAAGAAAACTATAGGTGGATTGATGGAACCCATATATTTAATAGGGATGCAGATGTGGGGGGAAATGAGAAAGAACCATCTCATTCTTTGTGGAACTAGAGGATCATTTCACAGAAGCCAAGAGAAGAGAGTGTTTAAGGAAGAAGACGTCAACAACGTCAAAGGTCACACCCAGACCAGACAACTGAAGTTTGAAAAATGCTCAATATGTACAGAAATTTTAAGTAATTGTGGCTTAAGAAGTTTCGGGAGAGACAGGCCTGATGATCCATGGTTACAATCCTAGAATTTTAGGATGCTGAGGCAAGAGGATTGCTTGAGCTTAGAAATTGGAGACCAGCCTCGGCAACATAGCAGGATTTCATCTCTACCAAAAATAATGCAAACTTAGTTGGGCATGGTGGTGCATGTCTGTAGTTCCAGCTAATTGGAAGACTGAGGCTGAGACGAGAGGATCACCTGAGTCTAGGGGGTCAAGGCTGTGGTGAGCCATGATTGTGCCATTACACTCCAATCTGGATGACAGAGTGGGACCCAAACTTATGAAAGAGAAAGGAAAGAAGGAAGGAAGGAAGGAAGGAAGGAAGGAAGGAAGGAAGGAAGGAAGGAAGACAGAGAGAGGGAGTACTAGGAAGGAGGGAGGATGGGAGGAAGGGAGGGGAGGGAAGAAGAGGGAGGGAGAGAGGAAGAGAGGGAGGGAGGAAGGAAGGAAGGAAGGGAAAGTTTCAGGAGAATGATGGAACACAAAGACGGACAATGAGCTTAAAACTTCCTGGTAAGTGGAACAGGCTACTTGCCAGAGAATTTTGAAAAGACAAGATAATTCTTTTGGAGCTAGTTAACTATTAGGAAGGCAGTTTCAATGAAATTTCTATGTTTGGAATAATAGTGGGGATATATGAGTAGAAGGGTTTTTGACTAGGTGAAAGGTAAGTTGTGAAGGTGGTTTAGTGAGCCATACGCAGGTTGACATGTTGAAGGGAAAGAGAAAGAAATTTTGAAGAAAACACCCTGTAAAACAGAAAAAGCCGAGAGGGAGAGAGATCTGAGAACCATAAGACCATGGTGAAAAATCCAGGTTAGACTTAGAACAGAGCTGCTCACACTTTAATGAAAACATGAATTGCCAAGTGTTTTTGTTTAAATGCATGTTCTGAATCACTATGTCTTGGGTTGGACCTGCGATTTTACATTTTATTAAGCTCTCAGGGGATGCCCAAGCTGTTTGTTTCCTGACAACACTTTGAAAATTAAGAACACAAACAACAATGGATGATTTGGCAAAAGGGGTTATCAGGTGCTATCAGCTTAAGTGTAAAATATGAACATAGCTTGACAAAATACAGAAATTGTGATGGTTTTACATGACAAGAATGTCAAGGAGGAACAGCAAAAATGCATCTACAAATAGTGGATATATTTAGTAAGCATGTACTAGATTTTTATTTAATTTGCATATGCCTCTCCTTTGCAGCACATAGAACAGGACATGTTAAGTCTGTTCTCTGTAAGTTTAAGGGTATCATAATATGTGCTAATAAGTAAAAGAAGTAAACAAAAATTCTATTAATGAATACAGGGATATCAAAGTGCTTTAAAAATAAACAATGGCCAAAACCTGTTAAATATAGTAAGTAGACAGCACTCTCATTTCCATGGACTGAGTCCTCATGAAAGACTTTCAAACTGTCATTCATTTTGAAATTGAATAAGTATTGGAGTGCATTATCATCCACCCTTTCTACATTCGTCTTTTAAAGAAGACATGACAGATATGAAGTTCCTATCAATATGTGAACAGCAGAGGGAAAAATGAGGCTACACCTTGAATTGAAGTGATCCTATCTCTTCAAACCTCTTTCACAGTAGAGAGCTACAAGAAGCATGAGTTTGAAATCATTTGGTCCAGACAGAAAAGGAGAGGCAAGGAGCAAGTATCATGAAGAGGGAAACATTGTCAGATGTACAGAGATTACCTGGTGTCCTCTGCATCATTTCATCCTGTTACCTTGGATCTGGGATGACCTTCTCTTTACTACTGTTCCAATATCTTAGCCAAAAGACAATGCATCGTTAGTGCCATTCTTACCTCTTCGTGTTTGTTGTACACATGCCATGAGCTCATAACTGTTCAAGAACTTTCAAGCATAGAAAGATTTGCAAGAACACATTCAGTGTCTTTAAAAATTTGCTGATTTGAAAGAAAGATATAAACATAAAATTATGTTACAAACTAACCACTTAAATTATTTTCTGCAGGATAATAATCTGTGAAATTCTACTAAAATAGAAAATATGGATGAAAAAATATGGACAATTATCAATTTAGTACTGATAAGAATTTGTAAAATTCCATATATTAAAACACTCTTCTTCAGTATTAAAAGAGCATGCATGCTTGAATGGGTCTCAGAAGCTTAGCAGTAAATACATCTGGTTAACCTTGTTTAAAACAAAGGTTTCTGAAGATTTTTGTTTTGTCTTTAAACCATAAAATTTTTTTATGTCATAGAAACCAGTACTATTTTAGGTCTTAGTGTTCCTCAGAGGAAAAATAAGAGAATATTATTGTAATGATTGAACTGTTCGCTATAGTCTGTTTCATGCAATTGCAATCAGGGAGGACAGCAATCCTTTCAGGAATCTAGAGAAAGCATTAATAAAAAGTTTGAGCTAGCTTTAACTGATGTGAGTATTTTGATGTATTGACAAAATAAGATATTCTGGACTGGGATGGAAGTCAAGAGAGTTAACAAGATAAATAAAAATGTGGAGGAGGAAATGGCTCAGAGTTCAGGTGTGTTTAAGAAACAATGAGAAAATCAATACGCCTGAAGAGGAGGATTTTGATTGAGTAAAAATCAATTTGGGAAGGCTGATTATAAAGACCCTTGCATTTTGGGTTAGCGTCTATGAAGATTGAAGTATGCAATTAATTGCATTCAGAGAGGAACAAGGAGGGCATATGTTTTTCACATTCTAACTAAACCATTTCTTGGTTTTTGTGTGCATTTGTTTGTTTTATCTCACTGTTTTTTAGTTTTTGAATATAAATACAAGCACATGTTGAAAAATTTCTAACATGAAAAAAGTAAACAGAAGAAAGTTAAAATCATCCATAAACTCCTTAACCACATATAATAAGTTGATATTGGGAGTATATCCTTTGCTACGTCTTCCTGAGCATACATGTATTCACACAACCATTTAAAAGATGCCAGCTCACACTATGACTGACATATCACAGTCACAGTGGCTGTAAACTAAACTCCTAAGAGTCAAGGAAGTTAATGTAACTATATACAGCAAAATGGAATGAGGGTGGTGTTAAAGACACCATTGCAAATTCGATAAAAAGAATGTTCCTTGTTCCCACAATTCTTTCTTCTTGGACTGCACCTCGAAACATTCACTATCTGGGTCCATTTTTAATCTTACCACTCTTGGTAGAAATATGGGAATTTACAAATTTATTTTTTCAACTGTAGTATTAAGAAAACCAATAGATAAATGCCATTTGATGCTAGGTCTCAGTATGTGGAAAGCAAAGAGAGAGGTGGGGTCTGTGCTGAACTGGAGAGCCCACCTCTCTTTCCAGCAACAGCTGCTTAAACAGGAATTAGGCCCACAGTTAGCAGACCTTTATGTTTTTTTCAAGAAAATACAGGCATCTAGAACTTATATGGTAGTCTCTGTTTTCTAAAAAATAAGAATTTATCATTTTAACACAATGATAGTCAGAATTCCATAGGTGAAGTAAAATACGCTCAGGAGTCTACAATTTTTGTCTATTGCTCATACATGCACATAAAATAAAATAAAATACTATAGCAATAAACTTCCTTGTTCTTTACAATTAGGCTCTGATATTACTTTGCATCTTCTCTGGTACAAAATCTTACAGCCCCAGAGTAACAGGCACTTTCACTTACTAGACTGTTCTATTTTTTAGATGTGAGCTGATGCAATGTTTACATTTGTATTAACATATTATGAATCTTTCATTGTAAAAGGACTTGTTTGGAAAGTCTACAGCATTTCAAAAATGTGATTACTGAATGTATATTTTGTTGATTTGAATAGGTATTTACCCATTAGAGGAAGATCTATTCCCAAATGCCACTTAGGTTATTTTCAAGAACTCCCTCCTGAATATTGATGAAACTGTGCTTTACAGAAGTGGGAACAAAGCTGTCTGTGTCGAGCCATGGAATCACAGTAATTAGTATAATGCCTGTAATCAGGAAAAGGTTAGGTTGAGAAAATAGGAGTATAAATGTCTATGACACTCAAAAAGAAACAAGAGAGGGATCATCAGCCCAATAAAACCAAAAGAGAAGAGGTGAAGTTCAAGTGTAAAAAACAACTTGTCCTGTCTATCTATTTATTTATGTCATAAAATCATTACTTCAAATGTAAACTTTTATCTTACTTCAAAAATTTTATGTTGGTGATATTATACTTTTATCTATTTATGTCCTTAATATTGCTTTTAAAATATGTTTCAACTACTCCAGGTTGACAGAAAGAGAACATTCATATTCAATCAAGATTGCCCAAGCATAGAAATTACAAAATAACCTGAAATGCATAAAGTGCTGTATAATTTTTGTATTAGCAATGATGATATAGACTAGAACAAAATTATATAAGATAAAAATACTCAACACATGGAACTGTTTCAACAAAACTATATATTTGGTTGTTTTTATAATATATGCACAATCTCAATTACGAAACAGGTAACTTTTACTCAACTTAATAATATGACTTCTTAAAATTTTAATTTAAGTATTTATATATATATATATATATTTTTTTTTTTTTTTTTGAGTTGGAATCTTACTCTGTCGCCCAGACTGGAGTGCAGTGGCCGCTCCCGGCTACCGCAGCCTTGACCTGCTGGGCTCCGGCGATTCTTCCGTCTCAGCCTTCCAAGTAACCGGAATTACAGGCATGCGCTACCACGCCCAGCTGATTTTTTGATTTATTGTCGAGATGAGGTCTTGCTGCCCAGGCGGGTCTTGAACCGGCTGGCTCAGGCAATTCACTCACCTCAGCCTCCCAAAGGCGCGGGATTACAGGCTGAGCCACCGAGCCCGGCTTAAGAATATTTTTAAAAAGAAATGATTATGCATTGCTCTTATGTGGCTCACTATTTTAAGAAACAAAGATAACAAGTACTTTCACAAATCTTATAATTGGATTCCAATTTTTCTGACTTCAAAGTTTATATTTCATATGTTTGGTTTTCTTCAAACTGGAAATAACTTTTTTTCCCCACCACAGTGAAAAGAACAATCATTTGCAAAGTTTTATGACACTAGTCAAGTTTGTATTCTTTTATCTTGTCTTTTCTGTTTAGAGTTAATTTGAGAAATCCTTAAAAATAATGATTGCAATTTATATTTCATACTCAGAGATAATCTTAACAAGATGAGATAGAAGAAATACTTGTTTATGTCCCTAAGACTATTTCTTATCCTGATATTTTACTGATGTCACTACTTCTAAAATTAGAATTCTGGACCTTTAGATTACATCTCTTAGCAAAGTACACCATTATGAATGGTCAACTAATCACTACTAATGCCTGAGTTAAAGTCTGGAATTTCTTTCACAGTGACAGTTGGTAGAGAAACAGTAGAACTTGTGACAGGAGATAGATTGAGAAAGCCTCTTCTGTTACTGTATGGATTCTCTGGTTCTATTCTCTGGTTCTATTCTCTGGTTCC